>OX101804.1:17735500-19007000 GCA_944452935.1 Rhogogaster chlorosoma
CAGTACATAGCAGCTACTTTATCTCGAAGATCGTTATCTCCGAACGTAAAATATACCATAGAACGTCCAGCGACAGCAGCAGCCATCAGCTGCAGTAGCACCTTGAGCTGCGGATCTCCTTTGAAAGCGCCGCAGCCCCAATTGCCAGTAGCTATTGCGGACAAATTGTCCCTGGGTATATCAGGAGAACTGAATCCGACATAAGCCTGGATGGACAAGTCGAATAATTTAGTTCATATCCTGAGTATTATCAGATTTGCGAGTATAATACCTTGTTCAGTTCTCTTATTATGTTTGTAGTCGTGAACTGCGTGTGGGATTGTTTGAACAATAGTGCGTCGATTGCAACGATTGAAGTGCGACGTCTTCCGCTATTGTCTCGCGGTGTTTCGTCGACGAAATCTCCAACCCATTTAAAAGTATCGCTGTATCCCTCATAGTCGCTGTATCTTTCAACTCCGGTCACTATGAGTGCCTCTGTATCGTCTAAGGCTTCCGTCACCAGCATACTGGCCATAAGTTCAGGGCAAATGACGAATCTTATTTCCTCTTGGACGCAGCCCCAGCCCAATACGCCACCACCAACATATCTGTAAATGATTTACAAGAAAGGATTCAGCAATTCTTTAAACCAGTTTGCTTTGATGGAACTGAAATTTACGCTTCACTCACTTGTTGGCAAAATCAACTTGCAGGAGACCCGCTCCTTCCGTTTCTATTGTTCCATTGCTTGTGATGTGTAGAGGCGGTAGCTTCACTTCTTGCCTATCCCATGTAGGGCAGTTTTCTTTTGGAATATACCGTCGTTGAATTGTTATCACACCCTCCGGGGCTACTCTATGGAAAAACCACAAAGGATTTTCATTTAACGAAGCTTCAATAGGCTCGATTTCCTTATCTGGTAAACTAGGACTTGAAATCTGTATTCAAAACGCTGCAAAGTGGACAAGCACACCTTTCATTATAATCCTTCTAAAGTAGTGGAAAATGCACTTCAATTTTTCCATCACAGCTTCTGATCTATCGATTCTCCCTTTTTCAAACGCCCCAAAGAGTCTGAAATAAAATACAAGTCAATTTTACACATTGTTCAAAGTTCAATGTATAAAAAAATCTCTGACAATTGATAATTACCTGTTGAAATTTATTTCTGGATACATAGCGTATTCGGATTGTGGATTTGTCGAATTCCGGCGAGGAAATGTGCAAAGAAAAGCATTGGCCAACAGACAGCCGACTTGCAACTGACTAAGACTTAGTGCGACGTTTGTATGACGTCTTAAAAGCGGTATTGGACCGGTAACTAGAGTCGGTAGCTGCAGAGCTAGCTCTACAATTTTAGGGAGTAATCCACCGCAGAATAGATTGGTCTCGTCTTCGTCTACGACCTAAAATCGTAATAAATTAAATTCGAATAAAGAAATGAGAAAAGAAACAAGGTTTGTCCACAGATTTATGCAAGAAGCTCAACTTAACTCGGCAAAGAAATGTCTGAGAGCAGAAAAGTCCCAACGCTGAGCGTATTTCTGATTATAAGATAATATCGCAACCTCAAGTTCATGGCTTGACATAAAACTGGTCAATAAAGCCTCCTGAATGACTTCCCATCTTTGTCTGAATCCGTGGCTTCCATTTGACTGTGAATAGAAAGAAAATTCTTTAAATTATGAAAAAAACACATCGAAAATTTTCAATAGTTATCAAGATAATAACATTACATGATTATTCGGGTATAAACTGTGCGCAGAATGTGGCATCCTGACATATCCTGGACTCCATTTGTCCTTTGGATGTTTTGGGTAAGGTTTGGGCGGTCCATGTCCAGAAAATGGTAACTAATGCAGACAAAGTTATATAAAAGTAAGAAAAATATAACAAGATATTGTGGAAGGGAGTTTATGGCTTTACCGAAAATAGGACAGTGTGGCGAGGCGAAGCAGCGATAGGTTTTACTTGTTCGTAGCCATATTTTCCTGAACGTTTGTAAATCTTGTCCATGCTAACGCCCTTCCATTCATTTACGTCACTCGTTGTTTCCGGCTCATTGGGACCTGCTGAAATAATGGTTCTTGTTCACCTTAGCTTGGCCAAATTCATTTATTTATCTATGTGAAATAGAACATGGAAAAAACCTTCGCTTGAATTAGAAGCCTCGACATTTTCGTCCGAAAACATGTCAGGAGATAGTTGATATTCTTCTAAATGGAAGTTGTGCGCTGTTGTGCTGGATAGGTTAGTGTCAGACATGTTGTATTCTGCCGAAAATATTGATACAATATATCTGTTATCTATAGCTCCTGACTAATGACGAGTCATTCAATATCCAATAACATGTATATATTTGTATGCATGGCCCATGCATGTGTGTAATGTGTATGTAATACGAAATTGATCGAGCGGATTGAGTTAACCTATAAGTTTGCGGAAAAAACTGTTATGCTGAGGCCGTAGCTGTTAAGCGAGTAATAAGGCCGTTGATGAACGATACTTATCATATTCATGTAAACGTAAATAGTGTCCAAGGTATAATTGTTGCTATTTTGTCACCGGGAATTCGTTATGAAAGTTATAGTGTGCGATGTGTTTCTCTACTTACGTTCGCCAAAATGACAGCTGTCAGATTTTAATTGGTATGGTTTTAACCATACGGTGTAAAATATTCTTCGAATGGCAAATCGATCTTCCAAAACTAATTGACAACTGTTTGTAGAATGTTTTTTTAGAAACGTCGCAAAAAGTGATTGTACGGCGGGAGGGACATTATTTGTGTTTTAACACGGAATGGGCAAAGTACGGGAACCCGATGGACCATCGCACAGGTTGTGTGCGTGTTCTAAAATCTATTTACACTGCCACGTGACGTCACTTCTTAACGAAAACCAACCTCACCCCGACAGATTACTGTGAATGCAACCTCCACATTGTATTTAGTTATAATAATATAGAATACATTCGTATAATAGTATACAACTTATTTTACAAGGGCTAATTTCATTATGCACTCGTTCGTTGCGATTGGAACAGTATTCACGCTGGACGGAGATGTTGAACTAGCAAAATAAAAAATGTTAAAACATCTAGCAAAAAACTAGACTATACAACTCCTCCGCATCGTAAAATTTCTAATGAATCGTATCTCGCTCACGTAACCCCCATGCAAACTCTTTGACGTCTCAGGGGGTCACTGACCCTATGACAGGTACCCATACCCTAGGTCAGTGCTCTTTCGTGCCCGATTGGTCGCATCAATGGTATCGCCAACTCGCTGGTAAATTTGCGAACTAATTTTTTCGCAAACATTGTTACGCTGCATTACATGCCACCCGCATGACATTGTTGTGACATTGAGCTCGTGGTTGCGTCTTTACCAGGCTCGCGGATGTTTGCTGAAAATCATAATATGGGAATTAGTTTGAATTCTCTGTGTAGCCGAAATTGCTAATCACCGATACATCTAGACAGAATAACTATATTGTTCAAATGTTTATTTTTCCACGTTTCGAAATGTAAATAAATATATGTATAAGAAAAGGGATTGTAGTATGGATATGATAAATAAAAAGGGTATAATTAAACAAAATTAAATTTATTTCTAATATACCGGAATTGAAAAACTTTAAGGATAATTAAATATATACAAAATGTACAAATTATAGAAAACGATCCTTCGAGATCATCAAGCTTGAATGCACATTTTTCAGTTATGATTAAATACACTTTATTCAATTTTTCTTTTAATTTATGTCTAGGAGGTGCCGAGTGGCACCGCTATATCAGTGCTACACCTTGTAATAGGGTAAAATAGGACAGTTTGTTTTTCATTTTTATTATATATTACTTTAGTATTGGACATTTAAAGATGGAATACTTTGATTTTCTTATTATCGATTAGATATTATATAGCGTATCGTGATTCCCAACAATTTCATTACTTTACCCATCTATTGTAATCCCATCTAATAAGAACTTTTCGTCTAAGATCCAAATCGGACAAACACATCTTTACATATAAAATTTGTTTAAAACGATTATCCGAGTAATATTTACTGAATCTAAACTATTGTTGTTTTTTTTTTTTTTTTTTCATTTCAGAAGTGGTTGAAAAGAGTCGTCTAATAATTGTAAAAGTACAGTTTGAAAAATAACATAATTACATGTTGGAAATCACTTCAGGTGGATTAAGTGGAGTTAAACGCAATTTATAAGTGACATTTGCATAGATTTAATATTTCCTTATTATATATCCACCTGTGATACTCAAATGCTGTTAAGTTATATCCAAATTTCAATAGTATTATTATATAATTATTATCCTTATATAAACTGATCTATAGAACGTTTACAAAGATGTTGATCTTACTTTTGCCCTTGCACTTGATATTTTGCAATTAATACCTCATATACTTCTTCTGTGGTGGCAAGCTATGCCGCTTAGCTATATACTTTGCAAAATTCTTACCCCTAATTAATATTTTACTCAAGTAAGATCTTCGAACTTTGTTGTTTATTTTTTCGTAAACTCTGTGAATCAATTATACAATTATTAATGAAATAACATTGCGAAGTAAGAATTTTGAAAATATTATTGCATCTGCAAAAGCTAAGAAGCATTGCATTTAGCTAGTCATATACTAAAGTTATAGATCCGTAACTAAAGCCTATTGTAGGTTTGTACAAAACTTCGTTTTCTCTTTATCCATCTCTCATCACCGTCCTCAGATATCAACAATCGCTTGAGACCAATATAAGTACAGTAATTATCTAGCTTCCCCCGACGACAGAAAATATGTTAGTCTGTATAGTTTAGTTGAAGCGACTGGAATTGTACCTACATATATAGACAAATAATCTGTAGTCGTTATGTAAATGAGAAAATTTACAAAGTCCTGTATATACTGTTCGAAAGTATTATTTTGTAAATGATACATATTTTCATGATAAAAAGAGAAAAAGAAAATAAATTTTATTGTCAATATTATACCGACGATTACGTCCAATCAGATAAAATTTTAATCTACAATATAGTTGTGAAAAAATATTATGTAAACATTTTTGAACGCAGGTTTTTTTTTTACATTCATCTAAAATTTATATAAAAATTGTTTTTGGGAGAAGCTAGATTGGAGCACCAGGAACAATGTGCAAAGACAATTATGACAACCATATAAGTTATATTATATGTTAAGTTATTTTATTTTATGTTATGTTATTACTGAAATCTTACTAGCTGCGCATCTGATACATAGTTGGAGGATTAGAAATCATTCAAGATTAAATAAATTATAAATATTAAAATATACTAATAATGATTTTGATTCATATAATGATATTAATGAAAAATGAAAAAAGAGGATTGCATTTGCCCCAAAAGAATAAAATATATATATGTACACGTAATCCCGTAAAAAAATGATAATGAATAAGATTATTAGATTTAAAAATTGCTACTTGAATGAAATGAATCCTACAATGGAACTTAATTTACGCAATTTACACTGCCAGTTAAGAAATCGCTTGAACTTGAACGGTTTTTGATCTCGTTGCTTTAATATATTCTTCACTGGGTTCTTTTACCACAAGTTTGATAATATATTCCGCATTGGTGATGAAACGACAAGTATAATAAAATATACGTCTTGGATGTAAAGATATATTGTTAAGGCTTGTTAATATATTGCAATCGTATATTGTATTTATACTATAGTATATGTCTCGAAGGATTGAAGATTTCAGATTTTTCAAACATTTACCGTTTGTGTCCCTTACAGAGCATTCGATTCACGATAATTGATATGCGGATGTTGAATACTTTTCGAGTAACGTAATATTATACTCTTTCAAATCTTACACCTTAAGCTTTAACAAGAGAACGAAATTATTTAATATGCCTTACGATGAGATTGATGAGATCACAATAATTGAATATACATGTATTCAAATCATAACTAATACATGAATGAATCCTAAATTCATACCAAAATATTGCAGGATTACCCAAAACTTACAAATCTTTAGATAATTTAGTACATCTCGGATCGCCACACGTCGATAATTATTATTTTTCGAAAAACAAATGATCTTCATAATAATGATTTCACAATGTAATAATAATCACATTTCTAAAATAAATTTAATTTCACAGTCTGTATATCAATCAGATATTATATACGTATATTGTATGTACAAGTGTAATTCAATTGCAATTTATAATTGTCTGTAGCGCTCGACTAAATAAAGATAAATCTAATGTTTTCATAAGTTTATCAATTTCTTTGAAAGTATATAATATGTACTTGGAAAAAATCATTTCATCAATTCAAGAGTTATTATTGCTATATTAATCATCAAGGAAAGTTTCAACTATATTTATAGCAATTCCAATTCCTTTAAGATACGAACTTTGGGTTACCCTGTGACAAATGGCAATGGTGAAATAATTTCGACATTAGGAAATAAAGTAAAAAATAAAAACAGAAATACTGCCTAAAAATGGTATGATCGTTAAGGGTTGTGCGATCGGCCTGTTGCAGAAACAGCTCTAGCTGCTCGTGGAATGAGTGTCTGTTGCGTATGTCTTCTAGGCATTGGGATAGATGATTTAGATGGTGTTGTTGTTGTTGTTGTTGTTTCAGTTTTAATCTGCGCTTCTTTCAAACTACTGTTCAATTCTGGAGATCGATTCTGTGCCAAGTCTTTAGATTTCTGTAGCTTCTTATTAGGCGAACTTTCTGCTAGTGGTTTTTCTATATAATCATTACGTGCTTGATCCTGCCTCGACTTGATTAAGCGTGGTGAATGATCGCTGGGTTTACGTAGAGTCCTGAATGCATTTAGCACCGCAGGCGACGGAGGATGTGGTTGGTTCCATAAGTCACTCCAGCTGAAATCAAGAATACGTATTTATATTCCCTCGGCTCATCTTTCTAACTCACAATGATACACCAGTTACTTAAAATGATATTAGATTGAGAAATGGTTTGAAAATTTGTGAATTATGATAAATGGATGAGATTTGAAGAGTTGAGAAACAGGATAATCAGACTCACCCCGCATGGCTAACCATTGCAGCATGAAACATTGTCAATTGTGAATCGGTTATAATTTTATAAAACAAATGCAAAAACTATCTACAGTATAAAATCTTGATAATCGGTTAATTTACACATACGTCTACTATCATTCCATGCTAGGAAAAAATATTAGATAACGCATAAAATCGATGTACCCAAATTTATAAGCATTTAATGCCTCCAGATACATTATTATGATTAAAATACATGTTCATATTTTCTGCATAGCACCAATGGAATCTATTATTTACGTATTAAATATACTGTATGTGTTAGCTAAACACACTACACACTACTTTAATTCATTTAAACATTTGTATAAACCTAAGTATTTCAATTAATCAAAAGAAAGCAATCACGTTAGCACCGTCAATTAAATTACTCGACTATTCTTCATGGTACATAATTGTAGAACGAAGAATTAAGGACACTATAAGCTCTATTCGATTACAAAATATTTATCTATCGCGAAAAATTCACTAATTTATCACGACATTCTATGAATATTAATTGAGAGCTTGAACAAATTATTGGTATTCATTATTTATAGGGATAAAATTTCAGTAAAAACAGCAGCCATAATTCTCTAAGTTTCAAATAATATTTCAAAAATTCCTTTTCTTAATTTCCTTTGCTCAACTATAATAACGAATATCAGAAGTTCTTTATTGACTTAAGTCAGCTGCTGAGGATGGCATGCGTACTACAACGGATTGCCTAAGGCTATATCAAAGGACAGACGGCTTGGAAGTAAAGGAGATGTAAATAAATAAGGATGTAGAAAACGCAGAGAAGCAGGCATCCCAAGATTAGATCACACAGACTGACACACTCTACCTTCCCGATCCTGAAGCTGTATGTGTCATATCACCGGAGAAGAACGACGACCAGAGCAGCAACAACAACAAGTTATTTACATGTCACGTTCGTGGGATTATATGTGAAAGAAACGTGTGGATGATGAGTGATTCTTTTTTCTTCTTCTTAAATTAAACAAGCTTATTTCTCACTTCACTAATCATTCTTTTCTCCATCTCTACAACTAATTTCCAAGAAACTGTTAAGCTTGTATAATTTAATAAGTAGTTCAATAAGGTGCAAGAGAATAGATATAATGAAAGAATTAAGAATGACATAACTCTGCCATGAAAATGATTCTACCAATTTTGCATGTATGGTAATGTTATATTGTTTAGGATAGTCTGCATTCTATGAGAGAGAAAATGACCCTAAATATTGATCCTCTACAATGAAAACTTATCATGATAAAGTGAACAATTACACATTAAAAACCGGTGAAACATAATGAAAAATTTCAACTTCTATTTACCAAAGACATGAAACAAGGCATTACTCACCTAACTAGAGGCCCCACGTTACCATCCTGTGGGAGTGACTGTAGTAACGAAGGACCCGCAGACACAGGTCGCACCTAGAGATTAGAAAAAAGTGAGTAATCTGACAATGCGGAGCAAAAGATCTCTAGTAGTATTTAATTTAATAAACTTACTTTATCAGTCTGTGTAGCTGCATTGCAAGTTTCTTTGCTGATATCATTGCTGTTGCAAGATGAGGACGTACTACACTGTGAATCCAGTCCATTGATTCCCTGATACTTAGTCATTTGGACCTGTAGTTTAACAAAAATGGGTATTATTCATTGTGATATAATCCAATCATAAATAATCGTACGGAGATTATTGGGCAGAGAAACTTAATGGCGATCATTCAGGTGCTAGGAAATACAGGTATTCACCTGTAGTAAATGTACAGTTCTATCCCTATCTTCCAATTGTCCTTGCAAGAACACAACTTGTCTACGTAAATCAGCCAATTCATCCGCAACAGTGTTTCCGCCACTACCTGGTGACGTGCTTGCATCGGTCGTTCCAGCTTCATTCAGGTTGTAGAAGAGACCATTCTGTTGTTAAAATGGATAATTATTAGTTAAAGATTTGATTTATCTGAATGATGATTAGAGAGGAGAAGTATCGAACCAACCTTCATAGAATTATCGAATGGGTTGAGAGTTTCTGCCTGAAATTTGAATAATTGATGATTTATATTGGCTGAAATGTTTCGTTGAGTAATTCTGTCAATTAGGAATAGTACAAGTATTTTTTATAGGCGAGGTAGATTTATTCATGTATATATGTAGTGCGTAGGTGTGTGTAGTTAGGTAAATGAAAGAAATGATAACATACCCTCGTCAAACCGTTCTCTCCTGACTTCAAATGCAAAACGAAGGATGACCAAACAAAAGTAATGGAATAAAACAGAAAATAGCGTGTTAATTAAACGACACAAACATAAATAATATAGAAGCATTTTTTAATGATGCAAAATAATATTTTATATATGTATGCACAACTTATTACACGATTTATTGTATAAACAGCTCCTGCACATGTAGTAAATAATATTATACAACGCATAATCATTATACGCGATTTGTTAGTATGAAATAAAACCACATTCAAATAGTGAACAGAACGGATTTAAATTTCATTTAAGCTTTTCTTGCGATTCTTACCTCCTGAAGAACCCGCTTCAGCTTCAGAAGCATCGTCTTTATTGAGACTATGTCCTGAAACATGTATTGATACGTGCCTCGTTCTAGTCTTAGGCTTCCCTCGTCTCCAGAGTCGAGACTTGGAGATTGAATCTGTTACAGATGGGGAAATTCAGCGTTTATTAAAACCAAGTGCAACAGATTATCGAGTGGGCATATCTCCGCGTATTATTATACTGATAAGAATTATACTAGCTACAACATAATCATATACACGATTATTTATACATCTGTGTATAAATTTACAATACTGAAAAAAAATAATTTATTTTCATTATTATGCTGAATGAATTTACGTTTCTTGGTGGCCTTAGAGGACTGGAAACTTGACGGGTTCGCACACTGTCCAAAGAACGGGGTGAGTCCGTCCCAGATCTGCTCCGCAATAATCGGGACGTTCTGCCGCTGCCGATTCTGAAAGATGAATAAAATCACACGTTACGATAATAATCGTTGGATTGACTTTTATTCTCTTTATTCGTTTAGAATAATCCGAAACACTGATTCTATACATTCAATTGCAATTATATCCCCGGCTGTTTGTATATTCTCCTTTTCTCTTATCCCTTTATTATGTTTGGCCAAAAATTAAGAAACGCTACCTTCCGCGCTCGCACATGGCACGGATCGCTAAAGAATTCGCCAAATTTGGGGTGAGATTGTTTATAGAAATAGTCGGTTGTCTTGGAGGTGGTGAACCCCCGGTTGGCGTTGTACTTTCTGAAGATAAACCAGAATCTTCCGTATCGTTGGCAGTCGAAATTGAACTCTCATTAGTTCGAGTTCTGGTAGATGAGATAGTCGTTCTTCTCCTGGCTCCTCGGCCTCCACCTTCCGGAGACGACGCCATCCTCGAGGATTTTCAATTAATTTCAAGAATAAATCGCACGCACTTCCCAATGCCGTTTATAACTTTACCAAAACAATATGTAAGGCGGCATCAAAACTTGCAGAAAATTTCACAAATAGTTCAGTTTAGCAATGGTATAACACTGCTTCGATTGATTAGGCGTGGATTTATCGGTACAGATGCTACAATCGTATTTTACGTGTAAGATATTGAAAAGATAAGAGGAACGATGATTACATAACGATTAAATCGCTGGTATACTAATTGATACTGCATAATTAGCTGAATATACAGAAGATGTGATGTTCTTTTTAATTATTATAAAAAACGTTGGACTCGGATAGTTGCATATCGTTACTTTAGGTTTTGTATGTATAGATTATTAGAATATCGAGATAAACTTCGACCTGTAGACTGTGGCCATAATATTCATGTGAACATTGATAGACTATAGTGTCGCCCGTATAATGAATAAGGCCAATTATTGTAATCCAAACAAAGTTCGGTGATACGAGGCAGCAATCCGCATTGATTAAGTTCAAGATTTGAGAGAAATTATTTCTACCGCATACATATAACTCGAAAATTTATTTATCCGACTATATTCAAAAGAGTAAATAGGAAAATTTTGCACATGATTATACGTGTATATTATGTAGAGGTATATGCGCATACTTTTGCATTTTTGTTATAATATTATTATATAGCACCTCGAGTTTATTATTATTCACTTGCAAAGTGTTTGAATAATAAAAATGTCCTGTTTTGTAAATTTTCAAAAAATTGGAGCCGCCTAAGAAAATAAAATGAAATAAAATAAAATAAAAAAATAAAAAACTACCCACGACGAAAAAACTCAACTGTTCGCGGGTCTGAAAAACGAGAAAAACATCGCGACAACACCTGTTCGACGTGAATCTCCTGTTCAATTAGACATAATTCTTGGAGAGTCTATTATAGTCACTGTTCGACGTTCAAAGAACATTGATAATACGTGTCCATCGAGAATTGCAGCAGCTGACAATGCTGACAGCTCAAAGACACGTGGATCGAGTGAAAATTTTCACTATTTGTATATCGCCCTCGAATAAGGCGAGTTGACGAAGAAGATGTCACTGGCGGAATACTCCGACGGAATGGACTGCGGGTATAACAAAATCGTAGAATTACACGTCTATAGAACGTTGGTTTATCTGCGCAAGCGTTCGTAGCTGAAACAGCCGCTCGATAACCGCTAGCCGTCTGCGAATGAAGCAAAAAGAGGGAAACAGAAACGGAGGAATTTCTTCCTTTCAGGGATAACTGATAAATGATCCGTTCAACAAACGAGAAAACAAAACGAGAACAAATCCTCACAAGATTGCCAAAAAAGAGTCAAACGTTTCAACAGTTTTAAGATCAGTCTCAAATAGGAGATTTCTGTTTGCCATATTTTCGGTGCATAATTTAAACAACAATTCCAAACCTTGTAACAAAATCGCGAAGCATGAAGGTCTTATTTTTTTTTTTTTTTTTAGAGTAGATAAAAATTTGCGATGTCTTTGCGACGCGAGGGAGGCTTCAGTCTTGAATGAGTTCACGAACAAAGGAGGACTTCCTCTGGTGATTTTCACCAGTCTAGATCTATAGAGTTTCACCATGGTTATAACAATCCACGTCAAGAGTGCTTGTTACGCATTTGCTAAGCGTGTATATTGCAGTAGTAGGCTGCAGAGAGAACCGCATGGAAAAATTATCAACAAGAGTAGCCTGGGTAGGTGAATTATTTAAACAATAGTCAGTGAAATCCCTTCATAAATGAATGACGAAACAAGAGGAGGCCCAGAGACTCATGGGAAGCAATTAAGCACGCTAGTTCTTCGTGTCTCGAGGGCCTTCTTTTTTACGTAATTAAAGTGGTATCATCACACCGTGTTACACTCCTTTGCATATGCTGATATACCTATATAAGCCGGTTTCGTAACTCGTGAGTTGAGTCGGCTTCTAAACCTTGAGAAAAAAGAACGTGACATCATCAGTCCTCCGAGGTTTCAACTGTACCTAACTAATACAAATCGGATTTCAATGCGGGTATAACAACGGCTGAAAATTTCTTCAATTAATATATAAGTCGACCCTTTTTGTTCGATAAAACGTGACTTATTGATTATTGGTTTTTGATTAGACGCGCGGGACTAGAAACTCCAATCTAGCTCTCAATCAACGTCAAGTTTGATCAGCTTCTAAAACCTGCGACGCGCCGTTTGGCATGACTCGATAAGAACTGTCAGCCAAAATCGACTTCCTCCTAGACCCGATTTCCTCGTATAAAAAGTTACTACGCAATATTTGTAGAATGACATGGCGTCATGTGAGCCCCACGTGTCTATTTCTACAATGTCTTGATCTGTTGAGCTGTCTATAATAAAATTTCTTTCAAAATCCATATCCTATATACTACCGCACATAATCTATATACCATACTATTTCCCGACGTAAACTTGGCAGCGTTTCCTCTTTATTCACTATACTGCCAAAACTGAGTTTGCTTTACGTATTGCGGTATAAGAGTAAGGTGTTCAAAATGGCTGCCAAAAACCTAGGGTTTGTCTGTACCCTGAGGGCCCTAAGGGAGTAGAATTTCCGCCGGAGATAAATTGGACGAGAGTCTATTTCCTGCATCGTAACAGCCAGTGAAAATATACCGAATTTAACCAGACGATTTTCCCTCCCTCTGTTACACCCCTGGTTTTCCGCATTTCGCCATCGTTTGGCTAGCCAATGCAGTTTGCTGCAGTTGCCAAAAAGCCCGGTCCCCTTCCCCATCAACTCAATGCACACTGGTATAATTTATTATGGATACGCAGACTGCCGTTCACCGTTGGTCTGCTGCTGTACAAATAATACATATAGATAGATAGACACACGTATGTATGTGCTGCATCCTCTCGTTACGTAGTTTGAATCCCAAGGGAGAAACGTTGGCTCATGCAGACTCTGGCGTTTTTGCCTTTGTTTGTTCAATCAAACGCACTCCGGCGAATAGCTACACAGATGAGTTTTGTTCCGATATGGTATTGGGAGGATGAAAGACTTTTTTCAGAGGGACATATGCTTACATTAAAGCTTTGATATGAAAAGTTTACGCAACATACGGCGACACGATTGTAATTCAAAAGCCGCATTTTCTACCTCCAAGTTTTGATGGCATGCTTACGTTGTTTTCGACTCGGCATAAGCACAGCCTCTTATCGATCAGGCAACATTTTTTACGAGCGTTAGAATCGATATTGCTGATTTATACGTCTTAGCCTGACTAACTCGGTTGATAGATTTGAGATTGAGATCGTTGATGTATGGCAAAATTAAATCGGAGTTAATGCAGTGCGCAAAATCTGCGCCACGATTTTAGCCAACTTTCTTTTGAAACGATGAATCTTTCGATTTTCCAATTAGCGTTTATAATTCACGGTGAAATCTCATTCGCATATTATATAAGCGTAGACAAATAGGCAGCGAATTCATACAATAAGTACATTCATAATATATCAATTACAACCGCATGCAGGATGCTGTAAGACGGTATCATATCTTCCTAGCCCAAGGACTAACCGCGAGATCATCTTCAGGAAATTAATACCTGTGCCTCCTCTCAGTTCCTACTTCTTTGAAAGTTTCCAATTAAAATGTCTTTCTTCTATAGTATAAGCGAGGCAAAGATTTCTACATAGCATTTTTAGCTTCAGTAGCTTTTCTCAACTCAGCGGTGAAATTTGTCAAAGTGTTAAATATTCGTGGATTCTCACGCACGAGTAACCGAAATAAACCGGAAGAGCTCTGAGCTAGAAGATCGAATTACGACCAGCATTAAAATTGGGCCAAAACTAAGAGAAAATAAAATCAGAACGAGATTCTAAAACAAACAGAAATTTTGAACGATAATCGGAGCTATTCTTATCGTATTAGATTAGCGGAGCGTGAAATAGGGGAATTTGATTCCATTCAATGACTCGACCGCGAATGTCTTTTGCGAGTGAAAAAAACGGGAAATAAAAGCGTCGCAACTTCGGTAGTGCAGTGATATTATAAAGTGGCGATTGCCATCTAGAACCACTAACTAGTAACGCTCTGAATAGCTCGATAAAACTACGAGACAATGGGTTCGCACTGTACAGGTTCAATTTCGTTATCGTTTTTATAATAAAAGGTTTTCGTTTCCGTTCTTGCAAAGCCTAAAATTTTTGTAGAAACACAATTCCTAGACAAAATCGCGAGCCGTGAGGCTTTACAGGGTCCGTTTTGCGATCGGCGACCATTTTAAAGCTGAACATAAAAGTGTTTGAATTGACCAGCCGATTTTATAACGGTCAATATCTCGCTCACCTTGATCTAGATAAGCCTGAGGCTACGAGGTGAGACGAAGAGGCAGAAAATACGAGCGTTATTATAAATGAACCGCAAATAAGCAGCGTTAGAAAAGATTAGATAACCGCGAGTATGAATAATCTGAATGATTTCGTGTTCGCGGTGAATAGGAAGTGATTTGAGTCCCGTTAAAATTCGCACTTTAATGAGTGAATAGAAGTAAAAAATTAAGCCGGATGGTTCTTATCCGAACTGACGAAATTCGGCGACCCGAGGATGTAGGAAATGTTCGGCTATTTTCATATGCGGAACCGCGGAGTTTATTGTTAGAAACTTGTCGAAGAAGAGCCGAAGAACCGACGGACACGCTCTCTGACCTCACATGAAACTCTTGACGACATCCACTCCCCGTGACCGCGGGAAAGCACGGAAGTAAAGAAGCCACCTCAAGTCTAGACTGTGTGGTGTATACGTACACCTCAGCCAAGGCGAACAGGTCGAATAATTATTTGAAGGAAAATGTGACTGAAGATTAACGAAATCCATTTATTTTCATTCACTGCGGGGAGCTTTAGCGAATCTCATTTATGACTCTCGCGACTTAATCTATGTACCATGCTGCGACACGGAAGAATTCCGGGATGAAACTACATCCGTACGACCCCCCGCAGCGCACGGGTTCACCTATACTAATTTCGCCCCGTAATTACGTAAGCTATCTAGATTACGTAGCGAATTGTATTTTGCAAAGAGAATGAACATGAAACTTTCAACTGTAGCTGGTAATCGAACGGTTACGCATGGCGTGAGGCACTCGACTGCTCGCATTTATATAGATATAACAAAATTACGAAACTAAGTATTAAGAAAACTGAAGTCTCGAACGGAAATAGTCGCGAAACAATTCCCTACTCTTTGCTAATACGTTGATGATTAACTATAACACGATATATTTTGCTCGCAAATCCACGGCGCAAGGGGAAAGGCCGCGTAATGGTCAGACGAGGTGGATTTTGCTTTAACAACGATGCAGTTTTCCCTTTAGAATACGAAGTCTTCATTGTTATTTTACGATTAAAAAATGATAATCTTATCTACGAAATGTCCGGCAGATAATTTCGCTTTGGCATCTAAGTGAGTAACGCGATTATTTCTATACCCGTAACTTCGAGCAGGTTGACGGAAGTATAGGATTTGTCACGAATTGCAGAGATTTACTGGCTCGAGACGAGTTCGTCGATCTTTGAAATCGGATCATTGCGTTTCAAAGTCATTCTTTATCTACAGCTAACGATCAATTTTACCCTGCTTCGGCAGTGTTCAATTCGTGAATCAGATAGGTATAACACGATCTAGATACACGAATTCACCAAATTATTTCACCCTTCTAATAATACCTGATTTTCCGAGTTCTACTTGTGTTTTTACACCAGAATAATCTACATCCCGCGTGTAGGAAGTCTTTAATCAAACAGCACGCGATAGAGTTGGCAAAAACGAATGTGTATAATGTACAACAAGGAAGATTATCCGGCGAAGAGGTCAAACGGCAAATTTTCTAACCAAACCGTAAATTTTATGCATTTTTTGATCGTCCTCGTGATTGTATGTCCTGTTAGTTAATTCATCTCTCGACGTTGTTATATATTTTTTGTTAGTAATAAGAACGTGACATTTCACTGGCACGCAAAGTTATAAATTGATCATGCAATTGTCCTGTCCGACTTTCTATACTTTTTACATTCATTCCATTTTCCTTACGCTTGAACACGCCATTACATATACGTATAGTTCGCTAAAAAATCATCCAAGTTTAGGAATTAGTTCGTCATATATATTTGTCCGTGAAATTTCTTCGCAACAATTTGCTGGAAATAATGTGAATTTTTTTACCCCTGTATTATTTTTTGCTTTTGTCTAGATAGGACCGTGTAGAAGAGCTAAGGTGATTCGATATAATTATAATAACATCAAGATTCTACGGATATAAATTTAATAACAATAATAATAAACTATAAACACAACATGGAAGTTAGTGATATAAATATTATTTGGCATATAATAAGAAAGTATAATACTTGTAAGGTAAAATAAATGGATATCAATTGAAATATGTAATTATTATCATGCTTGGGTCTTATTAACTGAGGTTATTCTTTGTATATTTTATATATTTAGTGTATAAATATAATAATAAATTAAATTTTCAACAAACTAAACTTAACAACGAACAACGAACAATACTTATACATATACGTGTAAGTATATTGTTCAGAAACAAAATAGTATTATAGCTATATACATGTACACGTATTATTGTTCGATAACAAGAAAACTGCAAACAACATGCTTGTATGTATTGGTGCAAAAGTAACAATTTATAGTCAATTGACAATTGGAAATATAGATAACGAAAAAGAAAAAAAGGAAGCCGTGTCCGAAGAGAAGAGAAGAAAAACGAAAAGAAGAAAATGCGTTCCCTGCTTTTTCTATCTTCGTAGACAAAAATCTGTTCAATAAATGAAAAAAAAAAAAAAAAACGAGTAGAACAGTTTTCTACGTAATTATACGCCCTGATTTACGATTATGTTTTATATGTGAGGGAAAGAGTTTGAAATTCTGCGTTTCGGTTAAAGCTTATTACATAGAAATATGGTAGATATTATATATTGCGTAAAATATACTTCGTACTTCCTCGAATGACGGAAGATTAAACGTGGGTCCGACTTATAAGATATCGACACGATTTAGATTTCGATTTCGGACACGGCGACCCATGTTCTCTCTCGGTTCGTCTATATTTCGTACATTCAAAAAACAAAAAAAAAAAGACACATTTTGTTGTTGTGAATTTCGGAATTTCACAGAACAATCGGTCGAAATTAATCTATGTATACTATTCTTGGATGGGGGATGCAGATATAATTTACATTACAGAACTATTTACCCGTTGGACGTTGACGAATTTGTCGAATTGGCACTTGGCCCGCTAGTCGTCGAAGCTGGCTCCTTCATTTCGATTTTCGACAATGTTTTCATGTATAGTTATAGTTTTTCCTTTCGTTTTTTTTTTTCCTTTCTTTTTTTCTCTTTTTATTATTTCTCTTTGTTTCTATCTCTTGCTTTTTCTTTTTGCTGCAATGTTATCCTTCTCTTTCGTTTTTATTTTTTAATTTTTATTTATTTTTTGGCACTTCCAGTCTACGTTCACGTTCTCTTCCTTTTCGTTATTTATTTATTTATTTATTTATTTATTCATTCATTTCTGATTCGTTTTTCAATTTTTCTTCATATATCATGGATACATAATTACAGTCCCTTTAAATAATCACACGTATTGATATAATTCAACTATTCAACAACCTCTGTCGTTATACTATAACACCACTATATCATTTCTTCTGACACTTGGGTTAATACGAAGATTACAAATTTATATCGGAATGTTATAATTTTTGTTACATACACGTTGTTATTATTATTATTATTATTATATTTATTATTTAGTTTATCTCAAGAATTTATATTATGATCGCTGAAGAGATCATATAAGTATATTTTTTTTTTAATAGTATTTCTGATGTTTTATTCAATTTTTTTTCTTATCCCTATCATTCAATAAATAAAGGAGATAGATAGAATGTCAAATTAACGTGATTTAATTATTACTTGGTTCGTTTATAGAATATATTAGTCAATAATTTATATATCATATTCATCTAAAGATTCGTATATAATATGTATGATATTTCATCTGCAATACACGCTTCTGTATAATGATGTGAAATACCTTTTCCTTCATTTATTTATCCCTCATCACTAATCGCGCTTCAATAATAATCAGATAATGATTTTCCCTCCCGTTCAATCATTTACCATATATTTACTATATATATACTATATATAAGTCGCAATTATATATGCACCAAAGTTAAATTTTCATAAATATATATATCGTATCTACTACTCGTTTAAATAGTTCCAAAATTATGCCAATAAGCACGTATTATAGGTAGACACCACTACTCGTTAAATAGACACAAAATACATACTTGTTTCATTGATATTGTTATACAATATATGTATGTGTGCATACGATTATATACGGATATTGATTTTTTTTTTTTATATCTAACAGTCGTAAACCCTGCCTACGAATATTGTGTATAATATGGATATATACTCCGCGTTATATCACGTAGATAATTTTATATTTAAATAATTACAAACAGACATAATATGTTCTGTAATAGTATAATTGCTGGTATATATCATAGTAATATATTATATCAGTTGATGATGATTAAATTTCGTCAAATCTGTTTTAAGGCTAGATAATTTGTCATTTATTGGAAGGCTAATTATCAGGAGATTATATAATAAATATATATCTTGATTATGAATAAATCAGTTAGTCAAATATCGTCATTCGATAAATATGTCTATATAATAACGTACGTACGTTTGAAACGTCGTCGATATTATTTATGCTTTTTCTAAACTTGTTATAATAATATTTTAATATTATCCGTGTATATATCGTATATTAGTGTGTATATATATATATATATATATATAAGTATATTATGTAATGAAATTTTTCATTCAAAACTTTTTCGAATCATTTACTTTATAAGAGAAAATAAAATGGAATGAAAGAGAAAAAAAAAAAAAAAAAAAAACTATTTGGCATCGTAAATGTTTCATTTATAAGCAAATATGCATATATAAAGACCGTACTTTGGAAGTCCACTACTCAATTATCAAGACAAGTATTTAGGTACAAGGTTATTACTTTTCTTTTCTTTTTCTTTTTTTTTCTAATCTATGGTACAGTACTGATGAGTAATTTCTGTCAGCTGCCCGCGAGTCGCTTGTCCCTGTCCGTTCGTTTCTTATCAGCCAGATAAAACGTCAACACGTCCCTCCGTTTTTATATGTATACGAAATTGGAAAAATACACTCTCAACTATCCCTGTATAATTATTCATATTCTGTTCCACTAAATATTTTAATACATTTATATATGAATATTATTAATATTATTTTTTTCGCTGACTTTTTTTTTCCAATTTTTACGTAATACAACTATATGCACTGAATTTTTGTACGACGTTATTATTAATTATTATTATTACTTTTTTTTTTTTTTTATTCTCTTTTCTTTTTATATATCTCCCTACATATATATTAGAAGTATATTATGTACTAAGCACCGAAAGTCTATTCGACGAGATGATGAAGTATATAGACGAAGTATAGATAAGAACAAGAAGAATAAGAACGGAGATCGGGAAAAACGAGCGTTGATTTATTAGGTCTGTTTTTTTTTTCTTGTTTTTTTTTGTTGTTTTTGGTTTGATTTTTTTATCTTTTTTTTTTGTCTTTTTTTCTCGTTTGTTAAATAGATGGCTAAGCTATAAGCACTATAGTGAGAGAGTTAGTTTTGTTAGTTGGCAAAGTAGCACCGTGTCTTATCCATTTGCTAGTTAGGATAAGTCAGCTGGTAGTAGTCCCCACCCGTAGAGTCCTCAGCGATTTGCATTTGCTTCACTCGCTTTATAAGCTCGCTAGAACACAAAACACTCCCACTGAATGATCCGCTCACTCGTAACACCATCCAGAACTAATTAAAAGTAGATAGTAGATAGTAGATAGTAGAGTAGAGTAGATTTATAGGTAAGTATAATATATATATATGTATATTATATATATTATATCTTCGTATGTACGTGTTAGTATTTATTGTATAATGTATGTGTGTTGTGTGCCTGTATATTTAAGTATAATAATTAAAAACTTCTGCAATCCCCCATATATATATATGTATATATGTTGTGATACCCCGTTCCACACTTTACACACAAATCTTATGAAATATGTATATAGGCGTATGTATGTATATACATTATACAGGTATGATCACAGATAATATAAACTGCATACATATAATGCACGAATAATAATTTGAATACGAATTCACATATCTTTCGAGAAAACTTATAAATATATAGGTATATATGTAACAATAATAATAATAAATAAATAAAAAAAAAAAAACTTCTTTTTATCGTAAAAGTATAAAGTTCGATGAATCGTTTTGTCCGATATCGTTATCTGTTTGAAAGCTATTACTCTTCAAGGCTGTGTAGGTATATCTCTTATTTATAGCCTTGCGGTGGATAATGTTATTAATAATCGAATTGTTTCTACATAAATAAAATTTAGGTATTAGGTGTAAATTTTCTCGAAAGATATTCAATTTTCAGTCAATTTATGTATAGTTATACTATCGACGTAACAAAAGGCATACATGGTATGGACAAGGAACAAATTTCACGACGATTGCAAGCTATATGTTCAATTATCTGTTTCAGTTGAAATGTAGTTTTTATACAAGTAATAATTTTTTATCCTTTTAATAAAATGACGAATATTCAGCCTAGTCGTATAATATACGTTACCATCTATAATGTCTATTTATACGTTAGCTAATAAAAGCAGAGAGACGCTTTTAATTGAGTTATAATTTAAACGTATAAATATCGATCGCTGATTCAAGAATCAATCAATCAATAATAATAATAATAATACCGAAAAGTTCGCAATAAAATTATACACCACATATTTGTTTTAACGAAATTTTATTTGTTATATTATAGTATATATTAATATTTCGCGTAAAATATGATTAAGACCCGAAACTTTTTATTTAAATAACGTATATTATGATTAACACCAATTTTATAATGACCGGATTTAAAAAATTAAACAATCAAGTTTAAAGGACAAACTTTCGTCCACACAGATATACATCCGTACACGATGACTGCTCAGAGCCAACTGTAGGCTGTTGGGCTTTGCGAAGCAAGTGTTCCTGACATTTAAATGCGCGGTTACGACTTTCGCACTATTTTTAAACCCAACATTCTTCCGCCGTTTATGTTTACCGGACAAAATTACAATCGCGAAATATCTGCTTGTATACCATTTCAAGAAAATCTATTCCAATCGAAGACTCGTCCAATTTTCATCTTGCTTAATTTAATCGATTAAAAAATCCTCAAAATTAGCAAAGATTTGTTATTTTTTTCAAATTCTTTTCCTCCTAAAATCATCGTTCAATTTTTATCGGTTAAGAAATTTGTCAAGATTAGATATAGAGCTTGATTAGACTGAGATCTAACACAAACCTAATCGTATACCAGCCCGTATTATTCTACAGTATACGAAGAGAGGGTCCTCGCTGGTCGGTGACTAAGCGTACCATGTGCTTGTTCGATCGTAATACTTATACGCGTCTCGTCTCTGTCCTGCGTCACTGATCGTTATTAGAATTTCGCGTGCCAGGAGCTGCGGGTCTCCCCAATTTTAGGGTGTCCTTTACCTCCTCTTCTTTCCCCCTACTTCCTAAGCCCTAGGCCTTAGTCGTCGTCAAGGAACAATGAAATACTATCCTATATACGTAATGCATATATGTATACGAAGGTATATAATATATATACGAAAGATTTTTGGGGAGAGACGAATCGTCTAGGGATCCCGGAAGGGGCGAGATGCGAAATTGCTTTCATACATCGAAGCGGCAGCTGCCTAGCTGCAGTTGCGAATTTAGTCTATCAGACGCAGAGAGAGTTTCGCGTACTCTTGAGAGTGATTCGGGTATAGCAAAAAGTTTATAATTGTAGGAAGAGAAGCTTTCGAGAATTTTCACAGAAATTATTCATCCCTGAAACCGTTTGGTTTTTATCAAACTAAGTATAAACTATACATGTGAAATAAAATTTCGCACGAGATTTTTGGCACATTTTTTTCTACTTTGATGTAGAATTTTTGTAAAACATGTTAATCCTGGCTCTTTTAGGGTTTGACTCATTTTCTCTTATCGAATAACAAAAGGGTACAAAAAAAGTTGGAAAGACGATTCAACTTAGATATCAACGTGGAATAAAAAGACGAAGGGGGAAAAGAAAGAAAAAGAAGAAAAAAAAATGGATATGAAATTTTTGAACGAGGATCCGGAAGAATATCATTTGTGTTAAACTAGGGAAGTATACCTGGAAGTACTGCAGAATGTAGTTAAGTTTAGCGACAGAAATAGTTCGTCGATTTATCGAGCGACAGAACTAAGCGGCCACTTGCCTGCACACACGCAAGATACAACAAATATTTATAATCCCAAAGCTTTACGTGCTCGACTTTTCCGGCTTCCGTATATGATTAAATCTTCTTGAAAATATGAAAACCACAAGAAGAGAAAAGAAAAAGAAGAAAAAAAAAACAGGACAAAATAAGCTGAAAAATATTCAACACAGAACTAAAATCCAGCTTGCCCTGGAATTAAGTTCTTCATGTATATTGTCGAAAAATTGTTTAAAAGAACGGGGACTAACAAATATTCATATCGTCAGTTCCTTAGCCCAGATCAGTGGGCAAGTAGTAAAATTTCAGTTTTTTAAAAGTTAATTAGGTGATGTTTAAAGAGTTAATTGATAAATAATTCAATCTGTTTACCGTGAGTTAACGAATCCGATCCATCCTTTCAACTGGTAATTATAATCTAAAATTCTTCGCATTTTATCTAGCTGACAAATTTATGCACAGTTATTATATGCCGTGTAGATAATAATTGGCTGGATAATTGATCTGCGAGAATGAAGTTTAGGGCGTTTAAGGAAGAAGGCATATTATCATTATAATAGTTTTACCTCTCTAACGAGCAATCGACCTAATTAGCTCGAAAGTATTTTTGGGAATTTTATATTTCTAGATCGCGTGCTTCTCTTTTTATACATGTATAATGTTTGTATATATATACATATAAATATACCATAGCTGCAAGAATATGACTCAATTACACATATATACGTATGAACGTTTCTCATTCGTGACAATCTCTCTCGTCAAGCTTCCGCCCCTCAACATACATTGACGGGAAACATAAACTGACGTCATTCCCCCCCATTGCAATTACCGAATTAATGGGGTCCCCCGTCGTTCAATTCAATTGGTAACTGTTTACGACGTTTAATCGCACTTATAACTAACTAGGTATAACGTAGAACGATACTGATTCCGAAACTACGTTTCGTTTCGTTTCGTTTCATTTCGTTGTATTTAGTTTCCTGAGCCGTTAATGCTATCGGTTTCATTCCTAGGGGTTGGGAAGAACAAAACAAGGTGATTCAGGGGTTGCAAATTGCCCCGATCCATACTGTAACAATCCCTTTCTCCAATAGCACTTATGCGTGAAAACAGGTGCGTGATAGTCGCCAAAGTGACTCATCTACACCCTTGTATTTAAACTTGCGGTTATTATCGCAGTAGCGAAAGATCATTATTTTCTATCCATTCCTATTTTCTAACGATAAAAATATCTCCAGACCGTTTAACCCGATTTTATTCACATATTAATCAAACCTATAGGGAAAACTCAAACTCAACCCCCATCGTTATCTTTAATTCGTTAGCTGGTTAGAAATAGAAAAAAAAGGGGAGGGGAAAACCCCAAGATTTTTTTTCATTCTTCGAAAAAGATTTTTTTACAAATATTTTATCAAAGTTCGAAGACTGCTCGACAGCTTCGTCTTTAATCTCGCTTTTTATGGATGATAGATATGGTGTACGCATTTTTTTTGTATGATTTCATTTTTCTAAAATCCACGTGAATTGTCATAATTATATATACCCCTAAGTAAGCGTACATACAACGTATTTATAAAGTATGAGAAGCTTTGGTATGCAAATGCTTGAAGAGTTTCAATGAATGCATATAATAATGCGAGGAAATCTAAATGAATATGAATATGAATAAAACATTTTTTTTTCTACCACCAAAATACGACCAAACAAGATCTGCAGTAACACAGCACATGCAGCGTAATATGAAAATAATTATTTAAGCACATTGAACCGGGTATCAGTTGAGAAAAACAAAAAATTTTCTTCCTTTTGACATTTTTTTCGCATATTTTTTTAGGAAAAATTCGTCCTATTATTTACTTGAAAATATAATTCATAGGTAGAGAAATTTCAAGAAAAACGACAACGGAATATAAATGCAATTGAATCCGCAACCCCCTTACCTCAAAGGTATTTTTACGGACATAAATCGATGCTCAAATTCAACCATCACTCTTAAAAGCGATAACAAAAATTGAATCGAAATATAAAAAATATGATTTATTGCTTTGTAGTTACCAGTCCGAACAATATTGTATTTTTTCGACTCTCTGGATCCAAATGAACGTAATTATTATTCGAATCTTCATAATTCTTTTATTTTTAGTCATTCAATTAGCTCTCTAAATGATTTTGTTAAAAAAACAGTTTGAAAAGATTTTCACTCTTTTCCAGGTACTGTAAAGTTGGTTTTTCGTCATATACCTATAATATGTTCCGTGTTGAAAATATGCGCTTACTCAAGCAGTGACTAATTTGATAAGCTTCTTCATTATTCAGTTATCATTAACACCTATTGCTCATAAAGACACAAACAAACATCTTTACCCAAGTAATGAGTAAGAATAAACAGATTCGAACAATAGTTCATTAAATTGAGATTCAAAAAGCTTTAAAGAGTCTTAAAGTCTGAATATTCGCCAGAATACATTCGGAGTGGTAACTTCGTCATGAAATATATAAAAAGCATGTGAGTATACACACCCTGATTCTGTCGTGGTGTTGTGGTTGTTGTTATTATTCGCATTAACATTGTTGTTGTTGGAATTGGAATGTGATTGTTGGATCGGGTGATGAGCTCCCAGCAAGCAGCTCCATTCTCGCATCACCTCCTCCCCTTGAGCCTCCAGTTCGGACAAAATTGTCGCATCGTCTAGCTCGTGCAAAGCTGGATTTGAATCTAATCTGTAACCCAATAATGGAACGGAATATAAGCATCCGATTTTCTCAGACCGAGATATTCACTAGCTAATTTATCTCTGAAGATAATATTTTCATTTTTACCGATGAGTAGATTCTTCGTAGGAACTTGCGTCGCTTCTCTCATAGTCTAGCATCAAATCGTCAGAGGCGATAGATTCGCAGGGTGATAAGGTATCTACGCTGCCAGCATGACTCAGTCTGCGTCCGTGCATCGGACTATTTTCAACACTTTTTCCCTGCAATCTTGTCGCTGTAAATAAAAAATAGAATCAAGTTATTGACCGGGTTTTACATCGGGTGAATAATGAGAAGAATTCGATTATTCGATTCCGTTCCAGTCGCTGAAGCTATCTTTAGACATTATCCTTTCATCTTATTTCTAATTTGAGAAAAGAACTCAATTAGGAGTAAATAAAGAAAATAACGAGTCTCTGACTTGAATAAACATTCGTAAGCCAATTCTTCCGAAATTGTATATCAAAATGATCTTTCCTATAAAGAGGGACAAAATAAACTCCAAAGAACTCACTAGTCTTAGGATGTGACTCGACGAGAGTGTAGCTATTCTCGTTAACTTGATTGGCCAATCCAGCCGTTTGTAAATCAATTCCAACCCTGAGAGTATCGTCGAAAGTGAGTCCAGGCTGATCGGCGATTTCATCATCGAAGAATTCTCGCCCCTCGGAGAGGCTCAAAGAGTTTGAAGCGTTTGTAGGAGTCCCAGGGCTATCATCGTCGATAGTATTACCCGATTTTTCCATGGCGGTATCTTTCCTCGGTAGTTTACCATCGGACTGAGTAATGCTGGCTGTAGGACTATCGAACAAGCTATCGACCGGAGAAGTTTCATCGTCGATTAAAGTAGTCGAAGTTGCAGCGGCAGCAGCAAAAGCCGGATCTTCAATAGTCAGTAAAACAGATCTCAAACTGGCCTTAGGCAAAGTTCCATTCTTCTGTGTGATTGCAGCCGAAGAGCTAGACTTTATTTCAGAGTTGTTGTAATTAGCCCTGCACTCGTCGCTTGAACTAAACGAATACTCGTCAGCCATAGCTTCGCCGTGTCCGTATTCAGGATCGTCGCTGCTCGGAGGACTGAAGTCTGATTTAACAGACGGAACTTTTTCGTACCTAGATCTGTCCTTGTAAACCTTTTCCTCGCCCAGTCCCTCGTCGTATCCTTCCGAGGATGTGATGGATATAGAATCGTTGTATCTATTGTCTTTGTTGATGACCCTCTGATACTGGGATGTCCTTTCCCTGACTAAACCAGTGTTTAAATTAACGTTAGCGAACGACTTAGGTAGTGTGATGACGGATATTTCCGTCACAGTACTGTCCTCGTGCACGTCTCGTACGTCGAAACTTTTCCCGCTCACTACCATCCGCAAATTTCTAGGCCTCCCATGCCGCTCTACTCTCCTGTCTATCGTAGGACTGCAGTTGTCAAGGTAGTCAACATTCCTGATGCTATCGTCGGCCAGACAACCAAACTGACTACCAACCCCCGAGTCTTCTGTCCCCGAACCCTCCTTGGAACTGGATGTGCACTTAGACACAGTTGATATTTTCCTGCTCTGATTAGCCGCTGTTTTTGCAGTCTTTGTGTTGTTTGACTCATTCATTCTGACCGCAAATTGCGGCTGAGGTAAATGACTCGTGTGTAATGTGTATTTGCTGATCGGCTCAGGGGTGTAAGACGACCTATGACCAGCACCCTCTGTGCTCAGAGGATTGTTGTTGTTGTAGGGAGAATTAACTGGCGATGGTCTCAACTTTGAACCGGAATTGGTAGAACTTGTATAAACACGTCTAATGCCCTGGACTTTGCTCTGGCTATAATTGTCGTTTGCTTTATCATGGCCATAGTGGGTGTTGTTATGACTGTTGCATACGTCCCCAACTTTATCCGTATATCTTGTTGGCTGAGGTTGTCTGAACCCGAATCTGTTAGTCCTCACTGATACTCCTGCCGATTCTTTCTTGGGTGGTGCCAGTCTCGGCGTTGATCTACCGGATGCATTATGACCACGGCTGTTGTCATCCTCTCTTCTCCGCTCGTGCTCATGTCCAGCTGATTTTGACCGAGGATGAGGAACTCCTGCTGGTATATCGGAGGGAAAGGAACCCGTCACTGGCATCGGAATTCCTGAAGCTGGCCTACGCCTAAATCCAAACGACATTGCTGTTCCTCTTGTGTACGGCGTCCCTCGCTTACTTGAACTTCTGTTGTCTCCCTGTGGGGTGAGAAAATAAGAAATATTAGATATTTCCGGCGTGTTTCTCGTCATTAATCTCTTAAACTCTTCGGAAGAAGTGAAGTTAAATTAAAAAAGAGCGAATATTATAACGAGTTATTTTTTCACCATAATTCGCTACTCGGACCAATTAACGTTTATGATTACAAAATTGGCAAATATTTTGCATAGGATTGAGGGACCTTCAAGCTTTTCATTATCTATATACCTCGACCGCAACGCGTGTCGTTTTAGAGATAATGACTGTCTGAGGGAAGGGCAAAAATCAATGATATATATATAGATAAATGTGTATATGGTGCATTTCGCGTGAATTGAGAGGACCCGTATTTCACCCCGTAAGATTATTTTGTAAATTTCTTTTTTTCAAGTGTACTGTGCAGAGATAAGACTCCCCGATTTTTTTCTAAACTTCCAGAATCGCTGTAATTGCGTTGCAAAAATTTGATACCAGCTCCCATCGCGTAGCTTCTCCGCTTGTGGTTTTCGTATTAAAAACATTCCTATACAGAATTCATTTAGTAATTTGAATATGGAGAAAAGTATTCGTTTCTACATACATTTAGCCAAGTTTTTTCCCCAATTTCCATACATCAGCATATTAAAATATGTTGTTTATTCTGTGTAATCGAAAGCTGAATACCTATGGTACAAACTATCACCTCAACCCATTGGAATATTTATATATACGTCAATCTCCAGATAGGAGAACAATAATCAGATATCGCGGATAAAAATTTTAGCCTTGCGCGATAATCCTCAGTTATAGACAAATTTTATTTTTATTTATTTTGACTTGATCTATATATTCAAGTAATAATTGATTAAGAATTATGTATCTATATGTATGTTGTAGATTACGCGATATATATTATATACCAATACACCAATACACATTGCGAAAAAAAAAAATATATATGTATAAAAAAAAAAATACTATTCTTTTATTCACAGCTTGTTCGATATATCCTCATATTTATACCTACTTATGAATATTTTTAATAGGAAAACCACAGACGGAACGACTGCTCGACAGTATCAAGTTTTCGCAACGCAATTGTATTGGAGTATAATAATTATAAGTTGCGATGATCGAATTCACGATGCAATTTAATGTTTCATAAATTCCTATTATTTATTGATATTTGAAACGATTTTCAAAACAATCTGTACATACATAAATAGTTGCAAAGTTTTTCCATCACTTGAATTTGCGCCAAAATTCATAGATGAACTCTCTGAATTTTTTGGAGTAAAAATTCACTCTTTTATATATGAGTGCAGACTCGACTTTGACTCTAATTAAAATGAGATTCGACAGCTCCGCTAGAGTAAATCAAGAATGGAGTATAGAATGGATGGTTCGTTGAACGAATACATTATTTACCACCTGTCACAAACACCTGTGTCTTCGTATTCCTATACGCTGTATAGTCAGCTCTGACTGTTTTCACTATATACACTCTTATAAAAATAAAATCGTAAACATTGATCAGTATCTTGTATATACACGAAAAATCGATCCATTCAATTTAATCAGCCTGCAGATTATTCGTTTGAATTTTTTTTTCTTGATTGACTCACGACAAATATGTATACTTTCACGTGCTCGTTGCAGCGGATGGGTTTTGTTAAAAATTAATAAACGCCCGAGGATAGATAATCGGTCATATAATGAACAGGAAATTCTTATTATCAATATTATCTATATAATTGGTATACATACTCGCTCGATTTGACATGAAAGTACCAGTCTATCCGCTCGGTCAGATCTATGCGATATTTCAACACCGCATGCAACGAGTTTGCGAACATAATCTAGCGGATCGATTTTTTAATACTTTCAACATCACACAAGGTCATATCTTAGAACGTGATTCGATCGTGGAACGACATAGGCAAAAATAGCGTCTCGTTATCGTTCAAATTCGAACCCATGCTGTTCCAGTTGATAAGACTTTCGACTTTGCGTTTAACTGACAGCGAATTAACAGGCGAAATGATGTTTCGCGAAAATTGTAAAACGTCAAGGATTTACCGCAGGTGGGGAACAGTCGAGTACGTATGGGATTTACAAAAACTGTGAAACTATTATAAATCCATTTGTCCCGGTGAGCTGAGCAACTGACCTTGTCAACAAAAGGGAGAGAAAAGATCGAAACTTAATCACTAACCAGAACCAGACAAGGACGAGTGTTTCGCTCTGCGGCGACGCGCGAGATAATTATCAAAAAGATGATGTCATCTAGACAATAGATAACTATATGCGACTTAAATACCACCACGCATGGATAAATCTTATACCTAGAAGCGATTCAATTCTATTCTATTCAAATGTGAAGTAGAATATAGGATAGGGTAGTATGTATACATATGTATACTATAATCGGCAGAAGTAAATAATCAAAGAATCGTAAGAATGATTTTTTTTTATGCATATAGGTAATATAGCAAAAAGTTAAAAGTTACGTGCGTGTATGTATTTACGTGTCTCGCAACGCGAGTACGAATGCAGATACATAAGTCAGGTTGAAATAAGAGCGTTGAGTATATTTCGGGAGTTTCTCTCGTAAAAGAAAACACACGACGATACTCTGTATCCACTAGCGTGCCCATAGTAGCCCCGACCGAGTGGAAAGAGTGTCACCGACTAGCGTGTAAGCGTACAATACATACGTATTTACGTATAGGTACTTTGCTTTTCTTTTATTCCAAGAATTCGTGATCTCCCATAGACAAGAATACGTAATTGCGAGTATCTACAATACTCCTAGTTCTCTTACCGATCTACTGATTTCTTCAATCTCCAAATCATCCTCTACGCCGTAATAGTCATACCCACGATGATAATCCATGCTTGTTCAATTATATTCAATTCAAGAGATGGATTTGAATATCTGCTGCTGTTAGGCGTATCGATTCGCGTTATACATACAAGTTAGCGAATCTACGAAAAAAAAGAAAGAAGAAAAAAATGGAATAAAAATTCTTCAACAACTGCAGCAGATCCGTTCAATGTCGTAAATTGAAAAAGCCGAGCATTATCAGCGGTGTTTTACGAAGAAAGAAGAATCACCACTTATTTATATTCGACCGGCACTCACTGATGTTTTCTCTATTATATGGGAAATTTTTGTTCCGGCGTATCGCGACACGCACTGATCTCTAATGATGATGATTATTATTTTCTTTTTTTTTCAAATTTCAGGAAAATTTCGATATGATTTAATATAGTGTCGCCGATAACGCTTAACGCTCGATTTATCCCCGTCTCTTCACATCGCTGCGGTAAACTTTCGCTTCAACCTCCTTAGGTTAATCGTTTTCTGAGGTATAGAGAGCCCTCAGTTAAATTTCGAGCTCTCCTAGGCCCTCTCCTTTCGTCTCTGCAGCCAAGTGCTGCGTTAAAACTTATTTTACAGAGACAGAGTGAGCTCTGCGCGGGCGCCCGCGAAAGAGATTGATCGGACTCACTGCGCCGGCGTCGCGACGCTCCTCTTCGTCGATGGTTTAGGGGGATACGGGGAAACGGGGGATAACAGGGGCAAGAGCTTCGCAGGGAATGATATAATAAGCCAAGCGTATAGGGCGAGTCACGTGTGCCGGCAGAACGAGACTGTCATTTCGATAACATGTGCAATTCGAAAGTCTCTTTTCCCATTTTCGAACCTAATTTGAGTCAGATATTAATATGCGAGGCGATTAGAAGACAAAAAACGAAAGGAATTCGTTTTTATTATCCTTAAGCTCGTTACGTCTTACGGAATGAAAATCTATTAATATATTTGTGCCAGTTGCGGATTCGACTCATTCACTGTCAATCATTAGATTCATTTTGCGCCTGTTCAACCGCAACCCATATCGCGTCGGTGTAAGTACGGTAGAGCTTCGCTTACATAACTCCTGGCCTTATTCCGAAAGCCTTCTCTATCTATTGTTTGCTGCAGCAAGGAGAATCGATTCTTTGACTTAATACCGAAGAGGCATCAGTTCGAAAGAGAAGAAACTTCATTAAGGAGTGATGAATTTTTTCCACAGAACCGCGACGAAAGACTTAATTACGTGTCTGTGTCGCGTGTATAGATGGATTTTATACAACGATCTATATAGACTTTGACAAATTACTGCAGGGCTTGTCGCTCCCTCGTGTACGAATTCCTTTTTCTTTTATTACTTTTCGCGTTTTTAGCGGCTGTCGTAGACGGATTCAATCATCGAGGCTTCTCCATCTTTCTTCTATTTTTTTAAATATTTTTTTTCTCCTTCAAATAAAAAGATTTGATCCCTCGGCATCGAAGAATCGCATGATTCATTTGTTACTTGTTTAATTACGAACCGCGAAGCCGATAGGCGAATAATCAATTTCGTCTAGCACGCGATCTTCGTTTCTTATTTCTCACGCTTGAATAAAAACCGTTAATCTCCTGGTTATTTTCTCTCGCCTCGTTCCATTTGTAACGATTTTTAGCATCAAGTTAGCCTTTGCTTGTATAATTGCAGCAAATTTAACTTCCGGATAATTTGACGCGAGGAAATTAACTGATTGGTATACAAATAGCTGAGCGGAGATCGTCGATAATTTGTAACGACGCGGATAATGATTGACGAGTATAATAAGGCGGTAATAATTCCCCAGACGTTATTATCGGCTTGAAAAGAAAAAAAATTCCAAAGTCGAAGTCCGGTATAAATAAATCAATAAATATTCTACAATTTTACGACAGAATTCATTACCGCGATGAGATAAAAAAATTTCATCTATGTATATAGACAAGGGGCTTATTTACTTTTGTTACAAATTTATCATCTAGTCGCCCTTTAGCCAGGTATTTTCACAAGGTGGATATAGGAAAGCCTGATAATCCAATAAGCTTATTTCTCCTGATAAATAGAAAACCAATTGACTTTTCACATTCGCAGAATCGGATTTGTCGACATACACAAGATCCAACTTTGACCATAATATATTTTACTGCAGGGCGGGTAAAAAAATTGCCACAGCTTCTCGTGTACAAAAGAAACACCGAAAGGTTCGGTATGAAAACTGTGCCAAGTGCACAAAAAAAAAAAAAAAAGGAAGAGAAAAAAAATCGAAGAAAACTGTTCTCTCATTTATTTCATTTACTTTATTGCGAATCTCGTTCTGTTTCACTGCACTTGATTCACCCGCAATGTTGAACAGTTACTATATGCGAAATCTTTTCGAAACTTTCAGATATTTATAAAGACAGAGCCTATTTACGTCGCGCTATGTGTCAGTGATGAAAAAAATAAAAATAAAAAATAAAATGAAAAAATAGAAAACAAGATCGTTCCTTCCCTTTTTCTACTGCAGTTAACATCCACACATAAAATTCGTGCGTAAAATAAGCCTCGAAGAAGCCTTGAAGCTATATGGCTGAGGAAATAAGAACACAATAAGGGAGTGCATCTACCCCATTAGTCTCTGACTAAAGCAATTAAATATAGTTGGGGGTTCCGTACGCCATACCCATACATATACGTGGAAAACATACATAGAATACAACACTGAGTACTGCAGTGTCTATAATAAAAGCAGTATGTAGTCTCAGTCTTTGGTCTGCTGCTGTTTATATGTCTCTAGATAAAGTTCATCACCAGCCATTAAAACAGACTTGCAGTGCCAACGGTGCCGATTATACCCTACGTGCTTGCCAATTTAATTGGCTGTTTCACATTTCGCGTTGTTTATGAACCCCTATCCATGTATGTATAGGTAAACCTCGTCCCAGGACCTTTCAGGACACTAAACTGCAGTCGAAATTTCTCCTGCATTTAGTTGCGAGCTTTTTCACGTGCAAATCGCACGATATTTTATGTTTCAGTTTTTATCATCGATCGATGAAGAAACAGAGAAAATATTCACTCGGAGAGGAAGTTTCTTTTTCAATTAATAAAAAGGAGAATTTTTTTTTTTTTCGGAATGCCGGTAGTGCAAGGTTTTTTTTTTGGTTGTTGGTTCACGTTTGATCGAAGAAAACGCGACTAATCGTAAAAGCATCGACGTGGTGCAGGTCAGGATGTAGTCAATGAGGAGGAATACCACGACGAGTCGAATACCACATGGTCTAAAACCTAAACAACACTTGACGTGCCAACCCTAACCATCATCGTCGTTGAAACGATGTTTCATCGTAAACGTAGTTTCCCCGGATGAAAAAGAAAATAGGAAATTGTCTACAAACACAAGTTTCTTACATTTTCACTGAATATCAATAAAAATTCGCTCTTGGTTCATTGTCAGTAAATAATTACTCGAAGATATTGATTAATAATATATTCTTTAATTGACATTAATTTTTTTTTTACAACTATTTTTGAGCTTTTTTCTTCCTTTTTTGTTTTTCTAATCGATTTTACTTCAGATAGTTTCTTTTTTTTTCTTCGCACAGCTGATCTACTTAATTATTGATTATTTTTTATCCGGTCGATCGATACTGTCGTTAATTCACTGGTAATATAATCTTGTAAATTGGCTCAGCCTTCAATAACACGCGTACGGTTTCGCGAAAGAGCCCTGATTAAAGCCAGCTACATAAAAATTAAAACTGCCATATACTCTGTCATTACCTATTGACTATTGACGGTTCTTCGATCTCTCTACATAATCACGCAAAAAAAAAAAAAACAAAAACAAAAAAACAAAGTTTGACCAAAATGGTAAAAAAAAACCACCGCAGTGTTATTAATTTTTTCGTTTTTCTCTTTTTTTTTTTCACGACAAATATGATACTTACTAAGGATAGGGTAGAGAGTTGCAAATTTCGCTTGTGTGCTAGTTCAACAATTTTCTTAGAGAGTACGCTGCCAGTAAGTATAAGTAAGAACAGTATAACGTATTACATACATAGGTGGTTGTATGTATGAATATGGTATACACGTATATGCTGCGTCTTCGTCCCGCTCACTCTTGACGAGAACTCGAGGAGAGTAGATATAAGGTATCTCTGCGTCAGGCACATCCGAGTGAGTTAATTAACCGTAATTACACGGTTGACGGCCGCGAGAATAAAAAGAAAAAAAGAAAAACTTTACTCCTACGTGTAGCTGCGTAACAAGCGCGAAAATTCCTTACGCACTGTTTTTGTCGATTTTCAAATTCATTCAAACGTGTAATTAGATGGTTTAAAAAAAGTACGATCCTTGACCCTTTAGATGCAGCAAAAAAAAAAAAAAAAAAAAACGAGAATCAAAAATCGACTAAGTCAATTGGGGGAAAAAAAATGTATATACACGTTTCTTTCAAACCGGATATACGTTGCCTCATCAATTTTCATTTCCGTTTACTAAAACAAGAACTTTCCACCCTCAATATTGCGGCCTTTGAGTTAACAGTACAAGGATCACCTTAGGTTTGACAAGGGGGTTTAAATTCGATCCATGAATTAGGGTCGAATATTCAGGGTCAAGTCTCCGTCAAAGTCGTAGTTTAGTTTTGGGGTTATTTTATTGCTATCCAGAGAAAGAAAGCGAAAGGTTGCGTGGTTCGGTATCGCGGGTATAAGAAGAGGTCTATAGTTTATCAAAGGGATGAGTCAGTGCGTCGCGACGCTGGATCAATAACGCTCAAGCGTCTATCTTTGCTGTAGCTATATACCCCGTCTTCTCATACTCCCTCCTGTATATTCGACTTGCTCGAACCCCCTTATTCACACGCACGATTTATTGCGCGTCTCATAAGTCTTCCGATAGAAAATTTCAATTTAAACATATATTTCGCTACCTACTCCGGATTCTGAGCTTACAGAATATCTTGCATATATATTTCTATTTTTCATGACAATTATCCCACTCGGTGTTAAAATTTTATCGACTTTTCAAACGGTCGATAAATTTGGCACAGAATAAACGGTTCGTTGTTGTTGCCTTTTGACGCCATTATTAAAGATCTGATCTCTAGGTTTTTAAAATATTAATATACGCGAGGTTTAAAGCCGCGGATAATTAATCTACACTAATTGCGAAAGCAGGATGTTGCAGATTGTTATCTCACAATCGGTAGTTATAATACCAGAGAAAAATGTAGCGTCCAAATTAATTGTATCGCATTTAGAATCTGGATTCAATGAAGATTATTAGATTTATTAAGGAATAAAAGCGTAGGGCGCAGCGAGATGACGTGAAAATGTGAGTGTAAATTTTCTCAAAGCGACAAGGGATTAGCGTATAATTGAATTAAATTCAATTCGATTTAGTGGATTAATTAATCATAAATCCTCACGAGATACAGAATTAACTAAAAAACAACAAAAAAAAAAGTCAAAACATTTACAAACAAGAAGTTCTAGAGCTTTTCTTGGCCTCGGAAATTCATATGATTGCACGAATTGCGCAAAGTAAAAAGGCGCAGAGTCCGGAATTTTATTGGATTGTTACATAGCTTAATAATTGTGGGAACAAGAGTCTACCTATTTATCTATCTATATCCGTCGAATAGAGAATGGCTTTCGAAGATTAGTATAGCATTCAATCGCCAGAACCCGAAGCCTAGAAAGTTGAAAAGTCAAATTTGCTTGGTATATTATATGGATTAAACAATGAGTTTCGTAATATACCGTTGGTGCACGAACTCGCTATAACGAATCCTGGTTCGTTCGTCTATTTGACTATTTATTTTCTTTTCTATTAAATAATATACCTAGAAAAATTAGATCAATTTCACCTAAACTCACGCCTACGAATTATATTATTCGAAAATTAATACACCTGTGATTATACTTCGGTACGGTATTGAAATTCTCCAAGTTACACATAGGTATATAACTCCAGATAGAATATACAGAATATAGGTATAGGGCCGTTGAACTTTGCTAAGGTATACCTGGAAACTTGGCTAGGCTGGATTATACACACGCTAGGAGTAGTTTGTGCAGCAGTTTTGTACAAATACATGTATATAGTCAGAATCCAACAATATTTAAATTTACATTCACATCGAAGTGGCCACAGATGAGTAGCTTGACTTTAAAGGCACGAGATAACGGTCGAGTCACGATCCTTACCGATCAATTTATTGCCAGCTAATTAAAGCCGGAATTGAGTGTCTCCAGACATTAGAAATTGTCACAATAAACGGATCTGTCCCGTTTCCTTACGTCAGACAAAAAAAAAAGTGTCTGATAATAAACTGGAAGACAGAAATGTTTAGGCTGAAAATTTGTGGCAAAAGGGAAATTGCATTGCTGCACGTATAGGCGAATAGTGGAACGAAGTATTCGCGTTAGAAATATAATGTTTAATGAAAGAATTTTTATGAATGTATATAACAAGATGCGATACGTAACTCAAGTCGTCATGGTATTTTCACGTATAGTACCTACATATAATTATTCGCGAATGAAAACTATGGTATATTACAGCGATGTGTGGAATTTCGTCGATTTCGATGTCGAGTTGTACATACAGCAGGGATTAGTGTCTTGGATAATTAAATTTAGGAAAGAATTAGACTTTTGTCTGTTTTCTAAAATACAACTGTGATTATATCTCCTCGTCTACACGTGATCGCCGAGTTCTTTCGCGAGTCTCAGTCAGCTATATATGTATGGGAAAGCCGGCGATATAAGCTCGTACAGGTATATATTAATTATAGCCGTGAATCGAGCGATGCGTATCTTTGCGTAAGACAATGGTTTCCTGAGTAGGTACATATTATCATGGCTAGTGAGTAAAATACGAAGTGAAATAAAGAATGAGGTAATGAATCGTTATGTGAGAAAGTTTGGAGAGAGCATTATAAGAGCCTGGAGGAATAAAACCGCGAATTTATTTCCAATTTTATAACTCACATGCGATATTCACATACAAAGTTTCATTTTTCAAACGAATCAATTTCTGCATTACCAAATAAAAAGATCAAATTATAAACGCGTCAATTATCAGCTACTTCATTATTCGCGCTACAGGATAAGGAATCAAGCAGTTCCCTCCTTCTCTCGTACGAGGATCGATCTAATTTAACTCCTGCAGGTTCTGTTCTCAACTTGTTAATAATATATTCACGTGAAATATAATTTATGTGTAAAATAAAAGAGCCTTAACTGGGTTCGGCATTCGGGTTTGAAAGCAGGTCAGCAAGAGAGGGCAGTAACAAACGTATACATACTTGTATGTATAAACCACGAGCTGGAAGCTTTTCTCCCTTCCCTTTTGGTCTTTTTGTTCTTATGTATTTGTTTCTCTTTTCTTTTCTCTTTTTTTTTTCGTATTCTTTCTATAGACTGCTTTGTGAGCAAGAAGATCCTCTTACTGATTCGGATTGCACGCGGTAAAGAGGTTTGGCGCCCTCGGGCGTCCTGGCATTTAGATATCACAACTACAGCTGGAGCATAGCAGTATACTTGCTAACATGTTATTCCTACGAACAATGGAATATCACATCTTCTTTATATCCAGGTTTCGAGAAATTTTCACTAATTTATATCGAACGTGAGAAATCCTCGTGTAATAATGCGGACGGAAATTCACACCTTCTTGTTGGCTATACTATCAAAGAAACGAGCTTCCTCTTGATACAGGCATATGTTCGCCTCAGACACTTGAGGTCCAGCATAGAATCAGCTGCTGCGCTATCTAATTAGATAAGCTACCAAAAACGTGTCAAGTACCTCAACTTATCTCTATAACGCCTTCGCTGAATAGAATGAACATTAAGAAGGTATAAGAACTCAGACAGGAAACGACCCTGGCAAATATGAGCAGGAATATATATGCCTTTCAGTTACCTATAAAAATGGTATTTCTTTGATTTCTCTTTATTATTCCAAAAAAGTAGGTAAACTATTCGAGTCGGAATAGCGAATGGAGAGCAAAAAATGAGAAGGATAATAATGATGCTGGTGCAAATCGTTTAGAATTCAAAACTAATTAACGCATTAAATGAAACTAATTAATTTATGATTCAAAAGTCAAGTTAATCACGTGGAGATGAAAGATATAATATATATCTGCGATGTTACAGATCTTCTGCGACGTGTGATTTATAAAGTGAAGATATATATTTCTCCTTTTCTCTATCTTTCTCTTTGGGAAAAAAAAAAAACAATTATAATAATGATATTGAGATAGTAAATTCCGCGAATAGAAATTTATGCGAAAATAAGTGATTTGATTGCAGGAGATTTCACGCTACTTCGTTATTTATTTATCATAGTATATAGGGATATAGATGATAGATCTCACGTAGGCAGGAAATCTCGAGCGATTATTAGTAGGAGTTGATTAAACTTGGGATGCAGGTGTTTTAGATCAAGGATCTTGTTGAATGAATTACACGGAGGTTCGTATACGTTAATGAGTTGGTGAGGCAGCTCGCAAGCAAGACTCTAGAGAGTAAGTATAACCGTTAGTTAACGAGCCTTAATTGCATAGTATGGCTGTAAGAGAATCGTCTAGAGGAATTTGCGAATCAACCAATATATGCCATAAAAGGAGTTCAAAATTACGTATTAAATTATAAATTGGGCAGAAATTTTTATCCCCGTATTTATCAATACTTCAAAATTTTTGTAAACTTCGATTAAAACAAAATGATTTTTTATTTTTCTTTTTTTTTCTTTCTTTCTTTCTTTTTACCAATAATCAAAAGTAAAGAGTTGTCATTTTATTTTCAATCGCATGAATTGAAACCCTCTGTTAAACTGTGGCGTAATTAAAAATATACTTTGAAAGTAGTATTATATTCATACTGACGATGAGAATTACACGTTGACAAAGATAGCTGTAGGCTTAATTAAATGATTACGTCACAATTATGAGTTATACCAACGTTTTATATTTCGTGTTTAGCAAATTAATTGCCAGCCAAATTACTGTAATAAAAGAGATTCCCTGACAAATCATAATAATTGACGTAAACTTATTTCTACCCACCGTAAGACATAAGCTTTGTTAATTTTTATTCCCTAAAAAAAAAAAAGTAAACAAAATCAAATTTAGGTACAACAAACATTTTACTGTTATAATTGAAAACATCTTCAAGACTATTTTATGATTTTCAACTGCATACGTATAAGGACGTAATAATTATTATGCAAATTTTGAAAGGCTAAGGATCGTCAAGCAAATAGTAAATTGTCTAGGAAAAATCATAATAATAACGAGAGAAACGATAAGCAAAACATTTAACACATTTTACACATTACATGAATAATTGCATCGTGCAGCGGAGTAAGTGCAAAAAGTTAAACCAGCTATTGGATAAAAATCAGAAGAAAAAGGAATTTGTACAGTAAATTCCTTCCTCACGGCTTTCGCCAACTAATATATCAGCTGCTATATTGCACTTCGAATTGCACATCGAAGTGCATCATTGTGAGAGGCCGAAAATTGTCGCAAATTAATTTGGAAAGAATGAGAAGTAAATTTTGATCAGGTAAAAGGCAAGATTTGATCGCGATTGAATTTAAGTCATAATTATCGTTACGTATACTTGCGGAATTAATTGCAATATTGGCGCCGTGTATAAACTAGGCGTATCATTTTCACCCACGTGATTGAAATGGAATTGCAAATAGGTACATTTATCTGTCAGAGCGTGGCGACGAGAGCTGAAAATCGAGAGTAAATAGCGTACACTCTATGTTACACGTATACCTGTGGTCGAGATACGGTCTGCAGATCGTATATCGAGTACATACCTAACCACTACGACGCCTACTGGAGAAATACCTTTGAATTTCACGAAGAAAAAATATTTATGCAATTTCTTTATCCCATATGTCAAAAATTGAAAAAAAAAAAAATAATAATAAACAAACAAACAATTGTACCAAATAATTTTATCTGACAACTCTTACTGCATTTATTTATTTTAGAATTTTTCTATGTTCTTCTCATCAGAAACAAAAAATGAATGAACTGATATTTTATTTTTTTTTTTACTTCACAGACGGGATTCGGCGTATTGGACTCTGGGATTCCGAGCCAGGTCAATTTTTCCTTGATATTACTGCCTCAGGGTAATAAAACGATCCTTTACCACACGGTTTTGGCCCCCGGGTAAAATCCAACCAACCATGAGCTTATCATATTGAATCTATAGCCTGATGTATTAATTAATAAATGAAAAATATAGATTACGTTGTACAGATACGGTATCGCATTTCAATATCATGTTTCGTCGATATGTAGGTGAATATCGAATAAAAGAATTGACCAAATTCTTATCAAAAGTGAGAATATATATACCCCCATAGTACGGATCGAGAAGAGAAAACTTTCCAAGGCTAGTGTACCAGTTTACTCTGTATATAGCCATGAAGATGGCATAAAGAAACTACCTTACGATCTTCGTTCGCTTCAGATTAACTTTCAATCTCCCGGATTTCACCGTGAAGTGAAAAAGCCTCGATACTTCTCGTAAATAAATTTGCCCCAAGGAGTTTACGAGACACCCGCGTACCACGCATAGTATACACAATCACGTTTGTCACTCTCGATACCATCGATATTAATCACAAACTTTCTAATCATTTATTTCGTTTGGATTAATCGAAACAGAGTTAAACTTTCATCCAATGAATCGATGTCTGATTAAAATGAAGGAAAAAATATTCTTCAAAAAAGCAAACACCATTCTCTTTCGCACGCGTACCTATTTCTTTCGAATAATTATAACACGAATCGCTACATGGGAGGGCAAAGGCCTCTCCTCTTTACCCTATATTTCATTCATACACGGAAGCACGCGTCGTGCTTGCGAGAGGATTTAATTTCATCCTGCCCTAATTAACATGAGCCTAGGAGCTGTTAAAAGGCCGTAACATCGGATAGTCGACGATGACGACAACTAGATGGGTGTAGCTGCTACTATGCTACTACTACGAGGCCAATAGTCAATCATTTTTCGGGAATGGGTATATGCATGCATGTGTAGGTGATGTATCTTTTTTTTTCATACGAACCTTATTCTTGTTCGGTTTGTCCATGATTCGATACGACGGTGAACCGTTGCTGGTGGCTGCGATGACGGTGCCCGCCTTACGAGACACGCATTGCCCCATATAGATCTGCCAACTTGACTTGAGCGTAGCCTAAGAATAACCGGTAATTAATATGATTTATTAGAGATAACATTGAATGAAGAATAAAATAGAATAGAATAGAGAAATCAGTTCCAGGTTAGTTAGTTATAGTTAGTTTCCTAAATTTGAATTTTAATTAATCATTACGGTTAGTTTATTAATAAATTATTGAAAATTCTATTTGCTGAATAGCAGCTGTTATATTATATCTATATTTGAGCAAGCGGTCGTTTCCAATATTCGACAAATATCTCCGTTTATAAAATACATGGATACTAGATACGTATACCTATTATACGCGTATAGTAATTATTACTATCCGGAGGCTTTTGTAAACTAATTCTAACGTCTTCTTAGAAAAGCGATTTTGTCAGTTATTAAGAAATCATTCAAATATATAGAAACAAGAATCTGATATAGTAAAATTGAGGTAAAAAATGTAGAAAAATTCGGGAAATTATAGAGCGAATTATTTTTCTCGTAGAAATATAATCGTAATTTCTTCGTGTCATTCAACTACTGTGACGTAGGTATACGTATCTAATGTGATTATACGCAGATAAAAACCATTCATGCGTAATGACGCAGCGTATATACATATATATTATATATATACTGTTTTATTGTTGTTCACTTTTACAACACAACATCATTTATCCAATCACCGAGAAATTCTTTAGGCAGTATACCGTAACCAAGCGATTGGAAAAATAGACTAATGTAAGATCTAACATCGATATATTCGACCAGTCTTAGAATTCTATTCCTTATGTTCTGAAAGAAATTGTAATTTGTTTTTATTCAGTAGCCAATTTGTGGCTAGCTTCATTCTGAGTGAATGAAGAAAATGATTAATTAATTAATCAATGAAATCTCATTTTCAAAAATCACTGCAACAGGTTTCATTATTTCTGGACTAGTATTTATGCCTAAAGAGTAAAACTTATTCTCTATCAAATGGATGAAAATTGTGGACGAAAAGAAGAAATAAAAAAGAAGTTTCGTGTCTTTTTTCATGGCTTTCTTCTTCATCTTGAGACTCGAACAACCGTTCGTAGTTAACAATAAGACATGTAAAAAGTCTGAAAATATGAACAGAGACCAACGTACACGTACGTAGTACCTACTTACACCGAACTTGTTAGTCTATTTGGCGTAGGTTACGGAGGAGTTGCGGACCTCTTACATTCTATAATCTATACGTTCTAGATTCTACAGTTAGCCGTTTACATTTACCATACCGTACCATAATACCATGTGTTCATAAACCGACGTAGTAGAGTATAAATATACTACGTATAGTATACGAGAACAGGAGATTGAAACGCGTTTAAAATATTGGTCAAGGTTTGACTGGTGCAGTATGGTGGTATAAATAAAGTACCTGCCTATCTATCTATCTATCTTTCTATCTATGCATACGATTTTCTCATTGACCGTAACATTCGACTTTGAAGAAATAATGAAATCGATAGACACATAAATACCTATATTATTTATTAGTTATAGATCGGAGCAAAATTTAGAATCAGTAGCAATGGAGCCGAGTCGAAGTGCTTTTCGGAAAAAAAGTTTCAAAATCCTATCAATTACCATGACATCGAAGTTATCGATTGAAATAGAAAAAACGAGTTTCCGCAAAGAGCTGTCTCGCTCAAAATGGACTATTTCCGTCTTCACATCCCGTTCAAAAGTTTCATATAAAACAAATGGGGAATCGGTCAAAATATATCAGTCTATCGTATCCACGAGTACAATTATTCCCCAGTATACACCCTGCACCTATACACAATGAACACATTTAATCAGACGATGAATAGAATCGATCTACGTGTATCAAGCCTCACTGCATCTGCTGTTGCATACTATTGCACCAGGGAAGTAGGTAGGTAGGTACTTTGGACGATGATATGGGCCTGTACAGCAGCACCAGCAACAGCATTGCATTCAGTACATTGTTCCCATTGTTCAAAGTGCTCTGAATTATCGGAATATAATGCATGTACGTATACTCGTGCAGTAGATAGGTATAAGGTATATAATAAGTATATAAGTGTATCGTTTAATATATATTAGAGAGTTATTTAATTGATGGTGGAAATGAATCGCTTTAATTACCGCGGCTGATAAATAGTGAATCGGTTCGTGTTTTACGCGGTACAATGTACTCGCTGTACCGTATATATGTACATTTCTTTTTTCTTTAATCGCACAGCGGCTCATCCCGGCATTGTTAAACGATTTACAGTTTTTGACCTCAGCTATAACTTCGTACCTAGCTGTGTGAACTTTCGACCTTTGATCCGCGAACTCGGTTCAATCCGCTGATCGTAGATCGAAAGGGTTTTTCTTTATTCTACGTGATATGAAAATCTGTTACACCGTTATTCGCGGTGAGTGGAAAAGAAGATCTTCTATTATCTAGGAGAATTTCTGCAATATATAGCCAGGTGAATATTACGAGTGTCTTTTGTTGCTTGTAAGTTTTGCTACTTAATTTTTTTTCCTCTCATCGCAGAATTTCATCCTTATTGAAAGATTGGATTCTTGAAAGAGAATCGAGAAGTGAATAACCCCGATGCCGCACTACGTGTTACGGTGGTCAAAGTATACCATAGCCAGTCGAAAGAACAAGATGGAGACGAGGTATGCATAGTAAATAACAGGTAAGCGCCGCATCCTTATACATATATATACCTTTACGAATGAACCCTGGAAACGACGCGACTATAGCCATATGTGTGTTATTGCTCAGTGTTCCGTTCGGTATTTCGTCATCAGAGAATATACGATAGACGAAGTCTAATAATGAATACTAAAAAAAAAATAATCATAATCGTAATCATAATTAAAAAATTGACAATATAAAGACGAGTACAAAAGATTCTGATTAGGGAATAAATGTATCGGAAAATTATAAAATCGAATAAATTGGTGTGTTTTTTATCAACCGATCGATAGCTGTTCAGAAAAATGATGAGTGAGTGAAGAAAAAAATGGGGGAAAAAAAAAAATTGAAAAAATGAAAAACGGAGCAATTTTAACACAGAGATGCTAATTTTTCCGGATTATAACTACCTCGCGGTTGAACCCTTCTCATCGAGGTGCAACTAATGAGTAATGTGAATGCACCTTGAGATATGCCTGCAGGTACTCCGTCGTGTACTGCAGGTACGACGAATGAAGCCAAGTATGCGGAAGTTTAGTCAGTCAAGGATAACGCGGAGCGTATATTTCTCGCAGATCTATACCCGTATGAAATCTATAATCCGTCTATAATCCTTTGATTTTAAATTTCGAAAAATAAATAAGTATAGGCAAATATATCCTCGATATTTTTCTATATACAGAACATATATATTCATTATATTAATCGTGAGTAAATTCTGAGATCAGATCTTCTTCGTTTTCGAAGAAAAAATTTCAGAGGATGAATAACAAAGAGCGAGGATTGTATTCGCGCTGTAGTTTCAGTCTCGACCATAAACTAGACCGTTTCTTTTTCTTATCTCTTCCGTTATCTCATCCTTTAGCTTTCTGTTATCGGTTGAGAATATCTACGTCAGCTTTCCTCGCCGATATGGTATTCCGATGTATGCGTATGATATGATACGAGTATATAAGAACGGGGAAGAGTTTCATATAATAAATAATAATGGCAACGAAAAGGGTCGTAGGTATTCTTTATCGTCAGCAAATTCACTAATATCGTAATCGGCGAATAGGGTGGAAGTTACATACTTGAATTACGTAAACGATACATGCGGCGTATACTTAGATATTATACGCCGCGGATGAGACGATATGGAAACACGTAAAGGGAACGAACTGATACAAGGGAATTGATACGCCAGATGGTATAGACGGCTATTTACGATTATTACTACGGCACGAATGCAGTCTTTATAATTATCTGTATATTCACACATGTGAAGCTTTATAACCGATCTATAAGTCGCTTGGTAGACTGGAAATGTGTGTAACATCAGATATATATCGTACAAGATTCGATATCCATTAACGATTTGATTGGGTTATCGATCGACTTTATCGTCCGATGAATATTGCGGATAATATATTGATACAGAAACGTTTTTATTTTCTGTTGCAGAATAAGATTATTGATATGGGATAACACGGGGGAGTTAATTTTATTTATATATTTATAGAGTGATTTTTGAAGAATTAATATAAGATATAAAGCCTAGATTTTTAGTCGTAGACAAGATATATGAAATAATAATTCTGGTCATGTATATTTGAGATTAGATTAGGTGATATTATTATGTTTATAACCCACAGCATCCCGCGCATGCACCGAAAACCCCACTCACCAAAAGCTTGTAATATTATATGTCATAATAATATATATCCCCGATATATTGAAAAACGATTGTAATATCTACAGATATAGTGTAATTCTCTATAGTTGTTTATTCTTGTTTGTTTCATATTTACTCACAAAAATAAAAATCCTCCCCGACGTGAACCAGATGTTTGGTCCGGATGCTTTCTTAAATACGCTGGAAAAAATAAACGTTGCAAAGAAAAATAAAAAAAGCAAAAAATAAAAAAAAAAAACGAAAGAAAATAGAAAATCGTGTACAGTTTATCGATTCTACATTTTCCCTACCCTTGATAATTATAATATACTAATGGTATTATAAAATAACGCAAGGCGAATTGTAATAATTCTGAATTGTTGAATGAAAATTATTCAATTAGCAGTATAGTAGGCAGAATATTATGAAACGTTGAAAACATGTTTGACCTTCGTAATTAAGAGTTTATTGTTAACAATATACCTACTATAGTATATCATGGGTGTTTAGATTAAACTATATTACCAAATGCATGAGTTTGATTTCCGATCTCAGACCGTGAATAAATATTTCGCCTGCAATTTTCTAAAAGAGATATTTTACTGGCTAACTCTGCGAGTTGATAAATTTCTTCATACGCTTTTGTCATCGACCTCGAGAGCAATTTGATCATATACAGTATAGTTTTTATTTACCGAATAGAAAAATTAATACGCAGATAGGAAATAGCAAGATTATATCGCATTATGGATTCGTATATGGTGATGGCGAAATCCACACATGTCATATATGAATAGCATCGTCGTTCGGTAAGAACGAACTGCCTGACTATATAATTGTCTGTTAAAGAATTCTCAAGGTTTCGAATGCGTCAGATATTTAGCATTTTCTATTCACAATAAGTCCCGTGTATTGAAAAATACACGAGACTCCATCTCTCTCTGGTGTGAAATCTTCTGAAAAGTCGCCTCAACGTAAAATAAGAAAAATTAAATTTCAGGGCGTATTAATGGACTTCGAAGAAAGATGCGGTAGTATTATATACTACACAGGATTATTAAATATACATATATGCTTAATGCTGCGACATGCACATCACACTTACCTTTTCTTACGGAGCTAAATTTCTTCTCAAAATCGATACAATCCGCGTAATACATTATAAAACTTGACAATGACACCTAAAAACAACGTCGGGCACAACACGCGCACATGTCACTAGACTTTTAATCAATTGATAAAACACTGCTTAGTTATTAGTTCGTTACTATTTTGTTTGTTTGTTTAATGAAATATTACAGGATCCCGTACATTAAAACCACACCTGACGCTCAGCTACGGGACGCTCTTACTTACTGCCTACACCACCTGTCTGTCATTCGAATATTCAATAGCACGGAACATGCGTCGTGACGTCGAGCAAACTTCACGGCACAGGGGAAGCCGAGTAAGCCGGCGGTCGCAATGGAAGTAGTCCTACTATCGGGAAAACTCTGAACTACTTAATTCATTCGTATCTCAATCGATCGAATTTATTCCTATACGAATACCCGCAATCTTTTGCGTATTATTAATATATTTTATTTATTTGAAAACTCGCCGCAAAAATATGCCTCCAATTATCCGAATGAATATTTTTTTTTATAGATCGCCTGGGAGTCATCGTTCTTTATTTATTATAATATATTGTATCAATGTAAAATAATTAGGTATAAATGAATCTTGTGTTACAACGAAAACATATTTTTGTTGTTATTTTTTTCTTCTATTTTTTCTTATTTAATGAACTTCTGAACATAAATAATTGAAATTTTACAAACATATTATCATCTCACTAGAATATTACAAACCAAATTAAACGATGAATTATTATGAGTAGGGTTTAGTTTATTCGTTTATGTATTTATTTATTTATTTATTTATCTGTCGGGACAACTAGATTATTATTTACGAAATCTGATATATAAGGTTGAAAAATTATACCTACTTAGGCAGGTGAACCAAATGTTATCTATTACTCTAGCTAGGGAGCCCTCTTACTGTTTTAAGGAACTAAAACCAAATTGGCAATGAGCAAGTATAAAACTGTCGCGATATTTATGAAGAATGGTATTACATACGTATACGTATACATACATACATTCATACATACATACATACATACATAGATGAATATTATAATTTGAAACGCATAATGCCGCGTGTTTAAATTTAGTCTCGTTTACAGCCACTGCCATATATTATACGTACAATACCAGCGAGACTTTAAACAATCTCATCATTTTACGCGTTACGTTATAATATTTAATTTATAAATAAAATTATTTCGAGGTATTTAAATTGCTTAGAAAATTTATACCAAGGATAATTCGAGATCCTGGATAGTCATCAGACGACATTCAACTAATTAAACATCAAAGATTCATTATCGTTTGGAAACGTGAAACGTACCTAGATATCTCTTTTTCCTATCCTGACATTTCCGATATAATACAGAATGCTTCGCTCTTCTCACGGTTCTACAATCAACAAGCCCCGTTTCATATTTTGAATACGATTTTTTTTTTTTTTTTATCACGGGAATTTCAAATCTATGCAACAAAAAATAATAATAATTATAATAATAAAATAAAACACTCAAGTTTCGAAAAGATTTACTCAATCCGTGGAGGCGAGACAGCATATTAAAAGTCAGTCTTACGAAATACCTTACGGGTAATTCACGTATAATTCTTAGACTTTGCCAACCGCGTTATTTTCAAGAGGGCCATTTCTAAGAACCACTTTGTCTGAAAAAAATTTGTAAAAAAAAACCCATTAATTTAATAATCTTCGAAATATAACGAGGCAAAAGTTCCCATATTCGCTTGATTATACTTCGAAAGATTATTGGAGCTGAATTGTTGAACGTAACTTTTGGATGGAAACTGAAATACTTATTTTTTAAGTGGATAAACGCCTGTACCCCCTTAAAAAGCTTTCTTGTTATTCGTATGATTAAATACGCTATGGCATTTCCGATGGTTTAAAACTAATAAATAATAATCTCTCGCGAACGCTCATTTCTTTTCTTTATCAAGCTGTTCCGAAGGCTCCTTTTTAATGTTCATTTTATTGTCGCTCCATCGACTATCTGACTTAGATTTATGCTCGATTTGGGCACCGTTTATTTCAGCTGCTCCTTTTTCGTCTTGAATTTCAACTATCTCCACCCTCTTAGACTCTGGTATTGCTTTGGCAGCTATGTGATAAACGCTCTTCAAAGAAGTTAAATAAGTGTGCGTTTCAGCCTGCGAAGAAAAAAAACAAAAACAAATTCTAGTTAATGACAATAATTACCTTAATAAAATTTCGGAATGATGTAATCAACGAATGAAAATAATATTCACCGAAACTTTCTTGAGCTTGTCATCGGTACTCCTCAATTTATCTTTATACGACTTTAAATCTTCTGAAAGATCTTTAATCGTGCTGCCTTGTTTAGATGCCTTATCACCAAGAGATCCCAGCTCGTGCTGCAACTCCATCATGCGAGCTTCTGTATCAAGTCTCGCTTTTTCAGACCGTTTCAGCTGGCTCACCAACTTTTCAACGTCCAATAACGAACCTTTATATAATACAAAGCCTTCTGGTACAGATTCTCGTTCTCCTTCGCCATTCTCGCTGTCTTCTCTCCGTGCCCTTTTCGACGCCGGACCACTTCCCACAAATACTGGCAGTAATTTCTTATTCCCTGTAGAATAATGTTCATTGAAATGTATGCCGGGAGTTGAAATTGAGGAATCAGATGTTTACTGCTAGGGATTTTACTCACCGAGAGCAAGTGACCGCAGAAGTTCTTCTTCGTTGTCTCCTCGTCCGCCGGTTTCTAACTTTTCTAAATCTTTGTCGTCCTTTTTCTCGTCCTTGGGCTCTTCGTCCTTTGATTTATCCGTCAATTTACGATAGTGTAACGAATCTCTGGTTACAACCTTTTGCACTAACTTCCGAGCCTGAGCTCTGGACAGATTTAATCCAAGAGTGTATATCAGCTCCTCTATATCTTTGTCGAAGATGTAGCCACAGTGAGTTTGGTCGAAATAAACAAATGCCAGAAGCAAATACGGATCGTGCGTGTATAATTTTGCCTTTCTTCTCTTCTCGTCCTTGTCTTTGTCCTTCTTACTATCCTTTGTAGAATCGTTGTCATCCTGAAAATAATTACAAGTGTAATAATAGGTGAATTAGAAGAATAAACATGGACGAAAAGGGAGAATCACTTACTTCCGACTCTTCGTCGTCATCTTCTTCATCCTCTTCCATTTTATCCTTGTCTTTATCTCCGCGCTCATCAGATTTACTTTTCGCATCTTTATCGTCCTTTTTATCCTTGCTTCCCTCTCGTTTTTTCTCATCTTTTTTCTCCTCCTTTTTATCATCTTTTCTAGACTTTTTGTCATCCTCCTTTTTTCGATCTTTCTCATCCTTTTTCTCGTCTTTTTTATCCTTCTTTTTCTCCTCTTCTTTGTCCTTAACTTTTTCTGGAAGACTGCACAAAGATCGATAGATCCGGAAGCCAAAATCTCGCATAAGCATCTCGTTGAACAATTCAGCGAATAAAGATACTTCGAAGGAATGCTCCTGGACATGAATATAAGATTAATGAAGGCTCCAAATTTCGAAGCATTAATACTGCTCAAACCTTACATCGGGCATATTTTACAAACCTTGGTATCCTCCGGTCTATAATCCAATAAAACACTCAGCGACATAACAGTGCAGTCGAATTTTCCGCTCTTAGCAGTTCGAGAAGGGTGAACAATAATGTGAGAAGCTTCGGGGAGAGAATACCGCTTCTCAAGAAGAGTACGCTCGCGTTCATACAGTTTCTTCTTATCTTCGTCATGCTGAAAGAACAATACACGGTAAAATAGATGACAAAGCGAGGAAATTTATAGTCAACTACTACGTGGGAACAAGGAAGTAATTAATTCCATTGATAAGAGTTCACCTCTTTGTTATCTTTGGACTTTTTGTCATCTTTGGACTCCTCTTTGGGTGGTGGTGATTCATCTTTCTCATTCTCTTCTGCCTCTTCCTGTCTCCCTTCCTCCTTGGCCTGTTCAGATTTCATGGCTTTCATCAGCCGGGCTGTTAGCTGGGACTTCAGGCCTTTCAAGCTGAAATTCCTAGCTGCCAATTCCTGCCGCAGATCAGTGACCTGTTTGTGAAGAGTAATTCATTATTAGATTTCGGCTACGAGCGAAATTGATGCTTTGAAAGAATAAAAAGAAGAAACGGAAGACTCACGCTCATTGTTTTCGGATCTAACTCGGAGTAGTGAGTGGGGTCCTTCTTTTCTGGTATTGATTCGTCCTGAAAAATAAAGCGGACGGTCAATTGAGTACAAAGAGAAGCATGGTAGAAAACTACGAACAGAAGCAGCTCCTATAACCAATCAAAACCAATCTCTCATCATTCTTTCAACATTCGTGCACATTATTACAACACATAGTTCACGTCGACCTTCAAGTATGACTCGAGTAACTGCTAGACTCTCTTAGTATCCTGGCTCTGGTGTCGGTGTGGTTGGTTGGTTGGTTGGTTGGTTTGTTACGGACAAGTAATATCAATAGAATGCAGTAGTATGTATATAAGAAAATTACGATCAAATCTTATCAATTCTTTTGACAATCAATTTTCAAATGACAATTCAGGGATTCAGGGATGGGAGTTAATCAGCTGCGCTCATCTCCGAGCTAGGCTTGCTCCTTTGCACTCGTTTATGCAATGAAACTGCCAATGGCTAATAGGAAATATGCTGTAATTTACCCATCGATCTACGAAACCCATTATTATGGTAGCCATGAAACATTGTGGGTTGAAATTAATTTCTGAGCAGAAATGCGGTGAATAGGTTTCCAGTATTTCATTAAACAGAATGTTGTGCAATATTTACGCAAGGAGATCTAAACTTCACAAAGGCTTTGAAAATAACATCTACAAAAATCAACTTTTGAGTGCAGGAAAAGTTCAAGAAATATCCAGGGATTGCTGAACATCCTGTGAAACCTTGATATTTCGTTGACATGAGAAGAAAAGGTTTGGGCAATTGTGTAAAAGAAGTGATTGAGCAAGCTCAGCTGAGATGATTGTGGTATCAGGGGTATAAATGCTTAATGAACTATCGAAGAAGCCCAAAGTAATGGAACCTTAATGGAGCAGCGGATGAACAGGTAGACGATCGATGGGTAGTTACAAGCTATTGAAAAATCATTTTAGTGGATAAAAACAGGTGTACGATTATGTAGTAATGTAATAAAAAGGTTTAAAGTAATATGGGATGGTGTGGGCAGTGCCTTTTGATCAGCAGCGGCAGCCTCGTCAGCATCAATGGCAGGATCGGCATCGTCTGTGTTAGAGGCAGCTCGAAGCAGCTTTCTCTCCAGTTGTTTCTTATAGTTGAGATGCAGCCCGTCCCACTCCAGCCTGGTTGGTACACAGCTCCAAACATCTGGGAGAAATAGTATGACGGTTTCAACACGAGACGGCACGACTCGTCCCGACTTGTGGGTCGTCTCAGCTCGTCTGTAGTAGAGCTCCAGGAAGCGGTACCTGTGCCGCAAGGAAAAACAATACCCAAACGTCAACTCAGGTTAATGCCGCTTTGTCAGCTTTGCCTTAAACGCTAAAGAAATTTTTACCGCTTGATTCGCTAGGCCTGAGCGATCCACACAAAGCTACGCACGGCATACAACGCTGAGTATTTAAATAAACTATAAATAAAACTAGGAGAGATATAAAGCCGTCAATGTTTGCAAATCCCAATGCAAGCCTCCAGTTTTCTTACTGGAATCCGTAATGAACGAATTTCCCTTACATAAGAGCGACGAAAACCAATTTGCAGTGAGATCCCATCGAAGAAAGTAGGCATATTAAATTATCCTCTCAAACTTTATCAACTGATAATGAGAGACAATCTGGCGAGTGATGCAGGCGGATCGACGACGCTAAATAAGCGACTGATTTACTCGAGGGCAGAATGCGTCGATTGAACATAAAAATGGATTGAAAACGAATCACGAATCTCGGAATTCATTTTCTAATAATAAATAATAGATGAATGTGAACCATTTGGAATTCTGTCGGGAATTCCCGAAGCACGAATACTCGATGCCACAGAAGGCAAGAGATATGGCTATAGTGTTCTGAAAATTACTTACCGCACAATGTTTTTAAACTGATAACATTACAATGGTAATAATAATGTACAAAATTCCCTGTTTATTCAAGGGGAAAAAGCTAGCAGAACTTAAACCAACCAAGAATTAATAAAGTCGACTAATTAGGTAATGGTAGTTAGTAACTTCTTTACAATATTGTGTTAGCAAGCTACTCGAAAGCATCGAATATCAATCATCATCATACGACATAGAATATAGAAATTTCCAATATATCAGTAAATCAAATATCGAGATTAAAGAGTCATACCATTGCGTGCAATTGGACAGATCTATCCCAGTCAAAGCCTTGCATGTCCTGACCGCAGTCCTGATGAGAACGGAAGGATCTTTTTCTGGGTTTAATCCATCAAGAGAGGGACTCCAAGGACCTCCAATGGCCATAGTCTCATTTTTCCCTCGCAGTCCAACCAGAAAGTTAATCAATCTAGTCGGATGCACGTAATCACGATCAGGATCTCTGTCCTCAGTGACTCCACAGCATCTCTTGTATATCTCTTCCATTGCAGGCATGGACATGAGCATTACCTGAAAGTTTGAAAAGATTGACGACCCAGACTCTAGTTAAATCTTTTTTGTCTCTACTCTGTAAAAACATCCGTTCCTGTACCCCAAATTATACTTTACAGGACCAGATCTTTACTCAAAGTTTAATCAATCACCTTTGCAGAAAATAGATAATCCGCATCCGCGGGCTCAAGCACAGTCGTATTCTCAGCGTAAGGTTCAACGTCCTTGTGCATAACGTGAAAGGAGCATGGTTTGTTCAGCGTGAATGGCATGTGGGGTGGAAAGGCATCGACCCATCTAAAGTTTGTGGAAAAGAAGTCGCTGGGAATGTACATGTTTTGATAACGTCTTCGAATTTCTAGTACATCGGCTTCCGGTCTGAAACAATGACAACAAAATGAGTGGCTTTTATCCAATACTTTTTTTTCTGAATACTTTTCATCCACGCAATTTCCAACTCACAAGTCTAGAGCTATTTTTGGTATCTGGACCATATAACGCGGCACTACTCTAGTACGTCTGCGGGGTCTCGGCGATTTGCTCCTTCTAGTTCTGGACGGGCTCCTTTCCTCCTTTTTCTCACGCTCTCTGATCCTCTCTTCTCGCCTCCGTTTTCTCTCCACATCTTCGTCGTCGTTTCTACGATCTCTAGGCGACCTTTCTCTGACTCTTCCACCTTTGTTGCGATTATTGCTGTTGTTGCTGCCGCCACTAGCCGCGAACCTGAAAACCATGAACACCATTCGATTATAAAACTGGAAAGAAATGAAAAGAATTCTGTTTCTCCAGTCAAAAACTATCCAAAGCCAGTACCTATTCCCGGAATTTTCATTCGGCGGAGGAACGGCGTTATAATTTCCTGAAGTTCTGTTCGATTGAGGTCTAGACGGTTGATTTTGAACCTGTGGCGGATTAACGTTGTTGGTATTTGACCCCATAGGCAGGACTTGGATGCGAGTAGCGTTCCATTTGAATGGCATGGATGGATTAAAGGAGGCTTCAACTAGGACACGATCGCCAACAATTGGATTCGAGCCTTTGACGCACGCGCTGTACAGAGAATAGGAAAAGATTGGAAATAATTATTGAATATGATTAAACGATGAAGCTAGACTTCTTCTTCCACGAGGCATTTTCCTGTTCAATAACACACCTCGTCTGAAAGAACACATCTTCATCAACGAAGCCAAAGTTATCGTGTACTTTGGTCACTGTCCCAGTGAACACTCTCTGCTTTGCAGGTGAGGCGGATATATTTTGTTGTACTTGTTGAGCAACGTTTGCTACCGATTGTTGAAAAGCGTTTGTATTCAGAGCTCGAGGAGTTGGATAAGACACCGTTGCTACTTGTGGATAAAGTTGACCCGCTATACCGCTGGGCAAATTCGAACCAAGACTTGCCATCGATGCCATCGTCAGATTTGGCTGAAATAAAATCGAATATCAAATAAATATTGGCAGGTATTTCACTCGTTTTGTTAAATTTGTTTCAATCCCGGACAAGACTCGTTCAAAAATACAAAGAACTGAATATATACAATGAGAATATCGTGAACAAATAAATTCTGGCCAAATTGAGTTGCTCAAAAGTTTGAAAATTGATTAAGGAATAGATTTTGCTGTAAAAAAGTACTCCACAAGTTTGTGTTTCTATCGCAGCTAAGGATTCCTGAACGAACCTGCTGCAGGCCTAAACTCTGCTGATAGACTTGTTGCGTTTGTTGTTGATATTGAACCATTGGTTGTCCACCCATACCCCCCATGGCTTGGCCTAGCATCTGTTGCTGGATATTTTGAATCCCTTGACCTGTGAAATCGAAGACTGTATCAACAGATGGAATCTATCCGCTCGCAAGATGAATTTTAATCATTTTCTGTACATTTTAATGAACAGGTAAGATCTGAAGATGTTTAATCATTGATCAAGACAAAATGCTGGCTAAGAAAACTCTTGTGGAAATTGAATGACGAAATTTCATATCTATTTATATAAAACAACTTTACGACATGCTCAAAAGTCTTTGTCGTGTTCTACGCAGGCCTGAAACAGCATGTATCGTACTTCCTTTAGCGTTTCTTTTTTCCGATTGTACGTTTCCACACTAATTATAACAAGTTATGCAATATACGTTGTGCAATTGAATAGATTATAAATAATCGCATTGAAAATGCCATTTGGACAATGAGTTTTCGAGTAGGTATCTACATCGACAACAAAGTGTAGTTATTTTCATATCAGAATGTGGGTAAATAATAATTGTTAAATGACAACGATTCACGGGGAAGGGGGAATATGTATGAGATATGTTTATTAATCGGAGTTGAATATAAAGACGCATATGAATACGATGCTGATATTTATAGTGCGAAATATAGAATATATTTTGGCAAAAGGTTGTCGTATAAAATCACGAGAATAAAACTGGGCAATACATGAATAACTTAATTTACGCCGTTATTACCTGCGTTGCGAACCCATGGCGGGTTTTTACCCGCACCAAAAGGCGAAAGGTTACTCATTGCTGGCAGTGATAAACGTTTTCATATAATTATTTAATCAAGTATTGTCAAATTTCACATATGATTATAACCAGGGCGTCTTTCAATTAGACGCCATATTTCTTGTTACTATGGTAGAGTCATGATGACAATTATTATATTTTACTTGAAACTAATATTGGGTGGAAATAAATTCTCATTTTGATTAAAAATGAGGAAATTTTATTGTACAATGTGTTTTTAGTCGTAATAATAGCGCAAATTCATGATCGTCAACTTCACGAGAGTCGTAGTCTTGACTAACCTAGTATGAAGGTAAAATGCACCAATCTAGTCAAAACAATGTTTGAATGAGAGAAATTATTTTCATTTTGTAGAAAATCAGATACAATTTTTTTTTTATTGTTATAAACTAGTCGAATATAATTCCTGTTTTTGTTAAAAAAAAACTTTAACATTGTTTTGATTCAAGCGAATATTAAAATTTTGAGAACGAAATAAGAAATTCCCGGTTTTCGGAATTATTTGGACCATTAGGGTTCGAGTTTAGAAATAATATGATACTAGATTCTATTCTAGATGCTCAGAAGCTTTTTCGCCTGGAGATATTAAATAGAAATATTTTTATTACAAGCTGGGTAAAATCTGGAATAATAATAGCCGTTTAAATTTTAATTGTTGCGTGGCTTTAAATCGACGCTTTATTTGAAAATAATGAAATTTCTTGTATGAGAGACGACCTCCTATTGGCCGATGTGTGTTGAGCATGGTGCCACGCTCAATAATCAACTGATATTTGATCTAAAAGTAAAGTTTCCTTACGTAATAACAGCCCGTAAAATAGTTACTGAGAGTTTCTAACGCCGTGTAGTACTACGGAATAAAGTAATTGTTGTATTTGCATTGTTCATCATTAATTTCCGGCGTTTGTTAAAATGGCGTTAGCATCGATCTGCCGGGTAGGACGACTGTCAATTGATTCGACCTTCAGCCGCTTGGGAGTTGCCGCTTGCAGTACAAGTCCGTCATTCTCACAGTCTCTACGAAACTTTGTTTCAAAATCAACCGAAATGGGATTACCACGGGTATTTTTCGACATGGCCGCGGACGGTAAGCCCGTAGGTCGCATCGTTATGGAGGTAAATAAAATACCATTTTAAAAATCCAAGTTATACAGCCGAATCATTGATCCCGCCATATTAATATACTCCTTTTAAGACCGGTCACCATCTTGGACAATCTTCACACCGGTCGCAAAGACTCTTATCGTATTACATAAGTCGGTTAAACGACGCCAGTATTGAAAATATATCATTATGATTAAACCCCCGAATGACAAGCTATATAAATATTTGTATATTATATTATATTCCTTAATATTAATACCGTTTTACACGTGTTAACGCTTATCGGATGGGCGGCCATATCCGGCCATGCCGACCTTCGCCGTTCCAGCGTGATTCTCAGAAATTTTCCACTCGCTATTACATCGGGTTTTTATTTTAACATCTCATTATTTCAAGGCTGATCATTCAGCTCATCCGTAATCATAAGCTAGGGTTTATTCAAGAGCTTAATTCGATTACGGAATACGATTTCCTCCGAAATTTTTTTTTTATAACAATTCATTAATTAATTAATGCTGACTAATTCGAGAAATAAAGATGTCACCATTTTTTTGTTTCTTCCTTTTTTTCATATTATTTTCATTTAAAATATAGGTATACCCATACTGACATAGAATTCAGTCTCGTCACTCACTTTATTACTATAACAATATCACTTTTTAGGATACAATTCATTTGTGTCAATTAGATTACCATCTTCCCACTCATTTATCAAGATTATTATCCTGCAGCTTTAGAATATAATAATAAGCATATTTATTGACGATAATAATCTATACATATTCATTTCTCGTGATGTTAAGAACTCTCGTATAGAATTTTAATTGTTGATTTTTTTTGTCAAATTTCAATTTCTTTATTTATCAATTCTCGAATAAATTTTAGCTAAGAAGCGACGTCGTTCCAAAGACTGTTGAAAATTTCCGAGCTCTATGCACGGGTGAGAAAGGGTACGGTTACAAGGGAAGCAGCTTCCATAGAGTCATCCCCAACTTCATGTGCCAGGGTGGTGATTTCACCAACCATAACGGTACCGGAGGTAAATCAATCTTCGGCACTAAATTTGAGGACGAAAATTTCACCCTCAAACATCTGGAACCTGGTACACTTTCCATGGCTAATGCTGGCCCAAATACTAATGGAAGTCAATTCTTCATCACGACTGCAAAGACTAGCTGGCTAGACAACAAGCATGTTGTGTTCGGCAAAGTTGTTGAAGGAATGGACGTTGTCAAGAAGGTGAATGAAAAAACAAAACATTGAAAAACTATTTGACTTTCTTTTTTTCATTGAAAGAAAAAGAAACGAAAAACTCAGAAACTATACTTCAGTCTGTCTAGTTTATTCAGAACTTCAAACATATTATCCATTTCTTCTTAAAAAAAAAGTGAAAAAAAAAGAAATCTGAGTTTAAGCTGTTGAATTCTCGATTTAATGTATTTTTAGAGATTTCATTCCGGTGATTCTATTTAGAGAGAGAATGCATTGACTCGAAGCATGCTAATAAAAGATAAAGTAAGAAATTGAAGCAAGGAATACTCCGTGGTAATGTTGTTCTATGCGTTTATTTTACAGCTGGAATCTCTCGGTTCTCAGAGCGGTAAGACCTCGAAGAAAATCACCGTCGTCGATAGTGGAGAGCTGTAGAAACTAGACTGGGATACTTGAATGACTGTTTGCATTTTTATTTACCAGTTGCATAAAACTATCATCATCTCTTTCCTCAATAATATAATAAGGACGAGGCAGACGTATCAACGATACTAAAGGAAATAAAAATAGAAAACTATTATTCTTAATAATCATAAGTGAAAGGCAGCGGCTGCTGCTACTATTACTACTATTACTACTACTACTACTACTACTACTACTACTGCTTCTTGCCTTTACGACCTTGTCGCATTATGGATAATTCCGTTCATTATTTCGCATAATAAATGAAACCAGTGAGATAGATGAAAAAAGAAGTAAGCTTTTATTTGCTAAAATAATAGAAATGAAATAAATTCATGTCCTCCCCCTTTTTGTCTTCAAAGCGCACATACAATTGACTATATAGAACGCTTCAGAACAGATGCTAAGTATTGATTTTCTAACTTTGAATGAATTTCGAGTTTGATATGTGTACTTGAATTTGATTGATTTGCTGAGTATAGGTTGTAACGCGATTTGTTGATGTGAGTTACTACGTCTGCCTCTTTAGCTGAACCCATTCAGCTGATCACTTTACTTTAATCTTGATTGTACTTTTTACACTTGATTTATTGGGTCCAATGTAGATACGCACTCTTCACGAAGCTTGTTAGTTTTCGGAATTGGTTTGGATAAATCAATAATTTGTTGGTAGTTGGTATTTAATCGACGTGTTCAGACGAGAATATAACTGGATTCTATGAACAGAATAACTTGTGCATAAATAATGAATATTTGAAGAGTGTTATTGAATTGATCCAACGATTCCAGTTTCTATGAAGTAAAAAATTGTTTTCAGAAAAATGCAAACCGAGGTTGTTTCTTCATTTCCTAGGCTATCTATTCCTCTTCATTGTCTTCCTACTATAATAGATAATCGTACATACCTATAATTATACACCGTAAGAAATACTTTAACTAATTCGATATTAATGTTATACTGATCTATGCTGATATGTGTTTCTCAGACATCAATATTTCAGATAATTCATCACTATCAAGTAACAACGATTTTAAATATCTGTCTAATATTCGAAACACGTAACGCATGCGTGTGGATGTATAATTACTGATTTCTCGTTTATCACGTTGTATATACACAACAGTTTAATAATTTAATCAAGCTTTTGCTGAACGCTCAATCCAGCAGTTAAACATCGTTTCAAATCGTCGTCTAAACTATTGGTTTAATAAACTTTAATAGTAGTTCGTGAAATTCATTGGAATAGCATGTAACACATGAATAAACTGCAAATTATAATTACTCGTCTTGGGTTGTATTTTATTTCTCGAATGATCCTTCGAATAATATTTGTCAGTATGTATAGTTTTCATCATCAACAATTTAATTGAATTTAAGAATCAAGTTCTATACCAGATGAGAGAACTTGTTAAATATTTATTTACAGATCAATGTTGTAGAGCTGCTGTGTGTATTATTATCTACGATCATTATCTTTGATGATTAATTTTCTCACGTGTAACAACATCGTTACGTTGTGTTTTGAAATTATTTCAACACACGGAGCATATTTACCAAGTTTTAGCGCCTCATTGAAGCTGAGAGGATTTACGTCTGAGAATTAAAAGGGAACTTAAACATTGACAGATTTATTTTGATATTAGTAAGAGTAACGTTAGCTGTTTTTTTTTTTTTTTTTCTCTTTTTATAATCTCTACATGCTTCATAGATAACGGTGACATTTTTATACCATTAATAAAAACCGTTGTATTATTTTGCAAACATATCGTGGTATTTAAACTTCATTATACATTTACAACGTTGTTATTAATTCTCTCACTATTATTTGTAATACCTATTTTAAAAATATACAGTCAGAGCTATATCGTCACTCGGTAAATATACTTCATGCGGTAAATCCCCTTATACAGCTTTATTTTTTGGCTATTTTTACTATTCGACTTTAATTCAAGTAAAATTAAAATGTCTTGTTATGAATTTTATTCATTTATTCTACTCATATCATGTGCTTCGCCAAAAAAGGCGAACGATTATCGGGATAGAATGAATAACTGTCTTTATTCATCTCAATTTTGAAAGGATCAATCCTCTCGCTACAGTTGTTTGATTCTTTCTGCAACCCGCATGACGTTCCTGCGATTTCCAACTTGGGATTGCTTGTCGTAAGGCGTAGCTGTATTATGGCTGCACCCAAATTCGAATCATTTTTGATTCTGTGAGAAATTCTTAGTTAATGCATTTCATGATTTACTGGACATCAGAACTGCAGGCTTTAGTAGACTTGATTGAATTTGTCAAGCTGATTATGATCGATTAGGCACTTGGGATTCTAAGGATAGAATATTTTCTCGGGAAATAAAAGTCAACTTGAACATTGACAGATTTATTTAATTTTTAGGGTAACATTAGTCATTATTTTTCCTTCATTTTTCTATGTAGAATTTCTACACAGTGCACATCAGAGAACAACATATCTTCCGCTTTATAGAGATAATAGTGACATTTTTATTTCATAAATATAGACCGTTGTATTATTTTGTAAAGATATCCTGGTACTTGAATTCATTTACGACGTTGTTACAGATTTCTTCACTATTATTTTCAATACCTTTTTTTATATCTACAGTCAGAGACTATCATCGTCATTTCGTAAACCCTTCATTCAGCAGCCTTATAGACAGCTTTTTTTCTATATATGTAATATGTTTATTATTCAACTCTTATTCAGGACTTATCACTTCAGAATCATTTTTACTACTAAGTTTGGTTTCATTTTTCATTATTTACCACGGAATAAAACTGTTGATTTTGAATATTGGTGTCACAGTAAGTTGATGTGTATTTCAATCTCTGTACTTTGCTTATTTGCAATTCTCGGTATACATTAGCTAATCTGTACTTCAAATATGTAAATATATGTATTATTATAGTTTCAACAACATTTATTTGTTTATTATTAAAATTTACAACTATATTTGCACGGTACGCCTGATATTTTAATTAATGTTGAGGTAATTATTTACTTTGAAATTAGGTGATTCCCACATCACAAATGATCCTATAATTATTTGAATATTCACGTGATTTTTGATTCATTGATTGACTATCTTAATTCGAAATTATTTCTTCAATAGTAAATGATGATCATTTTCTGTTTCTGATAAAATATTTAGATTTCGATCATCGCGTATATAATTTAATCATAGTAGAAATTGACATAAGGGACTGGTATTATTTATTCATTTTACATAATCAGTCAATGTATACAAGACTACCGTACAAATTACGTAAATATATTTGAAAACTTAACTTAATTATGTGCAAAATTTCCCCATACTGTCTCCCGTTGTTATTTACTGAAATTGCACGCTGATGTGTTGTAATGATTTTAAAAATACTTATTGTCTCTCATGCGGGTGAATATAAGTACAACTTTGTCCCCTGTTCCGAATGAATGATGATTGTATTACGCGTTGGATGAATAATCATTCATATATCGCCCTCGATTTTTTTTTTATGCAGAAAAATTTGAAAGCTGGGATAAACGTATATTCATAAAAATTGATTTTCATTAAAATATCAGGACGCGTCGTGGTAATAATTATTATTGCGATATGTCGACTGCACACGGTACGCAAACACGATATAGGTATGTAATTATTGTTTAACAATATATTACGTAGATAATAATATAATGATGATAATAATAGTGTCAATTTATATGGAGTGCATAATTAATTATTTAATTAACAAGGAACATTTAGGGGATATACAATGTCAATTCTATTTACATTCTTGTATGATGGTAGGACTATTATCGTATATTATTACGTAGTTATTTCATATCATTTTATCACTATACAACTTATTGTATAAATAAATATATGTATTAGTTACATTGAAATGTACACATATACCTATATATATATACATATATAGTATACCGTGTGATTCCTTGCTTACGCCTCAGTATGTCCGGTAGCGAACCGACAGGTATAGTTTTTAACCCGTGATCGTAGCCGCGAAGTTCTATAGTCCCGATCGAGAAACAAACAAACAAACAAAAAAACAAACTGATCAACCGCGCTCTTGAATTTTGACAGTTACAGCGAGGTGAGTGTGACGAATTATTACCGAAAATAATTATTACACTCACAAAATGTTCTCTGCGCACCGGATGGTCGTTATCCAGGGGATTGCGACTGATTGGCGTGTCGACGAATGGGTAAGTAAAACTGTTTCTCATATAATTACGAGTGCATCTGTAAGAGCGTAACCTCAAAGTGACATTAACCCTCAACGTGAACGCTATATTTTTCGAGAAACTGCGTCTTTTATGGAACAGTCAGGGTTTCAGGGTTTTATTGGCTTCAGAAAGACCTTAAACAACTCACGGTTACTATTCTTATTAATTATACACTTATTAATTATTATTTCAGAGAGCGTGCAGCAGCTTCGGATTTTACTTGACCTGGCGTCTTCATAGCTAGATCCTCGGCTAGACCCGTACTAGCATAGGGTGTTTAATGCTGCCAAATCGTTGTGCGGATTGTGTGCAGGAATAACCGGAACGCTATACTTAACGAGAAGACCAACAACCTGAGACATGGATTGCACAATGCTGAAGAATAGGGTCATAGGGGAATTTGATAATTTTTGATGATATTAATGCGAAAAATGAATAATATCGAGGAGCGGATATTCCCATAACCTCAGAAAATTAAAAAAAAACTCAATTTAGTGACAGAATTCCGAAAATACCAACAATCATGTAAAGTTGTAAAAACATTCTACAAGTATTTGCTCACAACGATAAAAATTGTTCATTTTTGATCCGATTTCGAAATTTCAGGGTTTGTTATACTCAGTGATATAATCTCTACGAATTCCTTGAAAAAGTTTTGCAAAAACACTCGTATTTCAGTAAAAGTTCAGTTTTTCGCAATCCGAATGCATTCTGAGATTCATATTATACATATACTGTTACATTTTTGCCTCGAATATGAGTGTTTTTGCAAAACTTTTTCATGGGATTCGAGATTTTATCACTGAGTATAATAAGCCCTGAGATTTTGAAATCGTATCAAAAATGAACAATTTTCATCGTTGTGAGCAAATACTTGTAGAATGTTTTTACAACTTTACATGATTGTTGGTATTTTCGAAATCCTGTCACTAAATTGAGAGTTTTCTTATTTTTTGAGGTTGTGCGGGAATATCCGTTCCTCGATATTATTCAATCATTTTTCGCATTAATATCATCCAATATTATCAAATTCGGTTTTTGGGTGTCTTATTGTTTTGATGCCGATTGTACCCTACAAATCATCCTTAAGCACAATCCTATTTCCTAACCATACAGTACAATAGAGCTAGCTTGGTTCAACAGAACAGGTCATAGTTTAAAAATTCTAAAATACATCATGTATAATCATTGTATTAATGAAGCCTCGTGCAGTCTGCAATTAAATCACATTAAAGCAATCAACAGCTGTGTTCCAAATTCTTGTTGGTTCCCCAATATTTCCACGGAAAATCAATCGTTCCGTAGTCGCTCTAATCAGCCCTAACATACTGAACTTTCTATTCTTATTACCAAGTCATATAGGTATATTTGGTATATTTTTAGGTATAAGTAAGATATTTGTTCATTTTAATTTATTTATTCGGAATAAATACATAGACTTAACAGTGAACGTCCAATTACAGGTTTAGTCAGTGGAATATTGCTACTAACTGAATTTTTACTGAAATATGAGAGTTGTTGCGGACATTTTTCAGGGAATTCGTAGAGATAATATCACTGAGTATAACAAACCCTGAAATTTCGAAATCGGATCAAAAATGAACAATTTTCATCGTTGTGAGCAAAATGTTTCTACAACTTTTCATGATTGTTGGTATTTTCGGAATTCTGTCACTAAATTGAGTTTTTTTTTAATTTTCTGAGGTTATGGGAATATCCGCTCCTCGATATTATTCATTTTTCGCATTAATATCATCAAAAATTATCAAATTCCCCTATGACCCTATTCTTCAGCATTGTGCAATCCATGTCTCAGGTTGTTGGTCTTCTCGTTAAGTATAGCGTTCCGGTTATTCCTGCACACAATCCGCACAACGATTTGGCAGCATTAAACACCCTATGCTAGTACGGGTCTAGCCGAGGATCTAGCTATGAAGACGCCAGGTCAAGTAAAATCCGAAGCTGCTGCACGCTCTCTGAAATAATAATTAATAAGTGTATAATTAATAAGAATAGTAACCGTGAGTTGTTTAAGGTCTTTCTGAAGCCAATAAAACCCTGAAACCCTGACTGTTCCATAAAAGACGCAGTTTTTCGAAAAATATAGCGTGCACATTGAGGGTTAATGTCGCTTTGAGGTTACGCTCTTACAGATGCACTCGTAATTATATGAGAAACAGTTTTACTTACCCATTCGTCGACACGCCAATCAGTCGCAATCCCCTGGATAACGACCATCCGGTGCGCAGAGAACATTTTGTGAGTGTAATAATTATTTTCGGTAATAATTTGTCACACTCACCTCGCTGTAACTGTCAAAATGCAAGAGCGCGGTTGATCAGTTTGTTTGTTTGTTTGTTTGTTTCTCGATCGGGACTATAGAACTTCGCGGCTACGATCACGGGTTAAAAACTATACCTGTCGGTTCGCTACCGGACATACTGAGGCGTAAGCAAGGAATCACACGGTATACCATATATTAATTGAAAATCAGAAATTAAGACACATGAATAGTGAATAGGTACTAATGATTGATCGATAATTAAACTCGCCGATAGAGGCGTGTGACATATAAATAGTTACATCTTCCGATTCTCCACACGATTGTCTATTATGTTTCTATACATGTATATAATTTCATTCATATACCCCAAATATATGTTTATATACTATAGCTTGAGGATGGTCCTTGAATTTCTGCGATTCTATATAATGTATACGCATATATTATATCAAATTATAAATGCGCATCGGCCAAGGATAAAATTATACACATATAGTAAACATATATTCGTATCATACTTACGTACGTTACAAAATATATTACCTATAGCTTGGGTAAATTTTCTGACTCAATTCTTCATTTTTCATTACGCGATATTGATTTCCGATAGTCTGACGCAGCAAATGAAATAAAATTTGATACACACTCGCCCTTCGGCTATTTCTTCCCTTATCTTATCGGTCCAGAAGCCGTTTATATATTGTAATATAATACATATATCTTCTACGCAAAATTATTGGTTATTTAAGTCACATGAGTTTACGGTAATATTACAGGAATAGACTTTAAACATTCAAAGATGTTGTATACATATACCCATATATATTTACACCCTTATTTTATAGAATATTTCACCTTCGACCTGCGAAGGTTTGCTATATAATATATTCATCATTATTATTCCATCATTTTAACGCGATATACATTTATTTAAGTAGCTTCCGATAGCTAAAATTTTTTTAATCTTCTCCTTAAATCTCACAACTTTTCTTTACATACGTAAACGCAGCAAATAAAACCTCGAACATTATCATTTCTCACATCTCTTGCAATCCTTAGTTACAGGCTCTAGGTCATGATCTAGCTTCGATCTAATCAAGTCGAAATATCATGTAGGATCTATCTTTTGCGTGAATCACTTCAGAGTAAAAATAGAAACGGTAAAATGCGAGTCATATGACGTATAGGTGTAGTTTTATTGCCTAACGAAAGGATGTGGCTGACCGCACGATGTCTTTTACCACTGTCTCCGCATTTATTTTCACTTTTCGCTGTAAACGTTTTCCGTTTGCGTCATGCACATATTTCGACACTCGGATGTGCAACAAGATGGATAAAATTGAAATAAAACTATGTCTAAGAGTAAAGAATCGGTAGAGATATACCTACATTGATTACGGAAAGTAGTACAACCGATGTTTGGTCAGCCTCAGCCGATCCGAATGGGAATTTAAAACATGTTAACGAATCGCAGTTTGGCATTTTAAATGCGCATTGACAATGGCGTGGTACTATTTGCTGATTATTTTTTCCATTACTTATTCGTCTCCACTCTCAGCTTACAATTATTAAGATAATTATGTAGATACACAAGATTTTCCGAATTTTAACCCAGTCATCCAACTTCGCGTATAAATTTATCATTTACATATATGTACTAGCTTTCGAGACTTCATATGATTTGCTGAATTTTGTTACCAATAATTATACCTGTCAAAACATTTCGAATAGCTGCAAGCGTGCAGTTTGACAAACTAATTTATCTGTGGTTAACTCATTGACGGTTATTATGTACCTAGCCTCTGTAAATTATTATTGGATAATATAACGAGCGGTTAGCAGGCTTCTAACCAGCAGACTGACATTTAGAACATAATAATATATGTAGTAGATTATGTTGTAGATTTAGCGACATTAGGTTTCGTGTTCTTCGACAAAAATCGGACGCTATGGGAACAGAATTTGAACAAAGATCTTTGAGTTAACGAAGCGTGTTATACCGTCTGAGTTTACAGTTAATCTTGTCGCCTGGTGTGATTCATTTACTGTATAAGAGCGGATCATTATCTTCGCGAATTTTTATTCCTTCATTCCACGGAGTTCTATTTATTCAAAGCTGCTGTACCTAAATCCGGGATTTTCACCTTCCGTCAAGATACCGTCGATCCTTATTTATAACGAAGCTACCACTCTTCCTTGTCAATAATTATAATGGATAACAGTTCTGTACCGGAGCTTCTGGCCAAGCTTCGTCGATCTGTTTTCCATCTTTTATACATCCAGGGTTTTCCCCTCTGATTTGCTTCTCCCGGTTAAAGCGAGAAGTAAAGCTGTATGCTTTCTGGTAATGAAATCTGAGCTGAAAATATATATTGCGACGTGCTTTTACTATGCGTTTTCAAGAACGACCTTTTTTTAGGAATACATCTATATTTGCCTTTTAAGATCACCCCAAAGAATCTATTCTCTTTGCGAACCTCTCGAATTAGAATCCGCAGTTAATTTATCATTCCGTTAATTTTTCTGAGTAATAGTAAAAAATCCGAGTTAATCTCGGTGAAAATTTTTTCAATCTTATTCCGTTAATAAGTTCATCGTGATTAATTTATTCTCATAATAGAGCATAAACCTAGGGTCTGTTATATACTCGCAATTTTCTCATCAGTTCCCGAAATGATTCCCTCCAACGTACAAAAATGTACTTTATTTCGTCCTTTTTATTTTCCAGACATTTTCCTGCTCCTCTGGTTTCCTCGAGCTTACCTCCTTGCCAAAAGACAGCAACAAAACCCCGGCCTGTACCTAAGCTCTGAATCCCTAGTCAGAACACAGTCCTTAAAAAAGTCCCCTGACTCTTTTACAACTCAGCCTGTATTTATCTATTTGACGAACAGATCCTTCAGAGTAGAACATAGAGAAGGTTCGCAGCTCTCTGTTTGCTCTTCCTCTTTATTTGCCCCGGAAAACCAAGTGGCAACTTTACTAGGGCTCGCCCTAGGTTTGTTCGGCGATGTTCCTGCCTTAGAGCTGCTGCTTGGTGTTTCGCTTTCACCGCCTCGTTGGGCTGTCAGAAAGTCTTCTATCGCACTGCCAAGAACTTGGGCGTCAACTTTCGTCCCACTTTTATCGTCCCATACAACTTTGTGTCTTGTATTAGCGACCGCAGGGTCTTCCTTAGTCGGCGATAGCTTAGTCGGTTTAACCAAAGGGTCGAAAATTTTAATGACAGCAGATTTCTCATCTCGAAACGTAACAGCCGTTGGCGCAGTGTCATTCCCTGTCTGTTTCTTAGACATCGGCTGATGCCGTTTGATGAACCAGCTTGTAGGCGCCGATGAATTCTTCGGCGACGTTCCTCCCGTAGTTTTATTACCCGTACCATGAAGTATGGAGACGTCGAAGCTGTTGGACCTGAACCCTTTGAGTCGATTTCGTTTTTGTTCAGCTGCAGTTTTCCCTTGCATTTCCGGTTTGTCTGTCTTGGCTGACGTCGACGGAACCGGCTCGTCGATTCCACATCGGTTTATCTCACTCGCCGAAGACGTCAGCGAACTCAAAATCGATATTAAATCAGTGTTTGAACAGACTATGCCCGCCGCCGTTGTCATAGAAGTTGAAGGAGCCATTGGGAGCTTTGGCATTTCTGAAGCACGTCTTCGAATCGATCCTGTCGGAGGTGGCAGAGAACCGGCGATCGCGAAATCGGAATATCTTCGCTGCTGTTGTTGCTGGGTGTATCTTTGTGCAGTAGAGTTACCCTCCAGGGGTTGAACCTCGCAGACTCGTTCCCTCGACGGTGTCTTCCAGAGCTTTAGACGAACCTATGTATTTGAATGGAGAAATGAATTTTTGAGGAACATTTTAGACACAGTTTCTAAAATATAAAAAAAAATCACTTACTTTTCTAGCTTTAATCTCTGCAATGTCGTCCATAATGTCTAACTGAAGGTTGTGAGTGCTTCCGCTATTACTAGGCGGCACACCCATGCTGGATGTCGAGTCTCGTCGACCAGAAAGAATCCTCGGAGCTCCCATAGGAAACGCAGCGATGGATTCGCGACGGTTACGACCAAAGAGAGTCGGTGGTACCCTAGAGATTGTTACGACAGAATGTCGACGTCCTCCAGGTTGTGGTGTGGGAGCTTGTGAGAGTGTAGCAAGAAAGGCTGCTTCTCGAGGCGTTGGTCCAGAACCCTCGCCACGCTCACTGAGACGTCGAACCTGGGCAAAGAATATGTGAAAAGAACGAGATTTAGTCAATGCTACGAAGAGAGCGTGCTTCTTCCTCTCCTCTTTTCTTTTTATCTTCTTCCCCGGAGACTTTGATGAAAGATTTTCTGTGGCCTTGCTTTATTATTTTTATCAAAGGTAACCTGCAATGAAAGAAACAGTGACGCAAACCGTATAACCATTTATTATATCTACCGTGTAGATTTGATGTAGAAATTATTAAGGGTGGAATAAAATTGAATCCTGTTTCTTATGTGCTCCGCATTAGCACTAGGTATATGCGATTAGTCGAGGTTTTCGAGGGATGCCGGCACTATACAGTATTTGAATAGTTATCGGAAATTATTACAGTCAAATTACAGCCACTTATCTTACAATAGCTTCATGTTTCACTCGTACTTTCAACCCAACGTATAATTACCAATGTATTGTTACCAATGTACAATTACAACGTATAATTACGTCTCCACCATTTCGGGGTAATAAAAGACTAGGTCTATTGTACCCGAGCTCTTATGGCACAGGGTGCGAGAAAAATGATCATCAGGTTGAAATCCGGAGATAAGATATGGGAGGTAGGGTTCATAGTCACAACGACCTGGGAAAATATCGGGGATCTTATCTACGCGGTTTATCCGCGATAGCCTGACACACAGAGTAAAACTATTATTGAACCAAAAATATGCGCATATTTTTACATACCAACAAGTCCTAATGAGAGAACGCTACTTCGTCGTGCAGGTTAATTGCATGGCACTATCTGGACATAGGCAGTTTCTATTCGTCTGTACATATCGACAGTGTTGAGATAGCGCACCTTTATCAGGGAGGGTTGATAATGTCTACACTAGTAGCGGGGATATTATTTACAAGGAATTCTTTTTTTACGTACAAAACTCAACTATAGGGCAAAGCAGCAGGCAAAAATTCCCGTATTTGTCTCTCTACGTAAGCGATTCTTAAAAATTCATTAGAAACAATACTCATATCTTCGCCCAAAATTTCGTAAAAAAAATCGTATACTGCCTAGGGACTAAATCAGTTGAATCTCAGCTCTTCGTGAAGAGTCAGCAATTTCAACTGCTCGTATAACTGTTGAAATTATACCAAAAACGCCATGAAGGTCTTAAAAATTATCGCCTCTTTGGCTATCGTTGCCTACGTTTTTGCAGCTGATCCTTCCAACGAAATAACGACTCCGTCTCATCCGATTGGAGATTCTGCTCCCATTCTCGAAACACGTAAGTGCCGATTACGAATAGGTATTATTATTTAACTTATATTGATGTGTAAATTATATTAATTCTGCAGCTAATCCTTCCAACAAAATAACGGCTCCATCCGATTCGATTGGAGATTCTGCACCCATTCTTGAAACACGTAAGTGCCGATTACGAATATGTGTTATTATGTAACTTATATCGATGTGTGATTTATACTGATTCTGCAGCTAATACTTCCAACGAAATAACGGCTCCATCGCATTCGATTGGAGATTCTGCTCCCATTCTTGAAACACGTAAGTGCCGATTAAGAATATATATTATTATGTAACTTATATCGATGTGTGATTTATATTGATTCTGCAGTTAATCCTTCCAACGAAATAACGGCTGCATCCGATTCGATTGGAGATTCCGATCTTATTCTCGAAATAAGTAAGTGTAGACTAGGAAGATGTTCTCCAACGTACCGTAACTTATATTCATTCAGTTTCGAAGAAATTTTGACGCGAATAAAGAAGTGATTTTTCTCCTTTCCTAAATTGCATAAGATTCCTCTGATCCTAGGATATTGTTCTAGGTATGCCTGGAAGACTTGGCCCAGAACAACTCAAGCCTCGCAAAATACCCTGCAATATTTTTGACGAGGGAACTTCTCTTTGCCTGAGCGCATGCATCGACCAAGGACACTGGTCTGGGGGATGCGTCGGAAGTTATTGTGAATGCTTTCTTTGAATATCAAAAAAAAAAAAAAAGAAATTTTCTCAAGAGTTAAACAGCTGTTATTCTACGTTGGAAGTGTCTTATCCCTTATGAAAAATCGGAGATAATATTTGAAAAGGTTCTTACCATGTACCAATACTGTGCTCCACTACCGCCTCTGTTAAGTAAAATATCTCCAAGGGCTTCTTGTGTCTTATTTAAATTCTAGAAATACCATTTTTCTTATATTCTATTCCTTGAAAGGCTTTCCGTGTCAGAATATATGGCCAGCCAACATTTTCCGACCAATTAGTAGTTAGTATATTATCTCGTCCCATATTAGATGATAGCAATATCGAATACATTTTTTTAAAAAGTCTATGCGAGATAAAGATTGTTGTCTAAGCTAATTAGCCTGATAAGTACACTCCTGTCGATCATAGTTGCGAATGTAGACAGGCATGTATGTACATATTTCAAGCTTCACTGCTTATCTCTTCTGATTTTATTTCGTTGCTACCAATTTCGTTTATTTGAGATACACAGCCGACGACAAGATCATAAGAAATTGGTTTGTTTCATATATTTAATTGTATATTTCTCTGAAAGATTTAATGAGATTATCAGTTTCCTGATATGGGTTCATTAATATATATATCTGTTTACTCGAATACTAAAAAAAAGTTCTAAGTAGCGCCATGGTAAAGTAGTTTATACTTTAATTGAAAACTTAGAACGACGATCAGCTGCAACTTTTAGATAAATAACAAAAAAGAAAACATTAAATAATGTGTTTCCTTTTCCTTTTTTTTTTTTAACACATATTTATGCCTATATCTATATACATATACGTGATATAGTTATATTTTCTGAGCCCACCTGAGACGCCGTAATACCCGAAGTGCATTGGGGCGTAGGCAGAGAATGCTTTCGAGCCTCTCGCCAAGGCGACAATAGATAAGGATTCAGGGAAGGAGAATCCGGGTCCACACAGCGAGGTGGAGATTCGTTTCGTCGACGTTCAGCTTCTTCTTCTCCCAGGAGGCTTTCCTCGACGACGATTAGAGGTTCGCTAGGACCGCTTCCACTCCCGATGCTCAGGCTGGAGGAATAAGATTGTCTCCTCATGACTGTTTTTCAGTTTCTGAAACAAAATTGCGAGATAAAGTCAGCGTTGAATCTTGAAATATTAAATTCTCCAAGTAAGACTTTGGGCTTTTGCCAAGTTCCTCGGAGTAAAATATTGATCAGGCTCGTTACTCTCGGTAACGATAGGAGGCACAGTCTCGATTGTAAGATTTCGTTCGAGTCTAAGGTCAGAGAAACCTGAAATTATTATGATACCTTTTTTTTTTAGGTAGAATATTTTTTGCCTCTCAGACATCTGCGGGAGACGCCTTAAGCCCCGAGCTCAAGTAGGGTAAGGAAAGTTCTTCTGGGTTTTTATTAGCAGAATATTTACACATCGTCTTTGAGAAGCAAAGTATAAATGGAGGGAGACTATTTTATACAAGAAATATAAGAAGAGAAAAAGAAAAAAAAAAAAAAAAAATAGCGAGAGAAAGCAAAAAAGAAAACGAATCTTTACAAGGATGATGATGATACCGTTTGGTCGCTCAGCGTCTTTCAGCCTTATACCTAATGTATTGAAGTTTGGAAAATTTTTATTTCCAATTAATCGTAAAATAAAATCTAAGCTCTCTATTTTAAACTTTAGTTAATCAGCGGAGGACGTCACATGTTGTCTCTCATATAAACTTTTTTGAGAACCAAATTAATCAAGAGGTAAAATAAATAGGGTATTCCCGTTAAAAAAAAATATGAAAACAGGAATTTGTGAATAAATTTAACCTCTCTGTGTTGATCTGTATTTGGTAAAAGCGGACGTTCCATTTGTATGCTATTTTTTTACTTTTTATAACCTATGGTAATATAAGAAAAGTATTGGTTCTGATCGAAAAGTGACTTTTACATTAATTTGGTAATTAATTTAGAAATCACAGCAATCCTTTGCCTATATGATTGAGATAGCGCTTCTTCATTATAGTATCCCTCATGTACTACAAGGATAGCGGAAATATTATTCCCACAAGAATATTTTTCATTCTACCCACGAAGAAAGAGATTCATGAAAATTACTGTCGTACATGCATAATATAATAAAAGTGTTTCAGTGAGAACCGTTCATAGAACTATAGTAACAATTATTGAAGGGATAGTACCAGCGCTTATAGTGCGCTGTATAATTATTTCCTTATATATACCAATAGCATGATAGTGATTATTGCAGCCTGTTCCCTGAGTACGAAGCTCAAGTTGTGGAGTAATTAGCAGCAGGCCGAAGTTCCAGCATAGTTGTGACCCTCCGTAAACAATACCCAGAAAGCTATTAGCGAAGATTACTATGTATAAGTATTTAAAATTTCTGATCAAAAATCGGATACTGCATAGGATTCGACATTTGAATCTGACCACTACGCAGAGATTCAGTTATTGCAATTGTTTGTACGACAGTAGAAATCGTTCCTAAAACAGTATCAAAATTTTGGATGTTATCGCATTTTGAATATTCAAAATGTTGCTTCATTATACCTCAAACCAGATCATATTTATTTCCCTACTTCTGTAAGGAAGCAAGTTTTCTTCAGGAAACCAGTTTGTTATATTATAAATGTGGGAGTTGCACTTGGAAGGTTTGTGGAAGATCGTAAGTAATTAATCATTATATATTATATACAGCTCGCAAGTTGTGGTCGTCAAAGGAATTTTTTCTTCTAAGATTCATTTAGCACGGTTCTAGTTTCTCCACCTTTTGCAAATAACTTCCTGACTGTTGTAAAGTTTCACCTCATTTTACAAAAGTATCGAGGACAAGTTTATATCGCAAATTAAACCTGAAGAAAAAATTGCGGAGTTTTACAATTCGAGAAGATTCATGGTCTGCAGATCCCTCGATTTTGCAGTTGAAGAAGTGATCATTCGCTCGACCCTTCAGTATAATCAATTAAACCGAATATCCCAGGGGTATAATCAAGTTACAAACGGTTAACGTCAAAACCGTTGTTTATCGTACACACTAAAATAGAATAAATCTACATTCTCATCACTTTGTATGCGTAATGCTTAATACGTCTGGTGGATTCATTAGAAATTCAATACCAGTTCGTGTATTCTCCAAATTCACCAAGTGCATACTGATACTGACGCAATGGAAATTCGTCGAATCCCTTCACGCACATCTACAGAGAAAATTTTATGAAATAGTTCCGGAAACTAATAACACAAAATGTGGATAAATATTTGGATCGAATTTTCCGGGAAGAAAGAGAGAGAAAGCCAAAAGATTTTGAACCTGGAATCGATCTGTATAAATAAAATGTTGATATTTCCCGTTCAGGACAAGTAACAGTAATTCGTTCGATATCTTGCCTCAGGTGAGGTGAGATCGTATAAGGCGTTCAGCTATAAGCCGTGCTGACGTACATTCCCGGTTTTAAAGAAAAATCCCGTGACGCGTTGCCCCGAGAGTTTTCCTTGTGGAGGTTACTACTCCGCGAATGTGAATGCTTTGCGATAAAACACGTTACGGTTTCCGGAGTATCCAAAATTTTATCACGATTACTTAATAAAGCAAAATCATGATAATCGCTGCAGAAAAAAAGAAAGGCGTTTATATAAGGTTCCCAAAAGCTGAGGACGTTTCAGTCTTATACTCGAGCATAATTATAAAGAGATCAACCATCTCGTGTATATTATATCCTAATTTTTACATAATCTGTTGAGTTATGTCCTAATTTGAATTGATCAGGTTCAACCGAGCCCGGGAGGCTTATTTATTTGAATAAGTTCATTATTCATTATGAACTTGATAATAAAAATGGGTGAAAATTAGAGAATCACTTTTCATCCAGGGGATTAGGGCTTGCGAATTTATGAATTTATTTCAGAAATCTGAAATGGTTTTCATCGCCCCTGAAATACGAACTTTTCATTACCAACAATTTTTTTTTTTTACTACTTCATCTTGCAGACGACGATGCTGTTATTATATTCAGGACAAGCTGTAGGTGATCCGTCCAGTTTTACGGTACTTTAGTCCTTTTTACTCACCAAAGTCTCACATGCTATCTAAGTCTAGCTATTTAGGCATAGAAAGGCATAAGGACAGGCAGGTATTCCGGTTTCTTTGGATTCGCATAAATACGGAACTCCTGCATAGAGACTGCATCAGTGATAGCTCAGCTCTTAACGAGGACCTACCAATACTCAATCCGCAATAAAAAATCATCGCACAAACGCCATGAAGATCTTCGTAGTTCTCGTATTCACAGCTATCCTTGCCTACGTTTCGGCAACAGCCATCCCCGAAGTGATTTACGCGGGTCTAATCGAAGGCGATGATGGCCAGATAAGTGAGTATTGCGCTTATGAAATTCTCAGCTAATAATTCACCAGAATTAATTTCTCCCTAACGATTTATAGAACTTGACAAAATCATGTAGGAATCTTTCGATTGTCTCGTTACAGTTAATCTCGAAGACGTTGACACAGATGCAGGATTGTCTGCCAATGGTGACCTATCACCGATTAGACATCGCCGGGTGACGTGTGACATTTTGTCTGTCAGCACACCATGGGTGACGGTTAATCATGGTGCATGTGCTGCACGGTGCGTCATCCAAAGACACAAGGGTGGAGCTTGCAAGGATGGAGTATGCCACTGCCGCGACTAAATGTTTTAAATTATTTTCTACAATTATTACTGCCCGATGATGGGAACTCGTAATTTTTGGATTCGTTTTTGAGTTAGTTTTATCATCGTAGATTGTAATTATAATTTATACTCGCTGGTAATTGAAATAAACGGAAACTTTTATGTGTTAATAAAATTGTGAAATTCAAAGTGCCACTTATTCATCCCCCTTAACCGAATTAATATTTATAGTTGATCCTTTGAAAGGTTCTACGTGATGGAGAATACTAAAATCAGATTAAAATAGACTCTAAAGTTCTGGATTGTCCAAGTTCTTCTATTCAGGAAAACTCCCAGTTACGCAAGATCGAGCCTAAATTTATCACAAACAATTTTTTTAAAAACTTTCCAACATTCCCTATATCCCACGAGGTTGACGATCCTCGTTTCAGCTCTTAATCGCCTGGGATAAAATACCGCAACTATAGATTAACCTGCGGGTTAGTAATACCGTTATATACCTCCACATGATGTCAGGAATTTTACTATCATATTGGTTTACCTAGGAAGCAGCTCATCGTCCGCATATATATCTACGTTATATAGGATATCATGTAGGTAAATCTGCCTAGCCGTTTAGACTGAAGGAATTATATAATACACATAGAAGTATATTATGCATGTATACATATGCAAAACCTTCTGGATGACAGCATAATATCCTTCCGTGCACCGAGAGCCGGTTTAAATATTGTCATACCGTTGTACGCTTGGTCACAAGTAAGAGCAGCGATCAATATGAGCTTAGCTGGGTCCTAAACCGAGGCAATATACCCGTAATTAGTTACTGTCAATTATTTTCCAACTGGTCTTAAATGATTATCGGACCAGATAATTGGCTGGTTGTACGGAAACGGCGGGTACCGTAATGACGATGCATTTACGACCGAACCAGCATTTAATCTGTGGTTGGTTTTAATGATGGATTTTCTTACAGTTAGTAAGTAGATCAAGGGTGATAAACTACGGTTAAAAAAAAAAAAGTCAACTACTGATGATTACCGATGAACGTTAATTAACTGGAATATATATTATCTTATTAATTCAAAAGACGACTTGCATAGGATACAGGGAAATTCTGTAACACCAAATTTTCTTCCTCTTGATTACGTAAGTCATCAAATTTCTTCTGCTCTGAAACTAGTTATCTATTCTGATTCTCGTCTCGAAAACTCGTTCTTCCACCTGGAAATTGACTAAGGAAACAAAAATCGCCAAGAAGCTGTAGTACCAGTTCAATTAGCCTGCCTATTCCAAACGATCACGAAATTACTAACAGGAACGAATTGCTACTCAGTCAGAAATCCAGCCAGGAATTATCCATCCGTACACGCGCTTGCAATAAGCCATATAGTACATTATGCATGTAATCGATGTTGCCTATATACTATAAGTGTCCGTGTAGACGAACGCTGAATATTCAACTACCTCGCTCATGAACCAATGTATAATAATACCCCAGTTCTCGCATGTGCATTGATGAGTATGGCCATCGATTATTGGCGATTTGGGCGTCACGTTGCATTGACTGTTTATTCGGACCTCAGCTGCGTCGGAAATTGCATTTATAATGGGCAACGTGGGTGCATTTTCGGCGTGTGTGATATGGTTTGAAGGGTTTACGTCGGTGTTGCATTCTGTTATATAAAACTTACCCATATTTAAATGGTCTATCCAGACAGCATGCACATCCATCCATGTGGAAATCTATAGCGACAAGTTTGATAAAATTTCAATTCATTCTGGTACATGAGTCCTTTGAGAGTCGGAATATGGATATCATTTGAGTTCATCGTGCATGAAAGTGGCGCTTTGAAGGAAGGGAATAATGAGCCGACCTCACAACTGAAAATTTGTTTCCATTTCAATAACACATGTTGAGTATATGCGATTACAGTTTATTTGACATTGATGGTTCGGTGATAATATGGGGTGAGAAGTTTTCTGTAATTTTGTCTATTTTTATAGTTCATCTTGATAAACTATAGCTTTCAAGTAAACCAATCAATCGCTTGACCTACGTGTCTACGTTTTTTGCACACCTATCTAAAGAGATTGAGATCTGATCGGAGCATTGGAGGGAAACGAGGATGTGTCCTGGCAATCAAAATTTCTGGTCTAAAGTGGAATGAAATTCATCTAACATAAGTTCAATCCTCCTCAATTAACCAGCGAATTTTTAATAAAGAAAGATAAATTGTTCTTTGTTTTGTCAGATTGCAGGTGTCTTTCATTTTTGAAACATTCGTTAATTATCAGAGCAGGCTTTCTTTTCAGCTTCTGTTCAAATAACAGTAGTCATTTGTAGCTAAGATTTACTCCAAGGATAGTTAAAATTACACATCATGATTTCCAGGCCAGCTAAAACGGAAGCTTTGAGAACGCCTGTCCGAGTCAGTGTTTTATGTAATAAGGAAGACTATGCAAAAGGCGCGGACTCGAAATGAACGGAGATGACGCGATCTGGAATAGAAAGTGTTACATTATCCATATTTTAGGAACAGAAATTGGAGACTACCCCCTGGTTATGATCGATAAGTTAGAGTCTGGGCCTCTCTGGTCTCTTGCTACCACGTAGAGCCCTGAACTCTGAAGTACGTAAACTAGTTATATAGCCTTGAGGTAGGTATATACCTTGATTAAATTTTACCGAATAGATCAGGACTACCCCTGCCTTATATCGTACATATATCTCTGCCTAGGATTGGAAATATGATTTCTTCTGTACGATGAACTTGGGTATAATAATAACTTGGCATAATCACCGATGAGATATTTCATACGCGAATATATGCTATTCGCAGGAATTATATCATTGCAATTATTTACTCGTTAGGTACGGAACTGGCTTGTGTCCAGTGTGTTTTTCCATCGAGTATCTTCCTTCGGCTCTAAACGTATAAACTATGTAGTTCAAAATTATTTTATACACGAATTTTTCTTAGTTCAGATCCTGGATCGTTTGTGACAACTATTTGATGGTAGTAATATGACGAAAGTATGATCTAATAACAATTAAAAATGCCACGGATATCTGCTATAATATGACGATGATAATTGTGCCGTTACACAAATTATTCTTCAAATGATACGATCTTTAATTTTATGAACGTCAACTTACTCGCAGAATTACCTTCAATATATCACTTCCTTGTATATACCTGAACCTGATTTATAATTATATCCCTCTCTTCTCTGATGTGAGAAAGATATTTTCTTCCTGCAATCCAGTTTGCCGTTTTATGATCGCGAAAAATCCATCTGCACTTGCAAGATCGATAGAAGATCTATAAGTAATTCGATCCAGCTGGCATTAATCCATCAGAGTTCTATTTATCATTTCATTTCAATCAGAATCGTGAGGTTTTCAGTTATAAATATTTTGTCAAATAATTGAAAAATTCTGCGAGTCAATATTTTTTTAACTCGGTGTACACTGTAGTTAGGAATTGTCGAATCGTTTTTTTATCTTCCAAAATCGAGATAATTCGGAAAGCCTAGTTTCAAGATGGAAAAACGATGTATCTAAGCTACGATTTCGCAAATCCCTACGGAAAATCACAGTTCTGAATCTTCACGTAGAATATTCTCAACTTCTGAATAAACGTCATCCGATTCTTTTCAAAGACCGATCAAAGTCTGCGTCAAAATCTTAAAAATCGGTCGCTGGTAGGTGAGTAAAATACAAGATCTGATCATTGATATACAATTCCTGATTTCGCAAAGAGGCAAATAATCGAGACTCTTGCAAAGCACTGGGTTTAACTCTTATAAAAAATGAGTAATTGCGTTGGGAATTGCCCTCGTCTTTACCGTGAATTTTCAGTGGAAAATAGTGCCTAGTATAATATCTGGAAACGAACAAGGAAATAAGCGATCCGATAGTCTATACGAAGTTTTGTATAAATACGCGACTACTGCATAGGTACTTCATCAGTCAAAGCTGAGTTCTCTACAGAGATACAGAAACTTCGACTCCTCTTACGACAGTAAAAATCTTCTCAAAAACACCATGAAGGTATTTGCAGTTCTAATTCTGTCAGCTATCGTCGCTTACGCTTCGGCATCAGCCATCCCCGAAGTGGCTTACGAAGGTCTGATTCAAGAAGATGGGGACAAGATAAGTGAGTATTGCGATCACGAAAGTTTTGGCATTAATTTATCACAGCTGATTCGCGTGTCTGGCGATTCATAGAATGTGTAATCAAACTCGGAGCAAATCATGTATCTTCCTTTGCGTTTGTATAGATACTCATGCTTGCTCGCTGATTGCAAACGATTTCACTGACCATAGCTGTATTTTATTTCAGTTAATCTCAAAGACGTTGACACCGATGGAGGATTGTCTACCAGCACAGAACTTTCGCCGATTAGACACCGACGTGTGACATGCGATCTTTTGTCTGTGAGCACACCATGGGGAGCTGTGAATCATGCTGCATGTGCTGCACGGTGTCTCGTTCAAAAACATAAGGGTGGAGCGTGCGAAAATGGAGTATGCCACTGCCGTGACTAAATATTTCGAATTGTATTTAGTAATTGTGAAATAATCACCGCCGTATAATATCTCTCAAGAATATTACACCGTCTTCGAAGCTTTTGAGCTGAATTAATAGTTCCTATCGCAGACACGTATTAAACATGTGAATTGTTACCTTAAGATATATTGCAACCTTCATTATGTGTCATTAAAATAAAGAAATCTCTCGTTCTGAATTCAAGGCTTTCTTCTTTCTTACATGCTGCTTATTTATATATATACATACCTGAAACATGATAGGAATTGCTTTAACCGAAAATGAATTACTGGTGAAATGAATTATTGGTTTTCATTAACACAACCAATTATTTCTGTAACCTATTTAACACCTGATTAAAACTATGTATTTATACAACCCATGATAGTATTCTGCACTTAAAATCCCACCTCGAACGTTAAGATTACCAAAATGCTGGATGATCATTGGGTGGAGGTTTTGCGTTAGTATTGCAGCCCATCACGCAGAGGCTACCTAAATTTACCGTAGATATTGTGCCCCAAGTATTTCACGCATCTATAATACAAGATATGGTTTATCTGGACGACATGCACATCCATCCATGTGGAAATCTATAGCGACGAGTTTAATAAGATTTTAGATTGCTCTGGTACGTGAAGTCCTTTGAGAGACGGAATATGAATATCAATTGAGTTGAGGTGCATGGAAGTGGCATTTTGAAGAGAGGAAGTAATAATCTGTCATTCACAAGTCAAGATTTGTCTTTTTGTCCGATAACACGTATTGAGCATTTGAATTCAGTTTAATTAACATTGAATACCTTCAGTGGCGTAATATATATGACGATAACTTTTTTCTAATTTTGTTCAATTTTAAACTTCTTCTCAATAAACTAGCTTCCGAATGACCCAACTCAGAGCAAACGCGTGACTAGCAAATGCACGCTGAACTTACATGTCTCCGTTTATTCCATACCTCGTTACAGCTAGGGTCATTGCCTTGTCCACGTCTAAACAAGTTTGTAAATTGCTTGGAGTACAGGAAGGGACTGAAGATGTGTCTTGGCGATCGTTAGAGTTTCTGATTTCAAATGCAACAAAATATAACTAAAATAAGTTCAATTATCCGCAATTTATAAACGACAATTTAATAGCTGATAATATTCTGCCAGAGCAGAAAGAAAAATACCAACCTAAGCTTCTGAGAGATCTGCCCGAGGAGATGCCTTCTGTATAAGAAGACAGCTGTGCGAAAAGCGCGGACATAGAATGACTGGCGATGATACGATGTGGAATAGAAAGTGTTATATTATCCATATTTTACGATCAGAAATTGGAGACTAGCCCCTGGATATGATCAATAAGTTGGAGTCGAGGCTTTTCTCGTCTGTTGCCACCACGCAGAGCCCTTAGCTAGAGGGTACATAAGTTAGTTACATTCCCTTAAGGTATTTTATGATTAAATTTTACCGAATATTTACAGGAATACTCTTGCCTCGTATAGTTTCCTGTCTGCAATAGAAATCATGATTTCTTTTGTATATCCTCAATTTATTCGGAATAATAATTCACCATGAAACCATCGCGAAATATCCCAGGCAATTCAACTCATGGACTGAGATCAATATTTAAATATGTATCATGAAAAATCACAGCGTGTCCACGCTGACACTGTTTGCATGTATAAAAGCATCATCAATTAGCAGTGGTGGCAGATATTCATAACTTTCAAATAGGGATATAGATAGCGGCCCTAGGAACAATCTGATTAAAGATTGCTCGAATATTTATGGGAGAATATTTCCATTCATTCACTGCTTTCTTTATGGGATAATGTTGAAAAAATTGTGGGGATTTCTTCAACAATTACTTCCCTCCAAGTTCTTTATCATAAGTGTAGAACGATCACTGTCTAATGTTCACAATCTCAAGCCTCTCTCAAGAATACGTAATATTCTCAGAACTTTCCGGAGTCTAATTAAAAGTTCTAATCATTGTCAATTGAGAAACATAACAATCGATATTATCCTCGATCGTTAGAGTACACAAAATGTGATCATAAAGTCGCGAAATTGGGTCTAACCGGAATGGCGCGTGTCTAAAGTTCCAGATTTAAATACTTTCTCGAATAATCGAGAAGTTTAAAGTCATTGGAATTGTTTAAGACATTTTGGTATACAAATTTTTTTTAAATTCACTTCTTCGAACTTTCGAAAAGGTTCTTTTCAGGAACTGGGTCAACTTGAAAACTTATGTTTCAACGTGAACAGTCGATACAAGTAAATTACCATTCCGTGAGCTTTAGGTACCGAAAAACTCAATTCAGGATACACTGCAGAGTCTCCTTGTTAAATAGTTTTATCTTCCGGATTTGGATTATCCGAATTCCGTCAAAGAACGGTTAGGGTCAAGCCAGAAATCTTCAAAGTTTCGTATCATTGGTTGCTTGAATTTGTCGAAAATGTGAAGGGTTATTATCAGAGCGGTGCGAATCGCTAAATGTTTCCTTATACGACTGCAAAATCCCAGATTCAATTCCCACAATAGCAAGTACTTCCTCGTGGAATTTCCCCCGTATTCATAGAGAATGTTAAGTGCAAAGACTACGTGAAAGAATACCTAGGAACGAACGAGGAAAGACACCGATTTTACAGTCTACGAAGTTTTGTATAAATACGCGACTGCAGCATGGGAACTACATCAGTCGAATCTGAGTTCTCAACAGAATTCTATCGTTTTCAAATACTCGTCCGTCAGTAAAAATCTAATCAAAAGCGTCATGAAGGTCTTCGCAGTTCTCATTTTGTCGGCTATCGTTGCCTACGCTTCGGCAACAGTTATTCCCGAAGTGGTCTACGGCGGTCTGCTTCAAGATGATGATGGCAAAATAAGTGAGTACTTATATCGCGACTGCGAAAGTCTTCGCATTAATTTATTTCCCTGATGATTCATGGAATATAAAAATGAAGTTTGGAGCAAATCATGTATTTCTCATTCCCTTAGCAAAGTTTTCTTCGCTGATCGTATACTTGCATCTATTTACAGCTGGTCTTGAAGACGTTGACACCGATGGAGGATTGTCTTCAAGCACGGAACTTTCACCGATCAGACACCGACGTGTGACATGTGATCTTTTGTCTGTGAGCACACCATGGGGATCTGTGAATCATGCTGCATGTGCTGCCAGGTGCCTTGCCCAGAAACATAAAGGTGGAGCTTGCCAGAACGGAGTATGCCAATGCCGTGGCTAGATAGTTCAATTTGTTCTTCGTAATCGAAGAACAAGTACCACTTCACGTTGGGAATTCCTAATTTCTTTCAACAATATTTTATCGACTATGAATTTTCAGAGCTGTGATAAGAGTTTTTACCACAGATTGTCAATCTACATGCGAAATCATTGTTACTTAAAGGTAAATCGCAACCTTTATTAATACGTGTTAATAAAATGAATAAATCTTTTGCTCTGAATGTCAGGCTACTTCCTTTCTTTTCTCAATTTCTTCTCAAACGTCATTTCTATCGCGATGTAACATTTAATCACAGCGTTACGTAATTACATCTGTGTAAACGTAAGACTTAATTCATACGAGGTGAAAGTCAAGGATATCAAAGATCACGAGATTACTTGCGGATATATTTAGCACAGGATAAATCGGTAGTCTGTGAAACGCTTCGGCAGAATCATGACTTTGATTTCCACGTGCAGAGATTATTCCAAACTGATTAATTCCGGATTGACGTAGTCAGCGTGCGCCAACGTCACTGCAGTGAACGCTGTAGGTAACGTAACATAATTGAAAGTTCGAAAGATTGGATTTACAGAATCTGTCCTTGATGTCTCGCGTACTCACAGGGCAAGATCACAGCTATGAAAGAAAGTGATGTAAATTTCATTTACATCTACCTTGAGTTACGAGAGTTCACCAAGTTACAGAGTATAATATGTCGCAGCCTTTTCGCAAAACTAGGCTTTTTGTAAAATCAACGTTCTTTCTACCATTAACCTAACTGGATTTGCCCGTTTCATGAAGAGGCTGAATCATTGAATTGAGAATTGAGAGGTTTTTCCTAATTTGACTATAAACTTCGAATCAAAAGATCAAAATAATAATTATTGAAGTATGTATGTGGAAGAATCGATATGCATGCTTGTTTCTGGGTATAAAAATCGTAGAATTTAGTCTGCTTGTCTTTGCACTGCTAATATTCGATTCGCCGGAACGAAATAATACGTTTGAAAATATTCTGTCAAAATATTTTCGAAGTCATATTTATTTCAGTTTGATATCCGATACAACGATATATGTGGCAAGGCTCCAAGGGAATTCGTCCTTGCATTTGGAATCATCTTCCCGAGGATAATAATCATATTCACATATAATCACATGAGCTTCTCTTCTAAAAAATTTCGATATTTTTTCGAGGCTTTTTCAGGGTTGAAAATCGACGAGGGGTATCTTTGCTCAAAGGTCGAGCTCAAGCTTAACCGTACCATGATGATTGACAAAGCTTTAAAGAAGTCGGACGGAGTCAAGGAAACTTGACATCGTCCTGTTAACTCTTATATCTTTTACCCTTTGCTTCTCTTCTTTTTGCCTAGAGGAAAGTAGGTATCTCGTGCGCCCTCTGATGATTCAAAGGGGTCCGCAGGCCTTTGAGCAAATTCCCTCGTTTCCTGACTAACGATTCTCTCCCTACTTTTATACGGGTAATTTTATGACTAAATCGATTTTTAAAACCTTGATAAAACTCGCGTAATAATTTTGAATATATTAACCTCCGTGATATCAGTCTTTAAACAAATATATTTCCTAATCAAAAAGGAGAGGATTTTGTCGAATTATATTCCCCCACCGTCCGCGTCGCTCCATCCGACGTTCTATCCGACTTGGTGAGCTTTTTTCTTCGTCTTCATCAATGAAAGGGTGACTCCGTTTCCGGCCTTGGTCGGATGTTCCACAGAGCACTTAAGCGGCCGTGAGATTATAATGATATTACCACTCTGCGGTAAGATGTATACAACCCCGAAGCTTTCTCCTATCCCAGGGGATACTGCGTATAGGACATCGCAGAGAGGGTTTTAAATCTGGGATCATAAATTCGAGGTAACATTGAAGGATGTATTTCCCGGGAAGCGGGATACACTCCTGAACACAAATAAGCCTGCTCGAAGCGGAGGAATATCGATGCATAAAGCTTTTAAGACTCGTGAAATTTACCTCTGTCGGGTTAAAATGAAACAAATCATTAACCATGCTTTGATGGCTTCAAGTTTCGCCCCTTTTCATCGACGAACAAAATGGAGCAGAATTATTCGCATATCCTTCAAAGGGTATAACAGACCATCGATTTGTTTGCACTTATGTTTCCGTCATCTCTCCATGCGAGCAGAATATTTATTGCTATTTCATCAGTGGATTGGTACGAGAGTGATCGATTAATCAAATAATTTCATGTTGGCTCTGGGCTACTGCGATACGCGCAACTCATCACCGATTTATAGAATCCATAATCAAGCTTCGAGCAGACCATGTATCTCTCTCTGCTTTTGTGAGGTATTATAACAGCTTTTGAACACATGCTCATTTATTGCGAAGGATTGCAATTGCGTATTGCTTCAGTTAATCTTGAAGACGTTGACACCGATGGAGGATTGTCTTCTAGGACGGAATTACCACCGATTACACATACGAGCTTTTGTCTTTCAGCGTGCCGTGGGAAAGTACCAATCATTCTGTACGTCCCGCACGGTGCCTCATGCAAAGACATAAAGGTGGAACTTGCTAGGATAGAGTATGCCACTGCCAGAACTAAATATGTCAACCTGTTCTCCGAAATTGTGGAACAGCTGCCACCTCATGTTGGGGAATTTCTCATGTCTCGCAAGAATATTCAATCATCTCTGGATTTCTGAAGCTCAAATTGAAAGTTCCTACCGTGGATTGTCATTGTTAACGCAAAGTACATCTCAACTTTTATTATGGGTTATAAGATTGAAGATGTCTCTTGTTCCGATCGATAGGCTATTGCCTTCTTTCTAAATGCCACGTATCCATATGCTTGTACTCAATAAATACTAATAACACATCCTTCAAAAAGCTCCGATCGTGAATTCAAATTTGATAAATTTTTGCAGAGAAATAAATCTGATCAAGGTGGAGAGGTCTGGATACCGGAAGTGCGAAAATGATATCGAGTTTTCCTCATTGTCGGACGGGTTAAAACGAAACGAATCAACTCTGCTTTCTTTTCATCCTCTCGAGTTCATCCCCTATTCGGTGACAAACAAATTGACATGTATAAGTATTGGCATATCATGCAGAGACTACGCATTCGATTCAGTCGTATCTCACCCTGTTCATATTGACAGGCGTAACATATACAGGTAGACAAAGTTCCCGAGCAATTCAAATCATCAATTCTTTTCTACACCTACGATACGGTGAAGACCTCGGTTCAATTCTCACAATCATAAGTTTTCAGATTGTCTTCGAAGTTGTTTCCGTCTTTGCCGGAAACTCTCACAAATAAAGTGACACTATCGTGAGAATAGGTGAGTTTAAAAACCATTCACACGATTCGCGTGCTCATATAAGTGTAACTGAAAACGAAAAGCGAGTGGCTGAAAATGGATATTGATGCCCATCAGAGTAATCGCTAATCACCCCTCCGTTCCCGCACTTAGTACTGCTCTGTATTGCTATTATTATCATCCCCGTTACTACAGATCGATATATTATGCAGCGACATGTCAGCCGCGAACTGATGTGCTCAGTTAACGTTGGTAATGTAATAGAACTTGAAACCCTGTGATCGATTTGTACGAAATTTGGTCCCCGTGAAAGCTTCTTATTTTAAAAGCAATTTACCGGAATTTCTTCCGCCTAAAAATGATCAATCGATAAACGATAAAACTTGCGAAAAAACTTTGGACAGATTATTGAGTATTGGCATTCCTATCATGCGGAGACTGAGGATAACCCATTTTCTTCAGTCTTCTCTCATCCAGTTCTCGTCGTATATGATTCGTATACAAGAGACTCGCGTTCCTCTATCCCCAGCGATTGACAGAAATTCGAAAAATCAATCCTGACTTATAAATCGTAGTGTAGGTAGAAAAGTACTAAGTCAAGCCTAAATCTAACGATTTTTTATAATATGCGATAACTTTCCGGTAGCTGACAGATTTTCGGGAGTGAAAAATTGACTGTGTATACTTTATTTCATTCATCTCCTAACGTAATTATATCTGCTGTTATAAGATCCGGAAGGAGTTTAACGATGAGGAAGACCCTAACTTCTACCCTACTTTTAATAAGTTTCAATTATAAACCTGGAAAGTTGGCTGAAGTAAGAACGGCTTAGGTAAATGGTTGAGATTTCAGTTTCGAATATTTTCTCGAATAATGAAAAATGTATACTTCTTTGAAATTTTTCCCTTCCATAGGCGTAAAAATTATTCGACTTATCAACACTTCTCTGAGGTTCTCTCTGAGATCTTTATCTCCCGAAAAGCGACTCATTTAAATAAAATCCATCGCATATCCATCCCGATGTTCTCTCTACTTCGCAGAGATTTGGAATACACGCGAATCTAGCCACGAGAATTCGAGACTTTAGTCCCGCGTAGTTTCAGCTGAGATTATCTGACTCTGCTTTACTCGATTCATTGTTAGTTTCAAAGTCTGGTTTAACCAAACTCCTCTGAACTCATACGCATATATGTATAATCTCGCATATATAACGTTTGTATCAGCTATCGTGGGATTTCGAAGCAATTGAGATGTAGGGTTGATGAAGAGATCTGCTTTGATATTCACTCCAACTAGGCTCTAAATTGTATCGATTTACTTCCTTACGAATAATAGATATTCATGGGTTATTTTCCAAAATGTTCCTCACGTCAGATAATATACCTTATACTTATAGACACTTGTATCAGAACTTCTGTGGAATTAATTAAACTGTCCGAAAATACATTTGAATTATTATATCTCCCGATTAATACAACCAGCCAATTCCCTGGTCCAATAATCATCTCACCCAAGTCGGGGAATAATTGACGTCAACTAATCAGGAATATATCGGCCTTGGTCAGGACCAAGCCAAGCTTATTGATCGTTAGGCCTTCCCTTGCCAAAGGCAGACTCGCGTGACAATATTCGAGCTGGCTCGGTCCACCGTCGACGGAAGGCCATGGCGCTGTGATCCAAAAGGTTTTGCATATATACATACATGTGTGTGGATAAGAGAATATTCACACGTTCATACTGTGACACATTCGGGCCGAATTTTCGCACACATGTTTGCAAACGATAAGCCGTTTCGTTGCTGTATTTAAGCGAATGTGACGCTCAAATGCCTGACCTTATGGGATGGCATGTAATTAACCGGAGCAAACCTGCGCACAAGGTATTTTCTATTAGGTAATTCTGCGAACAGAGGGCAATTGTCACGCTTGGGCCATGGGGAATATTAATCATTTTTTAAATTAGTCTTAACGAATCTGCGAACGAAAAATGCCGTGAATAATTCAGGGGTTTTTATCAATTTCATTGATCCTGATGGTTTTTGTCAGGGAAAGAAAAAATGAAATAAATTGGTGTAAGTAATACTGTGATGATGGGCTGGTCCATTAACAGTGGCTGCGGAGTTATTGCGACGAATCGGAGACATGTGTATGTAATTCGAAAATCATTGAGTGAATTCTCATCTGAAATTGCAATCAAGCACGAAGCGTGTTCGGGAGTAATTTGATTTTACAACCAGAGCCATTAATCGAGACTCAATCGAATTTGCAAACACAGTTTTTACGGATTGATTCGGTTCTGCAAATTACGCAAATTTTTCGTTCACCTTACAGCTGGAAATTTTCAATTAATAAAATGGCAGAATGGTTGGAGAAACAGGAATTCTTCCATCCGGATGTTTAGCCAGGGTTTCTTAGATCTTTCAGCATATGCTATCCATTTTCGATATCTCGGCGTATGAAAGGCTGTGCAATTCAGAAATCAGGATTATATTCTTGTACTGTCAGATGCTTGGGATCCACTTGAGACTGGTAAGTCAACCGTAACTCGAATCTATAACCGAAGAGAGTCAAGCCGATAACTGCGCTTAGACTTGAAAATTTAATTTGGACGGATTGATGCGAGGTTGATCCAGTTGCTAAAGTTTGTAATCGACCTTGCAGCTCGAAGTATTTATAATTGAAGCGCGACAGATCAGTCTGTAAGACTGGAATTGCTTCGTCTCGAAGTCTAAGGTCGATTTCAATAGGATTTCCTTCGAAGGATCAAATATAAGTATTAATTGGGTTTAGGTAACTGGCAGTGGTACTTTGAAGAAAGGTAACGTGTCGAAATCCAGATTCACAGATCTCATTATTTTATTAACACATCATTTTTCAATATATGTTTTCATTTGATCAATTCACATGACATTTATACTGAATATCTTGAAATGAGGTAAAACAGATTACAAATAACATAAATATTCACGAGAGTTGTACATTTTCAAGTTGACACTCGAGACTAATTTAGACCAGATTGATTAAGACCTTTTCTCATATTCATACGAATATGATTAAACAGTCTTAATCCAACCTAGAGGTTTGATACAAAAATAAAAAAGAACTTAAAGTGCCTGTAACTAACGGCATACGCATACTCCGTCCACACAAGATCCACCTGGACGTCCTTGGGCTATGCATCTTGCAGGACATGCAACTTTACTTATAGAACCGTACTTCGTACCCAGAGACAAAAGGTCGCAAGTTATACGACGATGTCTGATCGGTGGAAGATCCGTTCTCGTGGATAATCCTGCGCCAGTATCAACGTCTGCGAGATGAACTATACAGACAAATAAGATGTCAGTAATGGAATAAAATAATAAAATTCGGTTTGCCCAGATTTGAGTTGATTTTTATGAAATTAATCGAAACTCACTCTTCTTGCCATTTTCTCCTTGAATCGGACCATCGTGGATCGGGATAATCGTTTTTGCTGTAGCACACGCGATGATAGAAAAAAGCGCGATAACAACGAGGAACTTCATGGCGTTAATATTAAAATGACTTTTACTCGAGTATCACTTGCTCTAAACCCTTAGATAGATGAGTCTCTGCGGAGACTTGGTGTTCGACTGATAGAGCTCCTAGGCTGTGTTCCTATATTTATGCAAAATCCCGTTCACCCAGATCGTTCCTTTTCCCTTGTGACTATCGGAGATTCGCTATACTCCTATTCGTATTCCGCTGGTATTTCCCGATCCGAATCTGATAGTTTCCCGTAACGTTATATGGCGGTAGCTGACGACGAGTTGAACCGAGTTCATTGAGAAACATTTTCAATGATGAAAGTTGGTTTTAATTGGAAGTGGCGTCAGTGAATAATACTACGTTTGCAATTCGGTCTCCTCGATCCAATTACGAGTAATATTCTGAAAACAATACGCAATGGAAAACCCGAGTTGTTCCTAAATGTTACTTTGTAATTCCAATCTGGTATTATGACGATTTAGGAGGGAATTAGTTTATCCTGGAGTGTGTTATACGTGGAATTCTGTAGCGAAAGGTGAAAACCATATCGCGAGCGCACGTGCAGTGCACAGATTGGATTAATTCGTCCTCTAGTCAATACTTTATTCATACATAGTGCTTCACACCGGTAGATTGAACGTGGAAGTTAATTTTCCACCCCTAATGAAATAAAACGTGCGCCGTATATCTGCACTGGGATAGATATACCCAGATTTTCGAACTGTATTCGAAGTAAATTATAACATGATATAGTAGTGTATAAAGCGAACCTTTCTGGCTTGTATAGAATTGGTGGAAAATAGTGAAAAGTTGAAGTAAAATGAATATATTGACAGAGGAAGACACGAGCCAATAGAAATTTAGGATGCGATCGACGACTGACTTTGGTAACGTATTTATTCGGCTTGTTTGAGTTTAGATTTCGTTTGATTTTCGAACCTGGGGTTCAGGGCCCTTGGCTATCCCCTTTCAACGTACTCCCTGCTGTTTGCTTCTACTACTTTTCTCCGAATAATTTTCTATCGAGATTACGATAGAATACTTACGAATTTTTCATATGCTAAAATTTTGGCAGATGCTAAATATTGATAATTGATATCACAGACAGAGTTTTGAGCTCCACCTCAAATTTCGTTCCTAGTTAATGTCAAAAAATACCTGTAGCGCACATGCAAAGGTAACAGAAATCCAAGAAATTTAATCATGGTATTTATTCAGCTGGTAAATTGGCAATTAGTGACATTTTATGATAAGAACGAGTCAACTGTTCCGTGTAATATCCTCCACGGATTGTACGACGATTAATTATGAGTCTCATACGATTATCAAGCGCCAGGGAAAAGTTGGGTTGCAGCTTTCAGAATTTAATTAATATATGCTAACTGCTAAATGGCATAGTTTGATGTCTGTATGTGGTGACCATTGTGTCAACTAATTGCACCCAGTATAATTTCATTCGTTGCAGTCCGTGATAATATAGCTACGCGTTTTTGTCGCAATTTGCGAAGTCTCAATTAGCAAAAGGTAAATTCTACCTTACGGATGTAAAATAATTATTAACTCGTTGCTAGAGGCAGTCGGCCATAAAACATGAGCATGAAATATTATTTACCAAACATCTGGTGGCAGAGGAAAAACAAAGGAACATTAATTTATACCCGGTAAAAAGTTTTCTCATTTGAAATTATTGTAAAAAATAAATAAATAAAAAAAAAAACTAAAAACACGTCGGTTTATCGTTGTCCTATTAAAATGAGAAAAACTTTTACTTCCACTGAGTTTAGTTGCGTCAGTTTTACACTTGGGCAGTTATGACTGTACACCAACTTGTAGAATAAGTGAGGAAGTAAATAGGAAGGGTTAATCAAGGTAAAATATAATTTTCTATAATTCAGCGACGTTATTTGATGTTCAAATAAAGGCTGGTCGTATATTTATAACGTGGGAGTGGCCGCACCCATAATTACTTGAGGTTGGCAAGGCTAACCGGTCTATAACTGCGTACCACGGAGTTCAATTAAGCCTTAGGGGTTTGTTTCTGTCGAAATTCAGGCTCTTTCCAGCCTCCCCTAAACAACCGGAGCTTTAGTCTACCAATGAAAATATTGTTTTCATCTAATTACGTCGACCGTAACGTATGCGAAATTGAGTAAACGAATAACCTGGCTTTACACGGTGGTTTGGAAGGCCGGAAAAACTGATCAGAATAAAATATATCGCTTGATTTTATCCGAACTATCGTAGAATTTATACGAATGAATAACTGATCGAACGTTTCTCCATTTATTAACGCCAGGGTAGACTGATTGACAGGGAAGGAAACCGCGAACAATTTTTGGAATTTTTGTCTCGGAAGATATATTATCGAATCCTAAACGAAGCAGACTCCACATGATTCCACAGTCTTTTTTCCTTCATAAAATGCGAAACGCACGCAATTTTTGTATACTCCTATATCATTACTTTCCATCAGCGAGAGCCTTTTTTCTATATCAAGCTGAGAAATAAATTTCCCCGTCATATTTTCTCTTCAATTTCACCCAGTTTAACTCGTCAATTTTCAAGCCTCTACTTTTTTTCATATTCTTTATATTATTTCGCTTCACTTAGGCTTCTAACTGTATAAAAAACATAATAAAAGTTAATACTAGATTAAAACACAAATTTCAGTATCCCTGATACATAAATTCGTATTTATTTATAGGACCAGCATGAAAAGGGAATTTTCCGTCTCAATATTCCTTCATCCTTGAAGGATGGATGAAATCTGCATGGCGTCTGTTCAAAATTTTATCTCTTTTGTATTAGGAAATTTTTTTTTATCAGCCCACTATAACTTCGCAATCACCCTAACTTTTTAACTCTCAATAACTCCGGTCGCCATGCAAATGATGCCAGTAAACCATCGCAGAGTTGTGATGTGCGCCACCCAGTTTCTAATTCCATACATATTCCTCGAAAATTGAAGCCATCTCCGAAAGTAAGAAGGTAGAAATTACACCAAGCATTGCTCTGCTTTAGCCAATAAAACCGTTCTTAACCCGGATATTGGACTCGACCCGAAATAGCTTCACTCACTCGATTCGCATTTCCATTTTGTGCTAGGAATTTTAACTAACCGAAGCTCGATCCAGAATCTAACATTTGCTGCACTTGGAAATTTGCACCTACTGACAATGTGCGAAAATCACAGCAAATGATATGAAAAATTTCTCAGGTCTGACCTGAATTTTGTAAATTGTCAAAGTTGTTCGAGGTCGCATTTTTTGTCGTTAAAAAATTTTCTGATTAATATTGGATTCAAGCACTCTCCCGATTATGTTTATTTTCAGAATCTGCAGAACGGTCTTTTTGGTATTATTGGCTCACTGCTTATGAACGTTGCTGTGTGGGTGTCCCGTCATCCGCATAGTCTCTCGACAAAAATCAAAGCAGGCTTTTGGCCAGTGAGTTTGAAAGATGAATTCGACTAAATTGGATCACTGCCGGTCATAAAGTGAATTTAAATGAGCAAAATTGAGTGCTGCTAATCGCGACACCCTCATGTTGAAAGACTTGTACCCATTGCGTTGATAAAGCCACGAGTCATATTGAACTGTCGCACAATAAAAATACTTTTTTGCTTTAATAAACTGTCGAGTAGAGTTTGACAAGATGGCAAAAAGTTTCTATGTGAACAGTTCGTGCTCCCGAATTTGAAGAGGATATCTTTTAATATTTATTTCGTCCTGTCACTTCCAGACATAAGATTCCAGAATCAAACACCGTTGTTATCTGCTGTTGTCTATCCTCCTTCTTTTTCATCATCGTCGATTCCCTACTCGGCAAAACTTTATTTCACCCTGTTATATTACATACGGATTTAACAATGCAATCAGGTATAAACGCAGATTGAATTTCCATCCGAGAATTTCAGAAAATTATTCCAACTGGGTTTAAAGATTACCAATTTTACTCATCTGATATAACTTCGATCATATTCCGAAGCTGATCACGTTAGGGTATGTTTATAAAAGAATGGTTTCCCCTTTCTGATTCGATTCTCAACCCTCGTTAAGTACGGCAACTCTTTTCAGGAAATGGGGTGTTCAGCCATGATGAACTGATCTATATTTCATCATTTCTTCGAAGAAGAATTAATGCCCAATAAATCCGTTGAATTTCAAGACTATAGCCACGCATGGCCAGTTTCTGCTCTATTTATTGACAATAATTGCCTAAAATCACGAAAAGAAAAACATTTGAACAAATCTTTCTCTATCTTCCTTTCTTTCTTTCTTCTTGCACAGTGTTGTCTGATATCATAAACACTCGTTCTTAATTTGCGGAGAATTGCCTTGACCCGATGGTCGCGTTTTGTTCAAGATATGATTGCGACACTTCCTGCGGACGACGAATCCTTATCTTTACACCGTGTTAAAAGGGACTTGCTCTGTACAATACCCGGGGAATTGCATGTCGAATAAATTGCCTTCTCGGGGCATATTCTAGTGGGTCGTGTGTCCAGCAAGGTGACGAGGCGAATTGCCAGTGCGTGAACTGAATATTGGATTTCTTCTTTCTTCTTCGAATGACAAACGGCTCTTGCTTTACGCTGGGAATGTTTTCTCCAGAACAGCCGCCGGGGCTTCAAATTTTGTGCAACATAGTCGTAAACTTTAATTCGAGTTTTTCCAGCTTTAATTAACTCTATAGAAAAATCATTGGAGGAGTAAGAGAAACAATATCTATCTGTCAATTTTCGATCAGGTAGTTTCTACGCCACAACCCAGGGGCTAGAAACACCTGCTAGGGTTTTCAAGGCTACAGACCCTTGACCACGCGACCTTTTCCATCGAAAACGAAAGCACGACGACTATTCTTAGGCACTCCGTTAAGTATGTGCTATACAATCATAGACCCTAGTCCTAGCCTTAGGGATTCGCCATCCGAAGAGAAGCTTCCGGTACTCATTGAAATAAATTGGGTACTTACCCGGAATTCGATTCGTAGTTCTGATACGATTTTCGTTATATAGGTATAAGATTGAGATCATATTTCTGGCTTATTCTTAGGCATTATCTTGTGCGTTCATTGTACAAATAACATAGACATATGATATCGAATGGGTCTCGATTTCTTAGTTATTCGAACCTGTATTTAATCAGTGGATCAGGTCGATTGGTTTTTATCAAAGATTTCACTCGACTAATAACTGCGTTTTTAACCTCCTTCGATAGACGTTCAATTCCGAACATGTCAGCTCACAAATCCGTCGTATAACCAGTTAAGCAGCATCCACGTAGGTGTATGCAATATCACGGATCATTGCACTGCAGCGAACCGATGACGTCATAGTTCACGTAATTCCCGTTATTACGCGTGATCAAGGTGTCATTACAGGTACGGAAATATCATCCTGCTGATTTTCTCAGGTCATGATGCGTCTGATAGAAATTGAAATAATGAAAATAATGAGATTTTTCATACTCGAAGCGAAGTGAACGAGATGGAATACAATGGAGTGGCGGATTAGTGAGATTTTTCTCGATGATTTTCTCGAAATAATTCAACAAGTATTAAGCCGTTGATTAATTCTTTGACAAGTTTGTTTAGTGACTTAAATAGAGGAGTGCGTCGAAGGATATCGAAGGCAAAAGATTCTTTGGAAATTTGGTCATTGGGTGTAAAATGAAATCCTTTAATCTCGGTCATCAACACTTTTACCTCTTTGACTGACGCAGACTTTGCTGGATATTTATCGAAGGCTTTACAAATTTACGAGGCTTTGCAAGGCAGGTTGAGGATTAGGAGCCTTCAAGGACAAAAACCGTTTGAAGCATCCCGTAAAATCGGGGTCCTGGATTGAACGAGGATTGTGAAGAACAGATGGTTCCGTGACTTGCTGAAGAGTCGATTGGAAAAATATTCCCCGGAAATATTGTTCAGCTTTGTGATTATTGATGCACGAATCAAAGAGACATTTTCCTTTTTTCCTTTTTTTTGTTATCCACCCTTCACAAAATATTCGACATTTTTCAACTCGATTCGAGCCCGATGAGATATGACAAAGGGTCTTTGTATATATGACAGCTCTTTTCACTCCTGCTTTTGTGACACAAGCACAATTAATTATACCCCCTCCAGATTCTCGATCAATTTTAACTTTGATAGAAAATAATTTTTCTAAAATCAATAACAAAAAATACAAAATACAAAATACAAAATGATGAGATTACTTTTGACAAGAATTTCGTTACTCACTGATTAGCAATTTATTTTTATCTCTTAAGGCTCCGCGGATTAAATACGCTTTCAATATTAACCTCGACGATTTTATTTTGATTTTTTTTTTCTCCCCATTTTCCTGATTCGAAACGTCAGAATCAGCGCAATAATAATAATAGTTAGCGCTATCCTAACGCCAATTTCTTTTTCCTTTGATATTACATACAACTTTCTGACAATGGGTATCCTTAGCTGGGCTATACCTATTATAGCAAAGAAACGGAAGTATAAAAGCTGATCTTTACTCACCCACACGCAACTTTCGAGATGAACTTTGACAATGAACTCGACGTTTCGACCCCAGCTTTCAAAAGAGTGAAGTAAAGTCGACGTCTAACGTCTTGCAGAGGTAACCAAGTCCCAGGTGCGCTAAAAGTTATGCTATCAGCGAGAGTTTCACGGGGAGGCTAATCTCCTTGAGGATATTTTTTTTTTCTTCCGGAGTTAAAAACACGTAACGTCAAAACAGATAAGAGATTTTTATAATTATACGACGGCCATCTTTGACCGCGTTGCGAAACCGGGCGAAATGGGAGTAAAATATATGAGTTTTGGCCTAGAAATAAACGCCTGACGGAAGTTAATAAAAAGAGGTTAAATATTTGCAACTAGGTGTGCCCTTGCTATGGATATTTTTGCACCTGAAAGCCCTCGCGAGCGTTACCTGGACGGCAGCTTCTATTTCAGGCGTCGTTACGACGATTACTTCGCAATATCTTGTTATCCCAGCCGCAAGGGGCCAGAGAAGTTCTGGATCGACGAAGCAAACTTCTTAATTGAAATGCCAAGAGAGGAGCTCATTCCTCTCTAGTAATACAATTTTACGGCGGATACTCCACGACACAATATTCACCTAGAAGCTGGATGAATTCACTTTCAAATCAAGCTCATATGTCTCTCTATCGACCTGACAGTAACGTTATCTGAAAAAAAAATATGAGACAGCCTTTTTTCGAAGGCGATCATTTTCTCGCGTGACAAATAGAATCAGGGTCTCATGTGATATCGACATATTTGAAGATGTATACGTTATAATGAATGCGTGCAATATTTCATCACGAGGCTGTGTCTTACCCTAATCGTAAGTCGGATTGTATAATTGAAGATCGATCAACTACTGCGACATTTAGGTCCACCAATTGATTGATATTCAGAAAAGGTATAATTAAGTACTTTATATCGTTCGTACAGAAAACGATACTTAGTCAATTCGATCGTATTTTTATCGCCGTTGAATCGGTAAAGCCAGGACGATAGGCGATTGAGTAATTGCGACGTCTCCTTGAACATTAAATGGTAAGATGTGTAAATGAGCTTACCTTTCCCTTGAAAGTAAGACAAATCGGCTGGTGTAGGTGAATGCCAATCTGAAATAGAGACAGAATACGAGATTAAGATTCTAGGTTCAATAACGAGGATGTATTTTGATAAATTAATGAAATTTCGCGAACGGATAGTTCGAAATATAGAATAACCAGCTGAGGTCTGGTGTATATTTCCGGGCAAGCTCCAGCTCTCACAATCAAATCTGAACCAACTACGAAAGGTTTTATCTGAAAAACTTGTTACAGACTACATCGATACCCTCGCTATACTGATCAATTTATTTGTCCGTTCAATAATCTCATCGTTAGCGAAGGCTTCGCGAACGGACGTATTCCGGAGGGACAGTTAGCGGTGCTCGCATTTTGTGAGAATAAGGAAAATATTACATTCCTCATAGCTGTATTTATATTAAAAACATGATATACAGCAGCCATAAAATAGTTTAATAAAAAGTTTCTCTGAATAGAAGGATAATTGAATTCCTTTGAATTTTTTTTTTCAAATAATATCATAAGATGTTTATGGCTAGAATGTAGTATACATTTTTCCATTGTCTTTTACAAGAAATCTTCAACGCTGACATCTACTTAGTTCGAAGCCTCTCAGAACTTTGTCCTTGGAGAGAAAAATAATATCACATCTTTACTCGAGACTTTGATAAACTCCCTCCGGGTCCGCGAAGGGCAACGGATGCTGTGGCTACGTCTAGAGGTAACTGGATGAACAGACAAGTGCTACCCAACTCCATCTCAGAAATTCTAAGGATTAAATTATGCCAAGGGATGGGTCACGGATCTAATTGCAGAGTATGGATCCCAGCGATCTCATTCCTTCCTGCAGACTCTCACGCGTCTTTATTCACCTCAAAAGAAGAAAAAAAAAAAAGAAAAGAAAAAATTCCAATAGCACAGAGTTGGCTCGTTCGTTATTTTTTTCTATATCTACTAAATGGTTTTTCAAGTGAATATTTTCGATTCAGGTATTAAACTCTCCTTTCCCTATCTAGAAAGCTTGAGATCTTCGGTATACCGTACTAAAATTTCTCAAGGATTAAATTTTACCTCTTGATGAACGATGGCCCAGATAGTTAGTAATGAATAAATTGACAGTTTGATCAAAAACTAGAAATTGAATGGGATATGTAATTAATTGCTGGCAAGCTGATTAATTTTCATACTTTTTCACCTAATTATAGTGGCCAAAGCTTAGATAGCTGGCCTTTTGACGAGGTCACTTCAATGTTCGATATGATGAGATGCGTTTATCATAAATTCACCCTCAGACAAGAGAATGTTCACAGTTTACCCCAAAGATCCCTTCGGACTATTTCCTCAACGATCTTTGACCCTGGCAGTATGGAAACAAGAAATAGTTAGCAAATGCCTTTCCTCCTAGCTCGAGTGGCTTGCGTCAGTTACACTGTGACGTCATGACCTCCTCCATTTCTCTATCTTTCTCTTTCTATTCAAACCCTCGAAAGGTAATCGAGGCGGAAAATGTTCAACCTTCCCGTGCGTCGTGTGAGCGAGTTCCAGTTACGTACCCTAGTTGAAATTCTGCGTACGTTCCACCGACACTAAGGACGTTGGATGACGTGTAATAAATTGTAACACGTACGTTAAATGGGTGACGTTTGAGTCGATATTTCATTACTGTACAGAAAAGCCACATACGTCGCTATTCTACGTTATTCTACAACTATAATACAACCTATGTGTAGATAGATATGAGTGCAAACAATGTCGCTTTCAGTCTGCAAGATACAGATTTTGCAGTCTTTTGTTACCGACATCTGGGTGTATCGAGACTTCTATATTCATGAGCGTCTTATCCTCGTGTCAAGCGTTAGCAAAATTTGCAAAAACGAGGAACGAGACTTTGGCTAATTTGATGAAAATGATATTTATTCTCTTAGAAAAGCACTGGTTACCCGATGAATAAAGCCGACGCTGTCAGAGGTTGAAATTCGATTGCTTTCGGTTAATCAACACCTCACGTTGAAAAATAATTGGCAATTTTCGTTTACGGTATAAATACCTTGAATCGGGTATACTAATTAAACGGGGTTGGAAAAATATGAGAAATAAATCGAGATTCTCTGAAAAACTAGAACGTTTCTCAGTGAAATGCCACTGGCTGTTGTGTTACATTGAGATTCACGATTTTAACATACATATGGGTATGTACTCATACATACGTGTACATGAGTAGCATATCACTTATAAAAAATTTCCGAATCACGTTAAAGGAATAAAAAAAAAGTTAATTAACGAAAAAAGGGATATGGTTGGCTAACGCCCTTGATTGTTCCACACCGAGGAATATTTGCAATTTTTATTCACGGTAAAACGAACGACAAAAGACATCTTTTTTTTTTGGGGTACGTTTGTGGGATGTTTTGGTATAATTACGAGTCGTAATTACCCCGAGGATGTTTGCCGTTACTACCATTATATAGATCTGCTTTAGCAATGCCTAAAGCACTAGGAACACAGGCCATAGATAGATTATAAGTCTCCCATGGTATACTTTGGCAATGGAATTACTGTTTCCAATTTTTTACTAATATTTCATAAAGGTTAACAACAAAGCTAAGAGGCATCGTTTGAGTAATTATGTTTGTTATTTGTCTCATGCCTGAATTTTTTCAGCCTTTCAATCCATAATCCATAATTATGGCAAAATCCAGGGACATCAATTACTATTATAGTTCGGATACAATTTCAAGGAAAGCAATAATCCATGGATTATTACCTTAAGATAGAAGAAATCATCTTTGAATAATTCTAATCCGCTTTAGCCTATTTCTATATTTGATCTATATAGGGGTGAATTAACATATCTGAGGTTTTAAGAAATCGGGAATTTCTGTGACCTTATTTCCCCCTTAACTTGGTTTACAGTCATGGAATCGTGAAAACGATTCCTTTATGTAGGCACCGTGACGTCGTATTAGAGTTTGACGCATTGTTGAATTCAAACAGAGAATCTCAGGGTAAATCTGACGTGGAAAATTCCCTGGGATATAAATTGTAAAGTCTCTACCACCGATTCGTCTCGAAATCAAACTTATCTCATCGAATTCTTCGGGTTATTTGAACGGAAATATATTTCGCTCTTAGTTCCGTATCTCGAAAACTTTATAACCAATCGAAATTGTTTGGAAAAAAGTACAAAATTTCGATGTAAAAGTCATTTAAAAAAAAAAATGTAAATTTCATCTATAACTAATAATGAGAATAAAATAACTACGACGGTCGATATACATATGTGCGGTATTCTCATTTATCCGGGTCTCTTTCCTCCGCATGGGTCTCTGATTTTGGTACCACGAGAGATATTGGTCCTCGGCCAACCCCTAACAACAAATCTGCAGTCCCAGAACCCGGATGAGTGAGAATGCCCCGTTATAGATGTAATATTTTCGTCCATAATTCTCACTGAGATTTATCGAGGCGAACGAAGAAGATTGAACCCTTGAACTCCGTACGTAATGTTAAAGTGACGAAGCTATAAAATGTGAAAGCAAAAGCTGATTTGAAAATAAATATAGCAAGGCGTGAGAAGTTGGTTTGGATAACGTTAGGAGCTATCCGAAGAGTGATAAAGCTCGAGATTATTGCAATGAGAAAAGCCAAACGCCCCGAAAAGATTCAATAAATAACATGCTTGATGTTTTTCAAATAAACTTATACACGTATGAGCGTGATGATGCATGTATATAAGTTGGTGTAGAAAATTGTAAAAAATACGATTCGATGTCTTTTGCAGTATTTCATATTTAGGGTGAAAATATGTGACCCTAGAGACGTGTGGCGGAACTTTATCGATATTTCAGAGTTCAAATACGCGGAGAAGATATCTCGAGATGATGAGAATTTTCCAAAGTTCTACCGCTTCACTTTTTCTTCGCAATTTTCACCGGCTAGGAGCTATTGGACGGTAATACTCGATTTCATATAAAAATATACCGCATAGTTTATGGATTCCTCAAATTCTTGTCCCACAGATTCATCCGAGCCCTCGAATTCCTGCGTCGGAAATGGGAATCGAACAGGGTTATCGCCTCGACGAAGGAAGTCAGAGTCGAATAATATGACAGTTAAAAATGACGATGGTAAGGGAGCGTTAAGATTTTCGCGGATTTATACGAAGTGGAAAGAGCAAGGGCGACGTTATATTTGCGTATTTCTTATTTTATGTTCCGAATAAATTCACCCACATTGCTTGGCCTGTTTTCCATTCGATTCCTCTTGTATAGTTGGGAAAATCCCATCACCGTACTCTTCATATTAAGTGAAATTCGGTGGAAGAAATAGGAACTGGTGACCCTCGTCTGTTTTCGATCAGAACCAAGTCGAGTACAGAATTTTAACGCTCAACCAGCTCTACGCAACGCCTTGAAGAGTTGAAAATTACTTTCTGAAATTCATTTTACTTTGTTCGTTTCCGAGCGGGGAATACAAATTCCGAAAGAGTGGATTGCGAGACTCATTATGCGAATTAAAAACGTGAAGTTCATTTCTGCAGAGCCATTATACCGTTTCCCAGAATCTTGATATGTGTATGCTCGTGAAATACGGCTCCAAATGCTCTCAGGCAGTCCCTGTTCATGAAATGTCACGAATCTTGCTTATGTCACGAGCTGCTTTTACCTCCACGTACCCATATTTGCGTCATAAAAAGCCACAGGCATACCTGCCTTTCCCAAAACGTGATGACGTATTCATGAACTCTAGTTTCTGGTAAGGAAGTGTGGAAGAATCTAACGATCGTTGAGTAGCTGGTAAACCCGAAATTGAATTATTTATTACGCTGGTATGCAAATCGGCGAAGACATTGTTCGTAGTAATGCCCATATAAGCCGGAGAAAATGAAAAGGAATCGGTTTCATTCGTGAGAAATTTGCTCGTCATTTTAATCACGTTCGTTTCGATTTGAATACGAAACGATAAAATTATTCGTCAGGGACGTAACTGATTGTGAGCTTGGAATCGGCGCACTCAATGAACAGTTGACAGAAAACCCACTCTGTATATCGCGGCGAGGTCAACACAGAAACAACACCGTTTCCCGTTAATTGGATACCGACAAGCGACCATGGAATGTAATCCTTTCCTCAAAGGGGCCTGGAATCGTTTGTTCGCCCCATTTACGAGCCCGCAGGATTCGGACCTCTGCAAAGAGACGAATGGGCAAATGGACAGTGGCTCGAGTCTCGTTATATTTCTCCATAAGGTCCTCAAGATCATTAAAATACATTATTACTCTCGAATAAATGAGGGCTTGAAGGGCTTCACGGATCAAAGAATTCACAAAACGAAACAAAACGGAGCGAAAGAATCATACTTGGCAATTTGGAACCCTGAATTTCCGAAATTCATTTCATCCCTACCTAGTCTTTATGAGTCTAATGTTTATCTCTCGGTCTGCTTGCTAATTGAAATTGTTATCTTACCCGGATGTTTAGCTCCGTTCATAATGGGTATAGTTAAAACAATATACGGTACTTCATTAATTCGTCTCATTAATTAACAAGAGGGTTATTATAATTAGGAAGATATCTTGTAGGATTATGAAATTTTCGACGATAACCCTTCTCTCAAGATTTTAATATGGAATTTTTTCCCACCTCAGAAACGGTAACGTTGCACGTTCTTATTTACACAAATTTTTGGATTATCGTCAAGGCATCGTAAAAAGAAGAAGAGGAAGAAAAAAAAAAGAGGTAATTTTCGTGAGACTGAAATGTTTTGTTCAATCCAAATTTGAATGCAACGACATGGTATAGCCATGTTAGATAAAAGCGAAAAGATTTCTCCCCGAAGTTGTATGCCCCGAGAATTTCGAGAGTACGAATAATTTCCATCTCACTTTATAAAGGGGGGATAATCTATATAGGTGTAAAAAAAAAAAAAGTTGCCACCGAGCCTAAATGGGTCTTTGAATAAAGGGTAAGGAAGTGTGAACGAAGTAAGCTAAGGCAAGAAAAGTAGGAGTTCCCATAAAAAGACGGGCGAACTTCTTTCACTGACGTACGGGACTCTCAATTTACCCTTTCCTTTCCCTTTTAGTTCCCTCCACTCCCTGCTTTACGGCGGGACAAAAGCAGAGTCTGCACCTAGTTGATCAAGGCTACTAACTTTTTCACCTTTGAGCTCTCTCTTCGTCTCTATCTCTCTTTCCGATACGTGACCAAGAAAATATACTGATTGAAAGTGAGACATCAAATGGAATGAACAAAATTAAACATTTCTTCATCCCCCTTACTTTGTCCGATACGTAGGAAATAATTTGCTCCAAGTGGAGTGCGAAAAAAATATGAAAGAATCAGAGGAAATCAATATAATGCGAATACATTTATGAGTGATACATATATATATATATATTTTTCCTTTAAATATTCAAATACTTAGGGAAGGATCAGAAGAAGCTTTCTGCATTCAGCACACGAGTTACACTCTGGACCCGTAGCTGTAGTGCGAGCTTTGCCGTTGATGTGGGTGGAGCTTTTTAGTAACATTATGGTACATGTATATGTAGCATGCCATAAGGCGAGGGAGGCCGACTTACTTGTTTTTAGTCACAGTTGGGGGTGTCAGAGAGAAGGTAAAAATATTCCGGGCACGTCGTTGGACTATCTTGCCGTCAACGCTGACGTTTTAAAAATTTCTGTGTAAAGAAGTGCCCGAATTTCATCTCTCCAGTTCAAAGAATGGTAATAATTTTCTCTTAGACTTGAACTCGTATTTAATTTCAATGTATTTCATGCGGATTGATAGAGGATGAGGAGATTCGTGGCTACCAGGCTATTCCATAAAGATGATTAACTATTTCGGTATTCGGGACTGGGCCGAGAATTAATTCAATTAGGTTGGATGCTTCGTGCTTGAGGTTTAAAACGGATCGTCAATCACAGTTTAGTAATCGTACCAGAATTGTATTTCGAATCTGGGATGGAGTAGGTCTGTACATGAATGGGGAAACCCTGAGTCTACAAGCAACAGGCCAAAGCCCGAACAAAACCAGCTCTAGTGAGAAGCTGTCTTCGACGTTTCCATTCTCCCTACGTATACGAAGAGCAAGGATTCTCCGAGCCCTACTACACCGACGCTAACTATACAACCCCTAAATAGATCTTTGTCAAGTAATCTTCGGAAAGCCACCTGCTGATAATGGCTCTTGTAAAAGGTTACTTGTACCTGTTTCAAGCGGTGCCTACCTCAACGGCTTGAAGCTTTCTCCGAAATAATTATATGAAAAAATCCAAAAAATATACAAGAATTTTGTATAAAATTCATTCAATGGAGTCCAGGTCAGTATCCTGAATTTTTCGAACGATAAATCGATCGGAACATGAAATTTCTTCGAAACTAGAAAAGCGCGAGGTAGAGATAGATCGAGGATTATATCGTGTATATGGGGATGTAGTCGCGAAGATTTTATATCAAGCTACGAAGTTCTCTTGGCAAGATTCCACGGTTGAACAAACTGAAAGACCTTTTTCTAGCCGTTGCATATGTATTGCATATATTCGAGAATCCTTAGATCCATCTTTCTTTCCTTGTATGTATGTAAACTTTCAGTCGAGACGGTAAAAGGTTTCCGCTTTTACTATAGTGTTTCGGCAAGTATAGTTCGATTCCATAGCTTCGTTCAAGATTTATTCATCCTTTTTACTACGTCGTGGTCGTGAGCTTTTATACAAGAATAAGTGGGGTGTGTAGGCATAACATCTGTATACATGTACGTATACACGTTTGTATAAATATGGCAAAAGTTATACACAGAAGCACTGGATAAAAGCTCGCTATTAATAATCATCTCTATGGAGTTTATTTGCATGCGCATAAAATAGTATACACTAGGGAAGGAAATCCGCGTTGAACCTTGACCCTTCTTCAGAAGGCGTCCAAGGCTCCATAAATAGACTATGTTTGAAGCGTTGAAAGGCTGTTCAAATTTCTGCTTGAGAAATGAGAAAATTACTCACTCCTCGCCCCTAGGGATCGCTTATGAACTGAGCGTTTGATATAATGATAACAATACGCCCGGTTTTAGTTAATAAAATAAAAGTTCATCAAGTCAAAGAAATAAAATTGAAAAGCCAGGCTAACCGGGCATATACCTATTATAAATTTATCACAAGACTCGTATATCGTACATAATACAGTTGCTATACTTGTAACTGGGTTAAACCGTCGCACATCTGTGGGGATATGGATAGGAGTGAAATATGATTTGACAACAAAGCTTTTCCTCGCGAAATGACGACTTCCCATTGAACAAATTCAGTGTTTCGTCGCGCTTGGGATCCAACGGAATATTACATTTTCAATTTCATTTTCTCGAATTACGTTTTACGACAAAGGCATTCATACATATACGTGCGCGTGTACGTGTCTCTACGTTCTGCATATAATATATGAAATTAATGTCGGCCAAAAGCGCTTTAAGGACCACACACATACAGTGTGATTTATTTATTTTTTTATTCAATTTTTACCAAGCCCTTAAAAAAGCTGCGAAAATCCGGAGTAATATGGCGAAGGAACGAAAAAAATCTGCGAGATCAGTAGTAAAGCTTGCTCGGGATCAGCCGACACGGAGTGTAGATTCGGGCACGTCGCGCCGTACTTCGCCCGTCTGACTATATTCGCACACTCTCTACTGGGAATGAATATCTTAACCGTGACGATATTATCGCGCGGGTGATACACCTTTAACAGATTTTCTTCCAGATAAACTCGTATCTGTGTAAATCTGTTTTTTTTTGTATTGTACTGATAAAAGAAAGAAAGAAAGAAAAAAAGACGCAAAACAATAATTAATGAGAATAATAATTACACCTTGTAGCAGGATCTAAATTTTTGTTTTTAATCGTTGCGTGCAGGCTTTTAACGGAATTTAATTTACACCTCATATTTCAATGAGCTGTCGATTGGTTTCTAATACATCGATGATATTGGGCCGAAAAGACGTAGGTACCTACCTACCTGGCAGAGTGGAATTCGTGCTTGATTGGCCGTAGTGCAATTAACGTAAGTTTAATTAAGTAAGAACAAAGTGGCTACATCGTCTTGGTGCTTTATGAACATCAAAGGTTATACGCGATCGAAAGTCGATTAATTTACAGAAATTAGAACCACTTTGCACGAAGGGTTGTCCAACCGAACGTCTTTCGGGAGCCAACACCTCTCTACTATATGTGTCTTCGATGTTTTAGGATCTTGAGTCTTAACATTTTCAAGGCGTTGCCTTATGATAAACATTTCTAACGACGTGATATTCGCCTTCTGGTTTCTGGGAAAATAGTGTCGGAATAATTTACGAGGGAGTTGTAAACTAGAGAAGAACTATAGGGATTGACGCTTACGACCAAAGCTAAAATTCACAAAAAAACTTTTTCTTCGGGAATACGAAAAGCGCTTCAATGTTCGTTCGATGGAAGTAAATAAAAAAAAAAAAAAGAAACAGAATCATTTAATAATTACGGAAAAATAATTTGAAATGAAAAAAAAAATAAAAAATTAAATTTTATGTGAACATTATATTGGTTCCAAATTATTCGTGTCACTTACCTACAATATTATTGTAGTAGATCTGTCCTCTTCGCAGGTTACATTTCTCTTCAAGATTCAGGGAGATTCGGAACTTGTAATTATTTTAATCCCTTCTCGAACTGAGTTTGTGTTTATCTTTATTATAGCGAAATGGATATTAATTATGGGAAAATATTCACGCGCCAGTGCAGTATGCTGTTTGCTATGAAATATATAATTATTAGGGCAAGTTTATACGATGCAATTTACACCTGATTTCACTGTGCAGTAATTTAATAATTCTCAAGCCAAAATGAAACATAAATAAGGTTTAATTTTTTATTATTATTTATTAAGGTCAGAGTGAGAATATGATGGAAGAACAGTCTATTCCTATAAGCTATAATCGAACAAAAACAAACTTATTTCGGTATAAATTTATTCTTTCGAAAATCAATCCAATATGCAATGAAAACTGAAAAATATCTCATAGTCGACTGAGCTATATCATCCTTTTCACAATATTTGAATTTCTCACCCTAAGCTCGATTCGTATCAACAAAGCCTAGACTTCGCTTTCTGGGGGCGGAGAAAAAAAAAAAAAAATTCCGAAAAAAATTAATTTGAGTAAATTTAAGGACACGAATCGAAACCTGATCGAATGTAAAATAATATTTCTGGTTATAAAAATAAAATAAAATAAACGAATAAAAGACGAAAATTGAAGGCAAGCAATTAGTTATTTAGATTTCAGTGGTGGAATTGATTGACCAGTCACACCACGCAAATAATGTCCTGAGCTTGAAGCAATTATTTGTCTTGATAATCTCATTTGTAAATATATTTGGTTGAATGAAATTGACCGAGTAGACTGAATCGCAATTAAACGTGTAGCTATTCTCAGGTGGGATTAGCACTAGCAACGATGAAATATTTTCATTCTACATATTTGTTTTTTAATTACTGTTTAGTAGTTTAAGAGTCACGCAAAGTCTGGATATTTCTATTTCGGTCATGGATAAATTCACGTAGGGGATTCAGTTTCCCTGACGGATATTTTAACACGTCGATAATGAACCGCAATAAATTAAGCTGATCGTTGATTTACAGTTTCGTACCTTACGGTACTTACGTTCGACGAATCGATGTTACGATACAAAAAAGAATGTTGTAAGTAAAAGAAGGATGAAGAGAAAATTGTTCCGTGGGATGAAATTTTCCCGGGAACCAGCAGCCCTCGCAAATATCACCAAATTATTACTAAGGGTAGGCTCATGGGACCGCGTGTTTGTTTCGAGGAAATGAAACAAATAATTACATGGCCCGCAGACGACGTCGTAGCGAAAAGAAAATCCACGATTCTCAGATGAAAAGCGAAACAGAGAGAAAATTTTTCATTAAAAATTCAACGATATTCAAGGAAACTATATACATGTTTCATACAAATATACAAGCTTTTAATACAGTGCTTAGCTCATCAGGGCAAGAAGAAGAAAAGATCTTTCTTCGTGTAAAAAATGTCAGTACTTCTTCAAGTACCCAAATAAAATAATGTGTATTATTAAAAATATGTAATAATAACGAGAAAAAGATCATCCACGTATAACATAAAATCCAAGTACTCCTAGGCAACCGAAGATCGATCAATCAACGTTAGAAGAAACATGCGTAGGTACAAATTGTTACCTAGGTCAGTGAGGTGGGAATATAATTTTCGTATTTTTTTTATATTATTAAGATTTGTAGAGCATGGCTTTTACGGAAATTAATACACTGATAGTTTATCGTACTACGATTAATGAACTGATCAAAAGCGAGTAAACAGTACCGTACTGTTTATACTTTCGATGTATCAGGCATGTGAATGAACCTGTTTATGTTGGGGTGGTTTTTTGATTTGTTATTCAATAATTTGATACGCTCCGATTTTTTTTTTTTTTTCATACAATATCACTTGAAACGAAGAAACGTCGGGACTCCCGCATGTATACAGCGACGGTGGTCGAGACGGTACTGCGAGCTTGCAGGCGTCCCGGCGCCCCCTTTGCCGTCATTGACCCACCCCCGCACTCAGCCGCTACGCACAGCGTACTTCTGTCTGTTCGTCGGTCCTGCTAAAAGGGGAGGGGATCCCTCAGGAGTCGCGGGATTCTTTTCCCGGAGTTTTCACGTGTTGCTTCCCCGGAATTCTGCGATTTTAAATCCGGGGATGAAAAATTCAACCGCGAAAGTGATGAGGCTAAGTTTTCTTAGTGCTAGGATTATTTCAGGGGGAAAGAGCTGAGCCGGATGAATCGAGTCCTTTCAGATTCTCAATTTTATCTTATATGCGGAAATCGCGATGAAATTTTTATTGGGTAAAATAGGAAGATGGTTCTTTCGCGTATTTTCATGTACGGAACAGTTTGAGAATTGGTTAGAGAACTTCACTCGTTTCATGTAACGATTTATGAGAAAATATCAGCATATTTTCGTCATGAAATGCCCTCGGGATCTTTGTCAAAATTCTGGACACAGTGTGTTGTTATTCAAAGCCAGGATCTCGGCAAAGTCTTCGAGGAAGTTATATTTCTCGGATACGGAACAGACTCCGACAGAATTCGGTCCACAGTTCGAGAAATGATTTCTCGTCGTTGTTGAATAGCAGAAGTCTCAAATAAACAATAAAACGATTCCGTTCTCATCGATTTACTATTACTCACAGTCGACTTCGCCAGCCCCCTCACTTTACTTACTGGTAGCCTAGTTCTCCCTTTACGATATTCACGGGGAACTGAAATCAAAGTATACTACAGGAGATTGGAAAGTTTTTTACTCGGCTGGTGTGGGTTGTGTTTTTTTTCCACAAGTTACAGGCGTGAAATCGTCAAAGCATTTAATTAATGATTAAAGTTTGATGAAAGTCTCTGGCAATTTTGATGCCAATTATTCTCAATCTTAAGAATCCCTTTCCACTTTTTCTGGGAGTTATCTTCTGCATAAGATATTTATTAATTAATTAATTACTAGTTCGAAGTCGCATAATTCCGATTATTATTACATTTCTTTGAATCCCGCGGTTAAACAAGGCCAGATACCTTCGTCGTATAATTGGTGAGAATTTTCATTTCATTTTATCTTTCGTTTTTTTTTCCGACCAATTTGGGGAATTGAATTACTTCGAAACGCCTGAATCATCCGCTGGCCGTTCTCGACAACGCAGAGCAATAAAAGCCACCAAACTCCATTTCACTCGCATTGATACGTTAATTAAATTAATGCTTCTATGCTGTTTCAACGTAATTACTAAGTTTGTTTTTTCGCAGATTGTATGAAAATTTTCACTACAAAAAATCGAATTCATCTCAAGGGTTGTGAATAATTTATTACATCATGCAGAAATTGACTGCAGAAATTTTTCGCGACGTTTAATTATCCACCTGCTGCATCATGGGAATGGAACAAAATTTCATTCCACTTCATTCATTAAGATAACCTTAGACAATGTTATCTGGGAAATGGCCAGGCTTTTTGTGATAAATACGACGGACTTAGCAGGTATACCTGTATAATTTCGTCTTTGCCCGGATTCTCTTCACTCCATAACTCCCAACCTCCATTCAACTGACGACAATTATGTTAAGTTATCGCCCAGTCTCAGCGTGCAACGAAAGCCAACGGAATCGCTGTCTGAGTCTACAGGATCGATTCTTGGCTCGGCTGTTCACCCCTGAACAACCTGCAGGTGAAAACGGCAGCCAGGACACGAGCTTTGGCGTCATAGACGCGGTGGTTTTTAAAACGATGAAAAACTTGGAATATGACTATGATGCGGCGATTGCTAGATCGCAAATTCTCAGACTCATCATTCCTGACTGATTATGAAATTTTATTCTCAATGTTTCAGGAAAATTCAAGGCATGTAGTTTAGAATTAGTCGTGGGAATCAAAGAGATTTTAAATGACATTTATTTCGCGTTATATACATGTCTAGCTAATGCTGCGAAAGGTAAAGAAATCTCCTTGTTTTATCGCCAGAAACGTGTGAATGGGATAAGAAAGAACTGTCTCATGTATGTTCATGAGCAATAATTCGACGGAGGGTCGACTCGCTTGCGAAGGGATATTTTACCAGCGAGCAATGTATCTTGGAATTCTGGAAGTGAGCTTTTACTCCCGCTACTCACAGAAATAATTTATCAGCCATTTCGAGGGTGGAATACGAACTGTTAGACGATAATAATATTCGACTCGGTTATATTTTTCATCTATTCACTAGCTCGCGAGATTTTTCTGTCCAATTGTGAGTAACGACTGTTAGATACACATACGCGAATGCTTTTGGTATTCAAGATGAACAAATAGACTGGTAAATTTTGTTAAACCGTCAACGTCTTGCGTACTATTTATTGACCGTGTTTATAACCGGATAAGTTAAGAGCTTTTCCGCTTGTCCATGCTTCTGGGAATTCTGAGTAAAGGCACTTTGATTCGTGGAGAGAAATTGTTTAACGACTCAAAAAGAGTCTAAGCTATTTATAAATGTCGAGTGCTGATCAGCTTTCAACAATTACTTAAGAGAGCATAGATTTTTTAGTTTTTCTTTCTTCTGAACATCCACCGAGCCAGAAACAGCGATAGATGAGAGAATGGGATAAACAGATAGATCGATAGACGAACAAGGAGAGAGGAACCAAAGTGTGAGAGATACGAATGTCCTTGACAAGAAGATGAAGGAGTGAGGAGCCGTGTCTCAACTTGAGTACCAACTTGCTTGCGCACTGTTGGTTCTCTGTGTAACTTAATAATTTTGAACATCGCATGTGTACAGAAAGTTAAGACGACAGTGGTGCTTCTTTATGAAATACCATGGTATAAAAAATTTCGCACACACACTTTCTTAATCAAAATGACAGTTTCTTTGCGCTTTTTCAGGGCTTCGAGCCACCAGAATGGAAATAAATTCACCAGTTTTATATAAGGTATTTGGTTATGAAAATTTTCGACGGGGTATATAACGAGTTGTACGATTTTGTAAGAAGTGATATAAGAGAAATTGTTCAAACGAAAGGGTGTACAATGAAACCCTTGGAAAGTTGATTGTCACTGGAAAAGCCAAGGGAATCTATGTTGTGTAGTTCTAGGTGAAGATAGATGAGTCAGTCGAGTTGAAACCAGACGATTTATTCACTGGCCTTGCGAACGACTCATATTAAATGTTTATTAGTATTCACCGACGAATTTTAGTTTCAAAGTTTTCTGTCTTGCAATGAAACGTCGTCTCGCTGCAGCTGATGTCGGATTCTGACTTGGAGCAAGAAATCGAGGTCCACTTTGCTCGCGAGAACTTATGTAAACTATATGCTCCAAGGAACTTGGTGGAATCCTGAACAGCTTCCTCGTTTAATTAAGTAATTGAATATCACAAAGTTCGGGTAAATTACTGCTGCAGATGTGCACGTCTTATCCAGTAAGTATATGCGGTTAATATTTCAATATCAGTTGGTTCTTGGTTAATTTATCAACGCAGCTTTCGTCGATCGACATCCGAAGAGTAAGTCTTCCTCGACGTCTTCTTCGTCCTCTGTTGTTAGTTGAAAGCTTCGTTTTCAGGATATAGAAGCTCTACGCTTTTGGATCGCGGTTTTGCTTCCAATTTAAAATTTATGCCCTCCTCGGAACATATGTCAGCTAGTGTAAACTCGGATACAAAGTTTAAGCTCATCAAACTGCGAGGGTGAAATAAATTCTGTCGCGTGACGACGCGATTTTCTAATTTCATTCAATTTTTAATCTCTATTTTGGATTCGGGTAAATTTTTCAATTATCGGAGATCAATTTCAACCCTGTCGAACCGATGATTATTGTAACGTGGTGAACTGGTTTCCAACTAATCGTAAAGAAGAAATTATTACGTTTGAATATACCTGCGTTATAAAGCCCCGAACATAAATGTTGTTTGAAGAATTTATTTTTACAGTGTTGAAAAAAAAAAAAGATGATAATAATCCACGTACAAAGGGGTTAAATTTCCATATGTCACGCTCCTCAGCGACATCAAGAGGCCGTATAAGCCAAAAAAATTCCTCCCGTATAAATCAAATGGCTTTGATATAACTTTGAAAAAAAATGTACAGAAAAAAAAGTACAATGAACATGATGAAATATTTTGTCATCAGCTTATCCTATTTTATAATCTATTCACATTCATAACTAATGACTGATGATTTCATATTTGTTTTATTAATACGGGATTAGGAGACTCGAAGAAATTTATCACTGGAAACTGGCTCTCCTTGATTATACCACAATTAACCACCACCTATTAGGGCGTTAGGGTATTCTCTTAATCTCATGATATCCGAATCCATCAGTAGGTCCTGCTCACCTCAGATAAACTCCACCGCTGTTAATTATCGAGTTAATGAGTTGAAATTAGTAGAGTTGATTGAAATTAGCTGAGGTTAAGAAGTTATGTATATCTTTGCTGTTAAATCCGATCGAAAATACGTTGCGATTGTAGTCCATCCCTCGTGGTACATTGTTCAGAATTTTGTTTGAAATTAATTGCTGCTATTGTCAGACTTCGGGTAATGTTGAGTTGCTTTGATAATGATAAACGAGGTAGTACTTATCTAGATGCGAATATATTTCGCGACGAAGATACTAAGGTAATCATTATATTATGTGTATATATTATTCTATTCAACGGAGTTCTAAAGGTTTTCCAGAGAGGGAGAGAAAGAAAAAAAATCTCTGTCAAGGATAAAACGAGGCTTCGTCCTGAGAGGAGAATTTTAGTTCAAGTACAGAGATACTTTACCAAATTCACTCGGTAAATCGAGCATTGAGTCTGGCTTGAGCGATGAGTTATCCTTTGATCGTTCACAGTCCGAAATTTGACTAACTTGAAGAATTTATCCCCGCAGATTTGTTAAATGATAATGTTATTCTGTTTGATATTAGGTACTTTTGTGGAAAATCGAATCCTCGAGATTATTAAACGCAATGAAATCTCAGTGTAAGGATTGAGTTATAATAACTAGAAAAACCTGCAGTTTGCCCAAAAATTGACTCGCTGATAAAATTGATTTGAAACGTGATGGAATTTATACGATGTCCTTAATAAAGCCTGAGGAAATTCGGTACCTTCGAATTTCACGTAGGAAAATAAATATTGGTCCTTCATTGATGCCAGGGATAATTTACTCGAACAGCAAAATCAGCAACCTACGCAGAAGATATTTGGGAACGCTTTTAGATTCCCAATTTATTCTGCCAGTATAAACCCGGGCTTCCAGATCGATGAGTTTTTATCGCCGTCACTTTCCTTGCCTCTACTTCGTTCTCTTCTCTCTCTTTCACTCATTCGATGTTCCTAATTTACGTTCGATTAACCAAACTGTTTCAAAGATAAGAAAATAATTAAAAACCCTAATGAAGCTGTATAATGTACACGAGTGATTTTGAAACGCAGAATATAAGAAGTTAATTTAAACAAAAGTGTGGCTCTTTTTATTCAGACTTTAGGATTTACCGTGATTTAACTTAAGACCAGTAAATTTTCGATCTTCCGAAGAGCTTTTGGATTCGAGGAATAAAATGGCTCACCATATTGTCTGTAATTAACTTCAAGATCCACGTCAATGTGAACCAAAGGGCCACTTTTCTCATTCAGTTAATGGTGCACCGTCTGGCCCACAAAATAGTAGATAATATGGTGTGGTACAGATTGGACGTCGAATAAGACGGACACGTGTTATTTCTCTTGAATCTGACAAGGGAATATCAAAGCATAGTTATAGGTGTATTTACCCACGCGTGTATGCCAGGTATCATTCTCAATTTTCTCGTATAAAAGAAGTGACGTGAGGTCATTCCTGAAAAGCTGGCTGATTTTTTCTTCAATTAACCAACAACGTTATGGTCCTTCGCTCACGAGGTTTTATATATCATTATAAACGTGATGGAAAATTTGTTTCGCGGAGAAAATGGTAGGAGATAAAAAGAGGTAGTAGACATCCTTTATTCTGTGACATCCTAGCCAGAATATCGTTTAAATAGGATTTTTCTCCCGTTGGATCGTCAGGGAGTGAAAAATTAGTGAACGATTAATGGTATCAGATTTATGGAAGTTCAAATTACGTGCATAAAGATAGTCGAGTCTCGATATTAATTACAAGACGATCCCGTGAGGGGTTTGAATTCGAAGTAGTTCACTCGAAAGAGACCTATTAAATGGAGGTAAAGTGATTAGATGATTCTGACGTAAATTGTTATTTAAACTCAATACAGAGCCGTATTGATCCCAACATCACGGCACATCCTAGTTTGCAGGTATTACTTCAAAGAATAGTTCAAATCGTCAGGTGCTTTTCGGTAAATCATTCGCAAATTCATTTCCTCAGCATTCTGATGCAGTTGTTCATTTCTCAAGATAAACAACTTCCGTTTTATTACAAGTGAGACACTTATTTACGAAGTGATCGTCGTTATGGGAAGTCAATCTCATCGTTGAGATGGTTATGAGATCTCTAGTTTCCTCAGATTTTCTTATTTCTCAGATTTTCTAATCTTGGGTCCAGGGCAAGCTATACGGGGATTAATTTTTGTTTATTTAGCTTTTGATTTATCTCCGTATGTGAGTTGGTTTATGGGAGTAAGGAGGGATTTTTACGATTTTCATTATTCCGATATCCGTGCCTGTGTTGGTCAAGAGCGTGGGGTCAGGTTTTATCACTTTGTCCGGGTATTTGTCGACCTTTGGTAATCAAGCTACAACCGTAGTGAAAATACGAGTTGAATTGCCAGTGTGAACTCGGTTGTTCAGTGCTAGAGTCATCCAGTGTTACGGGAATCGAGGTAAAGTAATCTTTTAATACAATTACGGTGTCTTCTACTGCTACGTCGCGTGTCGTTTCTCGTAATTTTTCTACATACTTAACATCATTTTATGAATCGCCTAAGTCTACAGTAGATTCCTTATTCGAGCTATAGTATTTTCCCCTATGGAATTTTTGGAGCGAAAATTCACTCCCTGAGAGTGAAAATCGCGTCGCTTTTCATTCCACTAGAAAAAACAACGAGATTTCAATCTTCAGGAGCGAACCTTCGCTCTTTTCGGGTGGGATTTTCACTCTCTCTTTCACTCTTCTGAAGAATCGCACGATTCTCAGTTAACAAAACTCGGAGAGTTTGGAGATAAGCGGCCTTTTCCGTAGCTCCGGGCTGCTAGGAGGGAGATTCTGTATCGCGAAGACACTTTGGTGGTCTTAATTCTACTAAAAATAGTTTTTGTATCTTAACTCTTAGTCGAGTTCATGGGATTTCGTAGTTCCACAAACATCTTGCCTGGTTTTAGATTACCAGAAGATTTCGTACTTCAGTATAGTTTCATCAGTTTCGCCGAGCACGGCATACAGGATCAATTATTCCATCAAGATTTGTTTTTTCTGCCGAAGTATTTATTCATAACCCTTCTACTGCCTGGATCATTTAGTAGAAGGAACTGGTACAAGCTTTGCACTAAAATTTTCGAAAGTGGAATTAATTCGTGTAAAAAGTTTGAACTCTGTTTGATACGTTGCGGGAAGTTGACACGACCCGAGGCTTTGCTAAATGGTCCTTTTCATGCATCTGTTCCCTGTACAGTTATAGTCTGTCATACAGTCCACTTAGCCGTCGTTTTCCAGTTAAAAGTTTTGTCTGTATAATTCTGATTGTCGTTTCCATTATTATTGAGATAATTTTCTCGATTATTATATTCATATGGATATTTTGGGATTGACAAATTGCACGTGCAGTTTCGGCGAGTTCGCTGATCCATAGACTTTCGTAATTTTTCTATCACCATCGTTATCTACACGTTTCCAGAACTTGGGGGCATCGCTATAACAGCCAACTTATTTCCCAAAAGGAATTATGTAATTTGAATAGATTTGCATATTGATGAAAATTTTTATGTTTCCTTGGCTCTCCCGCGCTCTTCGAAGCCCCTTCGTCTTTCACGCGATATTTTTGGGCTTTGTTATAGCCACTGCCGAGGTCGAATGTCAAATGAGAATTCCACGAATCTTGTTACTGGTTCATTATTAAAAAAGTCTCTCGTTGCTATCATTGTAAGCGTTTACGTAATGGAAAGGGAGTGAAGCAAGAAATCGCGTGGAAATACGCGTCACTGACCTCATGAAGGGATCAATAAGTCTACGCGCATGAACATTTTCGTGCCAAGCGTTATTGCGGCAATGGGAATAAGACATCTTATATACAACAGAGATTTAGTCCACTCCGATACCAGCGTCGACCGGATTGTACACCGCTTCAATTTCTTATCATTGATTTTAGCTGGAAAAAAAGACTTGCCTAAATATCAAAGAAAGACAGAATTGTACGGGGTACTATGCGCGGAAAATTGTTTCTATCACAAAATTGACGCAGGCGCCCGGCGATGCAATATGGCGGATATATTGCCGCATGGAATGATTGTGCAGTGTTCAAAATTCGCAAAAACTCTCACTCTGAATTGCCATACTGTAAATAAATGAAACAACAATCATTTCTCATTTCCAGACTTAATCCGCGTGATAAAAACTAAGACCGAATTATGGACTGCGATAATTATGTCACTTTGTTCATCCCAATTTTGGCGACATTTTTCGCTATTTCAAACGGTGAGTACCAAAGCTGAATCCAAGTTTTCTTCTTATTAAAAAACATAGATCTAGAGTAATATAGTGAGAATTCGTAATTAGTTTCATCAATAACTGTGAATCTTTATTCAAAAGTTAAAATTGCATCCGAGACATATTTTTTCTTCATTCTTGCAGCACAATTATTGAATAAGGAATTACATCGGACGCACGCAGCTTCCGAAAGAGCGAACGATCTGTGGTGTTATCACTGTGACACGATGGACGATGGTGACAAGTGTATTGATCTCGCTGGCAATCACAGCTCTATGATGCAGAAATGTAAGGAAGATAAGCGCATTTGTATGGTAAGTCAGAGCTCTAGAGTGGCCAGATTTGTAAGGAAAGAATGATTTCATAAATAACCATGAATACTATCTCGGTGATGCAGGGTTTTTTTTAATAAGATTTCCTGAGAAAAGCGAATCTCGCTTGAGATTACGTTATCTCTTCAACAGAATGCTATTCTCTGTAGAGACCAGTGAAAGCCATAATTTTGAAAAATCTTGCAAAAAAATCACGGGTAAAACTTGGAATGAATACACGATTATCGCGGAGTTTTTAAATAATTCTGGAAAATTATACCACGGGGGTATTATACTATCGGTTGGGACAAGATCTATCGATCCGTGACCACGAGCTAAGTGGAGTTGCTTCGGAAAATAAATCACTATTCGCAAATTCCTCTGAACGATTATCTCATAAATTCTAGATACCTAGACAGGAGATAGATACATGCCCCAGTAAAAAGTAGATTGAACAAATCACGGAACACGAGAAGGCTTAATGGTCGTTGTTACTATCCACAGGTGAAGAGGTTCTCTTACACTACAAGTACGGAAAATTCAACTTCAGTCCCTATGATGTGGTCCCTGGAAAGAAATTGTACAAATAAATGCGAAGCGGGGTGTATAGTCATCGGAGAACGTACCAAGTTGTACGCATGCACAGCTTGCTGTGAAAGTTCCTTATGCAACACTGGGAAAGGAAGAGCAACGGATCTGTCGACTAATAGTTTAGGATTTTTTCTCGCCCTTATACTTCAGGGGTTATTAACTGTGATTATGTATCCATCGTGATAATTTTAATAAAGCATATCTCTGTATTGATATATCAAACAGTGGTCCTAATTGGTTTGCAATTAGTTGTAGTCGTAGTCGCATAATATTGTTTACAGCACGGGGATTTTCTTATAATCAGTAAAACAGTAGGCACTTCAAGATCTGGCAGAAGTATCTCATCTTCTTCTGAAAAGTTAGTTCTTTGCAAAACTAATTCAAACAGTTACGGGAATTGTAGTTAGGATACGTTTCCATTGAATTTTGGAAAAAGTTCACACTAGACTACGTAACTAATCATAAACTTAACACCTCGATTTTATTACCAGTCAGCCGCGTCCAAGTCCCAAAGGAAAACGAATTATCTTACCTACCCGGTGAACGAGGGACAATTTCTAGCTAAACCCACCTCGTATGGTAGTCCAAAGTTGTAAAACAAGAAAGTTGACACTCATGTTCCTAGTTACCCCTGGATCCTCGATTTTATCGTCGTCCACTGTGCAGAATAATTGCTCCTCACTATGGGTTGTAAAATGGAATACACAACGAGGAAAGAACACGTTACCTCGGTTCACTTTTATTGCTAAACAAAAATTCAGTCGACCTCCGCTCAGTGCATCGATAGTTTCCACGGTAGAAACCTCAAGATGTACCTTAAAGTTCTCATCTGCTTCTGTTTCTTCGGTGGAACTCTCGCCACGAAAATCGGTGCTGGCGAAGATCAGAACCTCCCTAATGACCTGAAGACCTGCTTGTCAACCGTGATAAAAGAACTCTGCCCTGATTGTATAACCGTGCATCTAGTCACCCCGATAAAGCCATCCTGGGAAGCAGATGCTCTTGCTAATCACTTTTGGGATTCTACGCCGATGTACGCGCTGACGATGTACACCATGGATCGTCCTGGATTCGAAGATCCTTTGGTTGATCAAGTTGGCTTGTACCTCGCGAACTCTGACGCAGATCTGACAATGGCTTTGAAGAATTTGAGAGAGACAAATTTGAGAAGAAATTGTGTTATTTGGGTGAACTTTCATTTTGGTCGCAGCCTCGACAATTATCTCAAGCGAACGACCCCCGCGACCTGGAATCTTGGCAGAGGATGGAGCATCATCTTCGTAGGTGTGATCAAAGACGACGTCCAAGTATTCGGAACACCGATTCAAAAATCTGGACAGTCCAACGTCCAAAGATTCAGGAATCTTAGCCTTTGCGATACCAAAGCTCTGGTCGAGGTTTCTCAGCCCCTTCCAAAGGTCGATCAATCCCAAGAGTCTATTTTAACGATTATCGTAAAACCGCACATGCTTCCCTATATCGAAAGAACAACCGACAATCCGGGAGGTACGATCGGAAATTTAATAGACGTATTGAAAGGAAAGCTGAATTTCACACCGAAATACGAGTGGTCGTATGAGGTGGAACAATGGTCAAAGTTTCGGGATAACCGTGATCGTTACATGGCGTTTGATCTGTCCACTGTTCCGAAAACTGTACTTCCATCATCTTCCTATTTCATGAACCTGGAGAGTATTTGGGTAATTGCAACCCCAGGCCCGTCTAAAAGTCAAAATTTCTTAGCAATGCCTTTCAAAACTAACATTCTGTTACATGTAACGCTACTTGCAATCTATACTAGTGTAATGGTGCTTCTTAGCCGGGATCTCGATAAGACCAGAATTATGTTGCGGTTGTTTGGTATGTTTTTTGGAATTGGCGTCGGTTGGCTACCAAAAAAAGCGTTGCTCCGTTTTTTGGTGGTCTTATGGTGCTTCACTTCGTATGTTCTTGTACAAGCATATCTTGCTGCGGTGACGAGTGAGCTGTCAGCTCCGATTTCGTACAACGATATCCGCGATACAGAAGATCTAGTGAAGTCTGGAATTGATATTTACGCCAGAGAAGACATAAAAGAGTTATACTGCAGCCTCGGGGGCAATTCTAATGCTTATATATGTGAGAAAATCGTGGTTGTTGACTACTTTTGGTACTCACATCTCTACGAAGATAAGTTAGGCACGAACAAAAGCTGGAATTCGTTTGCATTTGTGGCAAGTACGAATGTTGTCAAATTATACCTAACGGGTAAGCCGTTCTATATAATGTCGGAACGAATCGGGATGTGGCCAGGTTTGATTGACACAAACGTAGACATGCAATTTCGGAAAACATTGTTCAACATAAGTCAGACACTGCACGAGGCTGGCATTTTAAGCCACTGGCGTGAACAGTATAGCATCGACAATATGACTAATTACGAATATGAATCTGAAATGTTGAGCATGTCACACTTGAGCGATATATTTATTATTCTGTACGTCGGATGGGCTTTGAGTTTTTTTGTGTTACTTATTGAAATTCTAATAAAATGGTAACGATAAAATTAAACTTCTGAATCCCCCTCGTGGGATAGTAGTGACTGTAACAAAGTAGATTGACGAATTTTGTAGAAGTAGCTTAATACTGCAGCACAAATTTGCTCTAATTTTCACACTTGATATTTACGAATCCAGTGACGTCGATAATTGTGTGTTATACTGGATTCTAGCTTGAAATAAAGATCACCCTGGGCACAAGAACTACTCGTACATAGTTTTATTTACATCCTCTAATCTTACAAGGTCCTTATCCTCACTCAACGATTTTAATGAATAGAAATTACATTTTGATAATCCTTCAGATTTTGGGTTTCTATTAAACAATATTGCTGTCAAAAAGAAAATAATATCCCTCTAAAGCTAAAGTGCGAGAACAATGAGTCACATTGATCCATAAGTGAGAAAATATTTTTATTGATTTCGAAGAAAAGTTCAAACTTTATAAATACTCTTTGGGACTTGATGTTATCATTGATATGGGCGCCTAGCACCTAGGCAACAGTTATTTTCAGTAAGTCGAACGGGGCTGGAGGTTCTATAGGCAACGAGAAATTATCATATTTATTTTCAACCCCGAAGCAAAGTTGACACTGGGATCTTCAGCTACCCCTAGCACCTTGTTTTCACATTGCCACGTGTCTATAACTAGGTTCTCAATTACGAGTCGTAAAATGGAACTCCTGATAAGACGTAAGTGCGTCATAACTATATACCGTGGTTAGGTCAGTTAGCCTGCATTGTAGCAGCCCCCTGTAGTAGTAGTCTTTCGAAAGTTCTTGCATTAGCGGTTCAAAATGCACCTGAAAATTATTACCTGCTTTTCTGTGCTCATTGTCAGTGGAATTCATTCCACCCAGATCGGAATTGGAACAAATCAGATCGTTCACGAGGGTCTAAAGACTTGTCTGTCAACCTTGATCAATGTAATCTGCCATCGATGTAAAGATATACACCTTGTCGTGCCAGCGAATCCTGATTGGGAGGCTGACGCCATCGTCGAACATTTTTTCAATTCCTCTCCGATGTACGCAATGACGATATATACCATTGATCGTCCTGCATATGAAGATTTCTCTTATGGTGTTAGCTTATATCTTTTGAAGTCGGAGAAAGATCTGAAGATGGCATTGAAGCACTTGTGCGAAGTAAAGTCTCATAGAAAGTACTACGGTGTCTTATTGAGTTTTTATTTTGGTAAAAATCTTGAAAGCTATCTTAGAAATGAGATTCCTACGTCCTGGGATAGTGGCAATGCGGTGGGTGTCATTTTCATAGCCCTGATCGATGGCGAGATTCAAGTATTTGGATCACCAATTAAAATGTTAGGAATCACCGACTGGAAAAGCCTCCGGAAACTCGACATCTGCGATGCTAAATATGCCAGTATGAAGGATTCTCAGCCGCTTCCAAAGGTAATTCAATCCCAAGAGTGTATTCTAACAGTGATTCTGAAACCGCACGTGTTTGCCTAGATAAAAAAATAAATCGACGGTCCTGGAAGCTATTTTATAAATATCATAAAAATAATTTGGAGCACTCGGTCAATTTAACATTGAACTTCGTTTGATCGATCGATTTCGGTCATTCACAAAATTTGAAAATTTGGGTGCATTTTCATTACTACCTTTCCATACAAGATCACTCTACTCATAACTATGGTTTTTTCTTTCTGTTCAAGTGAGCCGTCACCTCCGAATATCTACAACCCTTATCGTGATACAGAGGATCTGAGGAGGGGCTGTACGACTATTTAGTGCTGACATGGCACAACACCAGCTGAGTCGGCATTTCAATAATAGTATAATTAGTTACACAGTAGAAATGGCAATGTTGAATACCTCACACTTGAATAATGTATTTCTGGTTTTAATATATGTTGTGTAGTCATGCAATCAATACTATCGCTTTGGTTAGTTCAAATTCAGAAAAATGGTACTGCAACCCTAAAACTTCTTAGTCTTCGATTTATGGGGTATTAGTGAACTTAGCGAACCAGGTTGTCTAGTGTTCTAGAAGTAGCTTGAGACAAAGTTTGGCAAAGTTGTGTAAATCTGCCGTAACTTTCAGGCTTATTAATAAGGAATCCGTTAACGTTACTTATTGCACAGTTACCGAATTTCTGCTTAAAATAAAATCAGCCTTGGCCATATTGAATGTTCGTTCACAGACGATTACTTATACATCCTTCAACTGCATCCCATTCAAGAGATTCCTTCGTAATTAGTTAGGACTGTCTATTAGCGAATATAATCAAAACTAACTAAAAGTTCAAAGTTGACTTCATGACTATAACACCTTGTGGTTCGATCTTATCATCGTTCGTAGTATGCAGTGTTTGTTTGTAGTAAGTCACCTGAAGATTTCAGGTATCATGTCATTTTATGACAAGACAGGAGCACCGTTGACACTGCGATCCCCAGCTACTTTTACAGGTACTTTGATTTTTATCTTGGCCAAGTTTGCCTCACAAAACTCTCAATTACCGGCTGTAAAACGGAATACTGGACGAGCAGGAAAAAACGACCTGAATGCTGGGGTAACCTCAGTCGTCTCATGTTGCTGGAAGCCCGTGCATTAGGGTTCTATGTCGAGTGTCGATAGTCTGAGTGTTTCAAGGCTTAAGATGCAGGTGAAATTTTTGGTTCTTCTTTTCTTCCTCGGTGGAACTCTCGCCATGAAAATCGGCATTGGCGAAAATCGAGACCTTCGAGTGGAATTGAAAACGTGTTTGGCCACTGTGATGAAAACAGTCTGCCCTGATTGTATAACTGGGCATGTTGTCATTCCGTCGAAGTCAGCCTGGGAGGCTCATGCCCTGATCAGTCACTTCTCCAATTCCTTGACGACTCACGCAATGACGATATATTCCATGGATCGTCCTGGATACAAAGATCCTTTGGTCGATCAAGCCGGCTTGTACCTTGTGAACTCTGAAGCGGACCTGACGATGGTCTTGAAGCATTTGAGAGAGACAAATTTCAAACGGAATTGCGTAATATGGGTGAATTTTTATTTCGGTCGCAACCTCCACAAGTATCTGAAGAGCACGACTCCTGCGACCTGGAATCTTGGCAGAGGGTGGAGCATCATCTTCGTAGGTCTGATCGAAGGCGATGTCCAAGTATTCGGAACGCCGATTCGAAACTCTCGAAGCTCCAACGTCCAAAGCTTCAAGAATCTCAGTCTTTGCAATACCAAAGCTCTGATTAAGGTTTCCCAGCCACATCCAGAGGTACTTCAATCCCAAGAGAGTATTATAAGGGTTACTGTAGGACCACGCACGCTTCCCTATATCGAAAGAAAAACCGACAATCCAGGTGGCTATCTTGGGGAGTTGATGAATGTATTGAAGAGCAGACTACATTTCACACCAAAATACGCTTGGCCCGTCACCATTGATGAATTACATAATTTTACTCAAGAGGCTGGTCTTCACATGTATTTCAATTTGTATGGCTCCCCAAAGAAAGGATATTTACTTTCATCGTCGATTGCGATGACGGAAGGTGTTTGGATGATTGCTACACCCGAGTCGGCGGACAACCAGAACTTCTTAGTGCGACCCTTCAAAAACACTATTTTTTTGCACATCACGCTACTTGCAATCTATACTAGTGTCATGGTGTGCCTGAGTCGAGACCTTGATAAGACAGGAATTACGCTGCGGCTCTTCGGCATGTTTTTTGGGACTGGCGTCGGTTGGTTTCCAAGAAAACCGTTGTTTCGTTTTCTGGTGCTGGTATGGTGCTTCACTTCGTATGTTCTTGTCCAAACATACCTGGCTGCGTTGACCAGTGAGTTGTCATCTCCAGCTATTACAGAAGTTTTCCGTAATCTAGAGGACCTGGTGAAGTCCGGAATCAAGCTGTATTGCACAGAAGATTTAAGGAGGTTGTACTGCAGCCTGACAACAGCTCCTAGCGTTTATATGTGTGAGGAATGCGTGTCTCTTAGTCCTAATATATTGCGGGAAATTTCCCCCCAACAGTTGCGTATGAACAAAACCTGGCACCGATTCGCCATTGCTCTAGACACGCAAATCATCAAAATCTACTTCACCAGCAAATCATTCATGACGATGCAGGAACGAATTGGAACATGGCCTGCTGGAGTCAGCACTAACGTGGGTATGGAGTTCTTTCTGAAAATGACCAACATTACCCAAAAATTGAATGAAGCTGGTATTTTGGGACATTGGTTGACTCGGTATGGCGACAATAAATTAAATGATTACGAAGTAGAGTATGGAATATTGAACATGTCACACTTGAACGATGTGTTTATTATTTTATACGTGGGGTGGTCATGCAGTATTGTCGTATTCATTATTGAAATTTTGATGAAACGGTACTACAACTGTTAAAATCTCTAGCTCCGTACTTATGGGGTAGTAGTGAATGTAGAAACACAAATTGTGAGTGTTATAAATATAGCCAGAGTCAATTTTTCGTCACGAATTCGCTGTTACGTAGACGCACTCTAATTGCAAATCTGTTAACTATTCTACCGTGGCTGGATTCCGCTTCAAAATCACGGTGACTGCAATCAAATGAATGGCTTGTTCAGAGTCTGTCATTAACATCCTATAATCGTCGCGATTACAAGGTCTCTGGGTTTCCTCAAATGATCGCAACCTGGGCTTTTCTTTTTCTTGTTATATTAATCTCGTATAAAATAACCAATGGAACCTCGACCTTGCTAAAAAAAAAACGAAAAAACAGAGCTTTCAGCAAGATGAAGAGAAATGTATACAGCCTCAAGCCTCTGCGATCAGATTTAGTGTTTCATCTTATTGCGGCTCGTCAGAGTGCATACTGTTCGCTCAGCTGTGGCAGACGTATCTCTCATAAAGCTTCCATTATTAGAAACTCCCTCGTGTCTGTGAGTATGCGTTTTATGTACTACACCTAACACGCTACGGTCCGTCCGTAAGTAACGCGACTGTAAAAGTATTTCAAGTATATTTGTAGACCTCCATGTGGTCGCCAGTTGCAGCGCGAACGTAACCGGAGGCAGTTCAACTTTCTGTAATTAACTGTTAATTGAAAAGAACGTGTTGATTCGCTGCTGTACGGAAAACTGTTGAGAGGTTGATTATTCTAGACCACGAGACGCGATCAGATTAATCAATTGATGAACATCGACTTCCTACCAATTATTTATTCAAGTATAAATAATTGAAAAACAATTTTTGCCCATAACTTTTTATACCTTTGCCAGATGAATGCGTAACCTTAATTTTACTTCGCAAATGGGGCAACTAAATTTCTGCCAATTTCTTTTGATCCTGTGTTTGATAAATCGAACGAACGCGCAAAATCTTCAGGAACTTCTGACCGCCTCCGGCCACATCAAATCCTACAAAATCGTTTATCCAAGAATCGAATCCCCCGGAAGACTACGCACGAAGAGGTCGAGTGGCGGAGAGATTCCTTTACGAATTTCTCTCGAAGATTGGACTCTGGAGACGTCTTTGAACGAGCACCTGATCATTGCTCCCGGATTTGTGGCGCAGCAAATCTCCAATTCCCTCAGGAGTCGAGTGAAACGGGATTTCGGAGAGTACGATCCAGCAGCTTGTGAGTTCCGGCATGGAATGGTTATCGGTCAGTCTGAGTCTTTGACCGCGATAACTGTGTGCAATCGTTCGTCGATCTACGGTCTCATCCGAGTAGAAGGTAGATCGTTTTTTGTGGAACCGTTAATTGACGGACGGCACCTGCTTTACGAATCGAAAAATACTTTGGTCAAAGATTCCAATGAGAATTTAGATGACTTTAAGAACATTTTTCGAGAGACTAGGACGTTCTCAAGAACTGAAGAAAATTCGGAAACGACAGACGATGGCCTCCAGCAGCTGGTTGCCTATATCAACTATCTTCGGGCGAACAATTTGAATACATCCAGTGCAAACGACATTTCACTGGCAGCCTCTAGGCTCTCAGAGACGGTCTGGACCAGACCTGAATCTAAATATCAGAGAGATGATAACTTCTACCTAAATTTCAAATCGCGGTCTCCGAAGCAGAGTAACTCCTCAGGCACGGGCGAACGAGTCAAACGAAATTTGATGATATGCAATACCCGGGAGTTCTATAATCTGACTGGGGACGTGATTGATGTTGAGTCGAAGCTGAGGGCTGCTCAGGAAAAGGAGGAGAGCGAAAGTGAAAATGTTGAACTGCCATTCGAGGAGGACTCCGAACATATTGGATATTTCTTTGATCGAGCTTGGGAACGGAATAAGTTGCCTAGTGAGTAAAACTTCGTACGCAACGTGTACATCTATTACCACATATGTCATATCACCGGAAGTTATAAATGAGACGTAGTTCCGTCTGAATATAATCTAACCCAAAGCTGAAATTTTAGATTTTTCTTCATCTATTCTCTGTGCAATTTCTTATCACCTAGAAAGAAGACCTGCGATTGCGAAGAAACCACCTCCACGATGGTTAGAGATCGGCATCGCTGCTGACTATTCAGTCGTCGAATTTCATGGCTCGAGAGTCCAGCAGTATATTTTAGCACTCTTCAATATAGTACGTATATCCATTTCGTCTTATTGTCTATTTCTAACTGACTGAGTAATTCGCGTAGTTATTGGGCTCAGTCAATTTTCCGGTGTTGAAAAAAATCTCAAATGTTCCAACTGCGAGAAAAAAGTTAACTTCCTAGGTGTATTACTGCAGTGAATGTTCTCAAGCAGTTTAGTGGGGTAAAATGTAAAGAAGGGACGCGGTATATTCTAATGACGTTAATAGCGAGTAGTTAAGTTATAACCAAAGTTAAGCTAATTAAAATGGTGCTGTAAGAGAGGGCATTTAGAGAGTTAAGCTTTAGCGAGTTCGCTCGATAAGGCAGCCCGCCCCAAGCAGCTTCCAGAAATTTCCAGCGAAAGTATAATGATATATTAATATATAATATCAGTTGTAGATTCAGAGATATTGATTACACGATTAACTAACGCAAGAGTTTGGCATAAGCTGATAAAGGGTTTCGATCGGTCCCAGTATCAATAAGTTTCTCGAAGAAATTCAATTCCTTATATCGCCCCAGAATTCCATATTTGATTTAAATACTCATCCTGAAAATTTAGATTCCAGACATCGGTGAATTTACATATCAAAGCGAGAAACTCTCGAATTGTAAGCCCAAATTCTCCTCAGAATTTTCTTAAATTATACGTAAAAATAAGGAGAAGATAATAACGATTGCTTTTTCAAGGTGAGTCTCATGTAACTCGCTCAACATAATCCCTTCCACTTTACCCTCTCATCAATCACGAAACTTATCGTCTAGGTGAGCGCGATTTACAAGGATCCATCGCTGGAATCAAATCTGAAGTTGGTAATTGTACGTATGATTTTCTACGCTGAGAAAACAGATGGAATGGTAAGTTTTACGTTAAGTAATTAGGTGGAATTATTCAGTAGATATATAGCTGATGATTAAATTATTTTCCAAAGTAGGGACTTCGCGGCTGATTGAAGCCCCAAATGATCTATCAGCTTCATATTGTATTCTCAAGACTCGACATTTTTTGTCAAAAATCTATTTTTCTTTCAGGTTCGTCGGGGAAATGCGAGAAGATCTTTGGAGAATGTGAATCGCTGGAATAGGAAGTTGTTATCTTCATCAAAAGAAACCCACGACGTCGCCGTCTGGCTTACGCGTCTAGATCTTGGTGGTCCATCAGGCTACGCTCCGGTTTCCGGTGTTTGTGATCCTGCGAGATCCTGTGCCTTAAACAGAGACGAAGGTTTAACGAGTGCTTTCATAATCGCTCATGAACTCGCACACGTGTATGTATTTTGTTGAATGGAATAATACTAACGAGATCGTAGATATTGGGCCACATTTTCAATAGACGGTCGAATCCTCCCCTTTCCTACCTCAGTTATACTTTGATTATTAATTCAAGGTAGTGAAATAATTTCAGAACAAACTGGTCCCCCGTGTGTTAAGCTTTTGTTTCATAATAACGACTCTTGTTGGGGGTATACGAATTTTCCCGTAAAACTTTTCGCCCATAATTACCAAAGTCTGACATCGTCTAATTGGATGTTAATTAATTTTACGTAGGCTAGGATTAACGCACGATGGAGATGAAACTGTGGGAAATTCTTGCGGCGAGGAAGCTTCCATGGGAAGTGTCATGGCTCCTATGGTGGCAGCTACTTTTCACCGATTTCATTGGTCTACTTGTTCCAAGAGAGAATTTCATCAGAGATCAAGGTAAGCGTTGAAAACTTCTCTAACAATGAGCCTCTCACAATTGAAAAAAGAAAAAAAAAACACGAAGAGCAAAAAATCAAATTTTATTATTATACGCAAAAATTTCAGGCAGTGGGAGTGCCTGTTGAATCAGCCCAACAATCATAACGCTACTCATCTGAAAGCTACCGTTCAATCGACATTCACGATGGACGAACAATGCAGAATGGAGTTTGGAGACGGGTAATGATTTATTAAATTGAACGAACGGTGAACTGTATTGTTCTGTAAAAACGCTTGACTTTGATCGAGTTTTTTTTTTGTTTTTTCTAGTTACAGTCTTTGCAGAAGCTTTGATCTTCCTGAGCCATGTTCTCATCTTTGGTGTGGTCACGAAAATTCTTCGCAAATTTGTAAGACAAAAAAAGGACCTCCGTTGGAAGGAACCGAGTGCGGTGAAGACAAGGTGAGATTAAAAAAATCCCAATCATCCAATTTGATGGAATTTTTTTCAAAAACTTCAAAGTTATTCCCAGTGGTGTATTAATGGATACTGCGAACTTGTTGATCGACGAAGATTCGGCCTTGGCCCGGTGATCCACAATGTAAGAGACGGAGGCTGGAGCAGCTGGAGTCCTTGGAAAAAATGTTCTCGTACCTGCGGAGTCGGGGTTCAATTTCGTTCGAGGACATGCAGTGAACCAACGTAGGTTTTGTCTGCGTATATGAAGTGATAATTTATACAATTGGATCATAATTGAATCATAAATGAATTCGTAGACCCGCTTACGGTGGTGCGGATTGTAAGGGTGACAGTGAAGAGTTCAAGGTGTGTCTAGTTTCTGTATGCTCTGACCGAATTGACTTGAGAGCTCAACAGTGCTCTCGACTGGTTACTTTGATGGGATTTCCAACGTCTTCAACGAGGTATAATTTGACCTGGCTACCCCACGAATCTGAAGAGGAACGGTTCAAGTGTCAATTGACATGCAGAAGTCGACAAACTGGGGAAATATTCTTAAGTGGAGAAAATCTCGTCGATGGAACACCCTGCTCTTATGGAACTTCTGATATTTGTGTTCAAGTAAGTCTATACGGAAGTTTGACTGCGTATATTTAAAATTATAGATTTATTCGTGTCTTACTAATTAGTTAAATCCAGCAGACTTTGATGGTACGAATTTCGTTGAATTAATTATAGTTCACGAGTTTATTTTCATCGTCTGCGAAAAAACCTAAAGGTTTCGGTTTGTATTATCATTCCGCATTGATGAACCGAATAGAATAATTGGTCGAAGCTTCAAATGAATTTACTCATCGAAATAATCTGACAAGCACGGTTTCCAGCGAATTCAATAATGGTTATACAGAGTAGTTCGCGATTTTGAAAATTATTTATTTCCAGGGAAAGTGTAGGAGAATGGGATGTGACAATGTTTTAAATTCCGATAAGGTTAATGACGATTGCGGTGACTGTGAAGGCCAAAACTCCAACTGCAACAACGTCACGAATGGATATCAACGCAAATTACGAAAAGGTTACTTGTATCAAAACTCTTGCGACGCGTGGAATAAATTGAAATGAGAATAAAATGTAGTATGAATTTATCCCAAAAAATATTTAGGCATGACCAGACTGGCTGTGATTCCCCGATTAGCCTACAACGTCAATATAGAATTGACTCTCTCCCACTTTCCTATCGCCTACATAAATGATGCTGTAATAACGATACGTGACAGGCGTCGTAGACGCAACGATATCGGAATCTTTGACAGTCTGGGAAGGGCGGGGATCGTTATCGTCGAGGGTGCTGCCTTTCACCCAAAAAAAATTGGGGATACTTATACGATATGGTCAAGGGGGCCCTTATTTTCCGAAATTGTTATATCTGTGCGTAACTATCTGTCTGGAGTATAATCTGTATTATTTATTGCCCATATCACTGTACAGTTACGTGTTATTCTTTAGCTCGCAGTTCCCGACGAACTAATTCGTCTAGGACTATTTTCCTCCGTCCATACCCGATACACGATTAATCGGAACGATTTAAACAGCACAGAGAGATACAGATGGCTTCCTGGTGGCTGGGGGCCATGTTCAGTTAGCTGCGGGGGTGGAATTCGGCACAAGACAATTGCCTGCAAGGACGATGTGACTGGTAAAATTGTACCCAAACGGAAATGCCCTTTGACTGTAAAACCTTCGCAGGAAAGCCAGAAGTGTAATCTTCTGAGGTGATAATTTACAGAGATTGTTTAATTAAACTGAGAGCTAAGCCGGCTGGCTTTTAACAAGTTCTCGTAAACTAATACCCCATAACAACTATAGTATTGCGATTCTACACCGTAATATAAATTTAATCAAATGTGCTTTTATTGTTTCAGCTGTGAGTTTAAATGGATTCCTGGCCAGTGGGAAGAGTGTACATCGACCTGCGGTTTGACGGGGATGCAACACAGAGAACTCTACTGTGTTCATGTGTCAGTGAACGTGACTAAAGTCTCGAGCGACACAGCCGCAATTATTTATAGAGATATGCTGGCTCCGGATCGATGTGGACCACCTCCCCAGAGCGAACAGGGATGCAATAGAATACCATGTCAAGGTCAATGGGTGTTCACCGATTGGTCGCCGGTGAGTTGACGTACTGCAGATCAAAAAGAGAAAGAGAAAAAGTTGAACAGGAAGTAGGGGATGTACTTGATCATTTCTTTTTTTTTCCTTTTCTTTTTGTTTATACGAGAGAATTACGAAGCTCGGTGTCTCTATTTTTCCATTTTCATATTCAAGTGCTCTCAAAGCTGTGGTCGAGGTATACAGTCACGTTTGGCTCGATGTGGACCAGGGGAACCGACCGAATCTTTCTTCGATTGTGGAAAATACGCACCGTTTGAATTGCGACCGTGTAAAACCTTTGGGAAGCAGAATTCAATCTGTAAGGATTCGTGTAGGGTTGATACAAGCGAGCATTGCTCGCTTCCCAGTCTTCAACGTTACTGTCAGGTGCCAGGATTCAAAAGGAGATGCTGTTTGAGCTGTCGAAACGATTGATTTATGCAAATTGAAGGAGACCATCCATTCTGGAATACCGAATAGTTAGAGGAACAGAATCTAATCCGAATATTCATAGAGAGGATAGAAAATTGAATATACATATACAATTATACCATTATACCATATCTGAACATACACCGTATATGAAGTGCAGACTTAGCGAAATACTTTTATGATTATGATACTACTTAGTCAAAATGTGGATGTCTGAACAAATAAAGTAGCTTTATAATGCTAAGTTATGATGATATATGATATGGCCAGCCGTTTAAAATCGTTTATCAATTAAAATAGTTGTCCATTTTCTCCGGATATGATGACAGCTAATTGGACGTGTCTCATGGATTTTGCGAAAAAAAAAAAAAAAAAAAATACGCTTTGCACCTGATAATGATAAAGGAAAATGATTGAAATGAATAAACTTCAGAGTAGTCCAGCAATGAACTATATTATTTCTCTTGTTTTAATGAATGGTCAACCCTATGCTAATGATAATTATTTGCCCATAAATTATTTCACTACATAGACAGTCATGAATCAAATTTTCCTCTTCTTGAACGTGAATAGGACGGTATTCACTCAATTGACTCATAAGTGCGCTTTATTATGTCGGCACTGTGTGCAGTGTAGCCATGCAATTCCTCAAAAATAGGGACGCCTTATTATAGGCAATCTGTGGTTTGAAATCACAAGACTGTAATGCGGGTTGTATGCAGTCAGGCGTGCATATATTTGAGGCAAATATAGTTTGTTAAGTTGACCGCGAGATGGCAATACCATTTGTCACCCCGTTAGCGAAACTAGTGTCGTGCATGTATATGAGTACTGACTGAGAGTACAGGCACCTGTCGTAAAGTCAGTGGCCCTAGTGGCGTCAAAGTGTTGAGATAGTTATTACGTTTGTCTGAGGGCTATATTCTAACTCTGAACACAGCTAATGTAAATGAGCATATTATAGTGACATGCTTTAAATCTGATACCAACAATATCATGATTCTTCATTTATCCTTGGCTAGGTTGATCATCGTTCACGTTAGTCCTGATTCCGGTGTAGATTCCTATATGTACATGACATAGGCAAAGGGCTGTAGTACATACGCAATCATCGTCAGTTAAATATAATAGGATAGCCACTGTGTTATACGAATATTCAAGTCATAAAAAAAATTTACATTGCTTTGTGGTCGCTCTCTATTATTCTTCGTCCTTTTCTGCTCCTGCTTTCCATTGAATCGTCAGATAATTTTACTTTGACTTGTTTTTTTAATTGTTCGTTCGTTTGCATACATCGCTAGTTGTACTTGCTCACGCATCAACTATTCCATTGATACATAGAGAGCGCAGGTCGCGCATGAATGAACGAGTGGAAAGATAGTGGTGCTGCACAAATATGCGGATGAAAAAATACTACCTTTTCCGCGTAGCGCCTGTCGATGAACGAAAAGATAGTGGTGCTGTACAAATATGCGGCGGCGCTATAGTACGAGCCGATATACGAGCCTGAAGCATGAATGAAAAGATAGCGGTGTTGCAAAAATATGGGGACAAAAATAAAGTACGACCCTTTAATTATATCCGTGAAGGCATGGCAAATGTCGCATTGTAATTCTGACAGGTGTAAAGAACTATTAACTCTTTACTACATTTAATAATAAAATGAAACCTAATGAAAATATTCCGAACATAGAAGAGTTGTCGCGGAATAAACGACGAAATATTGACGAAAAAAGATTTTTTACATATAGTGTTTAAAAAAATATACTGACTAATAATACTACATATACATCTTTCTGTTACAGTTGATCGCTCTTCAGTCAAAGATCAAACGTCTCCGTCCAGCAGGATTTTGTCCCCATTGCAACTAACGCGTGTTTACACAACTGTCTTTGTAAAATTAGTTGTATTAGCTAGTGTATCATTGTAATACAAATGTGGTTTAGACTATGATAACTTGTTTGCCCAAATGAAGAGACTCTACCAAATGCAATTTGTAGTATATTTGTTTTTAAGAAAAAATGAATTATACGCAATTTTGATAGTTAGTAATATTGTATGGTTTCTACATCAATAAATACCAGCTATAACAATTATTAATTGCTTCGTTATTTTTCACTTTCCCCTCCTTGACAAAAATTTCAGCGTTCTAGCTCCGAAAATTGTTGGTATAAATGAATAAACATATAGAGACCAGATGTTCTCTTGATACCAGGAGCAAAAATTTTGCGAGTTAAAATCCTTCTTACTCCGCAAAATGCTAGTATTAATGAATTATAGGTATAGAGGCGTATAGAGAGAGGTATGCATGAATGAATCAATATATATATCCTTTTTTGGCACACCTCCTTGGGTCAGATGTTCTCCTGATACCAGGAGCAGAAATTTTGCGAGTTAAAATGCTTCTAACTCCGAAAAATGCTATTGATAATGAATGATAAGTATAGAGACGTATAGAGAGAGGTATGCATGAATGAATCAATACATATATCCTTTTTCGACACACCTCCTTGGGTCAGATGTTCTCCTGATACCAGGAGCAGAAATTTTGCGAGTTAAAATCCTTCTTACTCCGCAAAATGCTAGTATTAATGAATGATAGGTATAGAGACGTATAGAGAGAGGTATGCATGAATGAATCAATACATATATCCTTTTTCGGCACACCTCCTCGGGTCAGATGTTCTCCTGATACCAGGAGCAGAAATTTTGCGAGTTAAAATCCTTCTAACTCCGAAAAATGCTAGTAATAATTAAGTATAAGTATAGAGACGTATAGAGAGAGGTATGCATGAATGAATCAATACATATATCCTTTTTCGGCACACCTCCTTGGGTCAGATGTTCTCCTGATACCAGGAACAGAAATTTTGAGAGTTTAAATTCTTCTAACTTCCGAAAACGCTAGTATAAACGAATTAAGTATATAGAGACGTGCATGAAGACACGTAGGCATGTCTATATCAATATCAATATCCTTTTCCGGTACTCTCCCTCGGGTATATTCATACATATATACTTGCGTTATTATTAGGGATCAGAAGAATGTTGACTCGAATATTGCCCCTGGTATGAGGAGAACACTTGACTCGGGGAGGTATGCTGAAATTATTGTTAAGGAAAGGAAAATAACGAAGCATAATTATTGATTATTGGTATATCTGGCAATTTATTGATGTAGAATAGATACAATATTACTTATTGTCAGAAATGTGAACAGTTTATGATTTTTTCTTAAAAATGAATTTTACATATTGGAATTGATCTAGTTTCTTTATTTTCTTTTTGGAATACAAGCTATCATAATCTAGACTACATTTATATTACAATGATATTCTAGCTAATGTTACTAATTTTACAATGACTGAGTTGTATAAACAACTCTTCGGTGCAGTCAGATAAGAATCCTTGCTGGTTGGAGATGTATGGGCTCAGATGGAAGTGGATTCAACTGTTATATAAGCACATAAATGTTACAATCGTGGTTGCCATATCACCATCATTCGATAAATTTCTTTTATAAGTTTATATGATGAACTTTCATACAGCTAAAGTATTTGATACCCTGCCGAAGATTGTAATAAGTAATTTCATGTCGAAAATGGAGAAATGAACTCGGTGTCTTGTTATGGGAAAGCCGTTCTGCCAATATTGAGATTGTAGAATTCATCCCTCTATCGATTAGATAGCGTTGATATTAAAGTTGCTACATGTAAATTTGATTCTGAAGATCCCAATGTGACGATAAAAGCATAGGGCCGCCGAATTATTCGACAAGAAGTATCGAAGATTGCATACAATAAGGAGTACCTAGTTTTCCAGCAAAAATAGTCTGTCAATGAGGAAAACAATCGATTAGAGAATAGCGAAAAGTTAGAGGACAAGAATCTGATTCCAATATCCACAGTCCACGCAGAGGGTATTAAATTGAAATAACTGCATCTGAAATCCGTAGATTCAACTTAAACTAAAAATTTATGGGTTCAATTAATATAGATATAACAATAAGAGAGTAATAGACTAGGATTTTATTTGTAGATCAAGTGTACAATGCATATAGTGACATGATTAGCGCTAGTCAATACCATATAATAATCATATTATTAAATAAAACAATGAGACTTAACGTTAAATAATAAAGTAACAGAGAGGGTAACATATATGTGTATAAATATATATGTATACTGTATATGTATATAAATATATTTATAACGTATAACAATTAGACTATCACTGCTGTTCAATCTCTAATAGGTATAATAATAATTTTCATACAGCTTTTACTCTTTTATTTTTTTTTTTGCATCATTTTATTGTAGGTATATAATACATGTGTATAATTAGCAAGGTGTTAAAATGATTATTTATTTTTTTGGTACAGCAGCGTGCTCGGTCGTGTGTGGTGTGATATTCTTTAGATATGTGTCGAGTGTGCAGCTTATAAGCCAATACGAGACATTATCTACTGACTAGAAGCTTGTCCAAAGATTTTGTACAAGTTTCCTCCATAGCTAGAGGCTTCAGTGAAGTCCTCTTGTAAATATCTTTCAAATATTCGTAATAGGTATAAGTTGATTAATTTTATCTTTAGTATTGTCTGATTTTGAACCGCATCAACAACTTCTGTGTACGCGTATGAATGATAATGATTGTAACTAGTTTTTTATATTTCTACATAATCATTATATTACTATCGTTATTTTAACGATTATTTTACTATCGTAATTCGTTATTTAAGGTCATATCCTTTCTTTCTCATGTTTGAATTCGATAAAACGTTATAATCGGACAATTTTTCAGTTTACATATAATTTAAGGTCACATTTTTATCCGCAATATGTATATACATATATACTGTATTCATAATATGCTGCATCTACATTCTTTAATATAACAAATTTTTTCTATGCCGTACGGTGTGTATACAATATTCTAGATATAAATAATCTTTACAAAAATATGAATTTGGGAAGGCAAATTTATTTCAAATGTAGGATAGGTATAATTCTACGTCCGAATGAGAATGGGCTTAATTTAAATAGGTTTAGAAATCTTCAACTCAATATATATCTATACGCTATTTTTTGTTCACATTTCACACTAGGGACAGTTGAATCGTAACAAACGTCTTTGACGTGAAAGAATAATTCATTGACAACGAGGTGTAATCGATTTTACAGTTTCGTTTTTTTTTTTCCACTTGTCGTAAGTCCGATTATCATAAATATTACAATTTTTCATTCGTTCATGACCCTTGTCATTAGTTAATATAATAACATGTAATCAACTATTATACAGCAATTAGTGCATATTTAAATAATCATGAAAAGTAGGCCAATTTCTTTCAATCGAAACATTTCCCACACGCTCATATATGCATAATAATAATTTATCAACACACACGAGCGTCGCAAATGTATATTTTAATTTATATTTTAGCGAGTCTTTGATAGCTCCTATTTGTGACATGTAGATGGGTATATATATATGTATAGTAGATCTAGATGAAAAATTCTACGATTTATATAGTGCTCAATATTCATACTCGTTATAGACTTCTGACTATTATATTTATTAATGCATGATATCATTGATAAAGAATACATAAGGTTATATCATTAATCATTATAATATATTATATACTATATATATATATGTATGTTCGTGAAAATATCCACCCGTATTGGCAATAAAATGTTCATTTTTTTCTTTCTTTCTGTTCTTGTTCTTCCTGTTGTCGTTTTTATTTTTTATTTTTTTCTTTCTATTTCATCTTTTTTTTCTACAATATAGAATATGTATTTGTTTTTATGACAGAATTTCTTTTTCATTCTGACGATTGATCAAAGACTAATAATCGTCGTTAGAATATATACCGTTATAGTATAATGTATTTCATATATTAATAAATTACTATTGTTATCATACACTACTTACACGTTATAACTTATTCATCTAAACCTATATAGTATCTTATAAATACGTTATTTTTGGTAGATGCAACTTCTATTCATGACGTTATTAGTACGATCAATTCTATTACGACTATCGAGTATTCGTGTGCATTCGCTATCATTACACTGATTATTCTTTTGTATATATAATTTATATAGTTATCGTATATAGTATATATATATATATATATATTCATGCGATAATACGTGAATAAGGGGAAGACTATAAATTAATTAAGATTTTTAGATCTCTTATCTATAAATCCATTAATCTCGAGCACACGCAATTTTTTATTATATATTTATATATTGTAATAAAAAATGAAAGAAAGAAAGAAAAAAAAAGAAAAAAATCAATCAATAATTATTTCATACATTCGGCGTCGAAATTAGTTAGAGATTTTATTAGTTATACATAATATACCTATAATAATAAATTTTCATCTTCAAGTTTCGTATTATCATTCAATAATATTTCCTCCCGTTATTTTTCCCTTCAAATTATATATCGTCACTGATAGAATATTAAATGAACGGAATATATGCGTGTGTATTTCGGCGTAAATATCTGAGGACTAATGTCAAAGTATTTTTTTTTTTCGTATTTTTTTTTTTTTTTGTTTTTTTTATAAAAAATTGTAATTTATACAATATTTTCTTCTCTGATTTCAATACGAGCAAACTGCATCTTATAGTTTTCGCTTTTTCGTTAAACACGTGTAGATTGGTTGACAGTTATTAATCTTCAACTGGGTATACTAGTTTCACAACCGTTCTACATAATTACCGGGAAATGTACCGAAACATCCAGTTCTTTGACTTGATCCAACGAACCAACCGTCGTCACATTTTTCCATCACGTACACCGAGTCTCCTTCTTTTAGTTCTAATTCGTCGTCATTTTGAGGCCTGTAGTTGTACAATGCTCGATATCTGGAAAACACAAAAAATAAAAAATAAAATTACGATTTACTTCTCTTTCACCAAAATCCACGTATTTTCTTCTAATTTCAAAATTACAAATCCTTTTTCTGTCCCTTATCAACTAATTAATTTCCAAACAAATCTCACCTCAGAGGTTCGGAGTGGGTATCGATATGAAGAGTTTCATTAACGGGAGCTACGTGTAGCTTAGAGCCTCCCATCCGTGGCTGTAACAGTATTTCGATTTCGTACAATTTTTTGATCCACATAGAAAAGTTGGTTCAACTGATTTTGTTATCAGTAAATCATGATTCGTTTCTGAACATTTCGGCATCATCAGGAGAACAACTTTATTTAATAGTATTTACCAGTGAATTGTAATGAGGCTGAGCTGCGTTTGTGTTCGTTGGAATAGATGGCGTGTAATGATGAGGACCCATGCTAAGTTTTCCACCAGCTGAACCATTTGATAATAGACTGTGTGCAGCTGGTGCTGCAACGGGCTTATTCTGAGCTGGTGTTTCTGTGGATAAGGAGAGAATATTTTTCAGTCTTGAAATTGCCATTTTTAGACAAGATTGAAAAATAAAAAAAAATAAAAAAAATCAAATAGTCTAATTGTAAGCCTGTCTGAAATTTATCTATCCGTTTCATTTTCACGATTTTTCTGTATTTTATACATTAAAGAAACAAGACTGTTATTTTTTGATTCGTTGACAGAAGACATCGAGGATATCGATTCGATGTGATAATTGGAGTTCTCAAGTGGTGAGTACGTAGATTTTTAAATTCAATACACTCATGTTTGTACACACGTAATCTTGCTGTTTTTAAACCTCAAGAAGTTTACGCCAAGTATTAAAGAACGTTATCGAGAATCACCCACTTGACGAAATGTTGATATAAGATAAATCATAGATTACCTGGTCTGATTCCCGGCTCGACAAGAACCTCCACGTACGATATTGGGAAAATTCCTTTTCTATTACCGATACGACCTTCGTACCAATTTTCGTCGACTCTTCGCGTCAAGACCACCAAATCTCCTGTCAAATTTCGAGGCATTGCGTAAAATTGATTGTTACAAATTCCTAAGATCATAAGAAAAAAAAATAGAAAAATAACAACTTACCCTTAACCAGCGATAATTCGTGGGTAGTCTGCGCAACGAAGTTAAACTTGGCTCTGGCCTGACCCTCGTACGGTTTCTTCGGTGTTGTGGTCGTCCTTATTCCATCATATGGAAGAATCTGTAATTTTGTGTAAATATCGGTGATTAGATCCGATCGAAAAGATTTTCATTATAAATAATCAGCAATTTGTGAAATGGAGTATTTTTTACCTCAACATAGTTAAACGGAAAGAGTCCAATCATAGCGTTGTGTTCACCCTCGTACCAATTCTTGTCAACTTGACGTCTGACGAAGATAATATCACCACGTCTGAAAGTAAGCTCGCGTGATGATTGTCCAACAAAATTATACAGGGCCTTAGCTACGAGGCGAGGCTCCGGTGTTTGTTCTTGCGAACGACTTCTCTGGCTAAGATCATCGACGAAATCATCGTATCGGTTCAACGGGATTGGCGATTTCTGGGAGGGCCTATAACGCAGTTCATAATTAGAGTCATAGTTCGCTTCCAGAGTTGGTTTCAATCATTTATTCGCTACGTGTAAGCGCCTAGTTCAGTTTTAGGTCGGATAGCTGAAGCAACTACAGTGCCGTTGCGTGTGCCCAGCTTTTGTAGTATCGTAACTGTTGAATTTATTCATGTGTTCAGAATGCATGACACGAGCATATCACGTATTTAGGTCTGACTCTAGGGTCATAGGCATTGCACACCTACGTATGCGAATAAATTTCTCACGGGTATACGTATGCGATGGGAGGAAGAAAGAGAAAAAAAGAAGAAGAAAAAATGGACTATAATGTATTATTATAATCGGAGGAAATCTCGCGAAAAAATTACATTATCCTTGAAGTAATTATTCGAAAAATGAAAAAAAAATTAATTATGCACTCAGCAGGAAATCAGATACTGAAATTTCACAGAGGAATTCACACCGACTCCCAATGTCGAGTGAGAAAATGTCATTTCTAACAGACTCCATCGATCGATGACATTTGAAAAATTCTGACATTTAGCAGAAACTGCGTCGACCTAAGGGGTGGGCTATATTTAAGCTTTTATGGGTTCTGGCCACGTGGGGGAGGAGACATTTTTCAGATAGTTGGAACAGGAGATCTCTCTGCTTCTTCAGAGATATGGGACTTCTTTTTCATTCTTTTTCTTTTCTACTTCTTTTGAAAGGGTTCTTTTTTTCTTACGTGAAGTTATCCGTATGACGACGAGAGTCGATATCGTGTAATTCCTGGAGATATTTGCGTCGGCGTTCCTCTTGATAAACTCGTCGCATGTTTTCGGCGCTTCTTCGCGCCAATTCTGCCTCGCTAAGGACTTCTTTAGCCTCGGTACGAACGGGCGAACGATAATGAATGGTCACCTCACCTTCCACATATCGCCTGGGCGACTCTGCCGAGATAATAAGAAATCAAATGTTTTACATTAGCTTTTTATCCCTGTTTTTATTTTTTTCAATTATATGTGAATGATAAACCAAAACGAAACTCTGATTAGAAAAATTCTTAAGCCCCACTTCTTGATTAGAATTTCATTTCTCTCCCCGATGTATAATAATTGAACAAAAATTTAGTCATTTGCAATCATAAATATTATTCATTTTATCGGGGTTTTGGCTAATTAGTATTAATTAGAGTGATACACGCGAGCGATAGCCTTGGACGGGTTGCGTGCTTTTAAAACTCATTCAGTTCCACGTTCGTTTGTGAACCGTGGCCATACGGTTGAATGGCATACATTTATGTGAAAGCAGGAAATTTGCTCCAGTTGATTTACATCCGCGGAGATTAACGGTGTGAAACATTGACGAGGTCGTTAGATCGTTTATTTTTCATAACACAAATTATATTGCGTGATAAACGCCACTCGATATTTTCGAATAATTTTCTAATCAGATTCTTTGGTTTCGATTAAATTACAACCTTCCAAATTATTGGCTAGATAATACAGCGCTTGAGTGACGATAAGATTTTATCCTGTTCTCAGATCTGAATTAGTCGCTGTTAATCATGGATGAATAATGTTCTTCATAATTATTCATACACTGATGAGTATGTTATTTTTAAGATATTTTACAACTCTATTATTCGTCTCTTTCATCCGCTCGTGTAGGTATTTAAATTATTTTCCACATTTTCCGTAGGAATTAGTTGGGCCGACTTTCGCTCGATATGTTTCGCTATAGGAGTTTAAGAAATGAGCTAAGTCCGAATAAGTGGGTATAATTAGTCATGGAAACGATAATTAAGCGAGTAATTAAATCTATACATATACCGACGCGTAATATTGTTGTGCAATTATCACCGTATCTAGATCTAAGCATATAATCTGAAAATCGAAAGTACAGTGAAAGAAAAATTATTTCCGCTTGCCAAATGCGAAATTTAATCGTCCACCAATTAACTCAACACAAAGACTCGACTGCGTCGGGATATGGTTTTCCAAACCCTATCAAATTCTCAAATAAGGAGATTCGGTCCTATAATTTCCCACACTGACTTCTACACTTCCATGTGCAGATCAGTGATGTAATAATTAATTTATAAATTGAGCGGTCGGGTCTATTCTCAATTGAGTCCAATTTATCTCATAGCCTTTGGACGTCGGGATCTGGACTCGAGAGATGTATTCGCGTCTATTGCAGATTGCTTGATATCGGTAAACGAAATTAATTTCATTTTTTAATACACCTTTTCTCAAAATTCAGTATTCGACGCTTCTGCACCCTTTTAGTTCTGATAAATGCACAATACCTCCACCAGTGAATGAGTCATTAATAAAAATCCGATGAACCGATAGATCTTGGTGAAAAGAAGACAAAGTATGTCAACTTTTACATTCCACGCTGCAGCATCCTACGGTCAGAAGACTCTCGTGTCTTTTTCCGTTAATTTTATCACTTAGCTAGCGTATGTTATTAACGACTTAAGAAACGACCGCGAAATGGACTTCATTAGTTCTTCTAATGTACAGAATTATTTTAGTAATCATAGTTACTTATGGCTGAATGGGTTTGCATAGAAAATTGCGCTGGGTATTATTCTGGGATGGAAGTACGCATGATATTTGTGAAAAAACGCGAGTATAAAATTCAGAAAATATCCTGTTTTCAAATTTCCGTGAAGACCAATAACTTTGGCGCGGATCAATGTCTCGATAGAAACAATTATCAATCATATCTGAATGAAACCGATGTTTTTTTTTTATCCACAAACAGAACGTGGTGAGCAAGATTAATGAGATTTGTCCTACTTTGCTTGCATAGCTCGCACTTATTCGATTCATACGAAGTAAATTCTAGGGCTTCGCATAGCTGCATTTTTACAACGTCCCTATTCCTATTTTCTCTAACATCCAACCGGCTATCATTCTGCCGCATTTATAACGAACAAAAATCCGCATATGTTACTTCGATCTTAAATCTGGAATTCTTCATTCGCTTTTTCACTTTTTCTTCCTCTACACGCGTGGGCGAGTTCAAGTATTTACTGCGCAAAGGTGGAGAATTGAAATAAACATATTATGAGTCACTTCGAGAGTTGCGCAATGAATCGTAGTATAGCTTTGGTATAAAATTATCCATTACAAGATTCTCTTACTCTTTCATCGACAAGATAATTTTACTTTTCGCGATTCGAACTGGTTCAAAAAACCACACATAAATTCTTAGACTTGAAGGATAGAAGTGCGTTCAGTTTATTACCTACTAATTAGGGTCAACTAAAGGGTGAAGATTACGACTGAATTTCTCTTACAAACAAAAAATACAAAGTCAAATGGATATGTTTTTATACTAATGATAAATTGGGATCGATTGTTCGCGAATTATAATTGATCCAAAACGAATTTGATTATCTAACGTTCTGGCAATAAATTTGATGAAAAACCAACTAGGTGTTACAATTTTTCTATCAGATATTTTAGATCTCATTCTATTAGTCATAGTAACAACGTGGGATTGAACTAGTTTGATTAGATTGCGTGCGATTGTGATAGTTAGGGTGAAAGAAATCTGTTTTCAAAGTCTAACCTACCGAAAATTGCGGCCAATCTCACGTTTAACAATAATTAGAAAATAACTTATAATGACAAGACGCGGAGCTGAGCAAAGATTCGACTGATACGACATGTCGGCGGGCAAATCCTCATTCGAATTAGAGACTAGCGCATGCGTGGAATCATCGTAGTAACGTAGGAAAGTGAGGGAAACCAACTGAACGAGGCCGTTGTTCTAGTTTCACGGATGATGACGTACTTATGCTAGTCCAGAGATCATTTACACTTGTTAGAGGAACGATCGAACCGCGGGAGATTTAGGCAGAAAATTTCAGGGGCCTATCCATCGCCTTTTGCCCGTTAAAGAAGGCCCCTTATCTTCAATTGCGACGTTCACTAAGTTCTGGAATGATAGGATGTAATACTACACGCACCCATATCAAGATCTTAATCTGACAATGAGCCAGAAAGGCTACAACATCGTCATGAGCCAGGAAGCGCTTTCTTACGGAGATACCTTATTCCACAATCGCGATATCCTTAGGCGTTAACTTTCCTGATAAGTGGCTCAAGTCAAAGTTGCAGAGTTGAATGATAGCTCCGTTTTTCATGCCAAAATTTCAGTAAAAATTACCCTTCTTGATGAATATATTCGTACACGTAGGATCGATTATTCTAATCATGATTCAATAGATCCAGTTTTATCATTTTCAAAGTCCAGTCAAACCCTTTCTTTTTATTTTGTGAATAATATTTTTGTACTCAAGAATTGTGTTCTTCCCAGTCTCATAAGTTCGCGTTACCTGTTCTTCCACTCATTGCTAGATTATCATCTTGACGTTGCCTAGGCGTAGTACTATGTGTAATTACATAGCGAAGGTAGGTACTACAATGCCCACGTGGAAGTCCGTATTGTAAAGATTCGGCAAGGCATCTTACATTCACGTGAAAATAGCGGGTAATTATACTCATACTTAAACACGTAAGTATTTAGCAAGGAAAACGGCGGAAATCCCGAGCCAAGATTTATTACATATTTTATTTTCGCTCTGTAGGATGTTTCGCAGCGACTCACGTTAATTGATGTCTATTTTTTTTATTTGGACAAACTACTGATTATTGTTTGGAATAAAATTCAGAATTTTGCGTCCCTAGACACACTTCATCTGTATCTTTTTACAAATTGTAATTACAGCTATAATCCTTAGTTCGAAACTAATTATAATCATTACAGATATCTAATTAGAAATATTGGAAACGTGGATTAAGGTCGAGGTTTATTTTTAGTAGTGAGATTATTCAGACGATGTGACTTTACTTTGAATATTTTCGGTGATAAATTGGAGAAGTTTTATCAAATCTGTAACAAAATTATTCATCGAAGATTTGAACCGTTTTCAAATATATTTTCGAAACGAATCTCTTTATCTCACTTATACTTATCATTGGAATTAAGTCACCTGCTGAATTTCCAAACGTTCTATCATAAATTTTGTTTTATCTTATCGGTTCCTCACCCGCTTTTCGATACGTATCGATCGAAAATACGGCGTGGAGTTTATACCGTATTATTTCACGGTAGATAGATGTGATTCAAGTTATTTTGAATACTATATACCAACCCCAAAAGCTTGACTTCAGTCTCACGATTTAGATTCAGTCATTACACGGCATATTATATCAACGAAAAAATCTTTTTTCTATTATTCAAACAAATGAAAGTGACGAAATAATCGAAAGTTTAAATCCTAATTCTCCTTCGTTGAGCTAGGTCATCATTTCCATGAATCTTTTTTATTTCTTTATTACCTACTTCGCAGTAAATTCGAGGCGTACTTCCGTTTCTAAAACTAAAAATAGTAATTACCGCGAGCCAAACTATCCGACGTAGTTGTTCCTATCGTGTTAAATTTTAATTAGGTTGCCACATAACTGTATACAACAATAGTGATCATAGATTTAATGAGACTTCTATTATTGTTACGATTCATTCTCTGTATACTGACTGTATGGGATCGGGGCGTACACAGATGGAAACACGTTTCCGGTTGGGGGTATAAGACTTCCACTTGACTTCCGGTGATCCAGCGTCGATCTATGCGTTGCAACTGTAGGTTCGGGACGCGCTTTTTCAACAACGGAATTTTCTTTCTCTACAGAATTCCCATCGCACCAAACAACCACGGAACTTCTAAACCTAGCCGATCCTCGAGAAGATCGATCCTCATTTTTTGCTTCGCTCTTCTTCGCAGTTTTCTGAGAACCGGATGTACCGCGAATCGTAACAGGAACCGGAAGTGGTCGCGAAAGATTACGCGACAAGTCCAATAAGTTTGTAGCGGTTTTTAAAGCAGCGTTAACTCGCGGCCGGTCAAAATTTTCACCCCTACTTAAATTGTTGATACCATTTCCACCGAGATCCGTCACTTTGCATTTAACAAGTTCACCCCTCAGCGGAGTACTTTCGACAGAATAATCTCTCAGGACTCTACGATCTTGACGCACAGTTTCCTGACGCAAAGCCTCCGAGACTTTCGACAGATCAAGTGGCGGCGGAACTCTCCGTCTTCTGTTACTAAGCTTTGACTTTTCCCGCAGATCAACTCGAGTCGCGTGAATTTCTTGAGGCTCTTTGACGTAGTTCAAAGATGGGCGGACCTGAGAAATGTTAAGCTTTCGAGAAAGTCTATCGTCGCTTTTTCTCAGTTCAGATTCACTCTCATGATTTAAATGGCTCAACTTCGCTTGGGAATAATCATTATCAGTCAAATTCAAGTCGATAGTTGAGCCGTTTACTGTGAGACGAGAAATTACCCCTTTCCGAGGATATCCGGGTACAACGTCATTCGCAAGATCCGGCATGGACTTGTAATTCTTCTTCGACATTCCGAAATCCTCCGATTTATTTGACGGCGTGATAAGCTGCGGCGATAACTTCCGGTTCTCAATACAAGCTTCGAATCTGTTCAGCATCCTAAGCCCTTCCGACTCGGGCTTGTAAGCTTGGGAGCTCGAAATATCTCGCTGTAAAAAACCGTCCTGTACTTCAAATTTTTTCTTCTCGGATGTTCGACGCTCCGGGGGATCCGGCGGGTTCGAGTTTATCGTCAAGGGGGCTGAACCGACCAAGGAATCGCCGGAAATTAGCAATTGATGACCAAATATTGACGAGGGTGGCTCGGAAGTGGGCAACGGGGGCGCAGGGCTATCGCTACCACCGAAACCAGGGCTTTCCAAAGATTTTGATGGATTAACGCGCGAGGACAGCTCAAGGCTCGCTGGGATTACAGTAGATTCACTTTTGAGAGGTCTAGATGGACCGTAGTACTGTCCGTCTTTTGTGCCGTGAACTGACCCCTCGAAATCCCTAAAATTCGCCGACTGATTAATCGGCGGGGCGTTTTTAAGATTTTTTTTATTCTCCTGGAGGATAACTTCCTGCAGAATTCTACTCCCATTTTCCGGAGCTTCGGAGACTCTGCTGTTCTGGCTGGCTCGACTGGAATTCTCCGTTCTTCTATTCTGAATACCACTGATTTCGGAGTTGTTACTTTGGCTCGTTAGAGTCTCCACACTTCCATAGCCACTTCCGGTGTCCTGATGAATCTCACCGCGACTATTACTCCGGTCTTTGAATTCCGGAGTCGTGTTAAAACGGCGCTTCGTCAACTCTGAGCCAGTCTTTGGTATCGTGGCGAAAAACTCGCGTCTTAAATCGCGATTTCTTCGAAATATTTCGTGCAGTCTTTCCCGGCTACCCCGATACGCGGTTTCTTCCGTATCGAATCGCCCGTCATTATAAGACCGGAGTTTTCCCTTGTTGATAAAGTTTCTTTCTAGAGTTCCATCCCGCGATATTTCCCCGTCAATTTCGTCCCTAATCGCTACCTGCTGTGAATTATTGTTGTAAGTATTCCGACGATTTTTTATCTCCCGATTAATTGCTGGCCGATTACTAGCCGTCCAAGATTCTTCGGTTTTGTTGTAACCGTGATTCTCGTTGTTATTATAATTTCCGAAATAATGTCTTTCCGGCGAATAATCACTCTCTCGTTTCCAACTCCAACTGTCGACACTTTCGTCGTTCGACTCCGATCCAATAGGCAAGAAATAATTATCCGTTATGGACTTATTGCTCAAAGTACCGTTCCCGTAATCGTCTGTATTGACGTCGACGTAAATTAAAGAAGTGACTTGCGGCTCTGGCATCGAACGTCGATGTAACATATGTTTCCTCGGATCCGACGTCACGTGTTGCCGCATCTTGGCACGTTCAAGATCATTGATATCCGAGGCGAGACTAGTCCACTGTTGACTATGCTCGAGGTCTTTTACTCGGGAAAAATGACTCCCTCTAGGGTCTGCTGCAGGTGGGGAATAGATTCGCTCCATTGAATTTCGACCGCGTTTTTACTCCACGTAGTTATATAGTATCTGTGCGATGTTTTACCAGATATATATGTATATATAACTTCGCCCGTTATATTGATAGAGCTTCACTTCCGCGCACTGAGTCTAAGTAATCCGAATTATACGCGATTATTGTTTTGCCCGATCGCAACGCGTAAGTCTTCTCCAGTTCTTTCGGGTCTAGATTTCACTCCAGACTCTACTAACTAAAGATACAAAAATCGTATTTCAAAAAATTGATACTTCGAAGGCGGGGAACTCTCCGAAGAGAGATGCCTCGCCTTCGGTGACCCGATGCGCACTGGGAACACGGTGAATATAGAACAATAGCTTCGAGTCTCTCAGGAACTTCCACACTAAGACGTCACGCCGTCTGACCTCACGAAGATTGCTTATCGTTATAGGTAACTCGTCCGTCTAGATATTTCAACAACAATAATAGTTTTCGGAATCATTTTCACGATGATTATAATTAAGAAAAAATTCAACGCTATTTCGCGGAAGATCCATTTTTATCGGGACTTTTATCGTTTCGTTTTTTTTTTTTTTTTTTGTGATTATAGAAAGTGATCGAAAGATAACGAAATTCCAAGCCGAAATATTAATTGGTGGATTCGTTGAGTAGATAAGTTTAGTATTTTCTCGATTGATAATTGACTGAAGATATTAACTCTGTCCGTGAGTCATTGTGGAGACACATATTATGTTTGTCGATACATATTGCACTCACACCTGGCTTTTCTCGGTTCTAATATGGGTCGGCTTATCGCTATTAGCTTTCTTGACTTTACGAGGCTAGATTATAGTCGACCGGTAGTCACGAAATGAGATAATTAAGATCTTCAATCTTTTGACTTGGGACAATAAACATGTCTGCCTACGTAAGACTCGAATTTTATAATACAGAATTACGTAAGATATCGCCTTCTCCCAGTGAAATAATAAATTCAACCAGCTGTTGGCGTTGAAGGTCAATATCAAACTCGGACTTTGACACGAATTTTACTATTTTTTCATCAATCCGTTTTCGGAAAATTATCGAGTGAACGTGTTACATCGTAATTTCGTAAGCACTGGTAGCGAGGTTTATGGGTAGGCTGCTAATACTGTCAAAGCCGAAAAGATTCATTTGGAATGAATTTTTGAACGATTGAAGGCTCGATTTCAAAAAATTATGATCGACAGTTACGCGAGACGGTTGGATCAAAATGACACAATATGTTCTGTGTTTTTCTCGTATTAAGGTAAACTTTGAAAAAATTGAAAGTGGAGAAATATTTTTTAGGCGAAAATTCACGCGCTCTACGTTTTGGCATTTTATAAACTTTACTGCAGCGCAGACTTTTGCTTGTTCAATATTTAGAAGCTGGTTAAACGTCAACAGCATTTGCGTAATATTTATTTAAAGCACAAATGACACGAACTGTGTCCCCCTTCCCACGAAAGCTTCACGTTTGTGTATTCAAACACCAGTAGATCGAGCGAATTTGTAAAAATTTCAATTTTTTTTTTTGCCGAACGTGTAGGTATGTTGTCAGTTGTTTTCCGCTCAAAATTTTCGTCCCAAAATTCCTTCACTCTAAATTCAAGTTTCCCAAAAATCTAAATCGACAATTTGCTATGCATTACAAGCGCGCAGACAGCGTGACGTCTTGCTAATCAATCATGAGAGTCTAATGAATTCTGCGATAACAACTCACTGCACTTTTGCACTTTTAACAACCACACTATTCCGTTATTAATATTTTCTCCACGTTTCCGCGTTTTTCCGTATCCCCGACACCTTTGGACACACCGTTTATGCGTAGCTCGCGCACGAAGAGCATCGTAGGAACTGTTCAGGCTGTCAAGAGGCACCCTGCCAATATATGGAGAGACTGACTGGCTGACTGAGTTATCAGTTAGTTTAGATTAGATAAAGTTCGCCCGTTGAAGACGCTGGCTAGGTTGTCTTTGTGAGGTGACAATACAGCTCGAATTACCCAGGCGAAAGTAACCAGTCCCGAAGAAGCGGTCCATAAGTCTATAGCTGAGAGTTAGTTGTACCTAGTTTGGTCGAAATCGAGATCAAGGTCAGCCCGGATTTGATTGCCCATTCGCGATCTATTTCGTTTTCTATTTGCTAGTTTATTTTTTGTTCTAACGACGAATCGCGCGAACGGGTATAAGTGCGTTCTACGTTTATTTTATCAAGGCTACGGAGCACTGCGTTCTGGTAGGCTAAACGATTACGTAATATCTTAGTAGTGAACCGTTACTTAGTGAGTTACTTCATTGTGTTACGAATTGCGGGCGCCTCATTCAGTTCAAGTCTCGATATTACAGCGCCGGACACGGACGACGAAAGGTTCAGTCCGTCGAGAATCGTCCCATACTCATTTACAATCGGATCGTTTATGGGGTTTTTATAAAGACTTCTTTCAGAAGGGAGAAACTACGACGATTTACTACAGGGGCGCTTATCTGATGGGTCAAAGGTCGAGGAATGAGAAGAACGACTATGGATATTTAATAATCAATTCAATTGCGTGGCAATTTTAAAAAGAGAAATCAATGAAATAAGGAAGGGGTGAAATTTGTTCCGTTATTTGATTTATTTTGTTTCGTTTCTTTCCTTTTTTTTGGTTTTTCTTTTCGATAGCTTGGTGAAAAATATTCTCCAGTTTTATCGGGGCTGATTTATTCGAATATATATCCTTATGATGGAAAGTGAAATGTCTGCGTTGAATAACCAGAAGATTTTTCAGTCTCGAGCCTGTCTTATGGGATTCTGGTAGATGATAGCAATAGAAGTACGAGTCAATAGTATAGGTATAAAAAGCATGAATTTAGAGTATAATTTCCACAGAATTATCGAGCCGCATCCGAACGTGACTCTAGAGTTGGCCACTGCTTAACCTCAATAAATTTAATGAAAGTATGCAATAAGCCTGTAAAGTATTCGTATAGATATACAGTGAGTATTTTTAAACGGTAATGAAGCGATCGTTGAGCGAATGGTAATTGCACTAAAAGAACGTTGAACCAGTCGAACATGTACTGTATATTATTTTTTACGTGTATAACGGTAAATTATACGTAGCTTGTTAAAAAAATGAAATGAAGAATTTTTAATTTTTAATAAAGAAGAAGAAATGCACAAAGATATTGGAATCATTTCAAATTCCCACTCGAAAAATCCGCGCCAATTTCATTGCCATACCAGCATGGCTTTGGTTTTAGTTAAAAGTAACACGAATCATGTGTGAAAAACGTATCATGCAACCATATGTATATATAAATGCGAAATATTCGATACGTGCTCTTTTATTGACACTCGGTATAATCATGCGTTTGGCAGACAAATTTGACGATTGAATTTTTTTTTTTTTTACCCAGTGCAAATGCGATATTCTGATGCAGTTCAACAACACAAAACACAACACATGCAATTCGGAACAAATTATTTTTGTATTCGCATGAAATTCGGCAACATACACAAATATGCGTATAAGTATAATATCTGCTGGTTGAATAAAATTTTTAATAAGAATTGTATGAAATATATTTTTCTTCCACATTCTGTAGAGCAGATATGGTATGAGTAAAACGATGAAATTTCAAATCAACGGAGTATATATAGGTAGGTATTTTTTATCCATAGAGACAAAGCAGCTAAAATTAATATTAGCTTATAGCATTACCTTGGCGATCGCCTTTGTAGTGTGGAGCTTTTGGTGGCGGTGGGGGTGCAGTGGCGTACTCTATATTTCAGCCAAAGAAAATGAAAAAAATAATAATAATAATTAGCCGAGCTAATCTAAGGCTAGAAAATTAGAATGAATAAAGTTGAACAACGTAACAAGTAACGACTAAATACTATCATACATTTTCTATATCTAAATCACATAAATTCACAAGCTTCGCTCTTTTTGTCTACCTAAGCCGCGTGCCTCTTTTAATCTATCGATATTGATTTGTGCTGTGTTTGCATGTTTCGTAAGCCAAGGAGGATCACGCGAGAAAATCAAAGAAATACATCAAGAACTGTAGAATTTAGCACCCAACGAAATTATCAAATGAAATATAATTTTAAAATTTTTGGAAAAAGTTTTTGGTACTTGAAGACTTCACAGTACCAATAAATCTAACGAACAGGCATGAATCCTCCTCGTCATAGACTTCCATGGCTCAGAGGCAAAAGACTAAAAGCTAGGTTCGGACAATGAGCGGACCAAATAGAGACCTTCGAAGGTTACAGTTGGTCGCGCTGTGTACGTTGGTATCGGTGGCCACCAGGGAGTCGATTCCCTGTGGATGACCCTTGGCGGTGTAGGCTGGTACCTATATCTTGGCCTGTGCTTGCTGGGGTCAAAGTGTTGATTAGCGAATGGATCCGTGGATAATCTGGAGTTGAAGATCGCGCCGGATTGCTTCAGAATTGAGGGTGGCCTTCGAGGTCTGATTGGCGAGGAAGAAGTAGCGCGAGGTCTTCCGAAATTATTCCTTTCTGCGGCATCGCGATCAGATACTTGCCTCGTAGGTGATGATTTCTCTAATTCCGGTGACGAAATACATCGCGCGTTGTCGCGACGACTAGGAAACCTGTGCGCTACCCACTGACCCGCCAAATACGGTGCAATATCACGAAGCTCGTGAACGTTTGGTGCCGAAGTGAACATCTCACCTAATATTGATACGTTATGATCCTTCTCGAATCTCTTTCGGATCCTTCCAACCGCACGTTTCCCTTGAAGTTCGCTCGCTTCCATTCTCCTCGGCGTAGAACTTGAAGACGGCCGCTGCTCCTTCAGTTCAGCTAGTTTACTGATCACATGAATCCGAGGCATTCCCAAGTCTTCCATTCGCAAAGGAACTCTTGGTATCGGTGGAGAAGTACCTCTTCTTCGGGCTCTTCCAGGTACTACCTCGTACTTTCGACGCAGCCAATTGACATCCGCAATTTCTTGTCCCTTGACGATCACCTTGTCGATTTCCTTCTTCAATAAATTCCTCGTCAGTTCAGGGTCACTTTGAAATCTTTTCGGCGTTGGAACCACCTTTATTCTACCTCCGGGAAGCTCTTCAAGACTTTCGTACTTGGCCCGCAATCGTTTAACCGCACCGCTTCTGACAAGCTTCAAATATGCCCGCCAATATTTCTCTGGATCTGGAGAATCGCTTCGTTTCCAGAGACTTTCCACACTCGACGTATTCGAAGCTGGCCGATACGGACTAGCACTTCTCGGACGCTCCCGATCTTCATCTACAATACGTGAACGGCCAGATCGCGTTTGCGGAGCTGCTGGTATACCAGTTGGGCTTCGTCTAGGCGATATGGAGCGAGGGCGAGGACCGTAGCTCGACAAAGCAGCGAATTTTGCCGATTCTGATTCCCCGAAGAGTTCCTTGAGGTCAGCAAAACTCTGAGAAAACGTCGACCTCATATCCGACCTCTCAAGACCCTCCGGAGTAGAAGCAGCGTGGCTGAAACTTCCCGAAGGCTTCATCTCCGCGGTGCCAGTATCAAATTTTTCAAAAAATTCCACTTTCCTAGGCACATCTTCTGCGCTTCCCTGCCTGATAACGGTTCTCACAGATGCCTCGGAGCTCTCCGTCGTGCTGTCCACTTCACTGGTAGACGCTGGACGCGATGGCTTTACGGTCTCGTCGGAAACTACCATCGCTATTTCCGGTTGTTTCTTAGACCACTGTTCCATCACGTTTTCAACTCTACGTTTGTTTTTCGGCGTCTCATCGCTGGGGGTTAAGACTAGTAAGAAATCGCTCTTGTCCTTCGGCTTGCTCGCTCCTTCCTCCGACATCTCCAGAGAGTAACACGTCCTGGGCGAAGCGCTGGAAAAGCTAGGAGTAGCACTGGAAATCCCGGGCTTTGACTGTGCCGATGCTGCTGCGATCGCGCCGCGAGTTTCGCGAGGGGGAATCGACGTCTGCAAGGCTTTCTTCTGGGTCACTTTGTCCAGGACTTCTTTGCTCAATGTTAACGATAACCTTTTCTTCTCGAGTTCGGACATTGGAGGGATGCCTGAGGTTCTTTCGGACTGAGACCTCTCCACGCTCCTACCTCGACTGATTGACCCGCTTCTTTTCAACGGAGACTTCAGACGTTCTTCTTCCAGTTTGCCATCAGCCTTTTCTGCCATTTTGCAGATATCAGGTGTGACCATAGAGTGGCAACGCACGTGAAGTGTTTTATTCTCGTCCTGAAGATCCTCTCCGAATTCTTCTTCCGGTGGAACGACGATTTCGTAGTCTGATTTCGCGACAGTCTTAGTCTTCTCAGTCTCGGGCTTTCCGTTGTCGCTGCTGTAGATTTCGTTCAGTTGATTTTTCAGAGCGTTTACTTGCTCTATCGACAAACTGCTCCAAAGCTTGCGACTTACTCCGAGATTTTTCGGTAGCTCTGGTTTTACGGCACGTTCAAAGTTCTCGGACAATGCAGCCCTTTTGTCAAGGGTGTGAGCGACGCTTACAACAGAATTGCCTCGCCAGAGAGGTTTGTAGACGTCCTTCCGCGCTGCCATATCGCGACGACGAGACGATTCCAATTCACTTTCCTGGCTTTCGAGTTTTTGAAATTGTTCGCGAATGTTCTCAACCGATTTCTCTTTGCATCTAAGACCAGAGTCCCCTTTCCATCTGAACTGATCCACCTCTTTGGGTCTGAAAAGAAAATCCTTCTCCTTTTGTACGCTTTTTAATTTTCCATACAACACTTCCAATTCTCGTTCGGCTCGCTCCTTGGACCTGACACTCTTCCAGCGATCGTAATCAATGATTTCCTCATTTCTAAGACGAGGTCGCAGGTCACTCGACGATGTGGTCCTCTCCAGTTCTCCCATACGCTCTAGGCTTGCGTAAAAATCATGCAAGTCTTTGTACCTCTTCGACTTCCTCTTACAGTGCAACATCTCGAGAACATACTGCTGGTATTCGTCTCTGTCAATCTGCGAGAGGTTTAACGAACTCGTGCTTTTACATAAAGACAAAGTCGACCCAGAGATCATCTTCTTCCGCTGGTCAACTTCTTCGGCACTTCTAGCTCTCGCCTTTCTCATTATAGTCATTCCTGGCGCGTCCTGATGTCTTAGGCTCTGTATTCTACGACAAGCCGGAGATCTTACTGGTGACGGTGAGGCTGGTCGTGGCGGTGCTTCTTCAAAATCATTCTTTTCTTCTTTCTCAGACAATACCTTCAGCGGTGGTTCACTCAGGCTTCTCTCCTTGTGGCAATCTCGCGTGAGGTCTGGACTACGTCCACGAAAAGATGAAACTGACCCGAATTCCATCGCGTAATCGTCTATGCTTAACAAACTGTCGAATTTACTGATTTTTTGGAACACTGATCGACCTGGCCAACTAACTCCGTAGGGACTTGAACACCTCGAAGAAATACTTTCGCGTTCCCAGTTCTTGAACTTGGAATTTGAAACTGGCTTTTTACTGGTGAGATAAATGTTGAGGGATCTAAGAGACGGCTCGGACTTAAAATTGTCACTGTTTTCAGTCTGGAACATCCTCGCTCGTTCTAGGACCGAAGACATTCTGAGAACACTGTTTTGAGATGGCGTCGGCGAAGAGACGTTTCTGAGGAATAGATTCTGAAAGAATGTATCCGACTTCATGATTTCTTGATGTCGTTTTATCTGATCCACCGTGAGTCTCTGGACATTGGCATCTCGAGGATCCAGTTTCTTCAATTCCTTGGCTATCTCAGTTCCTGCTGCCTTTCCCAGACCTTTCTTAGACCTCTTCTTTTCCGCGTCGTTCTTCTTTCCATTCGAAGCTTTTTTACCCTTCGAGGACTCCGAGTTTCTCTCTTTCCGAGACTTTCTCTTCTCCTCTTTCCTATCCTTACCGTCAGGAATCACGCTGATAGTTTCCGGTTTTTTGATCGGTGACTTGACAATGGTTTGTGGTTTATCTCGTGGCCGTTTTCTTTTCATACACTCACTAGTTCCTGCCTCATTATCAAAAGTAGAGATTGACTTGAGCGATTCTTTGCTCTCAAAAGACTGCAGATTCTCACGCTGCTTCGCAACTTTGGGTCTCGGACTCTCCACAGGTTCTGCAAACGTTGTTCTGCGACTAGTAGGAGTTTGGTGTCTGTTCGACGTAGACGTTTCCGTAGTTTTCCTAAGTAGTTCCCGACCCTTGGATGATATAGCTACAGTAACTTTCAAGGACTTGTCTTCCGGCGTATTTTGCCTAGTGTTTCTCGCCGAAGAGTATAAAGTGGTTGAACTCTTGACGACAGTACCAGACGGCAAAAGTTTCGTTTGCACTTCTTTTTCACGCTGCCGCTGCACAGCCCGTCGTACTTCTTGTGGCGATGCCAAATCCGGTGACCTGCTCAATCTTTTACACGCTTCGTCTTGTTCTTTCTTCGTTCGTTTAGGTCTCGCTTGATCCTTCCTCGTCAGAGTATCAGCTATCCTTGATCGACTACCATGATGACAAGTTCTTTCGGGAGAATACAACCTATCGACAGTAGATTCTCTAGAACTGCAATTGGACATGGGACTCTTGGAAGGGACGCGTTTTATCGGAGGTTTATCGTCCAAAGGACGTTTAACGCCTGATAATTTTTGCTCCGTATCAGTAGACCTCCTTGAAACGAGACTAGGAGATGAAACCGTTCTAGTTCTAGATCTCTCAGGGCCTGAAGTACCCCGCGTGACAAACGGCTCAGACCTCTGATTCGAGAAGTCTGCAGTTAGAGTGGAAGAGACTTTTGTCCTCGTCGTTACCGGGCTCGAGGACAACGTTCGGGTAACCCTAACTCTCTGCGCTTCCTCTTTATCCCTGCGATGTTTTTCAAGGTTGCAAGATAGTCTATCCCTAAGGAACCGGATGTTAGAAACGTTGTCGGCACTGAAGCACTGCTCATGTCTCGGGTTTGTTGAGTGGGGATTTTCCGCCACTTGCATCTTTGAGTAGAGCCTTAGGGTGGTATTATTCCGAGAGGATCTTCTCCTGGGTGGCGAAGGTGGTCTACTAGAAGGAGATGCGATTCTAGAAGGAGGTCTTCCCGGTGGCGGTGACGGAACTCTTGAAGGTGTAGACTGCGACCGTCCGGTATTTACGGGATGTGAATATCTGGTTGGTGAAATAGCTAGCGACGGTGCGGACCTTTTATACTGGGAGAAGATCATTGAAGGTGGTGGTGGCGGTGTGGGAACCGTCGTGCGTGATCTGATTAAAGAATCCTTGGTTGTCGAGGAAGGGATCTTCTTGTGAACGCGTATTCGCGTCAGGGTGGGAGATATCGGGAAGTATTCGATCACTGATTCGTCGTCTTCGTCTGTGGACAGATTTTTTTATATCGGACGATTAGACGCGTTCCAAAGGTCTTGACTTTCAACCCTTTCACCAAGGATAAGCTGGTGGGCACGTGTTTCAATTTCAGCGTGTGGATATTGTGTCGAGGATCATTTATTTCTTCTTCTGGTGCTTTTTAGATATCAAAGATAAAATATGCGTAGAAAAACCTTTCGACTGCATTCCAATATCGATAGATTTGAGGCGGCTGTGCTTAGCTTATAAATATTTATCAAATAATTTACGTGCATAAAAGTTCTAGACATACTCATACACTTGAAAAAAATTTCATGCTAAGGATGCAAAACCATGCTGGATGTTACTTAGATCACATGAATGGTTAATAAACATATATCCAACAGTTTTATCTTGAAATTAATAAATTAATGAATTAAAACAGCAAAAACTAAACTTCATATGGTTACAGATTATGTCATGAAACGAAAAAAAAAATAATTAACACCTTTACCCAATTACCCAAAGTCATTATGATTTTTTATGATCATTATTTCGTTAATCAGACACGAAGAATCAGTATTTTTTAATAAAAATGCAATTCCAAATCGTCACCTGGTAATAGTAAACGAAGAGTGAGCTGTGATAGTGATATATAGTGAGCGAAAGAATAAACGTAGTAAAATAAGAAAAGGAAACGAAAAATATATTGAAAAGTCCAGAGCAGGTAAGAACTTGATGTCAAACGATCGGAGATTGACTTACCCTTTGGACGTTCTGGGGCTGGTTTGCGGAGACCGTGTAAAGGAACGTCACCACCACGTTGCACAGTTTTATAGGCTATCCTTTGCTCCAAAGGACTTATGGGACTGGCGTCTTCACGTCGACGAAAAACCAGGGTAGAGTCACTCTCGTAGCCTGACTCCTTTAGGGCGCTAGGGAAGAAATGAATGTATTTGAAATCTGGGCGAAGAAATTTTGAGTTTCATGCTATTTATCTCTTTCTTGGAATACAAGAGAATGATTAATGATTTTTAAGCAACCCAAGACGATTTTTGACTGCCTTTCGTAAGTGAACGAAAATAATTAATGAAATTTGATAAATAAATGCGAAACTCACTGGGACATGTAGGGTTTCGCTGTGTGGGTGCTATGTTGCTCGAACGGCTGTAAATGAAACATTAAATGTTACTCGAGTTCTCGATGAGAATGAGAGTATAAATTATTACAACACCCAGAGAACATGCGACGTGCTTTATTAGATCCAGAAAACATAGATTCGGTGCAGAGGCAATTTAGACACATCTATATCACATCCGTACATTATATAGTGTATGACGAAGAGTCATCTTAAAATTGACTCAATCATCATAGAAAATTGTGAGAGATTTGAACAAACATACGAAGTAGTTGTATACGAGCGAGTAATTATTGCTTTATTGTTAATCAGCAAACACACATACATGCCGAACACTAAGGCTAAACATTCATCACGTGAATACGTAAACGCACATGAAACACGTAGTCGATAAAAAGAGAATGTATTGATGAATGCATGAACGCAGCTACCCATGAAATGAATGCAAAAATGATCCAGGGCGAATCCAACGCATAGATTATAACTCCTTATCTCGATATCGTCTAGAAGAAGCTTTGAAAGATCAGCAAGGCAATAATTTTCGAGTCTGAATTAAACGCTGGTTTCGTCCGGACGCGATGTGAAATCGTGCGATAGATACTTAGAATGATATTTAGTGAAATGTGAAATGAGAAAAAATGGGATATGTATATATGTACAGATCGTGCCGAGAGACCGGTCTAACCCGTAGAGGTGCTGAAGTCTTAGCAGAAGATTGTGGTGGTTGAATGTTATGATTGGTGCCGGAGGTAGAGCGACAAGGTGACAGGCATTGTTGCAGGCGGTGATTGTTAAGGCTTGTCATTTGCTGATATTGCGGTAAAAAGACGCGATCTGATTGGTCCATTGTACGATTTAGTCGCGTCGGTCGTTTAGCACGAACAGTAGCTGCAGGTTGCTGAATAAAATGTTGATTAATCTCTCTGGTGCATCGATCTGGCAGGATGAAGCTTTTAGACTTTCCTTCCGGCAAGCTAATCGTCTTTCTGACGATGTTCAGGTTATCTTCACGTCTGACGGCTACGTCCTTACCATCTTCTCGAAAACGTTCAAAGTCGTTCAAAGCCGAATACGATATTGGCCCAGGCCCAATTTTATTCAACGATCTTTCAGACCGCAGGGAATTGAACTTGACACGATTCAGATCTAGGACCGATCTGGACCGTGATTTTGATAGCGGAACGGAACGACCCGTCAAAATTTTATTCGAGGCATTCTGCTGGTCCTGAATGTCTCGTGACCTCGTCTTAATTGATTCTACATCTTTCATTTTAATTTCCATATCGCGAAATATTATCGGCTGACTATCCGCACGCGCAAAGGACCCGGAAATTTTGTCAGGGCTTCGCCTTCGTTGTTTGGATGTAATATTGGGGTATTTCGAACCTGAAGAACTTGCTGATAATTCTCTTACACTTTGGTCATTGAGGTCCGATCGTTTCCCAGTGTAGGAAAGACTTAGATGTTGACGCGACGATTCTGACACACGATCACGCTGATGACTTGTGCTTTGTTCTCTAGTACCACGTTCTTGAGGAGATACATTCTCGTCCAACCACTTCAGGGTAGAAAGTAGAAAGAGGATCGAGTAGGCCAAACATCCCCAACGTAGCAACGTAATGACACCACACACAAACGTCAAACATCGATGGAAATATACAGATTTACAATAACATAGCACGTGAATATTATGCTCACATTGAAAAGTGAAGTGAGACTTGTGTGAAAGATTGCGGATATGAATATGTATGTATATTTTTTTTCTCCTCTTTTTTTTGAAGAAACAATCATCACGTGACAGACTATACTAAAACTCGAGAGATTACAAGAGGTGTGAGTTTAAAGCCAATTATACAAGATAGAAAAGATCATTAGTTGATTGATTATTGATTACAGAATTATTTCATAATACGTGTACCGTATATGTATATATATGTTTGTTAATGAAAAATTGACAGCGTCAGTTGATTAGTACACCGCTTTATTTGTTAGTATTTCTATCGATTAATACGATCGATTATGAATTTTCTTTCCCGTAGCAACTGACTATCAGGCAATTTTCAATGAACTTTACCACCACCAAAGATACACGTATTATTGGATCTCGTTTTATACGTATATAGGTAAAATAATAACAGACAGAAACAGTGAGAGGTAATAAATGAGCGCCCGAAAGTTAGGGGAAGATAATAATCCAGAAAATAACTTTGACCATTCACCTTTCGTGTCATATACTTATTGGGGGAGAACCTGTACTGAGCTTTTCCCAATCATCGATATAATATACGATGCAGGTGAACGAAACGAATTACAGACGTATAAGTCGGTTCTCCGCCAAAGTATTTCTCTAGTTTCTGTCTCGAAGGGGAAAATTCAAATAAAGGCTATAAAAGTGTTTAAGAAAAGCTTAAACTACACTAATATAAAAATGTCGTACCCCGTCAAATATGTCCATGACCTCGTCCCACCACTAGAAAAATAGAATGAAAAATTGCGTTATACTAGGCGTGTTTGCTATATCCAATTTATGCGCGAGTATCTGGCATGTAATTGGAAATACAAAGGTACAGGATCTACTCGTAAAATAAAAGCTATTTCAGTCAGTTTCCGGTTGAATGCGTGCAAATGGATCAATGGATCGAACTGGTTTGAATTTCCTTTTTGTCGGGCTTAACAATCGCTTATAAATACAACCACGAAACGGGGTTTCCGGTGTCAGAGTAAAAGTGCTTTCACAGAGCTTGATAGCAGATTTCTTTTCGCTGACTTGTTGTTAACCCATTTGCTGCACGTTCAGGTGAAACGTGAACTCAAAAACAGTAGAATAAAAGAAAAAAAGGATTCACTACAAGCTGTACTACGAAAGCTGAATGAAAATATCAGAAACACAAGAAATTTTTCATAAAAACGGATTGCGGCAGGTACGGTGGCGATAATATTAACTCATCAATAAATGTAATTATATCGTTAAAGATTTCGTGTAAATACTGCATCTTGGACGAGGCAAATAATCTGCATTTTACTGTAAAGTGATAACGAAATAAATCTGATGCGTAAATATGGTAACGAAAAAACACAGGTACAGATATATTTATACATATTTATCGAAAACTTTGACGGCGTCGTAATTACCTTACGTCTTGTCCAAGTTACGTACGTTGGCTGGAAGCAAAGCCAGTACAATTCAAAAACTATCACGATTCATTACATTAGCGTTAAATCTTAGCGCGAAGCTGATTTTATAAAATTGGGTTATTATCAACAATACTCAAATATTTGTCTAGATATTATTTATGTGAATGGTTTGTATACTTGCTGAAAATCGTACATCACATAATGCGGATTATTTCGTTATTATTTCTTAAATATATTACGTCAATTGTTGCGTGTTAAACTTCAAGACTTCATAGTACTTATATATAAAATATAATGCAAATGCACGATCAAATATGCCGTTATTTTCTCAGATCTTAACGATAGTAAAATTCAAGCCTTATATGGAAGAAATCGGGAGAAAATTACGCGCTCAGGGAATCAAGAGTGGCTCTAAAAATGACCCTATAAGAATAATACGTAGCGGCGTGAATCGAACAAGAAATCTGAATGTAAATTTAACCTGTGCAAAAACTGTGTATTATATTCGTATACAATAAATAAATGAATTATCGTTTTCATTGAATTAGAAAATCGTCAGCGAAGATTGTTAACTGTTTTTTCTTTGATTCGGGGCATTTAGAATTTTAGGAGGTGGATTGAGAAGCGAAGATAAGATGAGAAAAGTTCCGAAACTTACCTCTTTGGTTTCTTTCTCGGCTATCGACGATCTCCCAGGTTCGTAATCTTCTATACGACCTGGTTGATTGCGATAAATTTCAGCTGCATGCTTTGCTGCTTGTCCGTTTCTGAAATTTAAGAAAATTCAAAAATTCAATTTCATGAAAGAAGAAGAAGAAAAAAAAAAATGTGAAAAGAAGATTCTGTCATCTAGAAAAATAGAAGACTCACTTTCTGGGTATAGTCGAAGTCGTGAAGTCATTTTCTTTGCTTCTCTGTCTACGACGACTGTCAAGGGTTGCACTTCTGTCAGCGTTACCGCGTGGTTCCGGTTCGCTAAGATATCCGCTGGCACTTCCGTAACCGTATCTTGTCCCTGAAATGACATTTGAATAACTCAAAGATTCTCACAGTTGTACAAAGAAAAAAAATAAAATAAAATAAAATAAAAAAAGCAAAAGGAATCTTCACGATCTATAGCCACACTTGAGCGAATATACACAGTGCTAATTTGAGACGTCAATTTCATCCAGATTATTGACAAAGAGAAAAGTCTTCAAGTCACGTTATTTTGTTATGGTTAGAAAACAGTAAATTAATCAGGTTAAATAACGTAGAAATTGATTACAACATATGAGTGAATTAGTCATAAAATATACGAATGTGATTTTGAAGGGAAACTGATATTTCGAAAGGTGTAAGACTTGAAAATTTTTCATTGCTTTTTTAATCATTGTTATAATACGATTTTCTCGTCCTTCTGTTTATACGTAATCTTCTTCTTTACACACTGTGAAATAAAATAGTTGAAAGCGCGGATATGAAATTTGTACGGTAACCATTTACATAAAATCCAAGTTTTTTATACAACAGGGAGATAAGACAAGCAATGTTATAGCCAAACCTAAAAAAATTAATTAATTAACACAGGATATGTTAGGGTAATGAGTACTTAGGTATACGGTGCACAATATTCCACACAATTTGTTTGAGTCTTTATTGTTAAATAAACGAATGATTAAAGTGTTAAAAAAAATAGGTTTCTTAAATCTATATTTATACATCTATATAATCTCGTATATATACAGTTCGTGATAAGAATGAGTAGATCCATCGCTGAAACACATTTTTGTTAAATTTGTGAACAGAATTGTGAAGAAAACTAAAAATATGTAGAAATTTTTAATCAAACAAACGATTAGTTTTGTGTTAACGATAATTAGCGCAGCGTGCATCACAATCTTAACAGCGGTCGTATCGCTGCGAATAAATAATCACCTCTTCGTGGCTTGTAGCGAATCGTAATATAGTCTTCTGAAACGAAAATTCAACCTAACGTTAATTTAATCTTTACTTTCGCCGTGACTAAGCCGTTAAATTAATTAACACTAAGTCTGGTCGATTTTTTCTTTCTTTTCTTTTTCATTTCGCAAGGGCGGAATCTCGGCAGAAGCCATATTATATCTTACCTAGATTCACAATTTCGAGGGGATGAAATAATTAAGAAGCAGTTAATGGAACATGTATATTATCCGTTTTGGAAATTAAGAGATTAATCATTAATTAACTAACCGTCGTTTTCGGCACGGTGTAAAGAGTCGTACATTTTCTTGTACCATTTTGCTTGATTGTTTTCCTTAACTTCCTGTAATAAAATGCAAATTTATAATACTACAGAATTAATCCGAGCAATTGGACTAAGATAAGTCATCAGCTTAATTTGTTTCTGCCCAAGTTTATCGCGCCAGCTACAAACGAGCGTCTGACATAAAATCAGCATTTACTTCACAGTAGTTAATTATTTCTCCATGGAAATGAAGGAAACACGATGATCTTATGTCAAACTCGTCTCCTTTGTATTCGCTAAAAGAAAGACTGATTTTCCGAGATGTATTAATTCAAATTTATTTCAAGCTCGTTCGACTTTTCCTTTTTTTAAAAGCTGCACAAGTGATTAAAGCTCTACGGAAATTGGGCAGAAAGAAGAAAAGGTCCTTTCAACAGCAACTTACTGATCTTAGAACGAGGGGAATCCCTTCTTTGGTGATTGGGCCAATGCCCTCAAATTTCCTTGGGCCAAGATCTGCCATTTTCTTTGGTCGCTCGTTTTCTAACTCCGGTTCGCTCTCGTATTCTTTTTTCACGGTGTAAACTGAGCGAATTTTTCAAACGTTTAATAATTCTCGACTATTTCATTAACGTGTGTAGTTACGTGTACCAATGTTATGTAAAATAGTGAGAAACACTTACGAATATCACACACAAAACGATTCTTCGAGATTATTCAATCCCTTAATCAAAACTTATCTCTAAATACAAAACAAAAAAACTCCAAATAGCAAGTCCATGGTTACGTAGGCTATAATTTCTGTGCATTTCGAAAATCGTAAAAAAAAAAAATATACACAATCAATCATCGACGTAAAAACCCAGAATATCATTTCGCTTGCTGGACATCCTTAATTAATATTTCTGAGAATTGGTTAACGACCTATTGCGCGAAATTCCATGCGTGGTGAAACTAATTGACAGTTTTGACGCAACCTGTTATACTGCACTCGTTAAAAATTTCGTCTGAAAAACTTACTTATTTCTCCTGGACTAATTATCGGCTTGTCGTCTTCTTTGCTCGGTACACCATGCTGATTGCCGTCCTCCAAATAAGCCGCCCCCTTGGGCAATTGTCCCTCTGCAAACATAATATAACCGAATCGTTATCAATCGGTCAGGTTATTTCCTTCGGAATCAGCATTCCTTTGATCCAAAGAGGCCGAAATTGATCTCGGTAAATTTATTCCCTCACTCACCTCTGGCCTTTTGCAAAAGTGTGATTGTCGGATTTTGAGCACGTGGTAAACGCGGTAGACTGGCCAAGGTGTTCAACCCTTGACTTGGCGCCGAATGAGAATTTACTATGCGGGTGGTTATCGTTTGCGAAAGAACCTGGCTCGCTTCTCTCTTGTGTTCCTCGCCCTCCCAAGGTGGAGGAGCTTCTTCCGTGGAAGACTGGAAATCGTGGTTAAAATTCATAAAGTCATTTAAAAAGCTCAAATAAATATCATTTCCTAAAGAAATATCTTTACAAGTCTTTCGGGAGAGAAACGACGTGTCCTACCCTAATAATTACAGTACGTCAAACTTCGCCCGAAACCCAAAACGGCTTTTTACCCAATTTACGAAAATACCCGCGTATCAAATCGAGACGAACTGAGTTCGAAGAGTTTCCTTCCTCTCACCTGAGGCTGTAGCTTGTTCTTGCGACTTAGGACGGGGCTCTCAAAGGGAACAGGGCGAAACTCTTTCCGTTCAACAACGGGGCTGGCATTTGCGCTGGTCGGGGTCCAGACCGGAGGAATTCCAGCATCCTTGTCAGAGGCGTCAATTTCTTTGCCACGATCCGGGCTCGGCTGTTTAGGCGGTGGAGGAGGTTCGCTTCCAGGCGACCAAACTCCTGTTAGCAAACGAAAAGGCACTTTCTTTAATCAGTTGCGGTATCTCGGGGCTTGAGAATTTTCTCGCATTTGGCCGGGGCTCAAAACTTTCTACAAGACTTTCGGGGATCCGAAGTAGGTAATTCCCGTTGTTCGCTGGGGCGGATATAATGTTTAAATAAATTTGTCCATCAGGGAAATTATAGTTTTCCCAAAAGTGAGCAGGGCTCGCATTTTTTATCAATCCTCGCGTTATTCGTACGGACAAAAATTTGAACGAATAAAATAAACAATATAAAATAAAATCGAAGAAGAAATAGCAATGAATTTATCCACTTGCACTCGCTTCCGGAGATAAATTATGTTAAAAACAAACTACTGGGATTTCCTGGCACCTCTTCTCTATGACTCACAGATTTCTTGGCTCTCGAAATCTAGTTATACATACCCCGCTAATATAATTATGTAATCCATCCAGCTAAAGCTAAACAGATTGTCTGATTCGGTGTATTAGTAAGACTGCAAGCTGTCAGCGTATCGCATTATTCAGACACGCGACCCCCGGAAAAACTCTCTCTTTCTCTTGAAGAAGGAGCTTTCGGGATATTGTTAATATTCAGATTGCAAGTTAAAAATTCACTACGGCGAGGTAAGTCGACGAATAAATCGTCCGTTTGATTCAAGAATACTGCAACAAGCGTGACAAACAGACACTCAAGCTCATCTACACACGAATGCAATTGATCGGCAGTATTGCGATTACCAAATAAAAAATTTCTTGATTAAGTCATCCCTGAATTTTGGGATTATCTAAAACCAAATTCTAAATTCCAGTTTTCAGACTCTAGTAGGTATATGTATACTAGATGGGGATGAAAGACGTGTTGTTTGTTTGCACACGTGGTAGCGTCGCGATGCTCGCCGATGGACACAATAAGCACCGTAATTTTCTATACAGGGTGATCATTTTTTAAGGAATTTTCTAATAGCGAATTAGACAAAACACTGATATTTTGCAATTGGATGGAATTAGGATCACATCTTGTTTGAGATACACCGGAAGCAGCGTTGAGAATTAGTGGGCAGATAACCAACACGAAGTCTATGACAGTTAACATGTTGCTAGATTTATTTTATTCCACGTGTTTATACACGCAGCATGCTATGAATAAAAGCATATTTTCCGTCGGTTGGTTTACGTTTGTCTTTTATACACTCGTGTGTTAATTTGTGTCAGAAAAATGTCGGCTATTACAGCTGTCTCTCAGCGTTAAGAGAGAAGAGACAACACCTCCGTGCCTAAAGTAAGGAAGGGAACTAACTCTTTCACCTCGTTTAAAAGTTGGAATTATTTTACACATCTAATTATAATAAATTGTCAATAGAATGGGAAGTCTTTTAATTTATTTAAATAAATACGGACTAAAACTTGAACTCGTATTTTTAATCAAAAATTATAAATCTTCAACCAACAGTCTTTCGTTTTAATTAAGATAAATTAACTCGGTTGTGTATATCTCGGTGTAATGAAAAGGGAGGGAAAGAATGTCCACTTTATAAACGAATTCGACGTTTTTTTATTTTCTAACAATGAAGAATGATCGAGGAGGACAAAACGGTTGAATAACAAGTAACAATATGAAAACTTTGAAACAAGAACATCGACACACTTCAAAATACACAGGATTTACCTGGTTTCGTTGAAGTTGCTTTAAACGAAGGTGCGAACATGTTGTTTTCTGTAACCACCAAATGTTCACTTTTAGTTTTACTTTTTTTCCACTCTAAAGCCAGAAGGAAAATAAAAAGTCATTAGAGTAGGATTTATTTATAAATTAGACTCCGGGACGTTCGTTTATTTTTTATTTTCTGTTTGGCGTTGGAACTACATATACGCGAATGCGATTCTACCTATTTAAAGATTTCCAAGGTAACGAAACCTCGATGTTAGTTAGCAGGCGCCAGAGAATTACATCCTCGTTTATTTGGAATAATTTACTGATTGATTGATCAAAAGATATGAAAGGTAGAAGCGAATTGAGAATGATTGAACGAACTGCAGATTTTCGACTCAGTGATTTAAAAGTTAATTTTCAAGAATATGAGAAGATTAATTCGAGCCTGACCATAAACCTCGAGATGTTAAAGTATAAACCGATAAATTTCGCAGGGAGAAACCACTTTGCCATTGACGACGAGGAAACTTTTGGGATCACTTAGGAAAGCTGCCACGAACTATCCCTAACAATTTCCAATCTCGGAAGAGAAGCCTGCCTCCCGGGTACTCGGGTACCTACCCTTGTTAACGATTATGAAAAGGGCTCGCAATCGGCTGGTCTTAAAGATGAAGTAATTTGACGATGGAATTGGAAACTGAAGTAAGAGCTATTAAATCTCTTTATGCAGACGACGTGGTTTCAAATTAATGAAGAAAATTTTGATTCGACAAAATTTCAGACTTAGTATAATGTCTGAAACTAATTTTCGAGTCAGGGCCGTTGCCGGATGGCTATAATGGCTCGTAGACTTCGGTAAACTAAACGCTAAGTCTGACGTCTTTGAGGAGATAAAAAAGGATGAAAGAGGAAGTGGAAAAGGTTAGGAAAGACAGAAAGCAAAGCTCCACTGTAACGCCGTTCTGCTGTTCATTAATATAGAACCAGGCTTGATGAGGGCCGCCTCTGACGCGACTCCGGTTTTCTTAGTCATCAGATTTGGCCAGCGCTAGATTTTCCGAGCTTCAGAGCTTAGAATACGAAAATGAACAGGTGCTGCAGCAGTTGGACGTTTCAGGGAAATACGATCTGCCTTTAATTTCGCGCAGCTTTACAACTCCCGTATCTGTGATCTCGGAATAGCACGTGGAGCTTTTTAAATATTCAATTGTCTCGCGGATCGTAAGATATTTCGATTCACGCTCCTGCCCACATTTCATTCTATTTGCTAATATTTTCCTCGTTTATCAACGCCCTAAAAAAACTTTTTTACTTTCAGGGAAACTCGATTTGATTCATCAATTATAGACAGAATTAAAAAAAGGAAAATCGCCTTGAATTTCTAAGATCAAAATTATTCGCGGCGTTGTTATCGACTCGAATTTTAAATGTTAAAAAACCCACGTTCTCCTCTTAGAAGATATTATAAATTCTCTACGTCCTATGAGACAAATCTTTGTCGTCAAAGCACTCACGTTTTTCCAACATGATTTTCACGATTTTATTATAATATATATCGAAGAAAAATTTTCCGCGGATAAGATTACAGAAAGCTTTTACGCACGTCGCGCGAGTTCTGCAAGCTCAAAACATATCGCGAAGCCCTCGTTCGTCGTCCGGGCGGCCGATGGAAGAGAACTGGGCGTCGCGATGCCCCACGCTTCTTAACCCCACCGATTTCAACAACCAGCGCCAAAACCAACCACCTCACTCTATCGAGGTATAGTTACTTTCCGACTTCCTGTTTCAATTCACTATTCAATTTGACCTTCTTTTTCCGCGAAGTCTTTTCCATTTTGACGAAAAATTTTTAGCCCCGAAAATCGCACGAGACCTAGAAAGTAATTCTTAGTTCAATCGGTCCATAATTGAATGATCCATTCCTCATCGAGAAGATCGGACCTAATGAACTCGATCGAGTTATCGTACCATTCAGCAGAATCGTTAATGAAATGAAATTAAAAAAAAAAAATTTCAAAGATTCATGATTTATTCAAATTTTCTACCGCATGTTTTAAAGCGTGTATGCTTTAGCTTTAAACTCAAGTTTAAGTGTATGTCAACGATACGTGGTTTGCCGCATGGCGTTATCTGGCTCTAGCTACAAATTATTATGCAACGCGGCGTTAGGGTCTCGTGTTTATGGCTGGAGCACGACGGGTTTGCTGTGCAGCACTTGGACGTAAATATATGTGGATTACACTAAGTATACGTCTCTAGTAGTTGGATGAAAATAGAAATATTTCTATTTTCGCAGGATGGTTGGCAAGTGCTTTACGAAAAATAGAAGAGTGTGTGTAACGATCGTTTTGTTAAAAAACAAAACGAAACGAAAAAGAACAAAAATTTCCATGTTCGAATAAACGTTTCTGTTATAAAGTAGAGAGAACTAATTATCATCAATTTTTCATAGATGTCTTACCTTCTCTTCAGTCACTATATAATTAACTTAATGTTAACAACCGCTAAGATTAAGAACGATTAGCTTATGTCATAATCTATCGTAAGAAGTAAACTACTACGAGATGATAATGACGAAATTGCAACATACCATGAGGGGGTAATTGTCGCTGTGTGTAGAATAAATTGTGTCGAATAGACTGATTTCATTATTCTCACGTTTTACGTGAGTTCAGATATTATTTTGTAAAAAAAAGCCAGACACCAAACATAAAACAACTAATTCAAACCAACATCGTATTATACCAACCTGTAAATTGTAAAGCAATGTTTTATTCGACTTGTAATTCATTTGATATGATTATCGCTTCATTTATCTTCATTGGGAAAAAGCTTTGTGAATAATTTAGCTTGATAATTTGATTCAATGCAAGTCTGTTACTTGAAATTTTAAGCCATGTCCTCAAGTCCGAATCATATTTAGCGAATTGCATTTAATAAACGAATTGCTATTACGCAAATGATTACAAGAAGTATAATCCAAACGCACCTTCGCCAAGCAGGAATCCTTTTCCAAATTTCAAAGCCTTATCAATCTCGTGCAGTAGGTCAGTCGCATTTTCTTTCCCTTGAGCTGCAATACCATAGCCACTTTTGTTAACTAAAAAGCATGCCCAAATGCGAATATATACGTAGCGACATGCACTACTCTTTATGCACTAGCTGTTAATATTATCAAATATTTCTTTATTGTCAGTTTAGTTTGAAAAATAGAATTTAAAAAATGTGGAATAAGACATTTTTCACATTTTCACTAATCTTTCAATCAATTCATCGACTTGTTTCATCCCTACGACTGCCAATTCATCGAAAACGAAATTGACTAAGATAATCAAATTCATATTCCACACTTTTTTAGATTGTTAGATGTTTATTTGAATCAGTATCATGCAGTACTTATGGTTAATTAGTTAGTAAGAGAAAGGAAGCGAGAAATGAAGATTCTTTGAATAACGTCGTAGTAAAATTGACAGTTCGACTCTCAGATAGATTTCTGCTATGGTATAGCCATGAGTTGAAATGATGGGAGAAATTGAGTTGAAAGAAGAGAGAAATTTCTTCATAGGCAAAAATCTCGGTAATTGATACCTCCCGACGCATAGGATTTTTTTTTTTTTACTTCGACTATTTACGATCGATATAAATTTTGCCTGACTATCGTAGCGTTGCGACGTGATACCGACGTCTAACGTCGGTGTTGCAACGCTCAGAAATAGCCGAATGGAATACGAAGACGACGGGGCTGCTGCTGCTGCTGCGTTGGTTCGAAGTCTGCGATGACGTAGACTTCTTGGCCTATTTTTTTCTACCTCTGGGGTTAAATATAGCCGGAACTCTGGTTATGATTCAACATTAGACCAACGGCAATTTTACATCTCATAGTTATAGTCAAATAAACTTTCAACCTGTTAGTAAAAGTGGTCTAAACCTATGATCGCAGAACTGAAAGCTCCGAAATATTACAGAACAAGTTCTTCCCTGACCAACGAAACGTGCGTATTTGCCTGATTTAAACATTCACTTATACTTCTTCCGCCCAAAGCCAATAAGACGCGAAATTTTAAGCGTGACGTCGGCAGCATAACTTTTTTTAAAACTTTTCATTCGGAAATTACTTATGTAGCTATTGTTTGAAATTTATCTATTCTGATTCGTTTCAAGCCAGGTAACCGCTAGGATTTTATTTTTGCACGTTGTACATGCGTCGTTACCGCGAGTGGCCGAGACTTAAGAAAAGTTCTTGGGATTATAAATAGCAGATTATTATAACAACTAGTTTAGTTTTATTCTTGGAACAATTCATCGGAGTTAGTTAATTAAACACTCATTAACGCCGAGATGATGCTGGATTAATTATTAGTTAAGAAACGCGCTACTCACTCAAGGGGAATATAAATCACGCTTTAAACCCCAGATTACTTCCGGGAGGAAGTTAAACACACAAAACGATATCATTTAGTTAGACTATGTAGGTATTATAATCTATTATTAAATTTGGAGAATTTCATACGAAAGATTCACGTCCGTTTTGCGATTCTCATTGTTAGTAGAACGTATGCAAACTTGCGGAAAATGGTAGGCGTAGAGATAATTCAGCGACAGGTTTATCTACCTAAACATTATCATACTCGCTAGTAATTCTCTGTTACAAGTGTTAGCCGGTGTTAATTTTAATCTCAAGGTTCCCATTCCTCAGCGCTACGTCTGACCATAGATGTAATACAACTTGAATACGATAATAACACGATAAAACGATAAAACGAAACGAACTTTGAACACAGAGCAAACGTCAATCCTCACACGACGCACTCACCATCTTCGTCCTGGGAACCGAGCCTCAGAAACTCCTGGAGATGTTTTGGCAAAGTCCTGACGTCGATCACCTCGTCACCGTCGATCACGTATCGACTGGGTTCGTCGTTCTTGACCCTTTCGCCGTATTGACCTTCGACTTCTGACTCGCTTTCGTCAAGTTTGATGCCAAATTTATCAAGTCTATTTTTCGCCCTTGCTATGAACTCTTTCTCGATACTTCCGCCCCGAACTTGACCCGTGGAATCGGTTTTCTGCTTCGTCAAATCCTTGTGCGAACTAATCTTTATCACCTTATGGTGTTTCCGCTCCTCTCTCTCCAGCACTTTGTTAACATACTCGTTGTACATCTGTTCGCGAAACTTTTCGCCACTAGTGGCAATCGCTGCTATACAAGCAGACTTTGGCCTCTCTGTTTTCCCGGTGTTTATTCTCGGCTGTACTCTTTCGACCAGGTCTCCTCTCTTAGAAATCACGTATCTTTCCTCCTTGCTTTCGGTACTCTTACAATTCGACTCTTCGGTTCTGTAACCGTTCCCTTTCGACGTACGTTTAGACTCCTCGTGATAGCCGTCCTTCTTCACATACTCTGACCTGTCCTTCGTCACATCTTTAGACTCTTCGTGCCAAGTGTCTTTGTGGACAAAACCATTCTCGTCCTCCTGACGGTCCTTCGAAGTCCACGCATCGCGCGAACTCCCCTTCGAATTAGGCGTCGATATGAAATTATTGAAATTAACCGATGGTCCTCCGATGACACTGTGTGGTCTAGGTTTCATCTTCTCCACATGTTGAAGAACGTCCTCAAAAGCAGTCTGCTCTTCCTCCTCTGCTATGAGGACGTTTTTCAACTGGTCCTCAAGCTGCTCTATGTAGTTTAATTGCTTGTCAAAATATTCCTGAGGCAATGAGAATCTCCTACGGTCATCCATCTGTTGTTTCATATCAGACTGCAACTGTTTAAGATTATCCATTATCTCAACAGCAGTCAGATGCTTGACCTTGTCAACCTCGTGGTGGCGCCTCTTCTGCAAATGATTTCTAGGTGGTGTCTTATCAAAGATGCTTGTCGTATCGATGCACGATCTGTCGACATTCACAGTTCGTTTTATCTTCGGAGGTACTTCTGGTTTATAATTAATCAACGCTGAATTCACGTTATGCTTCCCATCGTTCTTCTTCGGTATTGGTGTCCTTCTGTCGAACTCTACCGACGTCGACGACTTATCAATTATCGCGCTTTTACAGGATACGGAATTTTTGTTAAACGGCGTCGCCGATCTTGCAGGCGTTTCTTTATGGTCTCGTGATCCGTCTATCAATGCACTATTCACGTAATGAATCGGCTCGCCGAACTTCTTCGTCGTTTCAACACTCGATAATTCCGAAGTTTGAACCGTGCTTTCTTTGCTCCTTTTCTCGACTCGTTCTTCTCTGCTAATCTTGACGTTTTGACTGTCCGAATTCCCGCCAGACATCTGCGGAGTGGAGCTGACCACGGTCTTGTTTACTGTCGGGTTATTACTAGTCCCGGACTTATCAGTGGTTTCATATTTACGTCTGGTCGATTCGTCTATTAATAAATTTCCACTCATCTTCGGGGCGTTATTCGTATCATCGACTGAGTTTCGCCTCGCCAAGTTGAGCCAGTCAGATAGTCGCGTTGCTCTCAAGCGTTCCTGACTTTCGTCTAAAGAAGGAACGCGAGTCATAGCACAGGGTGGTTTCGGAACTGCCCTGTTCTGCCCCGAAGAAGAGCCGCTGCACTTTGCACCGTAATAATTGTATATAGCGTCTTTAGTTCTGGGCACGATTCCCTCGTTTCTCACCACTCCTGACTGACCAGCTGAACTAGCTACTGAGTTTTCTTTTATAATTTCCAAGAGCCGATTGCCTGGCATTGGAATGTGCCAATCCCCACTCCAGCGTTCCGAGTAACCACTATTCCTAACATCATCTACACCCACGGGCACAGGGGTCGAGCCAACGGATTCATCTTCGCTGCGAGTCTCGATGCGGTACTTTTTAACAGTCTTAAAATCGCGGTTTTCTTCCTCGTGATAACTGCGACGTTCAACAAACTTTCTGTGAAGATCTAGCAAATTATCCGCGCTCGCGTGACCCTTCGATGTTTGCTGAGACGGGGAAAGACAGACGAAAAGTTGAGGATCTTTCCTAGTAGGGACGCCCATCCAAGTGCGAGGTCTTGGTTTGCTCATTTCCTCGAAGGTTAATTTCTGAAGATCAGACCTCGAGGGCGTAGTTCTTTCCTCAGAGTTTTCAGATCTCGTTTCCGTATCCTTCGAGGATTTCACACACCCTTCAACGCAGGATTTGTTAGTAACGCTCACCTCATTCACGGAGTCTTGAATAGTCTGTAAATTCTTGAATATGTTGAATTTCGGCAGTGTTATCTCGCTGATTATCTGCTCGCCGTAAGGAAGGGAAAGAATCTTTTTAATGCACAAATCTTTCAGCAGATCCGGCTTAGCGTCTACCAATTTGTCGGACTCTTCCGACTTGTCGAAATTTGAATAATAGAATTCGTCAACTGGCGAATAAGGGATCGGTTGTGGCGAGTCCTGATCGTCTTTAACGTATTCCTTATGATCCTGATATTCGTTGAGTAATTTCAGCTTACGTTTAGGTTGGGGTGAATTTGTGGCTGGTATTTCTTCGTCCTGAAGTACAGACTGGATATCGGTCAGCGAGGATCTTTCAGGATTGTATTTAGCCGTGCTCAAAGAAGCCGTACTGCTCGACGAGTCTTGCGCCAGGTATTCGGTCGGGCTAAGAGCGCTTGTGGTGCACAGCGCCTCTTCCAAATCCTGCTTGTCACTATTCTCACGCTGATCCGTACCGAGTTTAGTTTGGTTATTTTTACCGCAAAGTCGCGCAACGTCCGCCTCTTTGTCACCCGCCGTAAATGCGTCAATCTCCGTCGTTATCCGTTCTCTTTTTTCCGTCGCTTCTGCGACAGGCGTTTCCTCCGTACTAAGTGCCAAAGATTGGCTCCTCGGTGAAACTTTAGTTTCAAACTCCGTCCCTATCTCCCTGGTCCTACTTACCAGATTACTCTGGCCCGCTGTAACGCCTTTGGATACTTGACTGAACGAGTGACTAGGGTTTGCAAATTCCCAAGAAATTCCGTCACCCCGTTGGTCATGCGCCGTTTCAGGAATGGCGTCACTGCTTGACCCGCCAAAATTCTCAGAAGTAAATTCCGAACTAGCACGGACCTCGGTGCTGTCACTTTCGCTAGAAGCACGTGAGCTAGGTTCCATCAGCTCGTCGATAATATCTCTAATATTTTTCGGAAGAACCCCGAGATCAAACCCTGATAAAAATCCCTGAACATCCTGATACGTCGTGTTTCGTTGGGTCAAGACTGTCAACAGTGTTTTTATGAAATCGACGGTGTTTTGCTCCGTCTTGACGTTAGACTGACAAATTCGTACCTTGTGAGGATGTCCCGAGGGATTCGTCTCCGGTGATTTACAAGTACTTCGCGTAAGATTTATGTTCTCGTAGATTGTATCCGCGATACATCCTTCCATGTGTCCATCCTGCTCGATTACGGGCGGAGGTCTTTCAGGAATGACTATTAACTCATCTTCTTCAGCAAAGTGTACGCTTTTCCTTCGAATCGGAGGCAACGGCGGTACTATTGGAGCCAAACTAACGCTGATTGGAAGCGGAGGGATCGCCGGTAGATCGTCAGGGTAGTCGATTTCCGGTGGAGTCGGTGGACGCTGAGGTTCAGTGTCGTTGTTGAAGCTGGAAGAGCGTTTCGGAGGATGCGGCGGGTGCTTCGTTTCACTATCCCAGCCATTAACGTGGATGCTATCCGTGGTACTCGGAGATTTTTTATCGTTAAGATCTTCAACGACGGGCAAAATCTTCACCGAAGTTGTGACCTTGAGAACTTCGGTTGCCGAAGACACTGGCCTATGAAACTCGATCTTTTCGTAGACGTTTTCCTCCTGAATACTGTCGTTCTCTTTCGAGTTAGGAGAGTCGGAGCTATCTTTGAGGAAGACGACTTCAGGGTTGTTGATTTTTACGCTTATATGAGTTTCCTTGAACTCCTTGGTCGCTTCATGGGCTGCTGTTTCTCTCAGCTTGCGTTCTTCTCTTCTGTACTTACTTATCTCCTCGTTAATAAAATCCCTTATATGCTGCTCGTCATCTTCCGAAAGTTTTTCACCTTCTTCTTGTATTATACCCAAGAATCTGTTAGCCGCTTGTGTCTGGGAAAAATACGACTCTAAAATCGCACGTTTTTTCGCTTTCTTAGCTGCTTTAGTTTCCATTTTGGTTCGTTCGTCTTCAACCCTTTTGCAGTCGTCTCTCGCCTCCTCGGGCGACGCAGGAAGTTTCAAACCCTCAATAAAACACCGTAGCTTTTCCTCAACATCTTTAGACATCGGTGGTTCTGGTTTCAGCAATTCCTCGTCTTCCGCAGTCAGTGGTCCTTCTTCTACTTCCTCTTCTTCTTCTTTTTCTTTTTTTTCTTTTTCTACTTCTTTCTCCTCTGTATCATTAGGCTCCACGCTTTCCTCCCCCTTTTCGCTTGTCCTAAGACTATCATAGTATTCTTCCAAGGTCGCATCTTTCTCGAAATTATCTGATTCTGCCACTGTGTCTTTCTCGAATACAACTACTTCCCCGACAGGTTCTTTTTCGATGTCAGATTCCGCTTCGACTACAATAACTCTGCTGTTGTCTGGCTCGACATCGCTATCGCTAACCTCGTGAATATCCAAGCTATTATTTTTCACCAGTAATGCCAAGGCGAAGTTCTGTTCTCCAAGTGTCCTGACTTTCGAAGTGACAGTCTTCGAGAGTGGTTCAATGGGCTCAACGACCGTCACCAGAGGCTCGGTACCCTTGAGGAGTCCAGTTTCCAAGATTCCTACCCCAGGGATGTGATCAACCCTCGCCTCACAGGGGAGGTTCTGGATCGTTGTTATCTCGCAAATTCTGATGCCCGTGTCCAACGCTCGTTTTTCTATCCTGCACCGATTCCTCGGCTTTCTTTTTGTGAAATTTATGTTTTCGTAAACGACGTCGTCTTTTTCCGAGTCGACGTTCTCGGACGTTGCTTCTAGCCCGTCCCCGTTTAATCTTGTCAACGTTGGGACACCTCCGTCATTTTTATTCTCTTTCAAGTCTACCTTATCCTGATCCTCATCAACTAAGCCGTTACATTTTTCGTTGAGTTCGTTTTGCGGAGCGACCTCTGCAGAGGCTTCGTTATTAGAGGGACATTTTTCTCCTGTTGGTGCTTGAAAACGTTTCCGGTTTCGATTTCGCCGATTCTTACGGGCGCGGGAGTTATTCGGCATTGTCGCAAAGGCGTCTTCAGCGTCGGTCGCGTAATCCAAAGCTTCGCAATCCTCTTCGCCTACAGAATACGCGTGACCGAAGAAAACCGAGCGGGCGAAATTTTTGGGAAAGGAAAAATTTATTTAATTTGTTTAATTTATTGTTTTTCTTTTTTTTATATTCCTATAGTTTTTCTCACCAAAAACAATCTCTCGCGTGTTCATTTCTGATCCTGAGAAAACTGAACGTCCGCAAAAATCCATACAACATGTTAGAAAAAATTCACGATCGTTGCAGATAAAATAATTTATACGTATATAGTTTGAGATAAAAAAATTATTTGACTATGGTTGAACGTTTGCAGCATTGCAGTAATTCTTATTAATAAATTCTACTGCAGATGTAATAGCAAAAAAAAAAAAAAATATGCAAACCTTTATACACAATTGCCAGGATGAAGAATGAACACGACGTTACACAAGCCACAATAACTTACGAGCACGTTATTACTATCATGCCTTGGGCCACTCCGGTTTGAATCTAGCCTATTATATTCGAGCACGGTATGTAAAACAATGCTATAAAAGTGATAATAAAAAACGAAAACAAAAGGGTTAGGGAAAAAAATGCGTCTCTCCATTCGTACTGGCTGCTATGAAACCAAGCGACTAACTGTCAAAGATACGTATTCTTTAACGCAAATTGGCTTTCCGTTGATAAGAGATGATAAGAAGAGTACATAAAGATGCCAACAGACATTTCACATCGAGTCTTAAGACGCAAGACTCACCTCGCGGCCAGGAGATACAATACTCATAAGCGCACGCGTGAATTTTATTACGTAGGTACTCAATATCGTGGATGAGATAATAGAAGTAGAAAAATATCTTGCTAAGTCTGGGCACTACTATAGGTTCTAGAGAATTAGTCACGTGATGAAAAATTAGATAATACGACACATATGTCTCATATGTACATATATGTATATACGAAAATATTTGGGCGTCTGTTTTTTGCATGAAAAAAAGCATCACGTTTCTTTCATCTGTATGTTACAATAGACCATCGAGTTATTTTCATGCAGTCCTCATGCCCCGGACCAATGAATTGTGAAATAAAGAGTGAGTTATAAGTATAGAGAAGAATCCAGTAGCATAGAAACGTCGATTAAAAATTTACTTATACAATTAGAGATTATAGGGTGAAACTCACTTTTGACGTCGCCGTTGCTTTGATTGGTCGAAGTGTTCAGGCCACCGTTTTGATTGACGTAACTTTTGTCATTATTTGTATCATCTGAAACATTAAACAGTTCTTATTCGACAAGTCCATTGATTTCATTGATTAATGAATGAAATATGTATGCTGTTCAATCAGCGAACTCGTTTAGTCGATCGTATGAGATTGCAGGCTATTAATCTGGTGACAAATCGCAATGTGAAAACTCCTTCAATATTTTTCAGAAACGATCTGCATCCAGATATTCCATCGAGAAAATTATAAATAAAAAAAAAAAAAAATCCTCGCACCGCTGCCAAACATTCTAAGATCGCCCACTGAGTTTAGTAAAAATACACAGAATTCTTTTTCCAACTACGTTGCAACGAATGTTTTATACTCTAGCTCTAGGCATCTAGAAGTTGGGCGAGGGTTGAGCAGAAAATATTTATAGTAGCTTCGGAAATTAGAAGTTTGATTTTTTTTCAAGCAGGTATACACTCGCTTTTCATTGATCAAACTGAACTGGGGTTGCGGTGAAAAAAGCTTCCTTCTAAAAATGTGGATTGAAAAATGGCGTTTCATTATCTGATTTAAAAAATTCAGGCGTCATGAGTGGCATGCATGGAAGGAGGTAAAATCAATTTTCGCCATAGGTAAAAGCTTTCAGAGTCCCCCTGTAGCTGGTTCGAATATTTCTGTAATACGTGAAGCAATTTGAAAATGATTGAAAAATTGTTGAAAAACAGGGGTAGATCGTTTCGTACGAACACATCACCTCTTGAATGACTTAAACGTTACTCTCCCGACACATGATCACTGATATCGACACATGGCACACTCGCGTTGTCAGATGAAAATATCGCGCTACTCCTCGCTGATAGTATGCCCGTATTTTGACCACTATGTTACACGTTGGATGCCGGTACGCCGAGTACCGAGTGTATAAAACCTCGCGAACCGAGGACAGCTTTCTGCCGTGATTTCCCAATCCCCACCCACGCACACCTCACGCACGGCAACATTTCCGAACCCCACTTCCTTCCGTGTGTGTATTCAATATCCCTCTCTTCATCCCCATTTATCTCTTTCCCTCTCTCTCTCTATCCCTGTATCTCGCTCTACCCCCGCCTCATTACGGCTACGTGCGTGATTACATCGAACAATACATAGAGGTATACGGTTCCGAATCGAAAACGAAAAAAGAGAAATAGCGTAATGAAAGGATACGATTTTCCTCGGCTGTTTATATTTTTCTTTTTTTCCTTCCAATTTTCAATTTTCAAATCTCATGCCAGTTATCTGAAACCTGCGGGAAAACGGCAGGCAAGAATTTCCCCAGCCTCGCATAGGGTGGTCAAAAGACAGCGAGGGACGGTCTAATTAGTTCCAGCTACTCGAGACGAATGAGAAAAAAACATTTTCATGGAAGAAAAAACGAAAAACTCGAGGACTCGGGAATTGGGTCATCCAGAGGGATGGCTCATTCCTCTCTTACGTCATTCATATACCGTCTACCGTATACATTGACAACGTCAAGAGCCACGGGAAAAATAGGAGCAAGGATAGACAAGGAAGGGGCAAAAAGGGGCCTGGTGAATCGACCATGCGGAAGATAGATGACGACTTGCGGAAGCGAGGGCTTGGCGGCCTTAGCCCGTGACGACGCACCCATGTGAGTCCTATTGGGCCCTATACTAAAATGTTACTGATACAAACGTTTAGCTTATAGTTAGAGCAATTGCCCTTCGTACGCATTCATCTAATATCAGTCGCGATAGGATATACGTAACAGTCGAAACTGTGCGAAAAAAATTCAAACTATTACAACGAAATACTAAAAACCTTTTGATGAAGAAAATTGAGCCAATTTTTCGCCCCCTTTTTCGATCGATTGAAAAAGTATATATCCATATCCTCAATGACTCACGCTTCGTATTCGATACCTATACTACGATTATCATTTATTGCACATCGATCACGTAATTCGAGGTCTATTGTTGAGATTTTTCGCGCTGTACTAATGGGTCTGATGATATCAATCCGCAATAATTGATCGTGAGTATCGGTTGCGTGTCGGAAGGATGGTTATTATGTGTGTCTTGAATAACGGTTATTTAATCATCATATGTAGGTAGAAGATTGCTTACTTAATAACCGCATAGAAGATGATTATCAGTAACGCACGCGTAAATTGTTCAAAAATAAAACCGCGTCAATTGCATAATAGCGATCGCTACATCTATGTACCTATTTTGCAAAACTGAACCAACGCGTTAACGGAATTGAAGATATAATTCGAAAATTCCTGAGCTAGTCTATCACCGTGTATGGATGGACTTTGATAGCCTTCCTTTGTACATGCAACGAGTTCAACTATCCCAGTGACTTCATCGATAAAGGAACAATTTCCTGTCGGTCAAAAAGTAGGCACACATCGACAACAACGGAGATAGCTATTTCCGGGGAGGATTGTTCAACCGAGAATACTGTAAATGCGCGCATCTCCGTAGGCAGAACGCTTTGATGAGCTTGACCGGTTAGTAGTTGCTTTGCATTATACGGGCTATATTATAAATGCGAAAGAAGGTAGGGCGGTCTATGGCGATACGAGCGTGCAGAGTTTCGTCGGATTTCTTATTCAAGGAAAATTCTACGAATATAGTATTTCTTATTGACTCTGAAGGGCCTTAGCCGATTTTCCTTTCGAACGTGTGAATATTGACGTAATTTTTGTATACTCGGGAGAAATCGCTGTCCGAATTTTGGCTTTGCGGTAAAACGTACCTATTATCATTTTGACATCGGACGAGAGGACAATATCGTTAAGAAAATCGACGTCTGTTTCCATCAGGATGTTCTCCATGCTCAGTGATTTTTTAAGCGCCAAAGCTTTGTTCAGTTCCTCTGCTTCCCGCTGCACGATTTTCAGATTATTTATTACCATTTCTTCGCGATCTTCGATCGTTGTAGGTGTCGTCGTAGTTCCTTCGTCTATCACCCTGAATCGTACAGATTTCATTTCTTTCTTAGTACTTGAAAGATCGTTCGATTTATTGCACAGTTTTTTTTTCAGAATCGGTTCCTTGCCGAATAAGTTGATCATCGCTTGTTCGATCTTCATGTGTTCTTGAATCATTTCGTCCAACGGTTCGACGCAGAATCTACCGTAATTTTCATCCGATTTTAACTCCCGCCCCGCGGAAAGTCCCACGGTATTCATTTGTCGAAAATCCAGAGTACTCAGTTTGTTGTCAAATTTTATCTCGCTTCTTGATTCGGGGATGATTTTACCCTCCGGCACAGCGATCGTATTAATTAGTTTAAAACCTAAAGTATTCAACTTATCATTTGCCTCGTTATGATCTTTGAAACAGGCGGGTGGATCAATGAAAAATTTCAAAGCTTCCAAATGTTTGTAATATTCTTCCTCTAATTTTTCACCTTCTCTATCCAAAAATTTGATTCTCTCAATACGCTCAGGCGACAATGGTTCTAAATAAAATTTACTGGACTCGTCGCTAATCCTTTTCAAAGATTTATCTCCACTACACCCATCTTCATTTCTTCTAATCCCGTTCCTCACCAGGATCGTATCTTCGACGGATCTTTTCTCCTTGAGCAAATCTCGCTTCTTCACTTTGTGCCGCGTTTCCACTTTTACTTTGGGTTTAGACTTTCTCGACTTCCAGGGAGCAGTAAACACATGAAAAACTCTTGGCAATGGTCTTTTCGGAGCAAAAGTAGTCTTTCGCCCGGTATTTACACTTGGCCGTTTTGTTATTATCAAAGGATTTGCAGTCTCAATTCCGCTAAGGCGTCGCGACGACCCAGACTCCTCGGCGCCGGCTGATAAGCACTGAGAACAGGCGAGGAGTTTCATTTTGCTCGCTTCAATTCATCACTCTTCAATTTATTTATTTATTTTCATTATATATCATAGCTTTTATCCTTCTCAGTTTTTATTAGTTTATTGCTATCGTTGACGAATAGCAAAACTTAAAAGATAGTTTCCCTCTTGAAAGAGAAATAAATCAGACATGTGTGTAAAGAAAAATGAATGTTCAACTGATATTTTCATTTATCGAAATAAATATCCTCAAGAAAGTTGAAAACTGTTCAAAGCTTCGAAACAGTTATATCAGAATGTGAAAAGAACATCGCTTCGTTTGATCACTGAAACTGAATAACTATCAGCTAATTCCCGCGATGTCAAAGTTTGTCAATTTTTATTTTCATCGACAATCGTTAATCATTGTTAATAACCGTTCAGATTATAACTTGTTGCATTGTATTAATTCGTCGCAAACGTGATCATGGCTTTGCGTAATAATAATTAATTAAACTGTTCGCATATCAATTTACTGGATAATGCAGTCTATTGAATCACATTTGAATTCCACCAAATGTAATCAATTAAAAGACGTCGAAAATTGGTCGTGAAATTTGAACCGTTGATAATTTCTCCGCACTCGATGAAATTCGTACAAATAAATTCACCACCGCACAAAACGTTCATTTATTTCAACGTATCGTGTAAAACGTGAGTATCAACAACACTTGCTATATGTAATATACATGTATATAAAATATACAGTATACATATATATTCACGATACGTAAACGTCACGTTTGAAAACACACGTGACAGTTATGGAAATTGTCCGGCGTCCGTGCATCAACGTTATGAAAATTTTCTTCAAAAGCTCGAGCTTCCATAAAAATGAAAAAGAAAAAGTGTGAAAAAACGAGCGTCAAAAAATGTTTAAAGAACACAAAAAGATCACTTGGGCGTCTTTTAAAAAGTAAAGACGCGATCGCTTTGGACGGTAGTCAAGGAACGTCTAAGGCAAAGGGTGCGCCTGAGGTAGGTACATACGATGGGCAATCACGAGTCCGTAACATCGGGTAATTTCGTTCTTTAGATCGCAAGATCGTCAAAGAGAAGGAAGTAGGTATTGAGTAAAGGAAGGAGTTGGTTGGGCCACACAGTAAATATTACCCGTTGATTGGTAAGCCGCGGTGATTCGGTTTCTAAGGTATTAGTTATGCTATGTAATTTGGTCATTTTAAGCGTGGGATGTCGCTCGACGTTAACTACTTGTGGTTTTGCCTTATTAGGGGAGAGACTGCGGAATGGACGTACGTTTTTACGCCATCCAACCGGATAACGCGAGGGTAACGATCAATCGTAATTGCAACTAGTTAGAATTACAATTGTGAAATTTGCGAGCCTTAGAAATCGCAGGATCCTGTATATTTCATCTCGATTAATCCTGTCCTGGATCAGGAATCGCTAGACGTATATAACAATGAATTGATCAAAAATGATGAAAATTCATTCAAAAATGACAATCGGGATATGAAATGACACGAAAGGCGGAGAAAGCAGCCAACAGATTTAGGGGAATAATGAATTGAGTGTCACTAGCTAATTGGTGCGTTGCGAAAGCCGAAATATTGATCCATCGAACGATTAAACGGGTAATTAATTCTCGGAAAGCCTCCTACGCGGTGTATTGTACGCGAGTACGCATCTGAGTTACCTCAGGTATTTAAATCATGCTTTTAGAGCCATTGATGAGAATGAGAAGATAATTTAATCAAATTAGATACCCTACATCGATAAGATATTATTGCATTAATTTTTTAGTAACGAATTTTATTCCCGTTTCAATTAAAAATACTATTTGAGCTATACGCCTTCGTGATTCGAAGTAGATGAGCTAGGAAACAAGAGAGAAAGAGAGCGAGAGAGAAGAGATAATAATATGTTACCCCGTCTTCAAGTTATAATAATTTATTCGAAATCGGTTAGCCTATCTTGCATTAAGCCAATAATTTGGAGAATTAGACGGTCTAAATAAATATCGGTTTTCGATTACTAAGATTCGCGAAATCTCTGACTAAAGTTAGAAGTCGTTAGCACTAATCGGCTAATGGATTGCTAATCCAATGTCCGAGCAGGTATCTATTTTTTCCTCGGATAGGTATAAGACGAAAGAGTGAAAACAATTTGACAATTATTTTACCTCCTAAGTTTCAAATTTCGGAAATTAGACTCGTTTACACTCACCAGATCCGTTAGTCTTGTTTTCCAATGTTACCAGACGAGTGTTTGAACTGATTGTTTTAGTGGTGATCCCTGAAAAGAGAAGAAAAATTTGTTCGTATCAAAGGAAATGACGAACCTCGTATTTAAACGAGGTAAAGGAATCCAATTCTTTGCGATTAGGTATGATCAGAAATTTGCATACTCACTTTTCAGTGTTTCCGTAGATGTGTTCTCCTGCAGACTGCTCTTGTACACGCGTCGTTTTGGCGAGCCAATTCCTTCCCTGCGTGAAATGAATGAAAAATAAAAATAATGAATAAGTCGAGCATACGATTATCCAGAACTCTAGATAGCAAACTCTGGAAGAGTTATAATCAAACTCTACTCAAGGAATACAATATATTCCGTAAGCTCGGAGAGCAGGGAAACTTATATTACTTTGAATGAGATATTCCACGATCTCAGACTCAGCTATCAGCCTGATTACCTCTAATGACGAAGGCCGAAAGATGAAGGATAAAAACGGATCTCGACGTTACCTCATTACGCAAAATTGGACACCCTCTCCACCGATTAAGAAATATATGATGTTGGCTATAGATGATCCGAATATCTCACGAACCAAGTGGATGACTTTACCAAATTAATAGACATAATACATACGTATGTATCAGTCCAAACAACCAAATGAACACAATTGAAAATACAAGTGTATAAACCCGGCGCTCCCCTCTGACGTCACATGACCTCACTGCCTGTCAGCGTGTTTCCGGCTTCAATCAGTCTATCCGCGTCATTGTGGGACACTTTTATACGATTCTATTATCCCCTTTAAGCCCCCCCACCCTGTTGGTCAAACGTTGGATTTTTATTCGCAAATTTATCCGAATTGTTTTTTTTGCCAAATAAGTTTCCCTCGCTTTGATTTTTGATTTATTTAAATTCTCGTTTCATCGTGTATCAGAAGATCGACAGATCTCTTGATTTCTGATTACACAAGGTTAAAAAAAAGTGTTTTTCAAAGAAATTCTATAACCATTATGACGAGTTTTTCAATTCCCGGTGGACTGAAGTCGAGCAAACAAAGTTAATTGAAAAGGTATAGAATAGACACGAGAATTTCGGGAGTGATGAGAACGAATGATTAATTGGTCAATTCGCGACTGATTTATTACGTCAGATAATTCATGATTTATATATCAAGAGATCACTCGCAACGTACAAAATTTTCAATTAATTCATGATACCCATCGTGGATTGTATAACGTTGATTCTGCGAACAAATCCTGGGATAATTACCCGAATACTATAAATTCACGAATCATCAAAGCTCGACAATTTCTATCTCTCACGCCTGTATCCATTAACTAAATTTGTCACATGTTAGCTAGTAAACTGTAAATGAAACTTAATCTAGAATTTGATGGCACTATATCAATTTATTTCATGATGTAAATTCGTCGGGTATCTATAGGTATATACTATATATGCACTATGTACAGCGTTGAACAGTCTACCGACGATAGCTATCAGGTGCAATTTAATGGAACAGCTGATATTATTAAAAGAGATAGGATTTTGTCACGACTGAAAGACATTATATCGTAGCACGCGATTAATGTGTTAAACTTTGAAAAAAGAAAAAACCGAAGCAACATGAAAAGGGGAAAATACTCCGGTGAACTTTTTTTCACCTGGGAAAATTCTGCACGTATATCCAAGGCGAGTATGGGGAATGGCTTGAAATCGATAATCCATTAAAATTACGTTTCCATTGCGTCGCTCACTATTCTGATAAAATACAACGATTCGTATGCATATGAGGCGGGTATAAGTAAGCAGGAAAAAAAGAAAGAAATTCGGACAGGTGAACTCGGCCGATAATAAATAAAAAGGCAAATTATAAAGTATAACTCGCTTATCTGCAATTTGACAAATACTATTTTTAAGATATGGTATTTAAGTGTTGTAAATTTTACTCATGGGATTATATAAGATTTCATACAATAGATGGAAATCTCGTAGGCGTTACCCCCGCGTAATTAGCTTATCGCTACGTGGACTTGTACAAATTATCACGAGCACGGGTCTCAGGTTGGGCGTATTATTTTTCTACCCTTTCTCACGACATGATATAATTGAACGTGTTAACTAAGAAGAGAAAAGAACTTCTCATCATCTCAGACGAAGTAGGTACAACTAATACTCACTGATTTAAACCGATGGTCAATTTATCTCCAGAATTTCTAAGGAGATCGTGAGATTCGCTGTTTGTCAAATTCCTCGTCGGTTTGCCGTTGATGCTGCTTATCAAATCGTTCTCTCTGACTCCCTGCTGAGCCGCTTTACTGCCTGGGTTTACCTGGAACGAGATAAAAATAAAATCAAATATTAACAATGCCAATCCTGACCACGGAGTGAAATATATTCAGGGATGCACTGTGTATATTTAAATGTAGAGAAACAACGAAGAGGAAAGAAACTTTGGCTCATATCATCGCGTTGTATTAATACTCTGGGGTCGATAATGTATGTCATTAAAGGAACCACACTACCTATGTGGGAGGTATTATGATGCAGGGGAAAACTATTAAACTTTATGGCCACGCGACGTTTTGATACATTTATTAGAGCGTGTATAAGTCGTATGTATGTATTTACTGCATGATGTATCACAGGTTCAGAAATAGGCGGGATATCGTAGTCAGTAAATTCCCTATCGTGTATAGATATGGTCTATACTTTATATTATATCATCGACAGAATGAGACGTATATAAATCGTCAATAACGTGATTCTCGATTAGTTGTTTATACCAGACGTGTAGATCTTTACGTCATACTTATTTTCGCAGTGTATAGAATTTTCGCTGTATCGTTTTAGCAACTAAACGCAATGTACGAGGAGAGAACGATTTCCCGCCTGTATTACCGCCACCATATATACACGAAAGCTGTCCGGGCTGCTTTTTGGTTTATACTAAAGTCTAATATTAGATTTTAACTCCGAGAATTCAACGATCTACACACGCTCCGATATCGTAAAACTACCGCAACAAATTTAGCCGCCCTTTTCCACGTGGGAATTAACGCTCGAAGAATAAACCAGATACGTAAAAACGCATCAGATATCAGAATCTTCTTTGAAAACGATATTTTTTCGAGAAAATTCGATGCCGATTCAAAGAAAACTGTTCAAAGTATTGAGAGTATCTGCCAATGATTTTTTTAACGTGAAAACCTAAAATTTTCAACATCTCACCGTTGCGTTACGCCGCCGTCCGCTCGGTGAGCAAAATTTCAACATGTCGATACTGTGGGTTTTTTTTTTCTTTCTTTCTTTCCTTCACTTTACGGTAAAGATTAAAACCTGTAGTGCAACGTTTTGAGCAGATAAATATCTGAACAGAGTATAATGCTTTAGTCCGTGGCACTGCACTGCGGCATTCACACTTCTTCACTGCACCCTTGTAGTATGTTTAACGTGTGATAATCAGAGTTCAATTTATTCTTCCTTCGGAGTAACGAGATTTTCCAAAAACTCAATATCGATCAATCGGGAGCCAGCGTGAGTCTCGAAGAAATGTCTGACTGTTTTCCACTTTGTATAGATTACGAATAACCGACCCAGTTTTGCGCGAGGAATAGATTAAAACGTATCTCGATTCGGCGTGGGTCAATTTAGAGGTCAGAGTGTCATTCGATTTCTCTTTTTATCTCTAAATGTCTTAATGCACATTTATCTTTATAGATATAATTAGAAGAAAAATATACTCGTGCTTGTCGGCGGGACGAGACGCGGTTGAAATGTGAATTTTCCCTCGCGGAAATGACCGCGATGAAATTGAAAAAATTGAAATAATTGAACACTTTTTGATCCGGTGAGAAACAAATCCCGCGTCATTCAATCTGTAACTTTTAATTATTCCAAGATCAAGCCCGATAAATAATCGAGGATTAAAAGCGGAAAATTAGCCAGAAGCGCACAGAATTTTCAGCGTCGTTAAGTGGTTCATTACTCATATGTACGGCGGGGAGGGTAGTGGGCAGGTATAATTATAAACGAAGTTGGAGCATAAATAAAACCGAGAAACCATGCACAGGTGAATAAAGACCCATGTTATGGCTGAAAGGATCTAATTCTGAATGGAATTGAAATTTTAAATGACTGTAAAAAGAAGAGGAATGAAAAAAGAACTCATCCTCTCGCAAAAGAAGACACCGTTTTATTTCACCCTTGATTAATATACTTTATGATTTGATTAGGTTTTATTTTCAAATTTTAATCAATCTCGAAACGGAGACGAACCGCTACTAAGTAGGTGAACGCGAGAACTGACGACTAGCTGAGGAATTCCCTCGCCATAGAGATGGCGCGAGGCCTGGGGGTGCATCTCCCAGCTCTAGGGAATGACTCAACACGCAAGTCTTTCTAGGTGACCACCCTCTCGGGTTCGCCGTTGATTTTCCGCGATATTTCAACGCGACCCTTACTCCCGGAGAACCGGAAGTGATTTCTGGATCACTATTGCTTGGCCTCGATCTATTTCGGCCACTGTCTTTCAGGCACGTCTTCTTTAAGGTATTCCCGAAGCTTTATTTCTTGGAAAGGCTAAGGTTCTGAATGAGTCTTTGTCGGCTTGGGTCAGTTAAGCGAGTCTTTTCAATCCATGGGATTCTTCGAATTTGGAAAACCCTTCGAGAACTATCAGAGGTTCTCAATCTGTGATAAGAAACTCGTTCAATTTTCTTCTCTGAAAAAATCCGCCGGAGAATATTCACGATTTCCGTTCACAATTTTACTTCTCTCTCTCTCTCTCTCTTTTCTCATTTTATCTTGACGTATAATACCTGAATATGATATAACTTGTTGAAAAGAAAAAAGGAAAAATATACATCAGGATGATGTGGGAACGTGCGTGAAATAACTACGACCCGAAAGTCTTAGTCAGCTTCAACTTCAGCTAGCTAAGAAACTTGGAAACTGAAGAGAGGAAAATTCCGACCACGATTTTATTCCCATTGTCATAAAAATGGAATATATTCCCCCTGTTATTCCGTTGCTTAAGCCACAGCATCTTCCCGCTGTAGGAATAATTATTTTATAAAATTAACGTTCAAAAATCCAACTGCACTTTTTTCTTATTTTGTATATTATTAGCCGATTTTTTTAACTCGAAACCGAAACACGTCGAAAATTTCTTGACAGAACGATTCTCCACCCCCTCATGGATTTGTATCCGGAATTTGTTTACCGCGATCTTCTTGAAAACTGCGGCTCTTTTCTGAGCCAGACACAACGGCGTCTAGCTTCAGTCTACCAAGAGCCTTGTTTCCTTGCTTTTAGCGATGCGATCAATGCGCGTGTTCCTTCAAGACTGACCCTGAGTCAGCCCCCACCCTGGACCCACCTGGGCGCGGTACATTCATTAAATATCTATCAGTTATGATTGGTTCTGGTTTTAAATTTTCGAATACTCTTTTTCCTTAGAGTCCCGCTACACTAAAGATGTAGATAAAACCCATTCTTTCGGAGCAATTTACTCAGACAGGTAGCAACGCATGGCCAAACAAGAAACAGAAAATTCGATCTTTCTCTCAAAAAAAAAAAAATCCGATTACTAATTCTCGAGATTTTCTTCATTTTATTATACTTCAATTCCAAAATGTAGATCAACGAAGTCTGAACGAAATATGTTGAAAATAGTTTTACGAACGAAGAAATAGACTATTGATATAAAGCGAGGAGAAATTCTGATGTTAAATCCAGATTCATCTTGCAGAGTAAACAAGAGTCGATAGTACACGTTTTCGGCTAGGGATTATCCCGCAAATCACAGTTTACCGGATTCAGAATGCCAGGTGGTATTTCTCGGTGGTTTAGCGGTATTTTTCGTAGATTTAATCCGAACCGAGCTCTGATATAGGTATATGTATAAGTCCGTTGTTGGCAGACGACGCGAGAAGACTGTGTACAGGTAAGTTCATCTCGCGTGTCTCATTGCGTTCCTACGTACGAAAGAAGAGGTCGTCTATATATACGTGGTGTCTTGGCTCCCTCGAGGCTTCCTGGAGAGCTAGCGACAGGTAAAAGTCGCGTTTGAAACGAACACGAATGCTAAGATAGGGGAATCGGAAAAATAAAAATTCGGAAAAGCGGAGAAATTCCGCGACGAAGAGAAATAAGAAGAAAAAAAAAGGCGTGAAACTTGAGGGAAAATCGCTGCTTTTCTTTCCTCGACTGACAAGATGCGCGCTTTTTCTCTATGAAAAATAAAAGGAGAAGCATTCAAAAGGAAATGTTCCATACTCGTACGCGTCCTGAGTCTTTCTACAACCCCGAATACTTGATATTCCATTCGCGACGTGGGCGATTGTGGTAGCCTTACGTTGTTCCATCCTCTTCGTAGTCTTTGTACTTTTCAACGATCCAAAAGTTTACCTGCAGACATATCATCTCGACGGGTGAAAATTTTCGTTATTTTTTCATTTTCTTTACGGTTACAAAAAAAAAGAAAAAAAAAAAAAAAAAACTGGGCTTCAAATTTTATCTCGAAGAGTACGCATATCCCTGCTCGTATTTTTAAACAAACCGCAGAAAATAACTCTAGGAACTAAACTGAAGCCGTATACACGTTTCAGAACTAATACTACCTTCCTGATATTACCCGGGGTGTAACACTTGACTTAATTCGGTCCTGCGTCCTGGCTTTACTCACAAAACATCTTTTTCAAGGTGGAGATCTCCGACATATATATATATAGGACTGTGTAAAACGGGTCAAAAGTCGGAAATAAATCGAACTCTAAAATACGTGCGATCGTTCGCTGGAACAAAATAATATTAAATGCGTTCGAGCTCGGCGAGGGTGTGCGGCGAATCAGAAAGCGCACTTTTCCCATATATCATGTAAGTTTAGCCGGCGATATGGCCCAGTCACGGGATATCGATCGATTTGATATACCCACCCACTGCAAGGCGAAGACGCGATTCTGGTGAAGAATAAGTTGGATCAGAATTCACGAAAAAAAAAATCAAATCTGGAAAGTTTTTGCATCCTTTTTTTATGAGAAAGAATTTTTCTCCCTCTGAAGGTCTTAAAAATTAAGACGTATTCTCATGGCTAATCGAATTCGCAGAAGGTACTTTAGCGATATATTGAATAACTCTGGCGCGCGATATGGACCACCAATAATGATCGCGTGAGATTATCGAATCCGTTTGAATCCGAGGTAACTATTAAAGTTGTCAGGGTATGTAGATATACTTGCCGTAAAACGTTCAATGCAACGCGTGTGAGTTTATAGAGTTGCATGCTGTACCAAAGTTCTTTTGGTATATAATCGTCTTCATCAATCATTATTAAAAGTTTATCAATCATTGAGTGAAATGAACAGAGTGCATGTGATTATGTCAATTATTGAAGTATAGGAGGTAGTTTTCCACGATGGAAAATTGGCACCTTCAGCTTTCGACCGATAAAATCATCGGCGAAGCTCACGCAGTAAAGTTTATACCTGATTTGAATAACAAATAGCTAATTAAGGCGTTGTTTCAACTGTTGAAAATTCTGCGATAAGATTTCAGACTGTTTAGTATCGCTCATTCTACGAAGTCTAGACTACAGATAGTCGGCCTGAAAACCTGCAACCGGAAACAAAAACCGAGTGTTTGACTACTATCTTCATAAAACTTGCATAGAAAATATACCCAAAGCCATTTCCCATAGTAGAACTATAAGTACTAAACAGTAAGCTACTCTTCTCTTCGCGACACTACTTTATTCTTGACATTTGTTCGGCGTGGCACCTGACAGGTTTCTCCTTCACTTTTCGACGACAAGTGGAGTAAGTGTATTGGTAGTGAGGGGACTACTTATCGGTCATTGTTCTGCTACAAGTCTTCGAAATTCTTGTTTTCAACAGCAAACTCTCATACCGGTTTCCTAGCCGTTCGCATTGTGTCGGTTTCAGAGAGTTAATCTCACTCATTTATTTCTCATAAGTACGAGTCAAGGGTGGGTTACACGTTTCTATACCCATCTATCAATACACGGTTGAGTATCGACAGAGTGTTTGACGAATTCTCTAAGCTCCTTAGGGGATTGCTACTAAACTTTGTCCATTTCGGAGTAAAGCTACCGGTGATCTCCGAAAAAGCGTTAATATACAGGAGCAAGTAGAGCGTAGAAAATACGCGTTAGAAAATACAAGACGCAGATTTTCTTAACTGACGTAGAAAAGCAGTTTTTTTTTTTTTAATGAACTATTGATGTTGAAATAAATCGAGAACTTGCGAAAATTAAATGGTGTAATGAGATTTGGCTGGTGTTCTTAATTTTCTTCGAGACTTCTCGGTTCATCGAACTAGTCGATAATAGGGTGTGGAAACGTGGAGGTAATGTCTGGAGACATTGTTCAATGAATTTTCTCGATAATTACGCGGGTGTTGACGTATTTCTGTGGAAATATTAATTTGGTGTGATAGTGATTGCGAATAGGCGCACATACGATATAGCATGGAGAGTTTACTTGAAACTTGTAATTGGAAATCTGAAGAGTGAACTGAGAGTTGAAGAGTTGGTATAACAAGCTGGTGAAAAATGAATCGTCAATTTTAACTAGTTATAAAATTGTCCTGAGTACTAGAGTTTTTAATGAAGGCAAACGGAGTATTCAACAGTCTGGTAGTAGTACTACGCGATTATTTTGACCCAGTTAGTTGGCGAGGTCCAGTCTGGCCTTAGCTAACAACGTAATGAGGCAAAATCGCTCTATCCGTTAAGTTTCTACGTACAGAGTCACAGCCTCCGCCTGTTCAAGAGTCGTAGAAAGAGCCTAAGAACCGATGAACGTATCCCGAGCTTAAAAACTAGTTAAATCTAGCACAGTAGTTATTCGCTCATCGAGAAGCTGACAAGAGAGGCTTGTGTTTGCTAAGTTGATTGTGAAAACGATTCGTTAAAACTCGTTGAGAATTTTCATTCATTTTTCAACGTCACTCGCTAGTAGGCATACCACTCTTTCCTCGTTCATAAACTTCAGATTAAGATTAAAAATGCGAAGAAAAAGAAAAAGGAAAAAGAAAAAGAAAACCGAATGACTTGTAAGACTTGTAAAATTTGGTCTAAAAAATTATCGAATGAACGTCAAGCCTTCACGCGTTCATCAGACTTGGGGAGGTACTCCGTGATAAGTAAAGAAAAAATATTTCAACCGGATCTTATCAGCCCAGCTTTTTGTCGTCTAGTTGTTCGTTCCGGCAAGTAAAAACGGCCGTTAACTATAACTCCGCGAGCTAGGTACCGGTTCGTTTGACGCATAACATGTAAAAGGGGGAAAGCTTCCCGAAGCGTAGAGTGAGCCGCGATAATTTTTGCCCGTATTTCCAGCCGTAGAACGTCTCGATATTATAAGTTCAGGCAATTTTCTTTCGCTCTTTAAATTACTGCACCGATCGCAACATTTCAAAGCCGCAGAAATTCCGCGGCTTTAAAATATCCTAATTCGGTACTGCAGCGTAATTTGACTAGATTTCTTCTTCGCGTCAAGTTTACCGAGAAAAATAATGAGAATATGTATTCTTACGGCGTTTCCTTGGATGCGTCTTCAGAATGCATCCTTTAGAATTCTAAGATTGCACCTGCGGAGACCCAAGGCGTATCTACGGTAAAACAAAAGTCCATAAAAAATGGAGGAGGGATAGTCCCTGTTACAACGAACACCTAATTAATTCACGGATCCTCAAGAGCAATTAAAGTTCGTCCTAGCGTCCCGACGCGACGCGACGCGAGGTAACGCGGACGCAGGACGTCAGTCAGAATAATGCATAATGCAGTGAGCGTCGACCACCTTCTATCCTTTACACCCTTACGGCTTGGCATAGCATGGCATGGCGTCCCGACGCTTTCCTTTCTACCCTACGTCCTGGCATGGCGGCACGTATAACGACGCCTGTTACACCCAACGACGTGTTCCTTCGTGCCCGTTGGGACAAGCGATCGTGCCACAACTTGGCAACGACCATAACAGACAAGATTTTTACTTGAAAGACAGCACCGCAGATTCGAATCAACCAATTTTACCAATTTACAGTTCGCTCACTTTCGATTGACGCTAAATTCGTCTATACTTAAAAATACGATGAATCAATCGGGAGATTCTCATTCACAGATTCATTACGTCCAAATTTCTGACCAATTATTCAAAATCTGAATTATTTTCGCAATATTTCAACACTTCTTGAACCCTGTGCGAATGTTATATGCGTGGGTATGTTCCAGATGAAAAGTCAGGTCTGAGACGAAGCTCTGAGAATAGGGGAGGGCGAGTAATTTCGACAATAGCTTCTAACAAAGGGGTAGCAATGAGATAAATCAAGCGGTCCAAAGAGCTAATCAGTTGATGACGGTTTCGTTGGTTCAAGGCTAAGCCGCGGATGTCTCGCTAAACAATGGTGGTATAAATTCTAAGCGATCCGTGGGGTGTCTGACGTACGTATGAAGCGGTGGTGATAACTCCGTGGCTTAAACTTCGGACCGGGAAGCTTCAAGAGATCAGGAAATCGATTCTCGCCCTGATATATAAGCCGGAGGGAGTATCGGGCTAAAAGAAAGCAGCGATTTTATTACATTTAGACATAGAAAGTTAGAATTTCCAGCAAATTGATAACACACCGCACTTTTTATTGAACTAAACCGTTCGCCACTGATATTTGCATTGAACTGACCACTTCAACAGACGCTGTTCAATCGAATGATATCTGACACCGATACGCCCCTCGATTTATCAGACGCAAACACTGTTCCAAAATTAGAGAAATATCGTTTTTATCAATCATAGCTTCCAATGTCATGTCATGTCGCCGTGAAGAATTGAGCGATGGTTAGAAACAATTTCTCATGGATCATCATTCTCGTTAGTATCCGATCGATTTACTCACGATGCATCATTCATTCCCTCAATTATCATCTCGGACATTTTTACTTCTCGTGAAGTTCTTCAGTCTATCGTATGTTTGCGAGCTTCTCTTCTCTCCTCTTTCAAAGAGAGACGAGAAACAGACGGTTGGACTGCTGCACAGCCATCTTGAGTGCGAGTTAATTACTTCTATTCATCGTTTAGACCTGCAATTGACATTCACTCGGGGACTTGGAACTGGCTAAGATATGTATATTGTACAAGTGTCCATTATTGGCTCCCGGAAAATCTCTGGGCTTATGCTAATTTTTAAAGCTACTATGTAGCTACAGCTGAGCCTCCGTGGATGCTGGAGATGCCCAGCGCCGGCTGGTAAAGTTTTCGTTTCAAAATCGTTTTCCATTTTTTTTTTTTTTTTTCTCAACTTTCGGGGAAATTCTTTTCGAGCCGAAATTTTGTTTACTTTTTAAATAACTTTTCGGCCAAATTCGTTTTTAAAACGGAAGGGAAATTGAACAAGGGTTTGTTCTTCGATTTTAGAACGAATTTTCATGTACCTAGTCACTATTAGTATGCAAATCATTACGACGAAAGATTAATCAAGTTCGTTACGCTATGCTGCAGCTGTTTACTTGTTTTTATTACAAAAATATCTCGAGGAACGTGTCTTATCGACGATTGGTGACGTCGTAAGCTTTTTCGCCCTGCACCCGGCCGTATCGTATCTTAAACCGTCTGACACGCGCGTGCGTTTTTATTCATTTTTTATTATTAAGATCAGACGATGGCCCCCATGCAGACGTCGCTATTTCTCGTTCATCGTCAGTTATAAGTCATTAGCGTCGACGTCTCGGCGTGGAAATGGGGCAAAAATAAACCCCAGACTTATCTTCTCACTTGCCCTTTGATTCCGTTATGAAGAAGAAAACCGTACATATATATAACAGCATCCATCTATTTTTTATTAAAAAAAAGAAAAACAAAAATTAATAGTAATAATGAGTTTGTACAATAATCAACCGTCTAACTGACGTTTCCAATAATTTCCAAGCACTTTCAATCATCTACTCAACAAAATCAAGCCACTCGTTCTTCTGGGCCAAGGTAAACTATCAATGCGAAATTTAATCGAAAAAAACCAACTCTCGTCCGAGTACCACCAGCTATTAAGGTCACCTGTATACCTATAGGGGTCAGAGGTGCGCCAATTGATTATATTTTCACGAGATAATTTGTTCCATCAGCTAGGGCTGTCATATCAGTAAAAAAGAAGAGAGAAGAGAGAAAAAAGGAAGAATTAGAAAATTGACGAGTGTCTGTTTTATGTACGTCAAAAATTTCACACCACATTTTTGGTCAGATAATTTTCCGGAGTTAATGGGTTGAAAAATATTTCACCTACATGGAAGATATTTTTCATAAGATTGAAAGGAGCTTGCTATAAATGAACTTCTGGTTCATGAACAGGGATATTAATCCGTTCACCTTGGGAGTATAATACGAGACGTCGAGATCGACAAGGTGTGTAAAATAAGAAGTAGATATCGACTGACTACTAGGTGAAAATAAAAGTACACGTGGTAGAGGCAGGAGGTATAACGAGTTATATAATTTGATAGTTTACTTAAACTTCAAGTTGCTGCAAAATAGAGGATGAGCTAATGTAAGACGCGAAAATTTAAAAATACACCGGTTACCTCTCACGCAGACTTTGAAAGCGGAATAATTTTCACTGATCGCGTGCGCGAGAGCAGTTTCTTGATGATTTTTAATCGAACTTAACGACTAGACGAGAAAACTCATGATTCGAGATAGCTTCCTAGGCGATATATTAGGCGAAATGTCGTAAGCAATTCAGGAATGAAAAATGAAGAAAAACTGAAAATAAATTGCACGCCATTCACAGAATTTCGATTCCCTCGGTTGTATGAGACTGTGACTTTTTCATTTACAATAAAATTAGTTACAACTGTTTCGTAGCTTATAACTATCGCTCGAATATCTCCGGGCTATAGATTTTTTATATTCGAAATTTCGCCTTGAATTTTATATCGCTACTTTTATTTGCCAGGGGCAGCCGGTTTCCAGTGTTTTATTTATATGCAGACCGCTGGGCAAGACGCGATTATTTCGTCCCCGTGGACAGACCAACTGTGAAATCATAAATCAGCTTGAAAAAATATCCAATCATATTATACGTCTAAGTCGATAATAAAATCAACGATGATAATTGTCGAGGAAAATTCTAAGATTCTTACCGATACGAATATAATTATTTATTTAAACAAATTAAGCAAATCTGAACTCACCAAATATTTTCCCAATCAGATTTACACAGTAACATTTATACGATACATTTTTTTTTCTTCATGCACAATACGATCAGCTTTCACGGATAGGAGAATAATAAACTTCCAAATCACTTCGAGAAATTTTTTTAATCTTGAATTAGTTGATCATCTTTTAGAAAATTTTTTATTTTACTTTATTTTTTCTCTCTCGCAGATATTGCCTAGAAATTTGATAACTCAAAAATTGAGTAAATATTTTTGAGGCGCTGGCGACCTGGCGTTGAAACGGCCACTGTGATGCCGGATGAACCGGACCTGCGTTCACCAGAGCACCGCCAGTCTGCCTAGGACAATATTAGACACACATGCGTCCGTCTCTACGTCCGTTGGCACCCGACCCACGTGAAATGCCGGGGGCACCGCGTGCGTGAAAGCATTCATTAATTGCAGAAGAAAAATCGGTGAATTCTGAGTAATTTGAAAAGCGCGAGAGAAAAAAAAAAAAAAACGAAAAAAAGAACTGCTCTCAATGACCCTTTCAATCTGAACATTGCGGCTCGCTCGTATTCATCTGTACATTTTCACTAACTTGCGTGCGGTTTGGAGAAACGTTTTAATTTCACGTGTAGCTAATTAAACTTTAAATGATCATTACCGCGATAAATGGTTCGCGGTTTGAGATAGGTGAATTTCGTTCCCATGTTATACGCGGAAAATGATTGGCCCGGAAGTACTGATACTGTGGTAAACGCGAGGAGAGATTTTCTTATCGCATATGAGGTCGACGAATTTTTTATATTTCCTCATTAGCTTTACATTCATTTCTGGTGGTCAAAATAGCCATTTTTCAAAATCACATTTCGATTAATTACAATGCAAAAGTTTCGTTTTCTGCTTACAAAGATTGATCATAAAATCTCAAGGCTATTTTTACCGATCAAAACCCCGTAGGCAATGCATAAAATATAAACGTTGACGTTACAGCGTTGAAGCCGCCCGACTACTGCGAAATTGTTAAATCGTGTATCAGATTATAGGTCAAGAATGTTATTTGCCTATTACGTGCGGCGGGCCCAAATGATAATTATTTTATTAGCATAAACACACCTTGGCGTCTATAAGTTGGTTTTTATTTAGTATGCGACGAGCGAGAACCTTGTGAGAATAAATTCTACACACCTGAATTCTACGTCGCGATTTAAATGCCTGAAATACGTCGCCACATATGAAAGGAAACAGTGATTAGAATGAAAATAAGTGTAACGGTTTTATAATGGGCTTTTTATTGTCCACCGTTGTCTCTTTATTTCTCACCGAATGATGTCCCGGGGCTTTACCTATTCGAATAACAGTATTGTCTAGGAAATTCAGAGCTCAAAGCAAATAACACATATTTCAACTATGACCAATGGTCCGGGTGATTGTCACAATCTGCTAGAGTCATAGAGCCTAATCATATCAATGAAGGATCTCAAAAGATTCGGCACTTCCGTTGCCAATAAATTCTCGTGACGTCATTATAATGACGCATTCGGAGTAGAGTGCCTTTCTCTATCAGGTTTCATTCGATATATATAATTACCGTCATCTGTCATCGGCAGTGACGTCATTAAGTATCGATTAGATCAGTGACCAGTAATCAAGAACAGATAGAAAATCGAAGTAGCATTTCTTATCAGTATTGGTTCGAATCACATTTGGCCTATGTCGACGTAGAATTTTCAACATTCACTGCAATCGCGTTATAGATTCGGCAAATTTTCAAAATGAACAAACAAATGATTTATAATACGCAACAGCTTTATTCAATTAGCGATATCCGGCGAAATACTAATTGCTCGGTAATCTGTACATCGAATTATTGCGGAGGGTATTAATTGGCCATAGTAGCGATTCTGGTTCTCAACTAATTCCATCTATTCATCGATGTGGATTATCCGCAGAATTTATTGAGTTTGAAAAATGGAAAATCTCCCTTTAGGCTAAAAATTTTCGGGACTTGTTATAATTGGTAATTTAAAAAAATTTCATCGCGAATTTACTTCGCGAGTTTTAGTACCGTAAATATATTCTGTGCACAATTTTAGCAGGAAAGTAACTAAAGCGCTTAGTATAAGTTGGCACGTGTAACGTAGAGTTCTGCTCTTTGCTCCCTCGAGGCGAACAATTTCTTTTTTTATTTTGTAGGTCGAGGGAGAAATGAATTGAAAAAAAGTTCTGGTTCGAAAGAAAGACACTCATTTAAGAAGCGATTCTGTACCTCAGAATTCAAAATATTATAAATTTTCTTATAAATTTAAATAGTGAAAAATACAGAACTTTCATACAACAGAAAAGATTCGGACGATTTTTTCATAACTTTTTTTTGGAACCAGATTAGAATTGTCCTCGGAGAGGAGGAGAGAGTTTCCTGGAAGCCGAGGGGTAACTAAAATGGTGTTCATTCGGAAGATAGTTTACTCGAAATGTTCAGTTTTATGAAAAATCGTAATATGATGTAGCTTCGAGTCGGAGTAGCGCAACGGTTCTAATCGCAAGTCATAAACCCGGCTAGTTTACGGTCTGTAGAATCAAGATAAGTGCAATAAGGGGTGCAGGTCGAAGGGAGCGTTGCCATTTCCCTTCACAATCAAGAATCTAATTCAGACTTGTTTCAGCGAAAACAATACTTATAATAATTCACCTTACTCTGTAGCGTAATCACGACGACAGTTTTCATCCGTTTAATAACTTTAAGCACATTTAAACAAACCGGAAGTCAGACGAGGGATGGCTAGCTCTTGGTCTAAGCACCGATTATACTACAGCACACATAGGAAGTGTGATTAGCTTGTACAAACCTTTTTGCGATAAGTACTGGGCAGGCAAGCCCATTCCGCATAGCTCATCTGCACCATAGTTCACGATCGGTTTATGATTGAAGAAAGGATTCCAAAATTCAAACTTCACTTTCCCTCGGTGCCTCTATTTTTATCGCTTTGTTAATTCCGTGTCTTCGCACTTCTCACTTCACTTAAAAAAAAAAAGAAAAACCTGAATTTGAAGGAACGTGAGCGTTTTTGCCTATTCGACTTTCACTCTCGTTACTCTTACTCGACACATCGAGCGATTTCGGCCAATAACTGATGGGCAAAGATTCGGAAAACTTGTCTCCCAAATTAGGTAATATAAATAGCTCGCGAAGTTTGTCGTTTGAGTACCGAAACGCGACTGAGTGAAAACGGAAGTGAGACACCTTCGCCGAAGCCGTGGCCTTACTTAGATTCCAAAGTTCTCCTTCAAGTTCGTTACCTTCACGGTTCGGCACACTGTCAGAGAAACACTGCGACTTATCGCGCTCTGCAAGGACTTTATGTACATGTGCGCCTGGCCGGGTTGACGCGTGATAAGAATCCTGTGTACGATGTAATGTAAGCGGTACACGGTGTTATTAAATTCGAGCCGTCTTTCAGACGGTTATTTTCCTCTTATTATACGTACGTATATAGGTATGTACTAGCTGCAGTGAAACTGCCGCGAGAAATGTCTGCAACGAACGACTAACGACAACGACGACCACTCGCTGCTAAGTGGTTGTATATGAAAGAATTCCATAGGGTACGTGTACGACATAGGGATCCCAGGCTCGTCTCAAAGTAGTTAATTCATAGGGCTGCAGCACACGCGTCCACTGTTTCATTTTGAATTTTCTAATCTCTATGCAGACCTTTATTAACGACCTTGAGATAAGCTGCGACTACAAACGATAAAGATAGTCAATCGCGAGATAAAACTGTTATAACAGAGTGCTGGAGCAAAATAGTGAGCACAATCAAATTCCTTAATTTCCTGGTTTGATAAGGATTCTCTGTGAATATCGGAATCAGATACTCATATTCACTCCGAACTCGTAGCACCTGAATCAATGAAGAAATTTCCCAATCACAAGCTCGGGGCACGATCGAATAATGCTCGGTCCCTGTCGGGAGAGCCGCTTGTAAGTACTGCCTCGAAACCACATGCTGTAGAGTTGTAGATTCTACACTCATGATGTCTGATGGAACGCGGGCGTAAGTGAACGAAAGGGCTTGGGAATGCAGGGTTTAGGACGTGACTCCATTGACATACTGACGACTCAGTCGTTTGTGTTTGGAGTTCGTTATGCGCCGCATGCGTGACTATGATTGCCAGGATGGGTAGAAATGAGTGGAAAAATGTCGTGTGTGATTTTTCCTGAATCTTTTCAATTTCGTGATTATTTATTACTCGTTATTCTACATCACTCGCATCGTTCGATCGTTGAATTATCATATCATGAACTGAGATACTGATTTCCTGTAATCAGAATCTCCCGTATCACGTTGCACTCTGTTCTAAGTATAGTCGAAGGAGTTACGTTACGACGTATGGCTACCTTTCCAACCTTGAAGTCAGCGTATTTAAGGCATCAAAAAATATTATAATTATATCAGCTGATTCAGTCTGGGCTGGTGTCAGAGCGCACTTGGCAGCTGCAGGCTCGATGAGTTTGAGAGTAACTATACGTACCTACATACGTATGACGTAGACGAAGCTAACATTGTGGCATCGTCTAGTGAAATCTGATTTGTTGTACTGCAAAACTTCAGCCATACGAATAGAGAAGAATGAATAAAGTACGTGGAATAATGACACAGTCGGCCACAGCAAGAGCTTTTATTCTTAACGCCCTGGTAAAGGGAGACGAAATAATGTTTAGAAATTCCTAAAGTATGTCTAAAGCTTTGGAATATGTCCCGTTGTTCTCTTGAAGAGAAAGAAATTTCATAATCTCGCGGTTTTCTTGGGTTATTGAGGGCGCTCGGCTATATCTCACAGATGTGCAAATACCAGTCTTCATCGAACCACCGGAACCAAGAGAAGTACAATTTTTTCGAATTCCTCGTATCCCCAGATGCGAATACACTTACGATCCTACGCACGATTTGAGGCTGTACGCTGGAGCTTTGCCAAGACCAAAAAGCCTATTTCTATGCAACCGGCAGTACACTTCTGTGAAGTTAAACACATCCAGCCAGGCGTTTGTGGCGGGAGATACACTTGAACATGATCAATGATTGGGAAGGCAACGCTTTTCATTGTCGGATGAAAAAACATTTCCCAACACTTCTCCCTTCCTCCGTATATATTTCCGCTCCATACCCACCTCCCGCGATGTATAGCAGATATCTTCACAGTTGGAAGCTTCCTTTGAATTTCTATATCATCGCGGTTATCTTCACAGAACGATTACTAAGATTGGCACTTCCAATATATCGTTAACGTCAGTTAGATAGCACGACTAACAATGAGCAGGGGATACCTTTGTGAACGTCGATGTTAGGTAGCCCGGGCTTTCTTCGTTCTGGCAACGTTTCGTTTCATACGAAATACCTCAGCGTGTAATAGGCGCAATCCTTACTCACAAGCGAACGTAGAAATTCCCAGAATTCCAACGGGATATAACGAAACCAGACGCACATTGCGGTATGTATGGATGTGAGACTTTATTTTTAACCCTAAAACTCGAATGCGTAGACCACCGCAGACTCTATTGCCTAGATGCCTATTCGGCTGAGGTAATGGCCTCTTTTTTTCCCGTGGAGAAAAGTCGCCGCAATTCATTATCCAACGAGAGTAATGATACGAATTTGAAGAAGTCACCCCTGCGATGAAGGGATGTCAATCATTCCTTATTTCATATAATAATTGCTACTAACAATAAGAGGCCTTACAAACCTTGGCCTGACTATCCTTCGGCCGCAACTTCATCTTTGTAAACCCTGTTAGCTCGTTACCTGAATAATTTCTAAGGAAATCGTACGGTAGGTAAATCCACCCAAGTCGGCGTCTGGTGAAGATCTGTTCTGAAAGTGGGTCCAAATTACGCACACCACGTGGAGCTTTGTAATTTGAATTTCTCAAACCGTTATGGAAGCTGGAGGAATTCTACAGAGCTGCAAGAATGCACTGACTCGTTTCGTAATACCTCGGTAGCAGTCCGTTCCTCACAGCGAGCAGGTAGTGCTCGGTGCATATTGGATTTGCTCTGATCATATCGCGGGAGGAAATGGCTTTGCGTTTACACAGTAAAAGCAGATAATTCACTAGCTCGTGTATGTTTCAAAGTAATTCGATTCTACAGAGAGATTTGTGTGTTTAGTGAAACTGCAAACGCCATTACACGTCAGTATATTGCCTTTTGTTCAAACTTCGATCGCTCTGCCGCAGGGTTAACCGAAGAGAAGTTATTTTCGAGTCTCGAAAGAGCCGTGAATAATTTACGAAATATGGAATCATAGAGAGTTCGATTTGAAACAGTTTCACCTGAAAACTATACCTCGGATTTGTTTTATTCAAATATTCACTAACATCAATCTTCGTAACGATCCGGCTTCCGTTTTCGATCAGAAACAATAGGGACGGTTGGCTTCGTTCCTATGACAACGTTTCTCTTTGACAGGTGACAAATAGCTAAATTGGTATCCACAGTGTCGAAAGATGCGCGGAAAGATCCAGCGTTTTTTAAAGGCGCGGTATAATGGCACGGCGGATAGCACGCGGGGATTTGAAGCGACCCGAGAAGATCAGGGGAGTAAAAATCCCGCTCCTCGTTGTCTCTGCGATTAAAAATTCGCGGAATTCCAAAGGAGTTACATCGAATAAAATTGCAAATTACGTGGCCAATGTTTCGGATATTTCAAAATCATCTGCGAAACGTCGGGTGAGCATCAAACTCATTTCTACACCGAATACAATTCGCCAAATCTCCCAGTCAAGAAAAAAGCCCAATTCTTTTCGTCATCTGGGATTGAAAACCTTTTCCACAGGTGGACGTAGCGTTGAAACGTGCCGTCAACTACGGCGTGCTGAAGTGTAAACGGGGTCATTATTTCTTGGACATAGATACGCCGGTATTTAATTATGCAAGGGTGAATTCTCGCTCCTCAAGACGACGGAGAGATAGTGCGATAAACCGGAAATCGATGGCTCTGAAAAAGGTTAAAAGAAATCGTCGCAGGGTAGAGCCATTTTGCATGGTGGTACGAAAGCCGCTTTTATCAGTTCGCAAAAGATCTAGGAATACCCGTAACAGATCGTCGCCTCATCAGCTATCCGATATGTACTGTAACCCGAGCTACAAAGCCTCGACCGATTCTTCCATCGCCTCGAGTATTTCGAGAAAAAGTTCCGACCTTCAGGAAATGTGCGACATTATTCAGGATGAACAATGACACTGTTTCCCATACCCTCCGTGGATTATATGTTACTGCAGCCTTTGACACTCGAGTTTTAGAATTTCAGACAATAATGGGATAAAATTGATTCTCTCAGAAGCAGAAGGTCCTCTTCGACGTCTACTCGTTCAATGACGTAAAATCACTTGTATTTTCTCTGTATAAATAAAAGTTCCGATTAATACTCAGAACGGAATTCGAGGAGAGTAATTAGCCGCGATTATTCTTGCCATTAAATCATATCGTAATCAATTACTGATAATTCGATTAATTCAAGCTAACAAACAAGTTGAATTCGAGGATGCCCTTTGGACCCCAGATTTGTTGGAGGGTCAATTTCCGTACAGTTTGAATGACGGCAATCGGGTCTCACGAAGCAAAGCTTCGAGGCTTTACTTACTGACAATGAGTTGGTCGCATACGACTTACCAATCACCATGGCTCAGCGGGTCTGTCAAGTGTCGACCAATTAGGAACTCAATTAACGTCGCTTCTGACCTCAGTCATATATCTCGTGATCCCGCTACCATTAAACCGTCCTTTTGCATCGTAGATAAACTCACGGTTAGTATTATTGATGCACTTCTTCAGCGTTTTGCCACAGGCTCCCACGAGACAATGAAGAAATCGTTTTTCCTCGCGGGTTTCAGCCTAAGAATTTATCTTCCTAAGAATTGTGAGCCTAAGGTCAATCGATACGGAGGCAATGACTGATAACCGAGTACTTTAGATATATACTCAGTATCAAATGACCTGAAAGTTTTTCGTAATCGCAAAAAAAAAGAAGAAAAAAATCGCATGTCTAATTGCAAATTTTAATCTTGTTTGAAAAAATTTATTCACTCACGATTAATGACGAGAGTTTCTCCCTTCGGGAGACTCGTCGATATCTTTATGGCGACGATATTCTGCCGAGTAATAAATCATATCTTCGAAGTTGAATGTAATCGTGGTATTCTATTTACCTGAATTATTTTACCTCAATGCGGGAGTTTTCCATTGAATTTTATTGAACCGGGGGTTTTCGTTGTCTGTAGAGTGTGGAACATCATTCAAAGAATGTTTTTTTTTTTTTTTCTCTCTTTCTTTAAATTTGACATAGCATGGAATCCACCTTCTCAGTTCGTGCTTTATACTGATCGATCAAGTCGGGAGTGTAGAGGCAGCTGTTTTATTGAAAGATCACTGGCGGACTCCTGGTATAACGCGATGCTTTATGATCTGGGCGTGTCTGTTAGGGTTAGGTTGGGCTCACTACATAGTAATTGATTACTGTCGAAGTCCAGACACTCGTTATATCAATGATACAGTAATGGGTCCTTATCAGGACCAATATAGACACGAAAAAACAAATCGGAACCATATCTGTCGCATTTCAAGTGCACAAGACTTGGATAGGTACACCTACATCATTTGCAATCTTGAAAATACATTAAAGTATAGAAGCAGCCGTTATAAACGAGTAAGAAAATTTCATGAATCATTCTAATTGCATACACATATAACTGTGAATGTCTAGTTATTGTTATTTTACTGATTATAGACTGCGAGGCAATTTTGGAGCAGCGGTATATCGCCAATTTGTTGAATCGACCCGAGTCCGGCAACGTATATGAGAGTTTTTTGCCATAAAATTTCGAACATCCCTTGATTCGGTTAATGATCAATAATTGAACTGAAATATACCGGCGGTTCTGACAGAATTCTGAACTATAGATATTGTGAATCGTGAGCAGAATGAGGGACGAAAATCTGGCAAATAGATATCGCGAGGAATGAATTGTTCTTTGTGGGTGGTTGTTATCTCTTCGTGAAACAATACCGGTCTGAAGAGGAAACTGAGGAGAATCACAAAGTCAGAAGTTGTAAGCAAACAAATATAGCCTATAGAACCATAGAAGTCGGTACTCGGCGAAGAGTTATTAGCGTTCGTAATTAATGCACACTTTATTAATCCGCTGAGAATGAGCTGTGGTTTTGGGGATAGCTCTCCCGAGAGACAGAAGAGTTTTCGAACCAGCTGGTGCTCCGAAATTTTTTTTGTATTACATATATATTCACGACATTAATTATAAACACACAAGTTTCTTTTTTTGTCTCTCTCTTTCCCTCTGTATCTCCTCCCTCACACCAAATACCCAAGCCGTCAAATTATCTCGAAAATCTGGCCAACTTTTACATTTTTTCTTCTCTTTTTTCCGTTCAATCCTCGTTCTAGTTGACATTGACTTTTTCCTGAAGGCAAATCTCGGAAATAAGGTCGTGTCAAGGTTCTCTTTCTATGCGCAGTTATATTCGCACAGAGTATACCTATGCAACAACCATTATGCAACTCAATGTCCGGCGCTGTTCCAACAATTAACACTGCACTAGCTTTTGTCCTCGGTTCCTGCACTCATGCAACGTAACGCATGAATGATTCATTACTAAATCTGTGCGACTCGAAAGTCGTTTCAAAGCCTTACTTTTTCATTACTTTTTCATTCGTTTTTCTTTTTCTTCAGTTATTTCCCTCTATTTCCAGTGAATCTATAATTTTTCGTCGCGGAAACGTATGACAAATTTTCATCAATCATTGAAAAATCAGACTATAGATTAATTTTTTTTTTCTTTCTATCATTTCAAAACTTCCAACTCACAAGTGCATGTATAATTCTTGCGAGAATTGCAAACCGACATGCAAAGAGCAGCGATCATCAGCCTACTATATGAGCGGCTATTTCAGTGTCTCTAAGAAGAACCGTCATCGCCAGACTTAGCGCCGGCGTCTCTACAGCTATCGACAAGTTACATTCTAAAATAGCTAGATAGTTATACAGCCTGGTCTATTCTTACAGTGATAGGAAAAGCAAGAGTATAGTACTTGTTTTTTCATCAACAATCGACTCGGGCGTAACATCGTGTGTAATAAGGTAGGTACAGGTGTCAGGTACCAGACTTCTACATATACCTGCATTTGGTCAATGAATATAGTAACTCGAGCCGCGTGATACATATTCTCGATCGAATTTCATAGAAATTTTTATTACAATCGTCCAGGTTGCGATATCTACCTATAATTAACCGAGAATAGAATAACGACATAGATAATATATTATTGTAAAAGTATCGTTTTATTTTTTATTTTTTATTTCTTAACAGTGCTTTGCAGTGTTACGTATAAGGGATGAAGAAAAGCTGTTTGTAAAAAATTCGTGTTTCCATTACATGTACTGTTTTTTTTTTTCCAAAAACGAGAAGAATTTTTTCACTTTGGCAGTGTATGTATACGTGTGAAAGCTAGATTCCAGACTGTAAATGAAGAGAGATTTTTATCCCCAGTACTACTGTATTCTATATTTTATTCAAGTCAGTAAATATTCTCCTGTAGGTATTTTTACCCTGGAGGATGCGTACCCACTTATTTCCTGACGCGATAAATTAAGAAGAAAAGTATGTATTACTCCGTTCGTATAGAGTAGACGGAAATAAACGAGAGGTGTAAAAATAAATTGGATCTGAGACAGAGAAGCCTAGGTTTCCGTACGTGATTGTTTTCAGAAATCCCATTGAAATTTTCTATTACTATACACCAGTATTCTATAATCCGAAAGAAATACTTTGATACTGTTATTACTCGCGAATCGTAAGCGCATAAGTCGCAATAATGGTGAAAACTAATAGTAGAAAGTGAATCCGGCTGCACGTGCAGGCGAGGCGTTTCGCAAAGTGTAAAGTAAAAACGTGAAACTCGAATTGAAAATAAGAGGTTATCGAACTTGTGTGAATCGGGAATTGAATGGAGGAGATAGTACTGCTAAAATTCGGTGAAATAACGAAACAGCACTTGCATAAGCGTTGAAAATATCTCGCAAATTAGGTAGGTAGGTACTTGACGCTTTTGCAGTATCACGATCAGCGTACAATGCGTAGGTTACGTTAAACGGCGTATCGTTGGCGTTAAATAAATGAATGAAACCTTTCTAAATTTAATGAAGAATTACGTAACACTCTGCGTGGGGTATAATATGAGCCAGTCAAAACGTAGACGTAAAACTCTCAGGCATTTGGCCCAGAGTCCAGAGGCTGCGGAGAAACATAGAATAATATTATTATTAATATCTCACAATCTCCTCAATTTCTCTCCATTTCCATCTTACTTTGAGCTCATGCCGAGATTGTATCTTGTTTCTTTTAATTATCTTCATTTTCTAGCCGCTCCTAGTAAAAACAGACGAGAAAACTACTCCGCGAACCACGTGCGCGCCCGCAACTTCAGTTAAGATTAATCGAATTTACCGCTAGCTTTATTGACGCTCGGTGACTCTGTGTATCTACGATTGTACTATGCTATATACCTAGATTATAGAGAGTAATATTTTTCTCGGTTATATCTGCAGAATGCAGAAAGGCCTGTGCTAGTCAAGAATCGCCGGACTGCAGAGGGACTTTTTAACGTCACGGTTCTACCGTTAGGGGAAATCACTTGTCCCACAAACCTGGAACTGTGAAAATTGTAGCACGAATTCTCTATGACATAGACTATACCCGTGAAAGATATTATTTCTCTACTCGTTTGAAAAATAAACAGTTTTCAACGCGCAAATGCTCATTCCATTCATTTTTAACAACGAAATGAGTAGGTATGGATTTTTGAACGTAGAAATTCGTATGGAACAGAATGAGAGCCGGATGTTAAAAAGCTCGGTGGCAGTGATACGAGCATTGTTTGGTCAGCCCGAGCCGGTCTACGAATGGAATGATAATATCTGTCATTAAAAAGCGATGCATCAGGTTTATATTCGCATATCAATTTCCGACTGATCATAAGTTTCACATGTCCCAAATCGCGGCATTGGTAATTGAATCGCTTCGTAGTATAATTACGATAAATCTATACGCTGTGAGCTTTGAATCGTAACATTAAACGAAACAAGTACCTTATTGGACGAGTGTTAATCACTTTAATCATCAAGCAGCTTGGATATGAATTAGAATTCCCTTTCCGTCCTCGACGTTCAATCACTTTTATAATAATTAATTTCTCATTACAATTCCGCTCCAGAATGAATTTAGAAATTTTCTCAACAGAAGGGGTTCTATGTCCGGATTCTTTCCGGGGGGTGATGTAAATTCATTTCCTCTCACTCTGGTAGAATACACAGAAACCTTCTTAATCGCTCGAAACTGGTCTGTGCCACGACTGGATACGAGTACTGCAAATGTATACAGCATTGCGGTGCCGTCTTATCGTCATGACACGAGGAATACCATTACGATCTGCTTTTGGAACCGCGGAATTCTACGATGTAGTTCGGTATGTGCCGGCTGCATCGAGGCATATCTGAGGCATACCTTAAGCATATAGGTATACCTGAACTGCAGACACCCAGAGTCCCACTGATTCAAGGGAAAACTGAAATTGTTGGATGAAATTTCGAAAGATTATTTTTTTTCAGCCCTCAAAATTTTCCTCCCATTTCGCATGATGAAGGGCTTCGATGTTTTTTCGGTAATATTTTCATCCGCGTCTTTTGACGTAACGAATTTGAAAAATAAAGACCGTAAAACTATTTTTAACGTCTTGGTTTTGGCACTTTTCTCTAAATCGAGGCGACTCTCAACTTTGGCACGTCTATGTGCGCAGGATATGTGCAAACTTGACCTTGTTACCGTGTGCAACTGCGGGAAGAGCGCATGTTTGCACACGTGAGCGCATTTACTTTTCCTACCAGGTGTTCCGCGAGGTATTGTCAAGCGTTGGATCCCAGGTCCGTTTATGTACTTCCGGAATCGTAAGAGAATAATATACAGCCGGGTATATGAACTGGTAGAAATTTAACTGTCGTAAGACAATTGTGTCATTGTTAAAACTCCTCAACCTCGCCCATGAAGAGAGAGAAAGAGAGAGAATGAAAAAGAGACGGATAGATTATCATATTAGATTATAGAGCAACGTAATCAACCTCGGAATACACAATTGATCAATTAGCATGAGTCATATATGTATAGGCGTCACGTCGATTCTTTGCTGTTCAATTATTCTTGCAGCTATGCCTCAGAGCCTTAGAGTTGATTGATTAGTGAAATTTCTGTCAGTTTTAATATCTGGAATAATTATTTGGAACTAATTAGGTGCATAGACATTTACATAGCCCCAAATGACCTTGGGTGCAGCTTAGATCACGGCCGTTAATTGGGGTCTAATCGAATTTAACCTCAATTAGAGATCGCTTGACTTTGTTAGCCTGTGAATTGAAGAGAGGTCAACTAATTGCTTTTTTAGGGCCGAATTCATTTCGGCCATTACCGGTGAGATAAAAAGAAATGGCTTCGGTGAGCTTTGGCACGGAGTGGCCATATCTCATTCCACACGTTCCATTATCACGGTATTTCGCTTAAATGCTGGAATTCGCATCGCCGACTTCTCGCGACGAGCATTGTTCGAAGAAATTTTAAATTCGTGTCTCGATTCGCGAGGCACATTTCTGCTTGGGGTCTAGTTTAAAGGAAATCCAAAGTGAACGACGACTCGCATATTTTCGCACTCGAAAATCCCCGCTATCGTCACTGTACACATTTCTTCGATCAATTTTTCGAAGCCAAAATAAGTTCAGACTCCAGAAACTACAGAGATTCAACATGGGTCAGAATTCGGCAATTTCTCAATCCCAAAGATTGGAATCATCGCACTTTCCGGTCTTCATTTACGGACTGGTGAGAGATATACCTATGTATATCGCCTCGGTATTTATTTGGCTAGAAACAGGCCTGAGGAAATGAAGCAAAACGAATTAGCCCAGCCGTCAAGAAGCGTCGACTGCCACGAGCGTGGGTAGCAAAATGCTAAAATTCATCACCTATATATTCATCGGAATAACCACAGCACTGATCAGCTACGAGAATATAACAATATGATACGATTTAGAGACAGTGATATAAGCTGGTTCGAAATATGCGGAGAAACTGACGAGATTGGCAATTACTGCTATTCATCCTTGCCTAAGCTCGTAACACTTTTCATTCCCAGTCCATTTCCAAAGTACACTTTGCATTCACCTTACAATAAACGGAACGGCAGACCTTGTGGTTATTTTTATTCTTATTATCACCGCGATAACTATCATTCTTATAATGCATACAGCAAACTGCAGGAGTCACCTGCCCGTTTTGATAGAGATATCGAGCTTCTGGCAGCAGAAGGAATCGCTTGAACACGTTTGAAATGGTTCTAGTTCCAGTTCGAGTTACAGAGACAGTCTAGATTTCAACATGTTTGTGAAATAATGACAGTATAATTCGCGTGGCTATGCCACGTTCGAATTATGCTCCATTTGTGCATCAATCGACTAGAGCTAACGATCTTCTGTTCCGTTTTTATTTTTTCGCTTAGCTTTAAAGCGAATGCGTGGGTTTATGGACTCTGGAAATCGCGACGAAAGAGACGTTGACCGAGTATGTGGACAGATATAATACGAGGTATACGAGTATGTAGGTATAGCGAACTCAAGACGCGTTTAGCCTTTGAAATTTAATACAACAGAGGTAGGTACAGAAGACATTGTGGTTGTACCTGAGTTGTGCTCTATTACGTGACTCCAGGTCGTATATACATGCATACACGTATACGTGGCATACAGCGGACCCCCCAGGTCCCCAAAGTATTTCCAAGATAATTTCCGTAGTATGCACATTCACCAGGGATGTGGTTCTGCGATCCACAGCTGTTTCCTCAGTGTCCCAACGGTTTAAAGAACGTTGATTATAGTTTTGCTTTTGTCTTATATCCCATTCATTTATCGTCGAAGAAAACCTTTCAGAATTCAGACTGCGATATAAGATACGAGAGCAAGGGAGAGAGAGAGAGAGAGAGGAGAGGAACGAGTGAATGATTCTGTTAAATAATTCATTAATAAGATCAAGATATTCTCTAATCAAAAGTCACGACTTGACCACTAGTGCTGATTGTGAGTTCCCCACGCGAGACTGCTATTTTCACTCGGTTATTGTATTGATAAAATCGTGTACTACGTGCGTATCGCACTACTAGTTCGTCTGAGAACGAAGTTTCGAGTGATAACCGATTGTGGGAGGAAAAAAAGCCAGCTAATTTCATTTCGATTTCGAAATCGAATCAATCCCGACTGGCATTGGTTCACATGGACCTAATTACGTCACATGGTCAAATTTCAGGGTCAATATAGAGACACGTTGCTTTCTAAATTACCGAGGCAGACGCGACCAGCAATTAGTTACACTCACATATAAATACGAAGATATGTACATCATGTGTCTCAATTCCTAAATAATTGATTTTATCCAGCCTCGCTATTTCCATACATGTTCGAATTTTGGTATTATATATATTATTATATTATACATCAGAATTCTGCGCGTAACTCATGTCAGAAGCGTAAAACATTGGAGGTATCTCGTATGAATAGGCCAAACTAACTCAAGAATTTATACGCCCAAGGCAAAAATCGATCTGTGGACCACGTGGCTTGTACCTCGCTATCTCCGAAGCGCTTAAACTCGGTACGATGTCTCTCGTTATAGGTGTGCATGTACTTAGTGTATTTCTTAGCTAGGTATACCCTGGTGCGCATATCGCTTGCATAATCCAACCAGAGTTAGCAGTAGCCATATAACTAGTGGCTTTTTGTTTCGGCACATAAAACTTCTCAGGTCATGAAGTTCAATGCAAATATCGACCCGAATAATCATCGTTACTACGCCTTATCCACTCGTACAGAACTTTTCGGCATTTTATACAGGAATAGTTATCTTATCTTATCGCGTATTTTTTTTTTCACACCAACAGGTGTAAATAATTTTTACTCCGGAGTAAAAATTTGATTAATATTACCTCGGGCTGGGTTTTGCAGAGGCTGAATTTTCGTTTTGAATATTAACCGCGTGTACAGAATTTGCGGAACGTTACAATATCGAATTCCTCGACACGTTTCCCTTCCTTCTGCATGTCATTTTACTCGCTGGTAAAAACCCTCGCGGTTAACGATAAGTGATTTACATTTTTCTCGAGACTTGATACTCTCAGAACCGCAAATTCGAACGACTAATAATTGGCTTGAATTTAAAACGACTACTGCAGTCTGCGGCTAATAGCTTCAACCGCGAACTCCTCTCTATCCTCAAAGACTCGACTTTACATTTGCGATAGCTGAACTCCAGTAACAAGTTTATTAAGGAAACTCTTTCGCTGATACTGAAATATGGTAATTTTCATAAACGTTGAAAAAGACGTGATTACGAGCTAGCCAAGGATTTGCTTTGAGTCGTCAACCCCACGTGTGGCAAGTGGCAAAAATTATCGTTGGAAATTTCAATGCAATTTCGATTTCCAATGAGAGTAAGGATAAATCGAGAGAGCATAATATACTCTGCTAGGTATTATCGTCAAGTTCACTAGTTCACCTAAATGAAATTCGGTCAACCTTATCAGATAACGATAGGTAGTCTCGGTTCGCAAGGTTGAAAGTCAGGTTTATCACCAGCTGTTAATCGATCGAGGTTTTCACCCTGCCAGGAGATTAATTAACACACTAGACTCTGTTAATAGATATAGAATTTGTGAAATAATTCAGTTACGTTTAGGTCCGGAAAAGCCGATTCCCGATAATCCTTGAAGTCTATAGCTTTTTGGAGCAGAGAAAACCCGGGTCGAACGACGTGTATTGAAGGACTCTCAAAAACGGTATACAAAGGCGTTAGAATCGGCGAAAAAAAAAGCGTCAACTTTACGGGAAAAGAAAAATTGAGTTGGAACGATTTGAGATTGGAGCTATGAGAGAAAGAGAGTAAATAATGGCGACAGTTCACGACAATCCTCTGTCGAGACGGCTATCTTTTTATCCTTACGGAAAAAAAGTGGCTTGCTCTGATCTATCTAGAGCTTTATATTCAAAATTGAGAAAAGATTTTTTTTACACCGGCTTTCACTTTCCGACTTCATTAAAAAAAAAATTTTTTTTTGTTCCTTTTTGTGGATAACGAGCGTTTAGTTTAAGTGAGAAATATCTCGAGCGGTTGTGACGCTTCATAATTTCATTCACACGTTAAATAGCTCTGCTAAACGACTTTCGCTGTACCTACCACCTTATATCTACGATGTAGAACAAGGAGATAAAGACTTTTATGCTTTTTAATTATCGTTTACGATGAGATTAAACGAAAACTTGTACCTACTCATGCCAGAATTTTTATTTATGAGTAAAACTGACGATTCAAAAATTATTAAGTCTTATATTCTCGACAGCTTTAATATCGGATCTTCCTTCCCTTACGTGTTTAACCATCATTAAATCAAAATCGAAGCTTTAATATCTGCTGCGTATTAAAAATATGGAATTAATTCAGCCAACAGATCTGAGTTTCACTTCTCGTTCGCACGTGTCGAAATTGAAATTTGAAATTTGAAATTTTTTTCGAACACCAACCATAATATCTTTAGATCAGGGAATAATAAATCGAATAACGCGAAGTGAGGCTATAAATTATAACTTACGATTCTCAAAGGCGAAAATTGTTGACTTGCGTTAGATGAGGGAAAACAAAAAAAAGAAGGTATTTGTTATCGAAGAAAATCTATTTTTCGTATCTAATTCAAACATTTATATTATACCACGTGGATACGCGGTTATTCGTGGATCATAGTAACCAACTGAGATTTATGTAGGTATTCCTTGTAATCGTGGGTGGTTTGCTTCGCGTTACAGCTCAGTGAAAAGAAGTCGATAAGCAAACCCTCGAGTAAGAATTTTTGGACATATACATATTGCATAAATTATTATACAAATGTGAGAAAGAAGTGTTAGAGCAATTCACAGCAGCACGTTTTTCTTTGCTATTACGATACTGAATCAATATCTATAATGGTTTATTTATCCGAATGTTTATACCCCTCGCTTAATTCAAACACACGTTCGATTTATACAGGCGCGAATGCTCCGTTTTACTACGTATGTACATACGTACGTATAGAATCGATAAATATTAACACAGAGAGAAAGAGCGAGAGACGAATCAATCGTTTTGTTCTAAGCCGATATGCCTACAATCAGCTCGGCTATTTGGAACAATTTTTTCGTTCCATTCTCGTATTTTCATTCTTATACACGCAACAGAAGAGTTCTATCCGTATGCAACGGTGAACTTGATTCAATAATGCAAATTTCAATGTTTAAAGAGTTGACTGATGTCATATCGTTGGTATAGGTATAGGTGCGCATATATTGTCCTTGTGGATTGAGGATATCAAACCTATATGCATGGCGAAATTTTCTATAAAATAATAAATGGCCTTTGCAATTATATAATCGATCGTTAATGACCCTGAATGATGAAAAATGACGGCTATGTGTGCCGAGCAAAGCTCTGGCTAGAATTTCATCCAATGTTATTCAAATAGTTTGATAAATTATTACGATCCATCGTAACAGATCTCTTTATATCTAGATGGTCAAAGGCGAGCATAAAACTTGTTGACAGACCCGTAAATATCCGATATTAATAATCTTCCATATTTTATTATTAATAACCTAGGCCTCGGGGCTTCTGGGAGTGAAAAAATTTCATCATCAACGCGTAACCCGCTATTTTAACATTTTCGAAATGAAAGAATTATCCCACCGGGTATGTTAGCTGCAAATTATTATCACTCTTACTCGGAGGGGCTGACAGTAGCCAATTGCAACTACCTCGACGTGTACGCATACGGAGTTTAAAGTTTAAACCTCAACCCGTCCGTACGTAGTTACACGTAGATACATACCGTGGGCAAAGCGTTCCGCAAATATCATACATACGTTTTATGACTGCGGAATACCTTTGACCCGAATATATCATTTTCAGGGTGAAATATATTCAGATTTTTGCGAACTTTTTTGCATCTCTTTCCCCGCATATCACCATATTCGCGGGTTATATAACGCAGATTAATTTCCCACGTTGGAAAGAAAAAAAATTCATTCATCATTTTTATTCGGTTGAAAATATTTTCGCGACAAAATATTATTTCATAATGACTATACTCACTCTTGATATACGGAGGGGTTGGTGTAGGTCGTGACCACCGTGCATACGAAAGCCCCAGGGTGAACCACCGACGAGGGTGACTTCCCGCGCGCTCATTCTAGCAGCTTCCGGTTTTTGTATATTCAAATTTAATATCTCCTAATTTTCGCTCTTCGTTTTTCTTTTCTCTTTTTTTTTCTGTCAAATCGCGATTATTACGGATATAAAAAAATTTCCCGCCGTTTTAGCCACGCTGATATTATCCCCTCGTATACAAAACCCAGGGACAACTTCCTCACAACCACCGCACTCCGCAGCGGTTCGCTCCGCACTAACACTAACCTGGCCCCTTCCGCCGCGACGCCCTCGACGCCACGCCAACGCCAATCAGCTGATCCACGACACCGCGAGCGCAGCCTCGGAAATAATGTATAGATACATACATGTGTCTGTGTACACGAATCTATAAACACAGGTAGTACGGTTCCATATTTTTATCATGATACGCAATTTACTGCACCTGTCGATCTATTCGCTATACCCTACTTCGTTCCATTGCAGATCTAGTCTTTATTTAATTTTTCTATCTTTTTTTTCTATCCGATTTGATTCTTGTACGCTTTCACTTATACACTTGTACGTATAATATTGAAGAACAATAACATCCGATATAAATACAGGGAAAATACTGTAATCTAGGTAAACGCGAGTTGAGAAAAAAGAATAAGGAAATATTTTTATATTTCAATGCAATATAGAGGCTAAACTAGACTGGCCTCATTGGATTAGCTGTTTAGCTCATCTCCGAAATAATTCATACGTGTCATCGGTTTGTTACGCAAAAGCTTGCTGTCATAACGTAGTGTAGTGTTAGCCGACGAACGGAGAACTATACCTACGCGGCATAGTGGCTTAGCTAGACAGCTGATCCTGGGGACAGTCGGTCAGTGGGGAACTCGCCGACCCGTTAAACGTTTAGAGTGTAAGCTTATACAAAGATAGCGACTTGACACTCGAGGCGTTAGGAACTATTTGAGCTTTTTATACCGAAAATTATCTGTTGTCTATATTTTATCGCTTCCCATTTCTTTCTAATTTCTTGTTATTTTATCCAATGTCATTTTTTCACAGATTTACATCTTTTGCATAAGACAGACGAAAATTGGCACTGAGAGTGGTCAGCCTCTCCCTCTCAATCACACATTTACTACTACTTAGAAACTTCGATCGATGAAATATGTCAGACTGATTGAAACTGTGGGAATAAATTAGCGAATGAAACTGTGCCAAAAAATAAATGACAGTGATTTATTTTTCCTAGAGATTTTGAATTCTTTATTTTATTTTGATTTTTTTTTTTATTTCTTCTCGTCGTTTTCTAACATTGAGAATCCATATCGTCGAAGGTAATATGATATTTGCAAAGAGATCTCGACATTCTTAGTCCTTTGGAACTTTCTTCCATTCAACGTTCGCAAATTATGTCAAGTCCGCTTATCCGACAGTCTCGAGTCTATTGACGTCGATATCAATATCAATTTGTTTGTGCAAATATCCGACTGTAGTAAATACTCTTCAGATATCTCACGATTTGCAAATATCACTTGCTAATCGATATCAATAATCAATCGGCTATTTAAACTCTGCGAAATTCGACCGTCGATTATGCGCGAAAAATTGAATAAACTGACCTCGAACGAGGGTACAGCAACTTGCAGATTGGGTGTGAAATTATCCAAAATTCGCAGTAAAATTTTTATACGAATTTAAAAATCATACAGGAGACAAATAGACAAATTTTCGATTTCAAAAACTATCTCTTTTTTTTTGCAATTAATTGCTTATAATTTCGGCTCACATATATATATGTACAATGCCTAAATTACGAAATTAGAGAGTATAAGTGATTCTATCATCGTTCATAAAATGTATAAAGTGGCGAATCGTGTCTGTGAATACCGAATGTGTTCAGCAGAGGACTGAATTTATATCTCGAAACACGTATGAGTGTGGAGTTTAAACAGATCAAGTATACTTATTGAGGCGACAAGGACGCACCCTGGATTACGTAAGGTCCTTGCCACCATTCTGTCACCCCGTCACCTTGTCGCTTACAGAATCACCCTTCACCCAGCATCCCACAATCACTTCAAGCACTTGCACACGTAAAATCAGCCACAGATTAGTAGAGGGAATAATTTTTGACACAATTACATTGAAACTAGGTATATATGTGAGCGTAGAAATTAACGACTATTTGCTAATTGAAACGAATATGATGAGGCATTGTGGTATGAGTAGGTATACAAGTCGCTGATGTGTGTCTCCCTAATTGTAAAAATTACATCGTTTCGGGTCCCGTTATTTCATCAAGTCTATTTCGTACATTTCTAGCTTCTCTCATTGGGATTCTTGACCGTTTCGCAAATAAAATTACGCATCGATGCCCCTCCGTATAGTTTATTATTACAGGCTGAGTCATATCGCATATTCCGTAAATGTGATTGTGCGATCATTTCGATAAGTGTACGAGCAATATTCCGCCGCTTAGAATTAGCGATATGCCGGAAGTAATGCTCTCCGTAATTAATTGGGTAGGTACACGTGCCGTGAGGGTTTCGTGAAATACTAATGTCCAATTATACCGGAAGCAGCCTCTCAGCCCCTGAAATTATAATTTTTAAACAAGAGTGTATTTCTCAGGAGGATAGGCGTTCGTAGGAAACATCTCGTTTCTTTATTCACACTTTTTCGCCTCGTGGTCGGAGGACAATATTTTGACAATTAATCGAGAAGTGATCCTCGTCTCTGATCGTATCGTAATTCAAATTCTAACTATAAGACGAATGCGAAGAATGCGTTTCTCTTCTTTCAGAATGGGTACATAATAATTATTGTAAGTGTGTAATCCCTGACCATCTAGAGATGAAGATCTTTCCCGACTATTAGAAAGTGGTGTTTAATTGCCTGAGCAATATAATGACGTAGATATCGAATACCGCAAGTTTGAACGCTCTCTTATCCACAAGACTCGCAGTTTCGTCTGGCGGAACCATAATCACTATTTTTCCATTACCTGCTATGAAGGTTTTCTCATTTTCTCTGCAGATGGAGTTGCCCTTCGAAAGTACATCACTTCATCTACATCCGCGTTGAAACTTTTCCTCGACTATCATCGCGGCTATTATCACGTGAACAAAAATCGCACTCCGATTATAACACATTCGCATCGTCTTGGATTTGGGTGAAAATTTTCATTTATTATTTGTCTAATATTTACGCGATATCAGACGAGTCCACCATTTCTCGCGCATGCGAAATTCTCACCGAGAAGAATACATGGTGTGATCTGATGCAATTTTCCCCAACATCCTCATCACTTTATCATCGTATCTCAAGATGATATGGATTTTCAAATGCAGTTCAATCGCTGCAGAATATATTACCGAGAACAGAATATCACTTGCCAACTGCAGTATTATACCGGTTATCGACTGCTGTACTGAATTGCTATCGATCATCTAGCTTGTGATGATAACAGTCTCATTTCTGTCGACAATTTATCGACGAAAGTTCAACAAGTTCAACTGTTGGCTAGAAGAAATAACATTGATCCGATTAGTATCATTGTTCTAGATTGAATGAGGAATAACGCTGTATAGTTTTTTTTTTTTTTTTTTTATTATTTTCATTCCAAAAACACAGATAGTACAAATTACAAATGTAAAATAGCATGTTAATTCAAGCATTATAATATATCATTATCCTACATATTCCTAAATTCCTATGTATAGGTTTAGAATTATTGTTAATAGCTAAGATTATCGTCTAGAATTTTTATATTATAGATTATGGAAAGTACTATGAAACGTATTGTATTAAGGCACTGTGGTGAAACCAAGTGGAAATTGAAATTTTAACAGTCTAATTAGACTGAATTATTTTGAAATAAACTTAAGATCTATAATACAATCAAATTAATGATAGAGCTCAAAAATCTGTATCAAAAAATAAAAAGAAAGGGAGAAAAAAAAAAACGAAACAATTTATGATACAGATTTTAGAGTCTTAACAACGAGTAACGATACTGCATCTGTGTATAGTAGTTTGTTATCAAAATGTTTGGTTTTTATCTGTTAATTGCAAATATTACAACGTGCAAATTTTTGAAATTATAGGTATCAAGATGTGCGATTAAATCGTAACATAATTGAAACAAGCTACGTTGAACAGTTGCAGGATGTAGTAACATTTGTAACAGTTTAGAGGTAACATCGGTAATTGGGCAACTTAACAATAAACAGTCGTTGCTATAGATTAAAACAATAAACAACTTTCCATCGAATAATATATGAGAGTAATTAATCATCCAGAAAAGATATCAATTTATTTTAGACTCCGAGTTTCGCACGTCGCCAAAATAAATTGTCGATAATGAAGACGTAACTAAATTTTTAGTTCGCATTTTTCTGATGCTTACGACGTAAGCTTATTGAATTTTGTTATTTTTTTTTTTTCAGTCGGTGTCGAATCAAATTTTTTGAACAATTTTTTCTAACGCAAATATAAACTCAACATACAATTAGTTAGCCAAGATATTAATTACAGTTTTTGAATAGCGAATTAAACAATGCAAAGTATAACAATGGCAATTTAAAACCGTACGAGATGCGAGTTGAAAAACATATGTCAATTTTTGAAACAATTTTTTCAAATCCAAGTAAGTATATTTGCAATGTGTCGTCAAAAAGTGAATTTTTATCATATTTTTGAGTTTTGAAAACGTTGATCCATATGTTGTTTCATCTGCAGTTTCTACATACTTAACACGTATACATAAAGTGAACTAAAAACCTAATATTTAAAAAACAAAAGAATAAGAAAAACTTGCTGTAGTAATAATAGTGATAAATGAACAGAAACGTAATTTTGAAAGAAAACCATAAAGAAAACTTAATAATATAACATCGAATAATAATTGTAACCAGATGAAACATTGAAAAACAAAATATTCAAACAAAACTGCAGTATAGAACAAATCCTTTTTTTTTTTTTTTTTTTTCATTACAACGAATAACTTTAACTTTCAGTCAACTTTTATAAATCTACATAAAATCTCATTAAAGATGGTAAATAAGTTTAGTATACGTGCGTAATAATTCAACAGAGTTGCATAACGTGAACTGCATAAATTTTGATGTACGAGTTGGAAACTTAATCATAATTTCTATGATGTAACAAATCTATTCGAATTTTGAAGCATCGTGAATGCGTCGATAGAAAGAAATAAAAATTTGAAAACGTAACTATGAACCTGTAAGCGTAATGAAAATTAATTTGAAAATTAAAAGCGAGCTAATGCCCAAGATTGAATGAGGTTGTGGAAGAAAATTTAGTGCCAAATACAGCAGTCGAAAATTTTGGTATTAATAATCGGATTGAAAGTTAGAAATTTAATTTTCGAAATTTAGATACGTTTGAATTTTACATGATCAAAAGAAGAAATTTGAAGTAAATGAATTTTGAGCCGAAATTATATGGAATACAGAAAATCAACGTAATAACAAAACCAACAAGAGATGATCTGAAAACTTAATAGCAACGTAATTTGTTAAAATTTGTTCAAAAGTTAACTATAAGAAAGGATAAATGAAAAATCAACGTTTTAATAATAACGGCAACAAATGTTCAACAAAAACTCAACAGAACGAACAGTGCGAGTAATATTCGACAGCGTAACTACGAGAGAACTGTAAAAATTGTTAAAACTTAAAGAAACGAAGGAAAGAAAAATTTTGAAGGAAACGATCTAATGAAAGTCTGAAAATTTAGATCAATTAACATCGAGGTGTTTAACGTTTTAACGACAACGACAACAAATTGTTAAAAACACCAACATGCAAACGTAATGAATTAACAAATTAACAACAAACTGTTAACAAGAGCAACGGAAATGAAAACTTAATAAGACGTATTAATAATTTTGAAGATGCGAAAGGGGTAACGATCGAAATGGAATTCGAGTTTCGAGATTGATATAATTTTGTTAAAACAGCCAAAACTTAACAGCAATGAAAATTGAACAATTTAAATCGAAAGTGTCCGAAATGAACAAGAATACAATAACGTTCTATCTAATACTTTCCATAATTGAGTGAAGCTATTCTATTCTATTCTAATCCAACCCTAAGCTATGTCTATTACTATTCTATCGTTAATTGTTTTTTATTCCTATTTGATTTTAGTTTTTCATAGTTTTCTATTCCCTAGTTAACTGTAGCACGCGTTGAACTAGTGTACTTGTATACCCGTAAAGCAAGTATTATAATTAATAGTAAAGTTACGAACATTTGAAATTTGTCAACGATTGGAAAACTGGTGATTTATTCGAAATGAATAGAATTATTCGAACGATAATGAAACTTAAACGTCGTTAATCTAACGATTGAACTTTGACCTAAGATACGTAACTAAAAGAAAAAACCATACATATATAAGAAAAGCGAAAACACACAAAAAACTAAAGTAAAACACGCGAACTAAACTTTAGCCTAACAACTAACCTGATCTAATCTAATCTAAGAAAAAGTATCGTAATTAAAAAAGTAACTGAAACTATGCCTGCCCTTTTTATTTAATGGCGTAACCATAAGGTGGCAGTAGTTAGTTTTATTTTTTATTTTATTTTTTTCACCGGGGTACTTCATCCTCTTATTGTCATTGCGTCAATGCAAAGAAATATTTAACGATTAAACTAAAATATCAGGAATACTTTAGGACAATCCCAAGCTTATTGATCAACGCCAATCGTATCGATCGAATGAATAATGTCCGAAAAAATGTCATTCTTTGAATATCGGTGAAGTATATAATGATAAAATAATTTTTTTAGTTAGACATATCAATAAATTTCTCACTGCCAGCAGTGAGAAATCTTGAGTAAAATTTTGCGCTGTCTTCGAATATTTGTTTGTCGGAAATAAGGAAAGAACTGGTATCGAAATTATTTTTGGTGATTTTTCAAATGAATAAGAAAAATTTCTAGTGATTTTTTGACTTCGTTGGATCGATCAATAAGTCTTGTGAATGTCCGCGGTAAGATAACGAAAATAAAATGAGAAAGAACAAGCTATCTTACAAATGCAAAAAGAAAAATAATGAATTAATAAAATATGATCAACTAAAACAGGTGGGTAAAAAAATAATTGGTAACTTTTTGAATCGGATAATCGTTGGATCGTTCAAAAAGCATAATTATTGAGGCGTACGTAATTGGAAACATCGGCAACTTCGCAAAATCGCGTTTCTCTAGAACTTGTGTTTAAATCTCTGCTGACAGAGTCAATCTATAATCTTACCAACAGCAAGCCCTAGTATCCATCATACTATTATGCAAAATTTTTGTACATAAATGCAAAGGAGAGGATATTGTATGGCTTCTTGAAATTATGGATTACAGTTTTAAATAGATAATTGAATAAACCGAGAACGCGGAGGTCAACGATTTAGCGAAATTAGCCTTTTCAGTGTTTCGAACAACGTACGCGTTAACAAAATTCTAAAAAAACAAACTACATAACAATGATTTTTGTTAAAAAATGCCATAAAAAATTAACAGTCAATTTTTAATAACCGAGATTTTTTTTTTTTCGCTTCCGGTTTATGTACAAGCGGTAATTTTTCATGTAATTACATATATAGTGGAATTCATAATCCATATACTATAAGACCACCTAGATCTTTTTTGGCGGTTTATTTATTTATTTATTTATTCATTTTTTTAGTGTTTGTTTGATTATCTGATTATAGGTAATTCGTTTCCTTGTTGCCTTGAATTTATCTTCTTCTTTTTCGTCTTCTTAATTTTTTTTTTTTTTTTTTGATTTTTTACTCGTATTTTTTTTTTTTTTCAAATAAAATAAAATAATCATGAAAATAAAAACCAAAAGTAAATCATAAAATTAATAAATGAACTGTAATGATTCCCATAAGACTGTCATGCGATTTTCTCAAGCCTGAAGAATAAATTTTCAATATTACATATTTTAAATGTGCCGAGGATAATTGATTGTGTGAGAAATTTTGGAATTTTTCATATCGCGAGTGATTTTTGAACGTCATGACTGTCTTATTGGGAAATTAAACGAAACTGAAGTAAAAATAACAACTAAAAATGTAACCAAGGAAAACGAAGTAATCGAATAAAGAAAAGAAAGAAAAAAAAAAAAAAAGAAAGAAAAAATAGAATAATAACTAAAGAAGAAAACTAACTTAAAATTAATAAAGTAAAGCTAAACTTATAATTTACATAACTAGACAGCCGTATGAATTTTAAGCCAGTCTCAGATCTCAATGATGTAAAAAATAATGAACCCTGTATTGTTAGCTTTCTGTAAAATTTTCGTCAACGGTATATGTACCAAATCTTTTGGGACTTATCCATTTCTTTAAATATCCGAACTATTTCTGTATTCAAAATGAACTACGTCGGCTGTGCTGTTTACTAGGATAGACACATATATAAGCGTGATTATCATTAATAGTTATTAGAACAAAAGATATTACTTTTTTTTCCGTTCGTTTTTTGTTTTTTGGTAAGATGTTCGATCCCACGACGGTGACTGGTTGTCCTCGATGAGAAGAAAAGGTCCCTCGGTGAATAAGAATGCCCACATGATTCGCTCCGATAGATAATTCGAAGTTTAAACTCACTTTCGGAACTGATTTTCAGCGACTGTACGTGTTAATTGTTTCTTTTTGTTAATTGTTTGCGTTATTGCTGTGTATACTGGTATTGATATTTAATTGTCATTCTCTTGCAACTATCGTTTAATTTTATTCCATCTCTGTCGTAAGTGATGATTATTCATTTTCAGATTTGTAGTAACGTGTCGTCGTATACTGATGCTTTGATTTTTGCTCAATTTTTGATTTTATTTTATTTTATTTCATTTTTTTGATTTTATTTTATTTTTTTGTTTCACCTTCTTCATCTCTTATGCCATAGGTTTTTTTATTTTTGTTTTTTGTATGTATGATGCAAGTCTTTTTTCAGGTTTGAGTTTTCCGATTTTTATTCATTTTAGCACCTTATATTTAGTGGTCGGCTTGTCGTATGTATACGTTCGGGTTAAATCGCAAGCAAGTTGCGTAAGACTGCGAATATTATCAATGGGTCACAGCACAAATGCAGATGATTTTTTTCTTTTCTACCGGATCATAATTTCTGTTTTACAATTATAATGATTACGTATTTTATCTGCAATTATAAACGGAATTGATCAAGAAACTGTTTTGCGATTGTAAAATTGCTCTGAATTTATTCATGAAACTAAACTAATTTTTATTCGATTCAAATTAGCGCGCTATTAAAAGCTCAATACATATGTATATATCGCTCCAGGATTTTCGCAGTTGCAAATTATGTTTCAGGTTTGTTAATTTTTATTTTTTATTTTATTTTTTTGTTAGAGCTTCGGGTAAAGATTGCGATATGAATTTCAAAGGATTAAGAATTTCGGCTGCTGCTTGATAATTGTTCGTAGTTTGTATTTGGTAAGCCTTATATTCTCCAGATATTCAACCGTTGTACTTTGAATCAAGTGACGTTTATTTTAATTAAATTGTATGAATTAATGAATTCTTTAAAATTTTACCAGAAACCGTAGAATATTTTCTTCGCCACGTGATGCGCACGGTTTTAAAGACAGCTGTTTCTTCGTGGCTGCGTAAAAGTTTCCTATTCTTCTGCGTTGATAAAGAAGTTTTGAAGTAAGTTGCGGGAAAAGTTTTAAAATTCAATTGAATTGAATTAAATTGAACCGAATGGACTGTGCGATGAACTTGTTTCGTGAAATTCAACTGATAAAATCCAATGAGGAACTGGATCCAATGGATGCAGAACTTCCCTGTCTGTTCACCACTTCTAATTATATTTTCATTGATTTAAAAACGAAATTTTAGCATCATGTGTTTCTGTCTGTTCTTTCATTCACTAGTGTAATTTTTACTTCGTATTCATTTTAAGATTTTTTCTTTCTAATTTGTTTAAATATCAAAATAATATCATCGTCAATTTTAGCGATCAGATTGTCAAGCCGGAACGAACCCTTGAATGGATTTATATATTCCGAGATTAGTTGCGCGGAGTTTGCGTCTGTTATCGGTGTGTAAAACCATAAGTTAAAGTTTAGAACGGATTTATTGATAGGCCGTGAATTGGCTGGCTGACCAATTTTTAACGCCTGTATTTTTCTTTCTGTTTTAAACTTTGAAATGCGATTCTGAAAGCTTGTTTTTCACTTTTTTTTTTTCCTGTATTACATTTCTCAACATATCCAATGGTTATATATATCGCCCGGAGTATCCCCTATTGCCAGCCATATTCTTCGATATAGTATCTTCCAACTGAATTATATAAAAAGATTCCGGAATACGCGTATTTAAAAGTGCAAATGTCTATGAAATTTTTCAACGGATTTCAACGCGTGGAAAACGCGCATATTTAATAGTTTCTGTAATATTTCTGGCAATTTTTTTTTTTTCTGCCACGGTTTAGTTTATTCCTTCATTTTCATCTATTTTTCATATTTTACTTGAATCACTTCAGAAGTTAGGAGGCACTGCGATCACCTCCCTCAGAATAGACACCGTATGCGGAGTCACTGCATCAGAATAGTATATTCTCGTTGATGATAAACGGCGCGTATAAAAATCGTCCTCGAAAATGCATCGTCGATTAAATCCCCCCCGTGTTATTATTGCTTTTCATATTTATTGAAAACTATTTCGTCGCGGTTAATGATGGGTTTTATTTTCCTCAGGTCAGGTTGCGGGTCGCGTCAAATTCCGTCTGACGCGAACGAACTGATTTCCGTATTTCGCTTCATTTCATTCCATTCCTCCCAGGGTGTTCCTTGCTCTTCAGGTCAGCGATGAGTTGACGTATTGTGCGTTGAACGAGCTCCAAACTTCCTCCGGAACCTAGTGGGGTGTGAGTGTTAGCTACAAAGCACTAATACGGGGTTCTTTTTCGGGGGAAGTATAAGGGATGATCGCAAGACGATCGTGCATGAAACAAGACTAGGTTTAGGCACTATTTTAATACATAAAAATTAAAAATAAGGAAATCTAGGTACTTATAGGGCAGATATTATACGACAAAATGTTAAATAAACTGTAAACGCGGACAGGATATATATATGTGACTAGGTACGAGAGTGAGACAAAACTGTGCTATTGTATATTGAACTGTAAAATCGCGTAGAGTTTGTCACTGCCTATACAGCGTACGGTGGTGGGCTTGAGTTGTACAATGGGCCTCGAAAGGTTGAATAAGGAAAGTCCCCCGGGGTGGTAAGTCAAACCTTTTGTCGTTATTTATTTCACTGGGATTTCGCTAGAGGCGCCATTTATATAGGTGCCTATTGTTATTTTCAAGTCAAGTTTACTGCCTTGGAAGAGGGTAGGATGAGAAAAAGCCTGTGATTTTAAACGTCCCCATACTTCGTTAGGGTCGTGGCTAATCCGTTTTCAAAGCTGTTGGTAAATTTCGGGGACTCGTTCCGGCGAGAGGACAAAATTTGAGCATTTTCAACCATCGGAATCGCTTTATTATCAGAGGAGATGTTTTTGCTTCATTTTTTCTTTTCTTTTTCGTTCTCAAACTCCAAGTGGTAAAATTCAATTTTAGACATTTTTAACCATCTAATCATGCGTCCTAGTTCAGCGATATTTCGAAGGCATGTCATAAAAAACTGGTGAATTTATATCGAACTGATGAGAATTTTATGATAGTAACAATTAGTACTACGAGCTAACAAAATTTTGTCATTATTTCTCCACTATTTTTTTTTTTCTCTTCTTCTTCTTTTTCTTCTTCGTTGTTATACAGATCATGCTTTTGGCTATCGGTCTTCTAACAGTCTAACGAATACAGTAGAATATTGTTGCATCAAACACTTGTAGATTTTCAATTTATGTCATCCAAGATCTGTGTATCTACTTATAACTCGAGGTAAATAATGTGGATTTGAAAATTTGAGAGAATTTTTATTATTACGTCGTGCAAGCTACGAGTTCCATGCATTTTATACCATATTTCGGTAAGCTGAACGTTGTGGCGTGAGGAATATAACTTGGTATAAAAATTGCGAACAAGTCTTTCTTGACTGTGGTCGAATGTATAAGGGTGAAAAAAAATCCAAGAACGAAAATGTGATGTGAATTGGTTACTCGGTTGAAACAAATTTCAAGTCAAACATAAATTTTGGAAATGAGAATCTGATACAGAATAGATTATACTAGGGTGTGAAATACTCGATTCATCTATGAGGCTATTTGATCATGCCATAAAAAAATTATATATTATATAGAATCAAACGATCGAACAGTATGATAATTTGATAATTATTTTATTCTACTTTGATGTCTAACAGAATTACGAAACAGATTGAAAGAATATAAAGAGTACGAAATGATTCAGTAGATATTTCGATGCTAAAAATTTGCAAATCAATTTTTCACTTTAGTAATTTAATACGTAATTTAACCAGTCCAACGATCGATAGATTTCTGAATATTATTCACAATCAGTAGAAATGATTAAACAATTATGATTTCTTCTTATAAAATTGACATGCTCCAAAAATGCAAGGCGCGTTCAATAACAGCGTAAATTCGTAAAGTTTGATTTTTAAATTTTTTGACGCATTGAAATTTGAAATGAAACAGGTTGACTGCCGATGTAGAATGGGGTGTGGAAAAGGGTGCATATATTGCTTCCCAATTTCACGCGAATGAACAGAGAAGGCTGTCATTTCCGGAGTACCAGAGGGGCTGCCGGAAGTTGCACTTGTTACGTTCGAAATAGTCATACCAAAGTTACCGCGGATTTGAACCTATAAATTTGTAATAATTACACCTTCATTCAGAAAATAAATTTACTAAATCGATTGCTTTATCTAACGAAAATAAATAATCAATCGATGAATTTTTTTTTTTGTACAAAGAAAGAGGGTTCAATTGTAATTTTCGTGACCATTATATTCGGCGAAATTTGGAAAAAGAAAAAAACCAAAAATATGAATTTATTTGTCGATTGAACGAAATTGATCATGAATTTTTTTTTTTTGGTCATATTGTGAATAATTGTATCGTCACTTATATTTAAGTAAATATAGTATCGAGGTTGTTAAAATCATAAAATGGATTGTAAAAAATGGTGTGAATAAAATTTGGCAAATCTTAGCGGTTCGTTGAATTTTGTGAGATCAATTTTGCTTCAATTTATGTCAAAGAAGAACCTCATCTATTTCTATCAATTTGCACAGGTGTACGAAGACACGTATTTGAACTAGTGAAAGCGCGTATAATACGCAGCGAAGGTTTAATCTACAGCTCATAGAGCTTAATGTGCATATAATTGGTAATAATAGTACGGTGAGTGTTTCTAGTACGTATCGGGATGTGTCTCTATTACTAACACGCCGCTAAACGTGTAACGATGATAGCTACGTGATATGCAATGTTTAGAAACTAGACTAAATACACAAATTTCACTAAAAATTTCTATTTCTTATTACTTCGAGGGAGGGATTACAGTCGAAATGAACTTAAGGTTTTATCAGGGCCTAACTAAAAGGGAAATAATTTTCATTCCTAGGAGTGGTTGTATAAATAATAAATAAAATTAGGGAAAATAAACGATAATGTATAATATATAAAATATGAAGAAATAAATAATTCGCTTCTACAATTTAGATCGGATCTTAGTGCCTGGATAAAGTATTGTCTAAAATTATATATTATTTACATCCAAATTCACTTGCAAATTTTGAATTTTATAAATTCTTTGCAAAAAATTATGTATTAAAAAAAAAAAAAAAAATTGAAAAAAAAAACGAATGAATTTTTGGATAAATTTCAAATATATTCTATCGAAACACCAAGACCAGTTTTGTTCTTTTTTTTTTTTTTTTTATTCTTTTCTATTTTCGATAGCGAAGCCAAAACTAGACTCACCAGAATATCTTCAGGACGTCCAGCGTCGATCTGCGACAGAAAATCAGGAGCACTTTCGGTTAGTTCACTAGTTTAAAGAAATACTTTCTTCCTCTCAAAGGTTGTGGCTGCGCGTTCTCCTCGACACGTGAGCTCTTAGGTCCGGACCAGCCGGACCCAGAATCTCACTCCGATCCTCTCTCCACAACTGTTGCTGGTGTTCTGTGACGATTTAGGGCTGTCAGGCCCTTTATATACCGTCCAACTTCGGCCCCTAACTCGGGCCCAACCTAGCCTGGCTCTTTCGAGCCCTTCCGAGACCTCGCCGTTTGATGAAGGCTAGGGGAGGTCCTGGGAAAATATCTAACACAATGAGGGCTTTCGTATCCCTTGAAAGACCCAAGGGAGAAAAACCTGGACAAGACAGGTCGATGAGATTTGCCTCGTCTTGCTTTGGCCGTTAATCTGGGCCCGTTGGGGACCGTTGCGTAACAGACGTTTCATTTTTTTTTCTCTTTCTCTCCGCTATTTCATATTTTTCATTCTCACAAGCGCGAGCGGGTTCTGCCGTCCGCAGGATCTTCGAGTCTCTCTAACTTGTTGGGAATATCGTCCAGGTGTAGAGGTAAAACAGCTGTAAAGTTTATTCGAAAAATATTATTTCATCCAAAGTAATGCGAAGGAAAATCTATCGACTTGTATACGTACGGGAAAATTTCATTTTTCAATGACGATATAAAGTGGTTGGAAATTTATACCGTAGTGAACGCACGTCAGAGTTTAAAAGGACGAGTGATTGATTGACGTTCATTCTTGATGGAGTTAATTGCGTTTACTCGGTTAGATTTCTGGTTAAGTGAAAGCGTTATTGATGATGCCGATCGGCTGCATCGTTACTTACTGCATTATCGGATAAGATTGAGACTGCTAAGGCAACAGGTGTTCCACGTAGGATAGTTGAAACCGTTTACTAGCCATTTTAACAGTTAACTAACTAGATTATAATTCAGTTGATTTCTTTATAACCGAGCGTGACGCAGGGTTCAACTTGGGCAACGAGATAACGAGCTAATTACATCTTAATGACGAAAGAAAAGATCCTGATTTAAACTCAACCCCGCACAGCTCTGAGATAGGAAATCTGAGGGATTATTTTAAGCTACCTTTCACTCTTGACTTTAGTATAAGGCTTAAAAACTTATTAGATGAAGTTAAAACAAAGATTTTTTCACGCCGGTCTAATCACTTAAAAAATATTTAAAAACCCCATTATAATTTCTAGCATCTAGGTATAAAATGAAATCGAGAATCTTAGGTCCTTATAGATAATATTCGATCGTGAAATTGACTTGGACATTGATTAACCTCCTCCTGTCCAAACTATCGCTGCATTCGGTTATAATCAGCACTGATTAATAGCTTGACTATCATTAGATCTGTCAAGCCAGCGAATAATCAGTAGCTGTTGATCAATCCTTCGTTATCGAAGGTATATCATGCACATGATCTAGTGCATAGAATAAGCTTTTCGCAAGTCTGTAAAGAAAATGATGATTCTTTCTTGATAATGTTTTGGATATTGTCTTGTATATGCTGATTTTAAGTAGCAGTCTTTCCGTTATGTCAACGTTTCTCAGAGCCAACAAAGATCTTGTTCTATCGATTCGCTCTACTTTGCATTCGTTGGATGCAAATGTTCGAAGCATATGCATATCCAACCAGAACTCTGAGGTCGTTATGCTGTTTGTCAAGCTTTTTAGTGACCAGATCCAGTTACGCGAGTATCGTTATGACCGTTAACTGCTTCCCATGATTCATCTGCGCTGTGGATATTCCATCTCTATTTTGTAAGTACTTAAAAGAGAGAAGAAAAAAAAAAGAAATTTGCATCACAATTGCGTCTAGAAATTACAAAGTGAAATTTACACGTTCTCGTTTTTTCCCCGTAATCTTTTCGATTTTTTCTATTCTTATTTCGGAGCAGGGTTCCTTCGCAGACCACGAACTCTCGTCACTCTTTCGAAAACCATTCGTTCAGACCTTTGTAAATTTTTGTTGCGCTTACTATTGCACAGGTATTTTTCCTGGCACAGAAAATTCCCGGAGACTGTTAAGAGAAGTCATTTATCTTCCCGTCCAGAGAATTGTTGCCTTCGATCCTTCCAAGGAGTCTAAGGTACTGCAGGTCCTTGTATTGGTTAGATAAAGTTTTCTGGAACAAAAAAAAAGAGGAAAAAAAATGCGCTCACCTTGTATTAGGATTATATAGACTCTGGGCGTATATTTGTCATGGGGTTTCCTGCAATTTACAAACTTTTATTAGCCCCACTCGTAGCCATTGGGTCGACGAATCTTCACAAAATTGAACCGAATTATCGTATTTTATTACACCAACGAGCTGTGTAGATTTAATGTCCATTTTCGAGTATACGATCGACTGATTTGAAGGAAAAATTTACCCTTAGCAATGAAATTAAATTCGTACCGATAATTTTACCCTCAGTGGAAGACCAAGGTTTTCGCTGATTTATTAAGGGACGGCAAAAATGGCATTTATCTTTATGCTACACCCTGCAATCAAGGCTTCTTGGTAATGCGGTTTTCTAAACACGGTCGTAGCCCTTGAACACGGGGTAGTAAATTTGAAATTCTTTCACGGGTGTAGAGCAATTAAAATTCTAGGACTCCACCAAGAAATGAAAGGGGCTTTCATTTATCTTCAACCTTCCTTCTCGGGCCGATTAAACATATCCGAAAATGTGCATAAACCCTGGATCTGATAATTTGGTAGAAAATTGAACGCATCAGTATTTCCTCTTCGTAAAAATATCATAGTTAAGTACCTGCTTTTATTTTAAAACTAATATCCTTTCGTTGCTGTGTGCTAAAATAGCGAAATATATTTTCTAGACACGTGTATGACAAATAAATTGCAACGAAGTGCCTGTCAGAAATACTCTCTTTCAACCATTAAGGAAACCAGTCCTCGCTCACGAGTAAGAGTATCGTACGTGACTCGTTCAGTAAAGAAAAGAAAACAGGTATACCTAACGGTTGGAAATTGCATATGAAAAAGATCTTTAGAAATGGTTTTTTTTTTTTTTTCACCAGTTGTTCAACATTTTTCCTTCCCTTCGCGTTTTTTATCTCATTTTTTATTTATTTTTTTCACTCTTTTCCTAACTGTTTACTTCGTTTCTATTGGATGCGGTTCTTTATACCACTGAATTAGCATCTGAAATAGGTACTTCGGACCTTTTCAAATCGACTTTAGAATCAATTCGTCCTTGCTTTGATTCTTCTGGACTTTAAAACGCATTTACTTTCGGATGAATGTTATTTGCTGTACAGGGCTACTTCCTCCTTTTTCCGAGCTCAAAGTTTCTCAAACTTATCCGAAAATCGTTTTCTTGCTCCGTCAAATATGGCAATAATTAAGTTAAGCAGAGAATCGCAACGACTTTATTAATATAATGAATCGAAGAAGCTTCAATTCCGAGGCTCCATAACTTTTGAGGTAATTAGCAGAGTAATGAGTCAGTCAAATTCGACATTCGGCGATCTCCCACGTAGCAGAATTAACTCGATGAGACAGGGACGATTCACTGGGTTGAAAAATAGACTCACGTATGACGGTGGAGTTAACTCGTGGCATACGTTTCAACGAGAATTGATTTTGTAATAAAAGATAAAACAGCATGATTCACACGGGGATAGGAAACGATTAGACAAATTCCGGACGATGTATATCCCAGACTATGCGGGTAGCCATTAACGTTCATTCGTTGTTCGTTCACTGGGGAGATAATTGGGTAATGACTTTCGTCAGGCCATAAATGTTTTCACGATTTCAAACCCGGGAGGAAACATCGTCGGCATTAATCCGGTGTAATTTTTATTATTTCTTTAGATAATGTACCGAGAATTTCAGAGCGATGAAAAAAGAAAAACTGCAACAGTGCAATCGCAATCTGATTCCTAAGCTAATTATTCAAAGTGTGAAAATAAAAGAGAAGAAAAAGAAGGAGAGGAAAATCTTTCTCTTTATCCTTGCTTCACCGGTCAAATATCTTGCCCTGTATTTACGCAAAACTTTGAATAAGGAGGGGGTTGGTTCCGTATTTGAATTATACGCAGGGGAGAGTGGAGGAATTTTTGCGTCCCGGTTCCCACGCGTAGAATAAAGAACCGACGTAGCTTTACAAGCTACCTGCGTAGGCGTGTCGATTTGCCAAACAACACATAAAGAAAAATCTTTCGTTGTTGGGTAGAGACTTTAAATTCCGGGTTTCAACACCTGCAATATGCGTCATTCTTCAACCCTGAAACCCTCTCTCTGTCAAAAGAAAGAAAGAAAGAAAAAAATCGGAAGATAGCCAAAGATATGGGAATCGAATGAGACGACTCGTCGATCGTTCTGTCTTCATTCTGTATTTTTTATACGGAATCAATTTAACTCCAATATAAATAACGCATGGCTCTAAGAGCCAGAGATAGTCCAGACCCCCATTTGTCTTTATTTTCCAAATAGAGAAGGACAATTAAGAGGAGGAAATGGCCGAGTGTGGAGCAGCGAACGGCCGAGGTCTCTGTTTGCTCTTCTCTGGACCCCAGTCAGCTTAATCTTCCGCAAAGTTTTCCCCTCCCTGCTCCTTGCCAGTTAGCTCGTCCACAGGTATCCTTTGGTAGTGTATTAGCCCCTGCCTTACTCCGCGTTGCGTATGTAGGTAGGTTTCTCTAAGCACATCTGCCCGAGTTCTCACGGCGGAGTATCGCCCTTCCTCAGCCTTACAGCGACGTAAACATCTCGACCATCCTGCAGCACGGCTGCGCATCTTGACCTTATGCATGACAAGAGAGCTCGATCAGTTATTATAGAAAAAAGTTTGAAAAAAAGGGACGGACGAAAAAGACCATCTCAAAAACGGACGAAGGGAGAAAAAATGAAAAATTTCTACACAGAGAATTTCTCATTAATCCTTGGGAGGATTTAATCGTCTAGGATGAGCAGAGTAGAGATTAAACGCCGCAATATGAGAAGATGTGAAAAATAACGCGCCTGTTGTATAAAAGGGGCTCAAGGATCGTTGGCTAAGAAGTACTGAGTGGATTTGATACGAAGCGACGAAGTGGAAATTGTGGGGAAATTAGTTCTCCACGTTCGCCGCTGGATCCTTTAAGGCCTTGTGTTCACTCGTGGTTGGTGAAAAAATGAAACTTCGTTAGAACGATTCTGGCCAGGTAAGATGAGGCTATGATCCTTTCGGTGTACGCTCTTAGCGTTCTATCTCAGCCTTGGGGTAGGTATCTGTGTCTCCTTACATCTACACCCCTGCGTGTATCTGTGCATGTGCCTGTCCGAAGAAGGCGTTACCTCTGAGAACTAGGGTCCGATCTTTTGGGCCCTCGGTCGATTCTATTTTTAGACATCTTTCTAGTCGGGTTCGAGGTTCTCAACTGAACTTTTCTATCTTCTTGATTAATGGAGAAAAGCTTTCAGGATATCGCGGAATTAATCGTCTAACTTTTCACCCATTCCAATCAACGTCGGAAATTTTTATTCGCCACTTTTATGACCCAGAAATTTATACAAGCTGTTGGAACTGCTGAGAAGCTCAGGCACCTGCCTGTGAATTTTCCAAAAAGTTCGTTTATTTTTCAGAAATCTATTTTGCAAATGGATTTTAGGCCCTCTCACTTTTTTCATCTGCTTCAATAAGGAACCCGGATATCTGTGGCCATGAAGAATCCCGCAATGCTTCGTTTTAATGTAAAAACAACCCTGAACATTGCGTGCATACTAAAAACATAATGAGTACCACTGAGCGAATGGTGCTTCTGACCCATGGTTTAAAGTTTAGACCATAAGGAACGGGTGTCTTAGAGAACAAGTGTACTACGACGTCCAAATCTTACCTAACTAGACCTATAATCTAGCCTCATCCAGGCCTGCCGTATTCCATTGAAAAAATACGTATCGGATCTTTTGAGAAGAATTTTTCTACATAATTACCAAATTTCATTTCTTCGAGTTTTAATTTATACCGATAAAAATTTGTCAAAGGTTTTACGGAGAATCACTCTCAGAATTTTGCGTTGTACCTTTACCTGCTACGACTGAATTTCGTTATTAATACATTATGTGAATACATATACATATGTATATAATATTGCATGAATATATTTGCATAAATTATTCGAAACGATGGACGTGAAATGTGTTGGTAATACCGAGTTCAGTTCAGTTCTGATAACGTGAATAGCTAAAAAGTAATTTGATTATACGGTCGAAGCTTGGGGTTGTTTCTGTTTTTTTTCTCCTTTTTTTTGTATATGCATGTATGTATAATTTTTTTTTTTTCAACTTGGTCGTTCTCACGTTCAAAGCATTAGTTAATCTCTGTTAGAGACGCCAGGTGACCCGCCTGCAGGCCAACATACAAGGCAAGATCTCGCATACTAGGCCTTCCGATTCCATACAGCTTTCCCACTACCCCAAAGAGACGGCTGTAAGTTACTCGATCCACTCTGCTTATGTTATAGGAACAAAACTATTCCGTCGTTCATAAACGCACTGTGCGAACCGGAAGCTATAGGTATGTATGTATAATAATTCGAGTGATTCTCTGTAAAACGTGAATAGTTCAATCATGAAAAGTATCAAAAATCAAAGGCAAATTTTCGTAATGATTCCCCGTAATAATTCTTGTATTTCGAAAGAGAAAAAAAAATGTCCTGAGAGGTTGAAACGGAGCTTTCTTTGATTTTTGGCCGGTGAATTTATCGACCCAATTTACCCTGTGCCATAAAATAAAGAGACGAAGAAGAAAATCGTGTCAGATCGTAACATATATATACCTAAGTACCTATGTATGGATGGACCGACAGATCGCTTTATTCTTTGTGTGCGATCCTCTTTAACCCTTTACTAGAAGCAAGTTGTGATACGATCGTAGTTCGTTCAGGGTCGCCTTTCGCCTTCCCCTTCTCTAACTGAGGAGGATAAAAGGCGGTAGATAATCATGATCGAGAAAGATTTGTACGGCTTGAATTTGTCGAATAAAAGGGGCGAAGCTAAGCTAAGCTAACAGCTAGCTAGCTGGCTAGATAGCTACACGCTCTTTTTATCCGTGATATTTTATTTCCACCTTAACACAGGTGCGTTTAGGGGCCACCGTTCAGGACTTCAGGACTCCGGGACTTCGGGACTCGAATACACATGTAGATAGCCTGACATAAATATTACTTTACGTACGTGAACGGTGGTTCTCCTATCTGCTACCCCTTCTCGCCTCTCGCCTCTCGCCTCTCTCCTCTTTTTTTTTCTCTCTCTCTTTCTGTTTTCCCGAATCTCGGCTCAAAGGAGAACAAAAAATACCCTCTTTTCTAGCCGGAGGGATGTAGCCTGCTGATTGGGGAAACGATAGTACAATTTGGTGATTTATTTTAATGAAGGTTTTGGGACGTGGGACGTGGGACGATTGCGATACAGAAGCTCTGCATTAGCCACAAACAGCCGGTTTATAGGCTACGTAGTTGCCTTTTATTGATCAAAAAACTCCCTTCCATACATCTGTAGGAAGTCTCCTTTCCCGAAGCTGGAAATCGATTAGAAAAAAATTAACTAACGTTTTCCCATTCAAAGGACACAAGGCCTCAATCTGTAGCGGTCAGTTCTCATCGGAAATGTAATTAAAGCTGTTGTAATTAGTGCTTTATAATGTGGGCGCGGGCAGAACACACTATGGCTAAACCGCGGAAATACGGGCGAGGATAAAATGGAGGGACTAAAAGTCCTCGCAGTGAGCATGGGGGCACATTATGAGTCCATTAGTGGAGATGGTCGCGTGTCAAATCGCAGTCAGTTGTTTTCTACAATTTCCAAGTCCTGTGGCACATACATATACATATGTCTGTGAATGGTCTGCCGTGTGGCCACATAAGGATGCTGCGGGTCCAGAGGATGTTTGGCTTTTTATCTTGGAGTGAAACTTCGTTACAATTAAACCAGGGGGTGTAAAATAGTCTCGTGTTATTCTACTATAGAAATTTACTCGATGTATGATATCGGAGCTACCCCTATGCCAATTTTATTTCACGCTTCGAGGAGTCAATCGTGGCTGACGATTCGTCGTTCCCACATTTTCTAAGCGGGTACATGCGTGCATACATACATGCATGAATACATATACATGCTCATATTTTATGAAACGCAAATGGTCACGCTGTTGTTACGGGAATGAAAATCTATGGGAATTATATGGGGTGGTAGCTCAGGTCAGCCGGATATCCCAGTGGCAACCAGTTGATGGCAGTCGCGGGTCAATGAATTATTCAGCAAATCACAGCACGCGTTTATATATTCGCCGCATTTACATGTACCTACAATCTCGAATTTCTAATTCACGAAATCCTCATCCCTGAGCGGAAGTGTCCGGCCAATTAGCCCAGGAAACGGAAGTGCCGCAGATATAACACGATATAATCGCTTCTCGTTTAATTAGCTTTAATTTTGATGAGTTTTTTCCCCATTTATTTTATTCTTTTTCCACTCCTTTGACAAATAAAATCTGGAACAAGATCCCGAACCTGAACGTTGATTTTCTTTTCGCAAAAACAGTCTGGCCCAAGTTTTTTCCTCTTCTTTTTCTCTCGGGGTGAGAATCGCAGATTTATGTGCACAGATCTGTATAAGTAGTCGCATCATCGTCGCAGATTTACGATCTGAATCACGACTCTCCAGTTTTTCGATCTTCCACGGCTGCATGTATCAGTTATCGCTATTCGCCTTTAACCTCTGGAATTCTCTGTTATTTGTCCTCGTCGAAGGTAGAGATTTTCGAGCGAGTCTCGAGATTGAAGCCTCGTTCCTTGACCGGCCCGATGTCAAGTGATACCGCTCGAAACTCGAGAGCTCCGAAGGGAAGCCTTCGACGATCCGGGGTAACCGCAATTTGTAGTCACACCTCACGTTCCATCGCGTACAATACATCTCAGAAATATTTTCGTCTGACCTCGTTACCGGAGTTCGTGAAATTCTTTCGGTTTCATCAACGCGTGACTAACGCGTGAATTATACATTTCGCTTTTTCATTTCTTCCATCTCTCCACATTTCCCACAGTTTTCTTTCCCGTTGCGGAAATTCGACTGCGCAGTCAGTGGGCTTCAAAAACTTGAATATTATATCTTCCAATCACGAAATTAGTCTCGTCAACTCATCAAAAAAGAAAAAAAAAATGAAAAATTGAAAACAAAACGCGAGGAGGTTTTTAACGATCGCTGAATAAAAAGCTCAATTATCAGGATCGTATATGACGAAGACGAATGCTGCAAGGCTCAATATCGCATCTCCTTTTACTCCGTATAGACGAAAATGAGTTCCGCTACGTCACTTCTATAATGGCATTTCCATGCTATCCGTACGGCTTCCTAAATATCGATCGCTTCGTCGTTAGCTAGTGGCTTTGGCATTCAACGAACAATGAGAGTCCCGAACAGGAAGCGATTGAGTGCAAACCGTCTCTTCTTCATCTCCTTCGTTTTTTTTTCTTTTTCTTTTCAATTATTTTCACTCCGGATTTTTTGGTTCCCAGTAAACTGCGGATAGACAAAGTTGGATGTTCTCTGCTGGCAGGACGAACCTATCTTGCGTGATTAAATTCTCATTTGAGTCAACAAAGTTCGAGTGACGAGATAAAAAGCATCACTGCATCGGTGTGTGTTAGAATCGGAGAAATTTTCGTGTTTGTTTTCACGATTGAATTTATTCGGCTGAACCAAGCGTGTGGAGTGACCATACATCTATACCTCTTTTTATTCCCTGGCCAGTAAAACCGTTTCCAATTTTACTACTGGCCGCACCCTCGTGTCTGGCCGATTCTCGCTCCATCTCCGCGGTATTTCCGTTCAAGAGGTAGAAACGGAGTCCTCAACTATTTCGGATCGACTTAATGACCTGCAGAACCGAATAACCAACTTGCCGATGAACTTCCACGACGTTTCCCTGACTTACATCCTGTTCGACTTAGTTTACCTATAGTTTAGCTAAACAGGAACCAGCCCTAAACTCACAAGCGAGTTCCATCAAGAACAACAATAACCAAACAAGAAAAAGAAGAATAATTTATATATCTGACGCGATTCGTTACAAGACTCTATAATTTCATGAGATAAAAATTCCTCGTGAAAAAATGTCGATTCCAAAATTGAGTTCGATTTTATTTCTCGCGTTGCTTTACGCCCTGTACGAAAGCTATAACTTTCGTGTAGATTCTACGGACTTTTTGGTCAACCATCGTCGCAAGATAAAGGCCGAGAGCACGCAGTTGTTTGATTTCTTGGTGATTACACACGTCTTGGAAAAGGTGTTTAGAATGATCTTGTTCAGACCGATCACAGCGAGTGTATGTTAATCCGTTAGTCAATCCTGTGCTTTGATAGCCAGTATAGATACCGTAATCATTGCAAATCCCATTCGTAGCCTGCAGTGCATATGCATAACAGTTTACGTGTAGAAAACAACTAGCTGTAACGTAATCCGCGACTATGCAAATACAAATATCGTATATAGGTACGTCGTCCGTTTGATTGCGTCGTTTACCTCAATATGTAATTTCCGTATGTAATATAACCGTGAAACCCAGTAGCAATTTTATACTCCGCTCAATCAAATTACAATTTTGGTTTAACATCGAACCGCTGAGAAATCCTGCAAACAAATTTCTAACACACAGCGGAATTCGGGCTATGAAGATAATTCATATTGGACGATGTATAACTAATTAATGTTGGTACTAGAGTCTCGTAATAGACACGTATGCTTTGTATGTATCATCAATCTGGATTCCCACGGTCCGTAAAGTAATTTTAGTCAAAGTATACACAACCGCGAAATTATCGACGTAAATTAGTGTAACGTATTTGACAGAGGCTTTGCTTTGGCTTGGTCTGCTTCGGTTCCAAAATTTGCTCAAATCTACTCTCAGATATTAAAAAATTGTATATTTCATGCCAATTAAGAAGAATTTTTGAGAAATTCATTCGGCTCGCGTTTCTGCCATTTCTCGTCTATAATTAATGTAATTTCGAAGTGATGTTCGGTGCAGATGTGTTCGCCGATGCGTAGGAGAATTGGTGCTCACGTCAGCATCTAGAGATTGACAGTGAACGCTGTAGGCAGATAGGTAGGCCTGTATCTCTGATTAAGCCGACGTGTTCTGTGAGGTAAACCCATAACAATGGCTCCTCCGTCTATCTACCTGGTTAATTAGAGGCGCGAGCAAATTAGGACACTGCAAATTACGCAGACCCGATTGACGTTGTTGCGATTCTAGCTCGAACCAATTCAACCCGAACAACTCTCTATGTATGTACGATTAAACTCAACTATGGACTCGAGATAGGCGTCGAAGAGACATTCAGACTCTGGGGAAGAGCTCCTACGTCGTTAAGCCAGGTTTTAATGCGGTACTGGACTTGTGGCGGATGTGTAAAGCTAACTAATTAGAGTCGGTTCAACGGCGGATCGAGGACCTCATTTCATTTTCGTATTACGCTAAGGATATAGAAGCTCGTTCCATTGCAGTGAGAGCGATCGCTCGGTTTGTGTTCATCATTAGTTGGGAAAAGCCTGTACTTATTCACTTTGAGTAGAAAATTGATGAATTGAACGTAAAATCGAGTTCCTCAGATCCTGCATCTCGTATATACGTATATATGATATATTAAAAAAATCTTGTCGTTTTATTTTCAAAGTGGTTTCCGGCAGCTCCAAGGCTCAAAGCAGCCGATGCAAAAACACTCGGAACTGGAAAGTACTTTCAAGCATTTTTCAAACTGCCTTTAATAGGTAAGAGCGTTTCGTCAGATCCCTGTAACTAGTACAAACACTTTTTTCTATTCTCTCTCTCTCGGGCTTAATTTACTTCATAAAAAGGGAAAGCATTTTTTCATAGGTGAATGGAACCTCTATCTGATCACCACCGACTATAAACGAGGTAAATTCATTGCCCTGGAATCTAAAGACGGAATTTTTAATCCAAGATTCGAATTAAGGACCAACAATTATCACGATCAAACAATTCTGCAAGTGACAATGGTTTTCCAAAAATCTTCGGCTCTCTTTCACGTGAGTTGACATAAGTTGTTGTTTTTCTGTTTCTCTTTTTTTTTTGTCTTTTTTTTTCACAAAGAAACGAGCCACTTCTTTCTATATTTTAACCGACCAAAACCGAGAGCGACCTTTCGTCTATTTTCTTCATTCTATTCCAGTCTTTTTCAAGATTATCCTCGCTATTGTAAACGAAATGAATGGCGGGTCTTAAGCACGCGCGAGTCTTTTATACAGAAGGTAAAAGGTCATAGTCCAAGCAGAATCCTTCTTGCGTAAAATGAAAGGTCTTCTAAAGTCGTGGCGGTTCTATCTTACTTCCTCATACGCGCATGTGTGTATTATACCGAACATCTGCACTCATTCTGGCGGGAAAATTTTTCGCAGAGCCACGTGTAGCCAGGTGAATCAACCAGAGTAAAATAAACGAGTTTTAAAACTCATTGAAGCCCCCAAATTCTATTATTATACATATAAAAAAATATCATCATCTTCATACAAGCATATATCATGCATGTACTAAATTCAGAACGAATGAAAAAAAAAGATATCAAAGCGATAGCTGTCGTTGAACCTCGTGGCATCAGCGATTTCCATTGACTACAGTCGAGCGAGAATGTCGCCTTAGCTGACCTCACAAAGATACTCTTTACTGGGAAGTTGAATGGCAGCATTATGAGGACAGCTGTCTAGTCGATAGCTATCACTGAAAGAAGCCATTGTGGTTACTGTGATCGTATTCGTTCGCAAATACATACGTATTACGTAAGCTTTTGCCGAGGTATATATAAGATCAGCGATGATATTTATTCAAATTTTATATAAATTTGAGTAGATCATTTTTGAGAAGGAATAAGATAATTGGAAGATATTTGGTACGTTTTATGTTATTCTAATTTGTTACTATTCATTTATTTCTATTTCAGTACACGATCGGCGCCTATCTACGATCAATCACCAAATTACGATTCGGAGAAACTATGGGTTTTGTCGAAGACATGTATAAGGCTACTGATAAATACAGAGAATTAACCTAACTGATATTATAGTGACGATTAATTTTATTATTAACCTTTGATGAAAGAATATATTGCAAGCAATATCCTGTCCCAAATATGATTTCCAAGTATGTAGCTATTTATGAAGAACAGTTCGAATCGAGCTTCGTGAAGTAGAGAAACTATTATCGTTTGATTCCTAGCTTTTGTTTGTTTGGAAATGAATATATTCACTTTCGTATAAGTATATAAAGCCATGTAAATAGCAAAAATCTCCTGTGGAAATGGAAATAGTTAATTTTCTTTACCTCGCAGCATTTTACATGATGGCAAACCTAGTATTTTTTTTATTCATCCGATTACCTTTAGCCGTGAAATTGGCATCGATTGAACACCGAGGTGGCCTCGCGCAAATTGAGTCGACACCTCGTCAAATCGTCGATGTTGGACAAGGTACGAAGAAAAAAGCGGCCAGACCTTTCCACCCTTTTTCTTTATCCTATATCCAGTCACATACAAAGAGATCGAACAAAAATCATCTAAACGAAATTCATTTCGCAATTTTATAATAAAAAATGCTTCATTGATGATCAAGCCTTGACTTTTAAATACGCAGGCGAAGCCCCGTCAGAAAAATTAGATGATCCTGTCAATTTCCTTGGTTAATCGGTAGACGAAAAACGGTCGAGCTCTGCAAAGACGGGTGATAATTCCTGTCGGTGAGAATTCAGTTTTTCTCATTTTATACTAAGAATATATAAATTAGTAACGATTGTATCATCAGAGTTAATTTTTATGCGAGTTGATCTTTGATTGATCGATGATTTGAATTGCTCATTTTTATGAAAATGCGATCTGTAACAATTTGCCAGATCTAAAGATACAATTACTTAATTGCTCGAGCCTTAATCCAGTTGATAATAAGAGTTAAACTTTTAGTGGATCAATTCAACAGGAATACTTAAATCCATTTACTAATTAAACGGAGCCTTTCAATTCCACCTACCATCTCGATTGCTACGTGTCAATTTAATCACCGCAACTTGTCTCCATTCAGATAATTATTCCATTCAATCTCTAAATGAGTACCGGATCTTTCGTTAATTCACTGCGATGATAATGACTCCCGATCGAATTAGTCAGCTGTTAATCCTTTCGCCTCAAACACTCCCGAATGTCTCGCTCATATGTGCTTTCGCGGTATGCACTGGCTGGGTACGTGACAACTTTTTAATCTAAAATTCTCAATTTTCGGATCACCTTTGATGAATTAAATTTTCTCTGAAATTCTTGAGCAACCCTTTAAAATTGTTCGATCAAACACTGAAAAGAATTACGAAATTTTGGGGTGAGAACGAAAATTGGAGATTTGAGGCCAAGAAGTTGTCACGCTAAATATTTTCGAAAAACAAGACTCTGACTTGCAACAGTTCAAGAGTTCTGAAATGCGTTGGATACGTGAATACAAATTGATCGAAGCTCTACAGCGAGCTGTATAGACGCAGCAAAAGCGACTGAATTCAAATTTCGACTTCTGGGCAAAAAGGCTTTGGCGTTGGTACCAATGGCTGCGATAATTACCGGTTAATTGGGGGCTGATTCAAGCCAAAAACCGAGGCGGTGGATCAATCAACGTCACCACCAGCAGACAACTTGCAATCGCCGAACCCTCGAGGTTTTGTCTAGATTCACACCCTGCCAGATTATCCCAGAATCCAAATTGCCTATGGCTCGTATACCATAGAGTTATCTCTGAATATTAGCAAACAATCCTCAATTAGATGAATTGTTTTATGATATTTTTTATTTTTCCCATTTTCGCAACATCAAAAATTGAAGACCAAAAAATATAGAATCGAAGCACTGAGTTCATACGACAACAGGTTTTAGATTGCACTGATTCTGAACTTTCGAAGGCAAAAGTTCGAAAACCTTGAGTCAATTAATATTGATCTTGAAAGTTTGGAAATTGGGTTGTTGAATTTTATTTTCTAGATACAAATGGACCCTCGAAAAATACCCACCGTCGTAATGCAGAGACCTGGACGTCGCATTTATCGCTGCCGTTAATTCAAAAAATCTGCAAGTTCTGTGGCTGTAGCTTGCGAAAATTTCGAGTGGTTGGCAAGTACTTAGTGGCGATGACAGATACCTACTTGACGCTCGTGTACAACCCTCAAAAATTTCCGTAGTTCAAGTATGCGAGCTCGCTGCAGGATCCACTTATCTAAACACACAAACTTTCAGCGATTTTGCCACATTTTACATCCCATCTAATTCACCTATTGCAGTGAATAGCGTGTGCAGGTTGTACCACTTTTTAAATCCGCAAATATGTTCGAACGGACGAATCTATACACGAAATACACATGAGGCGAACTGCAGCTGATGGAAAGCCGATAGCTTGTCACAAGGGATGATATATGCTTTTGCTACAACCGAGGAAGACACGTTCCTTCGATACTCTATGGGCGATTCAAGGGAAATCGATTTACAAAAGAATGGAGAATTCTGAGAAGATATTTACTTCAAGATTGAAAATTAACAATACGAGTAAACTATTATAAGTATACTTGTTTAGGGAATAAATTGTCTTCGGCGAAAACTTTTCACAATATTTATATACAAGCGTCACACCAAGATGTTTTTAATTGATTCGATTAATAAGATTACCATATCTTTCTCGAGGGTATTTGAATATTCAAGGCTGCTACATAAATTAGCATTATCAACGAGTTAGGGATAGATTGAATTACAAGCATTCCATTATCGATGGCATCAAAAGTTACTTGGCTTTGGCAACTGATTATAAATTAGCTCGTTCTACAAGTTTCAATTAGAACCATCTAGGACCGAGCTGAACTTTTATCGCATAGAAAATAAAAGGGGAAATAATTTAACGTCTGAATATTTAACTTTTTGCCTGGGTATATCCGTCCTTATCCTAGTCTGACGCTGACGATAAGCTTAAATACGTATACGAAGTACTGTGATATTCATGGGATCGTTTATCAGACGATATAATTTAAGTTATTGAATTCGTTATACGTACCGGCAGCATGCAGTTAATGAAGATGATTAAAATCAAGCCAGAGTCCGTATTTCCATATTGATTAATTTTAACGAACGTTCTAATTATACGTGTGAATAAAATTACGTATTAATTGACATTGGCATTAGCAAATCGTATTTTGTACATTATAAACCATTGATCAACCACCGCTTGCTAATTTCAATAATATTAATTATAATTTGTCAATGTTGTCTGCCAAACTTCCTTTCTCAAATATATTGTATATTTTATGCAAACAGAAATTAACTGGCATTTCAAAAATCTCTGGCAAATATTCAAATTTTTCTTAAATACACGTTCCAAACTCGGTACATAACATCAAGGCCAAAATAAACAGCAAAATTATGTGTTAACAGGCCAGTCACGTCCCACGTTTTCTTTTTTCTTTTTTCTTCTTCATTTCTCGCCAATAGCAATTCCATCGATTTCCACCGACTCGAAATTTATCTTTTAAGAAAACACAGATGCGGCCAAAAGCGATGGCCACGATTCGTCAAATTTAATCCAAGAATCGAGGCTTGCCCACGTTATGTTATGTTATGTTATTTTATTCCACGCCATGTTATCTTATACTTTGGGGTATTCAAGCCTACATCTCTTATCTCCTCGGTTGAAATCAATTGGCCCTTTTGGGAACCGAAAAGAAAGAAATAAGTAGGTTCTCTCTCGAGAAGCCTAACAAAGATCGAGAAGGCGAACTTCGGTATTGATATTGGCAGCGTATTGTCTCATAGACATTTCCCTCACATTCACAAAATCCCATAATTTTCAAGGATCACTGGTCTCACGTTCCTAGGCACCAATTGTAAGTTAAAATACTCTGAGACGATTATACACCATCATCTATTAATTCTTTAGCCAAGATCAAGTCCAAAGTAACTTTGAATCAACATATCGTTGAATAATGGCTCTTCTATCACAGCAGCCCTTACAATCTCTGGCTATCGGATGTGCAGAATTTTTGACAGGCTTCCACTATCGAAATTTTGAAGGGCTAAAGTATTGGATTGAAAGGTTTAAATTTGCAATTAGGTGGGAATTTCACCGAACGTGGAGCTAATAGCTAATCTCGTTGCATTATAGATTTAGGCAATTTACACCGTAGCTTAAATAGCTTATTCTTCTCTCTTCGTTTAAAACTAATGAAACCCTTTCTAAATAATGAAATTGTTTTAAGCTCGTTTAAAAATTTGTCACACCCCGACCCTCCGTTTAATGCTTTCAGAATTGTATCCACGGAATGCTCACGAAGCCACTGAACGTTCTGCAGAGATCCTAAGGATCTCCGAGCCTCAGAGTCCCCGAGGTGTTCGTTGTAGGTAAATGTATCGTGACCCAGCTGAATATATAAACTCTGATCGATTCGATTGGAATTGAAAGTTATCCTGGGGCAAGGCGATGGTAGGAGCTGGTTTCCTCCAGACTGACGTGAACTTTGACCCTTTGGGTTCGTCTTTTTCTACCAAATACTTACATATAACCTACGTCAAACCCAATTCCCTACTCCATATAGGTATACACGTCTAGGTATATACGAGATATACGAACAGTTTATTTTTGGTAAACGAAATTCCTAGAAGGGCTAAAAATTTTTTTTTATAAATTTATGCACTGACAGGGGATCTGAAACGTGTCAAAATCCAATTCAATTTCACGATATCTTCCTTTGAAATGAACTTCTTCTTTTATATTGTTCTACAGCTGAAAATATAGCTGAGAACGAAATACAATTCAACCACTACAATCAATAAGTGTTGAAGAAGAACCACGATTAAAATTATCTTCTCTCAGACCTTTTGAATGAAATACAAGAAACTATACGTCACATGCACGTTTTCAAGAAACGTGTTCAAGATCGACTTCCTACTGCTGTACATACTCTGTCCATCTGTTATGACAACTTGAATACTCGTATGGACGTATGTGTGTGTACCACTATCTGCATGCGCCTATAATATATATGCCTGTATGCTCAGCTTGCTCGGCGTGTTAGGCCACGAGAGATAATAAATTTTGCCCATAGGAGTTTGCTCAGTCTTCTCTCTCTCTCGATAAATATGTCCTTAGTAAACTACCGCGGTCGAATTATGACGATGCACAACGCCCGCGCGAAAGGTAGCTATTTTGCGTGCCAATAGATTCAGAAGGGAGAGGTGTGAGCTCCCTTGTTGAAAAAATGTTCTATTAGTGAAAAATGGCTGGAAGAAGGCGAAAAAGAAATCGCGAAATGTTGTATCACGGATTTATTTATTTCCTCGTATCTTCAGGATTCAAGAAAGAGTTTTATATTTTATTAAATAGAAGAAAAACGAAGTAGATGACACAGGGTGGACGGGGATTCATAGTGGTCTTAAAATACTGGTCGACCTCCGACCTCCACCTCCAAAGCTGTAGGTGCCAGCCGGGCATTCCTGCAGGGCGGTTATTAAGCCGGTTTTATTTCCACTTTTATTTGTGCTTTTATCTACGTAGCAGGTGACACTAAATAGGTCCGGCATTTAAACCCCCTGAGCTCTTTTATTTTTCAATAATATCTCGACCCACGCACGGCTGGGTAGTCTAACTCTACTCGGATTATAGTAGTTATCATTTTTCCGCAGAGGGAAAATTCATTTCACCTGCATTTTGTTAAATCATAATTTTATACGAGTTTTTTTTTTCCCCACTAAATGCTTATACCCACGAAATTGCAGAAGCGGAATTCTACCGCAATTTTTCATTTATCGAAATTCGGTAACCCTATTTCAGACTGCCTCAATATTTCTATGAATAAAACGCAAGATCAAGTCTTAGACACGCATATACTTCATCGTTGGCAAATTGTCTCATCAAACATCAAATTCCGGCTAATGTAAGAAAGTCGTGAGTTCAAATCCCGATGAAATAGTAATGATTTTTTTTTTTCTTTTTTTTTTGTTTCTTCATTTCGGGTTTTAGCAGCCAGGAATATCGTCTCGATTAAAAATTGCCGATTTGTTTAAACAATGATGTTAGTTTATGCCGAAACAAGCCTTGCTTATACTCGAAATAGACGATACGCAAGAAGTCTAGAGACTGGGAGCGTGGCGTCTCCTGTAATCCGGCTACTCGGAGGTCAGCTATGGAGGAGGATCTGAGATCGGGGTTCACTGCTGGTGCGGGCCTCACGTTGACTGGGCGTCCGCACTAAGCCCGCCATCAATATGGGCACCCTGGAGGAGTCCAGGGTGACCAGGTTGGCTAAGGAGAGGCGAACCGGGCCAGAGGGGAAACCCAGCAGCCAAAAGTCTCCGTGGTGGGCAGTAGTGGGATCGCGCCCGGGAGTGAGATCGCATTGGCAGCCTGGTCGATATGATTCGACCCATAGCTTTTTGGAAAACTTTTTTTTTTCATTCCAGGCCTCGGGGGCAATGTTAAATAATTTTTGGCATTTTTTTCGCTATTTTTAAACAACTGTTTATCCAATTTTTATACATTTTTGTGTAACCGTATTGTGCCACGCTGACGCGCGGACCCGAGCGGTTCCGAACTCTGCCGAAGGCCCCCGACCTCTTTCCCAAGCTTTTGACGCAGCGTCAATCCGCGATGTTTTATTCATTTCTTTATGCATTCGTACCACTCTCGTTTATATTTCGTATTCGAGGTAATAAATTTTTCCGACTTTTCCTACATCCGTAAAATAGTAGCAATATTCCGAAAAGCTATCCGTATATATTAGCGATTGTTTTATATACGATGTAGCGTAAGCAGGCCGCGTGATTCTTAGAGGAATGGTAATAATTGGAAGCGCAATATTTCTCGAATAACAAAATTGAATTCGTATCCAAATAAAGGAAGAAAACTTTCAAGATTTATTACATGCATAGAATAGTACCCACAGTTCACCTCAACGTTACGTTTTATTCCTTTCTACTTTTATTTCTCGATCAAGAAAACGGATAATGGCTCTCCAGGCGTACATCTACGGCTTACACGATGAATAAATAGATAGAATCCGTCGGTATATAGGTATATCGACTGCCGACAGTAGATATAGTAGCTATCTACAACCAATCGAAGCTGCTGGAGTCCGTGTTTGGTATACTATTTTTGATTACATCTTCCATATACGATAGATTTATCAAGCTGTTATCCTGTACTGAAAAACAGAATCTAAACTAGATTACAATCTCCGACAGACTAGATAAGGGATTAGAGACGGCTCGTATCTCAAGTTTCTGGTGTAATTATATTGTTTTTTTTTCCCAAAAGCGGGATTGACCATTGATGACATGATTGAATGTGAATATTTTTTCAAGTATCTGTATGTCATTATTGATCGAAACTAGTGTAAAAACTTGACAATTAATCTTTGTATCCATAGATGTGAATAAAGTAATGCTTTTTTTTTTTGGAACAAAGACTGTTTAAATCGGGATGATTGAATCTTAGATATCAGAGAAAGTTTCGTGATATTAAGAGCCCAACTTTAAAGCACCTAGAACGAGCGTAGTATATCGTAGATATTCGTGTATCAGGAGTATAAGGATCAGTATACGAAGAAAGAGCGAAACTAGCGCAAAATGGCTGACAAGTTTTTACTACCTCATAAACCCGTTGTTGTGCTTAACGCCTCGGCTAGATTTACATCTCGTCGAGTTCTCTGCTAGTAGGTAAATAAGAATAATCACTTGAGACCAGCCCTCGCGCCACTAAACCAGCGGCTGGAAAACTTTTAGAAAACTACAAAACACATTTCCGCAGCCAAAGCGGGCGCAAAAATTTCGAACGAACAGCGATTTGAAAATAAATAATTTCTTCACGTATTTTACCGTTTCTCCTAAATTTGGAACACGCCTGGTTATAGGCAACTCGATATTCAGCCGCGCGTACAGAGCTCCGGATCTCGGGGTAAACTTCGTTAACAGTAAGTATGTAACAACAAGTTACTATGCGAAGTCGAGTACACGTTTATGGGATGCGGAAGATGCGACTTTCCCAAGAGGGACGAGGAGCTAGTTACACGTAGTCCACGAACCCACCTACCTTTGCTGTAATTCTCATTAGGTCTGATTTAGTGCATGATATTAAGTGCCCCGATACATTACACCGGCAGAACTTAGAGTCTAGTGGTCGCCCGAGGTATACCTGAACGCATACTTTGCCCGGTTATATGTACTGCGGTTTAAACTACGAAACGCGATGCAGATACGAGATTCAACCGCCCTGCAACCTGTATATGCGTTATGGCTGGCTCGAGAGGCTTAAAGCTTTACCAAGTTCGGGTTTATCGCGGAAAATTATTCCCACGACAAAGTTATAGCCTTAGGAACTTTGACGCGTGGTATTTTGACCGCGGAAACATAAAATCGCGTTCTTCTATCAGCTTTAAAAAAAATATATATTTTTTACGTTTCATATATGTAAATTTTATTCCAGTTGTTCGAAAAAATTGTTGCATATTTTTGCACTACCTTTTTCTTTCGATATATCTGTAGGTAGGCCGGTGGATAAAAATTAAAACGACACAATGCTACCTACTGGTACGTAATCCACGCGCTGAAGCGAAATCGTTGCTGCTGATTTTATGGGAGAAAATTTGGCGGCTCACGCCTCACTTATTACCAAGAAATCCAAGGTTTTGTTAGGGAGAAAAGATATTGACAGAAATTCCAGCCGCTTGTCTCTTTAAGCGCCGGTTTTCTCGCCAACTAACGTCATGATTACGAGATGAGACGCCGAAAGCGTCTCGAGCGCGTCGCCTTTAATTTTGTATTTTCTCTTCGCTTTTTCTTCCTTATTATCGTTATTACGATATAGATCACGCTTCTCTCATTCCTCCAACGTCTCTTCAAGCCAGGCCAGAGATTTGTCACAAAAATTTACACTCGGAAAGAAAAAAAAAAAAAAAAAAAAATTCATTTCTTCCGTCCCTCCCCAGCTCGTCTCAATCTCATACCATTCACTTTGGAAAAATCAATTTTTCGTAATAAAATTTCATTCGCATAAAGCACTTTCTGAATTTTTCGTCCGACCGTTCGTGCAGATTTCATTGATCGGCAGACCGCACATACCTGTAAAATATGTTTCGTGAAAATCGATGATTCCACAGAAACGGTATTTGTTATGCGTTATGGAGAAATCGGGTAGATTCGAATCGTGGTACGAAGGGTCGTTAAATTCGTACCACCTGCAGGTATCTATACTCTCGGCTTTGGCTGTCCGTGGCATTGCTATGCATAACTAATCCATCGGACAACGGCGAACACGTCGGTTGGTTCTACTGCAATTGCTGACTCAGTGACTCCACCCTGCAGTTCTGGAATTTGAGGGAAATTCTCACCATTCAATTCTCCAACACCCCTTTACCAGCTCCGTAAATCTAACTGAACGAATGACGCACGAAGGCAAATAGTTGACTAGTTGTACTCGCCGGTCCAAGCCTCCAATCGTCAACTAGTATAACAAACTATTCTAGTCTATTCCTCTCCACGAAATTCGTATACCCATACGAAGAGGTAATCCCACTGTCCGTGAAATTCTCTGATAAAATCTCTGAAAAATCTAAATTTCACTATTTTTCCTTTTTTCTTTTTCTAATTGTTGGAAATTTTATCCGAATTGACAAAAACATGAAATTCTTTTCATCTTCTTCCCTCCCGTTGCTTAATGGTATATTTTTAAGAAAATTGTAGAGCGATTCTAGCTTGTCAGTGACTGTACCACGACACAGCTGACGTCACAGCATAGCCCTTACACAATTGAATTGATCCGCGACCCCTGGGTCGGATGGGCCAGCTTGTTATTCCGTCGTCTTCGTGCCAGAAGACCTGAGGGCAGTTTTCTACGTTGTAAGAAAACGCCCGTTTTCAGTATTTGCCATTGTAGAATACCTCTTCGTAGACAATTGTGGAAAAGGGATCGATGCATAACCCTTATTTATCGAGACAGATATCCCACCCGCTGTTCTAGCGCGAAAAGTCATTCCATCATCAAGCGAATCGTACTTTTGCGTACATCTTTTGTTGTGCATGTACGTACACATCGAATTTCCAAAGTTTGTAGCGTATATACATCTCGCACATGTGTTACCGAGAGTGCCAGAGGCCATCAGCTGCTATCAGGTGGTAAATGCATTGCACGAAGAACCGCTATATCTAAAAGCTAGCACTGATGTCGCACTGCTGCCAAAACGTGCTTGAGGTACCGGATAGTAAGAATAACGAATGAAAAGTTGAAGAAATGTATACGATGTAGTAGAAAAGGTCATGTTTTTCGACATTTTGATTTTACTTTTCGTTTGGTTATTATTTGTTCATTTTTACTTATTTCGTTCGACGATTTGAGAAGTGAACTTTTGGCAGGGTATTGTTTCGCGTTTCTCTTGTCCGTTGAATTGAATTTCGGGGAAATATGAAATGGCTTTCGTCTTTGTCGGCCTAGGTTATATCGAGTAGGTGGAGAGAGCAGCGAGGGCTTTACGTTTTCACTTCAACTTCCTCAACTAGTTATTTCCTGAAACGAGGTTCATGGCTGAAATATAAAAGAGGCAACTGATACGAAGAAAATACCCCTGCTTCGCTTTTTTTCCCCCAAGAGAGTCAGAACTCACGTGTCACGATGAAATAAGACGTTATAAACGTCAACCGTCGATATATCTCACTATCAAATTCCTTCTGTCTATATAATCCTACATTTCCATTCGAAAGACCGGAGGAAATCAATTCCAATTTATTACAACATATGAAAAAGAGTAAAAAATCTAAAGAAAGAATAAAAAAATATTCAATCTGAACCCGGACCCAGACAAATTATCTCGAGTCAAAGAGCAGCTCGTTTTCTAATTCGTTCAGTGTTCTCTATACTATAGGCGAGCCCAGAGATCCGTGAAATTGGCATTACGCGAAGGAGAAAACAATTAACTGATTACTAAATCTGCAATTTGCCAGATGGTTCTTAGTAAAGACACTTGGGGTCGTCTGCTGAACAGCTGAGACGTATACGTCGACGACAGGTTTGTTTCGTCGATCAAAGGGGATGCAGAGGCTGCGTTTCAATAAGATAGAATTACTCGGTTCTGTATGGACTGTTGAGATATATATATCTATATGTATGCGGAAACGCGAGACGACACGGCATTAGGGTTGCAGAGAAAAGCGAGAATCCAACATCAGTTTAAGTAAATTAATTTGACAGCCTCCGGCAAAGCAATTACTACAATTCAAGAATAGCAATTTAAATTGAGTTTGGTTTTGATTGAGGCACGTCCCTTTCGCCGATCCAATCCTCCCCAACATTAGCATTTAGATCGTCCAATTTCAGAGAGTACAAAGTTGTTTTATGATCAACATCCGAAGAAGGACCGAAGTACTCCCGAAGATCTTATCTGCGGAGCTCAAACTCACCACAAATCTATCTTTCATAAATATTTGTACTTTCTGTTTTCATTTTTACTTCGAAAATCGCTCGCTCCTACCCTCGAAAAGCTTCGCGAAGATCTGAACTATATAGACTCAAAGACTTTTGCGTTTAAATATCGCAAAGTCTCACGAACTGTCGTCTGCGATTTTATTGCTCATGATATAACTCTCGGTCCGTCAATTTCCCGATCCTTTCCAGAATTTGGCAAGGTACAAGCGCTTCCTGATGGTTCTCTGATCTTTGTACATTTTTATATCAGAGACAGACGAGGGTGAATATGCCTTTGAGAAGTTTCCCTTTAAAGAAACTGGGAGAGCGATTTACCAACGAAGTACCAAATTCTTCGAGATAAAAATCTTCCTTCGCTTTGGCAGATACGTGTACGTGATGTGCGTTGCAGGGTGCGTCACTTATTAATAATACATCGAGGATCTCTGAGTTTTCTTTTAGAATGTAATATTTGCGTATGATATACGCGCGTACTGAGAAGTGAATAAAATAAGACGAACAGAAATCTCGGCAGCCTACATCTGCAGGATCGCAGAAGATTATGAGACATCCGAAAATCTTATAAATTTTTCAAAATCTCACTCCACCTCTTCACTCGCTGTATTAAAAGCTCATAATTTATTCAACGTCCGCTTCCTTCTTGGCTCAATCATAAAAAGTCGAAAAAAAACTGTCTACAATTTTACTCGACAAACGACGTTCATTTCTATTTAGTTATTATTAAATAAATAACTTCCGATATCCGATTACTTTTCCAAAATTCATTCAAAAATTACCCACCAATTTTCTGGCTCGAATTTCGACACGATGACCAGATGTAATTGAGCTGTAACTATAGCGATAGTCCGGGTGAAATCGACGTACAATAGTTTCTAGACTTTAAACATAAATTTAGTTGGGAAACTTGAGTTCGGTAAGGGGTGGATTTTCATCGTCGATACTGCAGCGAGATTAATTTTGACCGGTACACCAACTCCGTGTAGTGGAAATGAGCAGTTGGTTATATGTACTACACATTCGTATCCGGTTTCTTGTTCGAAAAACTTTGACTAAGAATCAAATTTTGTTTATCAAAAATTAATTTCCTGTCCATAACTGCTGCTGCTGCTGCTACTTCCATCTGCCAGCTCGTATAGCAAAACTTTTGTAAATATTTTCCCGGCTTGTATTCGTAAGTTTTCTTCAAACTCGTTACTCCCCTCCATATTTCATAATCTTTTTTCAATTTCGATGTTTTCCCTTCATACATATATGGCTTTTCGATCGATCGAGTATTTCCTACGGTCTTTATTATTCTCCATTATTGATATATTTCCTGTGATTGTTATTACCGTTCAAACACCCACCGAATTTATACTTCTCTCATTTTTCTTCGTTTACAAAAGGTCTGGGAAGACCTTGGTGAATCCTTACTTCAGCCCTGCCGACTTTGATCTGTAAATTTTCCCGAAAATTCTGCATTGAAAAATAAAAGCACAAATTGAAATTCACGTTCATAACAATCGCTGCGAATTATAATCGGCGTAGTAGCTTCTCTGTTTCTTGTTTCAGCGAGGATCATGATTATTAGCAATGGTGAAGGAGATTTCCCTGAATTTCTTAATATTAGTTCAAAATTGTAGAATACTTATTTTTTATTCATATATTTATTATTACAAAAATGATTATGTTACCTGCGACTGTATAGTGATTAGTGCGTTGGACGGAATAAGTTACTAGCTAATAAAACTGTTCACTTATAGTTTAAGACAAATTTGTATTTACCGTTACTGCCATTTCATATGGGTTGCTATAATATTCGCTTCGAAATTATTCCGAATCGTGTAAATTTCAGAAAACCAGATAAATATGTGTGCGATGTATGTATGGACTGATTGTGATACTCGAGAATCATTCTTACGTTCAAAGTTACGTAAGAGGTATTAATCGTCAATCAATACTTCCTAATTAACTTGAAAATTCGAATTTCAATACTTATCGGCATAACTCGCATTTTGATAAAACATAGATTTATTCTCGAACATCTCTAAATATATATAAGAATCTGGAGTTTAAAAGAAGCCCCTTGATCTCTGATCCGCAAGACTTTAACGAAACTTCTTCAATCTCTTAATCCTTATACACTTTGTTGGTGTCTTGTGACTTTGGTGAGTTAGTAGCTGTTTCTTGACTTATTCCATTCGACGCTGTGGACGATTCCTGTCTATCATGTAGATAGCTAGTCCCCCTAGATCCACCAGGTGCTGCTGTACTGTCGTAGAAATAATCTCTCGGTCTATAATATCTGAGAAAAAAGTGAAAACGTCGAAGAGATTGAAGGTCTGAATTTCAATTGAAAGACTGTTCTTCTTTCCGTAGGAAATCGATAACTTAAAAAAGCGTTATTAATTTACAGGCAATGACCGGGAACTGAGGTCTGAATTATTCGATATTTAATTGCGAGTTGATCAAGATGTAATAAAATAAATTACTAGTAATTTCAAAGTAAGAGAGGTTGAGGTTAATCACAGACTTTACGTAACTGGATGAAATCAATTTCCTATCGAGGCCTTACTAGAGACGAATCAATACCTGTTACCTACCCTTGTTAGGCGAGAAATTTAGTTAAGCTTTATAACCAGACGGGAATAAATTTGTTGCATAAATTTCGCCCGAATAGTAACACGAAAGTTTGAAAACGTGAATAATTTTATCTCCCAGTAAAATAATTCGGAAAAAAGGAAAACCCTCTCACCCAGGATCCCGATCTCTGTTGTAGTCCCGATCTCTATTGAAGTCTCTGTCCCTCCAGTTGTCTCGATTACCGGCATAATTCCATGCGCTAGCATACCCTCTCTCGTATCCTGGTCCCCAGTTCCCGGATGAAGTGGAAGAGAAGTATCCTCCGCCTAATCCAGCTCCAGCTCCTCCGCTTCCGCCTCTGACGTCATTTCCGTATCCTATGCTAGATCCGGATCCTCTACTTCCGTATCGGTCGTAGTAACGATCGTCCATCGGTCTTCTAGTGTAATATTTATCATAAGGATCGTACCTGTCGTATACACCTTCGCTTCGACTTGGATAACGATTTCTTTGATCGTATCTGATCATGTAAGGATCTTCGTATCCAGGTCTTCTGCTTTGTGTGTTATATCGGTCCCATCGACTACTCTCGTAAGGATAACGTGAGTCTAGATTATCGTAACCGTTTCCACGCTCGTAGTATCCACGGTCGTAATTTCTGTCGTAGTTTCGATCGCGATCGTAGCGATTGTCGTATCTAAGAAAAGAATTCAAAAATCAAAGAATAACCTCGGTTTCTTTGAATATGAAAAAAATTTGAACGGTATATAAAACGGAGAAGAAAATTTCATGCAGATTTGAGAAATGAGCAACAAACAACGTTCTTAATATTCTGTACAAAACTGCAATTCCGTAACTGTAATTTCAATATCTGGACCAAGCAGCGTGCGGACCAAGAACTAAGCGGTTATAATCCAAACTAGTGCAGCGTAAAATAAAAAATGATTTTCAATTAAAATTTCGATCGATACCGGTCGGTGTAATAGTACAAAGGCCGTAAATCGTATCTTCCGAACCGATTGTAACGTTGATCGTAATCGTACCCAGGTGACCTCGACCGGTCGTAGTCATCGTACCGATCTCTGTAGCTCATTGGATACCTCCGATCCTCAAGATCGTCATCGTACCAATCATATCGCGGCCGCGATCTGTAACTGTTAAAAATCCCCAGTCGATTAGAGTTTCTCTGGCAATTCTGGTTATTTAATGGCAAGGCTAACTTTGAAACGGTTAGATTTATCGAAAAAGACCAAGAAACCTTTTTTGTAGGGCGTTCAATTTCCAACAAAAGTAGCCTCGCAGAATTTTTCGAACTAGATCAGTTCGTGAGATACAAAAATTCAAAAGCGCAACAAGAACATTTCCCATGTCATTCAAATGGAAAATGAAAAATGAAGGTACCTTTATAAAAAACAAATTGTCGGTTTATTTGGCCCACCCCTAGTACACGTATAGAAGAGAATAAAGTTTCCTGAAGGAAAAACTTTGGTAATATCTACGGAGCCGACGAAGCAGATCGAGTCGAAGAGTTAGCTAGATACTTACCCACGGTCCGCGACGCTGGACGCTCTGGACTTGTTCGGGTCACAGGTGATGCATCGTGATTCGAAATAGGCGGCGTCCCGTGGTTCTACGGGATCCGAACGTGTGCCGATCGCTCCTGAGCCGATGGACAAACCATCGCCAGCATATCTGCTCGTGTAATACTGGTCGGAACGAGCCTGTCTGTATAAAGCACCGAGGGCCGAGGATGCTGACGGTGTCGTGTCCGTCCCCGATGTTTCAGAGGCTGCCGATCCCGATGACGATGACGCTCCAGATGCCCCGCGTAAAAGTAGAAGAGCCAGAAACACATACATCTGGAATTTTCCGTATAAATGTGAGCGGAATAAAGGCATTGGTAGATATATGCGAGCCCGAAGCACCCACGTCTCTTCATTGATTTATAAACGTATATACATATAAATGTAACTTTGGCATTTTCGTATCGGCCATTTTTTAGCCAGAAATAAAACGTATGGTCTTTTAATGCAAAACAGAATTCTCCGAGCGTATAAAATGCGGCAATGCAAATGTCGGGAGAATTTCATTAGCACGTGTTTCCAGAATTTCACCACATTGCGGACGCACCTTGGCGACTTAATTCGTTCCACTGCAGAGATATGCGATTCGCTAATTCTCATTTTATTTCAATTCACAGGAATCCTTCTCGTCGTTTTCACCACATTTTCTAACATCGGATGAATCGATAAAGATTTATATTTATCCGCAAGGTACAGCGGTTATACATCCATACATAGGGGCAACAGGTTGAGTTAGAAATCATTAAAGTCAAGTAATCGAAGCCGCGAATGGAGCGGAGGTAATCGTGAAAAAAGGCTGAGAAAAATTGGCGAAGGAAATAAACGTGGCTCGGCGATAGCACGGAGCTAGTAGAAACCATAATTCAGCCGAGGACTTTTCTGTACTTCTTTATGGTTCGTTCGACGGCCCGCAGGGACTGTGTTGCCACCGTTGCTTCAGTCCATTCGTTTCTTTGCTTGATAGAAAAATACCTACAGATGTATACAGTAGGTAGGTACGTATACAAGGTAGTACATACCTACCAAAAGCGAGCAGGTCGTACGCTCCGCTTTACTCGACAGATCTCCACCTATTTCAATTCCTTCGAAAATTTTCCATCTTGGTATGTTATAGGCGTGTATTCCTGCTCAATATTCCCATCCGAATCATGTGATTTTCAAGAAAATTTTACGCTTCAGCTTCATGTTCAAAATCAGAATCTGTACGCAATTGACAAGTGGAATACCTCGCTCCAAAATTTATTCTCCTTAAAAATCAATCGCTTTTTATTCTTCGACTCAAGTCTTGCGTCGTTTGCTTCGCCGATTTTGTCCGTATTTCATTCGGGATCAAGGATCACCTCATCCATTTTCCACGCCGATTAGTACCACACCGCACAGTGCAGGTACCAGACGCTATTTCGACGTCAAGTGGATGGCAAATGGGTCGGGGAGGTGAGATTGAGTTATACAAAGAGTTAGAATTCCATTTTGAATCGAAGAATTTTGTCCCCAATTTTTGGGAAGGTCGGATCGGGTCTCGTAGCAGCGTGATATAAAGAATGGTAATTCCATTGTGAATCAAAGAATTCTCTTTTCAATTTTCGTCCGATTGTTTCGATCTTTTTCCACCGACGTTTTCCTGCTTTCTATAAACCCCAGGGCCGATGTACACTAAATTCTGTTCATACGTAAATGCAGCTTCTGTCTGTCTTCATAACGATGAGATTTATTCAATGCGTTGGCCTCCAGCTTGAGGCAATACAATATACGAGTCTTGCAGGTAACAGTGATTTACATATGAAAATGACTTTCGAAATTACTCGAAACGTGGAATACTTGTCGAAAAATAAAACTCACGTTAAATTATGTACGTCGAAGAGATACAATTTTCCTCAAGATTTGACACGAGGTCTGTATACCTTCTTCAAACTTTCTTGCGGTTATTGAAACTCGGATGAGCAGAATTTCGAGGGTTCTGTGGGTATAAACGCTGAGGAAACTGGCTACTCGTGTTATAAAAATAATGAAAAAAGCTCGATTAACTTTGTAAATTGACTTCCTTGTATCCAAGCAGTAATTTTAAATTATGGACACGGTTGGTTGCAGGGGAGTACGAGGAAGGGCGCAACTCGTTTACGCGGTATGACAGTTTTAATAACGGTGTTATTTAAGATTTAAATGCAAATTCGCATTACTTTTGTCAGGTTAATTCGGTTTCGTGCCTTCCGCATAAATGTTTCATCTCCCCTCTCGCTCCAACTCTCATATAACTCTCTGTCTTTCCTCTCTCTCCTTCGCTCAGACCCTTTACTACGACTGCACCCTCTTCTGCCAGGCAGCATTGAGCCGAGGAAACGCCGTTTCGAAAGACATAACTTCTTAGCGGTGCGAACCTTTTACCAACGCCTTGAATACAAATTACGTTCTCTGCTACCATCCAAGAAGTAGTCTTGTCGGTCAAAGGAGTCACATATATTCCACGCCTTCTCATGCTACAGACAAAATTAAGTCGTAGGACTGACACGCAGCCCCTATTTCAAAATTCGTTCCATTACTTGAGCATTTTTCTCGAGATCCAGAAACGCGCTTTTTAATTCGACGAACTCAATCAACGGAATAAATGTTAACGATATTCATTTCTGAGGCTAGAGACTAGGGGATGAAAGCTCTTCTCGCGGCGGCTCATCTCCCTATAACCTTATTACATATTCATCGCGCATTAAGTCGCCTGTAATAATTATCACGATACAGAGCCGAATATATGTACGACTATGAAACGCAAGCGGAAGCAGATGTGTCTAGTTTCATTCCGCACGTGTCGTACCCCGTCTTTACCCGTCCAACCCTTAGCTTGCTGTATGAATAACTCATGCTCGTGATTACGCATCTAAGACATCGGGTAGTGGAGAACCGCGAAGGAAGGCAGTTTAACTTCGTGTAAATAATTCGCATTAGAGGTGAACTGATCGTGGTGTAATAAATCATAGATTCGTAGCGCGCTAATGTGTTTCCTTAGTTTTTTCTGAAATATCTTATTTCATTCGCTATAAAAATTGGGATCGAAAATTTCATGCTGATTTTTCTCTACGCGGATAAAATAGCTCTGAAAATTGGATAAACACGAGCAGCCGACAGCAGGCGTTGATTCGGATTCAACGATTCAATTTCTCTCATTGTTTGATCTAGTTTCAGCCATCCCTACAAATGAATTCAAAAATCGTTGTGCCCATCCGGTCCGATCGGCCAGCTTTTACTCTCATTTATTTTTTCGTCATTTCCCTTCTTTGTCATGCTAAAATCTACCGGAAATGAAGCAATCATGGACCGATTTATCGCGGGTATGACTTCAGGTTTACCAAACAAAATTCAAATCGTTTTCCGCAAACGACAATACACGCAATTTCTGTATCTACTTTCTCGTAAATAGTATGGAATTATTTCACGATTTGGTCACAGGCTTCCTTCAGATGAAATTTACCGCGGATTTAACCCGTCTATTCTCATCTCCGAATGCAATCTGAGCTCGTCAAGTCTCAACGTATAAATTCGTTAACGTTAAATCAGTGGTAAACAGTCTCGTGGGAGATGGGAACGCACTGCGAAGTGTGAATGCAAATCTGGCATTCGTCATGTCTGCATATATCTAGGTTCAAACTACGTATATAGCTAGACCTAGCTATCATGCGAATTGCATTGCGACTCCGGACTCTGACACGTGCCATAGTAACGAGCTTAAGCACTAATCTGATTACAAGATTCTTGAAACAGCTGAAGTGCCTGCGGATCGGTTAAGGCACTTTACACCCTCGAATTGGCACTTTACATTCTGAATTCGACTCTTCATTCCGTCGAGTCTCCAGGCTCTGATTTATCAATACCTAGTCAATCAGTCTATAATGATTTTGATTCACAGATTGAAGAAAGTAAGAAAGTAATAGCCTCTTATCTTTAGCAGATACCTAAGTGCTTCTAAACTGAGAAATAGGGTGTGGAAATTGAACAGTATGAACGAATTGCGATTTTATAATTGCAGAATGGATTTATTGTTAGAAATGATTAAAGGAGATTTCCGCAACTTTTAACTGTTGATGTTTAAATCGACATATTTACTCTCACATTTCAAGTAGATAGGTACTCGACTATAAAAGCAATTGAATGTCTCTCGGAAAGAAAAGAGTGAGAAAGAAGTGCGGGTATTGATTTCGAACCTGGAGCTGGGCAAGCCTCCATCTATACCGTTACTTTGTTCTTCCCTTTCCAGTTTCATTCGTTTCATCTATCTCAGCAGCCTCTTCGGCCACCGTCAGCTCTTACCTTATATCCCGGCTCCGTGGAAAACAAACAATTAAGAGAAACGGGGGATAAAACCGTCGTCGTCATTACGCTCTGCGGACTGCTACTACCCGACTGCCCATCAAATTTCAGAGCAAATTGGTAATCGAGGCGTTCATTATTTCACGGACGATGTCCTAAGCCCGCCCAAGGCTCGAGTGTCTATTGCTAATCACTAACTATTAGGTGACAGATAGATTAGGTACCAGGTGAAAGAAAAAATGAATATCTACGTAAAATGAAACAGAAATAAAATGTCGGATGATTAACGAGGTGCACGGCGAAATGAAACTGGTATTTGTACAGTGAATGTTGACGCAGCTACTTCCGGAACACGATCAGGCGTTCGTATATATATATATATACCTAGGCGAGGGAAAAAATCCGAGGTTTTTATACTCTTTGAAAAAGAAAAAAAAAAAAAAGGAAACAAAAAATAAATAAATAAAATTTTTTTGCCAACGCAAAAGAGTTCAAGGTACTTTGTTCGCCGCACTCACTCGCGAAACGCTTCGTTTGTACGTTGGGTCGGATAATAGGAGCGGAAATGATGTCACGCAAGAGGCAGAGAAACGCCGCGTGTACAATACCCTCGTGTTTGGCATTCCCCTCAACTGACCATTATTTTATTACCATTCACACTACAATGTACTTCCTTTGTCACGGCGCACCAGTACCGCATACCTATTCCCATCCATGCTTATACAGGTACTATATTTACGGCGTAGAATTTCCGACTTCATTATTTCTCTTATCGCGGTAACGATGTAAGGTTACTTTTTTTGGTAGCAAAAATCACTGGGTTCTTACCATTTTCTATGATTTTCGTTTTTACCGAATTCACAGTTAATTAATTGATTTTCACTATTCGATGAGAATTTTTTTATTTTGTTTTTTATTTCAATTTTTACTTTTACTGCCAATGAAGAGTGGAGTAACAGACGCAATTATACCCACGCGTTCATCCAGACTTGATTATCTTTGAATGGCGATGGCTCCGTTAAATTTTCACCCATCCTTCGTTCTAATTACGATAAAACAATTCTCTACGGACTATCGAACTTCGAAATTGAATCGACTCAAAAATAAAACTGCTTGATAAGAGCTCGGTTCAGCTTCGTTCCTGTTCTACCCGTCGTACGTGTAATATATACATATCTACCTGTAAATGTGGATTGAAGTACATAATTCGCGAGGCCACTTCCCTTGTGGGTCACGCATCTTTGACCGCTTTGTTCGCGCTCAATGCTCAGTAATTACACGCTGCCTTTTCTACATAAAAGTTCTCGGCGTAAATAGAAATTTGTAATTTCCACGTGCTGTTGTCGAAACGATGAATTACGGCTACACTTTATTTCTGCCAAAAATTATTAGAATCATTTCGTTTTTTTTTCCCCCGAAAATTTCACATTAATTAATAAAATCCAGAGAATTTCAATCCCAATGGATTACCAATAGAATTCCACGAATAATTTCTAATAATCGTAAATGAATAAATTTTTCAGTAAAATTCTACCAAGCTAATATAATCAGGCTGTAGTTACAGTCCGAGAAGCTGCAGGACGCTGGTGTATGTCGTTTGCGTTAAAATAATAAAATTAATTAACACCGAACGAATTTTATCCCTGCGTCCGCGATGCGAAGATTAAATTAGTGTAACGTTGGGATTGGCTATATATCGGCGACAATCACCTGAGCAGAAACAGAATGATGAAATTTATTGAGTAGAATTATATCCAATTAAAAGAAGCTGCAGCGCCGTGACTCAATTATAAATTATGTATTGTTCATTAATTTGAAGTACCATCTAATCAAGGATCGAGAACTTCCTTTCATTCTCTTTGTTTGATATTTCCGATGAAAATATGAGGGATTCTTATCTCTTCTGTTGAAATCATTTCCATTTTAACATATATAGCTCAAAAAATCTCACGTCTCACTCGGTTCATGGACCACTTCAATTACTCCATGAACCTTCGTCTGGTTCGACTACCTCCACTTCCGACCATGGTCTAATAGTTACCGGCTTGTTTCCTATTCCCCATTCGTTCGTTTGTTCCTAACTGAAGCCCACGAATTTACCGTAACGAGGAAAACTTACCGGAAGTATAGTATGGCAGGCCAGGTAATCGGCGAGGCTTTGTAAGGTCTTTTCCTAAAATTAGTACAATCATCAACGTTACTATGGTAACTGTGGCCCCAGAATTTTCCGACTTCTAAACCTCTCGGAACTTTTTTTTTCTCCAAAGTATTAAAAGTCGCTTTTGAAAGAGTCGTTTACCTGGTTCTCGAAAATTCATCATCCACCTACTCGAGCTTCCATTGTGTATCTAAAGCTGAGAAATTTCTTTCATGTTACGGCAATGTTCATATGTGAAAAAATAAAATAAAAAACTTTCGAAAGAATTGAATTAGCTATTGAAATCAAGACGGAATAGAAAAAAAAAGAAAAAATTGTATGGGCAAGATATTGAAAATATTGAGAGATATTCTATCTGCAAGCATTCATGCTGAGATGTAAATATGGTCGATAATCGAATACTCGCGCTCCGCTGAAACGGATGGATATCATTGAAGTGGAATCTATTAGATAAGAATGCTGCACGGTGGATTGCGAGGGTAAATCTCTTTGGAATAGTTCAAGCGTACCTCAAACTGTTTTTCCTCTTATTTTATACTACTTTATTTTCATTATTTCTTTCTCTCATTTACAGACGGTTTTGTATTTCCATAAGCTCGTACCCGCAGGATCAGTGGATATACACTAGTGCAGTATCTGATCAGTAATTTTTGGGAAATTTAACCGAGGATGAAGATAAATTTTAAAAAATGACGAGGCGAGACTGATAAACTCTAATTACAAGTTATAGGATAAGTTTGAGGAAAGATTAATCAACGTGTCATCCTGCCCGGCAATAAATTGAACTACTTTATCTTATTCGTCTCTTAATCGGGTCACTTGATTGGCTCTACTCAATCCGGGACGTGAAACAGTTAAGACCGATATACGAAAGGCGAAGAAATGTCGCTGTTTTGCAGAGCCAACTTTACGGGGGCATCCGATCTCACGATCAGACACAGCATTACGAGAGATCGTGATCTTATTAAAGGAACTTTATTCTATAGATAATTGATCGGTTTATAAAGAGTATAGAATCTCGCAGTAGAATATATAGATTATAGACACTCAATGATTGTCGAAATTATAAACTGCAATCGTCTTGACACTTTACAATTTGGCTTACTATAAGGATTCTAAGGAGTATATATATATGCTATATATATATATAAGCTCCGAGGAAAGAGATACTTAATCTTTCTACGGAAATGAGATTTTTTTAGAAGATTCTACGTGCCTCGATCACGCCTTTTCTCTCTCTCTCTCTCTGTCTATCTTTCCCTTTCCTTTTTCTCGCTATAAGATAAGGCACATTAACAGGGAATAAAAGAGAAAAGTTTTAAACAATTACATGCAAGGGAGTCGAGTTCATTACCAGACTCTGAAACTCGTCGAGCACTTGGATGGTAATGGCTCTCTGATAAGCAGCTTTAGCTGATTAATACACCCGTGTGTCAAACGTTGGCTAACTTCTAGAAGTTGCAAGTTGACTTGTCAGAGTGACTTGGCGAAATCATCCCCGAACCTAATTATCATATAGTCAAGCTAAGTAGTCCATTATAAAATATGAAACGTCTTCATTTCTTCCATCGCCTTGGCTTCATTTCATTTTATCTCCACCAAAAATGTGGAAATCCTTTTTTCCATCCTGTTTTATTTTTTCACCTCTCGACGATAGCACTTTTCATTTGTTGCTCGATCATTTTCTTTGCCCGTTTTTACACTCGGATGTAAGAAACGCTGATTCCATATAATGGCCTCGATTCTTGGACTTCTTTTGCCCAGATGGCTCAAGGAGATGATTGCGAACTCAATTAGTAAGAGTACTAATTCCTGTTCCAGTTCCAAGCCTCGACTGCAATCGGCTTTCATAGCAATCGCGTAGTTGTAGCGTATAGAATTTCTTCAAGCTTCACAGGAACATATAGAGCTTGTTTTGAACTCTTCGAAGAACTTGACATTATTCTTATAAAAGTACAAGCGAACTAAGTATACATTACAAAATAATTTCCCTAATTCTATATACTTTGGTAGATTATCCACTCGTCGAATGATTACGTGACCGTTTAATTTTACGCTGTATCAAATATTTTTCAAAAATAATAATAATCCACTGACTGCAGTATCAGGGGCGACATTAAACCCAGCTGACTGAATTTCGATATTGCCCAAAACTTCTAGCAGTATATCCAAAATAAACGCGTTCCATTACCTCCCACGGTCAATTGACGGCTTTTAGCTTGTCCATTTGACATCTGGGGATAGCATATGTAACCCGTGAATATAATTCATCGAAAGCTCTCCAAATTCACGTATTTCACTCCATATACCTGCTTTACAGTTTTTATACCGTCAAGTTTTCACTTTATGCATTGACTACCGATTTTTTTCTATACAAATATCAAAAGCCATGTAATTAGTTAATTGTTCAACTTACCATCGCCACCTTTATTCTTCACTTAGATGTAAGTTCACGCGGATTTAAATTTGATGGTAACAAAAATGAGGAGAAAAATGAAAATCGAAACGTTCACACTCTTTCGACTCTCGCCGATTTGGTCAGCGCTAATATCCAACTACCATCGCCGATCTCGGCGCACAATTATTGAGTCCTATACTCGCTTACGTGGCCACAGCACCGTATGGTTTGGACAGGTTTTTAGCGCAGGTTGGTTGTTTTATAGGTTCCGGTAACCTTGTCTGTCTACCCCCTCCAGTTTACACCCTGGACAACCTGTATCGCGTTTTCTCGTTACTTATTACGCGTCTCTAATGCTGCAATTAAACCCGAGTCGGGATGACCTAAGGCTACTACAGCCAAGTTTCTGGTTATTAGCGATCAAACTCTCGTCTACTAATTCTTATTCAAAAAAGGACGAAAAGATTCGCTTATTAAATTTCCGATCGATTTAGTGCCGGTCAATTTAGCTAATGAAATTTTTCAGTCGAATGGCAGACTTTTTTTTCTTTCTTTTTCTTTTTCTTTGTCAAACTAACAAGTCTAGAATGAATTGACTTCGACTGATCAGGGTGTCGTGGAAGCTGAGGCAAAGTATAAAATCTGGAGTGAAATATCGTTCAGCTACGACTCGCGAGAGCAGAACTCGTCTCGCTTGAAAGACAAACAGACGAGTCAAAGGTCATTAATAACTTGGTGATAGGATTTTCCCCAAGTTATTTGCTCTTTTCTTTTCTTAAAACTCTGCGAAAATCTGTCCCATCGTTTACTCTGGCGAATGAAATCTCCTCGTTTATTAAAGTTTGACGAAAATCGGAGATACTGTTGATAGAACTGATGGCTAAAGGCAAAGAAAGTGTCTTTGAAACCCCGCCTTTGACGAGAATAGAGAATAGTTGAAAAGGCAGGTATTTGACCGTGTGAAATCGTTACACCTGATTTTCGGCCACAAATGTACGTCGGATTAGAAGGTGACTGAATTCTAGTGAATTGGCCTACAAACCGGAAGTGGAAAACTGTGGGACGGACCTGGGGTGTCACGGTTCGTATCTCCAGAACTAAATTACGTATTGTCAATCGGTTTACCATAGACATAAATCTATAGAAACATCGGATGCATCCGTTGATTAATATGAGATAAATAAACAGCGAGATTGTGGTGAAAATGAAAACCGAATGATAACTAAACGGTAGGTGCGTAGCGGAATAGATTCGAGAAGAAGATCTTGTGAAACGCCTAATGTTATATTATGTTATTATAAGGTACCATATCTCACACATCTAGTAGCTGTATACTCGACGTTTCAGGATTAGCAAATCCATTTTACAAGCTATTCAATTTTAATATAGGGACAAAGAGGAATTATCTACGAGAGTTTTATTTCGTAAGGACTTCAAAGGAGCGTAACAGGTTGCTGGCAGATAGGTTGTTGGTCATCATCATCATCGTCGGTATCGCATAATTTATACACGAAACCGGCCTGTGGTATACATATAACCTACTAGTTCGTGATTGGCAAGAACCGGAAGTTGGAGGAACACCACCTTGGAAGTGAGTAATTATCAATTTGTCGGTTGCAATTGAAGGCGATTAATTACCAGCGAGTTATCTTGATCTGGCTTCCTCATTTTCATCATCATCCTCGTCATTTCTACACGCACTCAAAACCTCCTCATAATTATCAGTACAGAATATGTATACCGATCTATTTACTCGCCCAATTAGCGGCCACTCTCCAATCCTCGAAGTCCTCGAGCTCCAAGAGTCATAGCACCAATTTGTAGCTTTCAAAGCTGTAGTATCCGAACAACAATACCATGTATAATTTGCCTGTGCTAATTTCTCGTTGCATCGATGATCAATTTTCCCAGATCCACCGTCTGCACACATTTGCTAGCTTATATATGTCGGAGATGAAATCTGTGTCTAATACGTATAGTTTTTTTTTTTTTTCACATCGATTGTCTTCCGCAAGGGTTTAGAAAATTTTCGACATCTTGCGTCGAGGTGTAGGAATTTTTCCGGCACTTTAACAGGTCCGGGAATCTATTGTTTGCTAATTTCTTTCGCACCTCGTTTTTCTTTGCCTACATATACCCAGCTACAGCGTTCTGTAATAAGATTGGAATATTTAACTATTTTCTTTCAGCCTTGACCAGATTTGATCGCATCCTTTTTCCATCAACTCTTTCCATCCATCCGTCTACGCAACGATTATAGGTAATGAGAAAAATACGGAGAAAGATTTGTACTAGGTACTACTGCCTTGTAATTATTCCCTCAGAATTGCTAACCATTATTTGACAGTTAGCCAATATTTGCGAGTTTAAGTACACCTTCGCACGCTTCGCTACCTAACTTTGCGGATTTACCAATCTCTTGTTCATTGGTTTATAGTTGGCCGTTAATAATTCATAGTCGCATAGGAGCTGAACGTATACCCTCAACGTTTTATTACATAAATATAGCCAGCGTGAGTTGCGGCTAATTCCTGTAATAATAATAGTTCAAACAACAATATCATAAGGTAGAACTTCCGCGATCGATTAAATCGATTCTATGCATCTGTTGAGTCAAGTGGTTAACGGGATCCCCTCGAATGTGCGGGGAAGGATACGCGGTATAACGAGGGCAACGAAGATCCAGGAGCTATACAGTTTTTCAAAGTTCTTTCCGCTTCTTCAGAAGTAGAAATAAGACCGGTATCCGTACCTAGGACAGGTGAGAGAACTTTTGCGGGCTTAGAGAAGCGGGAGATATGAAGATATCTCACCTTGCGCTAACCTGATATAATTTATGAGAGGCTTGGGCGGAAAAGAGATAACTAAAATATAAGTAACGGCGCGCGATAGTTTGAGCTTTTACGGATTTTAGTTTCGCCAAAGTATTCCCAACGGAACTTTTGCCAGTATTTTTTCGAACTATTTCGCTTTGAAAACCGTCAAGAACTCAAAGCTTGCCTTTCGTTTTTAATTACTAAACGATTTTCATGCCGTTCGGGGATTTTCATTCACGTATCTCTTTCTGATTAAACAGAAAACGTCTGCATAGGCAAATGCAATGACTAATTAGCGGATTAACGAGACTATAATTGCAGCAAACGAATCATCCTTCTCGGTGTTGAGTTATGGGTCTTTTTCTCCGACAAATTTTTGTAAAATAACGAGAATCTTACGGAAGTCGTGGATTAAACTAAGACTTTGACTCTCGTTATTCGCGTAGACTGGAGCCTGAAGAATCGCATAATTCACTTGTATCATGACCTTGCCTTGTGAAAAGAATCGTTTAGATTATATCCGAGATTTCTTTCCTCGGAAATTTATGGGTAGATAAGTTACTTACTGCAGTATAAAAAGAAGATGAAAAAAAATGGGTAGTTAATTCGTTTAGTTTTAATTGGAAATCTAGTTTCCGATCGATACTTCCGTAACAGGTTGAATATTCAGCAAATTATCTTTTAGCAGAAAAGAAAAATTCCCACGAAAAAGTGTCCTCGCCTTACTCCTGTCATTCGTATTACGATTCGCGGAGAGATTCGCAGTTCCTCAAGCCCCAAATAAGACGAATAGCATGGTGAAAGGACGTGCCTGTAATACAAAACAATGAAATTCATTTGGCAGCTGGATTTTACGGCCAATCCCAACGGACTTACCCTCCACACCGTTACGTAGCCAGAGGCTAGTTAAATAATACGATCTGTTAATTGCCTCCATGGTCTAATTAACATCGTTCTTATAACAATGAGACGAATTTTACCCCCGGCGGAATTCATTAATGATATATTAAAAATAAAGAAAAGAGCCTAATCTCTAATCAGATGTATACAGAAGATGAAGAAAAAAATGATGAACTTATTTTCTGTGACCTTATTAAAATGTAATGTAATGAAACTGGATTGGATTACTTCTGGGTATAGTTATACATACTTTGATATAATGATGTATTATACCTATTCGTATATATGGGTGTGCGATGAAACCCACGTCTACTTGTCCGTCAAATTTGTCTGGAGCAATGTTCTAGTGGTAATTTGGTGGTTTTGACCTGGTAGAATGTGCTGCGGTTTGTACTCCTAGTGTAGGTTAATGGACAGCTAAGAATTCATAGCTCTGACATCCCGTCGTAGACGTTGCGAAGCCTTGATATCCTCTAGGGGTATTTAGAATAGATAATAAACCACCAAGTACTACGAATAGCGTCGCGTCGCGTCGTGGTCAGAGCTTTGATGCGCCCGAAAGCGCTCTGCAATATCGCCTCCCATTCATAGACGTTAATCAAGCTCTAAGCGATGTAATCTATGACCTGGCTCACAATTAATGTGCAACCCGTAACTCGATCTATTTATCAAACCAACCCAATTATCACACGCAATATCACCGCGCACGAAATTCCACCCCGATTCGAACAACATTTACTCTCCATCCTTAATCTTCTATAATCTATTGGGAATTGAATCAGATTTATTTTTCTCCCATTTTCATTCCTATGGAAATTTGTTTTACGGATCTTTCGCTTTTGAGCTTGAATGTCGCAGGTATACAGCATAAGAAGTAAAGTTGTTTTCAAGCTCGAGGAAAGTTCGGAGAAAATTCCCCTGCAGTCATACTTCGGTGGATTATCATGTCTTTAGTTGCTGTTTTGAACCTGACAAGACCTCGCAGAATATCTCCCGGCAGTTTAATTAATTATGTTAGGTAATTACAAAGATGCAACCGAAATGTCAGGGCCAGGTACTACCTACATTCGATAGATAATTTAATCGAGAGAGCCTGTGTCTAAGCCCACAGCTGCCAAGCCTGGAACAATAGACTTTGTCAGTTTGGAAACGTGGATGTATAATAGGTACTACATGAATATAAATCACCCTCGTAAGTCTGCAAATATGCAATACCAGCTCCTTGTGCGGTTGCCTGGATACCTCTGCTCATAAAAGACAAATATTTGAGTTACGGAATACTTCGAGGTTTGATACAGCGCCATGCGTCGTTCATAGAATCGCTGCAGAAGTCGAAGTAGATAGTCAAAATTTTTCCTCATCTTTGGCGTATTTCAAAAGATTCAAATTCGAAATCAAGACTCGTCTATATAGATATATGCGCGTTCTTTCATCTTGCGAAAACTCTCCCAGCTATAAAATCGTACAATGCATCTCCTCGGTGATTTGAAAAAAATAAAACAGGGTGAAAAATCCCATCGTGAAACTAGAAGATGAAATCCTCCCGCTAAAGGGGTAGTATTTCTTGTTATCTTTGGAGAATCTTTACCCTTTTCAGTTTTATTCATATACCCGGGTATATTTCTGCGCTTATAAAAATATTCCATTCCGAATAACTGGAAGATGGTTGAAATTGCTTTAAGTGGTTATCTTTTACTCAAAATTACTTTTACTCCACGAACCAAGATAACGAATAGAATTTAAATATTATTGAAAAAAACGTGTTACTACCAATCGATCCGCCAAACTTCTACGGAAGAGGCAGAAAAACCTTGCAATTAATATTGCAGAATAAGAATAATCAAGCTCGGTAGTGGATTTGCCCGCGTTATTAGCTTTCACGCAAATTACAGGGTGCTACCAAGTTCAAGTTTTCGAGCAAAGCCGGAAACTTTAAGAAGACGGGATAGCTGGCTTTGGGTACAAACTCGACTATATTGTATCGTACAGAGGTATACATGCGTGTTGTACATACGGATATGCCAGTATACAGTCGAGTACATGTTATAATTCTAAAGTTGTACCGTTACGAAAATCGTGATGTTATACTGAGGCAGCAATAGACAAATTAGCGAGTGATAAATCACCGGATAAAGAAAGTTGAGAATAAAACTGGAAAGGGGCAACAAAAAGCAATTTTAACGATGCCGCAAAAGAATCCATTTGTTAATGTTGATCCGGTTACGCAAAGCTTCCGCCAAATGTTCGATAGAATGACGAAATTTGGTGAGAATTGATAGTTTTCACCAATTTTTATATCGTTATATAATTAGATACGTTCTGACTATTCATTTTTTATCTCTCAAATATTCAACGCGATGATCAAATTTCTCTCTAATGTATGGAGTCTCTTTTTTTCACCGAGAGTAAAATTTTGTTAATAAAGTGCGTTCAACTAAATTCGTCTGCCTTGTGAATTGAGTCCTTTTTTTCCACCCCAGAACACGACACAAAGGATTCGAGAAGGATAAAAGTTGTTTCTTAGTCTGTATTATATCGTTTTTCTTTCATATTCGTTTTCTCTTCTTTTTCTATTTTTTTTTTTTCTCGAATGGTTAACAAACCGCTCCAACGCGAACGCGAAATTGCCTCCGTAATTTCGCACATGCATCCTTCTACTCTACGTTTTTATTAATAATACACGATTCCGTACCACGACGAAGGCAAATTGCCGAGTCAAAAAGCCGCAGCTTCCATCAGCGTGGAACTCTTTGTCTGAAATTATTATCAACCTGACGATAACCGGTGAACTTTTCGATTTAGTATACTCATTTTTTTTTTTTTTTTTTTATCGCGTCAAATCGACTCGGAAGTTTATCACATTTCTGATAAATTTTTTTTAACTTTTTTTTTTTTAATATGAAAACGGGGATAGAGATTTGATCCTTGAATACTTTCAACGTGGTCTACGACTTACGAGTATACTCGGACGCGGAAGAAAAGGGGTTAAAGTGTGGTCGTTTCGTTTTATCACATTTCTGGAGATTCTCATATCGTAGCTATTTTTCCCGCAATTCCCACCGTGACGCCACATCATCGAAGTAACTACACACGTATGATGTAATAAAAGACGTGTATATACAGTGCCATTAGTAGATCTAGGTGGAAAATTACTCAGGAGTAAATCGCCTTACTTTTTCGTCGAGAATTTCCTGCCTGTACCCATTGTATGTATGCTATGTATGCACACCTCCCATCCACCAGTTTCGAGGATTCAGAAAACGCGTACTTTTTACAACGAAGAGAAAAAGTCAACGACTAAAAGACGGCTTCATTTATTACGATTTTTTTTATCTTCTAATTATCTTCGTCACTTCTTTTATCATCGTGCTAAATTCTGTTGAAAAAAAATGTCGACTATCTGATTTTCAGAAAAGCTTAAACCACATAAAACACGTATCACATATCTATAGATAGATTATCGAGCATACCTTGTATCTACTCGGTTTATAGTCGAGTTTACTTACTTGGTGGAAATTCAGTGACCTCAGCTTTTCGCCAACGTCTCGTACAGTTCGCGAACTTCTGTACGAGTGGGTGGTATTCAGCGTTCGTTATACGTATAGTAGGTACATATGCGTTATATACCTATGTACATATATGTAAAATATAATGCAGGTTGTGTGAACGGTGAAATGCATATCGCTCTAAATGCAGGTTAACAACGTGCGACTGGTGCAGTTGGATAGCGAATATACCGCCGCGTCTGGGTAATAAATAGACGATCGGGACTCAAAACCACATGACTGAAAGAGTAAGACGTAGGTAGGTAATGGCTGTACAATTCTAGTTTGCACTTTGAACGAAATCAGGTTCTATTGAACTATTCCTTCCTTTGCGACCGCTCAATCGAATAGAAAATAAATTCAATTCAGTTCAATCCATTCACGAATGCCTGACATTTTTTACACTTCCATTTTTATTCTCGATTTTGCTATTTCCATCATTTTTATTACAATACCTATGATGCACGAAGAGATCTGTGTCAATTACTCTATACTTTTATATAACACCTGTGTGAACTGGTCACACTTCCGATTCTTGTACAAGTTAGATCGTTTTTATTTTTTTTTATTTTATTTTTTGTTGCTGTTTCCCCAGTCACCTGTTTTTTTATTTTTTTTATTCAATGTCGTTTTAAATACAGGAAATTCTCCACTACGTAATACGACTCGAAAATGACACGTGAATATAATTACAATTATACTTTTTGCGGACTCGCGTATGTATCTGATATTCCTACAATTGAATCCATTTATATATTTGTGGATATTTAACCTAGTTATTATATACAATTCGTTATATACGTGGAGGCTGGAACTTAGGACTGATAATCTTTTGGCAGAATAGCTAACGACGCCTTTTGTGTAGAGATATAATTTCTACGATTAATCGTTATTTGCGTATACATATATAAAGCTGCGGTCGTGAATTTCCTTGACTGTTACTTCCTCTTAATTCCAAAGCCTGCGGGCTGCCACCCCGCGGTATTATTATTCCACTGAAGTCAATCCTAATTTCCGTATTCCTGGATTACTCATTACCGTAGTTGCAAACGTCACCCAAAGGAATTGGGCTTGTTCAACGCGAAACGGTGAGGCTTGAATCGCTTTCAAATTACACAAAGGAGGTTCCGCGAACCTCACGAAATATCTCCTCTTCATTTCACACGATACTCAACCCTTAGCGACATGAATGTTCTAATACCTTCAAAGCGAAAACTTAACGCGTTATCAAACGATGACCCCTGCGATAAATCGTCATCTTTTAAATCATAAGGTTCAAAAAACTCTAATATTACGCAGAGAAAATTATCTCCTGTGTAAATAAAACGGGATAAAGTTCTAAAAGGTCATCGATTTTCTTCTCCAAAATTGTCGAATCTTCGTCCTAGGCTCATATATAATTTAAGCGAGGTCGTGGACAGCGTGGAGATTTCGTTGGCAACGAGATTAGCGAGTGGCACTCCACCAGGTGAACACAAATTTCCCAACGGTCGCGTAATCGCTTTTTTCGCGTAAACATTTTCCGGTGTATCTATATGCTTGTATAGATATATACACGTGTCTGTGCTGTACAGCTACGCTTTGCCGACTTTCTGAGTATATGTGAATATAAAAAGTAACTGAACTGCAGGGCTGCTCCTTAAACTGTCCGAACAATAAAACGAAGGAGTTTATCCGGTTAGTAAAGCAAAACTATAACATCGTGGCTGAATTTTACTCGATTTATTTTATACCCTTTTACGAGTGTAGATCGGAGATTATTTTCATGTGTAGTTTCTTGTTCTATATTTTGTAATTCGAAATGTAGCTGGCAGCCTCGAAGCAACCTTTTTTTCGAACAAGAGCCTGGGACATTCGTTAGAGTTATTTGAATAGGAGAAATGCATTCGAATGTGTTTCCACGTTGCTCCCTATTATTATAAAATGAAAATACACCATATCCAGGTTACATATTTACAAAGTTTCTGCGCACAGTGTTGGGCATGTGCAGCCTGTGTACGTATGATTATGCGATGTACCAAAGGCGACGATGCGGAGTAGAAATTTAACGAGAAAGTCATAACATGAATAATAATAATAAAAAATTGTAAAAATAGAAAGAAGAAGTCTTCTGATGTCGCATTAATTCACCAGCCGAACCAGTAATGAGACTCGTATATATATAAAAATTCATAAAATGTCGAAAAAAGAATTGCATTAAAACTGAAGCGAAACCTATTCGTTCTTGCCAACGCAATTTCCGCTCAACGAGAACGTGTACCATCACACTAAACAGGCGATCATCATTAGTACACGATAATGATAAATAAAAATTAATATTTCTTATACAGCTTATAAAAATATTGTACAGAATCGTCGTTTTTCTATCCGTAGTAAAACCTGGGCAGAGAAAAATATCTTCATCGTATTTTATAAGCTCTGCAGTTCTGAACTTTTACGACATAAAAACGTGACGGAAACACGCAGATTTTGATACCGTTCGTCGTGGTGCTTGCGAGTTCGCTAGCTACGACAGTAATTTAGCATTTTCTCGACACTAGCACGAGTGTAAAGTCTGGCTGTGCAATTCGTCGGTCAAAACTCTAGTTTCACTCGACCTAATTGCAGAGTGGCTCATTCCGCTAGTGCAGTTTTAAAACTCATGTGTTATTACTCAGAGCAATCCATGACAAGCGATGCAGTTTATAAATCTCCCTTTATTATTTAAAACTAGTCCAGAGACACGAGACACGAGATTTCATATCATCCATGAGTAATCCAGTAAGCTAGAAGCTATCTCCGATTATTAATTCAATAAAATTTAAGATTGATTAAAGCATTCGGAAAAGAAGGTCGATCTTCACGAGTCAATGAAAAATAATCTGCACGTTGGTCTTGATGTCTGAAGACGGTAGATCATCCCTGTCAATGTTAATAAATTTGCAGGAATATTTGCTCTTGTTTCATGGTAAGTAATTAATTTTGTTAATTTTTTCGGGATAAGTTAATACTGGCCTCTTTTTGTTTCCCCCGGTTTAATTACACGTTTCCACAATTTTGCAACATCGTTACATCGATAAGGTCGCGGAGAGACAATCAAGAGCGCAATCTAGTTCCCCGGGCCCCTTTTTTTTTTACCATTTGTTTTTACACAAATGGGGGTTAGGCAGGCAAGCAGTCCTAATTATCGACCTTTGAAATATACCCTGCACACCCACACACTCGCTCTTTTCTACATAATCATTTCTTTCCCCACTCGAGAGCTTCTACGTCTGTAATAATGTCCTTGTCCTCCTCATCGGCCTGCCTTTTCTCGATGATCGTTTCACGAGTGGCTATTCGAGCTTCCTCTGACCACCCTGTTCTCTTTTTTATCTTCATAGAAATAGTAAGCAGTTTCCTCCCAAGCACCATTACATAGTCACTGCAGTTGCTCGTAACGACCATGTAACTCGTGTCTTTCGTGGGTCACGATTGATGGACACTCACACCCTATTTTCCCCTGTCTCTCCAGGGTCTCGTGTTCGTTCGGTGCTATTAATCGGTGTATATTACGAGGTATATGTTGACACGGGTCGTTTCTTGTCTCTAGAATCGAGATTACGTGTCATACGATATTAGCGAATCGTTGAAGCCGCGAATTTGTGTTAGAAGAGGATAATCAGAAGATTTAAAGAGCCCCTTTTGAGAGTGGTATAATCTCGTTTTATAATATTGCTGGCAGAGTGGCTGAGATTTTGTTTTTCTTTGTGTATCATGAAAATTTATTACCTCACGTTTTCCCCATTTTTGGCATAAAATTAATATGGCGAGTCTCCGGCAGGTTTCGTCCTCTCGACGATGCGCCTGTGCTACGTGTATACTTGTAGTACATACCTACCCGGCGTCAGAGTTTTAAGATTCGTTGGGGAAAAAAAAAAATTTTTTAATATCACTGTAGAGTGTCGGGGAGTAAGGTTAAACTTCCGTAATTTTAATATCGTGACAGTGCGAAATTACACTCTTAATATAAAAATGTTCGGGTAAGCAAATAGTAAAATACGAAATTCCCTATGCTGTGGAAAGTCGCTTTTTCGTCCGACATACATACCCACGTAAGAGATGGGATTTAAAATATATTACTAAATTTTTGCTCGTCAGTTTGGCATTTTTCGCGAGCAACTTTATGCCAATCTACTTGCATAAGATAATATGCTGAGGAGGAAAAGGCGAAAGAACGATAAACATCCGAATTAATAATTCAAAGGAAAGCTAATGAACCCAGACACCCTCAGAGGTTCAGAAACACGAGAGTATTACCGAGGCATCGTATCTCTATCAATTAAAATAATCTTGTTAATTCGAGTTTAATATCCGGCGCCCGCTTGGCAATAGCATAAATATTCGTTTAAAGATGAGCTTTAAAGATGCAGAAGAGTTAGTGCAGAGGGAAAATAGGAAATTTCTAGTTCAACGGGAGTTATAACTAAGAGATAAAAATAGCCTGGGAACTGTGTTTCGCCTCTTCTTTTACAGCAATTAACGCCTGCACCTGACTACTGCCTACAACGACGATCCCATTTTCTTCCTTCCCTACTTCCTCGTCTAGAATAAGATCAAAAAGTCTCTGAGCAAAGCCCCCAGCGAACGTGGTGAAAACTTGCTTGAAATATGCTTCGCCATGATCCATGAATGATTTATAGATCCTTATTACCTCAGCCAGAAGCTTTCTTCTTCACATAAAGGTACGTCACCTAGACCGGGGTCTACACTCACCGACAATTATTCATAACTAGTCTCTGACGTTTTCAAGCTCGAGTATTTTCTCTTTAAAAATGAAAAACCCCATCATTCAGATGACCAATTGTAATTAGTTCTATAATTAATGTCCAATTTATTACCTTATCCTTCGTCTGTACTCTGTTGATCTTGACATTATTCTTCACGGGGTGCGGGGTACAGCAACCTCTCTTTGTTCCCTGTTCGTTCGATAATGAATATCTAATGTAACGGAATGACTGACAGGACTGGGAGCACTGGGTGGTGATTAGGATAATGGATGTCTGGGCTGTTGGGTCCCAAGTGTTGCGGGTGGTAAACTGGGAGAACCGAACATCTTATCGTCGTCGTGTGACGTAACATTAAATAGTCAAGTGATTGATGCCACGTGTGCATGGGGAAACCGGGAGCAAATTATATGGTGAATGATGAGACATAGGTAAGTGAGTATAGGTAGACCTATACAGATACGTATAGAGTATCCATAAACCTACTTGACGAAAATCTACACTCTTTAATGGGCTCGCTCATTATGACATTATCTACCTGCTGCTTCGGTATCTTATATGTTTCGACCCTTCTCCGAGGGACTAATCTTCGTTTTTGTTACGGCAGTAGGTAGGTATGTCCGAGAAAAAATTTCACCGCATCTTCGCAGGGATGATCAAAACGGAAGAAACTCTTTCTTACAAGGCAGTATATTTTTTGTACATTTTTCAATCAACTTTCTTGTATATAGTTAATTAGAAGGAGGAAGGAATTCTAAGGATCTTGATTAACCCCTGAGATAATAACCGCACAATTCGCATCGACGGGTTTTACTGCGTCCTCGTTATTGCTGGATATTGCAAAACGATGCCGTTGCCATTGCAATACTCCGGTGCACGGGGCATTAAACTTTCCCGAAACTGTCATTTCGCATTAACATTATCAGCGGACAACAACTACCATTATTATCTGTAGTTTGCGGGTATAGATTCTGAATGTCGCGTCGTTTGCCAACCGCGAAACGTTTTGATTATTGCGTCTGAGAAGTTTCACTGTATATCTACGATATCTACAGTCAGAAATTCATGTATGAAAGAGTTGAAAATACAGAACGCAGAGTATCCGTGGGTTTATAATAACAGGAATTACTTTGGGTATATGAAGAAAGAAAAATTGTCCGTTATAAAATTCTGCAAGGATTTATGAATATCCTGTTGCCCATTTTTAGCCAAAGATTTATAGAACTGAACCGAATTTACGAAAAATGATATAAATAAAACGTCTCCGTTGTCGAATGGCTGCAGGATTCGCTCCAATTTTCTCATGTACTTTCCACTTTACGACGGTCTTCGTTTTACGATTCTTAAAAGTCGCAAAACTGGTTATATAGATTAAACTAAAGATTTACATCTCTTGGGAAGAAACTGGCGGTGTGTTTTACCCCTAAATAAATCTACCCGAACCACTAAGGGAAATCAAGTAGAAAAATGACTCGAAGAAAACCCAGCTAGCACTCTGTATAGTATAAATTTATTAGTTCGACTTCACGCAGCACATCGTAAATTCTATCTTTTTTTCTTCTTCCTCCCCCGCATCCTTAAATCTCACTCGACACATTATTCATGTACAATTTATTTACAAAGGATAAAATTATTCATGAAGAAAATGAAAAAAAAAGAAAAAAAAAAAAAATAGGACACTGTTTCCTTCGAGCGAAATATTCAAATATCTCAGTTCCTTGCTGATATTAAAAATTTATCTGTGCACTTACCTTTAATTCGAGGAATAATAATAATCGTGCGTGGGAAGGGAATGAACGAGTAAATATCAGCAGGTTTTCTTTTTTTTTTTTTTTTGTTCCTTTGATATAATGGCATATTTATATAATCAATTATTATTTTTTGCTTACATCCCCCATACTATAGGTACGATCGATCGTTTCAATTTACATTACGTACAATATATATTCGGCGTGTATATCGTTATTGATAGGGTAAAATCAAAGATTGTCAAAGAATGCGGAGTAATACCTATAAAGCATATCGTAAAGAGATGGAAGAAGAAAATAAAAATAAAAACTGAATATAAATTCGTAAAGATACTTGTATCAGAATGGAATAGAATAACTGCAGAAACGTCAGTTTCCAGTCTCTTTTATACATCAGTAGACTGCTGCCAACTAAACCGGATACAAACGGATGAAACAGTAAAAAAAAGAAGAAAAAAAAAAAGAAAAAGAGAAAACAGGCGAAATAACGACAAGAAAACGCGGAATCACGTTCAAAACGACAAAGAGGGTTGAGCGCTACAATGCTTGCACTGGCAACTTTCAAGGATCTGCAGTGCATGCACCGTGCTACTACATTTCTTCAGTTCTTTTCTTCGCGAGCGGACAGGACTGTTACTAGAAGATATTTTGTGAGAATAGATTATATTTTGTGAATTGACAGAAACAAGGTGATGAACAAAAGAAAAAAAAATTAGGAAATCAACCAGATCCGGTAATGAAATTTAGCAGCTGTACAATCATCATTATGCATGTATACGTTTTGTTCTAATGCTGGGTTCTATAGCTCGAATATATGTATTTAAGGAAAATTAAGGCGAGTAGGTAACGCCGCTTGAAGTTTAATGAAATAGATGTATATAGCGAATGGGGATGAAGTTAGATGAAGGTGAATGTGAAGTTAAAGTACAGGGATAGTTCGCCATACTTGCATTATCCAACTTCTGAGTCGAGTATCAATACGATGGCTGGATGGAATGGAGTTTGCTTTCTACCTACGGTATATATATGCGTATCTAGTATCTGTCTACATAAATGTATTATGTATAACTACATTTATCACGCGACTGGCTCGATTCATTCTGTACAATACTTTTTCTTTACTTTACTTTTTTTTTTCATTCGAATTATATAAAAAAATTTACACATTCGCTCATTCCATTCACCTTAATACTATTCTCATCCTTTTCATTGACACTATATAGTCACCGATTGAATATTCATTTAATGTTAACACGAAAGTAATGAAAATTGAAGAAAAAAAAGAAAAAAAAAAAAGCAAAACTGTCCATAATTATGATTTAGAATTGGAAGCGTATTTTGCGTAATTTAAACAATTTTTTTTTCTTCGTGATATTAACGCTTCGTATTATTTACAGAATATTTGACTAAATTATGTACCTTTAGCTGAGATCAGGAGCAATATGGTTTTTATTTCATTCATTTGATTCGTAGTCTAATTGACTTTGGAATAATTTTTCTTATTTATTTAGATAAATTTATGTTCAATTTATTCAACGATATATAATCATATAAATTTCATATAAATTGTCTACATAATTTATATATAATGAATTCTAAACCTTAATCATACATCATATATTGCCCGTCTCACTCGCTTTTTATAATCACAACTCAATTTCGATAAACTTGACTGTAAAATTCACTTCCGTAAATACAATTTCTTAATATTTCAGAAAAACAGAAACTAAGAAACCAAGAAATATCCAAGGATCGATAAAAACCAGTTTTGATCATTAATCAAAGCCCGGATTAAAGGGCTTTCACTCCTCTATGGGATATTTAAAATCGCATTTATCATTCCATCAATTATGCCATTCTACCTCGTCCGTAAAATGATCGTTGTGTTATACTTTTCAGTAAAAGATTTCCCATAGCTCATGAATAATTCATCAGTTATATTTCGTCCTATGTATTGCTCTCGTCCGACTAGTCATGCCTACTTATTTAGTGGAAATATTATTTCTTTAATCAATCAATTATTACATCTGCCAAAATTCAGACAAACGTCTATAGAAGCTGATTGAATCTCAAATTGAATCGCACTGTTCAGCGAGAACAATATTTTATCGGTACCTATCTTGATAGGAGAGTGTCTCTCTCACGCGCCGTACCATCGTCTATAAATATTAAATATTAAATATTAAATATTAAATATCAATATATTCATGTATTATCGTCATATATAATATATATATGTATATATACTTCACCGTCGATTCTTTTTACACAATAAATAACAACACGAATCTATATTTTACCGGACGCTTATCACCATTCTTTAAATAATATTGATCTACTATTCGTTTTTCATTATATGTTTTTTTTTTTTCTTCTCTTTTTTCTTTTTCTTTTTTTTTTTTGTCGCTCATATATACCAGTCTTTTTTTACATAATATTTACACTCAGAACTCGCATCGTTCATTTAGTTTCCTAGATCAGGTTTGATCCTTAGAAGTTCTTCCCACTGGTTTCTCTCTGATTTGTGATTGCGTTTTGTTTAGTTTGATTAACTTTTTCTTATCCTTTTTCGTCGATACTTTTTTCTTCTTATTTACCAGTGATTTTACGTTCAAAGCCTGGCTCGCAATGTCCTCACGAAAAGCCAGGAAACCAAGCTGAGCGTGGGAGGCTTCGTTCAAAGCTCTTGATCTTATACAGGCACGATATTGGTCAGTAGATAAACGCTGGCCAGGTCCGCCCGAGCATACCTGTGAATAAAAAAAATTATTCTTCCCTCAATTTCTCTTCAAATTTTCAATTCTCCTCCTCTAATTGTCGACGTTAAATAGCAACTCGGCAAACACTTCGCTCTGTGGCAGAGTTTAAGGATCATCAGAGTTGCGGGTAAATACGACTTTGCGTTTGGCAAATAGCCTCGAATATGAATCCATTTGAAATTGTTTCCGCGTTATACGATGAGGCTGGATCCAAACGAGTAGATCGTACACAGACTGCGAATGATCTGTGTTTCAGTATTCCTCGGATTAATTAGATGCCAGTACAGAGCCTGTTCATATACTTTGCTAACGGAGTGATCAACTGACCCGAATAAATGAAGGATACGAGAATAAAACTGAATCTGATTCGAGTGGTTGAAAAATGAAAATCTCAGGGATAATATACCGCCGTATAAATAAGGAGAGTTATTCTTGTCAAGGAGAGTCATGAAAATTCAAGTATAAAACGCGTATACGGAGGATGAAGAATGTTTGCTCACTGTACGTGCAGAAATGAAGTCGTTTATTCAACTGCGAAAATGTAATATACGCTTCGAATGTACTTGCGAAGGAAACCCGACCTACTCCCCTGTTATTAACGGTGTACAATGACGCTTTGAAACGCGAAACACGAAATATGTATGTACGAGGTACGAGATATCTACGTTTTGGTACTTCTCAATGCAGGTGCTGTTATGCAATTTGAAAGAAACTGAACAAATCACTTGCTCGAGGCGTAGCTGGCAGAAACTGGCAGTAAAATTATTGCACGTTTCTGGAATAGGTTCCCTTCGTAGACTCCAGCGGTAAAGGGGAAATTTTGTCCGACAACAACGCGCTCGTACTACTTTTCACATCCCCCAGTGACCCAGAACTGTCTTCTGCATTGATACCTCGCAGCGCTGCAGTTTAAACCTCTGCAAAAGGCTTACGTGTATACGAATCAACGCGATCTTTTCCAACAAATTCAACTTCACTTTCGACAAAACTATACGTCCACCTGTTTCTACTGGCATGAAATTTTCGCTGTCATTCATCCGTATATGAACTTTGATTATTTGTCGAAAATTTTATTAGGTTTGAGTAGCTCAACGTTACAGCAAGCTCTCTGAAATATGAAACATTAATAAGCCGTCTCTAAGTACGGCTGGCGACGAGCTATACTATCATTAATTCATTATTTCCCTATCTGCCGCCAGGCACGGTTAGTTGGAGTCTAGTATTATGCAACGGGGTATGCAGTTGCAGAATTAAACATTCGGAACTATAAAGAAGCGAATTTTAGTGTGAATGTTTGATGTTTTTATTCAATCAAAAAATGCGTGTCATTTTTTAGATTTGGAACCAGAAATTCGACGAAATAAGACGTTGTACAGGAGTAAAGTTGTAACTATTGGAAATTCGGGGTAATTCCGACCATTTGATAACGAGAGGTTCACGGTTTGGTTCGACCTGCAAGTTGCTTTACCCAAGCATAACCAAAGCCTTTCCCCTTCTATATATCCCGGGGTTATCCCGGGTGTAATATAATTATTCGAAGTTTGCCGGTAATAAGCCAACCGTTGATTAGATTTAGCGGATCCCTAATGATCCGTGGTAAACGCTGTGGCTGTAGGTAATTCCCAAAATCTTTTTCGTTCCTGGCTATATATTTCAACCCGAGGCACGAGAAAGCAAAGTTGAGCTCCGCTAAGTTCTAAACAAACAAGCCTTCGCCCACAACTCACGAAGATTGTTCCTTCGATTCTCGATTTTCGGAGAGAAACTGAGAAAAGAGTATTAGGAATTCCTACGGCTCTAGTGATTGTTATCTATCATTGAGAATCGCGGCGTCTTGAAATTTCACTCGCATTCTTGCGTCAAGCCCCAATCCTTATCCCGCGTGCAGCTGCAGTTTGAATTTTACAGAATGTGGATAAAGTTGAATGCGAGCATGTAGGTATGATGTAAATGCAATATAGTCCGTACCTTGGGATGCCAGATGTGAAAAATGCCGGGATCGGTGGCTCGAACAACCTTGATGTTGCTTCTCACGTATTTGCGATAAAGTGTAACATCCTCGCCACCCCATCCAACGATGTCTTCGTCGAATCCTCGAACTCTCAAAAAGTCAGATCTGGTAAGAAGAAAATCGGCATATTTATGCAAAAGGATTTAGCAAACGAGTGGAAAGAAACGAATATCAAAAATGATCTTCGAATGCGGAAAATATTTGCAAAAATAAATTCGCACCTATATTGGCACGTCATTCCGTAACCGAAATCTCGCCAAAATCCCGTGTCCCTTGATATGACAAGTTGATCTGTCTCCGGCGGTACTTCGCGACCCTGAAGAGTATACACCACGTGGGGGTTGTACAGGCTAAAAACTATCGGGTAGTAAACTTTGCGTCCTGGCGCCGTGTTCCATCGACATCTAAAAATCAGAATAAAATAAGAATAGAGAAGAGAAAAAAAGAAATCCTTGTCTCACCTGTCCAGAAATCTTGCGCTAAAAACTACGTCGACGTCGCACATGAACAGAAGTACGTCGGCTTCTCCACCCCATACTCTTTCAGCTCCAACGCGTAATCCCTTTCCTCTGGAGAACGTTTCGTTGAGCGCCAACAACCTGAGGTTTTGATTGCTTCCACCACTTCCTCGGGTCATCAAAACCCGCGACATTATAGCACGGGCCTCCGATAAACCTTCGGTACCAAAATAGACCACAGTCAAGTGGACCCTCTTGTCGTTTTTCAGTCCAATTTTGACAAACTTGTCCATAAAACTTTGGAACGTACTCGTGCGTCCGGAAAGTGGTAGGATTATGTGAATCAGTTCCTTTTCCTTGGCCGGTTGTTTTTCCATTGTTATATATTGTATCGGCGTGTAGGGTCTCATCAGAGTGACTTTAGTGTAACCGTTGGAAGTTATCTGAGTACTTTTGTTCAAGTTTTTAGTCCTGAAATACATTTCGTACTGAGTGCCAGTAGTAGGTTCGACGCGGTAGAGTCCTTCGAGGAAATCTTCGAGCGTATATTTAGCAGCAAGGGTTGTATTTCTGTTCAACATATCCACAGCCTTCGTCAGTGCCTCCAGCAGATCTTTTCTCTTGAAACCTATGGGCTTTTCAACGACACGTTTTCCCAGGCCAAGATCCACCGGGTAAACTCTTGAGAATGTAAAATGGCTAAACGCTATCAATTCGTACTCGTTGTTGTGCGGAAGACCTTGGGATATTTCTGCCAAATCAACCTGACGTCTAGCTGCTAAACAGTCGCCAACATCTGTCGTATTTAGCATCGATGCTACCTCGCTGTGTCCCGGTGGACCACCTGGAAAAAATTAATCAATTCCTACGTGAACTAATTGAAGAGGAATTAATGCCGAGCCATTGACAGGTTTCGATTTATAATTATTCAGGTTCATTGATTGGGGCTTATAATCCCTTTGACAGAGAAAAAGTTTTCCCATATCATTTCGCGCAGGAAAATAATTTCGATCAAAATTTGTCGCAGTTTAGTATAGAGTTGGCTAATTTTTCAAATTTCTGATACGCGGAATTTGGCCGGGAATTCTGCGGTTCTTCGATCGTATAACGCGAGGTGTTATCGCGAAATGAAATACGGACAGGGGATTGGCTTCGTGTCTGTATTTTACTGGGTGAAAAAGTGTGTTCTAAAAGAATTCACATCCCTAGAGACAGCTCGTCGTAACTACCGAGTCATAAAATCAATGCGTTGTGTACGGTAGAGTGAAAAAAAAATTGGGGTAGGAAGTAAAAGAGAGAAAGAGGGACGGTGCCATTGTATCGAGAGAAGATAATACAAAGAATATATATCGGGCTTTGGGCGGTGATAAAATCTTAGCGAAGCATCGCTCTATACGTCGCCCTTTCGTTCCTGTCACGTGAGACTGTTTTTTATATTTATTTTCGTTTTCATGTTTCTTTATACGAATATAGACTATGTTCTTTCCATTTTTATCCAGGATCCCCGATTGTTTGAGGCGCCGTTCAGTCGCCCTTCTTAAATCTTCGTTTCGAGCTTAACTTTGACTTTTGCGGATACGAAATTCTAATATGTAAATTTGCGCGGGATTGAGATTGCTATGAGAAATTTTATAGCCGTAAAAAGTTCAATAACGTCGATCAAAGTGCGGAAACAAATAGCTCGTCATTATTTTCTATAAATTGCATACATTAGGGCTATAAGAACAAGTACCTATAATGAATAAAGACTTTGATAAATCAATACATCTATGAAATATTATCCAGCAATATCTCGGCCCTGCCTGAGTTGGATATATTTATGTTAATTTCACGCGTCGAATACCTGGCGAGAAACCAGACGGGGTTTCTCAAGATATCCGATATTCGGAGTATTTTCAATATTATAAATATATCGGCGATATTGCGTCTTTCGGGGCGGTAGAATTTTATGATTAAATTTATCGAATTATCATCCTGCCAGAGAAGATTTGAGTAACTTAAATTATTAAAGTGCCTACAGACCGCGGGAGGCTGCAATGCCGTCTATCCCCCAAAATTAGAAATTTCATTTTCACGTCCCGCACGAGGGAAGAACGTGAGTTGTGTTTCTGACAGAATTTTCTAACGATTTACGAACACAGCCCACAAACGAAAGTATATCTTATTGTTACCAAAACGTGCTGCCCGCCGCTGCACTTTGAAACATTAATATTGCACCACTTCAAACTATTGCACCAGGACGTTCTTCAGTCCCCAGAAACGTGACATGAAAATATACGCTCACTAGAATTGTACTGGTGTTGATTCAAAGGATATAGTCGCTCTTTAATACCGAAATTAATATTTTCAAACGCGAAAAACGAGCTTTTCCAATTTTCTTCTTTTTTTTTTCTTCAACGAAATGTAAAATGCAATTTATTCCCTTGTCAAGCTTTGATCGAATTATTGCCTAGAATTTATATTGCGAGGTAGAAATATCCGGGGCAATAGCTAACCGAGGTAATCATCGATTCGAGATTTGGGTATCCCTCAAGCACTCTCTCGAGATGCGGCTGGGATACGCGTATAATGGACATACGCTCGTCCGGGTCTATTGTTCGCGAGAAATTACCGATGCTTGGCGCAGTAGGATATAGGCATGTGCATGATGTCTGCAGACATATATGTACATATACGAACGCAGTTCTGATGTCGAAGCTGGAATATTTCCATAGTATCGTGCAATCGAATCGAGTCAAATTATATGAATACGTAATTTGAGCATCGCCGCTTTTGAACTGATCGTTAGTTCCATTTTGGCTGGGAATTCGAGGTTCATATAGTTTGGAATTATTATTATTTTTTTTCATGGATTTGGGTTTTCACGACAGGAAATTGGGCGGAAAAACTGAATGGGAGATCTCGAGGTGCGCGGAGTCATTAACAACCATAGTTTAGCCTATGAAATAGATCTGAGATACTTCGGGAGTTAGAAACTCGAAGGTATTTTGAAGACAGGCAGTTTTCGTTTAACTGGAATACTTGGAAAACTTTAATCATTCAGAGAAGCTCGCGTCGCGACGCTCCGATTAACTAGATTGCCAGAGAAAATGGGAATGAGGTTCGTACGAGCATTCCAACGTCAAATCTACACTCATAAAAAATATTTAAAAAAATAAAAAAAAACTACTAGAACTAACTGTATACTCTCCTAATCCAACTATCTCGATAAACACACTTAGGGGTCAGTTATTAAATAATTTGTACCGCAAAATTGAATCATATCTCATCGGTTCAAAGTTCGACAATTATTCTTATCAATTTGAAATTAATTACGTACACAGCGATAAGTACTACAGTACTTATATTTATAACTGTACAGTAATTGAAATGATTATCGGGATCCAGCAGCTGTGCGATAATTAATCTCATTAACAGAAATGTCAAGACCCCACGATTGCGTGAATCAGAGATCGACCTTGTTTCAACTTCCGTCATTTCTTCTCGGTTTTACTCTTCGAAATTTGTGCGCTCGGGTACTCTCGCAGATTGCGCTACTATCTAGGCGAAAGTTTATCATCGAGACTTTTCGGCTAGAATCAGTTCGTAGATAAGGTCACATCGTCGACGGTCATTTCGCGTTTATTTTACGCGCAAGCTCCCGCAGCGATCGACTATAGTAAAGGTAAGTTTATTCCATTTATTCTCTCTTTGCTATTGACATTTTGGTCTAGTAGATATGTGCCCGAAAATACCCGTCCGTTTCTACCCAAGGGATTGAAAATAGAAGCGCGAAACCGACTCGGAACTCTTCCCTTGATTCTCGCGGGGATAAATATCCGACGAGACAAACCGAGGGTGAAAAATAAAACCAGAATCGCCGGAACCGGTTTCGGTTTCCATTATTTCACTCTTATTTGATTGTCGACATCTTTTTATTCTTATTTTGTTAATCCTATATTTTCCGCATCAGTTCATCCGATCAAATATTTGCTACGACATAATAGACGCGATTTATCGAATACTGTACGGCGACAATTTTACCAGGATATAATCAACGATTCCGCGTATGAACGACGAAAGCTCATTTTAATATCATCCCGTGTTTACAGATAAACATCCGGTTACTAGTTGTACTTAATGTCTGCATATTACTTGACATTTCGCAATATCCGCGATTGTATATTCAGTATGATCCTTCAAGGCAGGAATTAACGAACCTGTAAGCTGGAGTATTTGTAGCTTCAGGGTTCTTATTTCGGCAGTGAGCCTTTCAACCTCAAGTCGAGTTTCCTCTTCTCGTTGATTCGCCTCTGCCAAGCTCGTCGTTGTCACAGGACCTGAAAATACACGAAGAAAAAGTGTTCATTCTATCAATTTGCGTTGAATATATTCTTCTAATTTTTTCTTTTCATTCGCGGATGAAAATGTGATCTCAAAACTTCATAAACAGCTCCTACCTCAAAATGAGAGTAAAAATGACTGTTCTGCTTCAGACTTGATGCATCGAGGGTTCTGCCTCGTTATCAAATACCTGGGTCGTGCAGAAAGCCGCTCTTTGACATCGGGCTCTCTATACCTATAACGCTGCCCTTCATGAGCTGCCTCAGTACCCGATGCATAAAGACGCTTTCCTAAACGAAATAGTATCTCTAAAGGATCCAAAGGTGCAAGTACAGCAAAACATCCTATTGAAATTTCAGCCCCACGCTTTGATAAAGCTTGATCTTTACTGCAAGCTGTACAGCGAAATATTTTACACCTTACTTTTTGGAAATGGTATAAAACCCTGAAACTGAACTCCTGATCCTTTTGATTCGTATTTCTCGAATCGCTGAATTGGTGGAATTATATTTCCTGTATTTCTGAAAGAAAGTGCGTTCGGAAAAATGATCTATTTGATCGTAATCCCCTGTAGATCGATGGGTATACAATATTTCATAATGTGTTCGGCCCGAAGACGCGTGAAAGGGTAAAACCAGCGGGTGGTATAAACCGGAAGATTTGATTGCCGAAGAAGAAGAGGGACCGAGCGTGGGATGAAATGAAATTTGAAAAAGGTCATTACGCTTGGTTAAATCCGTTATCTCGAGTGCGGCAGGAAGTGGCAGACGTTTTTGACCAGCACTGTAAGCGAATAAGGACGACGTGACGTCTACGCAGAAACGTAGATACAGGTACGCGTTAACGGGGCGAGAACGTGACGAGAAGACGACGCGTTAGATATCGTTACTTGTCACAAAACGAAGACTGAAGAGTCTCGGAAAATTTGGGGCAAACGGGGGAAAGCGAAGATCGCCTTTTGACGGTTTTCCAAAAACTTACCGCCAGAAATAAGCACGACGAATCGGTTCGCATTTCTCTCGCTGTTTGTATGAGTGAAATAAATCCCCAGTGTGCCTACTTCCCTCGGCGATACCTCGACGCCGGTGAAGGCAAAATCCTTACCATCCATATCCGTTTATCGTGATAAGTTGCAAAAATTAAGGCCCTGTGATATTTCACTTTGTTCTTTCTACTCACTCGCGTTTTTCGAGCCAAGATGCACACGCTCGTTCCTCACATCGTTCGCTGCCTTTTTTTTTATTACCTCGCAAAGTTTATTTCAGCACGATTTATATCCAGGATAATTAATTGCCCTTTTCGCTGCCCCCAAAACGAGGATGTGATTACGATGATAAAAACGTTTTACTTCTCTCTTCTCACACAGCTTCGAGAGAATTTTTCGCCACTCGATATTCATATTTTCAAAAAAGTCTCCGATTTTTAAATCTGCGAAACGCTTTTATTTCCGGTGATAAAACAGGGGTGAGAATTAGGAAAATATGACAAGTGCTGGTACCCAAACTGCCGTTGCTTTTCCAAAAGTCACTTTCACCGTAAAGTTTTGCCACTTTTTCACATGCCAAGAAACAGCGGCGGGGATAGTTATAATTCATCCCAAGTTGAAGCAAGCACTTGGTGAAATGGCGAAACGCCAAGTGACCGAATATCATCTGACCCAGAGATAGAACCTGATGGAAAATGATCGGATAGTCATAGACGGCAAGAAATATCTGGTCGACGGAAAACGTGTTCGAATTATTTCTCCGTTCGGCGTAGGAAGTTACATAGATAGAGAAATTGAAAAACTCATTTAAAACTGTACAAACAATTGCTTATAAATTTTTACCTCGAATACTAAACAAAGTGTGATTAGTCAGCTGGTCTGAATTTCGATGAAAAAAAAGCTTGGAAAAAGTTGAGTAAACGCCAGCGGGAAGTTTTAATGCTTTTTCCGTTTGCTTTATTCCACACATATGGTATACTGTACCTACGTCGATACCTGCCTACACGGGGAGATTAATTCTTTTCCCTATTTCACCCCCACGATGTGTAATACATATCCGATCGTTGACAATTTTCAACAAAGTCTTACGCTCAACAGCGTGTTTCACAGTCCGGGGGCATAACGTAATGTACACATGTCGATGGTAAACAGAAGCGTCATAGTGACCAGCGATGCGTTATGGAATATAAACAAGCCATGATGGTACAGGGGTGTTTCATGTCCGGTTACGTTATTCCGCAGCTTCCCTGGGGCGTCGGTTCCATCGATGGTGCCGATGGCGTCAGTCGGGTGTGTGTCGTCCTCCATAGAATTACCCGTCGAATCGTGAAATCAAAATTAATCCCTCACGGACGGAATTCTTGTTGATTATTTCGATTTTTTCTATTTCGTCAATTTCATTCCCTCGATCTTTTCGTCCTCATACTATTACGATAATTTATCAACAATCCGCAACCCTCACGGCAGCGAATAACCTGGGGGACACATTATGGCCAGGAAATAATTAACAGGTCCTTTGCAAACCGAGTGATCGAGTTACGGTCACCTAAACGGGGTAAAAGCTCCTGTAATTATACCCAATATCATAATTACAGAATAAACATTAAACGCGTGAGAGGTACCGGTGTAGTTTGTAGTAAGGTAATTATTTACATTAATATGATCATCATCGATCTGCAGTGGTTTAATTAGCACCGGAAACTCAATAACAGATATTTATTACGTGGGACTTATTATTTGACTTGTGTAATTAAGCGGAGAGGAAAAGTCAATGATTCGCCAAAGTTTCACCCATATGGAATACGAGGGTTTTCATCAAATCTGAAAAATAAATCGTCGTCTATTTGTTCTGCCTTTTAGGTAATCCCCGATGTTCTGTTGGACTTTATAACGTGTACTGACTTCCACCATTTGTCCAACCCGCATTTCTAGTACGTTTACCTGTCTCGGTTTCTTTTCTATTTTTTTTATCCGACAATTAGTCTTTTCTGTTCTGTTGCAAGAACCATTCTTTTCCATTCGGAATTTTCGAAACTTTTACCGGGCAAGAGGTTGCGGAGGAGGCCGACAATAATTGGAAAGTTTCTTGGCGAAACTCCATTCGAGTTCGGTAACGATATTATGCCTCTATACACTTAGAACGAGGCGTATGGAGGAAAGCAGGTAATAATTCAAGGCCGAAAGAAGATAAATAATTTCTGGATATCCTACCTGCTACATCCGCTATACCCGTGACCTATGTGGAATATGCCATCTGTTAGAGATCGTACAGATACGTGATACCGATGAAATTTCTTCCCTAATTCCATCTTAACTTACCCAGTAATTTGATACAGAGGAATAGTGTGCTGCACACATTCAGCCGAGTGCCTTTACGTTCGAAACGTAATTCTCCGCGCCTCGCTACACTCCGTCCAGTCATCTCCCTTCTAGGTGCGTGGAAATGGGTTGGAAAAAAATAATAATAATGACAATAATTCCGAACTTATTTTTCAAAGCCGATTACAGCTCTTGCTACGAGGATTTAAGTAATCCTTTTCACGAACGGAAATAATATGTTATCAACCTTTTGCTGAATTTTCATAGCTATTCAGTAACAGTTTCAATTCTCGGATATCCGCAGATATTCGGTGAAAATCAGTTTTTCGACGGTTAATCTCTCATTTTTTCACGCGGGAATAATTAAGCATATGTCAATTTACAACTAGAGTTCAACAAGGCAGGACAGGACAGATGTATAGATACACACCTCGCCCAACACTATATTTCACTTACGCACCCTCTGCAGTTGCTTAACATCGCTGCGTATGACGCAATGCGCAACCCACCGTATCCATCTTGATTATACGTGCGTCACGGGAAATAACAGGTGTTGTAGGCCGAAAAGTAGGGTGGTGAAAAAGGTCTGTAGGTAGCTGTACAGGATGTAACAAAAAATAATTAAAAAAAAAAAACGGGTTGAAGATAAAGAAGGGAGAATCGTGAGACGTTCTTGAAGAAGAGGAATTTCTTCGAAAAATTCAATCCTCTCGGTTTTTTTACAAGAAAGAAACTGAACCTTCAGATATTCAAGAATTTGAAGAAAAATATTATAATCGATTACCCCGCCTTTACATGACGAAGGAATTCTAGGAGTATCCCACAGCTATTGCTTCTGTTGTCCGAAAAATGTCGCGGACCTCGTAGTCTCGTATTTTACCATGAATAAATGGCGAAGGAATGGTTTTCGAAATTCCATCAAAATCTACGATAATTTGTTATTTGTCTCTCGCAGATTTCATCACCCGTTAACAAGGTGTGTATTTTACGTTCGCAATGGTGGTTAACTATCCAATTTTACGAAGGGTAATATGCGTAATTCATGAGCCATGTAGGACGAACCACAAATTCTCAAATATATACGTAGAGAAATTATTTTGACGAGCCTTGGTAACGGCAGGTATAGGTATACGTATAGGAATATTATTAATCTGGTTTGCTTAAACAACGGTTCCTGATTTCGACAGAAGTACATTCCCCAGCTTCCTCAAACTAACCTTCCCACGGCTGGCTGCTTCGCATTCATCCCACGAAACAATGGAAATTTAATTAACACGGAGAGGTATTTCTACCGGCGATCATAATTAGGATAATATCCTATTCCAGAAATTGCAAGCAATCTCTGCCACCAGATAGTTATTCTTACGATTTAACCCCCGACTATGTAATATACGCATAACAGTTCGCAGATGTAATCGTAATTAATAATAATATTGACACTGTCCAACAACATTCAATCCATTAAACACCCTGTACCATTAACATAAGAGGGGATGATTATTTATTCAATTTTACCTCAAATTTTCACTAAGTGGCGCGACTGTTATTCATGCATATGACATCGTTACCGTAAATGGCTGAGGGTTGATTAATTATTAATATTTACATTTGATATAAGCTTACAGCTGAATTCCGTTTGATCGAAGTGAAAGTATATATGCTGTATAATATCTTGATGGTAAATTTTTATTAAGGGTTTGAATTTTCTACGAAGGTATAATAAATTTGGGTTGTAATTTTCACACTGAAAATTGAACAGATCGATAATTCGCTCACGTCGCTTTCGTCTGGGTAACGTCACATGCAAGGAAAAGGAAATTTTTCATTTCCTTGCAATTTCATCGTTCATCTCAACTTACGCTTCCAGAATGAAATACGATCTTGAACGTGGCCAAGCCTGCGAGATATTTAACAGCGTCCGAACTGACGTACAAACCTGGCTACTACGTCCTGGCATAATACCAAATAGAAGTTATTCTCCGGCCTTTGACGTTACCTCGATATGCTGTCATATCCGGGATAATTACTAGGCCACCGAGCGAAACTTTATCGCGTAATTCGACTCTGGTTCAACCCCCAATTATTTCTAGTTAAAAAATTGCCTAAGAAAAATTTTGAAAGTTTAAAAAAAAAAAATGTAAATTAATTATTAAGCATTTTCTTTGTTCTTGTTTTCTACCATAATCATTAAATTAATTTTGAAATTGATTAGGATGAGATTTTAGGGGCTCATCCTGTCCTGCAGACTCTAAGTTCGAGTTTGAAATTGTCGTAGCTTTTCTTCGCTAACGACGAATAGAGTAGGATTTAATCTTGCGATAAAAAGCAGACGTAGAGAGTCGACTAAAACATATCTCAATCTCTTTGTGACCCGATTAGCCAATGCATCCATCAGCTGGCTGTCAAACAGATTAATTTCCGGTTTACTTCGAGGCAGACCAGCGTAACCACGGCCAACGACGACCACTCGTATCCCAAGGGATGCCGGAAGCTGTCTCGAAGACCAGCGCTTTTTCACCCTCGGAGAAAAATATTTTCCCAATAATATTGTTGAGAAACAAATCTGCGGATTGGAAGTTTTTTTGCCCTGGGGTAGTACTGTGTTATCAAAGAAACCGAATCAAAATGCATGAATCAGAACCTGGAAGTATATCGAATTGATTTGAAGTTTAGTTAACGATTTCAAGTCTGTTAGTTCACAGAAAACTTCTTCATAATACACGGGTACATATTTATCTTCTCTTCTCAATTTTGCAGATTCGGATGAAATTAACGTCGTGCTATTCTTCTGTTTGCAAAATGCTCTCGATTTGCATATCGCGTACTTGAACCTGCATAACAAATTCTGTAGCTGGTATCCAGAACGTAATTATACATACCATTGACTGCGCCAACCCTCGTTTAACGTGAAACTCTTGTTTACTAAAAACTCCAATTTCGACTGTAACCTTTCTGACTTGTTTGTTTAGCAAAAACAACTCTGAAATCGGTCCCACGTCGATCCCTTTACTTTGTTCATCGCTGTTTTTCGGAGCCTTTCGTTTTTCGATAAATCGAGTAACTTCGATATTTATACAACTGCGACATGCCATGCCGTCCTACAACACATTACATATATAAATGGAAAACTGCCAAAACTGATTCAAAATCCGGAAATAAAACCCTTCAATTTTTTACCAAACCCCGACGTACTTCGGTCGCACAAAACAGGGAGATATTTCTTCATGTAACATTCATTCATTCGCCAGCCACATCGATTTAACAGTTTGACGTTAGTGAGGCAAAGAGTCATTGCATTAATTTACTTTCACGCTCAGTGAAAACATGTGATTTATTTAACTCTGTCAAATAATATTCTAATTATTGTAACTCACAGCGACAATTATATACGTTCAGGCCATTCCCCTTTCATTCGTGTTTGTCTTTATTAATCAATCAATCGCTGAACCGGTTGATCGATCGTTTGCTGTGCCATTGACGCTGGCAAAAGTTTAACATGCGAAAATAAGCTAATGATTGGGGAGATTTCATTTGATCATTACGTGGATCAGATGTACTCGGACATGTAGAGTATCTAACAAGATTTCAGTCCGATTTAATTTCTAATTTCCATATATAATGCGAAATTATTCAGTCGTATCTGAATGGAGGCTCCTTTTTCCTACCTTCTCATGTATTCTTTACAAAAAGCGCTGCCTTTCGAAAGCTTAAAGCTTTCAGAGAGGATCGACGCACAGAGGCGAACGGATTCAATCGACGGATTGAACGTGTTCATTTAATTAGGAAAATCCTCTTTTTAACAATTTCAGAACTCAAGAGCGTTTGAATAGAAATATTAATTATAGATGAAATTCACTCTTTCACCCTCTTACGCGCTAGTTCACTCGCTCGCTCGGTCGTTCACCGTCAGCTACCTTGCAGGAGAAATGAAATGTAAGTATATGTCGTAAAAAATGTTGCAGAAGCTTCCCTGCGGTCGTGGAAGGGTTTTTAACTTACTACTTCCAAAGCTCGTAGCTCAAGTCCTCTCTTTATACGTACCTATACGTCGTTCTCGAATCGCCCTGACACTTTCTGTAACGACGTACACCTTTCCGTATTCGTATCACGTATTTTTCAAAGATGACCTCGGACTGTTCAGTGCTTGCAACGTTCGAAAGAACGACGCCTCCCCAAGAAGAAGGAGAAGAAAAGGAAGAAGAAGAAGAAAAAGAGGAAGGAGACGAAGAAAACGGTCCATATATATATATTTTTTTTTTTTCGAATCCAAATGGAAGGACATGCCTTATTTTTCGAATACTGTATGACATTGAAAAAGAGGAATAAAACTGAAATGAGATTAACCAGCTTCTTGGAGAATTTCCATTTCACTGCTTTTCCAGATTTTCCTTCGGATTTAATCCACCAGGATTTTATTTGCTCCTATTTTTCATTCTGGATTGAATTAGATGTAAAATTCTTTGTATCTTCCATGTTTTATAACCACCCACTACTACTCGACTGAAGAAAATTTTATTTCTGACGTTGAGACTGGTCTCCTGGGCGTCATTTTTCCTGGCTTTAAAAAATAACCACGTATGCAGTACGTTTTACACAGTGATAAAGCTTTTCGTACAAAAGTTACGTATAGCATATTGCGAGTAGAATATATATACCTACAAGTACATTTTTCCAACCGACCGATTTTCCTACTAGTTCCTCTTTGCCGGCTCATGTTTTTTTTTTTTTAACAATCACAAAAAAATTCACCACTTCCTGAAGTTCAGAAGAAATGCATAAAAAATGTAGCAACACCTATTCTGTAGCACATTTCCTTTCGATTTTCCAGTAAACAAGTGCCTGCCGACTTTCGAAGACCAAAACTTGGCGCAATAAAAAGTCTCAATGTATTTTTGATGGCAAGAAAGAAGCTAGTAGAAGGTATTATCTTGATGCTCGACAAGATATAGATGTAAACCTATGTATACGTAATGCGCGTGGGTGCGTAGTTCTATGTATATCATTGCGCGGGTACAGCTCGTGAATCTCAAATAGCTTTTCCTCCCGGTGTAGCAAGGAGACTTCATTTTTATTTTACCGTGCACTTTCAACCATTGAGAGAAACAGGAAGAAAATCACAGAATCTTGAGTCGGACATATACACAGATTATACGTTCAGATATGATTCTGTATTACATATTCTAGCCATGCCATGAGTCGACTTGAAACGATTTGTAATAAGAATGTCAATTTTCCGCCTTATACATCGGTTTCCTTTTTTATTGGTGTAAAAAATCGATCTCTAATTGGAAACTGTATTATTCAAGACATTTTATTTTTTATCCTCGCTTAACGTTGTTACTCAGATATTTCAATCAAGGTATTCGCAATTCGGTACATGCGGCTCCGTCTCTTACGATCCTGTAAACACTTACGACGCTGGGCTATCATTAACAAGAACTTAACGCCAGAGCTCAACGCACGGGTGAGCTGGCTGGTATATTCGCACATGCATATTCAACAAAATTATTCGCATTCAAGTTTAACCTAGAGCACTTTGCTGGCGAAGGTCTAGAGTCATGAGAGAGTCGAGGAGTAGGGTTGCTGTAGTTATGACCATTTCTGTAAATTTGTCACCTAGAATTATCGTTACCATTTAGTATACGTAGACGGTGTGTTGTCACACGTATATATCCACGTCTGCATTTCTCTAAAAATCTTGAATTTTCACTCACAGATTTTACGAGGCTTTCGTCTCTGATTTCCTCCAGATTTTCATACGTTTTGAAGAAGATAATAGCAAAGTCAACGCGAGTGTTAGCGTATTACTCGAGATTAGAAGAATTGCTAGCACCATCATTAACTTTTAATCAGAGATTTAGTATTTCGGCAAAGTTTTTACAGAACTGAATCCTTCGCTGCGCACACGCAAATTCTATAAGTAAATCGTATTTTTATTTTGGAAAAAACTGCTATATGCGTGTAAAAATTGTTGTCAAATATTATGTATTTGATGAAGACTTCAGAATAAAAAGATTAGCGGAGATAATAGAATTTCATTACACAGCCAGAATTTTGGTAGGAGTATTTTTTCGCAGTGGAAATTCCCGACACGATGTTCGGCTCATCTTTACCGCGCAAGGCTCGCAGAATCTGATTGATTTCACAGCCCAGATTGATTCGCCAAATAAGAGATATCCAGAGAGCTTTATTCGCGTCGATGAGATAAAATATAAAAAATTCGTTGATTCATTCCTCCTCGATATTGCCGGGAGTTTTTGATTGCCCCGAAAATTGCGGGACGCAATTGGATTCTGGATATAACGCACACGTATGCGTAGGGGGCTGGGGGCTGGGGAATGGTAAATTTTGCTAATTTTGAGTCACTGTTATATTCAGCGAAAATATAACTACTTTGGTATATCTATAGGTAGATGCAGCGGGGAACAGCCGCAGCACTGCGCTACCAGAGAAGATGAATTGCTCTGGATTAAGAGCATATTATTTAACCTCAGCTTAATTAATGTTCCACACTTTGCCATACCTGCAGTATAACCAATGCGCACCAGGGTGTATCTAACTGTGTATATTCAGAGATCTGGTATTCAACTGGAGAAATATAACCAAAGCGTCCAGGTACAATGATATTAGATTTAATTTTTCCCACTTTATTTATTACCTCAACCCCGCTCGCTAGAGACCTTCTACGTGCATGGCTATACCCTTTTTCCATGAAATGAATGAACAATCTCTTTTAAACCGTCATAACTTATTAACTCTTTATCCATTAATCTCCCAGGGGAACAGATCTGCTTTTATACCGCTTTAAAGTGCTCAGAGTACTTCGGTATCACTTCGGAAACTCACTGCATCTATTATGCACAGAACGAGGTATGGATTATTGTTGAAAAAAAAAGAACTTCCGAATTAAAGATTCGTTATTTCATAAGCCTCGATCTTTACACACTCGAACTAAACCCGTTTGATAATACAAATGAAATTTCTTTCAAGTCAAAAGTATAGAACCGTAATTTCGCGCTGACGTTTCAAAAGCAATATGAAATCTAAAAACGATTAGAAAAGTTCGTTCACGAATTTCTCATGTAGATAACTTGTCGAAGATTTAATCTGATCCCTAAAAATTGGTAACCATGTTTCTTGTTTTTGAAATAAAAAATTAAATCGAAAAGAGCCAAAAATTTAACATCTTCTCAATGTCTACCCCAGCATCCAAAGAACCCGGAAAATGTTGTACATATATTTACGACAGAGACACGCCATCGCCTAGAAGTAATTCCCATTTTCATTTCGTCTTACTTGCGACAACAAGCGCCTTAATTACTTACCCTAATTAACGGTCTCGCTTCAGCAATTCCCCTTAACTCCACCCCCTCCTCCATGCCTCACCCTTTTCGCCCAGTATATTCCCTTTACCCCACTATAAACTAATGCTTCTTAAGTACAGGTTGTCCGTTAGCTTTCCTCCCTTTCTCTATCTCTCTCTGACACTCTTTACATGTATGTACGTCCGAATACATACATACAACGATTACCTCCTATTGTTTTTGTTTTCTAAAAAAAGTTCTTTGTCCCAACGGCACTAACTTATTACTCTCGCGCCAGGACCGGCACCACTTACTCGGGTTATTCCATTTGAAACAATAGAGACAATGAAGCCCATTGTCTGGAGTCGAAAATTTTGAGTTTTACGGAAAAGAAAATTCCAACGCATCGTTACGTATATGGGAATTTTATTTCCACTCGTGAAAGTCGAACGTCGATTATTCCGTTCCATATACTGGTCAGGGTATACTAGATACAGAATACTCGGCTTAGGTAATTCAACTTAATTCGTTCACCGCAAGTAACAAGGAAATCTTCGCTGGACCAAGGGTCGTTCTTTCGGTCAACCCCGCAGAATTCAACGCCGCAGTGAGGTCGTTACGCAAGGATGGTGCCGGCCCTTGGAATTGATAGAGGAAACGTTTGACGCAAATAAGAGAAGATGGTTGGGTCTTGGGTTCTGGATCCTTGGTTAAGGACTAATTAAATTGCATCGTAATTCTCGTGGGAAATTTTTACAACGATGATATTGGTCGAAGCTAATAGAGCATACTTTTCTCTGCATAAAAATGTTAATGAATGAAATTTTCAAATGTACATTTTTCATCCTTTCCTATATCATTCTAATTCCCGAAAATTGAGTCGAGCTTCTAGGGCAGGTGAGTTAATATCCTCGCTTCGTCAATTTCGTCAAGAAGCTACATATCAGGGTTCTATTGCCGACGAAAACATCTCCGGTATCTAACTATATCTAGGCGTGTGCGAATAGTGTTCGAATCGAATCGAATCGAATAATGATATTCAATTCGACACGAATAATTCGTAAATTGGAATTATTCCCACACCCCTAAGTATATTATATGAACTTTTATAGCGATAGATCTATGTTCGTGGAAACGGTTACCAATGCAGAACCTCACTTGAAAGTGAACAGGAATTTGGCTTAAAAGCGTTAGCTATACCCGCTACATCCTCCCTTTGAAAGCTTATATACCATCCCCTACTGAAACGGTCTTACGAAAAGCCGATATAACCGTTCGTTTAATCGTTATGTGTTCCAGTTCCCGACTTCCTTGATTCTAGGAGGAAAAAAAAAAGTACATTTCGATCATAAATCACATATTCTACAACGAAACTGCTTTATACTATGTAATAATATCGTAGTGTAATATTTTCATCTAAATTTAACCCTGTTTATGCGAGCCAATGAAGAACGTCGTTTTATCACGCCGTGTATAGTATACATGCGATATTCTCTTCGACCTGTAGCTAGGGGTGAAATATATGGGTAATAGGTAATAGGTAATAGTATCCCTGGTGCTAGAGATGGGTCCAGGATCTTGACGAGGTCGAGTAACGCCGCTATTCTCCGCCTCGTAAATCGCGACGCCCGCGCCAGGCGCCGCAACGCCCGACGTAAACAGTGACGTTAAGTAGCCAAGAAACGGTGTTATACAATCATTGTATTCATAACCCTTCGTTAATTGCATGGCGAAGTTAATGGCGAGTCGTGGAAATGAAGTTGATATTTGATACGAAAATATCTGGGAATATCAATGCTAATTGCGAATTGTTGTTTCCTAATGGCAGGAGGCTTACTTTCTCAAAGGATTCTGCGGCAGTTTTCCAATTTGTTGAAATGAAAAAAAAAAGACGAGTTCATCTGATTTTTATCAGATTTTAATGTTTCCTGGTAAAGGAACCTCCGTGGAGTTACACTCGCCGATTTCTGATTGAAACTCACCAGATAGAAATTTTTCTTGATAAATTATTGGGTTTTGATATTTTCGAACCCTGCAGGTTTATAAAAAAGAACTTACCAGCCGTGTCTATCAAGTCGCTTTCCAAATTGTTGAAACCGCAACGGCTCAGGAAAAGGAGTGATAAAAGTGACAGCGAACAGACGAGAACCAGTAGACGCGACAGAAGTCGCACACCTAGAACGCGCAGCATCATGTCCCGACGTCGCCTGAAAATAGTAGAGAGAAATCGTTAATGAAATTTTCTATTTTCCACGAGATAAATTTCTCTTCAAAAAAGGAAAAGATCTTCAATTTGTTTCAGAGATTTATCTTTAATCTTTTCGGATCACTTGATCTTCCGTGATTTTTTCATACATTCAAAGGATCGTGAATCCTTGTCAATGGACGCTCTAACTCTGTGAAACACTTGAGTTTGACTTCGTAACTTGGTAGCCCAGGGTCGGCTGGCAAACGTCGTTAGTCTCTCGCTAGGGTCGTTGCATTAATAATCCCGAATTACTCGATGTTCATGGAGGCTTAAGATATGACGTTTATTCAGGAAAGGGAATTAAAAGTTGAACCAAAGGAACGAGAGGAGGGAAAAAGCAAACGAAGATAGAGGCTCGCACCACTCGCGGATATTTCTATCTCTCTGAAAAGTTTCGCAAATCTAGCTGCTCTGCAAGTGTTTGCCATCCGATTCTGAGCAGCGATTTATTCACCTAGAAAAATTTCCTATATACATATATAATATAATATAATATATATGTATATATATGAAAGTATGTAACTGGATTTTATATATATTGTCGGTTGTCAGCTTGTTGGTGACCGTCAGGATTTTTCTGTCTGTAGCATCAATCGAAATCCGCTTTACTATCAATAAGGATGGTCCTTTGATTCCTGATCAATTTCTAAATATGATTTCTCCACGTAGAAGCCCTGGAATCGTAAGAAAATAATAAAACTAAAAATGGCGAAATATATACCTACCGTATATAAAAGGAGTAATAAAAATACGATCGTAAAAGTGAGAAGGTATGGGAGTAGTATACAACAGAGGCAACTGATAACACGGGATTTATACGGAGTATTAGTTGAACGTAGGTCTATAGGGAAAAGAAAAAGAAAAGGAAAAAGAAAAAGACGAGTAACGAACTCTTTAAATCCTATTATGAAAGTTATCAGTGTTCCACAGGAATGGGGTGGCAACCGTAGCGAGCTTTTCGCGATAACAATCTTGTTCGAAAACAAGGCTTCGAAAGGAATCGCGCGTTCATCTTTGGCATCACGTGAACGCCAAGGGGGTTGTCGATGCTGGCATATTGATCTAAAGGTTTGATTAGCATTTTCGAACACAGGGGAGAGGAGGCAGCCGCAAGGAACGCGTTCGAAATTCAGGAAACGGTGAAATTTTTTCTGAATCCATCGTCAGCTCGTAAGAATTTCACTTTGATCGCGAGAATTCTTCGTTCGGATACTGGAGATGGAGGGGCGAAACGAAGAAGAGATGAAGGGAGAGAGAGAGAGAGGAATAGGGAGAGGGAGAGAATAAAAGGTGAGAAGACTGCGCAAGAGCTTAGGTACACATACATATAAAGCAATCCACTTTTGTAATAACGTTCAAACGATATTTTCGACGAATGCAAATCTCTTCAAATGCTTTAATCATTTTTGTGGATTGGAAAGGAAAAAAGAATAAGAAATAAGAAATAAGAAAATTCAATAGGTACCCTGTATTTGGTGTATGTGCGTAGCACATTCACAGCCATACTGTACAGTCTAGTAACTGATGAAGTTTATTCTGAATTTAGTATTTATAAAAATAGAATTTATTACGACTCTTTCGTACGAAGAAAAAGCAGGGGTCCTTCTTTCATCATTCTGAAGAAATATTAAGAAAGGTATAGTACAATACTTATTTATGAGGCATTTTCCGTTATTAATTTATTACCTCATCTCCTGGCGATCCATTTTTAATACAGACCTGCAGATTGGCTTTTTCTTTGATGTGTTTATTATACGTATGGGAAACTACATTATCTCTGAATTTATCGGGGTACGATAATTGCAATATGGTCAAGAATCCTCGTAGGGTAGAAAAACGAAAATCAATTTCATAATATCTGAATTCTTTCGCCCTCTTTCATGCTCTAAATAGAAATTATATCCTACCCTTGGCAAAAATCAATCCATCGTAAAGAAGGAAAATAAAATTCCTTGGACCAATTGATACCGTGGAGAACGAAAAGAATAAAAAAAGGAAATAAGATAGAGAGAGGTGGGAAGAGGAGAAAAAAGGACCTACAGACAGACAGAAAATGAGCAAGGCAGGCGATACGATACGCGTCTTGGAACCCTTGGGAAATCCCTAAGAAATTGCAAGGTATGGTTGCTCAAGATTGATAACGGCTAACGTTAATAAGTATTACACCTTGTCCGCGTGCTACCCGCTCGGTCCGAAGTTCTATTCCTATATTTTAGCAATTTTTTGGAAACAATGTCTGGATTTTTAATCAAATGCTTAGATTCTAGGATACTAATGACTAAGTCATTCATACGTCGATTCTCAGAGTTCGGAGCTTAGAGCTAAGACCGTCGGACGTTGGCGAATGTTTGAGTTGAAAATACCTCAAGGTAATAGGAGTTTGGATTGGACGAAGAAGTTATCGTGTTAAAAGTTCGGTAAGACGTAATGAAACCTGGGGTCCACGCGGCGAACTGACGTCGTGCTGTGCAGTTGAATTAATTCAACTGAGAAGAGGACTCCTAGGAGGCGACGTGACCTGGCCGATTGGATTAAGAATCACGCTGACTGAGAATCCCCTCGCGTTCGTTTCTTATTGTTAGTATGAAACTGGGATTGCGGAAACTCGGAAACCCCGGATTATGGCAGCCGCAGCTGTTTTATACCGCAACAAATACCTATCGACGGAAATTCATCACCTAAGAGAAATATTTATTGATTTATTAAAAGTCAAAAGGAAAAAAAAAATTTTTTTTTTAATAAAAAAATTAAAAGGAAGTTTTCGCCGGAAACATTAACCCCATAGATTTTTCTAGGTATTCGAACAAGCCGTTGAAACTCTAGTCCAGTCAAATTTCTCATGTCTTTCAACTTGAGCAAGAAAATTATTCAAAGTTACTGAATTAGTTGATCGAATTTAGAAATCCTCACTTTTTTCGCAAATGTAGATTTTCCGCGCTGTTGTTGTACATTGCTGTAAAGCGTCGACCCTCGGTGTTCCATTACTGTCAAAAATAATACCCCCATAGCCAATTTGTACTTCGACGAATAATTGATAACGTTAATAACGATATAGATAGCGTTAACAATAGGTTACCCACGCTCGCGTACAGAACTGTGTAATACGGTTCATATTGCCGGTGCATAAAATCCAGCCAATTATTTCGCCAAATAACGAGCTTTTACCTCGGTCAAGGTATTTCTCTGCAAGCTTTTTTTCATAACATTCAATACCCAATTTCGAACGGCAATACAGAGCAATATTTTACCTCGTTTTTCTATATTGATACCATATGCCAAACCTTGTTACACCCGGCTGACGCGGACGCAGAGAGTGATTGTTAGCATCGGAATTTCATACATGCGTTCAAAAATGAATTGGCTGTATTCTATCCGCTGTAGAATATACATATAGTAACTTTTGCAAAAATTGGCAATTCGTCCGTTTCTTCTGTCCGAATAATGATTCGGAAGAATTTCTCCGTCGAGATGACGCGAAATAGCTTATGGCTATCAATTACACGAGCTGATACAGCTGGTAGGCTGTAAATAAAATTCGCCAACTTTTTGCGGCCGGAAATACACGTGCCTTTGTAGATACGATAAAAAGAAATAGACGATGAAGCGAATTGGTGTAACTACTCGGTACTCTGTGCGCCAGATGCCGTTATTGACCGAAGTACCGTTTCGCTAGTCAAACAACTTTTTCTACTTTATTTTTTCTACTAAAGACCTCTTTCCAGCCTCTGCCAAGTCCTGGGCCGAATAAAGGCGAGGTTTTCTGGCTTGCAATAAAAAATGTATGTAGTTGAGAATTATGGCCCTTTGCGAAATGATCATTTCCCCTGTCTTCAAGTTATTCAATAAAAACAATGAGACAGAGCTTGAAGGAATCGAAAATACGAGGAAGCCCGGTCCTTTGATATCCAAATCCTCGGCCCAGGGCAATGGGATGTTTATCCTTGACGGTCCTTTTGAAAACGACGAAAAAGTTTCTTAGTACGTACCTACTACCTACCCCAAGTGTTCGCCGAGGAGCGAACGAAATATGAATAATGGAATTAAGTTGGTCCTCAGGCCGAAAGTTGGAACGAGTTTTCGGCAAGTACCAGACGCCATGACAGTTTTAAAGTTGAACTTTTTACCTAGGACATCCCCCGAGTCTCGGCATCACTGTGTTTTCCGAGATACGGACTTGGGCATAAACCTGCAAGCTCACGTCTGTATAAACGGGCAGGTCGTCTCAGCCTGTCACCTTCTTTCACTCTGCTCGACAACTGCCAACCCTACTCGGGGATGATGGGAATACCCTATTCTCCTGCTTCGTAGGTTCCTTGACGCGTCGTCTTCTATTTCAGGGAGGATAATTTGCCCGCTCTGCATTTTAAAACGTACTTGCTAATACTCGAACAGCTCATTATTTTCCTTAGCTATGTACATACATGCGATAAAGCAACGAGATTCATATTCTATCGCAATATAAATGATAATTTAACAAACACGCGAAATTGCAACGTAATTTGGCAACGTCTCAGTGACAAAGTGAAGGTTGGTTTTCCCCCGGTGGACTGGGCGTGAAATGAAATTATTTCCGTTGCACGAATGTTGGTAGGTAGGAAGAGGGAGATGCGTATTTCGTGTAGAATATTTGGTGACGGTGGCCTCTAGAAATTAAGGAAAATTTCAGCCTTTCCAGATCTCGAGACTCGACGTGTTTCATCGTAAATGACATGAGTTAACGAGCTGCGAATTAATTCCGCACGAATCGGTTCCCAAAAAAAGGAAAAGAAAAAAAAATACAAGTTGGAAATAAAAAGAAAAATAATGATAAATATGATAAAAACGAAAGTAACACCTCGTTTAAATCATCGATCCTCGCTTAAAATGAATAAACGCTTTGGAAATATCGTGAAAAAACACAAAAAGTGAATGAAAAACCTTGGGTGTGCGAAAAAACAGGGCAGAGTTTCGTGTCAAATAGAAAATCGAACTAAACAACCGCTGCAATCTTCCCAGGGCGAGCGCAATCAGAATACCAGATTCACCGGTTTTATAGCAAACGACACGAACTAACAAGTCGCAAATTAATTCCGTGGGAATAACTCGGGTGAAAAAAATAGCGCAAAAATGAATAGCGAAGGCGAAGTTCATATCAGAGCTGCAACGGAATATCTGTGCATCGCACTGGCCAGAGGGATGAAAGGGGTAACATACAGCTAAATCTTTACTGTCGCCTTTCAACTTGAATTCACACTCTCCTTTGTAGATGTACATATATGTCCTGGGTATACATGGAACTAGGCACATACAAGTAAGTATATATATGTACGTGAAATTGCGGTCAAGAACCGACATGCTGCTGAGTGTGGAGTGCGGAGTGTGGAGAAAGGCGAAGAGGGTGGAGAAGGGTCGTTAAAGAGACGTCCTTGCCCGGACGTCGCGTAGTCGACCCTCTTTAAGCCAATCCGTTGCTTTGTCCCGCACAATATCAAGCCCCGGGTTACCCAGGTCTCATTACAGTTGGTACCGACCTGTGTTCCTCCAGAAGAGATCCCGTTCCGGCCTTAGATACTGTCCGGCAAAATACTTCGGAGAGACCCTCTCCAGGACAACTCGAGCCCGTATTCCAGACTTGATACATGTCCCGCTTTCGACCTTTACTCGAAACATTGGACCCCAAGTGATGCGTCAAAAGCCAATAATCCATGCCCAATTTGAAGTTGGGTTTTGAGATTACATGAGATTCTTTACGATCTTCTATTCTCCGATTAATCAATTTAGCTGCGATCTGTATTAGCGATGTTTGCGAACATTTTGACAGTTTGACCGCGGTTCAATTAGTTACTTGTCTGTCTATTCGGGTACGTATGGGTTTGATGGACCTTGATTTGGCTGACGGCACTAAATTGGAGAGTTTTGTACTAGGCAATGTTTATGCTGGCGCCTGTGCGAATCGACTCGAATATAACCAGCGCATAATTGCACTGCAAATATCAACGATGATGTCTATTTGCTGTGGAGAAAGATCAATACTCAATTTACAACGGGATGTATACTCACTTTGCTGGGGACTCGGAACTTGGGGATTTTGACATTAGGTTACTTCGAATCTGTAACATAAAAGAAATGGCTTGATTTTAGCGTGAATTCATAAGCCGTCAAGAATGGTGTATAATATGTACTCCGATGCAATTCTAAGACTAAATTTCGGACAACTCATCAACGGACCAAATCAAACATCGTTATCGATATTTCTCCAATTTGATTAAGTAGAATTTAAGATATTGGTCCCAGTTCGGTCCGTGCTTTATTCATTTCATGCGAAAGCAATCTGTGAATTGTCACCGCCAGACTCGATTCAAATTCATCAACTCCGAAGATTTCTTACTTCGAGTCTAATCCGCTGTAACAAATATCCGCGCCTTTCGCAATGCGCGATACATAGAGATATTAGTTAAAACATATTTAACAATTTCGGGATGAATTAATGCGAGGATATAATACGAAGAGGAAATATCTGAGAATATATTTCAGCCTCGTGTCTCATTGCTTATTCATATTGTCATTAAATCAGGATTCATATTCGTTCAAGCATGCATTCATATTCAGTTAAAAGACGCCCAGAAATTATTCGAAACAATAATACGTAGCGTACCTACATCTTTTCTCTAACGATCCAAAGCCACCTACACAATTTCATCGCGCAAACCAAGAATCAGAAATCGTTGATTAAAATATCCTTTGCCATTCAGTTTTGCGTAAATCTATTCAAAGACATTTTCCAAAAGCATACTGCTTCAGTTATCTCAATCATCTTTTGTTATTTGCACTCCTTTCCCGACAGAAAAGGACGATTTTCGTAGTAAACTTCAGTAAGATTTTCGAACACACCTCAACTCTGTCGATAAATCGATATTTCGTTCGATTTTCTAACGATAATTTGGTCCATGCGATCTCGACTGTCAAGGTCCGCGATGATTCCTGTAGCTCTTCTCGACCCTCATCAGTATTTTCAATAAATAGTATGAGCTCAATCAACTCTTGTATGGACTTGCGATGTTAATTATACTCTGCGACTTTCATTTAGCAATGAAAGACGAACTTTGAGATTATCCAATTTATAATTGAAATTTAACTGCCACCTCGGAGTTACAGTACGTTCACTTTACGCCTTTCTTAGCAGCCTAGATCTTCAACTCGAAAATATCGAGTGGGGGAATCGAGCGGACAACGGTCGTCAAATATACATCATACGAAATTAGCGCTTGTTTTGAAACTATGTTTCTCTCACAGCGCGATAATTTGAATCAGATATTCGCGACAGTTGGCAATACGCGAGCTTATTAATAATAAGAAAAATAAGTAAGCAATTTTTTATACAAACAAGACGCGCAAAGGCGAGTCTAATTGCATTTTTTCCCCAACTTACAGCCTGCTTCTCAGTCTTTTAAGAAGAAGAAAAAGAGCAAGAAAAGCAGTGTCTTTACGTAGATTTAAATAATTCACCCGTCTCTTTCGTGTAGTTTTTTGCTGCAGCAGTACTTGTAGAGTAAAATTCGAAAAAGAATGAATAATGAAAGATTGAATAATGGGTAAAATTTTCTGACATTTTGTAAAAGCAGGAAAAATTAGACATCCAATTATTTTGAATGTAATACGCGTGAAAAAGAATCAGTCCGACATAGTTTCCGGGTGAGTAGGGCTGTTTAATTCGCTTAACAACGATTTGTATTGCTGCATCCATACCCTATCTCAGGTCTAGTTGTCTGACCGAGTCCAGTCCACTACTACTGCGCTGTGTACAGCACGAGGTTGCCTGATATTAATTGGCATATCGATCAAAATTTAATTGGAATAGTTTGTCATAGTTTCTCGCATACTCTTCATTATTCGTGTGACACTATCGCCGGATTTTCACTCGTTCAATAACGCGCATCGTTTAACATTTAAAAAAATGAGTGTTCTAATTAATGAAGTCAAGTGAACCGTACGAGTGGAATAAGCACGTGGTCAGGTCATAAACAAGTTTGAAATTAGCCCCCATGTCGATCTCTCCGATTTCATTTGTTTTTTATTACGTCAATCATTGTTAGTCAGTCATTGAATTTTCCAGAGTATAATTTTTTGTCGGACAAATTCTCCCCCGCGTCAATCTAATTCCTTCAAAGAACTGACACACTTCAGCTAATCACCGACACCATGTAGACTTTGATCCCCACGACCAGGTATGTAAATCTGCTGCTACGTCATGTCATTAGCATTACAGATAACACTCATACCTCTTCGAGCCTCTCACGTCTAGCCACTACTTTGCCAGAGTGCCTGACTGCAGCTCACTTGATTCAGTACATCCATATTTCAACTTGATTTATCTTCGGCTCGATCTCGTCGTTCAAAGTTGCCAAAATTTTCGTTCGATCTTTTGCCGAAAGCCTCGAGTCACATTTTAAGTATTTTGGCGATCGTGATAGAATGGTGAATAAAGTGAACAAGATTTCGGTTTTATTTTGCAATAGTCGGAGCTTTAGTCAACCCGTTCATTCCCTTGGCTAAGGTTGGGTACACACAATCAGGCATGTTTGTCTGGACCCGAGCTTGTTATCCTCATTTGTACGAGGGTGTATGTGACATTGGTCTCGCGCATTTATGTCTACCAATGGCTGACTAAAGCCTAGAGCTAGGATAGTATGCAGAAAGTGCGGTTAGCACAGCGCAATGGTGATAGATTTATGGTGCGGCGGTCCCTATACCCGTTGAAAGTTGTCTCCCCTCGGTATTTGCCTCGCAGATTTACGAGGGTTAAAATGATTTTCATGGACCGACGCGTTACCGACTATCTCTTTAATTTTTCAACCATGAAGAGATCCTTCAACGACTATCAAACCGCGCCACTATCTCATGACCTCATATAAGACGATCGCGATCAAACCCCCCCCCCAAATCTTTTCACGAGTGAATTATAACCCCATAGATTCGAAGATGAAATTTCTTTTTCATTTCATTCGTTTTTTTGTCCGCCTGTCTCTGAATTACAGATTCAAATTTTGCCCTTAAACTAGGTGCTGGAGTATATGTATAATACGGGTATTAACACTTCCACTGTAAATGGTAGATAATATTGACTCGAAGTCCCGAGTGGTTTCAAGTTGCAGCACCATCCTATCCCGCACATCTATGGATACAGGATGATGGTATAAGTATACTTGTGTTCCGCATAGGTACGTTGTGCCAATTCCGAACCTATAGGATGATATAATTGATCAAAAATTATCCCATTTTCACCCTCGAAATGTTCGTACGTTTCTAATAAGAAATGAAATATTATTGTGGATAAATACCGGGGGGATATTCGTTGCAATACGGAGAGTTTGAATCGGTTGAATTAATACGGTAAATCAGTATTTAATATCGAGCTGATTTTTGGGTGAAAACGATTTGTTTCCCGCTCCCAGATTTTGGGAATGAAAAAAATGGAAAATTCCCCGTTGTATTACATCGCTCATGCTCTTTCAGCTCGAGTTAATCAACTCAGTATGAGGGTAAACGTACGTCGCATCGGTGACGTATGGTTAGGTGAAAGAGAATCGAATAACCGCGAAGCGTGTGGGTAAACATAGAGTGCAAAACGGTATAACAACGCGATCACCGTTACCGCAACCACCACAACCACCACCGCGAACACAAATCTACTAGTCTAGTTACAGTTCACCTTATCCCAGCCCGCAAGCACAACTTATTCCGCTCAATGAACGTGGAACAATAAACAATAGAGAGACGCTTAAGGATTGTGTCAGTAATTCTCTCTCACTACGTACCAAACATTTCCATTTGCGATTTGCCAACCGAGGAAGATTCTTATGTCCACATTATATCACCGCATGCTACGTATGCGGTACGTACCTACTACGTACTCTGCATCTATTCTATTCACGAGTCGAATCTATATCTGCTGCAGCTTATGCTTTCAGTTGTCTCAACGTGTTTCCGTCTCTCTTTGTTTTCGCATCTCCACGACGTGGACAGAAGAGAGAAATACCAGGCCACACCATGCGAAAGCTTATCGGCATTAGCCGTAAGTTTGGTCCCAGGACACCGAGGGAGGAATATCTTTTCAGCCACAAGTTCGTTTAACAGATATACACACACACATGTATTAATGTTTATGTATATACGTGTGTGCTCTGGTTAGTGGAATATTACTGCAGAAATTTTGCGGAGGGTTGTTACGCGGTGGAATTCTGCAGAGAAGGAATGGCATTAGAGAGAGACAGAGGCAGAGAGCTTGAGTGAAATTTTCTCTCGTACGGGCGATAAGCGTGTGATATGTGATAATGCATTTTGGGAGTTTCCTGCTCTAGATTTGTATGAACTTTGGTTTGTGTGGCTTGGCAAAGCGCACTGGGAACCCCGTGTGCAAAGGAGTTTAGCCAGAGACAGGAATGAAGGAAAGAGAGAAAAAGGTGGCAAGGGAGCGAAAGGAAGAACCATCGAGGAAATTGGCCCGTAATATAAATCAAGACGGTTGTCCAAAAGGGGGGCAGAGTCCTTCGAGAAAACGTTACCAGTTCACCACCCATTGCTATACGATATACTTTTTTTACTCCAGCCAAACAACGGGTGGGTTTGAACGTGCCATTCCTTTTTTCTAATCCTTTTTCTCGGTGGTCTGCTTCGTTGCTGAAACCGAGAATAGTAGTACTGCCTAAAAATCTAAAAATCTCGGGCTCTACTTCCGTGATTAATGTCTCTATTAAAGCTTCATGCATTCCTGGATCTCGAAAGCTTTCCTTCCCGTTCAAAGGGATCAGCATCAGTTATTCGAAATTATGCATTCATGCGATCTGCTTTGGCAGTTGATCCACCTTGACGTTCACGCATGAATCGACGATCTAACTAGGTACTAGCTTAATTTGTAATTTATACAGGAATTAAGTGGCGCTTGAAAATGGATCGAGACCCCAGGCCCATTAAGTAGAGGTATAACAGCGTCATGGATTTATCCGAATTGAGGTAATATTGGAATGATCGTTCCTTTATCACGACTGCCTGCTCCAAGCTCAGAAAACTTTATTGATATAAGCAGTCGACGACAAAGTTTATAGAATTAATCTAAAAGATGTTGGGAAAGCTCGAAGTCACCATATGGCGACAGCAGGGATTCAGATTTTCTCATAATTTCGTATAAACGAGATTTTTCATAAATTTCATCTGGCCGGGCTTTTGCTATTCGCATAATCATGAGAATTTTCAAATTGAGGGGCCGAAGAATCGGAGTATCCTTTGAACAGCGACTTTTTTTCCTGTTTCACATTCATTCCTTCTTGAAAGTGTTTAAAATCTTTGAAAGTCTGATAAGAGTATGCGGGATAGTTCCTTAATTTTCTTTCTTTTCTTTTTCTTCTTACTTATACTTAACCACAAGTCTAGAAAACTCCACGCGAGTGCAGAAGCTCGTTCAAAGAAGTAGCACCCGCGAGATTTCCAATCTCCTAAGTTTAATACAAGGGGAATAGAATTGCCTCTGAAAGCTTGTCGTATATTTCATCCCCAGCTAAACGTAGATATTTTATGCGTAATGTATTTCGCGTTGAAATGAATTTCCACCAATCGCATACAGGTATAAAGTCCACGGGCTAGAATCTCGCTGAAATTTTTTCCTACCATACAAACATGGATGAAAAATTGGAGAAAACAAAGAGACGACCCCCGACCTAGAAACGGGAAAGTAATTCCCATAGATTATAAATATCATGAAACACAGGGTAAAAATAAAAAAAATATAAAAAATGATCCAATAACTATAACAAACACCGTAGAAATATATACCGCTATTCCCACAGGTATGTAGGGTAAAGAAACGATGGTTCTCCAGGGACTATTTGTGGTTCTGTCCCTAAACATTTTTTCAGCCTCATTCTCACGCACCTCATAAATGGGGAGGAAATATTTCTTAGGAAAAGCTCGTCTTAACTGACAGGTCAAATACCCGAACAACGAACCATGCCTAATATTGCTTTCCCAAAATATTTTCAAATTACTTATTCATCCGGATGGGTTCTCGCGTTCATACCTCGTATTAATAAATCTTTATACGATATTTTATGGCGTTATAATACCTACCCGATAAGTATAAAATCCACACATGCCCAGGTCCGCATCCATGAGTCAATGCTCGCCTGTGTAGATGTATATTTATCGGACCGCAATATCGGTACACCCCTAGGTATAACCTGAGATCAATATCTTCGATATATGACATCGGATAACGGCACGATTTTTCATCGCTGTTAAAGCTTAATTGGTTCGTTGTTGAGGGATCATCCATCTCCATTTTTCTTCACAATACAGGATTGTGTCTAACGCGATTTGCCGAATGGATTTTTAAAGGCAAAGAGTGATCACCTTATTTTTCGCATTGCATTGGGGATAAGGGCTGTTTCAAGTATATGACTGGTGAAATGATATATGCGTATGGAATGAAGTTATTCGCCCGTTTCCTTAGTGTGATATTTTTCGCGTATAAAGCTGCGTCATTATTTCTATTTTGAGAGGTTTATTTCGACTCCTCGTTTATCAACGGGCAACAAAGATACGAGACAATTCCCACAGCCTTTTTCTGTCGCTTTTCTTTCCCCCACACTCTTCGTAGAGGTGTATTCCCTCCATTTTTCTCACGTCTACGAAAAGGACGTGGCGTCAAGGATTTATGAGTTATTCTACTCCTATTCTGCGACGTGCTTTGTCCGACAGATCGACTAATCTCGTCACACAATTCTTGTTATTATTATTCTTTTAGCCCGGCTTTACCCCCAGGGTGAATATCTACCGGACACTTTTTGTCGGGGGGAGGGAAAAAGCTCCCCCGACTAAATCGCGACTGACCAAATCTACTTGTGAGAAAAAAAAGTAAATGAAGTAGAAAAACTGACGAAAGATTTACCTATCTCAGAACCGACGATCAAGTAGAGAAGAATTCCCGGTTTCGACGATAAGAAAAGCGTCGTTGATTTTATCAAACTATCTGACGGTCGATTGCTGACCAACGGACAGATAAATAATCCCCTTTTGATTAGCTTCGCATCCTGACGGCTGACGTCGGCTATTTGATGCCTGTCTATATGGCGGAAAAAAGTTTTCCGTTAATAAAGAAAGACGCTCGTCCCCAACGTACTATATATGACAAATCTTACTTTTCTCTGTGATAAATATCGTCGAGAAAACTTTTTTCCCACACGTCTGACTCAGCTGATTAAATTCTACTGCGCTTACCTTTATTATAAGCGTATGGAAATCCTGATGTCCTATTTTATTATATAATATCTCTGTCACTTTTCATTTTTTTATTTATTTAAATATTTTTCATTTTCCTACCCATGTCAAGCTCAGTTTGTCCCGTAGTTGACACGTTGACAAGCTACGTCAGGCTCCCGCTTCTTCACTGTGGTATGGTGTCGGAATCCCGTAAGAGAAAACGATAGGGTTTATTTCCGTGCCAACCCTAGCCTCGTGAGCCTTGATGTAGAGGGCTGCCCAGAGGGGGCTTGCATATTTCAGTTAGTCTGCAGTCGGACGATTTACCCCCTTTATAAAATCCGCAAAATTAATTCGAGATAGAAAATTTCTTCTCATTTCATCTTCAAATATAATAAATTTTTCAACAAAAAATTTTACACTCGATAGCTTTCACCTCCCCTGCAGGGATTCGTAAGGACCTTCACAACTCGTTCATATCTCTATATGTTTGATCATAATTATTTATACAGTGGAATCTCTCATAGCTTACATCCTCATATCTTACGAGGGCAGTCGTTAGGCGTAGCGGTAGGCTGGGTGGGGGCGCTGGATCAGGACCGACGCATGACGCTTTATATCCGGAAAAATCGTACACGCACAGACACGACAGATAACACCATTAATAAATGTTTTCTACGTATAAATGAATACTTACTTTGTCGATATAGGTTTTGTTTATAATAACAAGTCACGTCACCAAGGAAATTTGGGTACAGAATACGGGGGTATGTACATATGTACGTAAGTTTTTAGCTACGGCACTGCGCGAATGTGGGAGAAGAAGAACCTCGATTGTAGTAACTAACCAAACCTGGCTGGTTCTGGCTCATGATTGGTACTTCAAATATCTTACTTTGTCTCCCTATTAAGTAAGCTATGAGAGATTCCACTGTATATACGACCAGATTCGGAGCTCTGTAATAATTCTCAAACTCAAATAATTTCGAAATCTGGATTCAACTCCATGTAGATTAACAATAAACCAAAAAATGAAGACACATCTACCGATGCACTGCACTATGACATGTGATAAAAAATTGGTCAAAAGAGGAAGAAAAAGAGTATACTTTTATTTCAGATATGTTTCCTTACATCTGCGAATAAGTATAGTCATTTCCTTATAGAGATTCGCGAAACGAAGCTTGAAAATTGAGAGTTGAATATAAATGAGTAAAAAAATGGTCGATCTACAATGTGTGTATATATGTACCTTGAGGCATGTGAGATTTTGATTAAATACCGTGACGTGACACCTCGGGTTCACGTGGTGAAAGCAAACTCGACGAGGGCCTGTTAGAGGCGTAAAAGAAAAACGTGAAAATTAATTAAAAATGTAATCAGCATCGAGCACCAAGTTACTGCTTGGTTGTGCTCGAAATGAAATGGATTAAAATTGGGAACGGAATTTTAAGAGGATCAGTAAAGTTTCGAACGGTAATCTAAACTCGACTGAAATAAGCGACAAAATTATTATATTTCTCGTCTGAATAACTGTATGGAAGTATTTTTTTACCCAACGAATTAGAACCGGTCATAAAAAACCATCACAAATCCGGAAGGATGAAATCGGTGAAGAAATTGACTGTAAAAAATCATCAATTCATTTACCCAGCAATGAAAATAAAATAAAATGATTAGGAAGAACTCCGACTACCTATAGTCCGTTTTCAATGTCCGCGAATTCGGTTTTAATGTACCTTACCTAGACGGAATTCCTGAATACCCGTTAGGATATCGTAAAAGGGAATGAAAAAAAAAAAATAAACTAATAAAAATAAAAAAAAATCCGATTTTTATGCAAAACTGCGGTTTATGACGTAGGGGCATCGGGGCGCAAGGGTTCAGGCTTGGGGTGGAATATTTGGATGCTCTTTCTACGTGGATCAATACGTGTATGCCTTTACATGCAGTAGTCGACGTTTGCTTGGTTCCAGTCAGTCTCTTTGTGGACTTTTTCAGGATGTAATTCTCTTCGCGGTTTACGGCAGTCGATATTTATCTCTTTTCTCCATTGCATAGACGTCGAATGGAAGCTGGCAACCTCTCGAAGGATCATAGTACACAATATTGATTACTGTCGCGGAACCTGCAGGGGCAAGAAACCCTGTCGACGATAATTAAAGGGCGTCGTAACGCCACGGGCCATTAATCAAAACGGTGCGAAATTCTCAAAGATTCTTTTTATAAGATCGTATAGCTGGTATAGGTACCCGCGTAAAAATCCTTACAATCTTCAATACGGCCATTCATCTTTATACACGTAACCTTTTCAACTTCACGTTCGAATCTCGGAGCCGATGGACGTTCGCTATTCTTATGGTGACCGCCGCTTTTAAAGTCAAATATTTAATCGCTTATATACGCCTGTATTATGTACCTATGTCAAACAGAATAATACCCATATGTGTGTACATAGAAATATATTTACATACGGAATGTCTACAAAGGGTAGCACCGTCGCGTCGTTCAACCTTGCCCACAAAATTAAATTCCACATTTTAAAGCCCCGGGCATTTTTACGGTTTGATAATTTAAACGCCACACCGCGTGGTACCCTTTCGTCAAAAGATACCTATGTATTGTCACTGCTGAATGGATCCGAAAATTCATTGTATCAATATAAATGGATGAAATATTGTTCTTTCATTATTTTAAGGCTTTTGGAAATAGTGTGGAACTCATTGTCAGAGTAGAGGCGAAAGCACTTTGCTGTATTCCTTTTTAATCATACGTATTATATACATACAAGCCTCGCAGGACTTGGTGAATATCTGTGCGAATATAGAGTAAAACTCTAAGACCTACCACCTTCGCGTTTTTTTATTTCTTTCATTCTTTTTTGCTCCCCGGCAAACTATCTGGCCGAAATTTAAAATTCTAAAGCACCGTTTCGTCGCTGGTTTTTATCTTCTTCCCCATCACCTTAGCGACGAAGTATTTCGCCAGATCCACATTCGCAGAAAGCGGCAAGGCCTTGGGGCTGACTCCGCATCAAAGTGGATGAGATTCAAAATAACGTTCAATTCCTTTGAGGTGAGCCTGGCAGACGATTCCTCTCTCCGATCTCTTCGATTCCCAATCGAAGACGATCCTTGAACCACGGTGACCAATTTAAAAATACATGAGCCGACTAATACCTTGGAAAGTCTTTGTGCTTTATTCACAGCGTTGACATAGGAAGTCCATTCCACAGATACCTTCTCTAAAGATTTTTCCAACCGTTCTCCAAGGTTAGAAAAACTGCCTGGTACTTATTTTTCGTAATTTAAATGAAATTTTGACGAGATATGAGGTAAATCGTAGTTTCTTTATTTTTTCATGAACGACTATTCCGAATTACATATTTCAAAGCTTTTTTTTCAACCCGAACCAACGATAAGTTTCGCCCACGTTCGATACGAAAGCTTTAGCATAAGCACCCTGGCGTCGAGACACCGATGCCGCGCCACGACGTCGTGACGTGAATCGAGATTCGAGTCCTTATTACTGAGCAGGTCCTTTGTTTCCTGGGGATTTACACCGACGCGTTTCTTCGCCCCGTCTCGACACCCCGCACATTTATGATGGATGACTCCTCCGCCTTAGACTCTGTTGAACTTTTACGAACGCTTGACGTACAATTTTCGAAAGACTTTCCAAAGATCTAGCTCCTCTCTAATTAATATTATCTCTACAAAGCCCGAGACACCCAGAGGGAGAATATCTAAAGTTACACTCCGTCGTTTCAAGAGCCTGGGGCTTATCTCTCGTTGAAAAAAAAAAAGAAAAAGAATCCAGGAAATAAAACCAGGGGTTGAAGGCTGACATTTAGATAGTTTTTAACCCCAAGCTAAACAATCAAAACAAAAACGAAGTATAGAATCAACGATAGAGGAAAATCGGGTCAAGGTAAATTAAACCGCGTAAAATCTGCGTAAGAATAAACGAAATCCCGGCTTTCTTCTACGAAAATTTCAATCCACTATGAACCAACGCAGCCCTCAGACTTTGGCGGGGGTCAATTTTTTTGCCATATCATTGCAGAGCTTTGACACACACGTTATATACATATACGAAGTGAGAGCATCGTGCGATGAGCTCGCATCTCTCCACCATAGGCATTGTTCCCGGTTCATTTGGCACCCTGCCATTACGTCAGGACCAGCCCTTGCTCTCTCATGATCACTTCGTTTATAGACTGGATAGGGGTCAAAGAACATGATATGTATACATACAATGACTGACGGGAGGGGGAAAAAAAAATTCCCTTCACGTTCAATAGGGGATTCAAAAATATGCTGCAGGTAGATTTATAATGTGGCCAATACGTATGAAAATTTATGCCAAATTATTGTCAGTATTATTGATTTTGGGATTTGTCGTTAACATAATTCTTACAGGAAACTCGCTCGCCCGTTGACCTACCAACCCTTATTTTTGTTGGGAAGACGCGGTGGAATACGAAGCGTCGGACAAACCTATGCGAGTTTCTTCGACCCGTCGCGTCGAGGAGTAACAATTTTCTGTCTTTTTCAACCCCGTGGCTTCTGGTGGTCCGTTTTTCTCCCTTGCACCGTACGCCCGCTTCGCGAACGGTAAATCGATTCGGTTATACACGCGGGCCTTGGCCCTGTACAACCAAATTCAAAAGTAAAACAACCCTCCGTGGGACCCTTTCACTACATATGGATGTAACGTTGTTACGGCTATAATCGTAGGATTAATAATAATAATCGTAATGATGATAACAGGGAAAAGGAAGAAGGGAGGGAGAGACGCGACGCCCCGCGCCCCGTGGCGGGACCCTGACTTGTAGACTACCCTCAAACATCGAGGGAGAGAAGTACGTGTAATCAAAGCAATGACACGTGCTTACAGAAATCAAGGATTTTTACGAGCGTCGGTTGAATATTTGAACCGTTTCTAAGGCAGTGTATTTGGGGAAATTTGGCGCTGATTTTTCACATGCTTTCGCAGTTTTTACAGAATTTTCGAGACCCACAGTCCGAACGACAAATATCAAAGTTTTTTTTTTTTGAAACTATGTTATACGTTTTGATGTATGCTCATTGCAAACTTCCTAGTTCAGGATCTGGTGCTTGCTCGCATTTAAACACATCCCTCAGAATACCACTCAACCCTTTTCGGTAATCTAAAGTTTACTTGTTCAAAAATTGTCCAACTCTTCCGGTGAAAAAAATGTGATATTTTCAAAAATTCAAACTGCATGCAATAAGCACACCGTTCAATCAATAATATTTTAAGATTATTGAGACGTCATATGTTATATCATATGTTATAAAAAAAAATGGAATAAATTGCACTGACTGACTGAGTGTTTCCATTTCTTTGAATAAATCACATTCCAACAGAATCTAAATTCTCCGGAAATCCAGGGTCGAGAAACGCCTTCAGTGATCACAGTGTAATACCGTACTACCCACCGGTGGCTAATAGACAGAGCCAAAAGCGCATTTCATTGGCTTCTTTTCAGGTTTTATTTGCTCTTGATCCTCTGCCACGTTTTCTCTCTGTGCCTTCCACCGTTCGCAAGTAATCCCGAACTTATGCTGTCTGAGGGAAGAGCGTTAGTGAGTAGCTAGACGCTCTTCCTTATGCTCTACACATTATTGTAGAAGCGAAGTAAAAGGTTTGGAGCATTCGTTGGGAACGTTTTACGCTCCAATGCCCTCGATATAGTCGACTGAAGAGGTACGGAGTCGCTCATCTTGCCTGGAAGCAGATGTAATTGCACGGATCGATCGACCCCAGCCTCCTCTTCTTCGAGATACATACCGGCGCTAGAACCCAGGGAGTGAGAGAGATGCATGATCGATTAAAATGCTGCCCGCAGCATCACCATCATCAACATCTTCCTCTGTCTTTCTCATTCGACATCGCGTGCTCTCCTCTATAGTTCGATCCTTGTCTCGGTGGGAGGAACTTGGGTTATTGCGTTCCTTTCATGCTTGAAGGACAGAATTCTGGAGCATCGTTAGCACCGTCATCTCCTCCATATCTCTCATACACGAAGTATGAAAATTTGAGATAAAAGCGTCGCGGAATCCTTTGCGTGTGATCTTCCACTGTAACAGACTCCTATATGCGCCGCGGAAACTTAATTCTGGATGTACTGTACATCTATATCTCGTTTGAAGGGGTGGTGAAACGAAATTTTCACGAGTGTAAAATCAGAGTGCAATTTATCTGAAAAGTTTCTTCATTCTTCTTCATTTTACTAATTCTCAAGATTTTAAAGCGGGACACGTTTCTTCGTGATCTCAAAAGTGGTCGTAATCCCGTAGAAAATAAAAAATTATTTGACCAATTGATCGATACGGTAGAATCTGTAATAAAAATTACACAAGAATCGGAAAAATCGAAGTCAATTTTTGATTTATTTCGTACCGCTTGACGTCGACTGACTGATTGTTGGGAAATTGCCTTGGCTGTTATCGTGTCTCCCGTCAGTTCAGATTATTTTTCACAGTTCTGTCGTTTCGTTTGGTATTCTAGGCGTAGAAAGCTGTCGAAGTTCGTTCCGAGAGCAATAATCTAGTCCAATAGATTCTATTAGAGACAGGCAATCAAGCTTAGCCGAAAATTCCAGTCTTCATCTCTCGCGTATATTTATCAATACGCAGCTTTATATCGGAGCTAAAGAACGACGGACAAGCCTATTGAGTAAACACGAAAGATCCTTCGTTTTCCGCTTCGAAGTATAATATTATCTTTCGATTTTCCCTTGCTCAGCCCTTCGGGAAGGGTCTGCATGCCAGACTGATTTCTCTGCTCCTGGACTTCGGCGGGAAGGAGAGTATGGGGCTGGAGGACCTGGCAAGGATCCGAAGGAAGCAATAACGAATGTATTTCCGGTTCGTTTCCATTATTTTTCATTTGTTTCCCGGGGGTTCGCAATTTGAATTATTCATGACGTACGCGTCACTTTTTTCCCGAGGTATAATAACCTTCACAGTTTTACAGCGGGGCGAAGTTTCTTCTTTATTTAACAATCCACTTATGTAATTATTTACACGCAACTCGTAATATCTGCAAATAAATTTAACGCGTAACGCGTCAGTCTTGTGTATTCCTTTATTTTTTCTACATTTTATTCCGCTCAGTGCAACCGAGATAAATAGGAAATGACATTCAAAGTTCAACTCCCATCTTATACGCTGACAGTCACCATTTATCGTTGAAAAATGTCACTTTAGTCTGGAAAAAGTACAAAACTAATGGAACGTCAAAGAAATCCCCAAAGTAGACGCGCACTTCATCTAAGGTGATGCGTCTGATCATATACTATGTCTTATTTTATTTTCTTACCAGACAGTCGACGAGACAGTCCAATTCGCTCGAAGGATTCGTATCAAATAAACAAGAAAGAGAGAAAAAAGATATCTTCCTACCCGTATGAAATGCTGAGACTAGGATGGGTAATAGATAACCCAGAGACGGTAACTTGTAATTACAATTCCAGCGAGACATGATAAAGAATATACGAAAAAGCTGAGTTAGTAGAAAAGGTGCAAGCCCAACGCTTGTGAGTATACTGACCACGAAGCAATTAAACTGGGGTTACAGCGGTTCTAAACGGCAATCATAAAGATATTCTAGGGAAATGGTCCGACCCTCTATCTCCAGTATCAGATTTTTCGAGTGTAGCCTTTCGGTTAATATTCAAGGGTCAAAAGTTTCAGACTTATTTTAATGCCGAGGTAAAGTTTTCATGTCACAAGCACGCTCATCAGGCTGTGAAGAGGTGAAGGATGGAGGAAAGTTCTGGATATTGCCCTGCTAAAGATGAGCTTGGATTCTCACAGCTGTAAAATAAAAATGTTTTCTTAGTCGACTCAGCTTGCCAGTCAGTTGCTATGAGCAAAAATGGAAAAAAAATCTCGATTACTTTTATCGACATTAATTCACGATCAGACGCAATACATCGGATGGTCTTGATAAGAATCTTCTATGTCAGCATGTAAACAGGAAAACGTTTTTTACCCGATAGTGAAATATTTTATCCGTACACTGAATCATGCTTTGAACCTAAGTGTGCATATGAAACGATGTCTCGCCGTCATAGTTTGTAAAAGATGACACAAAAATGATATTTTCAGAATGAAAATGTTCAGAGTTGTAATATTTCTGATCTCGTATATATTTTTCATCAGTTGATTATTGTTGGTGTTCCGAATACTGCCAGTATTTTAAACTCATTGTTATTCCCAGAACGATTTCTACTCGATGAAATAATTCTCAACGTCCTTTCATAGAAACAAATCCACAAACAGACTGACTAATTGCAAACTTTCAAGACTCCCTTTACCGCCGAGACAATACATTTCATTATCCTCAAATTCCAGAATTTCTGTAACTTTTAATTCCCGCTATTTACCGCGCATTAGGCCTTTCCAGTCTATTGTCAAACTCTACACGAAGGGTGCTTTACTTATTCATCCCTTCCAACCCACTAGTCGGTTATTTTCAAATTTAACTATTTTTGGATTGGTTCGTTACTATAACAAAGGTACGCCTTTACCGACCTTTACTCCTTCGATTTTGTATATAAACTAGTCGATGAGCCGAAATCTTTGGTTGAAGTCACAGTATAAGTTGTAGTGCACAGCCAAACTGTGCGCAGTGAGTAGTTCTGTATTTGTAGTGGTTTTACGTCAGTGGCCTAAAACTCAAGCTCCAAGAAAACACACAATATTTCGCATTAATTATTCTGTGATATCGCTTCTGCCTTCACAGAAGAACATTGTACTCTTGATTAATTCGATTTTTAGTTCCATTTTCATATATTTATTAATAAAGCAAAGAAGGAGAATTATATTTCCAGTCGAAACTGTGTCTGAATTTATAGTCACAACGTTGCAATCTCAATTATCTCTTGAACTTTGACATGAAAAAGATTATATATAGCCGCTGCTGCTGAAAAGAGCCCTCATTATTTTCCGACTTGTAGTGATCAGCAGTCTAATATTATGGTAAGTCGAAACTGATTCATCTTTTTATTACGCATGCTATAATCCGACTAGAGAAACAGACTTCAGATGTGTAATGCTTGGAATAAGTATCGCTTTCCAATACTATACGTATTTTTGAAAAAATTAATCTCTAATCTTCTATGTCTAAAAAATTCTGTTCACTTTGAGATTTCACGTAAATTTCGTTAGCTCTTTATGAAAATTGACAAAATGTAGTAACTGAGCTCGTATAGCCAAATTCATGTCATAACCAGTATTGTTTCTTGATCATTTTTGTCATTAATATATTTAGACGTTACTACGGGCATTGATCATCGCGGTTATCTCGATCGGCCTAGTCAACTCGAATAATTTGGATCTTCACGAATTGTTGGAGCCTGTTGGAGAAATAGATTCGGAATATAGACCATGGGAACACGATGAGACGAACACAACCTGGATTTCCCTAGATGGTATGGGCATCGGAACTCTAACTTCTATGTTTCGATTACACATACCTAACTTGAAATGGCTGGTGATAGATAACAACCTGATTCAGAGTGTACCTTCATCAGCATTTGGATTTTTCCCAGACTTGACTTATCTCAGTTTGAGAGGAAATCAAATTCAACAATTTAATCCAGACGCATTTAGTTCTCTTGAACAGTTAGAAATACTTGATCTTGACAAGAATCCCATTGGCGACAATCTGGATTACAGTATATTCAACACATTAACTGGTTTGAAACGTTTATACCTAAGGGATTGCGGGATCAGATCATTCGATCTACCTTTACATGTCGATAACTTATCCCATCTTTATTTATCTGGAAACGAGTTACAAATTTTTTACGTCATCAATGAATCAGCATTGACCTATCTACACCTAAACGATAACCAATTGTGGTACGTTTCACTATCGCAGCTCAAATCACTTGTCTACCTAAATTTGAGCAAAAACTTGCTAACCAGAATCGTGCGTTACTCTGAAGTTCCTGCTGCTTATTATGCGAGAAGTTTCAATCGAAGGGGCTATTATGACAAAGACAACTACCAGCAGCAATATGGTTATAATTCCAACGATGATTCCGCGTTATTTCTGGACGATGCCTCTGCTCTCCAACATTTGATAGTTTCATCTAATATATTATCACAAATCGATCCAGATACTTTCCTTGATACAGAATCACTGACTTATCTAGACCTAAGTGATAATGTCATTACTGAAGTGTACGCCGGTACATTCAATAACTTACTGAAATTGGAAAATATTTTATTAGATTCTAACAAGATCAAACAAATAAATCATCGTGCTTTTGTTAATTTGCCAAATTTGAAGATCATTTCGTTGAAAAATAATCAAATTGATGATGTGGACGAAGATGCGTTTACTAAGTTAAATTCAAGTGCGAATGAATTATATTTATTCTTGGATAATAACCTGATTCATACTCTGAGAAGAGGTTCTTTTAAGAACATAAAGGGCTTGAAACACATTGGGCTCAGTAATAATAGAATAAAAACCATTTCGGCCCATGCGTTTGTCAACCTTCCCAATCTTGACAGTATAGTAATAGAAAATCAATTGCGTGATGAGAATCTTAACAATAGGGATCATGGGTATGGAAGTGTTGAGCGTTTTTGGTTGCCATCATCGAGGAAAGGATTAATCGGGTCAGATGCATTCTTCAATCTCTCAAATTTAACTTCAATTACAATTCGCGGAAATGTGTTCAGTGATATAGAAGCTCAGGCTTTCCACACGCTTCCAAAATTAACATCGCTAGACTTGTCCAACAATAGCATAAGTACTCTTTCCTCTACAGCATTCTACGACCTTCCGGCAATAGAAAATTTATACCTCGGTCAGAACTCGATATCGAAAATTGAACCGGGAACATTTCCGAAACAGCTTAAGCATCTAGATTTGGCATCGAATCGTGTGTGTCCGAATTTCAGTTGCTGGCATGTTGGCGAACTCTACCAGCTGGAAACACTCGACGTTTCCGGTATAATTGAACGATTCAAGATCGAAGACTTTACAGGATTGCCAAATAATCTAACAGTTATAGTCAGCAGTACAGGGGTTACTCCAGTCACCCCTGATTTCCCTTACTAAACAGATTATGTTAACATTTCATTATTATAATAATTCCCAATTTCCTCGTTATCTTTATCAGGAACTGATAAACATTCGTAATTGTTAAGACATAGAATAGCAAACAAGAATTGTTAAATATGTAATCACAGAAATGTGTAAAATAAATATTGGTGATAAATCTTTACTGTCAAAATATACTCGATAGTTTAAGTCATTATTCGGATGATCCACTCGTCGGTCTTGTCTTCCCATTTTTCTGTACAACGTATCATATAGTGTTGATAGGAACTCTCCTTCCTTTCCAATTTCCTTTAATTCGTTAATTATAGCGAGTGAGGAATCACGTCACACAACCTAGGATCCTGATGAACTACAACAAAGCTGCAAACTCAATTATCTTCCGGACACTGGCGGAGATGAGTTTGTTCAGGCCATCATTATTTCTCAACTTGCGATGATTAAAATTGCGAAACATCATGGTGGGTGGATAACTGACTAATTCATTTCATTGAAGTTGTACAAATCGAACGTATCGATAACCTGAGTGAATAAAATCTTGTTCGGACAGAGTCCCATACCATTACTAGGGAATCAGTTATTCAATCATTTTTCATCATCTAGGACTTGATTCCAGACAAGTCATCGAACTTTACTGAAGAAATATAGACCTCAAATATTAATCATGGAGAGACCGTGATCATTCAATTACACCCTGGATTTTCATGGACAGGATAGGTATCGCGAAAATATTTTTGATGCAGTTCAAGTGAACATCCCTAGCTTGAAATGGCTGGGGATAAGGAACAACCTAATCAAAACTGTACTTGAAGCGTTTAGATTTTGCATGGAATTCTGTGTTCTCGGATGCTGGCCCCTGGCATGTTGATGAACTTCACCAGCTGGAAGAGCCCGAGGTTTGAAGCAAACTCGAACAATTCAATATCGGAGAACTTGCAGGCAAAAATCTCGGGGTCGTAGTCGGGTAAATAAGGGCTGCTTCGAATTCCTCTGCTTCATATTATTAAATAACTTGCATTAATATTCTCCGAGAATTTCGAAACACCCCGTTGCCCATATTAACACATTTGTTATAAATCTTGTCTTCATAAGACTTTGAATAATTGTCCTGATGCACTACTTTTCTCAATTCTATTTTTCCTACATTTCCATATAGTGATTACAAAACCTTCTGAATTACTTTGACACATAACTGACGGACAAGAGTGCTGCTTTATTAAAATTACTTCAGCTTGTCAGTGAGCTACTGCCGGCGAGAATAAAAAGATTTGCCTGGTAACCCTACCGGAAATGACGTTCTATATCTGATCACTTACAATCAGATCCGATTCATTGAGACTCATCACATATGATTTATTTCTATTAATATCGTTATTTATAATCAATGCTTGAATAATATAGTGAATAAACGTTAAACGATTTCCAACAAATTCATTTCCATGGGATCTTGGTCATAAAACTAAATTATTCAATTACCAATACAAGAAGAACCCAACGCCCCTCGTCTCGGGCCACCGTTTCTTAGAATGGACCCCGATTTCGTTCTTAGACCGTAAGTCCATTATAATACCTGCTATTTTTAGAAGCCCTAAGCTATGGTGCTGTCCTCTTGACGAAGCTAAAATTCAAGTCCAGCTCTCAGATGAACAGTGAACGCAGCTAGTCTACGTCGTGCCAGCGTTGGTCGAAGACGAATAACGTGGATACGGTGTCATTTTTATCTTAAAACAGCTCACGCACGTATTTGTGATGGAAAAATAATTCAAGACTTTCCCTCACGTTTTATATTAACTAACAATCTCATTATTCGTTGGACTTTGCTATTGGCAATAAAATAAAACAATTATTATGGTTAGTGAAAAGTGATTCATTTACCTTTTTGTATTACTAAATCACGCGTACATATACGTAATTTGTATCAATTATAAGATACGATTGAATCCCTGCACTCTGTTGGTGATCTATTCTCCTCATTATTAAATTATTTCTAGACGCTGCTGCAAGCACGGTGCATACTCTTCATCGTCATGACGGTGGTGGCTCGTTCTCAGGGATCATCGCAAAGCAACGCCGAAGATTTAACTCTTGGATATAGACCATGGCTAGGCAACGCTACTTCTACATCGTGGATTTCCCTCGATGGAATGGGTCTCTCGAAAATAAATTCTGTGTTACAATTGAACGTCCGAAACTTAAGCTGGCTCGTAATGGACAATAATGATATTCGAAAGGTACCTTCGGAAGCGTTTAAGTTTCTACCGAATCTGACTTATCTCAGTTTGGCGCATAATAGAATTGACGAGTTTGAAACCGGGGCATTTCGGCACCTCAAAACACTGCGAGTACTTGATCTTGACGCTAATCCTATTGACATGAATATAAACAGCTGTAACATTTTTAACACGTTACCTGCGTTGGAAGTATTATATCTGAGAAGATGCGGGCTTCCATCGTTCGAGTTGGATGAATGTATGGGAAAGCTGTCCCACCTTCATTTATCGAGGAATCGATTACAAGCCTTTTTCGCCACGAATGAATCGACTGTTACCCGTCTCTATCTGAACGATAACGAGTTGCGTTACGTGTCACTTTCGCAGTTCAAATCACTCGTGTATCTGAATTTGAGTAACAACTGGCTGGACAGAATTCTACCGAAATCACAGAACTCGGATTATTCGGCAAAGTCTTTCGCGCGGCGTAATCGTTACAGCGAAGAAGGTATGGCGTTATATCTTGACAATGCTCCTGCATTAAAATATCTGAATATATCGTCGAACAAGATGTCTAAAATCGAGCCTGACACTTTTCTTGGAACTGAAAAACTTAGTCATGTGGATTTAACTGACAATAAGATTAGTGAAATCTATCATGGGACGTTTGGTAACTTGTTGCACCTGGAAGAAATCCTGTTAGATTCGAACCAAATCACAAAAATTCATTACAGAGCTTTCGTGAATTTGCCAAACTTGAAAATTATTTCATTGAAAAATAATCAGATTGCTGATTTAAGCGAAGAAGCGTTCACTAAGCTGAATTCAAATTCACCTGAGCTTCATCTCTTTTTGGATGATAATCGAATACACACTTTGAAAATGGGTTCTTTCGTGGGTATAAACGGTTTGAAACATATTGGGCTCAGTAAAAATAGAATAAAGACCATTTCGTCACAGACTTTCGTCAATCTCCCGAATCTTGAAAGTGTCTTGATAGAAAATCAAATGAATGATAACACCGATGATCCCTTTGGGTGGAGTAAACCAGGATCCAGAAAAGGGATAATAGAGTCAGATGCATTTTTCAATCTATCAAATTTAACCTCTATCATAATTCGTGGCAATGTATTCGGCGTGATAGAGGCCCAGGCTTTTCACACCCTGCCTGCATTGACAATTTTGGATTTGTCGAATAACGCCATAGAACACCTCTCTTCTACGGCATTTTACGACCTTCCAAAAATCGAAGACTTGTACCTGGATAATAACGCGATATCGAATATTGACCCTGACACTTTTCCAGTACAGTTAAAACAGTTGAATTTGGCAAGGAATCCTCTGTGTGAGGAATTCGGTTGCTGGCACATCGAAGACCTTTATCAGCTGGAAAAACTCAACGTTTCGGGAGTTATAGAATATTTTCAAACCAACGTCGTTGCAAATCTTCCGGAAAATCTAACAGTCGTAGTAGGAAACCATAAAGGCTAGATTCCATCAGTTCCTTTAATTTCCCATAAATTTTCACTGTAGAAATAGAGTTTAATATACGCGGCGAATAAATGCTCATACGACTTAACTGTATAGCGAAGAAAATTTGTAAACCTCATGATAAAAAATTTGATGCTTTGGAATTCAAGTGATTATCTGCACAATCCACTTATCCTCATTACCATCACTATGTTCCTGTATTTATGTGATTAATTATATGAATAAAATTAGTAGATCAAGGGCTGAATACTGTTTGCCACTAAATGCGGAAGTTACAATCTTTTCGAATACACAGTACGACTCTCAAATCCCCCGGAGCTTTGAAAAGTGCCCAAGAGAATACCTATAGAAACGTATGACTTTGTTTCAGGTGTTAAAAGGCCTTTGAACTTTAATGTATCTCTGTTACGTAGCTATCTGTCCTTTGTCCTTATCCTTTGGTAACTGTACGCTCCCCCTGTTACTTGAAAGAAAACAACTTGATACTAGAAAGCAGTAACGTAAGTTTCAGATCTTGAAAGTGGAGGACAAAAGGCGTCCAAGGTTCTCGGGGTACTTCGGTCACTATAGTTCAAGTGACGTGAAACTACTCGGAGTATACACCTACAGATGTTTTCCACTTATTGTTAATAGATTTAGAGAAAAAATTGTATCTCTAGTTGATTCACTCACCTTTAAATTGCCGGACAAAGACGATACGCGAGAGGCTCCATTCTTCAATACTACTGCAGCTTCTCACTCGCTGAAACATTCGAAAAATACTACGATTCAATGATAATATAACAGGTAAGAGGTAAACAGTTCTCTGTTGTTGAAGAGCAGAATTAACATTCCACTACTTCGTTAATTACATAATAAATTTAGGAAGTGAGATTTGAGGGCAACGAGCTAGATAGGGACGATCATTAGCGATGAACATTTAAGCGAAAGAGACTCCAACGCTCCGAACGACTTTCTGGAATAAGGGCAGAGGTACTCGAGCTACTCTTTACTGCATATTGCTGCAGTTTCATATTTTAGCTAGTTGATAGTTGGTCGTTGGGTTTAGGGTGCGCTGTAAGAGGATGCTGTGGTTAGAGCTGGGTAAAGCTCGCTTCGGTTGGTCAACTCGGTACTGACCTGGTTAGTGCTTCACGGTTTTGTCTACAGTAATAAACCGTGCCACGATGCCCAGTGCTTTTTACGCGAAACTGGTAAAGCAAGAAGTTCGAAACTCGCTTGTAACGAGGAAAGTATCTAGGTATACGAGCTAATAATTCGTGGCTGTATATTTTACGCTTAAAATTTTCGAACCAACCCTTGTGAGCTTGACTATTTTTCTCATTCGACCTGAACTGCAATTGGAATGAACAGCACGCTGCTTTTTAGACGGGACTGAAAAACGAAGGAGAAAAACGAAGCAAGGTTATTGCCTTTGCACAGTCGTATTTAAAATGCTAGAAAAAGTAATCGGATGCACCGAGGTCCGCATCGAGTGAGATACCCGCTTCTGACAGATTCAGTCAGTCTAATCCTCCGGCACGTATGTATCTAGATCTGAGGATATAGAAGTTCGGATTATTTAAAATTCTATTAAAAATTACTAAGTCGAATGAATAAAGCTTACTATTTTTATCTGCGAATTAAAAACCGTATAGCTAGCTTCGTTTGAGACCAGCATAATATGTAAACGAAATATTTTTCTATGGGTATGGTGCACTGAATAATTCACTGAATTTTTCTTCCGAATTTTCTTCATATTTTAGAACCGGGTTTCCAAGTCTCTCGTCAAAGTCATCCCTTTGATCGATAAGCCGTCCAAAATAGAGAAGAAAATCCTAGGAGACGAGAGATTCCTGTTGGCCCGTGATTGATTGGAATTATTATTATTTATTTATTTTTTCGTGAAATAAACTTCTGTATAATAATCAACCCTTATTACTTTTCTCTCGCGATGTACACCAACCCCGCTCGTTAAACATGTACATATATATATATATACAACAAATATTACGCTCCCAGTTAGTATTATATTATACTAATTGTAATTTGGCACTGTTGAGAGTTGAGAATTGCTTAGCACGCTTTAAACGCCGCCTAACTACCCTCCAAGGTTATTTACTTTCACCCAAACAACTTAACCCTCGCCCTATTGCGGTCAAGACACCCACTAGGGCTTCGAGTGGAGACGGAAGAGGGTCGCCGAGATCAGTGGCGATCGTGCGATTTCGATATCAGTAAAATAACAGCGGGGGCGGAAATTCCGAGGATTTTTATTACGAGGAAAAAAATATAACTCTTTCATATCTCCCTTTCCTATTTCTCCAACGATCAGTATAGGTACGTATGTATGAATCTTCTCTCTTTTAGTTTTTATTTTTCTATTTTCCTTTTCCCCTATCGTTGTAAGAAAATTTTTTGACAAAAAAACTTGAGAACGGGTTAAATGTAGGGGAGAAATTCGACAAGCATAAAGCACGGGCATTGAAATGTTTTCGTACATTCGACGACGTTTAAAAAATCGAGTTTTCTTGCCATTCTCATACGCTCCGTTTCGCGGAACTTTTACCCTTTCATTTCGAACCCCTTTTCCCAGTTAAACCCCTACTTACGGCTGACTGACTCCACCTTATTTGCCATACTGAATCGTCGGGTAACGTCGAGTAATCCGAAGGGAAGAACGGGACAACAAAGGTAAAGGCTGTAAACCAGCCTCTAGATACTCTAGAGTCTCGGGTCTATCTTTGGACTTGAATGCTTTTAGTTGTTTACTCGCCCCCGGTTATCTACTAAAGTTTTACCGTAACGTGCCTAATTTCAAATACCCTAACTCCTAGCCCCAGGTTATACGTGGAAAGTTTTACCATGTAAACCTCACGTTCTCTTGCCGCACGATAGAACTTATCGCACAATTATTATACTCATGTTTATTACACATTATACTCGGCCAATGGTTGACCGCACGATTTAAGGAGGTAAAATATACACGAAGTCAAATATGGCCGCCTTTAAACGGTCGATTTCCGTTGATCCTGCAAAAAATTACCCTCATGGTCCGGGCCATTCCGTAGAGAAATTGTTTCAGCGAAAAGGAATCCTCGACTCGCGTACCCCCACGTGTCGCTATTCGCGGGTTTGCTAAAAAAGGCATTTATTTCCAGGGTCAAACGAGGCACGCCCAACTCTCGAACTCTATATCCAGTATTTTTTTACCGAAATTTGTCGACGTCTCGAACCCCGTCAATTCTTAGAGTAAGAACAAATCTGCCCATTTTATCAATATCGGATAAAAACTGTCGGATTTCTTAGACCTTTTCAAAACGTTGTGCATATTATGCGAATCATAGAACGGTTTGCTATACTCGTCAGAAAATTTATTGCAAATTTACATCTCCTAGTTTTTGCATAAAATTTGAGTAAAAAAAAGATTTTGTTCGTGGGATTTCCTGTTCCTGAAAAAAATACCATTGCAATCACACTAACGCGCGATACGACAGTAATCTACAAACTTTTAGCACCTCTTGTTTGTTGAGTTTGTATACCAACTCCTCAGAACCCGAAGGTCTGTACCAGCTATAGCGGACGTCAAAAAGCTGTGATATTGATCGAAGCTCGGTTCAATTTCTCTAAAAGCTGTTCTCTGCGGCAGAAAAGCGGTCGAGATTTACTCTAAAGGCTTCGAAGTCGGCCAAGGGCTAAGGGCTAGAGATTCGCTTCACGTCTCAGTCTCGTAAGCCGTGAAATTTCCACTTCTTACCAGACGAGAAAATTCCCGTGCAGATGATATGCAAACTTGTACAGCTGTCTTCGTAATATGTATAATGAATAATATATCGCGGCCCCGTATCCACGAAGATATATATATCACATGCATGCAACATTATACAGTTTTTATCATACGGAAAATAAAATGAAACAAAAACTTCAAGTCTGCCCCTATCCACACTTACATACATGTAAGATGTGATCGGGTTCAATATTTCTTCCCCTATCCGACCACCTCCTTCTGGCTCGTCTCTCCGAAGCCTCCTTCCTTGCCATTACCGCCCCCGTAAGTGCAGATTCGTGTTTACGTTCAGGCTTCTACCAGCTAAGCTTACGTTTGCTGAGCTACCTTCCACTCGCTATATTCTTAGATTTATGATTCGTATTCGATGTAGGTCAGATAACTCCCCTTATGCATTCAGCCATCATACGTGCGGGATAGATTCTTTATAGTTTCCCCATTTTCAATTTCTCAAATCCGTCCTGCTGCAGCCAGTGTATTGGATCGAAATGATCCGGATCTCCGCAATCATCATCCGCTTTATACGCGTAAAGAACGAAGCGAATTGCTGGGGTATATTTTAATTCATACTTTTACCTCCCTAAGCTCTTATTCTCCTTCTCATCTCACTCCCTTTTCTCGATCTTTTGGTTCAAGGACAATAATCTCACGGGAGAGCTAAAGTAAGATTTTAGAACGAAGCGCAAAAAGAACGGTAATCGATATTTCTCGTACTTTACACTGAATCGTAGATCTTATCTCTACGAATTTTGTACAAGTACCGAAATACAAGTTAGGCAATAGTCTGTTCGAAAGAACCTCTCACGAGGCGAGGCGTTCTACTGACAAGACCCTTCGCTGTTCTACTCGACGTTTTCCACAAAATCAGAGCTTCGTTTTCTCCCTTTCTACCCTTGAGAGTTTCATCAGTGTTTTTCATCCATTGTTTACCTCATACATTCACGCGAAGTATTATTATTATTATTATTATTGCTGTTATTTTACACGCGGGTGAACAGAATATTTCCCATCTTAAAGAAAATCAAACATTGACTCGCCCCTGAAATATCCACGTACTTTGATATCACTTTGCTTTTCAAATCTGTATAATATATATTTTATGGCAAAATGAAGATTCCTCTTTCCGCATATACGATTCTACTCTCACGTAATAATAACACCCTTCCGATACCCGAGAATGTAACAAATAACCCACCGTCAGTTTCCGCTTTTCCCTCTGCCCCATTTCTTTTTCAACCTCGTCATTTTTCCTCCTTAAGTTTTCACGCGTACATCTAGAAACGAATTTCACATAGGGAAAGATAAGGGAGCGGGATGGATGCATATTCATTTCATTTTCGCTTTGTTTCTCTGTTTTTTTCCACCACGGAAGATGAACAAGGCGGGAGCTTTCACGAATGACTGCAAGCCCGCGGCTGTGTCTTCGCGTGAAGCTTTCGTCGTTGGATAGGTATCAGGTGGTGGAAAAGTTCTGTGAGACGTGGAAAGCCCTACGCGGTTTCAAGCCACCCCCAACGGCGAGATAAATTTTATTTTATCGCCGCCTCGACCACTCGCTTGCGACTACCTACATACTTGAAAATTTTCAACTGCCTTCTCTCTTTGATCGCTATCGCGCCTCTTCGGCAATTCTGTCAAATAAATCCTGGCCGTATTGCGGGGTTTCGTGCGGAAACACGCGATCTAAGTATTCGGGGAGTAAAACACAGCCATAACGACGGAGAGTTGTTAATCAAGATCACCGAATTTCTACATCGTTTCTGGAAAGATAATAACCGCTAGTAGGCTGCTGCAGCGGGGAAAATGATAGGGAAATCCGATCCTGTATCCCGGATCTGGGCAAAGTTTTAATAACGGATCTGGACCCTTGCCTTGTCTAATGATTACGAATACACCCACCTTCCTACACACCGAGATACGTCGATTTGTCGAGTTTGCAGCGATAACGGTTTTAACCCCACGTTTCCTCGCGTATAACTTGCAAGTTTATAATCTCCCTTTTAACGGGGTTAATTTACTGTACCTACAGGTAGAATTTCTCCGTATACTCATATAGCGAATATTATTGTATATATAGAATGATGAAAATAATTATGGAAATTTTATATTGAACAAAATTCAAGTATCAAAAATCAGAAAATATACATCCCAATTTATTTCCATATATGGTATTATTCTGGTTGAAGAAAGAAAGAGAAAAATAAAAACATTATTTAGTCTGAATAATTATGGCTGAAAAATGTATTTATTTATTTATCCATTCATTTGATCGTATGCAATTCAACTATGGTTAGTATTTTGACCGTTTCAGTTTATTTGCACCATATTATATATTTAAGCCTTTATACTTACGATTGCGGGGTAAAACTGACGTTGCCAGAGGCATTTGTCAAAAGCAATAAAAAAAGGGTAAAAAATGTACGTTATATCATATCTGGACGAGCTCGAGGTTTTCGTAAACACGAAGAAATGCGGGGTTCTTCATGCCAGAGAAAAATACCGATTCGAACCGTGTCGCAGAACTGGACACACAGATTCGTCAATATTTTTTATCATTTCTGACAAATTATCCGCCACATTATATAGAAGATTGATCGTTCTTCGAGCTAAATACACCCACATTTCTTTTTCGTGTTCGGTTGAACTTGAACAACCAATTTCCGGTTCGAAGGAAATTTATAAATTCTTGAGAAAACAAAAATATTGATCATTATATTTTTTTTCTACGTAAAATATCTCTCTCTTCTTTTTTTTTTTAACTTAATTTGATTTTATATTATCATCATATTATTCGAGGGTTGATTGTTGTGGGGAGGAACACGCCCCTCAATCTTAATTGTGATACTCGCTTTAATCTCGTTTCATTGAAAGCTTCTCCTTCGCAATTTCCCTCCTTGTAAATTTACAGTAGGCAAAAACGTCGCGGATCTCGTTTACCGTTAACTAATTAAAATGGTATTTGGCTTTTGTGTTAAAAATTCGCAATTTCACCTACCGAAGATAAAAAAAAAACAAGCTAAAAAAGTTCCATGGAAAATCGCTTCGAATTAGTCGATGGCAGAGCAAGATTTTATTAGCCTACTATATAATCGAGAGTACAATTCAATTTGCCTAATTATTTTATGTTCCTTTATCACGCGCGGATTCTAGAAACGTATAATCAAGAGGCGACAGCTTTAGGTTGTCGCAATTTATTATCACCGAAGAATTCCCGGGAAACGCACGCAATCTCTGACGAGTATCACGACCAGAAAGTGCGATTTTATTCAATTCACAAATTCCATAAAATCCGAATAAAAATAGAGCGTTCAATTTTGATAATTTTTTATCATATTCAAAGGCAGTATCTCTGATGTACTATATAATAACCATTTCGAAGAAGTTAGCAAGTTTTTAACGCCTGCAGGATTCCACTAGGCTGCAATAACTCAGCAGTGATTTTAAAACGTTGTTAAAAATTTACGAGGGTTAAAACAAAAAAAAAAACAGCAAAAAACAAAAACCAGTCTCTATAAACTATCTTCCCTTTAAGCGTCTGATTTATAGAGAAAAATGGCTGAAGTTAGAACCATTTATTAATGCCCGTTTGTTCTATCCAACCCAAACAGCTTTTCAGTTATACCTACACTTCGTTCCTACGACTAAATTCTCGCGTACATATTACTGTCATGAATTATCAAATCATATAATAATCTAATTTTAATCAAATATTTTGTCACCCTGGAATGGCCGGGAAAATATAAACACGAAAGTATTTTTGAAACCAATTTGCGGATTTGTTTAATTTCACCCTTCAACCGCACAATAAATGTTACAAATTTTCGCGGTTGGAGATCCACCGAGTCATAAAAGCCACACGCGGAAAACTCTCCGTACACATACCTATATCCATATAATGTAATTGTTGTAATTCCTCTGGAAAGCGGTCCGTTTCGTATACGCATACATGTGCGAGTAATATATTGTATATCCGTCCTTTATGGTCGCGGGGGCATCAGATAATTCAAATAAAACTGCTATATCATACTAAAATGTTACAAATTGTTCAACCGCACGCGATAAGCGTTGTGACAAAACTGCATCGTTTGTTCAAATACGGTTTCCACCGTCAATTAATCGAGCACACAAATCCGCGTGTGTCTGTTAAAAATCTCGATTCTCATATTCAAATATTAGCACTGACCCGCGATGAGTTGCCAATAATAACAGCTAAAGCATTGCGACTATAAATTCCGCGATAATTACCTAGTTCAATCGAATAAATCGACTTTATACTCCCCTCTGACTTCCCGAATCGATGGTCTAGCGTTTTACAGACCGTCCAACTCTTTCCCCATTAATTTTACCCCACACGTGAACGCAGAGATAAAAGAAAGAACCTGGCTCGTTATTCGCTGCACTCCTACTGCCCCTTCACATATATCCTACGTATACCTATTCTACATTCAAATATAGATTTCCAGGTTCCGCAGCGAGATTGCTAACCAAGACTTCTGTGTTAATATATCGCTATCGCATTAGGCAAATCGTCGAGCCTCGGCGTCCAGAGTAGGGTGCAGGGTGGCGAAGTTGGGGGATGAGAAGTAAGAAGGGGAATAAGGCTCGCACTTTATGGAAAGTAGATAGTAAGTCGCTCGGCTCGGCTCGGCTTGGCCTAAGATACTGCGGCGATGCGATGCGATGGGCAAAGGGGTGAACTCGGAGGGGTTGGTGGAAAGGAGCCTAGCGTAATTCTTACGAAACCGGGGTATCTCGCTGGCCTTATACCTTCTAACACCCGCAAACTCTCCATAAACTGGGAAGCGCACGCTAAGCTTTAAGGATTATTCCTAAAGCCGTTGGATACCTGGGCAAGGTTATATAATCGTTGGGAAACGTCCAATATATTTCAATGGACGTCCATTTTGGAATTTAATTGAAAGCCCGGCTTCCGTTCGTGCAGCTCCCGCACACCTTAGGTAGATATTGTTGCTTTCTAGTCCCCGAATTAAAGCTGGGCATGAGTTAACTTCTTGGCTACGACAATTAGCCAGAAAGACCAATTAGTACTTCGCGTATTTAATTCCAAAACAATTTTACACGCGTCCGAGTTAAGCCCAAGCCCTTTTACCTCTTTACCGATAAGACGGATGATCTATCCACGCAACGGGATATCCCCTTTGGCCCTTTGGCAAGAGATTGTGCTGACGTTTCCGCGGTCCAGCTGACAACAAGTAGTTAGCAAATGGCTCTTTGAAATTTGCTGATTAGCGATTCCCTGCAGCGCATGGCTTCCTTGGGCAACGTCCCACCATCCTGCCACCCCCTCGATCCTAGAATGATAATGGATTCGGTAGCTAGCTCAGGTCATTAAGGGAAAGGTCATCGGTTTGCCCGATCTCAACGTCAAGTAATGGGGGATCCATTTGCGGGCCAATTTCGCTTCCATATACCGTCCACGTTGTTCAGTTTTCGTTACTTCAATTATACATCGTCCCGGAAGGTTTGCTGGGTTATCCATCAGCTTGGACTCTTGCTTTGCGATTAGTGAGACAAAAAGATGTCGAAGAATTGGACAGATTATGAGAAGAAATGTCGTTAACTTTTTCCGACATGAATATATATCTCTGAAGGCAGAATTTAAATACGGAAGGAATGATCATTATACCATGATTATTATCCTTCTTGTTATTATTATCATTATTGTTAGTTTGAACAACCCTCTTGAGACGACCTTCTGGGATATGGGCTCGCGTTAGAACTTTCACGTTTCGGGGATATGAACGAGAAAGTTAGGAATCTCTCGCGGGACAATGTGTTTAAAATAGATTTTTCACAACACCTACTGTAACGTGGTATTTTGATGAATCCCAGTTACAAGGGGACAAACTCGAAACCGTACAGCGTAGCGTGGACAGGTACAGTACCGAGAACCGATTAAGAGTCGCTGACACGTCACATGACCCATCTAATCAGAGGGATGATCCGGACATGGAAATAAAGGCTATATAAGCAGGAGACACTGGTCACTCAGCCTATTCTTCGCTCCAGTTCACGCTACGCTACAAGTACTTCGAGTATCGAGTGTCGCTATCGTTATCGAGTTTTAATTAAAATAGTGTATGCAATTTTTTTGAAGTCAATTAAGGTAAGGTCTTGATTATTTCTGTGAAGACACGACGTAGTTCGTATAAAAGTCAGGTTTATCGTTTGGTTTTTGAGATACGAAGCTCGTCTATGGTTAATTTATCGAACAACCTCGAGTCTGACTGAATTACGTAGATCTTATATTGCTTTCTGGCTATTACCTATCGTATGGCTTTGTGAATTCGGCATTTTCAGTGTCGTTAATATTGCTTGTGCATGAAAATAGTAGAGCATACCTTTCCTGAAGTACCCTGAGTGAAGTTAGCCGCGAGGGCTTAGGCAACTCCTAATTTCTATTGATTATGCTTGAAAAGATTGACGGAAACTTGATAAAACAATGAGCAGGAGATCTGAGGTGTTATTTTTCACAGTCAGCAGCTAGCCTGTCTTTGCCTATACGCATACATATATGTATGTGATATACGCGGACTTCCGGCGCGAAGGGATCGGGAAATGAACACGACCCAGCCCTGACCTTATATCTGATTCGGTGAATAGATTCGAATAGAATCAAACTCCGTTCCGATTGGATGCCTCGCAGGAAACAGTCCTGGATCGCAATTGCTATCGTGGCATTAGCTCAGCAGTTGCAAATCACGCAGTGGAGTGGATTTGGCTATATTCCTCGCGGTCTGCTAGCCCTACGCTGTTACACCGCTACCTACATTCACCCCGCTCATCATGGGCACTAGCTGAGTTCATCAAAGGTGGTTTCTGGCTGATACTATTACCTCGTTACAGAGGATTTACCCGGAATATCGATACCCGGAAACCAATATGCGCCGCAAACAGGTACAGGGAAATATAGGATATACAGGAGTTGAATTATCCCTGGATGATCTGCGTGGATAATTAATAGGTTAATCAAGGATCGATGTTATTATATCGTCGAAAGATTTCGATGAAATGGAAATAGAACAGTCTTATCGCTATAATCAACGATACAGTAAACTTTTGCGCACACGTACGTATATTCGTGTTATTCCACAATTCCGTTTGTAAGTAGGAAAAGTAATTTAAAACTGATTGCACCGGCTCGCCAAAGATAACTCTCGTTGATTGCAGAGCTAATTAAATGTTTACATTTCGCGGTGGGAATCGGCTGAACAAACTGATCGATAAGATCGACGTGCGTACATAACGAAGTCTGTAATCGTTTTGAGAGACGAAGGAGAAAAAATTGATACTGAAATAATAAGAAGGGTGGAAATTCTACCTCGTTTCGTGGGATGGAAAGTTAACCGTGGAAAATAATCAGGTGGGAAACAGTTGGAAGAAGAGAATTGCAATATCACGTGCTAAGCTACGGGGTCAATGAACTGCGAACATGTCATCAAGGCTGGAAGGAAACACGGAGGTATCTGAGTACGTGGAGTGGTCGACCCTCGGAAAAGTTGATCCTTCACCGTCTAGGAACGCGGTGGTAGTAACCCTCGAACCCAATGACGTTGAAGAGCACGCAATTCTGGTCAAATCAACCGTGAGCTTCTTCGTCAGGATATATCGAGGGGTCGGCTGATGCGGATTACGAATAACCCAAACCCTTTAACGATGACTTTCAGCTTTTCATGAAAGGATTTTTCATCCTGGATATTATACAGAGTCTGCTTCACTGATCAACCGATTTTTTCAACCATGTAGTACATCCTGCGAAGGCAATCCGAGGGTACGATTGCTCTGTTAGGATTATTTTCCCCGCTCCAAATCTCCGAGTGGATAAATTCTCACCACCTTTGATAACGGATCTTCAAATTCCTGTTCTCCTCTCAAAGATTCTTTGACGATTATCGGTTTTCTTCACTGACCCAGATCTGGTTTATTTTGACTGGAAAATCCTTCTCGGGGTTTTAACCGTTAATGGAAAATAATTTCATTTTACGTTTCGATTTAAGAGAGACTGTGCGCGTCAGTTGTGTCTGGATTTTATTTCGCCGGCGGAGTTATCTGTCGAATTATGTTTGATGGAGATGCAAACGATACGGTACGAGCAAACCTCCGGAACTTTGTTGGGATGAAGTCAAAGGCTATTAAATTGAGTTGGAAATACGCGATGTTTTGTTTCGTTAATATCAATGCCTGAAAAGATTTCGGAGATACTATTTCGTTGGACCCTTTAGATTTTCGGGATTTTCGTATACGTATTAACTCCGGCTCCCCCATTCGAGGATTTCATCCAAGCTTCGCTCTGCTCGCTATCTATTTCGCGTTTTAAATCTCTCTCTCTTGTTTCTGCAGCTCACCTTGATAATTACGTTCATTAAGTACGACAAAAGCCTTTCTCATGCCCAAGACCAAAGCAATGAAGCTAAATTTGATAACTCTCTGTTCTCGTTTATGCCCTTTAATACAACGAACTTTTCGTCTCAGTTTCCGAAATGAAAATCTTGAGCGGAGAGAGCGCCAGAGATTGCCAATTTTTCATTCTTCTTCTTCTTTTTATTTCTCTCCGAGTTTCTAAGGCGAACCAATGAGAAGGGTCGAAGGAGAGGGATTAGGGCTTACTTACTTTTGAAAGAACCGTTAAGACACTGCAGGACGTATAACGAAAATTGAATTGCTTGTGTTTTTCAAAAGTCCTGCATACGACAAGGAAAAAACTTGCGTAGAAAATCTTAATGCAAGTATTTATAACAAATGCGGTAACTATTTTCACTCAACAGTTTACAACCGCATTTACAACGGTGAGAAAATTACTTAAACTTCGTCTATACCAGCTGCTTTTATTCTTCAAAATGATGGAAAATTGCTCCGAAAGTTACGAGCACTTTAATCTGCAATTACCAAAGCATTTAAATGAAAGGAGGTGGCAGTCAGAACGAAAGAAGGGACGCAGACAACCGTCTCACTATTAATTTACAATTAACAACGAAATCATAAACTTTATATCGACGATTATTTTTATGCATCTTAAGCTCACTCCGCAATTAGTAAACTCCATCGACTTACAGCTCGGAAACAATTCCGTTTCTACTAGCTGAAGATCACTCGAGGAGGGGGCGACGAGTACCAAGTAAAACCGGGAAAAATTGCGAAAAATAAAAATCGCTGCGTGCCTTTTTTTTAAAGGTTTAACCTCAGTCCATTCCGTCTGAATTCCATGTCTGTTTCTTTGTCAAATGTGATGAAAGAGCCTTTCTAATCAGGCAGCTGTTTAACGTAGAACGGTGCAATATTTCGTTGAAATTTTTTTGAATCCCTTGGGTCTGACGATGAGAGCTTAAAGGGATTGAAGGTTGGGTAAAATAAAGTAAAGGTATACGGAAAAGGGAAGAGATTCTTCCGGACGTCCGGGTTTACCTAACCGAAAGAGACAATTCTTGGCAATGAATCCAGTTAACGTCAGAGGAAAGGATCAACCTAATAACTTTTACGAAGGGGGTTGGCTTTGCCGAAAGGACTGATCGACTTTACGATAATCTAGACCTACAATATAGATGAAATAAAAACAATAAAAATAAGGCTTAGAGGATTGAGGATACGTTGATGGCGGTTAGATTTTTTATTATTTCTTCTTTTTTTTCGGATTTTCTTTTTCTTCCATCATCTCTGCAGGGAATTTAACGACTTCAATGAAGATATTTAAAAATATATATATCGCCGTATATCCTTACGAAAATTGTTCAATTTATTGGATCGGATAAATGAGGGAAAAAACCGTGAACTACACGGTGGTACCTACACCGGCTTCTAAAGAGCAACGTGTTGACTGCAGGCATAGAGACGTTGACTACGGTATCTAAAAGGCCTTAGAGCATCGGGACGTCATTGTAAATCGATATTCGTTCACCTGTGAGCAATATAGGAAGGATTGTGTCTTCCGGACAATAAAATCGCATACATCAAAGGGTAGTGGACCACGGATGAATAAAAAGAAGTCAATTCCTCTGCGAAATTTCTATCAATGTTTTACTCGTAGATATTATTGCCATGGTTTCATCCCTCTCTTAAATCAAAGGCTTCTATACCGAGAGAATATTTTGACTCGATGCTAAAAATGTCGAACCTTTTTCCCCAATCTAATATTCTCATTGATGTCATCCACGACTTGTCCTTTTTCACATACCTCCGAGCTGCTCGTCCATTAACAATATTTAATATTTTCATAGAGTCGCAGAACTCGGTCACCTATTTACCAAGCTTTTTCATGTACTCTAGGCGAACGTATAGACAGGTGTGGGTGTACGTGTATCTCTTTGTACCATGAATCAGGGCGTAGTTACTGCATCAACGCTGCTGGGTCTGAGCCTAGCATGTGAACCGAAAATAATGTGGTGAAAAAAGATGTAGAAGTGATATGGAACAGGTTACGACACTACAAAACACACTGGAATACACTGGAACGCGTCGCAGCTTCATCCTCTACCCTAAACTCACCTCATTTGCGGAGCAGCAGCCTCGTCTTTCATGTTTATGCTCCAATTAGCGCTTGAAAAATTCTAGGACCAAAATTACACGTTGACCTTTCAGAAGAGTCGACTATATCAAGCCTAGATATGATTGAGCTAGGCTTATTCGTCGAGCGATAGAAAAATTGCTATGAAAAACGTGGAAATAATGAAATAACAGAAATTGGGGTAATTTTAATACGTATTTGATGCCATGTGAAATATTTCATTTGATTTGCGTACACCAGGTAGATACATGCAGCGAAATATGTGACGCGGAAAAATTCACAGCTATCGTAAAGTATTGAACGTTGAACAGCCGTTGAGGACGGATTGTTTCTGAAATTGAACCCCTTTACAATTTCGGTTTAACGGCCTACAGGGACCATGGAGTATGTGGAACGGAAAAATAGCCGGGACCAAAAATACACACAAATTTAGTACGGTGTTCAATTAAAAAAAGGGAATGAAAAAAAAGGGTCCAACGCACGCACCGCCCATCGGTCGCTTGTATGAAATTGGTGAAAATTTTAATTGAACATTCTTGAGATTCGTTTCAAGCAGACAATTTCCTGATCATATTTTTCATCGGTTCTATGAATTCTTACGCTTTTATGTATATGTACCTCAAATCCTATACACATATATATCATACATACACAGTTAGGGAATTTTTTTGCTCGTCTGCATTTGGACGCATAGAAATGTTGATTCTGTTTTTCGAATCGAATAACTCTTTATGACGATAGTGTACAGAAATTTCACCGTTGTTTTATTTTTCCGAGAGTATAGAGTAATCAGTGTTGAAGATAAATAAAAATCAACCCCCTAGTGGCGTTCGGTAACAAAAGCCGGTTTATTCAGCGGTGAAATTTTCCGTTTAATGAAAACATTTTTTTGCTTTTTTCTTTTTTATCTATATTGTTAATTCTAGTCAACTATATTAGATACAAGTACTGTCGATGGCTCGTTTTATTACTCGTATATCTTCGCTATTGCGTGCCAATTGTCCACCAGCTAGCTAGTTCATCGATTTTCCATAAAATAACATACAACTTATCTTCAACTTGTATATTTATCCCTCTGCATGAACGCAGACGTTCTATCGTCGATCTATTTCCGGGAAATTTGCAAAATAATCACAGACCCATGTCAATAACAGCTTTCAAGCTCCTCTGCTACTGACGTGCAACGATCACGACTTTGATACACGAACGAAAGTTGAAAAATAGAAAGATCTCATTTCCAGTCCATTTATCCTATAGAGACCAAAGCTTGTTTAACTTCTGGTGAAACTAGCTGCAAGTTTCTTTCGACACTGAGATTCATGCTAAAAAAATACAAGTCAGAAAATTGGGTTTTTATTGGATTCCCCCCTTCTTTTTTGTCGAACATATACCTATCTACCTTGTATATCTTCTTTCGAAATGATGAGTTTAAAAATTTGCAGCAGAGATTTTCTGGCAGGGATTCCTTACTATCCTATGTTTTGTACCTGAGGTAATTAATTTTTGTATACGGTCAAATAAACCTGGCCTGAGTAAATCTCGTCTTCGTGTATTATATGCGATTTTATAAGTAGCATCAATTTGCAAACTCGAGGGTTGCATTTCTTTAACTCTTTTGTGTTTTAATTGGGTAAAGAATCGCAGTTCTTTAGAAACATACTAATGAACCCTCTCAACAAACCTTCGCCGTAATAATTATACAGGAAAAGATATATAAGGAAAGGAAGAAAAAAGAAGAAAAAAATTAGGTACGTGTACTGAGATTATTCCAAAACTCTTACTGCGCCTAGAGGAGAAGCAATTGTATGTACCCATAACTTGGATGTCAAACTGACATTTCGCACGTCTGCAAACTGGAAATAAAACAAACTGATTCCGAAGTCTTCAATCCCCCAGAACCCGGCGATAACCAAACGTCATCTTCGCTTGAATAATGTAGGTGTACGTACGTTTTCGCTACATCGATATCGGACAAACGTCTAAGTCCCGATGAAAGTTGCGAGAGTTAGGAAAACCTGGAAAGCTTCTTGTGACAGAAAAATGTCTCGAAAAATCGTCGAGAAATGAAAAAAAAAAAGGCATCCCTCTATAATTCTCTGCAATTTCGTTTGAATTATTTCAGAGCTGTTTTACATCGCGAAACTTTTATTCAAAATATTTCATCTCATTTGTCAAAGTTTGGAAATTATACGTGAAAAAAAAAAAAAAAATTCTCGTGGAATGAAAAAGTTTCAGGGGTTGGTTATGCCCGTTTTAACCACTTCTCTTCTTTTTTTTTTTTTTCCTTTTTTTCTTTTATGTGGAGACATATAAAATGCATGAATCGCGACTTTAAGCCCTTTCGCTAGCCAGAAAAGTTTCGCTTAAATCTGCGGCTGGAAACTCAGTGCGTTTACTTATTAAACGACTTATCTTCATAGGAATGGTCCAAGTTTTTCAATGCTCTACAGTAGATACCTTATATCATCGAAAACTGAAACTTTAGTTTCCGTCTCGTTTCCCATCTCTTCCTGCAGTTACATTCCCTTCCTAGATTCTTCTCGTTAATTCTCTTCGAGTGGAAACGACTCCCTCCGTGCGGACTAAAACAGAGATGAATTTGTAAAGAGAAAACCAAAATTCTTCGTTCGTCTTCTCATCCTCTCGAATACCTATGAATGGTTTTCGGTTATCTAGTTACTCAGCTTCGGTATTCGCCCAGGAATTATATACCTTCGTTACGTTGACGGGTTGAAATTATTTATAACGACCCAGAAACAGGGCAACGATTAGTACCACATTAATATCCGCGATATGAAAACGTTGATTAATTAGTCCTTTATTAAAGCCGCTAATTGAATCACGTTCGAAAAGCCATAAAACTGAGAGTAAAAAATATGGAAAATCCACCCCCGAGGATGACGTCAGCCCTACTTCATTTATGAATGAAATCTGTCGCGTCACGCACGCTTTTGTTATCTGTATACATGAAGATATCGACGTCACACGCGTGTCAATTCGACAATAAAGCTTCTCGGATGCTACAATAGCTTTTGCCTCATTGTCAACGCTTCGTATTCTAGTTTTACGGATTGATAGCAACGCGGCTATCGGGCTTCCGTCACGTTGTGCTTACTTTTCATACAAAAAAAAAAATCTCTTGTCAGTCCAATATATTTACCCGTCCCGAGTAGCTTTTCCAATTTCAAATTTATTCGCATCTATATAGTTTCGAGCATGCAGTGTACGAATTTTTTCCTCAAATTGTGTAACTTTTCTCCTGTATCTAACGCGGATCGGTGGGAATCTATAAACAAAAAACTGACGCTGGCAAAAAGCTCCCGAGATCAAGTGAAAATTCATGAATCTCTACGTAGCGAAAAATTGTAGAATTTTTCATCGTGAAATGGCAAATTCTCTCATTTGGACCCTGGACTGGACTCAGTAACTCGCAATTCCGGGAGTCCGCATCAGCCACAGGCCAGGCTTTCCTACAATTAAATATGCACGTGTGTCTTGTATATAAAACACGTAGAAAGGTAATTTCAGATGTAGCGCACAGCGCGTATGTGACACCGTCCTGCGCCGCTCGTTAGACTCACTTTATGATGTTACTTCCCAATTAGAAGGATCGTTTAATCTCTGGATTATTAACACCGCGAAGGATATGACGGTGGCAAAATTTCGAAATTGAATGAATATAGAAGAGAGAATTAGGACACGTACTTGACACCGGTATCATAGGTATTAACGAAGAGATGAATTAACTGTTTGAGTAATAATTGTTCATTAAATCAGTGCAGGGATTAATGGAATGAATGGAGTTGGAACGGGATAGATAGTGAATGAAACTTGTAGGATGTAAAAATAAATGCTGCAAACGTCAAGCGGCATTTTCCATCCTACGCGAATTTTTATTTTTGTATTATGATGTCACATATGTATGTAGTACATCTGTCCGTGGAGAGAATGGGAATTTAGAATTCTCGGTATCGCAAGTTACGCTCTTTTCTTAAAAATTGCTCGAATTTTCTACCAGCCACTTTTCTTACCTCGTGATAATATCATCTCATTATTAAGAGAGTCACTCTCGTAGCAGCAGCGGCAGCCTCTCTTCTGCAATATTAAAACTGATGACGTCGTTGGGAAAGATTTTGCTGGTTTTGCAGTTTTGTCCCCCGATTTGTCCCCTCGCCGCTCCTTTCCTTTCCTTTCCTTTCCTTTCCTCTTTTCTTCCTTCCTTCGCTTCCCGCTATCTTCACACTTCGCGGCACAAAACAGACCTCTGCTACCGGTTCTAATGCATTGGAACCGTCATTGTTAAAAGTTGGTCTTTCGCGCTGTTCGCAAACCGGGAAAAGTTCTCGTCTTCGGCAGTAACATATATACCATCTAGTATGTATTCTGTATAGAGAGATACTATCCGCGCACTCACATCCAACACGCACTAACACACGAGCACCACTTGCGCCTCCTCCACTTTGTCCGTAACTAATTATCTACCAAGATCGAAGAAACGAGGATACGAAGAAAACCAACAACAACAAGAACAAGAACAAGAACAAGAACAAGAACAACGGGCAAGAATTTGATTAATAAACCGCTGATAAAAGTACTTTTGCTTCGTTACCAAAGTCAGCAGCGTCTTTCAACGTGTAGTTTCTGCAATCCGCTTGTACTTCGTCTTGGTCTTAAACAACCCTTACCTCCTCAAGCCAAAGTCAAACTCATTAGAAACTAAAATATCAACATTACATCCAACGATAATTATCACCAATTCTTGGTCCACGATTGTTCATTATCTTTCTCTCGTTTAATGAGTGATCAAATATTCTGACGTCAGTTCTGTGATTATAACGTACAGCGGAGAATCAGCTGTTCGTTGCTCGAGTCAACAGCGATGTAAAAGAGCGTCGGTGTAGTTGATTAAATAAAGCTTTCAGTTATACATTTACACATTTTTCATACTGTTTGGCTTCTTTGATGTTAAAAACGGCGTTGATTAGATTAAAAACACTTCTTTCCTGCTGGTTATCACTCGATTATAATTGTACATATGATATCGTACACAACGCGTTGTTATAAATTATTTTCGAAGAATTTTCAGTTCGTCCTCGAATGAAATTATTTCTTTTATTAAACCGAACTACTTTGAGGTTTGATTTAAACGTTGGCGCGATTCACCTAGGTCAAGGCATCTCTAAACTCTTGATTGCTGTCTCCGACGTTCACTTAACCGCAGACACCGAAAAGATCCGCATTTGATCTTCGATTCGGTAAAATGTTCGTCAATACTAAGACCTCGACGTTCCGAACGTTTTGCGTCGAATATAATCCGCGCATTTTTCATTCACGTCATACGAAAGACGAGAGAGTAAAAAAAGAACAGGATTTCGATCGATTTTACTGCAGTGCTTTTCCAAAACCTTTCCTCATGCCACAGCTGAGGGATGCTGCATTCAAATTGACTCGAAACTTGTTAATTACCGGATCTCACTCTCTCGCGTATTAATAATATTCAACGTACTCTAGCACCATTGGCAAATTTTTTTTCAACGTTATCAGCAGATTGCGAATAAGTCAGCAGACCTTTCTCCGCCAATGAGATATCGAATACACGTCTTACCCGCCACATGTCACTATTCTTGAACCAGTGACGGAAGATAAAATCTCTTCGTCTGTAGAGTGAACGGAATTTTAATCTTCACTTGAAAATGTAAAAAAAAAAAGAAGAATTTGCGAGTATTTTTGCAACCCCTAAGAATCGAGCGGCTCCGAAATGAATTATTCTCAAAATTGTTGGGAGAATTTGATTCAATCAATTGACTGATTAATTATCTCAATTCTATGACGATTTACGGTTTCAGGACGCGCACATGGATCTTTTATAGACGATGAAATAAAATCTGCGAGGTTTACGCTGCCGCGGTCCGGCGTAACCTGTCGACGAAACGCAGAATCTCTACCTCCGAAGCCGCGATAATATACCTACGGCATCAGAGCTTGCGCGCTGAGTGCTTGCACTCCAGTTTCGGGAATGATCGGTTATCTTCGTTCTACACCCTGGTAAAGCCTTAAGCTTTCAGGGTGGCGTACCTATCTCGCGAAGCAAGACGGGATCCCGAGCAGAAGAACTCTCCGCGGGTTAGTAGGACTGACAACTGAATTTATATAAGTCTTCAGGGAGTAAAGCGAACTCCGGCTTCGAGAGAAGCACCACTTTGCATCATGCCTTGAACTCTGAACGGCGAAGGTCAACTCACGAGCCCCAGAAGGGATATGGAACAGAAAGTATTAGATCCAACTTTTATTTGAAAAAAAAAAAGAAGAAGAAATAAAAAATGAAAAAACAAGAACGTCGAAGGGTTTGGTCTCCCGTTTCGCGATGCTGCATAAATAGCAGATACGTTATATCGTCCGGAATATATCTTCTCTACTTGGATTCAAATAACACGAGACTGTCAAGTGGTTTTAATTGTTTCAACACAGAGTCAAGGCTACTCGCACCTACAGCTAGGACTTTCTAATTCAGCTCGACCTTCGTGGGAGTAAAGTGGCTGTTACCAGTGCGTGTGTTGTTACGGTAGCCAAGTTCATAAATTATGCAACTCTTTCAACGCCAGTTTGAATTCATATGACGAGAGTTATCCCCCAGGTTTTCACTCGGATTCAAACGTGATAAATTTTTGAATTATCTCAAGCCGCCATATGGGATAAATTGAAGAATTTTTTGATTGATATTCCGGATGCGATTGACTGACAAAAAAATAAAAAATAAAAAATAAAAAAACGCTGGAACTGGTTTATTAATACCATATCTATACCCCTGTATAAAGTACCTTTTGACAAATGTTCGGGGGATTGATGAAGGTCCGTTTTTCACCGCGGTTCAAATCAGTTACTTAAATCGCCCGATTCATCGACAGAATTTATTGCAACAATCAAAACCTATCCTTCAGTTAACGAATAGAACTAGGTCGAGATTCGTTAGACGATTCACTTATTTAATTTCCACGAAGTAGCTCCTCTTGTTCTATCCCCACTGATCATTCTCTGTCTGGCATGCTTAAGTAAAAAAAAATTCAATTCTCCTTGCGGCTTCGTTGATGAAAGATTGAAGAAAGATGCTCTCGATTCAGTAACAACTAATTTTTTTTTTTCAGTAAACTAGAAAACGGAATTCAATTATTATACAGTTGAACGTCGGTATCGGCTGGTGCAGTTGGCGTTCATAACGTAACAGCTTGGGAATGGTCAGTTGCCGGCTGTTACTCTGCACACCAGACCCGTTCCAAAACAATACAATTTAAACCGTAGCATTCAGAATTGCACTCTGTCCTAGTGACAAATTGCTTATGTAACCGTGCTATACACCCTTGCGTACAAACGCGCAGATACATGCACCGAAATTGTTCTATAATTCATGAAATCCTTTTCATTTATCACTGGAAAGTACACCGCGTCAAGGACTCTGTAAAATAATCTCTTCTCGTTCCTATTCTCTTAAAATCAGGAGCCAAAACTTCAGAGCCTAAAACTTTTCTCGCGTAATATCTGACCGGAAGGATAAATACGTCGCATCCTTATTGCTGGGTGATTCTGGAAATTGAGGCTGAAAGAAAAGCTCCAAGATCGAATCACTCGATCGTCCAACTCCAAGAGGATTTGGACTTCTCCATTTATTTTTTGATCGGAAGTTTGAACACAGATATGTCTTGAGTCAAATATTGTCTCAACGTTGATGAGATAATGGCATCTAGTTTAATTCGCCTTCTTTTTACTCTTGAAACAGTGTGTCTCCGAAATGTGAATTCCTTTCAAGAAAAGAACAGACAATCTTTTCACTATCAGCCACGTTCCGAGAACCAGTAGCAAAAGTACGATTATTACAAATCCTATGACGTCTAAAAGCAGATATTGATACAAAGGCATTCCGTGAGCGGATGTTCTCAGCCACGGAGCACCTTGATGACGAGCTACGTATTCTATCCAGTAGACCCCTTCCTCCAATGGCGATACAAGCCGATCGCGAATTGCCGCAGACATACGTTTGGCGGTCGATTTATAGCTGAAATAATGAATGGACGGATTACGCAATCGCGAATTTGATTTTGAGTTTGATCTGCGATTGACAATTGCGAGATCGTATTTAAGTTTTCTGAAAATCCATCGCCGCACGATGATTGTTGCAATTCCCGACAAATTTAGCACGCAAATTGAACCGCGATATGAGAGGCTAGACTGGAATGCCAGACGGACAATTTTGACGTAATATTTCCGAGTATTTAAAGAACGAAAAACAAGTCTACGAGATTCGAATAACATATCAGTTTGCAACGAGAGAGATAGCCGGCTCGATTTACTGCAAGCATATAAATGATCGTACATTTATCTTTTATATTTGGGAGAATTCTTGACCGGGGATAAAGTAAAGCTTGAAATATACCTGGGCTCGTGAAGCACCTTTCCCAACGCTGTTAAAAGAGTATCCTTGGTGATTTCGGAGTACTGAAGAACGACTGCGAAACCCTTTTCCTGAAGGATGGCCGCGTTTGTAGGCTGGTCACCATAAACCGGAATCACTATCATCGGTATACCGGCATAAACTGCTTCAGTGATGCCCAGCATTCCCCCGTGATAGATGAATGCTTTCACGTTTGGATGACCTGAAAAGAACTGATCTTCGTTAAAAAATGCTTCGTTTTAGTAGATAAAATTCAGATACATATCGAGCGACGTATTCTATGCTCTTGCGAATTTTCGTTCAACTGCAGAAGCCGTCTGGTGAAGAAGAACTCCGGATTTTATTCGCGTTGATTAAATTCAGTTTATAATTTACGTCAGGTAACTTTGACCGAAACTCACTAATTACATCGAACTGCGGTGACCACTTGACCGTTCTAACGTTCGCTGGAAGTCCTTCCGTCTGATTGCCTTCCCACTTCATTAGTACTCGTTGAGGCAGTGCAGCAAACGCGTCGAAAAAAGCCTTGCGTTTAACCGGAGACAAACTTTCGGTGCGGAGCATCGATCCTAAACTAAAATACACGACCCCATGCGTTGCACCGGATATCCAATTTTCCAAATCCTGAAAATAGAATCACGATGACTAGAAGTTTAACGAACATCGGATTGATTCACTTATATTATTAGCAATTAGTCGCTAATTGGCACTTTCCTACGTTCTAACCGTATGCCGATTTGCATTCAGATCAATTACCGAATGACTAATTACTTGCATCCAAATTTTGACTTCGTTCAACTATCGAAAATCTGTTATTCACGATTCTGCTTGATTAATAAATTTGGGGAAAAACTGTAAGTTTTATCGATAGTCGAGCTTTTGATGGAAATTCTGTGTGAAATTTCACTTTTAGCCTCCACGATATTAGGACAAGCAAAAAAAATGAATTTCACTTACCGGGGGAAGTGGTTTTTTCTCTGGCATATGAACGCCGCCAATTTCCTTCACTCCTGGAACCAAGGGTCTAGCCATGTAGTTCACAAAGTGTGTGTTCATCAGTATCATGCTTACACGATTTGCGATTTCCTCCAGCGGAGGCATTTCTTTGCCAAAATTTTCCCTCGCTATCTCTGTGCACAATTTGTCATAGTGGCTATAAACAATCTTATACATCCACGTTCCTACCAAGTTCTGAACCCTCTCAAAAAAATTCATATGCGTCGAGCCTCCCATCAATGAATTCGGTATGTACGATGGATTATCTGGGTTCATTATTCTGTCATTTACCCATGGAGATGGCGGTGATGTTCTCAAGCCTATATGAGGCGCTTCAAACTTGTGAACAAATCCGAGAAAACAATCGGTGTGGAAAATTTCGACAATTATAACATTGAATTTTTCTTCCGATTTTATAAGCCTCTGTACATTTGGATGCCGCAATCCCTTGCGACAAACAACTTCCACTGCGCGATGCATAAGGTCTAAAATTTGAAGTCGTAAAATTTCATTACGAATGAATTGAAATTTTGTCATGCAGTAAAATTCATTTGAAAAGAACACTGTGATGAAAATTTAAACATTTCGACGACAATATCGCTTTGCTTTTGTTTCTAATTTCTATAACGTGTAGCTACCCCTCATAATTCCAAAATAAGACTTCGATTCCATAACCTCCATCTTCCTAGAATTAAGACTTGGATTGGTGTCATCGGCGATGCTGATGTCATGATAATTCTGCAGAGGAATTTCGCGTGGAAAATGTCCAACGACAGTCACGTCGTTGCCACGTTTGGCAAGCTCTTCTAAGATTGGTGCAACAAATTGCCAGTGACTTTTTTCGTGTGAAGGCATCAAGGCGAGGATCCTAAAGCTTTCTTTAGCAGTCGTATATGCCACCAGCCCTAGCAGTACGAGTCCCATCAACCGTACAAAATCCATCTTTAAGACAACAATTTTATTTCATTTTATATTCGTAACGTTATTTTTAATTCACTCAGACTCTAATACTGAACATCAAATTGAACTGTTCGAAGGAAATAACAGAACTAACTAAGCAAGAGCTGTACGATGAACTCAATGATAGAGTAGTCTCGTGCTATAGCCAGTGCGGTATCTATCTCACTGACCCAGACCGATCATCAAGAGCCTTTCTTCGTGAAACCGTACGACAATAGCCCGTCACCTCTATCAGAGAACATAATATGACCTAATATACAACACATGATGTTACTATGTGTGGCAAGAGAATAGAAGTCCTTCTTAATCCAATCTAAGACTGAGAATCCAAATTGCCAGATTCTGTTTCTTCTCGGTTAGAGTCCAAACGAAATGTCAAACTTATTGCCATAGTTAATAATCACAGACTACTGTCGGTGCAAAAAGGTCTGAGCCCTCTGTTTGAGTGATGATAACTTCTACAGAAAAATTGATAGAGCATCGAGCTTAGAATGATCGTAAAGCGCCAAGTTTTCTGCGTCTGATGGTTATTCGCAAATTTCTGTGTAAAATTCGTGAAGCGCGTTATGATCTCCGAAAAGTTAAAAAACGTAGTTTTCCGGAGTCCATTGCCGTACGTCGACTTCAACTCGTCACAGTATGTCTAAAATAAGTGTAAAAAATCTGGAAAAATTCAGGAATATTCCCTGAACATTAACGAACACGATAGCACTTAAAAATTTCAAAAATGTTCACGAGTCTGTACGCCAGGTGCAAAAAGGTCCAATGGTGTGATTTGGGTAACGGATTGGTGCGGGCGAACTTGAGACAGCTCAAAATTTTCGTGAGAACATACACTTTTTGATTCCGTAATCAGTTTTTGGTTCGCAATAGTGAATTTCCAGTAATCGACGTCAACAATTTTCCAAATTTGCGCGGGGCCGCGTGTGTCCCAGCCGCGATATTCGTCGCTGCATTTCCCCCTACGCCGCGCCCGTCTCAAACTTAATTGTTACTCGCAGCTTACGCGGCCACTGATATACAATGTGTATGAACCGTAAATATCGGTTTTAATACCAAAAAAATCTGTAGGCGATCGAAATAAATTATCATTATGGGCCGATTATTTGTTACAGGTATCCTCATTATTTATTTAAAATTGAATTTGGTCAATTTCGACTATGACAAAACCTTTAAATATCTTCTGAAGTGGGAAAGTCGTATCATAAAATTTGCAGATCATTGAGCTATTCAAAAAATACTTTAAAAAAATATTCTAATGAATCTCAATGAAAAAATATATACATGGTGGGAATTGTATAAAATGTCATTTTTTTTCATGGTTAATGGTCCTACACAATGTTTTTGAATTCCTGTATACTTAATTGATACCTACACCAAGGGCTGGTCAAAAACGCGTTTAATTATTAAAAAATTATGATTTATATAATATCGATTTAATGTAATTCATTTCGATCGCCTACAGATTTTTTTGGTATTAAAACCGATATTTACGGTTCATACACATTGTATATCAGTGGCCGCGTGAGCTGTGAGTAACAATTAAGTTTGAGACGGTCGCGGGGTAGGGGGAAACGCAGCGACGAATATCGCGGCTGGGACACACGCGGCCCCGCGCAAATTTGGAAAATTGTTGACGTCGATTACTGGAAATTCACTATTGCGAACCAAAAACTGATTACGGAATCAAAAAGTGTATGTTCTCACGAAAATTTTGAGCTGTCTCAAGTTCGCCCGCACCAATCCGTTACCCAAATCACACCATTGGACCTTTTTGCACCTGACGTACAGACTCGTGAACATTTTTGAAATTTTTAAGTGCTATCGTGTTCGTTAATGTTCAGGGAATATTCCTGAATTTTTCCAGATTTTTTACACTTGTTTTAGACATACTGTGACGAGTTGAAGTTGACGTACGGCAATGGACTCCGGAAAACTACGTTTTTTAACTTTTCGGAGATCATAACGCACTTCACGATTTTTACACAGAAATTTGCGAATAACCATCAGACGCAGAAAACTTGGCGCTTTACGATCATTCTAAGCTCGATGCTCTATCAATTATTCTGTAGGAGTTATCATCACTCAAACAGAGGGCTCAGACCTTTTTGCACCGACAGTAGGAAATTTGAAGCGTTTTCAAAAATATTCAAAATGTCATTCATAAAGATTCTAAGCTTTGTAAAATGTTGCAACATCTTCATATGCTTTATGGCATAGTTCGATACACGTGATCAAGTACATCTATCGACCAACCAAACCGTGTAAGTAGGCTACTCTTTATTTGATTAATTCATTGTCTGCAATATATCGTTAGATATCATCGTGGCTTTTCCAGCAACAATAGCTAGACATATTGCAGTGTCCACGGGGTAGTACTTGGCGAGCTTTTTTTTGCGGAATAATAGATATATGTATGTTGTGTTGACAGTAGCAGCAGCACGAAGATCATAAGTCAATCAATTCATTCTCAGATATATAATTACTCTAATATTAGACATCGAATAGAGGTAATTATAGTCACGAGGATATACTTTTTATCGTAATTGATACCCGACCTGTTTGATTTTCGTCTTCATGTTGATTAGTTTACCTTTACTGTGACACTGCAGCAAAATCGTCTGCACTACTGGCGTCTTGTTGTTTCTGAAGCACGAGAGAGACTGTTTGCTTGAGCTCGAAACAATGAGTGAACTGCGATAGCTTTATCGTTAATCGTTGTTTTCATTCACTTGGAAAGCCGCAAGAATATTGTCGAACTTTTACTTCTGAGGCACGTAATTAACGTGGATAGAGAATTCGCTACGAAGGCTGGAAATTAGGACAGAACTACTCACCGAAATTTAGGAAAAGTCGTAGATTATAGTCGCTAGAAGATATCTAATAACTATTAGGTAGAATCCAGAATAGCAGATGACTTCGGAATAATTTTCTTCACATCTGGGTCAATCGAATACAAATAACTCTAACGACTGAACGACGCAGTTTTCTACATTTTATCTTTCTTATTTGAATAAATTGAACTGTTTTCTGGAAACTGGGCTTATATCGTACTATAGTTTTACTTTCCATACACGAAACGTCACTCAATTTCACGTCCGTCGCCGGTAACACCGCTTGTGCTAGAAATGCATGAACAGACAGGGAAAAATCCTTACTTCGATTTAAATTGGTATACGAAGCACGCGCGAGTCACAGAATATTTTTATCAATTCCGCGTATTTCAAGATGCGAACTTTACGCGCGTGGCAAAGTTGTCTGCCCTCGTAGGTATCCGAATGTAAAGCATTAAAATAGAACCTTTCACATCGCGTATTTCTACGGTGGTATACCTCTCGAATAGAAATATTATTCAAACGGCATTACTCTGCAGTAACTTATAAAATTTTATAAATTATCGTACAAGAAATTTCGTCCACGGTATAAAAAAGCCTAGCGCTGTTATACGCCTCGATTAAAAATGCATCAAGGATAATCCCAAATTTCAAGTGGTAGCGGTATTGTATAACTTTTTCTTTAAAAAGGCCATATCCGTTGCCCGTTAAAACGTAAACGACTCTATAAAAAAATATATTTCACATAAAGTTACTTCGGTCGGTCAGAGTGCTAAAAAAATACCAAACAATTTTGAAGAACTCCTCTGAATAAGTGAGGGTATAAACGGATCGTAAAGAGAAATTCGTGATTCAACGGTGCGTGGAAATCGAAAAAGGGAAAAGGGAAGAAGGCTAGATGGAAAAAATTGTATGCAAAACAAAAAAAAAAGGGAAAAAAAAGGAAAAACCTCCACTCTTACAACCGCCACGGATTTAGGAGCTCTGTAATTCCCGTGGGACCAGCACATGCAGAAATACGTATACATTGAGAGAAGATTTTCACTGCGTGCTTCGATGATGCGCTGCAGCTTTTTGAATCACAAGTTTCACGGAAAGAAGTATAGGTTACTCCAGGTTATTTGAACCCAGAAATGAAATTTTTATTATGTAAAAAATAATACGAAATAATGTGATAAAAAAATTCGATTAACTAATTTGTGTATGCGAAAATAGATTCGTTTGATTTTTTTGACTTGGTCGTTTTTTTTCCTGGAAATTCACCTGGCTATGAAATATCCAATATTTGATACAGTCTTTGAATTTCCTCTTGGAAAGCTTCCCCAAAGCTTTGACTAGCGAAGGTAATTCCAAGATCGGCCAAAAGCCCTCGTCTTCAGGAGATATTGGAAGTAGCTAGCATAAAGGCACCGCAGACCGCGATTTCCGCGATGAAACTTACGTTAGATCGCATCCTGCACATCGGTGTATCCCTTATTGTATATACGGATCCACGGTTCGTGCAGCAGCAGAGATTTGTACCGGGATGAAACACCTGCGCATTGGAAAATATCACGCCCGTTCGAACAGAAAATACGATTGGAAAATACGCGAGAGACACTTCAGCTGTGGTATTGGCACGACAGTATGGCAGATCGACATTTTAAAAGGGTTCAATACGCAACTATACGAAATATCACAAATTCCAGTCGGACTCTATTCGTATCCTCGTGTTATTTGTCGTCAGATATTTCACGAATTCGATATTATATCAGTGGACACACATTTATCACAGAATAAAACATGTTCTTTATAGTAGCCCTAGGTAACTATTTCAAAATGCTGCCAAGCATACAGACGCTATATGACCAACTTAGATCTCCATGTCGTCTCTCGATGGCAGCTACCCGGATGAAAAAATGATTTTATGATTTCGACCTGGTAGCGTTTCCTCGCTGCTATTTGGATGCCAACAAGTTGCCAGTAATTTTGACTCCTAGCTGCAGCCCCAAAATCCTAAAAAAAAAAAAAAAAAACCACGAAGTTTACGGCCATATATATACACGGACTAAGTTTTCGATAAAAATTTACTATTCTTAGGAAATCGTTCATCAAAGCCTTCAATAAAAGCCAAAAAGGCTTTAAAAAAACGCTGCGTTTTTTCATTTGTTTCAGAGCTTAGCTCGAGGCATGCTCCCCTATAGCTATATATACATGAAAGCTTTGTGAGAGATTCGACGTTGTTGCAGCTTGCCGGCTACTACCCTTTGTTACGAAGTGACAGGGGTCGAGAGCCGGACTTCTCGGAGATAAACAATTTCGCCGAAGACATTTTGCGGGGAATGGAGGAGAAACTGGGTTGGATAAAATGTATAACGTTGGTATGGCCCGAAGTCAGGGGCATAAATAGTTCTAGCCGACGCCTTAACGACACCATAAAGTGCTCGACCCCGTATCTGTAGTGTCTACGTACAAACTGACCCTGACGTTAAATTACCGTCGGTTGACCTGGGCCTCGGCTTGGGCCTGGCCCGAGTCTGATGGCGTCGGGACGCCCCCGACTTTATGTATCGGTTTATAAATAATCCGAAAGATCTTCTCAAATCACATTAATGATTAGTTTTACACGTGAAAAAGCCGAGGCTCAGAGTCTCTTCGATCTTAGTGATCCTAGCGAAACTTCCGGTCTGAAATAGGACTGGAATCGCGGATTTCCGGCCGTGATAAAAAACCCCGAAGATCGGAGATTTCGATACCATAACAGTTCCTTAAGAATTTCACCTTTTGATTAATTATACCAAGGCATGGGGTTTCTATTTCATAACTACAGCTAAAATCTCTGTAGTTTGATAAGAACCCTGTAATAATTAATCTTGCCTAATCGGATGTCATTTTTCTTTCGAGTACAACAAACGCGCTATAAGTTTCCGCGATACAGGGTGTATTCCATTAGCCCTTATGTTAGTCGTACAATCCCATATGGAAATCAGGCTCTTCGTATAAAAACAAGACGATTTTTCATCCCTGCCTACCTACCAAAATTTCCTCAGTTGAACAATTTTTTGGCGAGAGTAATAAATATCCAGCCTGAATCGAGTCGAAGTAGCGACGGCAGGCAGACGAGGGTTCGCTGATTTCAAAAAGCCGAGTATTTACTCTTTCTAAATTAATTTCATCGGAGCTCGGATGCGATATCCGTACATTTCGAACCATTCAAGGTGGGATCCTAAATAATTGCCTATCGGCACGCTCCATTTCAATTTATTGATTCACAGTCGATAATGCGATATTCAGGAGTAAAATGGCTCATATAATTTCGAGAACGTAGATATTCACTTTTGTGAAATTGATTTTGTTCCAACTCACGTATCGTATTCGATAGAAATGGAATTTGCCCATCAGCCGAATGCGATCCGTTTCTCAAAGCTCGTTATAGTAATTAGCGAGTTCCTTTTGCAACTCGCGACTGCAACAGGCGGCTAAAATGAATCGAAATAAAGTTCACGATCAAATTGCAAGCCTGTGCAGTCTGAAAAATGAACAAGCATGAAAAGCGAACACGAATAATCACGGGATTAATTAAATCTATACAATTCTTGACTGAAACCACAGTTACTCGCCCTATTAGCATTCAGCTTACAAGCACGTAAGGACTACCTCCCTGTGCAGAATAGTTGACAGGATGCAGGAATTCCGGCAAAGGCAGACTGATCAAGCCAAAACGATCACTAGCTGCCTATGCTTTGCGGGTTCCGTATCAGCTGGTCCTTTCAACATATCCTCTATCCTCCATCCCCGAGTCGCTAACACATTAGGACGACCAGCCCGATGCAGCTTGAATAACCCTGAACAAATGTGCACTCGCCCTATGCCAATCTCGTAGGAAATTGTTTCCCAGCATCTCATTGACAACCTGAGATCGTCCGCGACGTGTCTTTCTCCAATCTTGTTCAGATACGATATTACTTCGTAGTTTGTGGAAGTTGATTTCAACACGAGGATTTCTGCATAATTGTATACTTTGCAGTCGGCCGGCATTTTTTCTCTCTGCTTTGTCATTGAACAAGCGATTTTATCTTCTTGACGATGAAGAATTATTCAATTAACGAAAATTTCGTGAATGAAAGATCGCCTTGATTTTCGAGGGAAAATTGCTCGTCATATGTCTGTACGACGAATCGAAAGACACTCCGTATAATTCTGAAGCTCTTCCTGAATGCGGGACAATTCGTCGCGTGGCTATCCCTGCAGTGTCAACTAGACACTAGAATTCCCTGATTTGTAAATTGACGATCAGATTCGAGTAGGAAGTTAGCTCCGTAGTTCGCGTGAGTTAGCGTAAAGAAGAGAAGGGTTTATCGTACGTTTATAAATACGATACAGTATTTCACGCTGTGTATAACAGAGTGAGGGATCGCGTGACCAAAGATCGCATGTGATTGTAGTCGGTCGTGTATAAAGGTGCCGTCAGGACTATGCCGATCTGGTATCACGCTACGCGGAGGTTTTGCTGACATCAGTGACGTCCGATTCCAAAAATGATACGTTTTCTGTATTTTTCTTCTTTTTTTTTAGACTTTATTTGAATACGAACGGATGTAGGGCCTCTCTTTGACACTCCTTATGAATTCATTCCCTATACAATTCAAGCGACGTGGTTTCTCCCGTTTTTCATTGATAAATTCTCTTTGTTCGGTTGAAATTGCGCCCTGAATCGATAGCCCTTTTTCCAGCGGGCTTAAGACTTTCGAGACTGAGAATATCAGTTAGGTATCGTAAAAGCCGGGCGATATTAACCCTTGCAACATTAAAAAATCAACGATATCCAAGCCGCTTTTTGCAGACGGTTAATAACTGGATTAATAAATGAAAAAAGAGGAGGGGATTAACTTTACGATCGCCCAGAGGCTCGAAAAAATGGTCTAATTAACTGGATTAATGGAGAAAATCTTCTCCACTGATAAATCTGAAATGAGGTAATAACAGGAAGTACCAGTGAACCACGGCAGTGACGGGGATTCCCTCTGTATAGTCCTAGTCGTTTCCTGGTTGGCTATTTGGACGTCTGCAGTTGGTTTACGAGGTGCCTCTACTTTCCACTTATTAAATCCCAACTCACTGTACAAACTGGTAGGAAGAAAAATCCACGGTGAAAAGAAATGACTGGACGTTCAGGGAGGGAGATACTAAAGCCTGGCGAAAGAGTTAATGTACCAAACCACCCCTCGCGAAGTCCCCGAGGTATTCTTCAGTTTTCGCTCCGTCTCGGTGGCGCGAAAAAAAGTCGAATTAACTGTACAAGCAATCCACCCTAAAGAATCACCGAAACTCGCTCCGATTCTCCCATATAATATACGTGGTTTTATTATTTTTTGGGAAACATTTAAACCGGGATGGGGATTTTTGCGTGAAGCATGAAGAGAAGTATAGTGCTGCCAATCTACTGGGACGAAAGATTTCGAAATAGGAATGAGGAGACCAAGTGTGGCTGTGTAGATTCTCTTTCGTCGCGAATGTACAATAAAGATGTTTACCGTTGACACAAATTGAAATCTACAATTTCAAACAGGTATCTGGAATTCCCATACCGTCGTTATGTGATCCGGACCGTTTCGATTCAATGAAATGAAACTTTATACCTATATACATACGTATACCAAGACGCGTATAGAAGTTGGGCCAGTAAAGTTCCTCCTTTCTATGCAAACTCGAATATACGGTATAGAATCGGGGATCTAGTAGCTGGTCGTATCAGTTGTTACCGAAGGTTCGACATTTCTTTATTTCCTCGTTTTCTGTGATGCATATTTCACAGATCTTATGCTCTTCATAATTCCTTCGGAAAATATCTCGACTGAATAATCTCTCCAAACTTTCATACAATCTCTTATATATTATACTTTTTATGATTTCTCAGCCCCCAAGTTTTTCACTTAGCCTACTCAGAAAATATTTCATCGTATACTTTCCCGACTCGAATATTGTAAGGTAGATCTCATATTCAAACGGTATACACTCTCTATGGAAATTACACTGAGCTAAACAATATGGCGGACGACATTAGTTACGAACTTTTCGGCTGCTTTCAATTTACAAAAAATAACAAAAACATGCATGCAAGTGTTCGGGAGTTAAAATATCGTATTTTGTAAATTAGTAATTTATTAATGCAGGCCTGTGTCAAGATAATGGGCGAATTTTTTCGGGCAAACTGGATATTTGAAGATTATTATTATTCCGGATTCGAGAGTCGATGACGACGTGAGTTTAACATTTGGCAACAACTTTGGTGGTGATTTACAGTAGTTCTTGTCAGTTAGCTGGTAGATGAGCTCAAGTTTAAAGCAACTGTTTGCTAATTATTCAGTAATTCGTTGGTTAACTCGACCGTCTTTGTCAACGAAGAGCCATCCCTGAGCGGAAACGCGTTGCAATTAGTCTCCAATTCGTCAGAAGTACGGGAACCGTTAATCTTAGCTTGAGCTGGCTTCGCGGGCGACCTGTGTAACAATATATCTCAAGTTAATTATCTTGACATAGTTGACCGACCACGAGCCCAATACCAAATCTGCTCTAACTGAGAGAAGGGTTTCGCTCCAGAGTTTAGAGTGAAATTATTGAAGCTATGATGTGGTGAGCGTAGTTTTGGCTTGTACAACCCACTATATGCTCACCCGAAGCTTGATTTTCAAGTTTGTTGTTAACCGACTGGAAAGTTCACAAAATTATACCAATTACAAGCGTTAGTTTATCTTGCACCTTAATGAATCGAAGCCTTTCATCGTTCGGCTAAATTTCAAACCCTGTAACGTACATGGCAGAAATTCACCTCATCATTTTCATATTACTTATATCTTGTGTAAGAGTTAAATTCGAATTGAATTCTTTCATTTTTTTCCTCCTTCTTTCTATCTGATTAAACTCTTGTTTCAACGAATGTACCTTTTTCGAAGATATCGGAAGCACATCTTTCTTCTCCGACCTTTTTTTCCAGCTAAATTCTATCATCAAACTATCCGCGAAGCTCCTCTGAAAAGAAGTCGCCTAGCAGAAGCTTGATTTTTATTGAATTTCACGACGAGCGTTCGCTTGTGTCAGGTAAATGTTACATTTTATCTCAGTTCTCGCTTCGTTAACGCCAGCTTTTGTGTCGACATCGCCCCTGGTGTTCTCGCTTTCGTTGATGGACCAGTGATTCAGTTGGATACGTCCAGCTGGGCTGTTATCAAATGCAAAAACATTTTTTCGACGTGTTTTTTCTTTTTCTGTATTCTTTTTCTTTCACGTTTTTTGCTCACCGTTGATCCGAGTCGTGGCGTGTAGGCGAGAGAAATAAATCCAGCTCTCTTATACGCGGCTTTATATCTGAAAAACGGATGAAAAGCCACCAACTTTTAAACAATAAGTAGATAAATAAAAGTTTTTCCACGTTTGCCACGTTGAAATTTTTTCTCTCTCAGTACCTACATAGGTGAAAAGTTGTCGTTGACAAATATTTTGACAAACAACAGAAGACCATTATGAGATAACGAAGTGTCCATATTTATATTAAGGCATAATTGCAACGGAGTAAGACATAACGTGTCCGCGGTAACTTTTAATTAAAATATAAACATATAACTATGTCTGCCTATTTGCCGTCACGAGTTCAACCGAGTTTCGTGCAATAATAGAACTTTAGAATCTCCTTTTAATTAGCGAGTAAAAGTCTCGTGTACCATTTTTTCTTTTTCTTTTCCTTCTTTTTTCTTTTTCTTTTTCTTTCTTTCTTTTCCTTTTCCCTTTTTTTTCTTTCGACCGCCTAGGGATTCGACGAAAAGACAAACTTTACAATATCCTCGGTATAGAGATGCCCACTAAACTTATCCAGGAAGTGATCATCTTTATAACTCTTTTATTTCGCTACTATGAGGACAAACTGCAAAAGCTGACGAATCCTTCTCCGCTTCTAGACACAAATATTCTTGAATTTTAAACTCAGAAAAATCTCGATGCTTCACCCGCATCAAAAAACTTTTCCTTCTTTATATTACTTCACTTATTATTACCATTATTTTTCTTTTTTTATTTCTCATCACGCTACTTTGTCCTCAATAGTTTTTTTTCCCCCCTTTATTAAAAGTTTCCAGTTCACAGTACCATAGCAGATTGATTAATTGAGAATAACAACGACCTTTGAAATATTTCGTGATGAAATTTGTATATATATATATTAATGGAACAAAAAGGGAAGAGAAAAAAAGAAGAAAAAAAAAAAAGAATCTTCAACGAACGGATTTTTATGAAAATTTAAGTGAACTCAACAGGCAGCGTGACCTGAATTTTTTTCCCATGGATCGTTAGGCGACACGAAGAGCGAAAATTTTAAACTTTTCATACGCTTATATATACGAACCTTCGTTCATAACTATACGGAAAAGCAGAGCAACCTTTTCTCTCTCTCTCTCTCTCTCTCTCTCTCTCTCTCTCTCTCTCTCTCACACCCCCTATTTCACTCTCTTCATGCTCTCAGGATGTATTTGATCGAACGTGTTTTCCCGCGGGACATTAGTTTTCATTAGCTTTCAGGGCTTAATGTATGCAGGCCGTACCAGTTCACCCTGCCGTGAGAGGTATTGTGTTCCGTTATACACGACCTGACGCGAAATACTTCATGGCAAATCCCGATTATGCGCGAGGTCAGACCGAATCAAATAAAATAAAATAAAATAAAATAAAATAAAGTAAAGTAAAATAAAATCGGATCGAATCAGATCAAATCGGATGAAATCAGATCAACTCGAACCGCTCTACGGCGGAGTGTATCGAATATAATACATGTTCGAATGTTCGATCGTTAAATATAGTCCAGTGAAACTGAAAAGTCACTCATTTTCGTATACACATATAGCGGTAAAGAAAAGAATCGTGCGAAAATTTCCAACGCATAAAATAAAGCATAAAACCAAATATCGTCCGAGCTTAAACCCTCGGGGATGATATTCCGCGGTTATAAAAAGGGCTGGCCAGAATTAAACGGTATTAAACAGGCCGTGGTGCCGTTTCCCGTTTCCCGTTTCCCGTTGTGCAGGTGTCCGTGTTTATCCTGCGGGATAAAAAGGTCTCGTTTCACCGTATCCAATCGAAGGCACCAGCGCATGGCACAGGTTAATCGGCTCGCCGTCCTATGGGAACAATTCCCCAAGGCGCCAACTCGCTTTTACCCATCTTCCCAGGTCTCGCGTTCAATTGCCATGGTTACATTACCGCACGCGTAATATCACCGGCAATTGTAATATTTCTGCGATATTAGCCTTGGAATTGCTGTTACATTAGCAGTTTCTTTTTTTATTTTTTTCCTTCCACGCTATAGCCGCCATCCGCCACTCTTTTTTCCCCCGAGACAATCGGGACTGCAAGACAGTGAATTTTGAACATAACTTTTTCTCCTTTGCGATAAAATCGTTTCAGGCAATTGTGTTTTCCCAACCGAGTGCCCAAAATCGAATTTTACGCACTCGCTTAGGAAAAATAATAGGTAGACGCGAAACAGCCCCATAGCTGTTTCCCGCACTCGTCTCTTTCGTCACAAACTTGACGCGTGCGGGAATCACCTATTTTTCGCACTAGTTGCGTAATGTGTTATTACTAATTACACATTTTAACTAAATAGCTATGAGCTAAGTCTGAGCTGATCGAAGCCAGCGGCACATCCCCGATTCGGAATGCAAAGAAAAAAAATGTGAAAATCAAGCGGAAAATCGAGGATACTTTTTTCCTTTTACTTGAAAAGACAATAGCTGGCTCACGGTATGAAGCGTGGATCGAATTGACTGCCTCACACGTTCTTTTTCCTATACTATAATATATGCGAAACATTTTATCCAGCCTTCGTATTCGCGTGAAGAAATACGAATTTCTCTTATGTTTTAAAACGAGTTAACGACGAGAGGAATAATCGGAGCAAATGTGAGCGATTTTTGATTATTTTTTACTTTATCGCACGCGTACGGATTCTCCGGGTTTTGATGAATTACTAAGAGCGCAAAGAGATTACGGAAATGATACAGGGGCTATGAACAAGACACTAAAGTAATCGTTCGGTTCTTAATTCGATACTTAACTCAAAGTTTGATATTAAGTATTTTTCAACCAAGACTCAATTATTAACTTTTAACCGCGTGCACAAAAGTTTCTTAAGTCAATTATTCCGCTTCCGTGAACGATCCCAGACATAACGGAATAGGGGATAGAGGAAGAATAAGGGAAGAAGAACTGCTAATTCGAGGTTATTTAGGCGGTAAAAATTTCGTTGAATAATCCAAAAACTCATCAACTTAGCTCACGATAACAATTAAACAACCTAGAAGAAAATTCTACCGTTGCGTGAACATTTCTTTTCCATGGTTCAGAAATGAAAAAACCAAAATTATTCAAACCTCCAAAGTTTCGAAAAACGGAACCTCCACTCTACTATGTCAAAATATTTCAAATCCTCACACGTAATCTAATTAATTATTATTATTAATTAAGAAGCAATTGGGGCGGTGCAACACCGCGCTTCGGTTGATACCAAACTAATTAAAGATAGACTCGCGGTACACCTACGGGTCGTAATTCTCTATGCATCCTGCTTTGTTCTCCTCCGCATGACTTATTGTCGCATGGTACGAGCCCGAAAGATCTTTGCTTGCAAAGTCTGACTAATTTTCTACCCTTCGTCTCAGACTTTCCACCAATCAGATTTTTGGGTCTATAGAAAAAATTTCGAAAATATTCAAAATTCAACATTATCGATTACGTGCTCTGTCGATTTCTCAGTGCTTCAAACTTCCGCTACACGAAAGGCGTACATGCCTACCTGCCTTTGCCAAAAAATTATCGGGGGATGAAATATTGGCAGAAAGTTAGATCGCCTAGTATACCTATATTTATAGATCCTTATTGGTTTCTGTTGCATTAAACATCTTGGCGTCTAATTTCGTCTCAAGTTTTGTCAAACTATTCCCATTAGGTAGTTTCGACTTTTTGTCATCTTTCGTACTCACCTCCGCAAGCTCTGGCCCAGTTGTGTTCAGCAATAGAACGTCGTCGTGGGGATGAGAAGAGATGGTAGCTTGAACTTAGAGGTTTCGTTTCTAACCCCGTGAGCCCAGACTATACCTACCCTTACTTGGTCTCTGAAAGTTAAGGAACATTGTTTCTCCGTGTGATTGTGGGCGGGAAAACTTTGTACATTTAGCTTGTCGGCGCGTGGCATAGCCGGGGAAATTAATTTGCGAAATAATATAAGTAAGCGTGCCAGAGAGTTTGGCGACTTGCAACTCTTCAAGATATATATTTCTAGATATACCTACGCGTGTTTAATCGACACAGGTTCCACGTGTGTGTACCCTAGTTCTTTTAGTTCTGCTAATTCTGCGCAAACAAGACACGAATAGTACATGTGCAATTATTCGTCGACCAAATATGATATTCCTTTCGAACCCCGCAGGCAGAATTTTGGCCAAAAGCTACAGTCCGATTCGCGGAAATATGCGGTGAATTTTTTCCCAGATCTTATAGCCTTGTTGTTGTTTTTCCCCGAGAAGACATATATACCTAAAACTACACCGCGACAAGGAGAACTATGATATTTATGGATGGATTCTTCAAATCGACCTATAAAGTAATTTTGATAAAAACAACGGTGAATTTATTCTCTATGGGAAGTTTCGTGTTAACACAGCCTTGTCCAATAAGGAGTTAGTGTCGATGTTCAGAAATATAATTGTATCTCATGTCGTAGATATCAGGATATCCACTTTATGTCGAAAATACAAGGCAAAACTCGTATATGCGTGAAATAATTCATATTCCAGTAATTAATAACATGGTATAATTCCTGACAATTATAACGTGGCTTACACCATTGATGGCAATCGATTTCCCAGCGATAATAACGAATGCATCGTATTGTCGACTCAACTATTCGACGCGACGTACTGACGCGACGATGATTGCACACGAATTCAGCAAATCGAATGTTACTCGGACTCAGGCAATTAATATCGTACATAAATGTACGAATGAAGCAATCAATTTCGTATTCAAACCGCGTTTCTATGAGAAGGAAGTTAACCAGTAAATTGAGTGGTTGAAATTATGTATTAATTAGAAGCTCTCAATTATAATAAGACTTGGGAAATTCTGGAAGAGTAGAAATAATCTGGTTTCAGACGGTGTTCAGCATGGTGCGTGTGAGCAACGACAGACGAGCGAAAAGTTATACAGAATTTTGCAGACAGGTAGGGAATTCAACGAGTGGCTAACACCTGGTATTAAAACTTAATAATTCATTTGAAACTCGCCTAGCTGAAGCTGCAGCTCAAAACTCGACAGCATGGCGTTTAACTTGTTAATAGAACTGTCCTGTACTTTGTTAGAAAAGTTTGCGGTGATGTATGAAAAATAAATGGCCTTTCAAATTCGAGATTAAGTTTGAAAATTCTGATGATTTATATTCAAAAACATGAACGTCTCTTAGTTTGATTAATTGATAAAACGCATCGTTAAACACGCGGGAAAACCGCGCCGTCCTTTAAAGCCACAACCCCTATATGTTTATTGCCAATAATCGATGAAGCGGTCTCTACGAACGAGAAAGCCGAAAAGCTCGACGTGAATTCAAGCTTTTACGCTTGTTGCTGGAAATAAAAAGATGGACACCACAAAAGCGGAATACTTTTCCAAACGTCTAGGCTATGCTGAAGCAGCCACCGTTATGACGACATAAACCTTCGATAGGGTCCATATAAACGATAAAACTCAGCCCCTCCGATCGCCTGGGAAACCATTACTTATCTCGTCATTCATTGTTCTTTTTCTACAACCGATCGCCACATATCTCTTATATATTTCCAGCTATGTTACTATTATTTCTGTCTGTAATCAGTTATGGATTAACAAATTGATTTGAATTAGTTGAGTGAAACTTTTCGATATATGTACCAAAAGGGTAATTTTTTATTGACTTAATGCACTTATGATTTTTTTTTTTTTGCAATTAAGGGAAGCTAAATTGTCGCAAGCTTTTATTCAGAGCTTACGTATAGAATTAACAGAAAAGCTCATGGTTGTGATCAGCTTACCAGCTTAAAGCTTATGCAAATTTTCGTCTCGAAAAGAACCTTATACAGTTTTAGGGAACCGATGAACGCTCCTCTCCTCGAAATCCGAAGCCCAACATAAACACATCGAAATCCTCGGCTAAAGTCAGAGATCAGGCTTAAACTTTGTTCACAATTATTTCTACCGGAAAATTAAAAGCTTCCCCTGCGATTATAAAAATACGATTCCAATCGCTCGGACAAAGGGCCATTGCGGAACAATTAACTTTCATTTATTCCCTCCGTCTCGTTTAGACTAATCTATAATACTTCTTCATTATTTTAATTCTATAGGAATGAATTATCGTTCTTTGTGTTTCGTGATTTTTTTTTCTCTCTTCCTCTCTCTCTCTTCGTAGAACGATTATCAAACGGAATACAATTTTCATTAAGTCTCGGGGGTATCCCTTAAGGTATGATGATTATATCTATATTATATTATAGGCTGGCCTACAATCCGCCGGATTAATCGAGGATTATGCAAACCGGATCTCGTCCGTCTTCCCATGACGGTTTCCCAGGGACTCTGGCAAGTGTTAACCTCGAATTATCGCGGCTGATCACGTCTAGGGCTAGGCAAAGCACCCTTCAGGGTCAAGGGCTTCCATCGTTGCGAGACCGTCGCGTCGTCCCTTGGGACCCGATAAACTAATGGCAGAAATCCGCATTAGGAACCTGTTCGCGTGTCCTAGGATACCATAAGTTGCAATATGTGCGGGTTAGATCGAGCGAACGAGAATTAAGAATTCTCCATGTTCCGCGATTTCGGCGAAAAATTTCTGCAGCGAAAATTTGGACAAAAAACTAAAAAAAAAGATTAAAAATTGAAAAAATTCTAGAAAATAAAGAATGCCCAACGAAAGCAATAAATTTCTATCAAATGTCGAAGTCCTGGTATAGCCAAGCGATGATCCTTGGCTACTTTTGGTCGTTACAGGCAATCTACGGCACGGTCCATTTGGCCATAACGATTCCCATAAAGATTAGCCTGACCATTATTGTAATGCCTTATCGATGTCGCTTGAATACTGCAGCTTAGTTATACATATACGTGCTATGTAGCATTGCTGGGTATCCTGTGACCGTAATGTTCAGAAGCTAAAACCCCGTACACCAGAAATCGCGAGTAATATCTACAATGAATTACACGCGAATGTAATAAATTTGAGGTGGAATTTTTTTGAATATTCCAGGGTTTAAGAGTCCGATGAATTTTTTCCAGAAATTGATTTTTTTCTTCGTTATTTTTTCTTTTTCAATTCAACATTCTGCTTTACAGTTTTTGAGAACGATTATTTTTGCTGCGATTTTGAAATAATGCCGAGTAAAATTGGCGGAATAATTCATGGGATAAATCGTATTGACACGTGGAAAAAGGAGGCCGGAATAATCGAGACGGAATTAAGCCTGGTATTTCGCCGCTCGATACAATCTCTAGCGGTCCATAGAACGAAACTTTGAACAGAATTGTATTTTGATCCACGATTGGATCACGAATTTGCATATAACTGCAGAAACTCGGCAAGCGACAAAACGGAAAATCAAACACTGCATCAGATTGTTGCCAATGTTTGGATTATTCATCTCGAATCTCCTATTGATTTTATCAATCATCAATATTTTTTCAACTCTATCAAAATTCACTTCCGCTAAGTTAGCCCCGCCAATTTAAAGAAATTTTTTTTTTCTTTTAAATTCCAAAAACTCGATGGCGAATTCGTACCAGTTCTTTATACGGGAATTAAATCCCATAGACATTGTTCGGGAATTCATTGTAAACTTTAAATGCAGCTGTAGAAATAATTCACAGGCAATTTAAAAGCTCGGAGGTTAGCTTCGCGGGAAAATTTTCTTTGAACAAAGCTAGTCTATTTTTTGTTCAGCGAGAAATGAACGGGTCAAGTGGCTTAGGCGTTGGTCCGTAGGTACGCTCGTTGGTTGGGTAACATATTCTCGGCTCAACCATCTCGTCCAGCGAATTCTTTTCGAAGAAAAATAGTCAAGTTTTGAAAGTGCAAAGCCACCTAACGAGGCTTCGAAGTAGAACAAATGTTTTCCTTTCCCAAACGAGCAAACTGACCCACATATATCTCTTTATTCTCTTTCTAGGCTAGTCAGTCAATTCACAATAACTTCCAAAGTTTTCAACCTTTCCCATAATTACGGGGATGGTATTAAAACAAACTAGAAAATTTTGACAATGTTCAGGAATTTGGAAAGATTTGCAAAATGAAATTCATTTTTTTATCTCACGGTATACCATTTATTCAACAAAGCTTGAAAAGTTTTGTAACAATTGTTAAATTTTCAATTCATTGTCTGTAGATGTTTCTAATGACTGGCCAATATTTGCCCAAATTCTTGACCTAGGCAAAGCATCGTATTCTATTCGCAACATGTATAACTCTCTTCTTTTTTAGTCACGAGATCAAAGATTGTATATTTTATTCTCCAGGGCAGATAAAAGGGGTGCAAAAATGGCTTTTCAAACCCTTACACCGTGAGCACTCTTCTCACTCCACATTCGATGAAACTATACAAGTATGAGCCTTCTCTCCATGGAGAAGAGCATGAAAGACATCATAAGGACTCGCGGGACTCTTCGGCATTATCCTCACTCCATTTTATCCACATACCTTTCCTGACGTTAGACGATTCTGTCATCGATCATCATTCGTCGCTTCTATTCACTCGACTGCTTCCCCGCATCGTGGCACATCAATGTACCCACCTTAATACCCCCATCGCATCTTCTTCAAAGCTCTACCAAAGCTTTGTTAAAGTACTCTTAAGCGCCGTACCACCTGGTTGGTGCGAACGCTATCCTATCCAATTTGCAAGAGATTTTACCTGGCATAAGAGTGCTAAAATCTAACCGAGTGATAAGTAAAGTACCTTTTCATCCTTGTTCTGAATATCTATTTTATAAGGTACAATCTACACGAGAGCAATAATTAATTAATTATGTGGTTAAAACTCCGAAAAGTATCATCGCAGAATTAATAACCTGATATTACGATACAGGAGTGCAAACGCATCGACGGTTTCTTGAAATGTTGAAATCAGTGAAATAATGAAGCTAGAATCTTCTCAGATTTCTCGGTATATTTGAAGCATATTTTTTTTTCATAGAAAAAATGATTATTTTTTTTGATATTAGGTAAGAAGAGACGATTTGAATATTGACGTAAATCGATTCAGTCTTAAAGCAGCTTTAGGAGTTGGAGCCTTATACCTCTTGGAAAGAAAACTCGATCTTGAGTCAAAAGTTTTGTGGTATAACTTATTCGAGAATAATGATAAGAAATTCCGTTCCTTAATTACTTTGTAATCGTTAATGAGTCGCTACGAAGTAATTACAGGGTTTAAAGATTTACGAAGGTAGCTGAGGATTTTTTTCCAACTTTCAAACTCCCTTAAATCGTGAGTAAGTTAGGTAAGAAGTATTGGTTCAATACCGGCTATATTTACATCCGCCACAGTATCTCAAACGGTGAACTTGTGCAGCCATGCATTATAACGTACAGATGTATGTACATTGCACGCTTCTCTGGGCTACGGACATCCGTGGCTATGCTCGAAACAAAATGGCAAAAAACGAGGACCGATATTCAATTTACGAAGTTCCATTAACGGGTTTTCCCGCCCTGGAAGGGAAAAAAGTCTTGGAAAAAGTAAATCAATAAGCCTTCCCGGTTCCCAGTCTCCTAGTTCAACGTTTCCACTATATCCACCTACGAACCGAATATCGAACCTTATTATACCTGGCTCACAGATAAATCACGATCTGCTAAATCCCCGCCGTTGATAAACATCCCGAATTACTTTATCTGACTTGCGTCTTGTTTCAGCTCAACCTGATCCAGATAATCAGACACACACAGAGTAGACTGAGCCAAGCCCCTCAATCCAAGAGGAAGCTGTGGGATCTCTTTCGCAAAACCGAGAATACCTATATATCTGCCCACGAATTTCGTTGACAATTTCGTTGACAATTATTTCATCATTGAAAAGAGATTCGAATTTTTATACTTACTCGACTCTTGGTCTTATCGTAGTTTGCAAAAGGTTTCCACGTTCGTTTTAGGGCACCGAACATCCCCTTTATTTTTGTACCGCTCACTGGAGGAAGGTTGAACTTATCCTACTTGTTAAAAAGAGCTGAATATATACCCACAGCCATCCACGACGTTCACTTTGCCCAAGACTTTTAAACTGGCTCAAAGCTCCTCTAGCAACTTTCGAGAACTGTAGCAGCACCCGTATAGAGAGGTGTCTATAGTATAACTGAAACTTGTAAAACAGTTTCTTGGTCATCGGAGTATCGGGGCGCAGTCTTTGTTGCTTCTTCATTCTTTGCTGGATTTTCTCAAGACCAGAAGACTCGGAGATTACGTTTGCCCATGGCTCAATGAATCATGGTATCCGAACTATAGGGACAATTATTTTTAGAAATTTACGAAACATGTACACGAATTTAACAGTTAGCAGCACAAGGGACCGAGAATCGATGCTAATGGCCAGTCAGACATTTTGTACCATCTACTCTGACATTTGTTCACCCCTCTTGATGGAATATGTGGCTCATTACTTTTCTAAAAATAGTCAATTCCCCCGTGAAAGTTCACCCCGAGAATAGGGAATAAGAAAAAGAGCTAAACAAGATTTTAGAGTGAATCTACAGCGCAGAGGAAATTCGATTTTCCTTTCTTTTTTTTTTCAAATTGTTGGAATATTCGTTTCGTGGATAAAATGATACGCCATAACGGACTGATGGGCGAGAGTGTGAAAAATGCGGCAAAATTTTCTCTTTGAAAATGGATTTTCTACGAAGTTTGACAATCTTTCGAGAGTCTAGAAGACCGGGGAGAAAGAATAAGGGATGAAATATTATAATATTAGATCATGATATATGTTCTGAGAGATGACCTTTTGACCAGTTGAATTCGTCATTCATTTTATCACCTCTACGTCAGCTGAATTTGAATGAGATTTTTCTTTTCTTTTTCTTATCTTATTAAAGAAAACCCTCTGGGGTTTTATTACTTTACTCGGTTCTCCGGGGTATGAATTGATCCCCAAAATTCACCATACTTTATGTTATCGAAAAATGAACAGCGAAGCTATAATCTTATCGTTTTTCCGTTCCCAAACGTACGAAGAAAACTCTGCTCCAGTCACTGGCTCCATTTTTATATTCGCTTGTATATAAGTATATATTCTACATTACGCTTTCATGTTACGCCAGAATCAATGCAAAACGGGAGAAATTTTATGACACGATTCTCCGGCCAGTTTGCCCGTTTCGTTTACGTCATACGTACCGGGACACCCACACCCTAGAAATATCCCGGTTCCTCGATTGAAAGAAAATATGTATACGGAACAGTTATCAGATGAAATATGTTCTCCCATCGATTACATCGCGTATATTTCTTCGGGTGGATTTCATTTCGAAAAGAAATTCGAATGTTTATTCAACAGATTTGTTTGCTTAGAATTAAACGACATGTATTACGTACATCTCGTAAAATTGTCTGATAAAATATATATCTTCTCCCCCGCTACTTGCCTTATTCGCCCTTTTCTCCAAAATTTCGACAAGCCGGAATTAGCCATCCTACGAATAGGGAAATAGCCAAGTTGTCCCAAATCGTGGGGAAAGGAGGAACTCCAGATCCAGAAATACGCGCTTTGATAGGTACAAATAGGTGCAGAGGGTGGATGACACGGGATTTTCTAGGTAGATTCAAACCACCCCCAGCAGAAGATGGGGTCGGTATATCACAGTGATGTATACCGTGAACGATCAGTTCTGCCGTCCGTGAAAAATTAAACCCGGCTGCAGCACGTTGGAACTATAGATTCTAGATGAAAAACGTAACGTAAGACGTAGAACGGAAAACGCAGACACAGTCTTCTGGGTCGCGAACCTGCACCGCTACGACACCCACCGCCGTGTCAACCTCAGCAACGCTCATGCTAATATCGTCAGAATTATTCTGAAATTAGTTATCTCCGACCCTAAAACCGAGGGGTTCCACAAGGCGCAGACTTGCTCCTTGTGGTGGCTGGATTTATTTCCTATTTCACAGTTCGCGGAGGATAAAAATTAACAAGAAACGACATTTAGTACACGTTAAAATCTATAGTTATATGGATCTCGAATATTCTTGAGACTTGTATACTCTAAGGAATTTTTTCTTCTTCCTTATTTATTCGTTTAATTTTTTTTTTTATTATTATATTTGAGCTCCTACTTTTCAAGAAGTTTATTCTTTTGTTCATACTTTGGAGTTTTAATCCAGCGAAACATTAACCACTCACATGAAATCGTGCTTAGCCTTCGTCGCAAGAAAAGTTTGAGTTTCCTTAACCCTCCTGCATTCTGTTCCTCTAAAGAAGTGCTTTCAGCGCCTAGATGTACCATTTTATAAAGCACTTAAGGGGGTAAGATGGTCTTCAGGGAAAATAACAAATAAAATAAAAAAAATAAAATAAAAAAACTTCTTTCATACTTTTCACCTCGCGACAAATTGTGGAAAATTTTTCTCTCCCCTTCGCTTTATCCCTCTTTCTCCATCTGCAGAGGCTTAAGTTCAGGTATCTACCAGAAAACTTACCAGATAACCCTCAAGTACTGGCTCATACTAAACACTCTAGAATCCAATCCATTATTCAGTTACGTTCGCATAGATACAGTTGCTGTAAGTTTGAAAAAAATTCTAACTAGTTATCTACCTTACGAGATTAGGCTTGTAAATTATACCCAGCCCTAGTCCCTTCGGGGAGGTAAATATGTGTACAGCTCTCTTCGTCGTCCTCCTGTTCGTTTCCAATCCCGAGAGGGTCTCTATAGCCTCTCATTAAACAACTGCAAAGTTGAATACACTGAAAAGCTGAACAGTAAAACGGCATTGCATTATTTTACAATTAGGTATCTTTTCTCTATGAAATGTATGAACCAGTGCTTCCAAATTGTCGATTTCAGTTAACGTCAGAATTTTATAATTCGACGGGTTAGCTAATTAAACGATTGTGGGTATTTTCTCAGCTAGCTAATTACTGGTGGATAAAAATTGGTCATTTCTTTTTCGAATGGAAATCGCAGGGAAATCTTAATAGACTTATTAAAATTGGTAGATGTGTTTTAAATAGCAGTTATTGGGAAATGTTGCAGCGCCGACCACAGGATTAGGAAGTCGCGAAGACGGGAGAGAAAATTCTAATTAAAATGCGATTGTGGTACGAGGAAGCTAGCGATGCGGGTCCGCCTGCCTGCCTGCCTGCCTACTTGATTATTCTCTTCGCATATTTCAAATAATTCAAATAATTCGTATAATTTGTCCCCGACGTCGTCCCCGGGGAATCTGAATATTGGCTGGGCGTAAAAACCTTGGAGCATGGAAGAGTTCCACGCAAGATTTTTCTCCCAGGCGTACCTATATACTTTTCCTTCGATTTCCCCGAGAAATCCGATCGGCTCTCGGTCCACACTTGTCCAAGTTTCAGCTAGCCACCTGCTTTTACATTACCAGCCGAGAGATATAAGACTACGACTTCCGAAAGGCTATTTCTGATCTCTCCGACATGGCAAGAAGAGTGAAAGAAGCCGAGAAAAAGGGAACTGGAGAAATATATAGATAAAACGTTTTATTCTGTTTCTCGTATCTTTCGAGTCGGGGAAATCGTGGGATAATTTACAGAGGTAATTCGGGTTTTTTCAAACGGGATATTGTGTGAATATGAACTAGAAGATCGGGATTTTAACTGCAATGCGATTGCAGAAGGAGAAAAATTCTGATCTAGCAAATCGGGATTTTAGTATCTAAACCAAGATGCCGGTAGTCTCTCTTCGCAATTTCCTTTTTACTGCTTGAAAAAAAAAAGATCGTTTTGATGAAAGTACTTGGCGCGAGACTTTACCGAGTTTCTTGATCACAAACTGACCCCAAAGTTAATCAAAGCTCAACACGGTAGTCCCGGCTTAACCCCAGCGAAGGGACGAGCATCTGGACGTCTGACGTTGCAAATTGCAAAACGTCTGTATAATTAATTGGTCCAGTGAGTCAAACCGCGACGATTGCTGCGGAGATTCGTGCAAAAGTATCGCGAAACCAATTTTCATGTATGTATATCGAACCCTCGCATCTCAAGATCAAATAATTCTTTTTTTTTTTTTTTGAATCCTGCGAAGTACCCTGAGCGTGAGATTTTTAAATCAAGATATATTTTCAATATCTACAAACATTGTGTACCTGAGATTATTTTGTGAATTAATTAGAGTGCAAATAAGACAAGATAAGTCGTTCTAGATAGCGTTACGTAGATCAAGCCTCTCTGATAGAAGGATATTCGCAGCTGCCGTTTCTGAGATAAAATGGTAATGATAAGACGCGAGAGTTTTCACTTGAAGTGAATTTCACGACGAACGAAGTGTTATATGTCGTAGCGGGAGATTGGACAAGCGGAAACTGTAATGAGATTCGCTCAGGTATTATCGCAATCAGAAGTTCTCTCAGTGCATTAAACTTGCATCGGATCATTTATCGTAATCTCAACGAGTTTGCAACTAACTAGATAACCTTCCCTTATTATACTGTTACGATTTATTCCATATGCATTTCTGTAAATTCAATGATCCAATTTTTGAGAAAAGATTCAAGAACGAATCAATACAGGTATAACTTATTTGGAAGTATTTCTTTAATTTTCTTCTTTCTTTTCATCATCATCATGTCGAATTAACTCAATAGATGCTCTTTCCAATCGTCTATTTTTCACCACCACTCAAACAACATCATCTTCTCAACAACCGCAACAATAAATAGAACTCCACTACCCCGAAGTCCATTCGACTTTTAATCAACTCCGTTTGCAACGGTTTAAATGAAAGACAGGGTTAGCACTGCCAGCCGTTCCTAATGGCTCGATTACACCGACTAATGGTAATTAAGCAAAGGCTCTAATGGACGAGCGTTAACCTTTACTTCCGCTATTGCGTTTTGTCTGATCCCATGACCAGTTCAATCCACGTACCTATTAACCAGAGATCTATACTTTACAGATGAAAGAGCTTACCGATTGATCATCTATCATTTTTTCATTCTTTCAATGCAATGAGGATTCAAGCTGAACTTTCGTCAAGAAATAAATCATGACATTTCCTATAAACAGCTTTGTGTGTTTTACGTAAGTATTACTGAATTGTTTTGTGTTCCCAGGTAACTACTAACTACGGTATACGGACCTTGCATCGATTCCCCAGAAGCCTCTGCAGGCTTTGGTTTTGATCACAAGGTTCAACGTGCGACGTCCAACAACGAGCAGTAAGTCCTTCGCTACTGCTGCTAGCCATGCATGGTATTGCGTGCAATCGCTTGAATAATGAACTCAGCCCTGCAGCGTGAGCTGTTACCGTGACTTATGACCTCACCGACGACTACTGATGCCATTCAAACACCATTACGTAGTATGTAAAGTCGAAGGAAGTAGATGCAAGTCAGAGAGACTGACGATTTTTGGAAAACAGCGAGAAAAAAATTGCGGAAGTGATCGTAAAGGATTCGCAGCTCTTCTGCGATGCAATCAATTATACTGTTATCCGCTAGATCGTTGAAGCATAACGGCAATAAAATTCTGTTCCCCTAACGCTTCAATAGATTTCTGTGTCTCATTAATGATTAATCTGTTGTTTAAATGATGAAAACTGTTCATTTCTTCGCCGAAAATTTGTTTGTGAAAATTTGATGCTTCAAATTTTCCTACAGCTGTGCCCACATTAACCCCACAATGACCAAGGGTGACCCACTGAGAGCAGATAGCACTTTGCATTCCTTGCAGAGCCGAAAGTACCCGGTGCACGGCTCGTCGTTATGGCCAACTCATGTCAGTGGTTCGATCGAGAAACTAGGTGACCACATGCTGCCTGTGTAAAGGTAAGTGTGTAGTTTCGCAGGTGTTTCTGTACAGTGATATTATTTTTATCCCCTGCAAACGTGATTGTTCAAAAAAAACAAAAAAAGGAAAAAGTTTTTCCTTTTGTCCTGTGTGCTTCGACAGACTACAACATGGTCCAATTTTTGGGTTCAACAATTTAGAAATCGGAGAAATGTCTACTTCTATCCTTTATCTCTCGCTATTTTGTTGGACGAAAATTCACACGGAAAGAAAATATGGAAAGAAAATTAGTGGAGGTCGCCACGTACTATAAAATATAGTGTAAATTATTTTCACCTGATTCTTTAGCCTCTCTTTTTTTTATTTCTACTTTAAACATCACCAATTTAAATGAAGGAAAAAACCTTCCGAAGTTGTCTTGATATTTTGAAAAAAAAAATAATGCGATCTATCGATCAATTATATGTATAGAACTAGCTTCGTCATGCCCATAGATTGGGGCTGTTAGACAACCGTGGACCATTATCATTGGTGAAACTAATTACAAGCCAGCTAGATGTGATCACGATATAGTCTCGAAGCAGTTTGGAGTAATAAAACGTTTTGTTATCTTATAACAGAAAGTCTGCTCACGTAGAGGATGTAACTAATTAGTAATTGGCAATCTGTTCTGGAATAGCGAGTCTAGGTATGGAAATATTCGGAGCTCGTATACCTTGGTGTTATAATTAATAGTAACGATTTCATTTTTCATATCTGATAAAATTTTAATTCACAGATAAACGCGAGCTGGTGGAAATTTAATAAGCTCTTATTTAATATGCTCGTGGCGGGATAAAAAGTTTTCAAAAGAAGTATATAATGTATATACCTACCTGATCCCTACTCCAGAGATTTTATTTCGTACCAAATTACCGGCGAAGAATCGTAAGACTAAACTGATAAAATAGAAAAGATTTCGAAAAATTCTGGCTCTCGTCTACTGTCATTTTATCGTAACTTCGTTCCTGGACGAGTACCCACTCTAGTTCACGTGAAAGCTATCACAGTGCTACATACAACGGAGGACGATTTTATAAGATCAGTTCTATACGGTACAAAGTGAAATACAGAGACTAGAATTGCCATTGAACAACTCTGATGTCTTCGTTGTCCTGCCAAAGACTTCCTCGTTGACAGTATCCCTCCTTTCTAGGTAGTATTTGCTCCTTTGACTATCCAAAGTTCCTAGATAATTATGAATATTTTCATTCGCCAGATTCGTCCGTTCTTATTTCAACTCCATATGCAAATTTCGTGGAACAAGAGATGCGTTTCGATTTAATGTAGGTACAAAGAAAATGAGGTATACTGCACATTCGAGGATAGAACGTTTGCAAGATATTGGAGTGAAAAGAGATAAGTAAATATAAAGAAACGAAGTAACGTTATGGACTGGTAAATGATTCGAGTTGAAAATAGCTCGAGGCAAAACAAATGAAAAACAGAGGAATCTAAACAGGAAATTTGTGTTTCGATAGCACTCAGGCATGGTCCTGAAATTGTATAAAATAGGATTCGAGCGAAAGAGCTGAGCTGACCGGGCCGTTGGTCAGCCAAAGTTTGAGTTCCCCCAAACAGTAGTGAACCCCATGGCCAACCCTGAATCTGAAAGCAAACTAGGATGAAATACGATGCGTATGGATTAAAGCTAAATTGCTTTTACCGTGGGGGAAAATTTCCCGCTATATATTTCCCTGGTAGAAAACTTGAATATTTTTATCCCTCTCGGTTTTATTTCATTATATTCTTTATATACCTATACATATGTATATGTATTACATATATTTATTTTTATTGTGCTAATAGCTCCCTATCAAGCTCGTTTAGCCCGAAACCCCTTGCTAATTAAATCAACCCAAACAACTTCTCCTTTCCTCTAATTCAAAGACGTACCTGCAGGTCCATGGATCAAAGGGTCAATTCGCTGCCTCCTTGCCATAGCCACGGATCAGCAGAGCCATGTAGACTCACGTTTACTAATACAGAGAGAGAAAAAGAGAGAGTGAGAGGCGGGGTAGTCCTCGCGGTAAACCAAGTCCCGAAATAAAGTGGATTCTCCAAAGAGCTGCCATTTGTACGCAACTGTACCTATGTATGTATAGCATATTACATAGTACAGGCATGTGAAGCTCGCCCACACTCATATACTCACCCTACAAATACTAATGCAAGTCAAACACGTATACCTACCTACATGACGTCCGAAGGAAGCCAGGCTTGGAGGATCCACTCGACTCTGGGGTATAAGCCTCTCGACTTTGGACCAACTAATCCCAGTTCAGAAGAACCGATATCATGCCTCTACATTGCCTGTGTATTGTAAAATTCACTTATATCTCGCATTTTACCCATTCCCCACGATTTTGGATTTTGCTTGGTATACTACAGTCGGAAGTCTCATAGTTGCATCAGCGACATTCTACCCTTATCTCGTTCCCTTGCATGAACGGTTATATGCGTTCATATTGGACTATCCAGAGAATTCAGAACTTGTGAAACGAAAAAATATCAGATTTACCTATATATTCTTTTAATTCTTTTTTCGTTCCACCGACAGAGTATGTTTCTCTGAAAACCTTTTAGCGTTGGTACAAGGAATGGAATAGGTACGTATATACATCTTTGCTTTCATTTATCAGTGGAAATGAACTCTTTTTTTTCTTATTTATATTCGGAATATATTTATACAGATCAGGTTCAACGACCAACGTTCGGCGCTGGTTTGTAGCTAGGGAAGGGTATAACTTCGGGGCGTATATACCTACCAGTACGTATCATACATATTTAATTTTCCCGTAAATCCTTCGAGGAGGAAATGAATAAAAAATGATACCGCAATATTGCATTGCAACATGTAAAATGAAATATTCTTTGCCCGGTGGCGTAACTTTCCTCGAAATAAATCGTCGCCAGTGAGAGAAAATTATCTACCGAGTCAGATGAACGTTAATTAAAATATTAAGCGAAAATTATTCGTCCTGCAGGCTACAACTAGCATTAGCAAATTTTTTTGCCACTCGTCTAAATTCAATTATCAATCCCGAACTATTATTTCCCGTACTTAACTTTGTCTTATGGCCATTTTCTTCGGAATCTGAACACATCAACGTATTTTTGCATAAAATGCAGCCTGCGCCATACAGGCGAGAAAATTCGCCACAAATAATCCAAACTAACTGCCGGAGCTCTAAATACTCTGTAAAATCATTATTTAGTTGGCTCTAGTTACAGCCAACAGTTTATCCCGCAATGTCTCTGGGAATGAAGCTTATAATGTTATCGTTTTCACGGTTATTCGGGCAACGAGCCTGCAATTCTCGGTTCGGTGAAGTATCGGGTGAAATTCTGGGCTATGAAAAAACGATACTAAATAAAGTACTCTTACCTGTATAACATGTAACGGTGGTAAAGGTGAGCATGAACTAATTAGCGTGGAAATTTTGTCTGCTTCGTTTTTCATTTATATCTCTATAAAAAAAATTTCGGATTATCGTTAACCGCAGAAAGTTCATGCGATGAGAACATTTAATTGCCATCTGTCAGCACCAGGTATCAAGAACCTTTGAAAGGTCGTTTTTTTTCTTTCGTTAATTCGAGATAAAATTATGAGCTTTTTTAAAATATTCACATCGCTGTCTCACGATCTGAAAATCCTTAAAATTCTTGGTTCCACGAACCGGCCGAGAATCTCAATCTCTCTTAATTAAGCTGGAATAGAAAAGTCTGGAATCGGAAACAACAGAGTGAAAAAGTCAGACGATTTTGCTTCGAGCTCTTCGACGTTAGGTCAGTTCGCGAAGTAGCCCCGGTTCTCAGTTCCCAGGGGGTCTTATTTGACCCTAACTTTAGTACGTGTGTAAGAATTGCTTCGACTAAAAAAGTCTATAAGTATGTGTAGTACTAGCGGTACTTTTTGCAGAGAAGAAGAGAGTTCTTAGCAAGTTAAAAGGAAGAGAGTATGTATTGGAAGAAAACCGTTCGCTCGTGCATCGATTGAATCGCGTGTCAGATAGAAAGACTTTTGTTACCTATCCGGCTTCCGAGAAGCTTACGAAATACCATAGAGCAATAGATCAGTATCGTCTTGGGATTTAACCAAGTTCAAGGAGGCTGATCCATCGGCAAACACATATGAAGATGCGGAATATTTTTCCCTGTGAATAACTGCCAGGCTGTAAGTTGTAAGATTTGAGAGTTCCGAAGCTATATATCATGTCGCTGTTATAACGTCAAACGTTTTTTTGGGACAAAAACCGTTTTTCGAAACCCGGTGTTCAAATTCTCAAACATCCCGTAGACTAGAGCGTGACTTGAATGGGTTTCTTGCAAACTCCAGGAGGTTTTGCTGAGGCAGGCTTTAGGTACCTCGTCTACTACCCGTCTGTTTTCGTTCTTGATTACACTGTTTGCTGTTCCTAGCTAACCCCGTCGATGCCCATGGCCCCTGAAAGCAAGAACGCCAATGACATCGGCCTAATTAATGGCGAAAACCTATGCGTTGTCTTTTTTTCTTCTTTAGAGAGAGGAACGAGATATCGATTCAATTAGCTCAGTCATAAACCAGACCCCATCGATGAGATTAATTTGCCAAGTTTATCCAGGGAGTCAAAGAACTACTTCTACTTCTTCTATGATTTCAAGGATGCTTATTAGTCACCGTTCGATAACATACTTGATAATAAGTTATAAATTTAAGTGATTCGAAACGGTGTTTTCATGACTTATTTAATTCGTCTCTCGAAGTGATTAGGTAGCCATAGATTCGGGGTACATATTTCGTGGCTGGTGGTATTTTCCATTCGCTTGCTACTCATTTGGCGAATTTATCGGACAGACTGACATTTTTTTTTATTTTTACCGTTTCGAAAAAATCTCCATTGACATAGTTTTCACCTTGATCCAGCATTGATCTACTATGCGATGCTGCAGCTCTCGATTCGGGCTGGTTACGTAGCATGTTGCCCGGAAAAGTATATTATATTTCACAAAAGAAATCGGGTTTACTAGTTGTAATGCTGTAACGTAAATAGCAACCCTTGCGAAAGGGAGAATATAAACTCGCTTCATTCTATAATCTTTTAATGGAAGTACAGAGGAGACACTGGATGGCAAAAGCAGAAAGATTATTTTCCAAGCAGGGGTGTTATCCAATAACAGAGTTTTATTGTTATAAACGTAATCCTGAGCTCACCTTGTTTTACTTCGCACTATAGTCTTTACTGCATCCCACTCAAGTGGCTAGTCTCTGATTCTGCTACCTCCCTACCTCCTTTCTGAACTCTCGTATTAAACATTGCAGCAGTGAAAGAAGATCAGAGGACCTGTTCGAAAACCTTCGCAATTAGTTGGCTAAGTTATTTTCTCCGAGGTCGTATTAGTTGCCGAAAAAAACAGCGATGGCAAAATTCGTGTTTTAATTCCCGGTCGAAATTCAAAGGAGACAGTTTTAATATGCATGTTATAATTTTATTTCACTACTATTATTGCATTCATACTACAGTGACCCAAGATACATAAATAATACACTAACTATACAGGCCGAAAGAAAAGATGCTACTACTTCTCGTAAATCGTTTTCTAATCTTCTTAAGCAGCGCACGAAGTGGGGATAGCCATTTTCATGCTCTTGGAAGCATGTTTCCTGCTGAAGTCCGGACTGCTACCGCTGCGGATATTTTTATACAACTTGGAGGCAGTTTCGCCATTAGGAATACAATGGAACTCAACATTCTTCATCTTCTTATCCACAGAACGACAGTTGGAATGACAGTCTGGGACTGGTCTCAAAGAGAAACACGTCTGACCGTTTTCGCGGATCACCTTAGTCCGATGAGTGAGACAGTTTCCTTCGTATGATTTTTGGGATTTCTTGTTCTGTTTGCTTCCCCAGGTGTCCTTTCCTGACTTCTGACGACCAGCCTCTTCGTCGCTGACAACATTGGCGAACCAATTCTGCTTGCTAGTGCATTGAGATTGAGATTGCTGAGCTTGTTGAGCCTTCTGCTTAGCCGGACCTTCGCACTGATGATCCTTGAGCGCGTAGCTGGCCGAGAATTCCTCAGGATTTTTGACCACGCAGTTTTGGGGCGTTGTCAAATCGTCGGCTGATTTACCGTTCAAAGTACCACACAGACCGCGACTAGAGCCACGATACTTTCCGTGAGTCTGTAAACGAAGAATTATATTAGTCAACGGTGAGCTTTGAGCTCCCCGTTACTGACGAGGCTTATCGAGAATATAAAGGCTTGAAACTTGCCGAAATCTTGACGCGAGAACCGTCGTAGACAGCATCGATGCCAAACTCGTCTGATGAAAGCTTGACGGAACCGTCAGAAAGTGCGTAGATATCATAGAGAGCTTCATCGTCTTCATCGTCCATTCGGGTGAAGCTGTCACGTTCCGAGACCTGGACTTCGTTTCCATTAACGCGGACCTGAGGCTTGTATTGAGACGGAGAGAAGACGACTTCGTCATCGCCTAGGGTTATTTTTACTTCCTTTTCGTTCTCACTGACGTCACGAGCGATTACGGTTACTTGCATATCGTCGGGGATATCCAAGTCCTGTTTGTAGTTGTCAGGATCTTCCTGAGGCACGGTAGTGAATAGTACGTGCCAGCAATTGCCAAGTTCAACGGGGTAAGTGTGGTTATCGAAGGTGTTGGCTGCGTTCTTGTCCAGTACACAGGTAGCTGTGAAATAAAACGGTGAATTGATACAATCGCCTTTACTCGTTCCCATATACAGGTACGATAAACATACCCAAATGCATTAATACTCACGATTGCCCTGATAATCCTCCGTGTTCAATTGCCCAGCCCATTCAATCTCGAAAGCAGTCCAGGCCAATTCCATGTTTGGAGCCTTGACAGAGACGTTAGCATTCTGTAAATTCTTGGTCAATTTAACAGAGATGTCAATTCTCGCATCGTCTTGTTCCTCGGAATCTTTTACGTTTACATCTACGTTGGGGGATCCCATGAATTGCACGAAACTGTATGCAACGGTGGTCAGGTCTCTTGCAGCAGGTGGAAGGTTGGCGTATTTTATGGCAATGCTAGCTTCATCCGGTTGGCTAGCACGAACTATCATATCGCGGCATGCAGGCAGAGCATTGTTGCCCTGTTCCATCTGTTTGGTACATTGCTTGGCTAGTGGTTCTTGTCGCAGGTGATTCTTCATCTCGGGGCTCTGCTTGAGTTGAGCTTTAACCTGAACTCCAGCAACATTACTTTCGCATTTCTCGCCGAACCTTATTCCAAGTTCAAACGTAGATGTAGAATCAGCCTCCAAGGCCGCGACGAGGTCGAGTTCGGGTGTATTTGGCATCTGAGTATCAACTTGGAAGCAGACTTCGTAGGTTTCTTGATCAGACGATTTCTGATGGTAACGGAACATGCAGCGGGACTTTGAGTCAGAATCGCTGTCTGCGCATAAGCTCATCAGATCGTAGCGAGCCTTGCTAGCTTCTACGTTACGAGCGCTGCTATCCTCTAAGAATTCCACGGCAAAATGTGCGGATAATATATCAGCAGCGTTCATACCTTTGACTATCTGTTCCCTGGATTTCTCGTAAGCTTCTTGACTCACAACATTTGCGTGGTATTGCCCAGGGGCGTATGCGCTCTTCTTATTTTCTGCGTACCTCTCACTGTCCCAAGCGGCCGTGAAGACAGCAGCATGAGTGCTGCTACGTGGAGAGTCCAAAATCAGATCGTAGCTCTGTCTTTTAATTTCCGAATGAGCCCATGGGTAGGAAAAAGCGGATATGGCGTCGTGGTGTTCGAACTGTTCTGCAATATAAGCCCAAGCATTCTGCTCAAAAGATCCGTCCGATAATGTCTTCAGACGGAAGACCATTCCCGTAGTTTTCTCGCCGAAACTTATCTCGTTCTCAGTTGGTTTCCCGGTAGACATGAACTGCATATTCTTTTCAAGCGGAACGGGGTTGAAGACTTGGTGGTCGACCTTGGCAGTGAAAGGCTCGACACTGTAATGAATCAGGTTGTGCTCTCGGTTTTCCTCGATAGGGTGTAGTTTGGCTCGAACATTCTGTTGCTCGAAGTCCACATCCAAGCAAACGCGAAGCGGGAGATTAACCTGGAAATCATGGCTGACACCGGCCACGTACTCGTGGAAATCGAACGGCGTTTCGAATCCTATTCTCACGTTGAGCTTGGAAGAATATACAACGTGGACATCGGCGGTTACGTTAACTGTCGACGGGATCTTCCACTCGTCAGAAGAGCCAGCGGCCAAATCGGGATTGCTTCGGGCTTTGGCCTCACCGCCAATTTTGAAGAGGCGAGGTCTATCAATAACGAAAACGAACGGGAAGCCCGTTTCGGTAGGGACACTCCAGGACGCCTTAAGATTTCTGAACTTGGTTACGTTGAAAGTTTGGCCATTCTTCAGAGCCTGCGCCGCATTTCTTATGGCTGTAAGATAAGAGGAAAAAATAATCATCAAATATTCGTTGAAAAAGACTACAGCAAATGGGATTTCTTACCATCAGGGATTTGATCAATGGTGTGATTATCGAAGGCGAAAAATTGCTTGGTTTCTTCACTGTTCCATATCAACTGACCCTCCAACTGATTCGAGCTCTCAGACTGGATGTTGAGCAGCTTGGCGATTTTCATTGGACTCCATTTGCCATGACGCTCGTTGGATCTCTTGTTCTGGTTCTTGTAACCGTCGTTAGATTTTACTTGCCCAGTAACAACACTGGCCAATTGGTCAATGCTCGAGACCATACCTCCGATTTCTGAAAGAAGGCTGTCTTGGCCATAGAAATTTGTCAACCTGGCATAAACTCCCTTGGAAAGACTGCTGTCGTCGCTGCCAATGGATAAGGTGTAAAGTTTGTAACCAAGATCCATGTTGTTGACTATGTAGTCTTTCGAATGACTCTGACTATATTCGTTTTCGTACGTGTCAGGACTAAGGAATTCTTTGGCCTCGCGAGCATTGTTTGCTAACTCCTGTTCGTTATCATTTTCATTCGCAGCAGCATCCAGAATAGCGGCCTTAACAGCAGCATTGACTTGCTTGTCCAAATCCCAGTTAGTGAAATGGGCCATTCGCTGGAGCATCCTAGGGGGTGGATTGGTCTGCATCAATTGGAACACAGCGGCAGTACGTACTTCAGAAGTTTCGCCAGTGTTTCGGTAGATCTTGAAGAGTACGGATTGAGCGAGCTTGGGATAAAGTTGAGCAAGCTGATCCATAGCCATGACGATAGCCAATCGTTGGAAGTCTGAAGCCTCCTTTTCACCTTCTAGATACGGTTCGAAGACGCTAAGCATTTGTGGATGACCCAAATTTCCTAGGGCTCGAATGTAGACGAGGATTTTCGGACCATCAGCATTACGAACGGCAGATTTCAGCTGGCTAGCCAAGTAAGGGATATATTGTCGAGCAGCAGCTGACTGATCCTTTGAAGACAGACCAGCAACACCATGAACTGGGTAGCGTTGGGGGTTGGTAGTGTTGTACACCTGAGCTGAACGGGCCAGGTCAGTGAGAACGAGGATAGCAGAAGAGTTCAAGTAAGCCTGTTTGGTTACTTCGGGCATCGTAGCAATGGACTGTGAAAAAATTTGATAGAATTCAGAAATTTTTCAGAAATTTCGAATCGTTTAGGTGCAATTCAATAAAATCGAACAACCGGTAGATACTCACGTATAAGATATCCATATACTTGGCGGATGGTACTCGGATGGCATGTGGTTGAGAAGCTAAGATTTCTGCAGCTTCAACTCCTTGGATTTTACCTTGTTGAATCCACTGTTTGATATTCTGAAGAGCTTGATCGGTTCCTGCTGCGGCTACAGCATCTCGGTAAGCTGCCCAAGCAGATCTTCGAGAACTATCGCTCTGGCTATTGGGATTAGTTTTGTCTTCTGGTTGGTACAGACTCTGTTGAGCCTGATCAATCTCTTTGGCGTCCATCGCACGGATCAAACTAACAAGGGAATTGTATTTCTCAAGGGTTCTTCTCTCGGGCATACTGTTAGGGTCCTGAAGCTCCTGTCCAATTTGATTAGCGATTTTTTGGCACTCTTTTGCCAGACCGGCACCTGAAGACTGTTCCTCAGAACTTTCATCAGATTCGCTTTTCCTCCCGAATAGCCCTCTCATGTAGTTAATTTTTCGGTCAGCGCTGCGTCGATGACGTTTCCTGATCTGCTCCTCCTCGCTCGAACTGCTTGAACTGGAACTTGAACTCGAGTCAGAATTCGAGTCAGAGTCGGAACTTGAGCTTGAGTCGGAACTGCTGTCAGAGCAGCTGGAATCCTCATCATCGTCTTCATGTTCATTCCAATCGGCGGAATAGCTGTAGACGAGGTTTCCGGTGGCCTTGGGTTTGGATGGCGCAGCGATGCTGTTTGAGGCGGATTTCACTTCCGCAAGAGTAAGATTGAGTCTGCTGACTACCATGCCGTTTTGTTCCTGGTAGAGATTCGGACTCATCATGACTTTGTTGATTGTTACAGATGACTGGATCGTATGGCGATCAAGAGTACCGGAAAGGATGACACGACTCAACGATGATCTCTGTAAAACATACAAAAAATATTATCATTTTCAGCTTCACTAGAATTTTCATGCAATTTCACATAGCTTACCAAACGAACGTAATAAAACTCACCAAGACAATGTCATCGCTGTTCAAACCGGGCTGATTATCGCTAAGTCCAGAAAAATCATCGTAATGGGACGAAATTTGATGGCAATGGCTGAAGTTCTTCGATTTAACAACATCGATCATCTGTCCGCTACCGCGAAGCTGAGGCAGGGGAGCCAGTTCGGGATTCACCTGAAGAGCGAACTCATCAAGAGGTGTAATATCGTAATGAACCTCGCACTTTCCAGTGACCGAATCTTCCATTGTCTTGTATGCTGCGAACGGCTGATCTCCTTCAGGCATATGATTACCTTGAGAGCTCATCAGATTTTCACCTTGAGCATCGACTTGGAGCTGACTGGCGATACTTTTCAGTACATTGACCTCCCAATTGGGGATATCTTGTTCAACGACTAAATCATCGATGGCGCCGTTCTTGAGCTTGATTTCGAAAGGCTTTCCACTAATGGGCAAGTTCTTGAAGTTCAGCATATTTTTAGGGATCTGAGAGTCCCAGCCACCGGGCAGCTTGGTATGAACTTGGGTAAACTGAGCCTGAGAAACTTGCGCCCGCAGAGTGTTTGCGGACTTTGGTTGCACAGTAAGCTCAGCCTTCATCAGCATACCGGTGTACTGATCGGCTACCTTGTGGAGAGCGGCCAAGGTACGACCATGTACCCAGTACTTGTACTCGCTACCACTTTTCCAAGCATTTGACTGTCCTCCTTGCTGTTGTTGATGATCTGCCAACACCGCTCCTCCAACTATGAGCAGATGTAAAACAAAGGATTTGAGGTTTGAGCTCCTTCGTGAAATGGTTTCATTCCCAATGTTACAAGACTATGAAATTTTTTTTTCTACATACAATATAACATATTTTACGATATAATTAGCAAGAAATACGGAAATGGGTATTATAGAACCAGAGCTATCGATAAAGTCAAACTAAAATCGGTGGACCAAATTTTGAACAGTTACAGGTATCCACGAATGCAACTTTGGGAACAACTTTAGTCATGCTTCGAAACTATAATTAAGACTTACGGAGGAGGCACAGAAGGAGCTGCGATGACCACATATTCGCTGTGATGCTGAATGTGGACTAGCAATAGCGACCTGAAAAGCACCTTTTATACTAACATTGTATGTACATTCAGCAAAACCTTTTGACCTTTTCACTCACCATCCTCTGGACTCTATTGAGGAGATCACTGATCGTGGGGAGAAAAGAAAAAATCTTAAACGTTGCTTTAACCACACGCGCTAGAAATTTTTGCACTAGTTTATACTGCTATCAATGTCGCGCGTGTCAAAACATCCGCTGTTTCGAATAATAAAATAATCATTACGTTTCTACTAACGCATGGTGCAATCAATGATTCCTACTCGATTTCAATGGAAATAAATCGCGGAATACGTTTTGAGATACGAAACGTGAATAGAACAAGAAATTTGTCATACGGTGTAAATCTGGAAACAATGAAAGCTGTTTGTTTTTATTCAATCTTCAAGAATTTGAATTCGAAAGCAGACGATGACTGCTAATGTAATCGAAAACATTTAGCATCAATCTGCATTTTCTCTATCCATCTGAAAACTTGGAGTTTATTCAACTAATATTTTTTCTTATATTTCGCTTGCGTAATTATACAAGGCGGGGAAAAGTTTAAACGCACCTTGATCAAGTTTTAAATTCAAATTATTCATCAGAAAGAAGGAGTCTGCGGTTAGCTCGATGTTTCCGCCTGAAAGTGTCTGTATCTACCATGACTCATTTAGTACTAGGCCCAAAAAACTTTTGTTGTAAAAATGTTTCTTTCCAAAGTTTCGTTGACGAGATATACTTAAAAAATAATTGAAGCTTTCAGGTAACCGAGTGATACCCTTAACATAGATATATTTATATACAAAGGTATATAGTTCGAAAGTTAATATCATACTTTGAAGAAAATATATTATATAAAGTTTTATCAATATCCGTTTATGGAAAATCTGCTGACGCGAGGTCACGGGCAACGGATGGACGCAAACTCTTGAAGAAAACAGTCCGCTATTACTACACTCGCTTGACATGAGTAAAGGCAGATAAGACAGCTCAGCTGTTACGCGTTTACGTAAAAATAGAAGAAGAGAAGAAAACAAGAAAGAAAAAGAAAAAAAATTTACTTTCAGATGAAACATAAGACGATGAAGAAATTCTTCCAATGGTTAAGTGTAAATTCATGAATTTTATTCTTTTTTATCATAAAGAAGAACAGAAAGAACCCTTACAGATCTATTACAGTAAATAATTGTACCATCATCAGTATACGTATTTTACAATAATCACTTAACTTAAACTATTTATTTTACATTATACGTAAATTCTAGTTGTGAAAAAAATATTACACATTATTATACAGTATCTCATCTTACTTATCAACAAATTATATTAATTTTCTTTAACATCAGTTCTTCTTTAACCAGCCTTGATGACTACAGACTTAGTTTCAGCTTCTAACTGACGTGGTACTCCCTTCAATATTCTCGTCGTTGTTTCAGGTGTCTGAAGAAAAACAGTGATGAAAAATTTATCAGAAATCAGAACAAATCTATCAATAATTCAATTATATCTCGTGATATTTTCTTCGTTTTTTTTTTTTTAATCACAGACATTTTCTTTCGCTTCGTCCTTACCTCTTCAATGTCGACCTCAACCTCTTTGAGCAATTCATCAAGGACTGCGACTACGTGATTGGCGTTCTCGATACTGAACACCATCGGAGGTTTAAGTTTGAGAATATTATTGTCTGGTCCATCGCTGCTAATGATGATTTTCTCTTCCTTCATCCTGGAAACCATGTGTTCGGCTTCAGCAGTCGCCGGAATCCTCTTGGTACGATCTCTAACCAGTTCTATGCCAACGAAAAGCCCAACTCCTCTTACATCGCCGATCATAGGATGCCGCAGTGCCAATTTCTCCAATTCAGTAATCAGATGATCGCCGACAGCTAGTGCATGTTTTTGGAGATTCTCACGCTCCAGAACCTCCATAACAGCGTTAGCCACTGCGCAGGATACCGGATTTCCGCCGTACTAAAATTGCGAGAATATTACGTGCATGTAGACAAGTATCGCTGAGTTGAAGAAAAATTTCACACACCTCGTGGCTTTTATCGCGAATATTATAATACAGAGGTCTGGATGAGTTACGCATTGATAAATAACATGATTGCCATTTTTTTGTTGCAGAATTTAATCGAAACTCCGCTCACGATATTGTGAACAGTTATTGCTTGCTTGCAGGGCGGATAGTAAAATGAAATCCGAAGTATTAAAAAGTGTAGCCGAGGCACCCACCGCTGGTTTTATATTATATCGTGTCCTCGGTGGTATAAAAGCCAACTACCATCCACCTACAAGATCATGTCGCAGCTATCCTCATATCGTAATCTCAAATCGTTAAAACCACTATACGAGGGCGAGGTACAGAGGCGAAGCTGCACTAGAGGATGCAAGCTGGGCATGTATGGATTAAAAAGAAGCCGAAAAATTTGATTGGCACTTAATCTGATCCGAAAATAAATGTGGAAATAAAATAAATGAAAATTTCTTGTTTTTCGAAGCCGAGTCTGCCGCAGGCAACCCCAATTCTAGATGCGAATTGTGCATGGGGTGAAGTAATTTTGATCTAGCGTTTAAAAGTTGATTGGAATAAATCCGCGGACTGGGTGCTCGCTAACGACTGCACCTCCCTGAGCACGGCCATTAGGTAAATTGACCTCTTGAAATTGGTACCAAATCCTCGAATCCGAACGGACGTTTAGGATTTCCGGTAATACACAACGATAACAAATGACCGTGGGGTGAAAAATTGCAGCAGGGCAGAACAATTTGCAAAATACTCGCCCTCTGCAGGGATGGAAACTGACGTATATGGCACACACATACACGTGGACGGGATATACCGGGGACACGAGTTTTCGAATAAATATGGAGCGCGGGTCGATGTCGGTTAAACAGCGATAAATGCACTGATCGAATAGTCTGCTCGTAAATAAAGCTCGGAGCATACATAATGCATGCGAATCGTGCAATACATATTCCCATTACTCTCGCTTCGGTAACAGAGACTATAGCATTACGCGGTGAAACCGAACGACAAATTACAATTCTGTTATAGATTTTGGTAAAAGAAATGCGCGGGAGGGTGATTTTTTGTAGAAAAAATGAGATCCGGAAAGCACCCGATTTATTTCCACCTCCCATAAACTCACCGTGTTAAAATAATGGATTCCTGTTTTCTTGAAGCTTTCCGCAATCTCTGGAGTCGTGACAACTGCGGCTACCGGATGCCCGTTGCCCATGGGCTTACCGATTGTCACTATATCGGGGATCAAGTCATTTCCGTAGAGCTGAAAGGCCCATACGTGGCTTCCGACCCGGCCAAAACCGACCTGAACTTCATCCGCGATGCAAATACCACCGGCTTCTCTAACATGTCTAACAATAAGAATAAATTTAAACAGTCAAATCTGCGCTCGTTACTCAAGATCCCATAAGCATATGAAATAAATGATCTTCAACTTACTTGTAAACATTTTTGAAGTAATTCTTTGGCGGTATAATCTGTCCACCAACTGAGATAAGGCTTTCTGCAATGAAGGCTTGCACCCCTTTACCCTTGGCTTTAATATCTTCGCAAATTTTCTTCACATCTTCGGCGTATTTCACCCCTAAATCCTCACCGGGGTAATCTACGTCGCGGTACTTTCCTCTGTATACATCGGGACAAGGAGCCTGAAAATTAATGTCGTGGGTTTCGGCTATTGTGAATACGATTTTTGAAATTCGAACAAGATTATGGAAATATTAATTTTATTGGGGAGAATGTATCAAGTTTTGAAGATACGTTTTTTGTTTTAATCTGTTACACTTACCACGTGCACCCATTCCTTTTTCCCACCACCATTTGGCTGATTGAATTTGTACGGAGAGATGTCAATCATTGTTGTGAGATGTCCGTGATAAGCGCTACGCAGATAAAATTTCTCTTTAGTCATTTTTCACCAAGTTTTGTAAATTGGCTTAAGTCTACGTGCACGTAATATTAGAAGTGTCCAACTGTGAGAATTTTTCTCTAAAGCCTGAAATATTCGCCGATATAACTGCTCGGTTATATGCATATAGTTATATATATGCGATCTATAATATAGGGAGAAGATTATTTTCACAAGATATATTACATTATCTTGAAATTTCAACTCCGCTGAAATATACGTATTATTTTCTTCGATATTAGATGTTAATGAACCTCGCCATTACGTTCGCTGCAATCCATCATGCAAAGTAGATTATGATTCTTTTCTTTTTTCCCCTTTTTTTTATATATAGAATATTTCATATACTCTAGTTTACAGAATCTTTTAACTCAATTTTCTGGAAAACTAGAAAGAAGTTCAAATAATTATCAGTCCTTACTTCGCGCTCCTTAACATATAATTAAATTTCAACAATCGAGTAAGACGTAGTTCAAACTGCCAGATACTTAATACGCAATAATCAATATTTAATAATTGACGATTCTATAGCATGAATAATGCATTTTAATCAGCCAACGTAAGGGCGGGGGAGAAATGTGAAATGATCAAGATCACGTTCCGTCAAGACCCATCCAAAGGACCTCTTGGCGTTTCTAAAACCAGTATTCATGCTGAAATAGGTAATTCTTGTTCATATCATACGTGAACATACATCTTCGTGTGTCACATAAAATGACAACAAAGTTATGTAGACTTTATGTAGTAATGTAGGGGCAGTTTTTCCCCGCTTCCGCAAAGGCGGAAGGGATATCAGTCTTCTCTGCAGTTCGCCTCATAGTTTTTTTCCCGCAGTCGTTCTTCTAGGTATATACGAGTATAGACTTCTAGAGATTGCTGTAAACAAGAAGAAAACAAACCGACCCGATTAGTTGCGTTATTTGAATGAATTAATTAACGTCTGAAAAATTGGCACAAATTTTTATCCAGTTAGTTTCGTCCATCCACATATATATCTCGTCTCTGTCTTATACTATAAAAGCCAGCGTATCTATCCTCTCGTAGGTCAGATTAATTAACAAACTCCAATTATTCTGGGAAAAGAAATGACCAGAAAGTTTTCAACCATTCGGAGAGAATAGAAACACTGAAATTTCACTCATACAAATTAACCCCGCAATTATGCACCTCGTCGTCACCCTTCGAAATCTAAAACCACGTTGGCGGGGGCGGCAGTATCTGATCTTCCCGGGTCACGAATCCTGTAAAATGTGATAATGAATATGGCTTTAGGATTAAATGATCCCTAAACGAGCTGCAGAACCTTGGCAATAACTTTAGGGACGATGATAATAACTTACTGATCCACTGTAATGACATCTGTGTTGTGGGTGTGCGCCTGTGCCAGGCGGAGAGCGAGATCGTTCGCCTCGCTTCCGGAATTGACCAGGAAACAGACGGACAGTGGATCCGGAAGTAGAGAGGTCAGTCGACGAGCACAAATCACCAGAGTATCGTGCAAGAAACGATTGTTCGTGCTAAGTAGAGCCATTTGTTCTTGACCAGCACGGACTACGTCGGGATGACAATGACCAACTGCATGGAAAACATTTGTGAAAAATTACGAGTCAAGGGACCAGATATCTCAGGAATATCGGATCTTCGTATCTCGTGTTTGGTTGATAAAAATAAAAGTCTTCATTTTGCAATCCAGACTTTATACGAGAGAAGTTATGAAATTTTGACTTCCTCAGACCGCGGCAGGAAACTTTCAACTAGATAAACCTAGCCGAACTAATTTTCTGAGTGAAAATCAACCGAGATATTGACTTTAAAATGTAAGCAACCCACTTTCAAGTCATAATTATAACGATAGTTGGAAAATTCCAAGTGTCTTATGGGTGATGGGGTAGACTGTAATCCTTGTAATATTCAGGCATATATAATTTAACAAGCAGAGTTGGATACGAAAGCATAGCTTCGTATTTAGCTGACGTCGGAAATTCTATTCACAATCAGTAGAAAAGTACAATCTCATGACTGGAAATAGCTGACGATGAGACTCGAGGTTGGATAATTCAAGAGATACATAACTGTAACTGTATAATATAGTTTCCTGCCTCTGCTTCGAAAATAATCACACTGATCGTAATTTTGAGACTTATATCGAATGCTAGAACACCATCTTTTGATTAGGTTTGAATGTTCTATGTTCGAAAGCATTTCTGATTTTTATTTCAGATCTGCGGAGAATACTGCAGCTATCACGAATCGCTTTATCTGTATAAATTGGGCCGATCAGTTTAGATAATTGCCACAATGAGTGATGACCCTAATTTATAACAGCTTACAAATAACGATATTGAATGATCTATTCAGGCTTTTGTAACGAACAAATTTTAGACGCGTCCGTAATGAGTTTCGACTTGCATTGTTGGCCTCAATAATAAACTACGTATACCATAGGATTTGAATTTTTCGAAATAAGAAGATCGATACCCTCGTCAATTTTAATTTCTATTAATTACCGTGGGCCACGTTGTTGATACAGTCCAAGTACTGTTCATCTTTCTCATCGTACATGTACTGCCCCCTGGCCCTGACAATCTTTAGCGGACTTGATCTGTAGAACAGTTTACACGATTGCCTGTTAAAATTAAAAAGACAAATTTATTGTTAACGATTGAAACGTTGACGATCTATAAGCAAAACGACGTACATTCAAGTCATCCGAAGGATCAATTTTTCAAATTTATTGAGATTTTGTCATGTGTGTGTTTTCCACAAATTTCATCCAATCATTAATGATTCCATTCTATACTATTACTGAGTCAAATCGGACGAGAAAATGCATTATATGACCGATCAGTAAAAGCCATAGGATTTGGATATCTCTCGAAAAAATGTCTGGTAAATTTCAGTACGTAATGATCATTGTCATATGACGGTCTCTGTCGATTTCGTTAAGATTACTGAATCGTCCTTGATCGATTTATGCGTGTTATCGCAATCAATCCCGCTTGTTCAGCTGTTAATTTAACAAACGACATATATAATGATTAATGACGTATGTACGTAGTACATAACGTGGTAAAGATATGATAGTACTACATATAGAAGTTAGCGGAGCAATAACACCGCGGGGTTATCATCCGATCTGCGAATTGGCGATACAAACTAATTAAAACAAGAGCGCACTTTATCGCTCTATGTATAACGAAATTTTTATTTTCGCTACCACATATTATATATGTATGTGACTAGCAACGATGACCACATAGCACCGTTTGGCATGATAATAAGCCGACATTCGCCAACTTTATTAATAGCTTCTGAATATGTTACAAACACACGCGAACACGCGTTGATTTACACCTAGACAAAATCCCAACTTCTTCTCAACGTCGTAATAACTGACCTTATCAATTTTTCTAGTTTACCTATATAGTTATTATCAAATAATATTAGTTAATTTTTCACATTTCACGCAATTATTATTATCATTAACTTCAAGGTGAAGGCGAACTTCTCATCGTTCTATTGTTAATTTATTTCCGACTTACCCGATTACACGTTCGCGTAGTTTGATCGTTTCAGACTTTGGCATCTGTTCCAATGGACCCATCATCTTGTATGAGATAATCCCCGAGTCCTGAAATAATGGTGTTTATAAAATCCTTGAAACAATCTGAATCTCTGCTCATACAAATCGCTGAAAATTCACAGATATTCAATTCAATGATATAATTTATTCACTATACTATACTATCATCATGATTGTATGATCGTCAACATAAATTTTCTGATTATCAAATGGGAAAAAAATTCCCGCGTACACGTGATCAACGACTGGACACATCAACATTATAGATAAATGAAAACGTAATCTATGTAGTACGTACAATCGATCGCGATTGTTATGCTAATTAGATTGATTAGGTGGCGGGGATGAATAGAGTTTGAGAAAAAAAAGAACGCATGCCGATCTATATTTGATAATGAATGAAATTGAAACTACAGCGATCGATGAAAGAGATGTGAACGGGGAAGGCGATAATAAGATACAATCGTACCTGCGCGCGGAAGTTCGAACTCAAGTTGCCAAGTTCTTCAGCTTCTGAACGTAAAGTTGTCAGCTAAGTGTCGCGTCCTAGTCTGGTGACGTCATATATAGCTTCACTGAACATGCTATAAAAAAGCGGGAGATGCGCGCGCAATTTCTAGCATCTATCTACCTTCGGGCTATCGCGGTCAAAAAAAAATGATTAGCGAACAAAGAAAAAATACATTGCTAATATATTGGTATGAGTTGTGAATTCGCGAGATTATCTCCAACCGGTTAATGCCAAAGACGAAAACAGGTCGCGCTCTCCGTATAACATTTTTACACAAAGATTTTGTGGCTTTTATGATCCAAAAACGTTCCCCTTTCGAAAACTTAGATCCCGATTAGTTTTGAAATTCTTCATCAGTTCTTATATTCACCGTTGTATTTTTCTCGCGGGAATCGATAATCGTGTAAATAGGTTTATTTTCGAAAACATGATGTGCAGAATTATCGCGCGTTATGCGATAATGATTAGTTTTTTCTTTCTCGACCAAGAAGTGTGACGTTGTTAGAAGAAGAAAAATAAATGCTGTAATATAACGATAAGAAAATCCGCTTGGGTTTGATAAACTCTGCACAGTATCTCTTCGGGCTTGTTATAAAAATTTCATACATCTGCAATTGCATACAGCGATTTTTTATTTCGGGCCACACATGTATATAGATCTGAATATGTACACACTGGACTCTTGTTGCGGGGAGAACACACGCGGAAAAAACGAACTCGGAAAATTCCTTCTACAATATACAGTTATCAGCAGAATACTATACGCGATTTGAACAATAAATCTGACGCCCCCGCCGCGCTTCGTTACCGCTAACTTTTCATACCGCACTCTGGAGGCTCGCGATCACGTGATCATTGGCTAGTCCAATATTATGAACAAACTTTCGCGACGAGCCCTCTATACTTCCATATATATATATATATAATATATATATTGATAACTATTTGTGCTTGACGTCTGTTTGGCTTTGTAATGCCTCCGGGTATCGACGATACGGTTTATTTCTCCGTAATTATTGTGTCCTAGTTTATTTTTACACAACACTTGCGTCTCATATCTCTACACCTTCGATTGTATAATATATATTGTTAAATTTCCAAAAACCTATTATATTTTATATCCGTTTAAACATTCATCGTTGTATGAATAATTTGTCCGATACTCATTTAATTGAACGAGATCCAATCATTCTTTAATCCATTTTTGATGCGGTGAATCCCATTCGACGAAACCCCTTACATTATACAGATTGCATATACTGTATGCGCGATCACGTCGCGTTTGATCTACATAAACGTGATCGTTTGTGTCGGCGGTATGCGCACTCAATGTCGTAGACGAGATTCTATTGTACTCAATTATGTTCTAGCGTATTGAGTACTACGCAATGTACTCCGCCGCAAATACCTACGCGATATAGGAATCGAGTTTTCCCCAATTGCACGGCCATTTCCAGCTCATTCGCAACTATACGATTGGGTCAATTTTCTGAACAGTTTCACGCCTCGTAGTACTGAAATTTGAATAAATTTCCGACAGTTTATGACTCGCTTAGTACTTAGTTTGGACTATATCTAATATCCAGCACTTCCCCGATATCTGCTACAGAATTTATAAGCTGAATTTGCTGACCGTTTAGAACGTCTGGCACAGGTATCTTCGCATATTTCAAAAAACTTACGTACCTAACAGAATTTCAGAGAGCGATCGAATTTCGCAAAGGTCAATAGTACCAGCTATGATGAGAATTACATGTGCTTAACATAAAAGGCTGTAGAAGTCGTCCGACTACTTACGTATTCAACTACGTCGGAGCGTTCAGGTTATTACTATTAATTAATATACGTGATCTATACGCACGGATACTCCTAGTTATACAATTTAGGTCAGAAATACTTGAACAGGTTTCCAAAACTTGATTGAAAAACCTTTGACAATTCCGGATATTTATAAATTTACTCGTATAATTGTTATATAAATGTACTCGATGATTGATAAGCAGCTCTTCAAATCAAGTGTCTATTATCGTAGCACGCAGTGCATTCATGCATGCTCAAGGCAAGGTATCTAATCTGCATTTTTCAGGGACCTCTTGGTTTTATGCAAAATAATTAGCTACGTACATACAGCATACATGCATTAGAGATACCGACTATAATATCTACTCGGAAGTGTAGGCGTTGTTTAAATTGTTTACGCAAACTAAGAACTGGCCTCGCTTGAACTGATCATATGCAACGGTTGATTGGTCCCAATCTACTATGTATCGATCAATCGTAGCTCATAAAACAGCGCATAAATATTCGCTGTAAATTTAACCGGGAAAGAAAAGACTTTTAACTAAATTGGGAAATGGGTTTTTTGGTTTATTTATTTCTTCTATTTTTCGACTGGATCAATATGTTAGAAAATTTTTCGCTTTTCTTCGTAAATCAAACAGCATGTAGATTGTAGATATACATACGTTGAGGTATGTTTATATACGGTTCAAATGCTCGGATAACCAGCGAGCGGACCACGTGCTAGACTAGCTAACACGAGACACAAACGTGATTGCTTTTATCGCTATTGGCCAAACACATACAAGTTGTTTTATGTATCGTTGAGTGAGATAACAACTCTCGTATAGACAACGAGCTCGGTTTTGCTCGGTGTAACTTGAGCGAACACTTGATCGCTTGATCCGGGCCGATTCTAATCAGTAATCGCGTTTATACTTACTCACAAACCCTGAGTCAAAGACAATGCTCGCTAAGATTTGACTCGACATTTCCTATCTCTTCGTGCCAAACTATCTTGACTTGGTATAGTTCACTTCCATTAATAATCCTCGGTAACGAGCAACCGTCAGCCAAATTAAGCTCTGCCTTATAGTTAGAGGAATATTTAGACCCTTACATTGATGCTGTATAGAGTTCAGAGAAGAGCTGCTTTACCTATTCGTATGGCACGTGGTATCGTTACCGCAAATTCACGTTACGAAGGGGTAGGGAAAATTAATGCGGGTAATACCCCACTGAATTCAAATTGAATTGATTGGAATTAGATTCGAAAAGAAATAAAGTGGATGATTCATTTTTAACTTTGTTATATTTTTTTTTTACAGAGATTTAGATCAACATTCATTCAAATGAATTGATTCTGATGCTAAGTGAATTCTTATTCATTCGTTCAAATCAGAAATTTTTTTGAAAATATTTTAGTTTCAGGGGAAAATTCAAAGAGTCTTTACGGACGGTTTTTGATTGTTTCATCAATTTTTATTAAGCATGGTACAACTTCTTTTATTTTCATTGGTGTACGTTGATTTTAATCCTTGATTATATTTGAAATCCTCCTTATCTGGGTAGGATCTATAAATGAATGCTCTCGCGCATATTGACAGATAAGAAGAATCTTTGAGAATTCATCAAAATACGAGATAACAAACAATGCAAACAAGATTTTGGACGGAATGAAACTTGGAGACGATGAATAACAACGATATTATACATATACATGTATGGAATTGTTATTGCAGGTCCGTGTACTGATATAGACCTTCTTTATCTTGAATCTATTCGCAAATCATGCAATTTATGTATGGAAAGTTACGATGCTCGTAATAATAATGAATTTTAGCCATAAATAGCTATAATCAAGTGACATTGTTAAATTGAATTTACAACAAAGGCTCAGAGTTCAAATTCACCTTCCTATTCGGACTGTATCATAAAATGATACGCGAAATAAAAAAATTCAACTCGCAGTCGGTAGGACTCGAACCTACGCTCCCAGAGGGAATCTGATTTCTAGTCAGACGCCTTAACCACTCGGCCACGACTGCTGTGTTATAAATACAACTATACGATATTCAGGTTTGCAGGTATTACCAATTACGTTGATCTAATAATAAATACGAGACTATCCGACAGATGGCTAACGAATAGAATATTTTCTCGCGAGTAAAATTGCCCCGATAGTAATACAGTTGGCTCGTCTCAACAAGGTACAATTAAGATCATACTTCACAGGATCATTTCTGTAGTATATCTTCACATTCCCTCTACCCAACAGTAGAGTCGATGCAGCCATGATGAAGAGGTATAACTCTTTCTTCTGAGCGTGAGGACGATTCGAAAGTTTGACTTGTTCAGACTTTCGGTCATCGATGATCGTTCACCTCGGGCACTCTGTGCTCGAGGAATGGAGAAAGAGTTTTCTGAGTGGTTTCTTATAATCTATCAAAATTATAAATTCATCATCATTTATCCCGGCGCACTTGCCTGAATCAGGAAACTTTACCTCCCGTTTGAAAATTCGTATCCGGAAACATGCAGCTTGACTTGTCAACGATTTTTGACGAGATTTACAAATTTCGGATTAGATTGACAACGAGTAGGAATCATTTGAAGATCATGTTTGAACTGCAAATCGCAGGAACTAACTAACGAATGGAAAGTCTGAACTGGGGGTATTTGGAACGATTAAAACACAGAATTCCATATAAAATATGAATAATAATTCATTAGAGTAGTTATTAGCAATTTTTATTGATAATATGTCGTCACATCTAACACTTTATAAACTGTGATTAATAGAACATGATTTTATTATTTGAGAATGCAAAATAGGAGATGATTAAACTCTGCTTACAGATTTGGAACAGACAATATTGATAGGTGTTGCGAATCGTGCGAGACGCATTAGTAACGATTATAGATAACACAGGTAATATTATGTTTAAGAGTTACGTTACGTGAGAAAAATACGAATGTCTATTGAAAAGCACTTCGATTCGATCCAGTTATAACATTGAATAGATAGTTCTTTGGGTTTGTACAGTGGTAGTTAATATTCGCCTCAAATTTATACAAACACAGATACATATATGTTGAAAGGGACGTACACCTACATGCGTAGAGGTGGTGGCAAGTCAATAAAAAGTATCTAATAACTATTGAAATTCAATTTCCAACAATTGAATATATATGCAAGTTGAGAAAAAACGCTCGAAAATAGATCCAAATCATTTGTACAGACGAAGAGTAGATACATGTTATAATTGAAAAATATATTCAAAAAAAAAGAAAGAAAAGACACCATCATTAGAGTTTTATTTAAATATAATCGAAAAGAGATGTATAAAATAGAATGTAAAATGGAAATGATGTAGAGAATAACGTTAAAGTTCGTTCCTGACGTCCTTCGTTGAGATAGATATAAAATCTAAGAATTGCTTCAGATCTATTTTTCCGTTGAAATCACTGTGGTATTTACCACGATTGAAAAACTTGAATGTAGGATGAGTTTTTATCTTATAAGTCGACTCCGCTACAGCGCTATGCGTAGAATCCGAAGCTCCAACTCGCACATCGGATCCTCTCGCCTTTAGTTCTTCTGCTAATTCGGCGAGTTTTGATTTAGCTGGCTTGCAGGTTTCACACCCTTGAAAAACATCGAGATTAGGAGAAAATGGTCGATTTTAGAATACAAAACATTGATACGCGAATACTTACATGGTGCATAAAACATGACGAACAACGGTTTACCACTTCCCAATTCCTCGTCGAAATTATTGTCCGACAAGTGGACAATGTGTTCAGCGCCTTTGTGGATATCCCAGTCTAACTTTTGCTGGGATGACAAGGATTCGTCCTGTTCTATTATATGATTAGCGAAATCTGCCTCCTGAAATTACGACTTTAAAATCAGCCTCTCTGATCGAGAAGTTCTCAAAGAACTGATAATACTTTTACGGATATTTCACTCACTGTTCTATCCCCGATATAATTCTTCACGACTTTGTCGTAGTAGTTGAAATACTTCAGCGACGGGTACCCTTGAATTCCGTAGGCGTTACAAGTCACCGTGTTAATCGTACAGTCGACAGCGACAAACTCGACTTTGGAGACGTCTTTAAATCTCTCTGCGGCTGCTTCGAACTCTGGTTTCACCTTCTTGCAGTGGCCACACCCTTCGAAAATCATGAACTGTGACAATTATTCAAGGATTTGCTAGCCTAGCGATCAATCACCGGACTATTCTGCAACATTTTAAAAGCATTCCGAATCTCGTACACAAATTTACTCCCTGAACTCACAAGGCGCGTAAAACATGACTAAGACGTGTTTCTTTCGTCTCAAAAACTGCTTGAAGTCATCATCGGTGAGATGAACGACTGCAGATTCCTGTTCCGACCATGGGGCCTCAGGGGGAGGAGGCGGAGGAGGTTCTTTAGGGTCTTTCATAAATTCTACCAATGCATTTGTGTCCCTCAGAGTAACGTCGTATTTATGTTCTCCATAGACGAAGTATTTCAGCGTTGGGTACCCCTTGACGTTGTAAGATTTTGCCAGACCGCTTTCCTTGGTCGCATCCAACGCCGCTAGCATTCCTTTGATCTAAAAAACGCGTAAAATAATACGTGTTAATTTTATCTTCCCTTATAAAATAAGACACCTATATTTCCTGGGCTTACATTTAATTGCTTGAGCTTAGCCGCCGCACTTTCATACTCAGGTTTCATTTTCTTACAATAGCCGCACCACGGCGCATAGAACATGACCAAAACAGACGCAGCCTCTTTGATGACCAGGTCAAAGTTGAGGCTGGTTAAATGCACCACGTCACTGTCCGTGTCTGACCATTCCTCTTCCTTTGGTTTGACCGGGGCTGTTTCTGGGTTCTTCATGAATTTTATCAAGCTCTCTTTCTTGTTGTCTCCGTCATACGTGTACTTCTGAACACCGTTGCTAGGAAAAAATGCTTTCTTATGCTCAAATCAACAAACTGATTGAATTCATCTCTCCAAATGATATTCGATAAAAAAAAGTAAGATTATCGAGATCGAAGTTGCCAGATTTTTTGAGAGTTAATCAAAGAATTTTCAGTTCAATTGTTTCTCGGTGAAAATATTTCATGCGATAAATATACTTACTGGAAGTATAACATGGTGGGAAAGCCCGTGATGTTATACTTTTTACGAACACCGGAATTTTCAGGTCTGTTAACATCTATCGCAGCCATAATTGAGTGGCCTTTCAACTCGGTGGCTGCTGCGGCATATTCTGGCTTGAGTTGTTTACAGTATCCGCACCAAGGGGCATAGAACATTATTAAAATAGGCTGTGTTTCTTTCTTTAATAATTTAACCAGCGCCTAGAAGAGGATTTAAAAATTAATTAGAGATCAGATATAAACTGCGTTTCTTTTTGGAAACAAATAATGATATAAATTGAAGATTTGAGGGTACGAATCATTCAAAATTACTCTGTAAATCTAATAACAACTGACATTGTTATCTGGTATGTGGAGAATGTCGACGGCAGATGAATCTTCATCCCATGGTAGATCGCCGGATGGATCTCTCATGAAATTAACCATAGAAGAAACCGTTTCTCTTCTATTATAGTCTTTGTTCCAATCGCCATCCAAGTAATGCTTAAGTATGTATGGCTCGGGAAATACTTTCATCTTTTTACACATTTTCTTAGCATTTCTGAAAATGAATATTTTTTGTATTTAATATTCATCGAATATCTGTTTGAATGAATTACTAATCGCATGGAAAAAATAGGAAATCAGCTTTTTTGAACACTATATAATCCATTCTCTCGTTCGTGAAGATTTACCCAGAACAATCGACGAGCACCATCGTCCCGGATCCTTTGATAGTGTCTGCAGCTTCTTCAAAGACTTTTATTATCTCTGAAGACTGCTTTTGCGAGGTGACGAAACATACGAGAACATTGTTCTTAGTCCTTAGTAACTTTTTGAACTCTTTTACATCGACGATATCGTCGACTACAGTCTTTTGGGTTTTTTGCTTGGCAAAGAAGTCAGGGATGTAGCATAATATCTAGAAATTAATAATTCATACATTCCGTATTTTGGAAATGATTTTATTTTTTCTCATCGTTTCTTTCATCGTGCCGTTTTTTCTTAAATTTACTACAGGGCATATGCAGCCTCTTTCATTCGATAGATTCAGGCTAAAATATTCTACTCTTTATGGAAGGACGATATTTTATTCAGGTTATATTGTCTTATGACCCATAATGGTATATTTCATTGATTTTTTAGTAAAAAGTAGCGTGGTTGGTTATTTATTATTCATGGTTCCACGTTATTGACCAAAGATTGTAATCAGCCTCGACAGTACGAGGAATGGTGACGTGCTCAACTTCTTTTTACCGGTTTGAATAAAGCGTAACAATAACAATAACTTGACGATATGTATTATCGCATTTGAGATGACTAAAAGACCGGATACTGCTGTACATACGATAAATTAATACTCGTAGCTTCGCCTATTACCGTAATTTATAATATGCGAAAATAATGTTCGAATTTAAATTATATTTATGAAAAAAAATGATATTTTTCAGTCAGTATCTAGTATATGGAATGAGAAGAATCTTCAATCACTTTGCACCGGTGTCCCGGTTCATTATTAACATTCTCATTCTTAACTTGGAAATTATTAGAATAAAATAAAACATACTCACCAATAATGTCAATATTATATTCCGATTCATTTTTATTCGAACATGAAACGATTTTGAAACTAATTTTTCTTTCACGAATAATTATTTGTGCATAAGTAACGACTATTAACCTTTCCGACAAATTCACGGCCCACGCTTGTGTCTTGTATGTGTTGTGTACACAAAAACTGATCTTCCTTCGATCACGAAAGGTAAGAACTATGAAGGTATGACACTACTAACTACTCGCGGATCATTAGTACCGAAAGCGCACACAACAATCGCCACTCAATAAAAATTTAAAAATCCCGCTAAAAGTTCGTGCATCGATACTATCGAGTTTTAAGCTGCCTCGAGATCGTCAGGCCGGTCTCCCCGAGTTGCTTTCCTTTTCCATTTCCTGTTTCGGAATCCCTGTTTCGAGGTTATTTAGTAGGTATATTTCAGACCTTTAAACTTAAAAAACAGCAATTATTCCGTTAAAATATAACGATTATTACCTGCCTTAATAATTCCCCGAAGTTTAAGCCCTCCTTGACGCTATATATCTCGTATAAATATCAAGATGTGTATGGATTAAGAATCCACTGTGTCGAAGCTCGACGGTTGCATGTCGCTGTCAATAATACCGTGTCATCAAGTTTACAAATAATAGTGTTGTATTGTTAATTTAAAGTGTTAAAAGCTCCGTCTTTAAACGCGAATCAACCCTAAACCGAACCCATTCGTTTCATTATTATTTTACCCTACAGAGATGGCTCCTAAACGAGGGAAGGTACAAAAAGAAGAGGTCCAAGTATCTCTCGGTCCTCAAGTCCGCGAAGGAGAAATTGTCTTCGGTGTTGCTCACATATTCGCAAGCTTCAATGACACCTTCGTTCATGTGACAGATTTGTCCGGCAGGTAAAGCAACAAAATTTCCCCAAAGTATCTTCGAGCCTAACCTAACCTAACCTAAACTCAATTTGAGGTTATAATTAATGTTTTTCACGTCCGTAGGGAAACCATCGCTCGTGTCACTGGTGGAATGAAGGTAAAAGCCGATCGTGACGAGGCTTCGCCTTACGCCGCTATGTTGGCTGCTCAGGTGAAGAAAAATTCTTGTGTTCTGATTTTTCCAATATTTCAATCTATTGTGTTTTTCTTATATTTATACTATGCTTTTCTATTCGGCAAATCAGGACGTAGCAGAAAAATGTAAATCGCTTGGAATAACTGCGCTGCATATTAAACTGAGAGCAACGGGAGGTAACAAGACTAAAACTCCTGGACCAGGAGCTCAGTCTGCTCTGAGAGCTCTTGCTCGTTCGTCGATGAAGATTGGTCGTATTGAAGACGTTACGCCTATCCCTTCAGATTCAACCCGCAGGAAGGGAGGTCGCCGTGGACGCAGGCTGTAATCTATTACTGCTCTGCTTTACATGGTTCACTACCTTATTCTAATAAACAAATAAACTCAAGGAGTAAGGATTTTTCATTTTTTCAATAATCTGATTCAGGCCTTTCCTCACATCCGTTACATTATTCAATAGAATTCCTTTTCACACTCCATTTTTATACTTTTGGTATCAAAATGGTGAAAATATCGAAAGATTGTTAAATAAATATGATAAAAGCTACAATATTTCACTCAGTGCGTTAGTTGCCGTTTATTGTTTTTCTCTGTTATAATATACAATTGAGTTACAAATTTTTTCAGTTTCATTTATAACACGTTCTTTTTTATATATAAATTTATTGAGAAAGTTACTATTTGAATATTATTAGCATGGAATGATGCACCTTGATATATATTCCATTTTATTATAAGACTATAGTAGGCTGATTTTTTATTTTCCGTGCATCTTAACTTAGCATTATTTGCAATAATAAATTAGTTAAATGAAATAAATATACGGATCAAAGCAATAATTAGCAGCGTTAACTTCATACTATTTTATCATATTAGCAATTTTATAATAATATTAATAACAGAATCATGCGGATGTCGATAATGTATTATCAAGCTCAGCAGCATTTTCAGTGTGTATAATTTTAATGTGAACCAAAGGTCAGATTCTAAGCCATGTAACTCTTGGTCGAATTTAAGTAGAGCCTAGTAGTTTTCCTATGCTTAAATAGAGCTTGATCTTCAGATCAAGTTTCTGAGGCTCCTTATGCTCCAGAGTTGCGATGGTATTCACATAGCCATATTGCATAACAAATCCTACTGTTATTTCCTTTCCCTCTTCAATCTTCTCGTCCTCGTTAGGTCTAACATGAAGCCTGATCACCGCCTTGTTTCCTTTTCGCCATACCACGAGTCTGCACGAAAAAAGGGAGTGAAAGATAATGAAGACACGAAAATACTTAGTATTTTCAATCACTTTTTAAAAAGCTCACTTTGGATCATCTTGAAAGTTGTACGTATCTCCAGTGTCGTCGTATTCAGCGGGGTCATCCCTTGGTGGAAGGATCAAACTGCTTTCAGGCAGGGTTATTTCTGCCTGCGGTTCCAACTTTATTGGTTTCGGATCTTCGGTTACAGCCATTTGGCGAACTAACGAAGGGAGAAGATTTGGAGACTCGCAGCCCTGAGTAGAAAATTCAAGGTCTGAATTATCTCCCACTGTTTACTTGCAACTTTCAACAATTAAAGTTTAATTCTAACGATTCAAAAATAACAAATACGAACAATACCAGTCCCAAATTCTCACCATTTGTATACTTTCACGATCGACTTCTTTCACACCCATAGCCGTAATAGTAGTCGGTGTAGTTGGCGAGGAAAGTGGGAAAAGCATTATCTGAGTCTGATGTTGCGTTGGGTTGCAGAGTTTCAATAGCAATTCGCTTGACTGGCCAATGCGCAGCGGTTCGCAAGTGACAATACGCACCTCCGGTACATGGTAGCTGAAAATACAGTTCGGTTTGAGGAAAATATTTCTTTCCATCTTCAGATTTGTAGAAACATTTTATACGATGATAATGGCTTAAGAAATGCACAGTTTCATTCATTTGAAATTTATACTTTTCGTTGTATCAGCTTATGCCATAATTTCTCTCCTTCCTTCCCTGTATAATCTGAAATAATCAAGTGTAGAAGTTAAACTCACAAAGCGGTCAGTTGAATCTTGAATTTTATAGACTGAGGGCTGTATTCCGGCTTGCAAACGTTGTGCTCGCAAACTCTGCAGCGCTGGGAACGTTTCACTAAGAATTGCTTGTGCTGCGGTCGCAGTTGATTTATATTCTCCGTTTGAACCTCCAGATGTTTTAGACGCTGTTCGAGTGTAGTTACTGAGGAAGAAAATCCATCAGAAATATCCCCAACCTTTGCCAGGACATGCACAACTTACTCTTAGTAATATCGAGCGGCTGGGTGAATATCTCAGGAGAAAGTTCCTCCACTTCCTCGGAAGCCTCTGCCGGAGGCGGATAGTCGCTCTGCTGAGATTGACGAGGTGGGCCTAGACCGGCACGTTTCCTTACCACTACAGATGACATTCCGAATTTCTCCTGATATCGAAGGACATAAAATTAAAGAACATTCAAAATATGAATATATATCTTCCAGAGCTCGAAAGAGCCAGGAAAATACCTACAAATTGCATATAAGTACGCTTCGGATGGAACTTCTTTCTCTCGCATTGTTGACGCTCTCTCGAGGCGAGAATTTTGTGATAATCTAAAAGAGATCTGATGCGTGACGAGTGCGCGTTTTCTTGCTCCGGCCATCCTCCAGTTGCTGCGATCATTCATAGGCACACAAAATATGCGGTACAATATTACCGTCGGTTTATTCATTCATTGAATCTAGCTAATACTAATTTTCTAATTTTTTTCATTCAGTAGATGAAATAAATAAAGGAAAATAAAGATTTATGTTTAAGCAAATTTTAGCAATATATAACGAATTTGAATACTCGGTATCTTACCTACAAACTGATCTGAAATACCAGCGTCTCTAGATGTCCAACGACAAAATGAACAAGATAAATAATAAACTTTTTTCGGTGTGGGTTTAACATCTTCACCGCTTTGGCTGCCTCCTCCAGGTCTTACTGGCGCTGGCGCCGCCCGCGTAGAGAGCGTTTGGAAACAGCAAGGGCAATCAAAGCAGTTGGAACATCTGTGAGATGTTAGATGAAAGAAGAATGAGAAAAGAAAAGGTTTGTTGGATTGATTTAGTGCAAAGAGAAATAGAAATTCGTGATTTATTTTCATATGCTTACTTGTTTTTTTTCAGTCGAACTTCTGCAGATGGGAGATTTTCCATGCAGTTTGAACAGTAGTGAGAGTCGACCTTTTTAAACGAGGAAAAAGGAGGTTTGTTGTGAATTAGTACCAGGCATGAATGTAGATAGTTGATTATTATGAATGAATAAATTGGGTAAAAATTTACCTCATGACAAACGCAATAACCGCAACGTATTTTCAAACAATGCCGACAGAAGTATATTTTCGATATAGGTTTTACCGAACCACAGGTACAAACGTATCGCACGTAATCAGGCTGGAATAAATAAGCCATTTTTCGATTTATTATTTCTTCCTAGAACAACCTCAAAATCCGCGACTGTCAACGGGACTTCATTTTAGGACTACGAATTGTTGCAATCATAACAGGAGTCAGGACCGTGTCTCGGTCATTCTTATATTAGTTTATAATCTTGGCAACGATAACAGCGCCGGATCAGGACTGTAACATGTGTCTAGTGGCAAATGGAGGATTAAGAAAGGAAAATAAACGTAAATTAGACATGAAAATATTCTTTATTATTATGAATAATTATCGGATATCAAAAATTTCATAATGTCTGTTTATTCGTACAAAATATAGTAAGATTTGAAGAGGATTTATCCATCGATCGAAGGCGCCCAGGCAGACATTTTTGGTATACGGTCATGCAGACGGAGGATCGACTAGCGGAAATGTTGCGTACTAATGTATCCTGTCCCCACTCTCTCCCCTCCGAATTGGAGATTTCAGTCGGTGGTGTCGGCTTGTCATGAAACAGCGATGCAAGGTGCGGCGTGAGTTCAGAACGAGAGTATTATACTGACTTTACCTTGTTACGCGTGATCGTGTCTGTAATATATTAAAATCGTTCATTAAATTCGTGAATAAAGATATATATATATATTTACGTGCTTATACCTCATACAAGTGAAAATATCACCATTGTTTAGGATCTATCGTGCCAAAGATAACCGTCTACGTATTCGTAAGTTGTTTTAAAACCCTTTGTACTTCACTACAGTCTACGATACTTGATATACACGCTCACCTTAGCACATACACATACCTACGCACGTCAATTGTGGCAGACTCTATTCTTCTCATTATGCATAATAGCTGCCACTTACTTGTCGTGCGCGATTCGGTCCTCGGAGTTGACGCTACCCGCGTGCGTGACCTTGATTACAAGTCTGAGGATTTAAAGTTAAGAAAACTGTCCGTTCCTCACACGTAGTAACACCTTGGATCGGTATATTATTCGAAATCTTTAATATGTACATCCAAATGTTACGAAATTTGTCGACATAGTTTCTCCCTAATCGCTTTACGTCTCACGGTCAACTCAATCCGACGTCGTTTTCTATCACGTATATAACGTCTCGATTCTCGATGTGGGCATGGCTATAACAGAACCCAAGATATCTATACCCCTAAAATACCTTGCAATCATCAACTGAGCCGTACACCTGTCAATTGTCATTGTAACACGTAATTCTAACCAGATGGATTACATTCCTTCATTAATTGTCTCGCACAGGTATCAATAGACGTACGAATATATAGTCGAATGAAAACTAATAATAAAATATTATTGTATAATTTTGAAAAGACCCAATGTTACGTCAATCATTTTTATTTGATCATTGCATTTTTTGACTCAATAATTCACTCAATTATATTTCTCCATTAAAGTGAGATGTATTCGAAAAAACTAGTTTCGAAACAGTTATGCCTTTTCTTTTTTTTGTTTGACTTCATCTTTTTATTCAGTGGCGCAATACGTAAAAAATTGTCGTACATTTATTGTTATTTTTGTTAGCTTCTTTCGAGGTCAAGATAAACAGTTATAAGTGTATCTATATCTCGATACAAGCTTGGTATGAATTAGTTTTAGAATGTTTTATTTATATATAACGATAGAACTAGTACGGCATTTCCTATTCTATATTTAGAATATCCAATTAAGCCGTAGAAGGTATGTAACAATACATGTATATGCCCAATACATGTATATATACATTAAAATAATCTTGAGGTCCCAAAACCTTCCTGCCATTAAACAAAAATACATGCAACTGCGTATATAATACATACAATATAGTATACCGTAAGTATAATTCCGTGACTCAGGAATACAGGAGGTAATTATTCTCTTTACCGCAGGGGAACTCGTACAAGTATGTAGAACTTTTTTAAGCCAAAACTAGAATGCCCTGAATGCATAGGAAGTTTATCAAACATCATGCACAAAGAAAATATGAATGAAAAAAGTGCAAAAAAAAAAAAAAAACAATATTTAACGTGTTTGTTGCAGATTTAAAAAAATCTTCTTTCGCCTAGCTACTGCAGCGCGCGGCTGTTATTTACTCTTGTTTGTATTTCGATATCCGGTTCAGATAAAGCGGAGCCGTGTTTACGCGGTTTTAGATAAGAAGAATGAATCCATTCTCCTCCTAAAAAGTTCCGTATAATAGCTAGGCCTGATCACCAGTGCGTGATACATGTGTGTCTGTGTTTTTACAAACACTTATCTTCAATCCGAGGGTCTAGTATACTAGTATGTATAGTTTGAAAATTCGCAAATTAATAACGAGGAGATTTTTACACATTTTAGTTTGTTTCTTTTTCGTGAATATACTTGATAGTATAGGATTTATGCCTTAGTTTTATGTCTTCGGTATTTTTAGACGCGATATCAGCTGATCGTCTCCGTATCGATGAGATTAAACATAAACTTCAATCTCGTGTACAGAATCGACTAAACACTGTTTGGTCGATTTTGCCAATGTTTTACGTATAATATATATATATATATATACTCGTCCTACGCGTATATATTAATACCCTCACCAGTTATACCGGATTCCTTTTAGCAGCAGCACGCGAAATCCTGTATGTAAATATATAATATAAGAAGTTGCAGCAAGTCTTGTAGGATATTCACGTTTTCTTCTCAAACGGACAGTCGAAGGCTCTGCACTGTAAAGAATAAAGATTGACCGAAATATACGTTACTAACTTATATATATATGAAAGTTATAGGTAAGAGATTCGCGATTTTTCAACTCAAAAACGAGAATACAACCTGAATCGTAATATATCTTGTATCAGTTTGCTAAATTTATTTTTTACAGTCAATATAACGATTTCGGCTTCCGGCTTACTTAATAAGCCTATACAGCTACTAGCACTTGTACATCATCGTTTTAAAAATAAATTCAAGAATTCATTTCAGTCTAGTAGGGCTTGTTTTACATAATATGTATAATTTTATTATCACATTTATTTATTTTCAAAGGTTGCCGTTTGGCTGACGAAAAAGAATTTCTTTGTAAAAATGAAAAAGAAGAAGATCTCTGTATAAATCAATACGTCTATAAAATACCCTCGAAAATGGCTATATTTCCCATTTATACAATGGTGCATGATGCTAAAGATTAACAAACAAAGAGACGGTATATTTGTTCAGCTATTATATACCTATACACGGATATACAACATGTACTATACGTACGACTGATAAAATAAAGATTTCTTAGGCACTTAATTTTTACAATCCATCATAATAATTATCATTGAATGTAGTTTACTATACAGTCCATACTTGTATTATACCAGCCTGAAATCAACCAATTATTGTCATGATAAACATTTGTATAGTATACGATATGTGTGTTATAATCAATTCTAATTTGCGATAAAACGCAGTTTAGATTACGACGACAATAAAATTCTCTACGTATATATGTAGTCAAAGAGTTGACTAACAATCAGTCCCGCATCATCATGCATAGTATATATACCTAAACTATTCAACTATATAAATATATATATATATATATATTCAGGTCAAATCACCGCAATAAAACTGACGTGCCTTGGCTTTTAAATTATACTGTTTAGTTCTCCGCTATCACACGGTATACATCGCATCGCGTATTATTTTATTTTATTTTTTAACTTCACATGGTATAACATAATACTTAGAACTTATACCTACTCATTTATATTTGACGCGAAATTATACGTGAAAATAATCAATTTTAATAATAAATGTGACTTTCTTTAATTATAATTCCTGTTATATTTTACACACTCATATACGTGTGCGGGTGAAAATATGTATCCGCGTATCCGAGTTCTTCGCTTTATACTTTTACAACTTCACACCCATATTCATTCATTTATTTATTGGCTTTATTGCACCGTGGGTATCCCGTGCTCCATACAGTATGTAGTACATCTAACCCGCACCTTTTTTTTACTTTCGTGGGTATGATAAACCCGCGTGCATATTATATTACTTTATGCCTATAAAACCGAGCGAGAGACGAAACCAAGGCGCGTTTATTGCTGTGACTAATCGTATAAAGAGATGAATAATTTGAAATGCGTAATTCCTAATTATTATCCCACAAGGCCGAGTCGCCAAATATATTCGAAAAACTTTACTTTCGTATATTTTCGAAGGATCTATCATTCTCACATAGTTATCACCTCGTCAATCATTGTGTTATGCAACTCTTATAATTATCGCAATTTTCCTCAAAAAACTAAACCAACGAAAACTCATATGGTTCTTGTAATTTACCCATTTATATACCTATACTTCGGTTTCATAGATATATGCCTTATTCTATAGATAGAACTATTTAGATCGAGTAGCCGCATGCTTATACTGCTTAGGTTGGCAAATTCTTAGCGGTATATAGATTTACCTAGAAACCTTAGTTAGTCGTGACGTTATAGGGTGCAATACTGTGACTGAGAAAGGCTTCCTCTTATAGAGATTTACATGGTTCTATATATATATTTGTTAGAGTTTGTTTAATAAAATCGTATGTACGTAAAAATGTGGGCGCTATGTATATAGACAATTTGTGGGAGAGTAAAATCATTCATTTTTGGCTACTGCAGAGTCGTAGCTGCAATTGACTTCGATTTATTTATTTATATGCCACGTAATAACCAAACAGAGTTTCTCGCTTTATCAGTTCAGGTCACAGAATAATGATTAAAAAAATAATGCTCCAAACGAATCAATTGAGAATTCAATCGGTTCATCGAAAAGCAAGTGAATCAGGTAATTAGAAAAAAGATACAATCTGATTTTTATTTTTAATTTAATTTAATTTATAATTAGTTCATTAATTTGTTCGTTGTCAAAAAATTATTTTTCTTTTTATACTTTTTTCTAAGGAAGTATGTTGCGTGTAATCTCAAATAGTAATGGAATTTTTGAGAACGTCAACTTGAATAATGCGCGTTTTTTTACACACAGAATCGACGAGGAAAAAGAAAAGAGTAATAGCGATATGAGACGATAAAAGATACAGAATATCGGACATTATTGTACACGGAAACAGTAACTCGCAATATAACCAACTACATCTAGAATCTAGATACACTCTTCCTCTCTCGCGAACTTTGGCATCTGAAACAATGACTTATATTGATCGATTGGATTTTTAAATAATTGATCAAGTTGTTGGGCGTAGCGCGCTTCTTCCAAACACCATTATATACGTTCTCTTATCTACGTATATCTACACCTACATCATTTCTTAAATACATTAAACAATGTTCCTATTTTATATTTACCTACTTTAGCTTATCGTTAGACTGACTGCACATTTGTGTACCCTAGTATTCAGTATGCGAGCCACTCATTGCTGTATATGTATGCAATTAGTATATACCAGCTACTACACTTCAATTTATACAATAGTTCAGGGTGACCAAATTTTAAAAATAATATTTTCATAGTCGAATTATCCTTCGAGGAATCGTTTCCATTTTGATGAAGAAAGAGAGCGGGTGATCAGAAAATGATTTTTAAATTCATTGAAAAAGTTGACCACTTTAACTGTATATAATATAACTATTTATTAAAAACAAAAAGACATTTTTAAAACATAAATAATTATCTACGAATATATAAAAATGGGTAAAAATACGATGAGAAGTGTAGGTATCTATAGATTCTCACGTCATTTCTCGTTGTCTCGGCTTGGCTTACGTCAATCCTCAACCTACACGCTACGTCATCGGTTGCCGAGATTGTTTTGTCGATTTAGATCGATTTTTTCTAAATTTAAACGTTAAATCTCCTCCATATGGAATATCGCCAAATCGAATATGAGTGGGAGATGGAAAGAGAGAGAAAGAGAGACAGATACATTACAGCATGATGATCTTTACTTAAGATTTCTACTTTCTCGTCTATCAAATATAATTCTAAAAAAAAAGGTTTTATCGATATCGAATTAGCCGTACGCAGGAAACCGCAGATCAGAAATAGAAAGTCAACGACTGCAGTTAGATCTATGATGACGTAGGTACGCCGAAGAGGTCACGTATAACGTCTCAGTTTCGGTTTTTCCCTGAAAGATTGTATAATTTATACGATATCTCAATATCAGTTCTACCTTAGCTGTTCTATACGGTTAAACATATGTTATATTCGCCATCCTGTTCATGCACATTTATTGCACCAAGAAATTTGTTATCATTATTCGCCAAGTATCTTTATACTATTGGTGTCGTTGCTCCCTGCTAACGTATGCACCTGTACATAATACATATGCACATACATGCGTAGGTACAGTTCTTGTACATTCGCAATACCGATATCCGCACGACCGCGTGCATATTATAATAGCAAATTGAACTGAATCATTCATTGAATTTTTTTTTCGCAATAAATTGCATGTAAAATTTTTCTTTCTCCCTTTACCGCATTTACGTGGAAGTCCTTCCCAGTTTTTCCTTCACTTATCTCGTTGATTCTATTCAATTTCTACGCAATGTTTGTTATCGCTTTGTCGCTGTATACGAGATAATATAACAATATTTACAGAGTAACTCACCGCAAATATATTTAGCTTATATTTAATGTTTTGCCTAATTTTTATCGATTTTTTCTTTTTTCATAATATTCTATAACACAAAGACTATAATTTCATTTATAACGATCCCTTTTCTCTTTCGATATACATTTAGCTGTACAACTTTTCATCGATCACCCTTGCCTCACAGTGTATATCTATATCTTTTAATCATCGTTATCTTTCGCTTTGTTCCAACTTAAGTAGGTTCTACTTTGATCGGTGATTAATATCTCTCACGTCTCTATAGATACAGGTATATGGTATACATTTACCTACCTATGCAAAATTGTATTTGAACGCAAGTGCAACGTTTGAGAAAATAAAACGACATCGTATCGACGAAACATAATTATCTTTGTGCGTTTATCGGTCTACAATAACTGCCTAAATTATTAATCGATCATCTATATTAACACTCGAGACTTTTGCGTAATAATTTATCGTCAGAAATCCCGCGGTTTAAATTCCGATTATATTTCTTGTTGGCGGCGAAAAGACGCAAGTTTGATGCTCGACCAGACGGCGCCCGTACCTTGGCTCCTTGTCTCCTTGGCTCTTTGGCTCTTTGCCTCGATGGTTTCTCGGCGTGTAACATCTAGAGTACACAGGGTGGTCGGTAAAATACTTAAGTATAACCGCGTAGCTTAATTGGTAAAATGAGGAAGACAAAAAATATGCTGATTTTAACAGTCGTTTTTTATTATAGTCAGTTACACAATATTCTATACGTTTCACCTAAGATCCTTACATTTTCATGTATAAACTAGAATGCGTGGAGTTACTATATATCTCCCACTTTCGATCTTCTCACATCTTATAATTCAAAACTATAGGAATAATTAATAACCTAGTATACGCGATGTTGAGTGAGAGTCTGTATAGCCTATGCCCATCTTCTTCTCACGCCTCTTCAAAATACCTTATAAATTTATCTCCTAAATTATCCTACGATACTCTCTAACATCTATATTCTGTATACACGTCGTAGATAGTTTAGTTTATCTTTCTTTCATACCTCTTCACTTTTTTTTTTTATACCTCAATTTTGAAAAAATGGAAGGATTTATCGAATTATAAATTCTTTGCGGCACACAGTGGCATCCAAGACACGTGTGAATTTTCGGTGAATCCCAGAGGCCGCAGCTTTAAAATTCAGAATTTTATATTGTCGTAAAATTCGTTGGTACACATCGGTTCTGTTTCGTAGATTCTCGCTATTCGCATGTATCGGTTATTTCTCATTTTTATTTCCTTCATTTTCTCATCCCTCTCACGATACCTATTGAGGTAATCAAAAAATCAGTCGCGACTGTAGGTATTGATTTCCTTGCCATGGCATGCCATGCCGCTTCTCCCCCACTTCGACAAATTCAGAGAAAAGAGGAATTCTGGCGCCATTGCGGGATCAACAGCTGCTCGCTCCATACTCTCTGCATGACAGAAAGTAGATATTGAGGTTAGGTCAGGTTTCGTTAACTTTTCATTATACCTACTCGATTTAAAAAATCTATCTAATCTATCCGTTATAACGTTACATCATCTCATACCAAATCATCACTTTCAATCCAAACATTATTTCATTCATTATATAAATTTAATGATCAAATTTATCCATGCATTCAGTCTCACCTAGATACCTATATGTATCTCACACATAAATATTAAACGAAAATAAAATAGACGTGAAAGCTGACTTTCAATTTCGAAAAAAATGAAAATAAAGAACATTCGCTTTTAACTCATTTTCGTGATGATTTAAAAAAAATTGAATTCATCATCCCCCTTTTTTTGTCAAAACTACTAGAAATAACAACGAAATCCTTGAGTTTTATAAGTAAATCACAATAATATAATCAAAAATCATTTTGAATGACTTCAAATCGTTGGAAATCAATGCTGATCGACATAATCGGTTTATCGATCGCAAGATAACTGAGGCGATTATAAAAATGGACGAAAATATTGCCAAATCAAGATTTTGATTTTTTAAACTCAAAACATTTCTTTATTGTTCATTTTTGTTTCTTTTTTTCAGCTGAATGAGGCTGATGGAACCATTGGGTGTGGCTCCGGAGGTGGTGGAGCTAGGGACGCTGAAAAGATGGTCAGATTATCCGATTCAGCATCGATTCACTGACTATTCAAACGCGCAAGGCGAGCCACCGCATCATACGGCAAACCCATTTCCCTGCCAGCCACAGCTCAACAATAAAATTGCACTATGGTAGTTGGTCTTTTATCTCTAGTATATTTCTGCATTAGATAAACAAGCATAGATAGTTTTCTTTTTTAAGTTAATCTTAGAAATAAGAAATTTACTAGTTATATTTATCTACTAGCTAAAATATACATTATCGTATTTCTTTCACTAAAATTATTTACATTCAACAGGACTGGAGATATTTCCTTACTGCAAGTCGATGCCGTCGTCAATTCTACAAATGAGACTATGGACGACAACAACTCCGTCTCTCAATCGATATTTGCTAGAGCAGGATCCGCTCTGAAGGAGGAAATCTACGACGAAGTTAAAGGTGGAGAACAGAGTTCGTCATTTAACGTATAATAAACGGAGCCGGACATTTTTCCCAGCCTTTAGAAGCCTCGAAATTCGTCTTTATTGTCTAATATTAATCAGTATTCTAATTTTGTACCACGAGCCAGGAAGGAGTTCAGCAAAAATATGAGAAACCTTTTTAATCCTTTTTCCAATTAATGGCGGAAGAAAAAAAACTCGTATAGAAGATACTCTGCCAATGCATACAATGACACAGTTATCTAAACGTGTTTAACTACGTAACTAAACCTGTTTATTCCCCGTCGCATTTTATTCTCTTACTTTTCATGTGAATTCTCGTCACTGCTTAGTGCTACTTTGACCGTCTGTAAAATCAGCCGTAAGATATCTAGACTTTGACCCGACTTGCATAAACACTGAAGTGTTGACTCTAGATTAGTCGCATCTCAGCAAAAGTTGATATTCGAAAATATAGGCGTCTAATATCATCTTGATATAACTTAATTCAGCTGTTGATATTCAGGCGCAAATTACTTATAGTCAGTTTATCGTTAGTATATGCACAGATGTTCGGATTTGGATGAAGTAAACAGCGCACAGGTGTAAACTGATCTTGAAATATCTATTATTAATATTCAAGGGCTATCCTGGTTCGTGTTATCATTTCCGAGACTTGTTAACGACACTTTTTCTTCATCATACTGAAATCTATTCCATTAATTGTCGACTCTTTATACTTTCCGACAAAATAACTCCAAAAAGGAAATTTTCTTGTGCAAAGTATTGATTTAAATCCATTTTCCGTGTCCTAAGTGACTGTAAAATACCAATAAATGTCTTAGAAATTTTCGGGGAAGTCCTCGATAAACGCAAATAGAAATATACATTAGTTCAAAGCGTGTTTGGTTCCGGATGTGATACAAGGCTGTTAGTGTTAATAAAATATTGAATAAGTCGATACGTGTTCGAAAATAATTAACATGTTATTCCTAAATCGTTCACCTTCATAAATTCACTTTTTCTTTCACACAGAGTGTAAGACAGGAGAAGTGAGAGTCACACAGGGTCACAAACTCCCAGCTCGGTACATCATCCACACAGTCGGTCCTCTCTACAACATCAAGTATCAGACTGCCGCTCAAAATACCTTACATTATTGTTACAGGTATGAAATATCGTTTCGAGATACCATCGCTTTATATTTATTAAGATTTATCGTTAATTGTCTATATTTAAATTGAAAACCACTCGAAATAGAGTCTTTATTTCAGGACATGTCTTTTTAACAGTAATAACATAGAGACTGATTAAAACGTCGTGAAATTGTGTCTCCTTTGATATATTTGCGAAAATAATTCTGCACACCCAAATTTTTATAAAAAAAAAAGATTTTCGAAGATAGTTTGAAACAACGAAAGCTTGAATTTGATATACACATCCAATTAGTTGACCTAGAAAATCTAGAAGAAAATTTCCTTCCTCTTTTTGTGATTGAAAATTTGATAAAAACGACTAATCCCGTTCTGTGTTTTCTTTCAGAAACGTTTTACACAAAGCGAGGGAGCTCGGCTTACACAGTATAGCATTACCAGTAATCAATTCTGTTAGGCGAAATTATCCTCCTGATGCAGGAGCACATATTGCGCTAAGTAAGTCAATTCTATATGATGTTGGAAAATTGGTTAGTCAGTGTAGATTTTATCGTAATAAATAAATATCAACCAATTTTAGTTTATAAAGCTTTTCCAATGTTTCCGAAAATACGTACTCTTATTAACGAGATTGTTTTATTTTCTTAAACAGGAACAGTGAGAAGATTCCTGGAGCAATACAGCGACTCAATTGCCTGCATAGTTTTTGTAATAGAGTCTTGTGATCTAGGAATTTACGAGGTACTATTGCCTCTTTATTTCCCACGAAATCCTGCGGAGCAAGAAAACGCTCGTTGGCAATTGCCAAGTGATATCGGAGGGATGGACGGAGAACCGTTACTGCCAGATCGTCAGATCAGAATTATTGACAATCCACAACATGCCCTACATGGTAATTCGAAATTTATCGCATATACATTTCTAAGAATAATTCCCTAAGATTCGGGGTCTACTTACCTTTAATAATTCAACGAAAATCGGTGTCATATATTTATTGGAAATTAATAGACCGCCGATATCTTCTGCCACATGTATTGATTCGTCATATAGTTTATCAATTTCAACGCTAACACGGTGATAAGATACGAATTGAGTTACTTTATATAATGTTATAGACTGGCCAGTTTTTACCAGTTATCAATCAGTGTTGAAATTGCGCATCGACAATAAATAACTCTGATAGAAAATCGTTCAGTTCTATTTAAAATGTCCGATGAAAGTGGCGTTATTGTTTCCAAAGTTGTCGAGAACGTTGCTATCGATATTATACCAGAAATTGGGAGGATATCTGAAACTGAAACGGAAGGAACGCGTTATTCCAAAGGCGTGAATACTTTGGCTGAAAATACCGATAGAACAATGAAACATCTGGAAGAAGTTGATATTTTACCTCAAAGTTCTCACGAAACAGTCCCTCGTTCTAAAGAGGCGAATATTTCGGCTTCAGATTCTGATACAGTCTTCGATGTTTCAAAAGACGTAAATATTTTCTCTGAAAGTAGCGATAAACCAGTCGGTCATTCAAAGGAGGTGAATAATTTATCTGACAATACTCATACCGGGCTAGAAGTTTCCGAACTTGCTATCGTTTCAACTGAGAGATCTCCCGATGTAGTCGATGATTCTAAAAACGGCGATGTTTCATCTGAAAATTTCAACAGTTTAAATGGACGGAAGAAAGTTCAGTTCACAGCAGGTAGATATCGCCAAAATGAGCCTTGGAAAAGTTATTGTTTACCTAAATCGTATTTTAATAAGTATGAGAAAAAAAGTAAATCCATTTTGACGATTTCGAATAACTTTTAATTGTACATCTCTTTCTCGGCCCCGAATACATCTTTTCATGATTTCATCTGTTGTAACAAAGTATGTGGAAAGGATTTGCTCTTTTTTACAGACTATCCATTGGTTTCATAAGAAATTAGATTAAATCATGACGTCTTTTTTTCCCCTTGCGAACCATCGAACGTAGGAAAATTACAGAATTCGATTATAGTTCTCAGGCTTTACGACGACATTATAATTCCCACGGTTCTTCAAGATTATCAGAATAAGGAACCAATCGACGTGTTAGAAGAAGAGGCGTATGAAATGAAATTTATAGTTTTAGTCTGATTTAACGACACAAACTAAAGTACGAAGTATAGAAAATGTTAAACAGCAATGTGTTAGTTTCCCGGATTTAACATCCAATCGATAAATTTCGTATCTTACGAAGCGAGTAATAGATGATACAGCTCGAAACCGTGAAAGATTCAAATGATGTTTTTCAGGGGATGAAACGGTAGAAATATCTACTCAACTAGAGACTTCGGTGAGCCTGGGAGAGCATGCATTTACACAAATGCAAGGGGACTTGGATAGGCAGCGGCTTCTTGGTGAAAGGCCTCTTGCAGATCCCCTAGCCGATATTATGCTCAAGCAAATGCAACAGAAAGAGCGGTGAGTCCGATACCAAGATACTTGTGTTATAATTTTCGATTTTATTTCGTGTAAATCATGTATGTATTGATATGTGGCGAAGGAAAGAAGACGGTTTTAGATCATCTGCTACATATTTTTAAACATCCTGAAAGACATTTGTGGATTCTAATTTTACCCAATTGTTTAATTATACAAGATTTTCGTTCATAAATTTATTTATCGTCAACTCAACCATCGCCCCGCATTGTGAGTTCAGGTTAAACTCAGAACGGAAGAATAATACGTGTTTATAGACGTTTATTTTTATACTTCTGCAGATACTGATTCCCTTTTTCAAATTCTCGAATTTTCATTGATTTATCTTTCGAAAACGCGATATTAGGTTCGGTGAATAGATAGAAAATGGTCTTTACGATTTATTAAGCAGAAGTTGAGTCCCTGTTTCAATGATTATTATCGATAAGTGAAAGATTGAGTAGGGAAATTCCTGCATCCTATGAATGAATGAATAAATGAATGAATGAATGGTTTTTTCGTAGAAATCTATTTCACTTGAAAAGCTTTCATGGAAATAGCATCCCCGAAGTTTATTATTAAAAATTTTACTCCTAACTATCTGACGAGTTGCCAGAAGTATAAAAATAGATTAAATCATGTTATAGACTGTTAAAATTATTACGATGTCTAATTTACGTAATAGAAAGTACCGAAAATCCTGTTAGAAATTTTTTTGGATACCCGCTTCAGGACAGTTGAAATTTTTTGATTCAATACAGAAATTCTTTCAATTGAAGCCAATTTTACTGTACATTAAACACATTGGCGAAATTTTATACTTGCGATTTAATTTCGCGTTAAATTTCCCTCGGAAGTTCTTCATCGATACATTCATCTCGTCTTCACAGTTTTTGGATATTAATTAAACGTAGTTGGAATCGTAACTGATGTCGTATGATCTAGACATAGTTTCCCTACCTGATATTTTATCCGAGCAAATAAATTGCGAGAGTCATACTCTTGACGTCAACTCGAGATAACAGTCACACATCGTTGCTCTCTCTCTGTGACGCAAACTTAAAAAATACTCTTTCTTTTTTCTCTCTCTCTCTCACCTTCTGTTTTAACACGTTTGCATACATTTCGAGCTCACGATTGTTAAGCAAATTTGTTCTACGTGACTCACCCAATTATTGCGGTGCCCAATTTCAATTATTACTCGTTTAACGAATTCTCGGAGAAATTTAACTTGTTGTTATTCACACGATTCTTTCTTCCCTTTGTTTTTTCGTTTCCAATAAAATTTCAAACCGAATAAGTAAGCTACGCGTGAAGTGGTCGCTTCAAAATGATTAATACGAAAATGGTTATTAGACTCGTGAAATCTTCAAAGAATTTCGAATTTTTGATAAAAAGTAACAGTATTGTCTTGCGATATCGGGGTATAGGGTTGAATCATGAAAAATATCATTCATAAAGATGAATATCGTCTTAAATTTTGTCGTGTGATACGCCAAGTTCCTTTCTTGACGCATCATGTCGCGTTTGCGTCATTCGAATAAATCATCACAGATTTTTTGATACGGTTTTGATAGGCGCAATCCTTACAAGGCGTATATTTGTTTGCTAGATTATATATTATATTAGATTCTTTTTTTTTTTTATCTCGATGTAAGAATGGACGATCTTGAAATACGTCTGATTAGAAGAGTTATTACTTATTATGTCGTTTACAAAAATCTGCGTATATATATTCGAACGAAATTCGTATTTTTTGTCGTTTAAAAAAAAAAAAAGAAAAATTCTTTTCAAAAACTTCATATTCCTTATTTTTTCGATTATTTTTTTACCGATTCGAACGAATCATTTTTCTTTTTTTCTTCTTTTCTACTTGTTGACAAATTTAAGATACTTAAAGAGGTCAAGCTAGTCGAGATTTGTTCTCGATGATAAATACGTCGAGAACGTGCTCCAAATTTTCGAAGGCTTTCTTAACTCCACGCTAACTCACTTCGTCTGATTCTTTCTCTCTCTTTCATCGACTTATTTCAAGCTTTGAAAAAAGCTCCGCGAGGCTATACTTTCGCGAAAAAATTGTTACGTTACGTTACATCTGAATTAGTACAATCAATTTTCACTCGTTACTAAAAGCCTTCCGCTGTATTAACACACATGCATCTTATTCTTACTTATGAACTATAAATAAATATGGAATTTTTCAAGCGAAAATATTAACGTCTTACTAACATACACGAACAGATGTAAATGGCAGGAATTCTGGAATTAAGATAGGCCTATAAATCGACCTAAATGGGTCAAGAAACATGCCTGGTGTATATAAACATCCTTCAACCAAACCTGCAAATCATGAATCCATTAAAACTACGTTGATGATGGCTAGACCGCCTACTATATATAGTATATCGTGTTTACTTATCCTAAAATGCAGATCCGCATAAATTCGATTTTATCACAGATTTCGAAACCATTTCACAAGATTTGATCTCATTTCAAAAAATTTCAATCAAGTTGAATAAATTCTTTCGAAAGTTTCAACGATTTAAAAAAAAAAATTTGTTTGTTTGTTTAAATTTCATTCAAATTACTGAAAATTGTTCAAAATTTGTCTCCAAATTTCATCAATTTTTTAGAAATTTGAATAAATTCCATAAGATTTTGTCCATTAGGCAATGTGAACTCTTCAGTTTCGTATTAACGAATGAAATTTCAAGTTTAGCGATGAAGCTCTGATTTCCATTTTGTTCCTTTTTTCTTTTCATCGAAATCTTCACGATCAATTTCTGCATTCGATATAATTTTGAAAAAGCGGCAATCGACGAGCATAGCTGTTGATCATACGCCTGAAAGTTTGGCCGGTAATGCAAGACGTGACATACGTAAAGTTCGTGTCGCGGACCGCCCGCGCCGCGCCGCAGCGATTTTCCGGATATTGAAAAGCGTGATTCGCAACACGGCAGCTGGTCGTCGTTTACCTGCTTCGCAAGCTCCGACCTAGCCCAACCCTGGCTGGTAAACCACTATGGCCAAAAGAAGATCAATACTAAACAGTCCTCTCTGGAGCCGCGATTCTCCTCCTGACGTCAGAGACTGAATATAAACCCTTCTCTACACCCCCGTCTTGTTAATCACTCGATTAATCGATCCGCCTTCATCCCATTCATGGAAGACCGTGATTTTCGTATTCCCATTATTTATTGACCGGCTTACACGATCGTTGATTCATTTCTCAGAAAATTTTCCTCAATTTTTATGTCCTTTTATTTTTATTTTTTCACTCCTTTCAATCCTGTAATTAAAAAGCTTTGTCATTCCTTTTTATTTCAAATTGCTGGAAGGTTTGGTATAGCGAAGAGAACAGAAGCGTTTGATGTTTCTTTCGCAAATTTACAAAGGGCTAGAATTAAAGTTTGTCTAGTCGAGGTGGACAGTGGCCAGTGATCGGGAAATCGGTAGTATAAACGCTTCTTTAGAGGCTTGTATAGATGAACGGCGAAGAAGAATAAATAGGAAAATGAATCGTTCGAACTTTAGATCCTGGAAAAAATCGAATCAGGTGAATTCGAAGCTGGGTTTAGTCGGTACCAATATGTACAATAGATCTCCGAGAAATACGACGATTTATAATAAACTGAAGTGTTTAGTCTCAGCGCGGGTGTAATTGAGAATAAAAGAAAAGGAATTTGGGAATCGTAGCGTTTCCTCTTTTCGCGGAATTACGTAAACCGAGCGTATACGTGAGAGAATCGTCTTTTTTCCTCTCTCTGTCTTTTACAGAAGGATACGGATGAGTGTTTATTTTTTTTAATTTTTTTATTTTTTATATAGAAACGCGTGTATGAAATACAAGATCGAGAAATATGGGGAAGCCTTATTCTCTCCCTCTCTTCATATTTTTGAACCCACTTATTCCGATTTGATTACAAATTTGTCTATTTTTGGTTCTTTCTTCTTCTTCTTCTTCGTTCGAAAACAAATAAACGTTTCTGCGTAACTTTATGACGTTCTTCGAGTAGGCATCTGACTATTTCCGTTCTATAGTGCAACCACCTAGCTCGCTGTGTTTATCTTCTCGGATGTTGTAGTATAGGTTTATAGTACGCCGAGGATATATTCATATTGCGCGTTTCTACGAACTAAATCGTGCCCCCGTTCATAATTCGCAGTTGGCAATTGCTCGAGGAACTTTGAAACACCCACGCAGATGAAAACTTATCGTAAACAATTCGGGATTTTATACTCATCGATGTATAGCGCCGGGGATTCAGTTCACGCTGATCCTCCGAGAGATAATCTTCTCCTGACTTGGAACCAACGCGATTTTTTCGATAGTCAGAAATTGTATTAATATTAAATAATATATCAAATTTGGCCGAAGAGTACGTGTCGTGTAAAAATTTTTTTAATTCTCAATCAAGAGCAAAAAGAAATTAAAAAAATTGTACAGATTTTTCTCACCCGATGTTCAAAGCTTTTCTATATCTTGTATAGAATTTTAATACAAAAGTGAAAATTAATCTTCATTCTATTATTCGGTGTCAATATCAATCCTTCATACATCGTAGCTCGCACAAATACGTGCGGGACTTTATAACATATGAAAAAAATCAAAGCCATGATTTCCAAAGAGGCTAAACTCGCGGTTATCGCTAAGTCTTTGATGTCAGCTGAGAAAAGGTGAGGGGATATTTGATATCTGATAAAATTTTCTGATTCTTTTCCGCATTGACAGCGAATTTTTTTTCCTACTGTACCAAAAAAACGCGGACTAAACTATACGCATATAACGTCTGGAATAGGAAATTTTCTTAAAGTTATATGCCCGCTATTTTGATAACTGTATATAATCCTGTGTATACACGTATATGTGTGTACATTTGCTTATGCAAAATTCATGTATAAACATACCTATACAAGCATCTGTTACATTTTTTAACATTCTAACGCGTAGTTCTTTCTTTTTTCTCTCTCTCTTGCTCCCTCGTTTTTTATTGTTCTTCTTTCTTTCGAACTCTTTCGATCGTAAAACACATGCAAATGAAAATTATGAGCGACATGTGATAGTGAGTTGAACAACAAACTGTCGTTTGTGCGTTTTACATCGTATATATTATAACATATGAAGATGTGAAAACATCTATTTAAAATTATACATGATTGTAAGTAAAGTAACGAAGTATAAAATCAGAGTCGTCAGTTTGCTAAAATTGAATCGTACCCAATTCATTGTCCGATTATTATATAATTTGCAGTTTAAATTTCAATTAATTGAATTACCAAATTTGCCTCAATAATTTACATAATTTTTAAATACTACGTAATTTTTTTGTTTCTTACATCGAATCTGTGTATAATTAAACTTATTCAATTAAAGTACGTATTAAATTTTGATATTGAATAAAAAAACAAAAAAATACATTTCAAAATTGAAGAGAAATTAAAAAAAAAAATATATTATTCAGCCGGTTTTAAAAAACTTGCCCTTTAATAAAAAGCAAGGATTGCGGGGTACTTAGTGCCACGCAACCTGCCTGACTCCATAGTATAGAGTGTAGAACTGTAGTTTGCGTCTGACGCGCATCGGCCTCTACTACTTGTATAGCATCATCGAGACCGGCGCTTGCGAATTGTGGGTTTGAGTAGTCAGTACGACGTCCCGCGTCAGACAAAGCAGGTGCTTATTTCAGACGCGTTTTTCTCCGTCGCAATTTCAAATCTGAATCATATATTTTGTTTGAAAAATAAAAAAATAAAAAAAGTATCAAGTAAAAGATAAACGAAATCGAAATAGACCAAAAAAATAAAAAAATTAAATAAAAAAAGCGACAATCTTAGTCAAGGGTGCGATTTTCGCGGGTGAATTACTTTCTTATAATTAGTAAAAAAAGAAGCCACTAAGGCTAAACCGAAAACGATGGTTATGATCGACATTATCGACGACGAAGATCGGTACGTGATTATTAAACATTATTTTCTTGTATTATTCGCGATCTAATTTTACACGGTTTACCCGGCTGTAGGTATGAAATGCGCAATTATAGATATAGATGTATTTTCTTTCTTCTTTTCTGCGTGGGAAGCTTTACTAAGCTTAATAACTTTTTTTTCTCTTTAGGTTTTTTTTTTCAGTTTTCCTTTGTTTCGTACACTAATGAAGTAACGGAAACGATGAGTAATAGAGTATACCAATAAATTCCAAGAATAGATAAGGCGATTGCGTTTCCATAGATTTAATTATTCGATTAAACGAATCAGCGAATTTTTGACACGGTAAATGGGTTTTAATAATTTTCGAATCATATATCGTTGCAGCTAGCTATATCGAGCTATAATTAAGCTTGGTTAGAACCCTTGCTATGATAACAAGGTTCGAAGAGTTCGCAAATACCCGCGTAAAATTATCGGCTAATTACATGCAAATTATCGGTGTTAATATATTTTCTCGTTTGTACTTATTACCGATCATTCAACCCGCTCAAAGTGTAACGTAAAATTTTACACCCCTTCCTTTTTCACCTACAGTTTCACGGCGCGACAACCTCTTGAACTTTTCAGAGACCCATCGAACTCTCGTCTTTCGCTTATTAAAGTTTTAACGATGAGTGCAATTTGAACGTACAAAAAAAAGAAACAGATTTTTTTTTTCTTTTCGCTTCACTATTTATTACAGCCCCTTCGACGTGAGGGCGATATAAAACTTTTTTCGGTCTTACGAGGCTAAGATTTTCCGAGTTTTTTTTTTTTTTTTTTTTTTAAGAATTAATTATTTCACAGAGATTAATTATTTCGCCGATTTCATTGTAGATATGAATTATTCGCATCACTTTTATCGTACATCTAGACATCGCGGGGAATTATTCGTTGAACAAATACTGGAGATAAATGTACCTATACGAGCTTCGAAAAATTGTTCGCCGGAAAGCCCACGTGGCCGCTTTATTCCATAAGGTCAAAGCAATCCCTCAAGTGTTGTCTGTTGATAGACAAACTCGTATATAGATTATTATTACGCAAATATATTCAACCAGAGCATATTATGCAGGGTCGCGAGTAAATGAACATAGTTTTTTTCTTTTTTTTCTTTTTTTTTTCCGAATAATTGATAAATATTGTGAAAATTTATGTATTCACTATTTCTTACCTATTTACTCACTAACTTAAACAGTCTACGTATAAACTCGAACCTTGAAACATGTTATTAATATTGAACTCGTCTATCCCGTAGCTGCAAGCTTGATTTACGATGAGAACACAGAACCCGTATGTCGTATGCATTGCGTTATTTGAAAAGAGTATCAAATCATTATTTCTCCACTATAATCGTACGAATCGAAATAAAGTTTGAAAGATAAAAATGAAGATGCCGAAAACGGTAGTCTTTTCTTTCAATTATTTCATACATCATACGTATCTTTTTTTTTTTTTTTGCAAACAATCTACAGCAATCCAAGACTGATAAAAGATGAATATATTGCTATTTCGTTTCTTCAATATTCTTCGTTTCTCTATAGGTACGAGCGACTTTTGCGAAGAGCAAAGACTGAGGATTTGACCGAGGTGTCTGGTATCGGTTGCCTTTACCAAAGTGGTGTCGATCGCCAAGGTCGTCCCGTCGTTATCTTCGTTGGCAAATGGTTTCCATTCAACAAAATCAATCTCGACAAGGTGAGTAAAAAAAAAAAAAGAAAAGAAAAGAAGTAAAGACGAAGATGAAATTTCAAATTTCGGAAATAATCGAGAAATTAACTTAAACGCTCGTATATACCTGTGTCCGTATATTCGGCGTACCTATCGCGGGTGCCGTCCGTGCGCAGGGGGAATGCCCTCGCGCGTTGCATTTTCAACCCCTTATGCATTGCTACGTATAAACGGATGGACGCCCGACGCGACGAGTTTCTGATCGATAGAAAGGCCAGAAATAGACTAGACACACTAGTTTGGCCGAATCAGTAGGCTTGGCCCTTCTAAGGTGCCGTAGATTGCAGAGGGTGGTTTAAAACTAGGTCGTCTCTACCGGCTCGACATCGAATCATGTATTCACGCTATAAATACGACATACGCAATTAATATGCGAAAAAGTATCCCGTATTTGTTGTCAATTAAATTATCTCATTTAGCAAGACTCTGGTCTAATTACCAGCAATTCGCATCATAGACTCTGGTATATCGTGAATCGCTTTCTTGTCGAATTTTATACGCAAATTTCGACATTGTTTCGTTTCGCTAATAATTACAATGTTGATTATGCAATACAGCCGCGAATGAATCGGCTAATAATTGTACATATATAAATGAATAATTATACTCGTGTGTAAGTCGGTAACTGAATTAATTGATTAGCATAGTTATACAGTGCGTAGGTAGAGCTGATAACTGTAATACTAAGTCTATCCGACAACAGTTACGTATGTAGGTAGGTACTACATGTGTATATGGATTTTGAGAAGGTTCCGAATTAGAAACCTTCGGATATTATTTCTCGAGAGGCTCTATCTTCGTTCATTTGCAAGACGTCTACGAGTGAAATGAACCCGAATATTTACGTGTAAATTATTAATATACCGTCTTTCTTCATATTCTTGAATTTTATTCGAAATTATTACGTACGGGGTATGGTAGATCGGACAAGAAAACAAAAAATACGTCACGTCCGTGGATAATTCTCTAATCTCCCTACGTGACTTTCCTGCCATTTATACATATATATATATACTGAGATTAAGGTTTTTGTTTTTTTTTCTTCTTTTTTTCTTCATTTATTTCGCAATACGTAACTGAAATTTGTTATAATAGTCACTTCGCAAGCTTCATCAAATCTTTATTATACTTTATCTATATTTCAGGCCTTGTTGTATCTGATACAATTACTAGACCCCATCGTTAAGGGAGACTACGTTATCGCTTACTTCCATACTTTGACGACGAGCAACAATTATCCGGGACTACACTGGCTAAGGGAAGTCTACAACGTGCTTCCCTATAAGTAAGTAATTATCTGTATATACATTTATGTACTTATATTACATATTCGTATCCGGTGCACCTTATTTTGCACAGAGAACAAAAAAATTCCTTTTTCTTAGTAAAATATAATACGAAAAAAAAGTCATGATAATGATCGGTTCTTTTTATCTAATTCTTATCTTCTCTCGGATAAATGAAAATTAGTCTTTACGACTCCGTTTGTTGACCTACATAGATATTCACAGAATAAATTAATTTCTAATCAACATACGGATCTGTATTTTTGTATCGCCTTTTTAATTGAAAACATTCTCGAATGTATACGGAACGCTTTCTATATCGAAAATGAGAACGAAATTCATATATTTGAACGTATTGAATTTATCAGAAAAATAGAAAAAAAAAAAAAAAAGAACAGAAAGAATTGAAGAAAATAAATGTTTTCTGTGCTATGGAATCGATCAAATAAATCTTGAGATATTTAATTTAAATTTTTTATTTCGTTACTTTACAGGTACAAAAAGAATCTGAAGCAATTCTACATTATTCATCCAACGTTCTGGACGAAAGTAAGTAAAACATTTCTTTTTTAATCTGTTTTACTCCATATTGAAAAATAATCGAAAATCTTGCGATACCTTCGCATCTGATTCACCTATCGAGCTATTGAAATAATCAAACGTTTCCTTATTCACGATTTTGCTTATGTCAACTTCTTTATTTACCTTTATTGCACATACTTGTCACTACAGACTAGTTAATTAATCATTCAACTCAATCTCTTCTAGACTAATCAATTTCTGAAAATCTTGATTCTGCATTCATGACTCTGTTAATAATGAATTAATCATGTCTTGAGAATATTTAAAATAGTGGAAAATCTACCTGTTATAAACAACCGATTGATTTATCATCAAACTTACTTTATAATATGTATAAAAAATGGAGTGGGTAGCGGGTAAAAAAAACTAGGTCTGCATGAGTGGTCTTCTGTAATTGAATTAACGCATTGTCATTAAAAATAGAAAGTTGGTTTCAATCGAATTATATACGGTATATATATCGAGTTAGACAAAGGATAAACATTAACCATGTAGCTGGTACAAAGTAAATAAACTTGTTGAGAATATTTCTAGAGAATGAGTGAAATTTTTCGTATTCACTCGACAACCTTGAACTGACCTGAGAATATTAATCATCATTTAACATCGGTGTGTATGTTGTTGCGAAGCATACGCAATAGGAAGTTCAAGTTAATTGCCTTGATTGGACGTTACTGCATTCTGTATAAATACACATGTACAATGCGCTAGTGAGCTGAAAGCATATCTATTTTAATATAATTTTTCTATTTTTCTTTCATCTTTAATGAATTTTATTCAAATAGATTATTTCCTCAGTCTAAAGCAGAATTTTTCCACTTATTGAATCCAGGCTATATTTTCGAGATAAACAATTTGCATTTCTATAGCTCCTGGCGATTAAAAGCAGTCCTACATACTCTGCATGTCATTATATGTTACGTATGATAAAATCATACTACTTTACAGTATATACGCCCTCCTATCTGTGTTTGTGCATGGGAGAATATGTTCTTATAATACGAATTGATATCTGTTAAATATTCTATGTATTACATATACATACACCTGAAAAGAGTTTTGGAGTAAATTTACGGTTTTTAGTTTTCTAAAAGACTATAATATCTTTATATCGCTTGTTCAAAGTTTCAGAATATCAAGAAAATTCTGAAAATTCTGAAAAATTCTCTTTTGCAATATTCCAGATGATGACTTGGTGGTTCACAACATTCATGGCACCAGCAATTAAACAAAAAGTTCACAATTTGCCCGGTGTCGAATATCTTTACGAAGTGATGTCCCCGGATCAGCTAGAAATACCAGCTTACATAACAGAATACGATATGACGGTAAGTAGATAACTTGGAATTAAATTTCTTTATTTTATGCATAGAAAAACTGATTGATTTCTGTTAAGAGAAAAGAAAAAAAAAAACTTACTAATAGAAATAATGATGTTATAGATCTTATCAAATTTCTTTCATATTGATCATTCATACCTTAATTGATTTTCAAATGAAAATATTTCATTGCAGATAAACGGGCTGCGTTATTATCAGCCGGATCATACATCGCCTCAGTCGTTGACGTAACTCATAGATAGTCGGTATAAGGAATCGTTCACAAAAGTGTACTACTCGGTTACATCCCGTTCATTGATATACCATGAACCTGTGTTTTGAAATATCTTAGTAGATGAAATATTGAAAATACGTATCGACCGGGTCCCCGCTAGTAATACTTACGTATCGTACCGTACCATACCATAACGCACGAGCGTTTCCAGTACGCTTAGAATGATAGATATAGTTACACTATAGTAATAAGGTGATAGCGTGCTTAGATGCGACGAAATTATTATTAAATAACAAGTTTTACCTTAGGTAAATATAAAGAATATTTAATAATAAAAATTATTAATAATAATTTACCCTATAGTAGACGAGAGACTGATTGTCCGATTGACCGACTGACATCGTAAAGTCAGATAGAGTGTGAGAAATTCATTATTTATATATACGAAGTTTGTGTTTGTTTAGGATTCAGGTATTAGGTAAGCCTTTCAATTATACATGAAGAAACGGGGGAGAGGTGAAAATTTTAAATAACAATCATAATATAAAGGGTTGAAGGAGAAGAAGAAGAAAAAAAAAAGAAGAAGAAGAAGAAGAGGAGGAGGAGGAGAAAAGTACCGTTGTTAGATTTCTCGAATATTTCCGGCGGTATAGAAAGGCTGCGAAAACTTTGTCATAAAGTACCTAACTTTAACTAGTTTTAAGTACGTAAATTAAAGAAATTTATATATCCATACGCAAAGATTAATTCCTATCTGGTATGTAGCTAGAACCTTAATATCGATTGATTTTTTCCTCTATATATATCCATAGTTCGACTGTATCGCACAGTTTAACAATGGTTTAGTAAAAAGTCTATTGAATTTAAGGTAACAGCTTTCACCCGTTTGTTGAAAAACATTCGCTGCCAAAACACCAATAATCAGTATTTAAAGTGTTGCATTGAAGAAAAGAAAAAAGAGAAAAAAAAAATTATAATTCAAACTCCTGTGTATATATATAATTATATACAAAGTATATATATTAATATTATTATCATTATTATTATTATTATTATTAATATTATTAACGTTACTCGTTCGCAGAGCTAATTATCAATTATTATCAGATTGACTGGAGAAAGTCGATTCATTGATTATTATAATAGTATACTTTCCCATCAACGGTTATTAGGTCTTTTAATCTGAATTATATTACACCTTCATAGGTAGTACTACATACCTACATACATATATATTGATATATTGATATTTTACCATAAAAAAAAAAGAAAAAAAAAAAAAGAACTTTGTTAATAGATCGTAAAACAAATATTTTTCTCAATTTAAAAATATTACAATTAACGGTTGATGATGATGTTAGAGAAGTAATCTGGTCCCTGTAGTACGAGAGTATGTCAGTTCAAGAGATTGAAGGTGAAAGTGATCGATACATACTTGAGATTAAGGTATGCTTAAATTTAGGATTACATAATTTAATTCTAAGTCAAGTATAGGATAGGTGAAGCAATAAATCGTAAAAGCTTTCCAAATACGTCATATACCTATGTCAGTAGAAAAGGACGAATTGATAATCATCGATAATTGTTTCTTTTTTTTTTTTTCGTTTTCGTTCTCCTTTTTATGTCATCTTCTTATTTTTTTTTTTTTCAGTCTATTACAGATTTTTATCTCGTGTATCCAATTTTAGAAAATTTGTATTATCGTAACAATACGAATATACTATCAATATTAATCAACTTTCTTTTTTTCTTCTTGTTCTCGTTTAGTTCTACATACTATATTATTTTGTACTTTATTTAAGCTTCTATCGCATGTGATATCACAGACGAACCGATATTACGATAGGAAATACATATAGGTAGTACGTATATTACATACTGTTTTGTTATTTTAATTTCGTTTATTTTATACAATTTTATGTTAATCAAATCCACTATATTGCTTATTGTTATTTCATAGGTCAGACTATATAACAAATAAATATAACATTTTTAGCATTACGTATTATATGTCTTTTTCATTTATAATTTTTCTTTCGTTCTCGAACAACTCATTACGACATTCTTTGTTATTCACATTTTCATCCTCTATCATTATGTCCGTTCTTTCTTTCTATTATTTAATCCATTATACCAGTTGAATATCACTGTTCAAATTTATGATTATGAACGGCGGTTGATGTTTATTATAGATAGGCAGAAGTGAAAAGAAAAAAAAAAAAAAACAATTCGTAAAAATTATAGCATATATTATAATTATATTGAGAAGAGATTAATAACAGAGTCGCCAAATTAAACAAAAAGGAACATACGTAATAAATAAATTATTCTAATATCTGCTCGGTGTACGGAGGTGATACGATTAACGTTGATAAATGTGCATATTTATATAATATAATATGCATACATTCATTGTGTGCAGATCGTTTTTCAAGGTTTGTCATAAACAGTGCAGCAATGTATTCCACGAAATATGAAAGCATTTATGAAGAGCGATTTGATATGAAATATTGATCAACTGTATTCTTTCTTACATTCAGTGCAAACCGAGTTACATTTAAAGTTATCAAACGACTTTCTCTTATCGTGGAAAATCGTAACTCTATATTATTATTACCATTGCGGTTAGAAATCATTTATACAGGTGGCTTTACATTGCGAGTGATATAACGTATATTACAGTAAACAATAAACCTTCAGAAACGTTTCAAGATACTATGCGATTATCTATCAATATAAATGATACATCATAACTTTATCTTATTTGCCTTGCTACACCCGGGATGGTATTGGAAGAATGTGTAAAAATCGTTGATCTCGTGAGATCAGTAAGAACGTACAACAAACAAATAAAAGAGAAAAGAAAAACTGAGAAAAGAAGAAGAAGAAGAAGAAGAAAAAATGATGTGTACTAAAAATTTTAGAAGCTGTGAAATCATTTGTTATGTATCTATACTTAGACAAATCATTATTAAATAGTTCACGTAGATCAGCACCTACGTAGGACACATAATAAATATATAGCAGCTATAATACATTGAATAGGTATATAGGTATATATATGAAATTGATAAATATAGATCGTGGAATATAATTTGTAATGAGAAAATTAGTGAAAAATTCATATAGTATTATATATATCGAATCCAGTGAGACGATGAGCTGTTGTAAAACAACTTTTTCAAAAGTTATTATAATATTGCTTAATGGACGAACGAGCATCGGACCAGCATTGGCCTTTTAGTAAAACTTGTATAAAAATGGCCATTAATAGAAAACAAAAAAACAAAAAAACAAAACGAATACAAACAAAAATATTTATGGACCAGAGGTGAAGAACTTCGTTGTTATACGTAAGCACATAACAACGTATGCATATATACGTGTATAGAAACGAGCGATTAATTATGTGATCGTATAGTTGAGGTCGAGAATAATATTGAAAGAAAAGATGTGTGAATCTAGAACTGAAGAGGAAGCGAAAGAGAGAAAGAAAGAACAAACTAACAAAATATACAAAAAGATGTTTAACTTATTTTTATGAGATGTAAATCCTATCTATATATTTTAAATCCCGTTATAATCACACGCCAGTACAAAAGAAAAAAGAGAAAAAATAAGTAATGAAAAAAAAAAGGATGAAATAATAAATAAATAAATATATAATAAAAACCGTGTGCACTTATCATAATAAATACCAAAATCAATCTTAACGAACCTCGAAGACTATTCCCAGTAATAAGTTTCGTATAATTATATTAACACGCCTGTACTTACCCTATTACAGTTAATTATTATATACTAGTATGCCGATGTTATAACGTATATATATATGTATATACATATGTATGTAAATTACGAGACAAAGAAAAAAGTGTTCACACAATCATATGTTACGATCCTATATATTATATATTTATAATTTATACATACTTATTCTTAATCTTACAAATTGCTTCTTTTTTTTTTTATTCTATAAAAATATCCTACATCTATTTATCACATATTTTTCCGAAATCAGATGGATATTTCTTATATCATATAATACATATATACAGTTTCGACAAATGATTTTTATTCTGTTATTCGTTTTATTTATCGACTTAACTTCATACATGGAGAGAAACGTTTCATTCGGCTAATAATTAATTACCTAAGTGAACGAGGGTCATGAGGGTAAATGAGTAAAAATTGAATAATGAAATGAAGAATGGATGCAGCGTTCGAATCGTGTTAAAACTATATAAAAATAATTACAGTTTCATTACTCGATTCCTGTAATATATTTCAGTTGAGTGGTTATAAACTTCTTATCGATATTTCTCAACCTATTGATCACATATCAGACGATCTCAAGTTATAATTTTATCAATCATCAAATAGATTCGAAGATATAGGCGACGATTTTCGACGAAATACTTGAAAACACTGAATCATGTTACTTGCTAGATAATTTCAAAGTCTTGTTTTATTCTCGTCACAAAGAACGAATGGAAAATTCAGAATCAAATCTATCAGAACCGCGTGTGAAACTATAATTAATTTTATTCCACGTCAAGGATATAATTATAAATAATAATTAATTGTAAAAGTCGAATAGTTAATTTTTACTTTTAATCCGAAGAAGAGACGAAAAAAAGAAAGAAAAAAAAAATGAAGAATAATATGACAATGCAGAGATCGTACATGTAAATCAATAAGGTGAAACCAGAAGTTGTTACTTAAGATATACATAAACATAATTGAATAATGAATAATAAATCAATCGTAATGTATCTAAGGTAACGTGAAATAATAAGATAATAATTAACTCAACGTTGTTCATGCAGGCTAAAATATAATTGTTGTTATCAATTTTTAGAAAAAAAGATGAAATAAGTTTTATATATGTTGAATTATTACGAAAATAATTTGTATACAGATAAGTAAACATGTATAATGGTACACGAAAGGACAGCAAAAAAAAAAAAGAAAAAACAAATATTGTTCATTATATTGTATAGTGCAGTTATATTATTATTATTATAATTATTATAATTATTATTATTATTATCGTTACTATTATTATTAAATGCGGTTATTCTACGCTAATGACCGTGCCTATAAATGACTGCCTATATATATTATATATAAATTGCACACAATATCTACGATTCCCTTTTCTACACATAAACTTATCCCTGCACCTACGTGCTCCCTGCACTGAAAATCGAGGATGAAAAGATCGTTTTAAAAGTGAGCAAGGATGCTGAAGTTCGAAATCTATTTTTCACGATCTTGAAATTCACCATCCCCCACCCTCCATCACCGATTGAATTATTTCACCTTTTTTCCAAATTTATTTGATGAACAATCATACCGTAAAGTGTAAAATATACTCATCGTTAGTTTGCTGCAAGGAATTGATATAAGAGTATCGTATCGTATAACGTATTCGGGATTTTTTCTATTTTAGATCTACGCCAATGCTGGAATGAAGGTGAAAATTATTGAGGTAAACGGATTGGAAAATAAGAAGAAATCTGTACGGGGATTAGGTACGAATTTCTGACTTCGATCCCACGAGTCACGCTATTAGTTGGTCGACTCACGTGACAAGAACAGCTCGAGTGTTTTCAACTAACTCGGGTTTATTATAGTTGTGGACAGCTCCTTGAAGAGCTGCAGTGTCGCGTTGTATACGAAGATAAAGTGACGTTCGATTTATCGGGCTAATTTATATAGGTACCGCGAAATTTCGTCGTATATTCCCACAGAATACTTCAGCTAGCAGGAGTTTACTCTTCATCCAAAAGTGGGATCAAGAGCGACGAACGAAGTGAAGAAAGACGAGAAGAGAATAACAAGTAAACAGCAGCATTATTGCACAGTGCCTATATTTGAAAATATTTTTTTCATACCATTCCAAAGATCGCGTTTTCATTAAGTATATTACGTAAAAGAAGACGTTCATAAATTGTTTGAACTATTAAAACTATGTATTATTTTTCATTCTCTCTCTAAACTATGCGGAAAAACTCATAGTTTCTTTCATAGTATGTATAGTATAGATATATAACAAGACTTTATAAGATAAAAAAGAAAAAATGACGCTTCAGGCACCATTTGACCTACAGGTGCGCAGCAGCAGCGGCAAGAGGACCAGCACCATCGGCTGATTACCAAAACGCATAGATCTTCGATAAAATAATTGTGAAATTGAAAGTCCTGGGAAAAGTTGTGGTCTTCGTCGTCCTTTGACTCGAGTGAGTAGATACATACACTGTTTTGCCAATTGATTAATTATTTAATGAACGTGTTTGTCGGTAAGGATTCTTCACCACGCGTTACAATGCGATGTCATTCTGTTTTATTACCATATTTTGTATAATTCCGCGAATATATGAATGAGGGTATAACTGAACGGTTATTCTCTCCGGTTCTTTACACTCTTTTACGATTGTTGTTGCCGTCTTGAAATAATGGAAAGGCGAGTTTACTGCCCAATCTCTTCTTTCCTCGACTTTCTCCTGCGATTCACGACATCGCGCGATTCACTGCTGCTATTTTTAAACGCTCGCAAACGCGTCTCACATATGCATACATATACACGTCTATGGGGAAGTGTACAAACATATATGCACACGTACATATAGTTACAGAACGCAGATTAAATACACAGTACGTGAATTACCGGCTTTTTCCTCTTACTTACACACATAGCTCTATTATTTATGTACACACATACATATATATCTACATATATTCACCTGTTACTTATACTCTTCATTATCGCACAAATTTATCACCTCAGAATCCAACGTGTTCATGACCGGCCAATTCGTCTATTAATACTAAGTACTCGCACCTTTATGACCTACGACATCTGCTTTGCACGCTAGATTTGGAAGCGTCAGTCATACACTCGCTAAACACGATATATAGATGCTAAGCCATGCCTATAATCTGTTTATTATTCCCTTGCGAATTTAGATTAGCCGTGGAGCACATAATCGAATTGTTTCGAGCGGAACGAAAACCTTGGTGAACCATTTACTCGATATAGTATTCTGACGTTTATGCTTATACATGTATGGATGTAAGACAATTTAAGTTTTGTAAAAGAAAAGGAAGAGAGAGAAGCACACGTGTTGTCATTTTTCCAACTCTAATTATCTCGAATCGTGATAAATCGGGTAAACTAATTAACTCATGTGTTTGTTAATAAGTCTGAGTAAAAAAATTAAAGTACACTGCAGCGTGACTGTTTCGCGATGAATAAAGTAAAAGAAAATAAAGCGAATAAACGTTTATACGAAGTGGCGAAGCTTGAGCGGATAAGATACGCGTTATCTATACCGTCTGCGTTTGATTTCCTTATAGTAAAACTCCGTGTTTTCGTACAAGAATCGTTACTATTCACTTATACTTCGTAGGCGAGTGATCGTACGATAGTATAATCGAGTTTACGACAAGACCTTGAATTTATTATGTAATACATAATTATAAGTGTGGTGTTTATTTCTTGTTGATTGAATACATATATTATATGAATCGCGAATTTTCAGAATGTTTCTGCATTCGCTGCAGTGCCGAAGAAATTTGAAAACGATATTGATAACTGATGAAGAATTTATCGACAGCTGAAATTACAGGGATCGGTGATACTTAGTACGGTGGCGATTCTCATCTCCTCATCCGGACAAGGTAATAAATTACGTCTATTAGCTCACGCCTTACACCTATTTCTGTCGCTCATTTAGATATGAAAATATAAGTATACTATGACTATACATGTGTATAATTTCTGTAACTTCATATTTTATAAATATTAATATGGAAGTTAGTGAGGAATTTTTTTCTTTCATTCACGGGAAGTGAAAGCTGAATTAGAGATGTTATTCGACAATCCAAATTCCTCGAATATTTCTGTCGTGTTTTTTTCTTTTTTTTTTTTTTTCTATTCATGGCTCTATAGTTTCTGTAGAAAGCAAAAACCGAGAGGAATATTTTTATTGACGATAAACTATTCTGGATAGTTCGATGTATATGAAACAGTATTTTTAAATTCGATTCTCAGCTACAGTATACACGTGGCTGAATATTATGAATAATGAAATTTACAATTCTAATCATTGTCGAAAAGCTGTACAACTAGCGAACAATCGTTATTGTATCAGTTGGACGAAGCCAGCTGCTGCAGTACAGATAACTAAAGAAATTCTTCAAAATACGTACCGTCGTATATCATTTTCCACTCAGTACTGCAGCGACTTTATTAACAAATAGAATTTATTTAAATACTTCTTTTGTTCGTTATTTCCTTTTTTTTTTCCTAGTTTTAAAAGAACAGATAAAATGAAGTTACTCGGCGTAAAGTTCGCTCCGTTAAACACACCGCTTGAAAGACGTCTTCAGACTTTGGCTGCAGCAGCTTGGATCGTGGTATTAGTATTCGGCGGAATGACTTGCTGTATAATAACAGCTTTGTTAATTATTTACACCAGCTCCATCCGCTACTTACTATTTGTCTATCTCGCTTGGGTCTTCTTCTTTGATTTAGAAACTTGCGAAAACGGAGGTCGAAGGTCAGTATACCTAACATATATATACATCAGCCAAAAGAATTTTACATTCTATAATTTTATTAAGTAATATCTTTTCCGTTCATACGTTCTCACGTTCTTCTTTCTTCTTTTTTTCTTATTTTTTTATTTTTTCTTATTTTATCAGCGATTCGTGGATTCTATGGATGCGCAACCATGCCTGGTGGCATTATTTCTGTGACTACTTTCCGATAAAATTGGTCAAAACCGCCGATTTAGATCCATCGAAGAATTACCTCCTATGTGTATTTCCTCACGGTGTTCTTTGCACCGGTGCTTTCGGAGCTTTTGCCACCGACGTTCTTGGATTTCATAAATTATACCCAGGTCTACGTGTCAGGATGCTAACACTTCGTCAACACTTCAACATGCCTTTATTCAGAGAGTTTGTCTACAGCTTTGGTGAGTTTGAAAAAAAAATAATAAAAAAATTGAATGAATTAAATTGAAAAAAACAAAAAAAACTAACAATTGACTTTAATTTATAAAAGATCAAAAATCGATTGAATTTAGAACAGTAAAATGAACTCAACGACAAGATTGACTAATGTTTTCACACAATCAATTCAGGTGCTTGCAGTGCGAGCGCTAAAAGTATTGAAAATTTGGTATCTACACCTGGTGGAGGTAGAGCCACCGTTCTTGCAGTTGGTGGAGCTTCGGAATCTTTGAAATGTAAGCCAGGAACTTATCGAATAATATTAAAAAAGCGGAAGGGCTTCGTCAGGATCGCTTTAAAGCACGGGTAAGCTCCGATCATAGGATAGCACAAAAACGTGATTTTTTATATTGATCTTTGTCGTTATTATTTTTTTGTTTTATTTCAAAGAGCACCTCTCGTCCCGGTATTCTCTTTTGGTGAAACCGACCTCTATAATCAAGTCGATAATCCTGAAGGATCTTATTTGCGATCAACCCAAGAAATGTTGCAAAAAATAATAGGAATCGCGCCTGTTATACCAATCGGTCGAGGCTTCTTCCAGTATTCGTTTGGGATATTACCTCAGAGAAGGCCAGTGACCGTAGTAGGTGAGTGTGTGAAAGAGATTTTTCCCTATTTCGGACATTTTTCTAGTTCACGTTTCGAGAAGATTAACGAACGGAGTTTAATAATTCCTGTTTTCAGTCGGCGAAGCGTTGGAAGTTCCAATAATTCCGGAACCAACACGCGAGCAGATAGACGAGTATCAAAATAAGTTCATTGAAAAGTTGGTGCAACTTTTCGACACCCACAAATATAAGTATTTGGAAAATCCAGAAAACACCAATTTGATTATAGACTAAAGTAACTAGACTCGTCCAGTTCAGTTCAATCCACGTAATATGTGAAGTGTTCAGCGTCTAGCTGCGCCTATTTTCCAAAAAATCGGTAAGAGGTGTAACCGGAAAGTACAGCGATAATGACTACCAGAAAATAGTTGTATAGAACTCTTTCCAAGTTTAGTCAAGTTGTTGGGATGTACAAAAGAGTCGGTAAGTTTCGTGTTCAGGTTCAAAAATACTGAACTCTGTAATTGCCAGTCGTTTTATTTCTACTTTATACTATTTTCAATGAATTGCGAATTGAGTGCTCGAATATACCTACTTAATATTACGTATAATAATTATGTGTATATGTATACATGCGATGAGAATGAGCTTAAAATAATTAGTCTATTACGATTTATAATTAAGATGTGTAAATAATAATATTTTCTATCAAACGATTAATTGATAGGAATTGTTCATTCTATTTTGTTTTTTGTTGCTGTATTTTGAATATTTCCTAATATTGAATGTAAGTTTAAACTCGGGGAGCCTCAGTAATTAGGTATAATTTATTTTTAGTGGCCGATAATAGGACGATACATTTAATATAATTATTATGTATAATATGCCAAATCTATGATAGAGCAAACGTTTTTATTGTTCGTCTATTTTGCAGTTTCGTTAATATAGGCATAGGCCTTGGGCGAGGATAATGAATTTGATACATAACAAGGTGTTTCTAAATACATACGTTGAACGATACACTCATTTTATTATTCCTTCATATCCACCAAATATATGCCAAAGCCTATATCATATATTAATATTTTTGAGGTACAATATATTTTTTGAACTTATAAAATGCATTCAATAAAAATTCAGTCGTTATTTTAATCCTAAACTTGAAGATTTCTGCAGATTTACTATCGAAATCGATTGTTGTAGGTATAAATTATGCTCATGAATTTATTTTTCTTCCTTGCGGCTGGTGTGATTCGAAAAATTATTCATACTCAGTATTCAACGAATCGTTGCCAATTCAGAATGGTGAATATTACCGCGAAAAATATCGAGCTCAAAAAGTATATCCCCCTTCGGATAACCTGCCAAAATTAAGTACAAGTACAACTTTAATCAGTTTCGGTGAAATTAGGAAAACTTACCTTTTCTTGCCAGGCACGATTGGCGGTACACTTCTGAAAAGGCATTCGCGAAAAGTGAACCGAGTTGTACAAAGGCACCCAAGTGTTCGGAAGTAACCAGTACAGAAATGTGTCCAAATATTTTCTGACCAGGAATGATTTTTTGTTCACCAAATCTCTCATCTGAAAAATACCATCATTTGCGTGGAGAAAAAATGGAAAGGTTAGTATAGCAAAAATTCACTGAAGACTTTCATGCGAAGATATGAATTGCCCTAAAATATTTTCCTTCAGACTTTTTTCTTCTTTCAATCAAGAAGATTTATATTTAATCAAATGAACGTAATTTCATTTGACAAACTCTTTTCTTCTGTCTAAGAATCGCCATTCACTCACCTCTACGTAATTGTACATAGCCAGATCGCAAATGACGTGAGCATCTTTACATCTCTGCTCCGTAAAAGCTGGCAAAGTTTTACTCAAATCGGAATCATATTCTTCCAAAAGTTTGTCTAAAATAAGACAGTCTTCAAATCCCTAGAATCAACATTAATCCATACAGCTGATACCTGCGGGCTTTTTTTTTTATCAAATTTTCTTATAATTTGTCTAACGACTTACAGTGTTCATTCCTTGACCATAGAATGGAACCATGGCGTGGGCAGCATCCCCAATGATAACGGCTGATTTTTTGACGTGGAATGGTTGGCACTGTGAATAAATGGGAGTAGGAATTATTTTATAGATTCATTACGAAAGGCTTGAAAAATCCTTCGATCACGATACCTTGATTGAGATCAGGGGTGAAGGTTTGCTCTCTAAAAAGTCTTTGGTCAGTTTATCTTCCCCTAGCAATGGCACGGCGTCTGGGAATTGTTTTTTAAAAAAATCAACTAATTTTTCGCGAGTTTTAAGGCCCTCGAAAGTTTTGAAGGGTGCGAAGAGGGTCACTGTGTAAGATCCGTCCTGATTCGGCAATGCGATCATCATGAATTCTCCTCGGGGCCAAATATGAAGGTTGTTCTTCGCCATGGCGAACTACAGCCAATCCAAAGTTTCATTTTTTAATAAACGACCCTTATTTAATTCGACTCTCTTCCTACGCTAATCAATTTCACTCACTTTGCCTTCGCCCTTAGCCGGTATACACAACTCCATATATCCATGCTCGATGTAAGTTTGATTAAAATTGTAGAGTGGCCTTTTCGTCATGATCCTTCGAACGGTAGAAAAAGCGCCATCAGCTCCGACGATCAAATCAGCTGATGCTACTTCTTCTTCCATGGTTTTACGACTGTATTAGGTAACACATGACACGTCATAATTATATTCATTAATTATTCTACAGCGTATGTATTATTAATATGTAATTTTTTCTTCTATACACTCACTCAACGAATGTCATACTCCCATTCTCCAGATCAGCGTTGACGAGTTTTTTATTAAAGTACAATTTAACGTTCGAATATTTCTCTGCCGCTGAAATTAGTTCGTTGGTTAATTATCGGGGGAAGGTAAACGTGATTTCATGCGGACTTGGATTATTTTTCATTGTGAGAAAGTCGCAAAACGAAAAAAGGCGAAGAATTTCAATGAAAGAGTTTGATTAGTGTTTGATCAAATAAGTGTAATTACAGTCTTTTTCAATTTCAAGTTATTTTAAGTCAATTTGAGGACAAGTTGGATTGGTAAAATGCGAGACAGTATTAGATATCCGATATTTCAGTATCGTATTACATCGCGTACGAAGCCTAAAAAAATCACTCGAATAAGATATATTGAGTTAACGATCGGGGGTGTACCTTAGTTCAAAAAATAATAATAATAATAATAATAATAACTAAATACCACCGAGGCTTGCTTAACACTTCAGTACGAATTTTCTATCAGTTCAGAATAATATTGTTCTTGAGTAAATCCTACAGAAATAAGGAAGTAACTTACCGTTCAGCAAAGTCTCGTTAAGGTATCTTCTGTTGACGGAATATATGCACTAAAAAATTATTGTTCGGGTGAATAGCCTGTAGGCAAATTTCTTCAGAGTTTTTTTTTTTGATTCTTCGGAAAATGTATGATAGAAAATTCACTTGATAACGAGAATTTATTGTGAACCTAGATACTTGAGAAATAGTATATTGGGAGATAGAGATAGCTGGTTTATCGTTACGTAAGGTATTTACGTATTAGTCTAAAACTTACATTTTTGTTTACTGGATCATACGGTATCTCCGTGAGACTATGATCTTTGCCATGTATCATGCGGGCTCGCATTGGGATACCGTGCTCTTTAATCAGTTTATCTTCTAGATTGACTTCGCGAAGGGCCGCCCGTCCTCGTGCTGATAAGGCGAGATTGATGCTTTTGCCACGAAATTCTTCGGCTAGGCGAATATCTGGAAGTTTAATTTTAAAAAAAAATTTTTTTTCAAGTTCCAAATGTAATATTTGCGATCGGTAACCCTTGACGAGCGAGAAAAAAAAGGCTTTTTCAAAACTCGTTCGCGACATAATGAAATTTTACGATAGGAGCATTTGGAAAAAAAACGTATGCAGTCTAAAATTCGAACGATTTCATTGTCTGAGAACATAATCCTTCCACATACGTTGGAGCAACGTACTTGAGAACAAAAAAAATTTAGTGCCATTTTGATACCGCAAAATTCATTTTTGCACTTTTGATATCTGATAGACATTTTCGAGCGGTTCTCGAGATTTCAAGCGATGCACTGACTGCGAGCACTTTGTCACACTGTACCGTATGCACCATTTTTTAAATTGTGAATAATAATATTTTCGCTTTTTTCATCCATCCCGAAGAACTAAACTATTAAATATGCGAATTGTGAAGCTGTAGCCTTATTCATTTTTTAACACATGGTGAATTACACAAAAAGTCGTTTTATCGCTTCGCAAGGGTGCAGGGAAGGATTCCGTCAGGCTCAATTTCAGCAATCGGATCTATAGACTTCGAAGATGAAGTTTTATGAAAGTCATAAATACCTTCGCGATACTCGTAAAGGGAAACATCGTGGCCTCTTTTAGCAAAGAAACAGGCTGAAAGGGCTCCCACCTGAAAGAAAATGATTGAAAACTTGAAACAGCAGTTTTGAGGGATTGCATCTCTAAGAAAGAACAAGATTGATCAATCAAGCAGTTTAATTAGGAAATATTTAATGCCTCTATCGTAGCGTAATCAAGTTTCTTCTTTTTTTTTTGTTCCATTTGTATGCGATTTAATTCAAGTATATACATGAAGATATGAAAAATAAATTCTTTCGCACTTATAGATTCTACGTACCAAACCACCGCCGATAACGGCAATTTTATGCGACTTTTTCTCAACTGCTGTCATGATTCCTGTATTCGAACTGAAGCCACCTCGACGACTACCTGGTCGTCGAAGACCACTTGTGAATTACTAGAGCTTACTATGGTTACCCGAAGTGGGGGTAATTTCAGTACTCTTACATTCGTATCAAAGAGACGGAGAAATAAGAGTAACGAGTTCCATATATTACACTATGGTTCTGTTACATATGTCTATATTTGGGTCTTATCCCTGTTTTAAATACTAGAGTATAACTATGGGATGCAGATGGTGATAGAAACATAACTGGGTCAATAAACTAATAACTTTATTAATACGAACTGTATGATTATTGGTATATGTATATATATATATGTGATACGTTTTGATAATTGGCACTGGTAAAATGGGTTAAATTATTTTAGGTGTCGCCTGTAAGGAAGTTGATTAAAAATTAAGTAAAAATGTGGGGATAAAAAAGGGAGAGCAGTAAAGGAGATGAGGGTTGACTGGCAAGTGTTCGCTATTAGAATAGCATAATGAGGATAACTTGGATGTAGGCAAGGTGGGGAAGCAGAGATGCCGATGTAAGCATAGAACGATAGCGTCTGGTGGATATAACCGTGTGAAAGTAGCCTAAGAGGTAAAAATGGTTACGTCAGGACGTGACAGTTCCACTAAGAAAAATCATCGGAAATAAAAATCTCTGAATTATATATTTATCGTAATTAAATTGTTGCAGTCGGTCATGACCAGGAAAACTGTTGTAATAAGCTAGGGAATAGCCTCAGCTAACGATCATCAGCGGGGTAGAAATAAAAAGAATGTTTTCCCTAGCCGCGATTTTGAAGAAATTTCGAAAGAGGTAAGAAGAGTTATTGCATTTTTTAAATGTTTTTAAAAATCTTGAAAGTCCAATGCGGTTTTCAAAGGTTTTGCAAAAATTCATACAGAAAATGAAAACGTGAAGGATATGTCGTGCTTCATAGGTATATTAACAATTACTGATAAAAATACAGGCTTTAATAATTATTCTGTATAATTACTTGTTCAATACATTTATTGAATATTCTTGAATTCGAAATGGTACATCTACGGCACTGGAGATATAACGAGCATATTGAATATATTGGTTACGTGTCATGTAATGAGATACATATACCGCGAGGTTCAGAATATTTTCCACCGTGGAAACCCAAGATATCTAGACCGACTTCCGGTTATCTTATTTCTGAACCAGTAAGGGATACGGTTACAATCCGAGCAGCCACTTGGCTCTGAATCCCCGACTGTATCAGCGTTGATCCTCTCATTCTGCAAGATCGAACTCTTCAACGAGCAGTTAAGTAGAGTCATAACTTCGTGGTCAGACAGACGGGTCGCGGCGAAGGCTGATAAGCTCCGTTTGTTACTACTGCCGTACCTTGATGCCGCATAATTGCCGCGAGCAGTGGTAATTGGAAGTGAATCTAATGCACGAGTCATTAACATATTTATAAGTCTTAGTTAATTATAAATGCGCAATGATGATTGACACAGAATCTGCAATAAATAGGATAATTCTGGAAACGATTTCTCGCGTAAGAAGAAAAACTGAAAAACTAACAAATTGTATTTCCTATCATAGAAAATCATTTTTATTACACAAAATTTTTACAAAAGTTTCGCTTATCATTTAGTCTGATTAAAAAATAATGAATATTTTGGCAATTCTTTTGATATCGAAGTTATAATGATTCGTTTTTCAAATTGGAAAGAAAAATTGGGTACCGGAAGTTGGCCCGAAGATTCGTGTCCGTAACTCGTTGGCGGCGTTTCATTCTCTCGTAATAAGCGCGCTGGCGCTCGCGATGTTAGTCAACGTAGCAACCCTTCTTGACGAAATCGGTCCGGACGTACCTTGCCCGAAACATCGAGCCGCGAATCAAAAATAGCCCGCGCAGTCAGTGCGGCGATGTCGAGGGCGAATGGTTCGCGGAGTTGGAGCGCCGTGCAGCCGTGCACTCCGACGACCCTCCTAATCGCGTTCCTCTTATTATCGGGGTGGTTTGCCGCGATTTGTGATGCCGCTAAATCTCGTCCCGATGAACCCTCGCGAGGGAGTAGGCCGACCAACGTCAAGGAGGCCGAACCGGTCATCGAAGAGGTCACTGCGAAACAGCTGGAGAGAGCGCTCAACGAAAAAGACTTTGTAGCCGTGTATTGGTGTAAGTGTCAAAGGGCGAGTCTCCGGAATTGAGTGTTGTGCTTCGTGTATTTGATGGATAAAATGATGAAAATTCGGACCCCCCCCCCCCCCTTTTCCCCCAAAAAAAGAATTTAAAAATGAAAAAAAGGGTAATAAAATGGTTTTGGCGCCAGCACGTGTTCGGCCGGAAGTCGTCAAGCACCGTTGACGTCATTGGACAAGAGGATCCTTTTTCGTCTCGGATATTTATGATAGAAGGGACTTTTGTAGACGCAGATTTTGAAGAAATTATTCGATCTTCGTTTGCCATTTCGTTATTTTTTTAGCCGGGAATTAATTAGAACCGGCATGAACTACAACTCTCTCAAAGGTTGTCGAGCTTTTGCCAACACGTGCCGATAACCGATTGCGAAATAATTACGTAACGTATATATTACACCTATGAAACATTTCGAGGAATGTTTTTAGCACCGTTTCAAATTAGACAAATAAACTTCGGATCATAAGAATCGTTTGTTATTTCGGGCCATTAGAATACCGAGCTTTATCTATCCATCGCCTTGGCAATCGTCGAATCGAATAATATGCACGAACTTTATTTCGTTTTTGTAAATAAAAAAAATACTGCATTACGTAACGTGGCAATGGATTCAACACGCCTTTGTCATCCGGTCTAATTAACGAAACCTAAAAATTAGATCAGCAAACGGTATATACTTGGGTCTCTGTCCTTTGTTTGTTTTTCTTTTCAATTAAGGACTCATCATTCCCTCTGTCAATCCACGATCTCCAATCGATCTTTCCCGACGTGGTTAGTGGGACGAAAAATCAGCTATTTCTGTCCGTTTGCGTCTGGGGTCTCGAGCGAATTCCTAGCGGGTTCTGTGTCGGACTCGAGGACGTTTTCCCGGGAGAAAAAGCTCTCGGAACTAAGGATCGCTTATATTCATTTAGCAATACATTCCCAATCGTAGACGAGTCCATTTGAATTGTCTCTCCTGATTTTTGATTCAAAACGCTGAGTAGATTTACTGCAAAACGGAGAAGATGTACTGCGCGTTGGATCAAGCTGCATGAATCAACCGCGCTTTTAATGAGGCTTATAATTTCACGCTCAACTTCCACCTGCCAATGAGTAATTCTCGTTAAATATCATCAGAGCCAAGCGGATAAAGAAGAGAAAATAAAAAATGAAAATAAAATAAAGATTCAAGGTTTTTGGAAATAGCTTTATAGTCGACCGTTGCCAAAGTGAATCGATAAATTGATTCTGTCCATCGACGATGGCGTTTCTTCGCGAAGAAGAGATCTTTATTATACAGTAAGGTGCGAACGAATGAAAGCTTTACTACTGAACAGACACTGCTATTATAGCACGTGAGGCCCGCGAATCAGGCGATGAATAAAATTAATTTTAGGTAAATTTCAGAGCCTCAGATAATCGGGGCGAAAAAAACTAGCTCCGACTTTCTAGGTCTGGGCCAGACCTACTCAGTCTGGACCTTAAAGTAAGAGTTTAAGATGCTGTGGGCAGTGGGGCTAGGGATTAGAACGGGAAGAAGAGACAGAGATGAGTAGCGGAGGTCTGGCAGGAAGATGAGTCGAGCTGGCGGCTTCGGTGTTCGGCAAGGACGGTTTGGTGGTTGGTCGGCTGACACCACTTTTAGACCCTGAGCTATTTTCGCCCGCGCCTCTACCTCGGTATAACATCTTACCGAAAAACATTGTCGGTACAAATTGCCGCCTACCTATACGTATCCTCGGACGTTTACGATAGTAAAGTGCCTTGATCTTTCCCTCATCTAAATTTTTCAGATCATCTTTTAACGCCCCATATTATCCCAGCCCTTATTCGCAGTCGTTTCTCTTTTCCACACGAGCTTTTCTGAGGATTAGGTAACTGTTTGTGGTCTTGGTACTGACCCGACGTGGATTGGGTGGTCAGAATTTGATTATACAGTGCCTCACGTAAACTATAAAATGTTAATTTGTCAAGATCCAATTTTAATTTTATTACCACAAAAATAGGTCTGGATCAGGCCAGCTGAAACGTGAGACCTGGGTTTTAATTTTGAAAAACACGTTGCGTCACGCTATTACGCTGTGAGATCCGAGCTTTTGATTTCGGGAAAACATCGACTCCGGACTTTTATCCGGATCACGATTATGGGGGAGAAATTTATTCAAACCTTCTTATTCAATCCAAGAACTAGGATGGCTAAAGATCATTTGTTTATCGATTCATCTTTCCATATCGATAGGTGATTGAGACAGTGTATAAAGACGTATAACTATAAGATAAATCAAGAGTATATACCGAGAGACTTAAATATTTATATTGGATTTAGAAAGCTGGTATATCGATGAAAAGAGGAAACAGATCCGTCTACGTTCGGTGACCTGAATTCATTAATAACTTGGATTAGTTTGATCCCGGATTATCTCTTAAAGGGTGATATTCGCTGTTGATAATTTTCTCAAAATAGTTCCGTGTAATCTGCTGACTAGTGAACAGCATTGGTACGTCTAGTCTGGCCTCTGGGCGAGTGTTTTACCGATTTAAAAATACACGTGGCGTGAACGTAGACCAAATTCTATTTGTCGTACCGATTCTTTCGCACTCTGTAAATCTTATTCTCGAAAACCGGGCGTAAAAGCAAAACCTTGAGAGGTATAACATCGCCGTGCCATAATAGCCAATTAGTGAGCTAACATTGAGTAATCTCTCGTCAAAGCTGGGGTTAAAATAGTTACAGTAATATTTCCGTTTTCCATATAGCAACGAGTCTTTGAACGCCTTACGATATGCTACAGCATTTGTAACTCAAGCGAGTCATATCATATGCGAGTATATATAGAAAAGCTCCTTTTCTTCTTTTTGGAGAAGTTCAGCTTCCCCATGTTGAGACGAAACATTGTTACTAAGATCCTCGTTAAAATAAACGAATAGATAAACTTGAGTCAGGAGGCAGGGAATACCAAAGATTCTCTTAACTAACTTAGTCCATCCATCCAATTCCAGACAGCTGTAATTTGTCGAGACTCAAGTCTTTTAAAGCCTCCTACTATTTGTGAGAAAACTTCGACCTGAGAAGTTGAATAATTGGGGTGAAAGTGGGTTTAACGATAATTGAGTCGATTTTTTAGTCCAAGAAAAAAAAAATGATAATTTCTTCTTCCATGGATCATCATTTGTCCTTATTTTCGTAAAACATCGGGATGCGTTCCTCGTCTGGAGCTTTTCGTCTTTCTTGCCACGCGGATATGATGATTGGCGGGTATTTAAACCGAAGTGACATTGAGTGAAAAAATTAAAAGGCCACGAAAAAAGAAACGCTCGCTATAATATGTCGGAAATTTTCTCCTCAAATGAAAATCGTAAGATCATGGGGCTGAAGTCTTTGAGGAAATTTTCAAGTCGTGACGACTTAGCCGTAACCGCTAAGAACGCTGGTCACTAAAGTCGAGAATTTTGCGGGGGAGTATGCCGAATGTTATTGGGTCGGCGCGCGTTGAGAACGAGACAACGTCAACTGGTCCAGATCGTGGCTGCGAATGAGTGAGTGAGAAAGAGAGAGCCAGGTTTACATCGGCGTCTCACCCGGCTCTATTCTCAGGGTGCCATCTCCTAAAATGGTGGGCGACATCGCCGGGAGTAGAGTGAGTCGTAATATAGCGAAGGATGTCTCGGTCGCTCGATGAAACGAAAAAGAAAAAAAAAAGGAGAAAAAGAAAAAATTACGATTAGAATTTTTTTTTTTTTCGTTGATTTTTTTCTCGTTTTTCTTTGCAATTTTTCTAACAAATCTTTCGCCGTTTCCCGATCTTTCAGTCCGAATAGACCATTTTCTCGCCCCGGGGAAAGGGACGAAGTCTTGACTGATCATCACGGTGGGGGAATAAGAGCGAAGCTTTTTGTAACCCAATACCTGAACGAAGGCGAAGGACCAAAATACACGAGTACATTCGCCAAGGAATTTATAGGCAAATTATAAGCCAATGAATGACTTGTTTTTCTTCCTTTTTTTTTAGTACTAAAAAGGATTTGGGAACTTTTCGAAGCTCGGGCTCAATTGGGGTAATCAGGGAATTCGTCTTATCCCGCGAAGTACAGAAGCGTGTGAAAATGCGAATCGAAATTGTCGGTGATTAATTGAAGTCTAGTTAGTTACACAAGAGATAAAGGCGTAAAAGCAAAATGTTATAGTTCTATAATTAGTTGATCGTTTTACGCCGTTTATATATAGACGTAATAAATGTAAGTGGTAAACGCTTCACGCTCTCATTGCACGCACGTGGACACGTGGGGGTGGGTTTGATTTACTCCGATTTGCGTATTGGATTAACGAAATAATCACGTAATTTGACGGATGATTTATTGGATGTATAAATCTTTAGCGTTATACTCCTTGACGTACACCTATACCTACTTTGGCTTCATAATTAACTTCAGGTATTTAACAATAACGCGCTTTGTTACAGATGCGAGGAGTTGTTTAACGTGCGATAAAGTGCTTGCGGAATTAGAAAAAATTGATGATGACACGGACACGTTTGGGGTAGACTTTGTTAAAATCAACGACAAACGACTCGCCAAACATTATGGCATCAAAACTTTCCCAGCTCTCACCTACTTCAGGGAAAAGGTACCCATCATCTACGAAGGTGAGTTAATCAAAAGATGCCAATTAAAGATGCGTTTGCAGTAGAAACAAATCTATGATCTGTATTCTCACGGATTACTTATTAGTCGAAAAACAAAAATCGGTATAGTTAAAAACAAATCAGCTCTTTATATATTAATACGATGCTCTGATTCATTTTCGATGAGTGAGTTGTACATATACAGTGAAATTGATTGGGTATGGCTAAGATTGAAAAGACCGTGAGCTTTCCTTGAGAATGTATAACTATAGAAATTTGAAGTTATTGGAAAATGTATTTGTGAAACGGAGAAATAGGTACACCGTTGTGTAAACGTTTACTGAATCCAGCATACTTACTTCACGCTGTAGTAAATTTGATGTTTCACGTTTTTTTTTTCTTCTTCTTGGCGTATAGCCAGACAGTTTGTATTTTGCAAGTGCAGTTTATAGTCACTAAACCTTGCTTTAAAAATCGATAGATTTTTTAGTATAAATATCGGAATTTCAACCAATCGAGAATTTCATTTTCACATCCTTTCGATATTAATTAACGAAAGAAATAGGATTCATTATTATATTCCTGCAGGTGACTTGATGGACGAGGAAAATGTGCTGGACTTTTTAACGAGCTTGGAGGCAATGGATCTACCTGACAGAATTGAGGAAGTTAATGCGAAGATTCTTGAGAAAATCGTCGAAGAAACTGAATTCGTTGCAGTCCTTTTCTGTGAGTACTTCTTTCCCGTTTTTCTATTCGCAAATTCTAATGATAAAATTTTTCATGGATCCGTTTAATAGAGAGATAAAAATCCTCGGTGCATCCTCTGTACAAAAACCCTCCGTAATCGCGTATATATAAATAATTATAAAGTAGCTTTTGCATCGAGATTTCATTAGAAAAAATCACCTGCGAAATTCTCTAAGTAAATGGTTTACTTAGAATTATTAGACCTAGTCTTAAAATTTGAACACAACGATATTTAATCATAAGTATTACGTATAAGGCATTAGAAAATATATACCAAATTATATATAATATCGATAATTATAGTTTTAATCAGATCACTAACAGGATTTGAATTTTATAATTACTTGTTAAGAATTGTTTTTGAAAAATAATAACCTGTCCTGTCCCGCAATTTGTCAACTATTGTTTACAGCTATATGTGTCACACGTTATAATCTAAACTTGTATATATCTACAGTCATGTACATTGCACACATCTAGAAGAAATTATAAGACGTGCTACACGCTACAGGTGAAATTTCTAAGGCAGCTTTACGCTAAACGAAAGAAAAAAAATAAAAACCAACACACACATACACACACTCACTCACACACATGTATAAATATTTCTTGTTTCAACATTTTAACGAAAAGTGAAAAAAAGTGATGAAACGAGACTAAAATTAATGAATGATATGAAATGCCATAGAAATTTCTACGTCACAGTATACTTCTTGTAAATAAAACATATATGTCAACCTTTTGTGTGTGTTGGTGTGAATAGGTCCTGACACGAAGAGGTGCTCGGGTGTCAGCTCTAGTAAGTACACTTTTACACGACGTCAAAACGGTTGAATGTTGTCAAAACTTAACTGACCCCCCCATCATGCACATATCTGGAAATATGCAAGGCTTTATTAACAGACGCGAGAGAATTGGGCGAAAAATTGTGTTTCCAAACTTTAATCATTTTCTAAAAGATTAGATGATTATTTTTCTCCATTTTGAAAAAAAAAAGTCGAGTGGTCCGCAGTAATTTTCGAATCGAATAAATCCAGTCAGATTTCGAATAAAAATTTTCAATCTGTAATCGAGAAACCAATAACTTTTTAATTATTCCCACCGGTCTAAAGTCCGGGGGAACAATATATTGACCGCAAACACCGCAGCATTCTTCGAGTTCTATTTCCGATCGAGTTTTATTTTATATACTCGGTTACCTTGACATGTGTGTGTGTTCTCTTTTTCCATCTGGTTTATCATTATTTTTCCCTATCTTCTCAGGCCACAGTATAGTTTTTGAAAAAAACTTCGTATGTCTATAGCCACTGGCAGAAAGGTGATCAGTGATGTCATTACTGTTATCATATCATGTTATAATTAATAACGACAATTATTCATACAACGAAAGTATTACTTTTGTGTGTAGTATGAGGTGGTATGCACGCTAAGTGTTATCTGTATATACCTACACGTATATTTATTTATTTATTCATTTCTGGCACAGTGGTGATCGTAGTTCATAGACATAGATTAGTGAATGAGAGATGCACCCCGTAGTTTATTTAATATAGTCATGTTCTTCTATTACTAATATCAAAGAGATTCTCAGCCTAGGTACATATATCACTACCAATATACTCACATACGTGCATATATGTGCTAATGAAAAATTTAGCCGGTATTCAAGTTCGGAAATAGTACCTACGTGCCTCTTACATAGAACTTAGAGTCTAGAATCCAACGTTAATATACACAGGCTCGTAAATGTTTAACCATATATCTATATATGTATAACTACATGCGTGGATACGTATGTTTTAACACGTGTCAACAGGATCCAAAATAGAACAGCATATATACCTGCCTATATCTATGCATGTGTATGTAATAGTTTTGTACATGCAACTGTTTAGATCCATACTACGAGACTCTTCTATTATTTGCGAGCATGACTTTTGCAGCGTATCTTTACGTCAAAGAAAATTCTCATTTACTTCATATTTTTTGGCATTTTTTATAGATTTGAAATATAAATATTATACTCATTGATTTTGATCTATGATACCACTCTGGTATTTAAACAATCGATTTAGAATACCTACGTGTCGCAGCTAACAGACATTGTACATACATACTATTTGCATGGTTCATGGTTGCAGCATCCAAAGAAAAGATGCCAATATTACGTCAGGTATTCACTGGATGTTTGCCATGCAGTCCTTAAGACTTTACATAATTGCCAGCCATTACGATTGCTTTTCTGGTTAGCGTCGATGAGCTTATTTTTCAATTAGGAGTCGCGGGGCTGAATATTGATCTGTAGTAATTAGACACGATGTAAAAATGTTTGTTTGTTATTTTCTTAGTTATTTTCTTTGAATTTGAAATCCTTTTTTCTTATTATAGTCAATCAGGCAGTTGCCAAGCCGCTGTTTTCGTCGTTGAAATTTTTTTCGTAGCTGCATCTAAAAATTCGAGATATATTGAAAATTTCTGTTCATAGCAAATGCAGTAATGATTATTTGCTTTGAAATGGGACAGACAAACCGGACTGCAAAAAATGCGCCAAGGCTCTTCAAGAACTGGAAAATATCGATGACGAAGCTGACCAGTTGGGTATTGGTTTCGTAAAGATTGCTGACGAGGATCTTGCCGAGGAATATAATCTCGGACCCCTGCCAGTTCTTGTCTACTACAGACATCAAATTCCAATAATATACGAGCGTAAGAAAAGCCTTCATAAAGCTCAGACTTTTCTAATTATACTCACAGACACTTTTTAAAACCGTTTTTAATTGCCTTCTATTTTCACAAGATGTTGAAATCTTTTCACAGACGAATTGAGCAAAGAAGAAGACGTTTTGGAATGGCTTGTGGCGAACAAGAGCACTGGCGACGAGGAAGATGTCATCGAAGATGTTACCGCGAAGACTTTGAACACCCTAATCGGGAATATCGACAACCTGGTCGTTCTCTTCTGTTCGTAATTACAGAATTTTTCAAACATTTCTTTCTCCATAAATTCGTTCTCAGAATCAATCTGATTGACAATATGTATAATGTTTCTATACTCACCACAGACGATCATGGAGACGAGGATTCGATGCAGGTTCTTACCGAGTTGGAAAAAATTGATGACGACTGCGACAAGCACGGTATCCAATTTGTCAAAATCGACGATGACAAGGCTGCGAAAGAATTCGGAATCGATGCTGTGCCTGCTATCGTTTATTTCGAAAAGGAACTCCCAAATGTCTATGACGGTTAGTTACTCCGACACAAAATCGAGATATTAAAAAGTCGTCGACTTCTCGATCGAGACTAATCACACTGATTTTAGGCGATCTTGAAAACGAGGACGAGATTTTGGAATGGCTTTTGGCACAGCTGGAGAAGGACGAAATTGAAGACGTGACTGACGAGATGTTGGACCGTTTGGTCAAGGAGGGAAAAACTTTGGCAGTACTTTTCTGTAAGTTTATACAACGATGAATTAGATTTTGTGCAATGGCTGGATAAGCGAAGTATCATAGAATCGCTAATTGATTGAAAAAAATTGGATCTCAGACGATAACAATGACCGCAAATCTCAGCGTGTACTTAACGAGTTGGAAAACATTGACGACGAATGTGACGCGCTTGGAATCGTCTTTGTCAAAATCGACAACATCGATGAGGCCAAAGAGTACGGAATTGAAAAGATACCCAGTTTGTTGTATTTCGAGAAAGGAATACCGACGCTTTTCGAGGGTAACTTAGAGGACGAGGAAAAGGTTCTTAAGTGGTTAGATTACCAGCAGAAGAACGACCAGATCGAAGACGTGACTGACGAGATGTTGGATTTAGTGATTGAGAAGATGCCATACGTCGCTGTCCTCTTTTGTAAGTATTAGACCAACATTCGAACCAATCGAATCCCGCAAATGTCTCATCTTTCATTTCTACAGACGACAAGGACCAGAAGAAGAGCCAAAAGATACTCGCCGAGCTTGAGAACATTGACGACGAATGTGACCAGAATAATATAGCCTTTGTCAAAATTGACGACGACGAAGAAGCCAAGGAATATGGCATAGACACTCTTCCGACTCTTGTGCTTTTCGAGAGAACGATACCTCACGTCTACGAGGGTTGGTACAGATTAGCTTTTATACTCGCACCAAAGTCTTGGAATAATAGATTCCGACATTACGAACCGATGCAATCTGCTTATCACACTTTACAGGCGATCTTATGAACGAGGACCAACTCCTGGGATGGCTTTTGCATCAAAAACGACACAGTGAAATTCCCGAAGTGACGGATGAAATGATGGAGAAACTCATCGAAACTGCACCATTCCTCGCCGTTTTGTTCTGTAAGAGATTTCAGCAGATTTTAGGATCGATTCACAGCCATTAGATTCGACAAATGAAATGATAGATTTGTGGGAAATCTTTCAGATGACAAAGACGACAAGCAAGACATGCGGATCTTGAACGAGCTGGAAAACATCGACGACGAGTTGGAGAAGGAAGGCATCGTGATCGTGCGAATGGACAACGACGCCGAAGCCAAAGAATTTGGAATCGATCATTTGCCAACGTTGGTTTACTTCGAGGAAAAAATTCCGGCAATTTATGAAGGGGATCTCTTGAACGAAGACGAGGTATTGAAGTGGTTAATCGAGCAGAAGAACACAGCGACAATTGAGGAAGTGACGGACGAAATTTTGGCCGATTTAATTGAAGAACACGAATACGTTGTCGTTTATTTCAGTAAGTCGATTTGAATTCAATTTTTCAATTTCATTGCTGATTCATTTGGCGGATATTTTACAGGCGGTAATTGCGAGGAGGGTGAAGAATGCGACAACATTCTATTAGAGCTGGAGAATATTGACGACGAGTTAGATGAAACTGGTATAATTTTTGTCACAACCGAAGACACCTCGCTCGCGAAGAAACATGGAATCAAGAACTTCCCTACCTTGGCTTTCTTCAGGAATAAAGACCCCCTGATCTACAGTGGTGACATAGAAGATGAAGACGAAGTATTGTCTTGGGTAACCGACGAGAACACGCTTCAGATACCGGGAAAAATTGAAGAGGTCAATTCCAAGATGTTGGAGAATATTTTGGACGAAAATGATCACGTTGTTATATTTTTCTGTAAGTATTGACCGATTTTTACATTTTTTTTTTAATTTTTCTAATATTGTTTCATAAATTGTAACGTCCTTGCAGACAGAGAAGGCGATAAGAAGAGTCAGAAGATTCTTCAAGAGTTGGAAAACATCGACGACGAATGCGAGGAGAAAGATATCGACTTTGTGAAAATATCCGACGAGGGTATAGAGAAGGAATACGATCTTCCCACTCTACCAGCTTTAGCTTTTTACAGGCATAAATTCCGCCAGATTTATGCAGGCGATATGATGCACGAAGAAGCCATTCTCGAATGGGTTTTAGAGCTTCACAGTTCACAGCCAGACATCATCGAGAGTGTCGACAGAAAAACTCTTCAGTTATTGATCAACGACGTCGAACATCTTGCTGTATTTTTCTGTGAGTATGAACGTGAACGTTTCTTATAATCGTGATTAAATCCGCCGGATGGGTAGGAGAATTAATTGTTCAAGGACCAAGTCATTCGGTTCTTGATTAAAACTGATATTTTGTTCGAGGATGTTCGAGGGTAACTGTACAAGGTATTACACTATATACATAGAAGTAAGGAAAATTTCTTCCCAGATGATGACAAGTGCGATAATTGTCCCGAGATACTCGAGGAACTCGAGACAATTGACGACGACACGGACAAACATGGCATTCAATTTGTCAAGTCTAAAGATGCCAAATTGGCAGCTGAAATTGGCATCTTCTCCTTCCCAGCACTTGTTTATTACGAGACCGGTGTGCCCATCATGTACGACGGTAAGCCACGAATGCTTTTTGGTCTTGGCTTTTATCCCGGATCCCAAAACCTGAATCAAAGTCTAAAGTTCACTAGAAAATCCTTCGCCCAGTGCATTAATATATTGTCGGATCCTAGAATGGTGGATTATCTCCGTTAATACGTGCTTGGGAGATGATTTGTATTATATTACTTGGCTTATACTTCCTCGCAAGACATTTTTCAACCATCAACAATTTCCAATCTCACTTGTGCCTCCATATTATGATAAACGAATTGTCTTAGAGGATGATATTATCATTAGTCTTAATAACAGTCAATCAAAGGTAAAGCTTCCTTTCATTTGGTAGGCTGAAATGGTCTATTGAAAGATTGAGCAGAGGGCAGGTAGGAAATTTGATCATTCTTCGGAGAGGAGATCTGGGCAGAGAAATGTCATTGTTTTTCGATTTAACGATTGATTTGAAATATATGTAGGCCACATCCTTCATTTCAGGATCCTGACGGCGACAGCCAAAGAGCATCGCAACTTTTGTTAAAAAAAAAAATCTGAAAATAAAAAGAGCAGAATGAAATATTAATGAAATGAAAAGACACAATAGATAAATGCACACAGATGCGTGACCTGAAATTTGTTAATTAACGTAATCACTGTAACTTTTGTAGGCAATCTTAAGAACGAGGACAAAGTTCTGGAATGGCTAATTGAACAGAAAAGTAAGCAAGTTTCTAGGATGATGATTATTATTACTGGCGTATTATTTTTTGTGACCTTAATATCAGTTATAACAATACCGCCAGGGTACAAGTACAACACATACGCCGTGGTAATAACCCCGGTTACACTTCCACCATCGCGTTCACCATGAATATATATGAATATAATTAAACGCACACTTACGCCACCGCCATCAGTCTAATAAATTAACTAAACATTAATTAACAACATTATTACACCTATATCTGTCGCTATACTTATAACAGCAAACCAAACAGAAAAACCTTCGCTCCGTGATTTCTTAATTCGCATTTACGGTAGTCATTAGTCATACTATTTATCTCGCCGTGGCGCGGATCAGGATGTACTTTTTCGCGCTGCCAAGTTTTTTTTTTTTCTATATGTATTTCTTGCAATTTTTAATTTTTATTTTCTTTCATTATATTTTTGAGCAACGTAGACTGCCAACGTTCTCTTCACCTTTTCATAGTCAAGAGAAAACGCTACGATTTTGACATAATTATTGATCTCATACCTCGCACGCGGCTCATTATCAATTTCTTTTTTTTTTTCTTACTTTTTCTGACGCATATTGTCAGCTTCGTTTATTTCTTCGACGTCTTTTTTTTTTTCTTTTTTAAATTTTCTTCATACTGCATGGATAACACGTAACCAAAAGCGCCCCTCCGCTTAGAACAACAATTAGGAAAAGTCACGATTCATATACTTGAATTTATTTATTTATTTAATTTACATATACCATAAAACTGCAGTTATATACAGGTGCGTCATATATTATCATACATACGATTATTTACACATAGAAATATATTATCACCGTCGTTTATAAAATCCCAAAAACAATTTCACCTCTATTATATTATATGGTATATATATATATACATATATATAGAGAGAGATATAAAATATCTATATAATTATATATATATATATATATTCACAATTCACGTATATTAGAAAATATCTTATTATATCTGTCTGCACTGTGCATGACCGGTACTAATTAATATGCAGGTAATGATAGTGATGATGACGATGATGACGATAATTATAATAATGATAATGATGATGATGATGATGATGATGATGACGATGAGGAAGATGACGAGGATGATGAAGATGATGAGGATGACTCCGATTCCGACGATGAAGATGACGAAGATGACGAAGACGAAGACGACGAAGATGACGATGATGCTGGTAGTGTAAAAACAGTGAACAAAGCCTTGAAGAGAACCATAGACAAAGGTAAAAGGACGCCGTTGGAAAAACAGAGATAGGTTACGTGAAAGCGAAGTGTGCCAAATACGGACTTCGTGTGAAACCAGTGTGATACCTTTAAACAACAACAAAAAAAAAAAAAAAACCAACAACTTGTGATATAGATAATAATTGCCAGTGACAATTGAGTAATGATAATTGAATAATCGAATGAGACTTAATTAGTGAAAGCTTGTTGGATCAGGATTAGAATTACACATTACCCATTGCTCGCGGTTGAGCTGGGCAGGAGGGCGTACCGCATGAAGATTTCGCCTAATAAAATACGCAGTCCTTGCGATCCTATCCAAAAAAAAAAAAAAAATAATGAAAAAGAAAAGAAAAAAGAACACAGAAACCAAAAATCAAGAAACAATCAAAAAAAAAAACAAAAAAATAGAAATATCCTCCACTGCACTTTCCTCGTCTATAAAATCTCTCTCTACTCTGTGATGCATGGCAGGCGACAATCTGCTATCATTTTTACATAATATATATGTGTATCAGAGGAGCTGCGTACAGCATTGTAAATACGACAATACGCGTTTTAACACATTATCAAGAGATTTATTCTAATCGGTATAATTATTTCTGATATTGATGTAAAGACAGAAACAAAAGAAAAAAAAAAATATAACGAAAAAAGTGGTGCGTGGCTCCATTTAATTATAAATCCAATTATTGTCGGGAATATATATTACTATAATACAGCTGTCGTCTGCAGCGAGTTCGGAGTCGAGAGAATCGGACTAGCCTCCGCGTAGAAATTTGTCGATTTTTTTTTTTCATCCTTTTCTTCTTCTTCTTCTTCTTCTGTAATTATATATATACGATAAAATGAGAATAGAAGGAAATAATTTGTCAATTACAGAGAGTAAGGAATAAGAGAAAACAAAAAAACAAAAAGAAAAGAAAGAAAAAAAAAAAAAAAAATTGTACCGCTCCGCGTGCGAAACTTGCAGTCTAAATGATTTGGTGTTTTGAGAAAAAAAAAAGAAAAGAAAAAGAAAAAAAAAAAAAGGAAGACTTGTACGTAATAGTTGTTATTATTTCCGGAAGGTACTCGTTATCGTTTTCCGCACCTGCTACTAACTGCTGATTTTTTATTTTTTTTTCTATACATATTAATGAACTGATAAAGTAAAACCGGAGGTTGGTCCTTGGACTGGCTGTAGAATTGATTTTATTTATTTTATTTCTGTTTCTATTATGACTTACTGCACGTTTTGCTTTGCTGCTCATTATTGAGAGTGATTATTAAGTGATGGAATTAAAACAAACCAAAAAAAAAAACCAAAAAACCAAAAAAAAAAAAATCATTTCAAAATATTCCGACAGGCTAGCCAATTCTCTTGTCTGACTCGCATATATTTGGTGACTGCAGGCGATGGCTGTTTCTACATCGGGATGGGCGGTAAAAGTGCGAAACCCACGATTCCTTCCTATGCGCCTTACCAGTGCTGTCCGGCCGAAGTTGCACGTAGTACCAAGGTCGCCAAGGCCAGTCCACTAGCCAAGTCTGGTAGAAAATCAACAAAGCTGGTTGCACCCCCGTTAAAGCCGATAAACAAGCTATCGGCAAAGGACAGCAAAAAGACAGCAAGCTTCGTACCACCTCCACCAAAGGAGAGCAAATCGGGAAAAGGGAAAAAAGGATTCTTCGGAAGTGGTAAATATCTGAATTGGTTTTGGTAGATCCGACCCAAAAAGCAAAACCAGCTAAATGCAAATGAATCCGAGGCTCACTTTTATCAATAACACCCCCCTTTTTTTTTTCTTTTTCTTTTTCTTTTTCTTCATCTTCAATCTTTATTTTCATTTTTTTTTTTTTTTTTTCTTCTCTATCATTCCTATCCTCGATTATCGCGTGAAATGATAATTATCCCAAGGATTAAGTAACTGCCCGTAGATTTGTCTCGCCACAGTTATTATAATTGCCATCTGTGTATACATATATATATTACATGGTATAGGATAATTTAATTGGGCAGAGACTTAATCGATTTGTAAATAAAAATACGTAGATAAATCTTCACGTATGTATGTGTACTATATATCTATAAATATAGGGCTTGCACGAACTCGCGCGTAATGTGCGAGTTCCGAGTGAAAGCCCACCACACCAAGTGGTAGGCATGACACTTTCGTGTTCCACCACAGATGCAGGTGCCACGCGGCTGCGTGGTCTCTGAAGAAACATCGCGGGGTACACAGAAGTGGTTACTGAGCAGTGGATCGGAGCAGTGCTGGTCGCCTAAATAGTAGAGACTTCTTGAAAATGATTAAAAAATAAATAAAAAATATCAAAAAACGAGCCGTGATAAAGAGGATGGGTAGAGAAGAAAGACGAGGGATGATATATAGAGAGAAAAAAAAAAAAATGAATGATCGTTTGATATAGATACATGAAAATATATCTTCTATTATGCTACAAGAAATAAAATAAAATAAAATAAAATAAAATAAAAACCTACTAATTGTCACGTGAAGAAATTAACTTTAGGCTGCCAGCACTACGCGAGTCCTTCGCCCACATAAGTTCTATATCTCTATAATCTATACCATATGCGATTGTTGTCTCGGAATATATGGAATAACAAGTAAATAGCAGGAAAATAACCGAGAAATTGAGCCGTTCCAAGCCTCTGTATGAGGATAGAGAGAAATTAGAAAAAAAAAAGCAAAACCAAAACTAAACATAAAACTAATGGGAAATGTTATTTTCAAATTTCCAAATAATTATACTGAGAACCGTGGGCTGGATGTTGCAGTTGTAGCTGGGATTCCATACCTCATCAAGGTCTAGGGAGAAAAACGAGAGAGAAAGAAAAATATATATATAACTATACGTAGATAAAGAAGTTGGGGCTAATCTCAGAATGTGAATAAAGAGATCGAGGAATGCCAGAAATGAGGAGGGGTTTTATGAGAAATAACCTGACTGACCTTGACCTTGAACACTTTGAACCTTTGACAATGAGTATCGACGACAACCTGCGCGGGGATAATGGAATGATGAGGAAAAAAAAATTGGAAAGAGATTAGGAGGCAGAGGAAATAAGAAAATAGGATCATCCCAACTACGATCGTCAAGAAGCCAACGGAACTTTACCACGATGATCAACTTCAATAAACGTTATCCCATTATCGGCTAATTAATCGTCAATCTGATTAACATCAGCAGCAACATCGAAAAAACAAAGAAAAAAAAAAGAGAAAGATCAAAAAACAAAAGCAATATCAATATAAAGAACAGTAGCAACTGATAAGAGACATTAATAATAAAGAAATCAATTTGCTACAGATTAAGAGAACAAAAAAAATATATATATTTATATATATAACAACGTCATCATCGTCAATATATAAGATCAGTTCTTTAATTTTCACGTCTATACGCGATCTGTGATTAATTATAATCAAAAAAATTTTATATATATATATAGATGTATATATATATAATTATGACGATAATTTTTTTTTGCACATGCGTCGCAAGCTATTATATTCGCGAGCAGATATAATAGATATAAAAGTCGCTTTGACTTTAACGGTTATTATATAGTTTTATCATTTTAGTTTTTCCGTTTTTTTTTTTGTCGTTTTACTTTTTTCTTTTTGTTTAATTATTTATTTATTTATTTATTTATTTATTTTTTAACATATTATATTGTTTTGTCTTTTATTGTCATTAGTCAGACAATTGAAACCGTATTTATATACGCAAATATCGTGCGGTGTTCCTATCAATCAATTCAGCTATATATACCTATACCTACGAGTTATAAATATTATTTAACGATATCGATCATCAGTAACCTACGTAAAGTCATCGATCATCTATTCGCTATTAACTATTACTAGCATCATTTACCTATTTCGCTGTATAATTTAGCACATATTCTCTATATATAACACCCGATATATTTGTTATAATAATTTTAACTACAGTGAGTCACAAAACTCACGCAACCCAGCCGCATTCTTCTGAATGAATCGAAAAATCAAATTATATGAAATTTAAATCGTCACTCATTTACCTAACTTCTTCTTTAATTTTCTAATCGCTTCGTCCTAGAGTTCAGAGTTCGCGCAACTCTTATCATAAACTTATTGGATTAATTCGATTGGTTTTAGTTTCGTCATCGTTGAATCGCGGATGATCATTGAATCGTTCATATATCGGCGGACAGGAAAGGAACTATAGTAGATTATTTTTTTCGCAAATAACGTAATCGTATTTTATACCGGTAGAGTGACTATTTAAAGGCTTTCCTGATGCTTTTTATTATTTGTCATACCTAACAGATTAATAATAACCCTGGCAATACTATTCGCAGCATGTCGCTCGTCAAGCACTTTATTCTTCTTCGTCTTCTTCTTATCATTTTTTTGTCATTTTACTAATTTTTTTTGTATTAATTAAATGGATGAATAAAAGAAAATAAAAAACAAAAATCACCCTGAACAGATCCATTTTTAATCTATTATCGCACGAGTATCCTTTCGTCTCTGTTTTCATTTGTATTCTATAAAAAAAAAAAAAGCCCACAAAATCATCGCTACTAATATCCGTCCCCATGAAAGAAATTTTTTAAATGATCGTGCAGCACGTTAAACTTATTCCAATTCCATACCCGGGGTTTACCTAGTCTAGTCTATTTCGTATATACAAACGCCGAAGGAAATACTAGAATAGAATGGAATCGAGCCAAAGAAATCTGGCCAAAGACCTAAACTAATCATCAAAGTGATCATTTAGATTAAAAAATCAATAAAAAAAAATCACATTTACACACACGCACACACATCTATATACACATTTACACTTGCATACATACATCACACACACATGTTTAACACAAGGCTAAGCTTGCGCTAAATAATTGAGCTTTAGAGTGGTTCATATTTAACGGGTAATCCGTGCATTTTAAAGTTTAATTTTCATGACCATTGATTAGATGAAAAAATTCTCGTGAGATTTCGAGTATTTGTAATAATTGATATTTGCAGCGGCATAAAATACTGTATGTTTTCAAATTTTGTCAGTTAAAGTCTTTTCACCAGCTATATATACAATATACATACATATATAATTATAGATATGTATATAGGTTATATACCTATACATATAATACGTTATGGTGGAATTATTTTTGCAATCGTTTGTTGAATGCAATAAAAATTTAAACGTAAGAAATTTTCAATCAGATGGTAATACCATGATTACACAGGGTTGTATATGATTGAAGACGAGTACAAGAAGAGAGAGAGATAGAAAAAAAGAAAAAGAGAGAGAGAGAGAGAAAAAAAAATATAAAAAAATCAACATAAAACACAAAAACAATTACAAAACCTATAGTTTTATTAATGATATAAGCGCAACATGTATGACAACATAATATGAGAATAAATATATTTCCTACTACTAAATCGTATCCTTTATATTTGCTTGGCCCATAGACTCGACTTTCATCGACGGTACATACGACTAATTAACACAATATATTATTACACGATATATCAAATAACCAGTAAAACAAGGGATAGGATAGTGGGGGAGGACTCTCGTTGAAACGGGGAAAAAAAAGGAAGAAAGTAAAGGAAAGAAATTAGTCGTATTTTCTATAACGTTTCTGAATCTGTGTGAACGAGAGTCGTCCTGAAAAATTGGCGTTTCTTTGGTCAATAAATGATAACTGATAAGCGAATAAGGATTTCGAGGAAAATTGTTGGCCTCCGGACTCGACTTCATCGATTTGGTTATGCCTTCTCTCTTACCTTGTGTCGTACACTAGACTTCTCTACTTTGGGGATCGCGACGAGGATATAGGATCAAACGACCATTTAATAGGGTAAGTCCAAAGTCTCGCTTGACAATGAGACACACGTAGATTACGATGCAAGCAAAGTCTGTTCAAAAGCCATTCCAGAACGATTACCCAGAAAATAATCGTTCCTATTATAATAATGATAGAAAAATACTAGTACTACGATGCAGCTGTTGAGTTTTCCACTTCATTTTACCTGATCAATCATTCAGCCAGAGCTTATATTAATTCTTTGACATTTTCACATGCGAAACCTCGTGGCACAAACGAGCCTTGGTCGCTAGTCATTTTCAGAGTATTCGTTATCTGCATTTAATAGTCTTTGAGTTGCAAGGAATCGCCGGAGTATTGGCGATGGAAGAGAATGGCAGTAAACTGTCTTATATCCCAGGTAACCTCCTGGACGAGGCTGAAGTATTGAACTGGATGGTCAGGCAGAAGAACGACGCTAGTATTGAGGAAATCGACCGGGAGACGCTCTTCAAATATATCGAGACCAAGGAATTCCTGGCCGTTATATTCTGTGAGAATTTATCACTCCCTGATAGTCTGATTAGCCGCGGAAATAATCCTCAGAATTTGCCAATCCTCATTTATCATTCCGCAGACAAAGAAGAGGATCCTGAGAGTCCGCGAGTTCTAAGGCACATCGAACTGATAGACGACGAGGCGGCGGAGTATGGAATCAAGATAGTGCAGATGAGCGATCGTCTGATGGCGAAAAAGTACGGCTTTCGCAACCCACCGGGCATCACGTACTTCCGTAAAGGAAAGTACATTAACTACGACGGGGATATAGACGACGAGGAGGAGATCCTCGACTGGCTCACAAACCCTGAAAACATGGAACTGACCGATCACATTGAACGAGTGAACAGAAAAATGTTTCACAAAATTCGCCAGACCTCCGACTACGTCGCTGTATTTTTTTGTAAGTCCGATTGGTCAAAAATTAGCCGAATTTTTAATTTCAAACGCGTTTTACGTGCAAATAATAAACGAACAGAGTAATTCCGTTTAGACAGCAACGACTGTAAGCAGTGTAGCCGAGTCTTGGCAGAAATCGAACACATCGACGACGAAGCTGATGGCGCAGGGATAAACTTTGTCAAAATCGACGATAGACAGCTTTCGAAAGAGTTCGGGGTCTTCGCTTTGCCTGCCATTCTCTTCTTCAAAATGGGATCCAAAGAACCGGTCATCTACGCAGGTGAGTCCAGCGGACTACCCCTTGGCTTGGGGTTGATCTTCGAATAGCTAAACATGGCGCGATTCAAATTCCAGGTGACCTTTACGACGAGGAACAGATACTGCAGTGGCTATTGACCCAGAAAGATCCATCTGGGGAAGTAATCGAGGCCCTGGAAGGAGAGGATCTCCTCAATCTGATACGAGAATCGGACGCCCTGGCTGTGTACTTTTGTAAGTCTGACAGTCCCACAGCCGCTGCCAACTGCCAAGCAGGAATGTATCTTTAGCCTCTCTCTCTGGCTGTACCAGTACCATGCTTATATTATAATTTGCTTTAGACTGTTCGTATTCTTTGCTCTTCGCACATCGCGATTCACCGGGTTTATCATTTTTTTTTTTATTCTCAATATATCAAAGGCGATATAAATGTTCGCCAATTTTTTTTTGCATTCATTTTTTGGCAGCAGCCAGGACGGAGAGCTAGGTCTGTGTTCCTGTCATCGTCTGCGACATTTCAATCATTCATTAATCGAACTGTGCCAAATTTCTTCGCGTGTTATTAATGTGTTCTAGATATATATTTTACAGTCTACCAGAAAACTGTATGTTTCATTAAGAGAACTTGATTTGTGTTTTTGTTTTTTTTTTTTTTCAATTTTCGGCGTGAAGCGCAAGGATTTACGTAACTTAGTTACATCGCAACGATCGAGTCTTTGGTTATTGTATAATGACGATAATGATGATAATCATTGTCTTTATATTTATTTGGGCAATGCTTTGTGAATGCAATGTCTAACTACCTCCTACCAAAGCTCTGTACAAGATATAAACGAATGCGCAGGGAACAGAACTCTCTGCGACTTGTGCCAGTCGAAAGCATTTCGCAAGCAGAAGCGTCACAAAGTGGAAACGAAGAGCACCGATGCTGCAGAGGTTGCAGAAGACAATGATGGTACAAGAAATGACCCTGATTTCTCACCCCGTCGGTCCAAATGTCACGTTTTATCTTTTTTCTTTTCTTTTCTAATTCAATCTATAGATACACTGATATTCCAATCTCAAAATATGCTACACCATTTATTGGGCAAAATTCTTCACTATCATCATTCACCTATATATGTTCCATAGAAATTCCACAAAGTTTTTATCTGTCCAGACTATGATGATATAAGGTCATTCGAAAATTGTCTGAAATCAAACAATAAGAGTTTTGTCACATGTTTTCTGGTTTGCGTTACCATTCGTCTTTCCCACGATGTAGGGTGAATTTTCATTACGTACACCGTTAATAATAATTACGTTCTCCCAATCCAGCATGCGACTGTCCCGATGCGAAGCTACGTATTATTGGATTTTCCGATAAGCATGTCAGACTTTATCCTTAGTTTTATTAATCGCCAATACGTTCGTAGAGTTTGGTAGATTTTCACGATTTGGTGTGTGCGGTGTGGTTCACTCGAGTTATCACCAATCTACACCAACCAAGTATACACGCCACTCATCACTACGCGTTCACACACAACTAAGATCATCTACAACTATCCGATCACGTTCGTCACATCTGTCATAAAAAAAAAGAACATTTTACACTTTCATGTAGTTCGTATCGAATGCCGATGAAATTATTATTTGCGAAAGATTTCTTCTAACTATTAAGTATCTTCCTCAGACGGTGACGACTGCGAACAGTGTGCTGGTATCCTCGAAGAACTCGAAAATATCGACGATGATTGCGACAGGCATGGTATTACCTTCGTTAAAACTCAGGTTTGTCGTTTGTTCTTTATTTCTTAAGATTCTTTACCGAATTTGCCATCAATTCCATTTCTTTTACCCTTTCTGATCACCTTTCACCCGCAGGACTACAAGATCGCAGAGGACTACGGCGTCACGGATTTTCCGGTACTCGTTTACTTCGAAAAACAAATCCCAAACGTATTCGAAGGTTTGTCTGTTTCCCTAAACTGCTTATTCTTTCCTGTCGGTATAAAATCTCCACCCCTCGCCCTGAGCTGATTATAAATCTTTCTTCTCGAACGCAGGAGAGCTTTCAGAAGAAGAAGAAGTCCTGCAATGGTTAATCACCCAGAAAACTGAGGATAGGATTGAATTGATCACTCGAGTGATGCTCGAAGCTTCGGTAGAGGACACCCAGTACTTGGCAGTATACTTTTGTACGTAATAATTATTGCACATCAGTCGCATCTTCTACTCTTCCAAATTTTTCAAGATAATTATCAACGCTGTACATATCCGGCTTCATTTTTTAGACAAACAAAACTGCCACATCTGCGACGAAATCTTAGACGGATTAGAAGGCATAGACGATGAGTGTGACGTTTTTGGAATACATATGGTCAAAATCCAGGACCCACAGCTGGCTAAACGATATTCCATAAAAACTTTCCCTGCGCTCGTCTATTTCAGAAATGGAAATCCACTTCTATTCGAAGGTATATACGTAGGTTTTTTTTTTGTGCAATTCAAAAGCATTTCGATATTGCAAACTATTTTGCTTCTTCTACTGTAATCAAAATCATGAGAAATGTTGTATCCATTCTTTTAGGAGACTTGCAAAACGAGGACTCAGTCTTGGAGTGGTTAATCGACGATGACAATCGGGAGTTAGCTGACGAGATCGAATCGGTGAATGAACGGATGCTGGAACGTCTTTTGGACGAGTCACCATTTCTGGCTGTATTTTTCTGTGAGTTTACGAGAATCATTAGATGATTGAAGATTAGAAATGTGAGTGATAACGGTGCGGGAGAGATTCTACGAAATGGTTTATTTTTCAGACGACGAAGACTGTCCAGAATGTGAAGAGATTATGGAAGCTCTTGAAAAGATTGACGGAGAAGCAGATCTATTCGGTATAGATTTCGTGAAGATTTCTAGCAGTGAAGCAGCCGAGAAATACAACGTATTGAATGTACCGTCGCTGGTTTATTTCCGGAAGAAAACACCCCTGATTTACGACGGTGATCTCAACCAAGAAGAGAAGATTCTCCAGTGGTTAACTTCTCAAGACGTTTTTGAAATAAAAAACGAAATCGAAGAGGTGAACAAAAAGATGCTGGACAAACTCCTAGACGAAAATGAATTCCTCACCGTATTCTTCTGTAAGTTTTTACCATAAATTACCATAAAAAAATAAATCAACCAAAAAGATTCGTAAGATTCCATTAATCCGATCGACATTTCTAGATGAGCATAACAACATCGAGAGTGAAATCGTGAACGAAAGACTCGAGAAGATAGACGGAGAAACTGACAACCTGGACATAACTTTTGTAAAAATGGCAGATCCTCGTTACGCGAGAAAATGGGGTGTAACGAAGTTACCGGCGATAGTTTACTTCCGGAAAAGATTCCCGAGTATATTTCGAGGTAAGTTTTGAATTGTTTGTCCAACGTCGATGGGGAATAAGGTTCGGTTTTATTGAATGCGAGTGAAATTTCTTCTTCCCATTTTCGCTTCTCTAGGCGATCTCCACATGGAAGAAGATGTTCTCGACTGGCTGAGGAAGAACAGATTCCGTCAGCCTGAGCTGAACATCTATATGTATGCTCTGATCGCGATTACGATTCTTTTCGCTATGTACACCGGGTTTCTTTTGTCCTGTTTCCGCTCGGAACCCCCTGCACCGGTACCTCATCCAAAACAAGCGTGAGAGGGAGGACAGTTTTTGGCACAATTTAGTGCCAGGTGAGACGGACTAATTAACGTGACTCGAAAGGGTGATCGGGTGTATTGATAATGATAATGATATTGCTTTCGTTTTTCTTCTCGAATGATATAACCATGTGAGGAATGGCATCGTATCGCGACGGATATACCATTATTAATACATCCGCGAGACCATACAATTCCAATATTAAAATAGAAAAACTACTGCACTAGGCAGTTATATAACTGGGTTGACTATAAAGCCTATAAAGTAATAGCTAAGCTAACAATAAGACACTGTACACACTCTAAAAGAGTCAGGATCGAAAGGTTTAGAAACAGCCGTGTGTGTTCTTGCGAAAAAATAAAGAAATGTAAAATATGTATTACCGATTACGGGCAGGTAAATTTTGGCGAGGATTATTTTTCGAAGTCTTTACATAAATTTTTATCCAATTATCTATTCAGATATAAATTGAATCGCATACTCTGAGGATTTTTTCAAAAGTTTAATAAAATCTACATATACCTATACTGATTTTTCAGAATTGCCATCAGTTATTTGCGAATTTTCTTTTGCATTAGCTGCGAGCTTGAAAATGGCGTTGAAAAATTAGCGAATAAAAAAAAAGAAAAGAAACGAATTAAATATATAGATACGAAAAAGTAAATGAATGTAGAAAAATACGTATAATGATAATGAAGTATAAATTATATATTGTATAAAGAAAAGTAAACTCGATGCTCAAGTTTGCATGATGATATATATTGATTATACTCTATCGGTAACTCATATACATGTATAATATATATTATATATATAAATATATATTTATTTATTTATCCATTCATTAAATTGATAGCGTAATATTTAGTAATTATGAATAAAGAAATTTGAAAAAAATAAAATAATAAAAACGAGCAATACGTAAAAAATAGCTTACTAATAGTTTTAATTTATGTTACCGAACATGTACATATACATACATACCGTTACACGTGCCCTTCATTTTGTTGACATGTTTGAAAGAATTATTAATGTTACTATTAACAAATAAAGGAATGAACCCTTGGACCAATCCTAATCAGTTTTTCAATTCACTTTCTATACTATATACCAACTCTTTCGTTTCGTTTCATTTCATTATTCATTTTTTGTGAATATCCGGAGGTTCTGTTCATAGATTTCTCATTCTAATACTATTGCAATTATCATTTGACGTTCAGATTATCAAGGCTCGAGGGCTTGACCAATGAATATACCTTAATAATTAGCGCGATTTGCCAAGGCGATGGTCTTCGTCACTCACTGTTTACGTATGGTAATGAACCAGCCGTTTGACCACACGGGTTCATTCGGTCAGCGAACTTCGCAACGTGAATATCGAGTGCTGAGTTGTCCTTATTTCCATTATACTAATACCTTTCGCTTTTCAGCAGACACATGTCTGTTATACCTAAGCGCTCATAAATATATCCCGCGTATAGAAAACGGAGTAAAAAATTGTGAATCGGGTAAAATTTTTCGGTAATTATATCAAAATTGAAATGCATTTCGCAGAATCGTCTTCCTAAAACGGTCCTAATTTTATCTTGCCTAGATCCCTGTTATCATCGGCTAAATAAAATCAGATAATCATCGCCGGTGCAGACAGAAAGTTTTTAATTGTGCAAATCCATGATTAGCGAGAGTGTGGAAAAATTATTGTTCGACATTGACCAACACTGAAACACACTTATCGACCACTATCAATGGCTCTAATAATAGATCGATAAATTGGTGTAATCGTACATATGATAGGAGCGATTGGAGAATATCGGTGAATAAAATCGTGAGGAATGATCGGTTTTCAGCTTATTATTTTCGTATAAATTCGAAAATGAAATCTATCCATGTGATTGAACAATAACTGCGCTAATAGTGAAAATAAAAATTGTCATCATTCGAGGTAAAGCCTTTTGTTCATTATTATCGAGGAACTCGGCGGTCAGCAAATTGTGCAGCACCTGTACCAGATGAATGTATCTAGATAAAATAGAAGAGATCAACCAGATCTCAGGTACAATTCGCCGCGTGGCAATTTCCGAATATTTCCGATTCAACCCGAGCTCATACAACCTGTGTTAAGCTGTGCTCGGCAGTTGTGTGACGCACCTCGGGACGTGCGCTTCGTTGTGACACCGGGTACCTGTATCTACGTGGTGAGTACTTGCATGCACATATATCTTCATCATCTATGGGTAAATATATTTCAATAATTACATGGCCCTGATAAAATCTGTACAACATTGATAATCGTTGTGTACATCGTCTGCTTTCGAATCATCGAATGTAGGAGATATGAATTCTAAGGCTCTATGAAATTTGAAAAAAAAAATGCGAAACTGCCTGTAATCGAATTCCAATTTTATACTCATTTATTGATAGAATCATCATCGATTTTTTTACTCTGTGAATGATAATAGGGGTCTTGTATGAAAATTTTAGCTGAGTGTATAATAAAGCTCCAAATTTTGCGTTATCGTGCGACTGGCGATTCTCTTGATTCGAATCCAATTCATCAATAAGAAATTAGTGGATTAAAGGCGAAGGAGAATTTGAACCTTGCACACGTACGGTTCTGTGTTGGTAAATATTCACCTGTCAACTTAATCCCGTTTCAATCCTCGCTGTGTTTCACGGAAGTCTATCGTGGAAGTTAACTATTTCGTTCTATACAGAAACTTGACAGGTTTTGAAGAAGAAAATTTATACCCACACGAAAATCGCCTTTAAACTGTACCCGGAGTTCAGCGATCTGTAAAAATCAACTCAAATTTAAAATTTCAGCGGGTAAACGCTCACGGAATAATATACGATTCACAGTATGCAAGATTTTAACGTAAAACGACTTGGCTCGCAGAGTGGAATAGTGTCGAGCCTGTTACATGGGGATAAACTCTAGTCCTGAGAAGAAAAAAAAAAAAAAAAAAGAAGAAAAATAGGAACTGGTTGTCGACCGGGACTCTTTCGCTTGAGGATGCTAACCTGTAGCCACAACTGAAGAGATGCACATAGGAAGTGGAATGAGCGAACGCGATGATCTCTGATAGTCCGATAGGCTGCACTCGAGCTACGACGATATTGCGTATTGAATTTTTTACCCCGGTTTAAAATTTGGAAAATTATGAAGAGTAGGCTTCGAGGTGTTGATCTGATCTATTGATTATTGATACCCAATTTTAATAAGATATTAATATCTTGGAGTAAGATCGTCACCGTTTCATTCGCGACTTCATTGCGACTTGTTAACAGCTTGAGTCTTTCATGCCTTAGAAATTGCGAACCACTGACTATAACTCAATTTCCAGAAATGGTGACGAATTAGACACGTCAAAAATAATATTTACGAATGTGTAGCTACTCCTGTTGTTGACGTCATTCCATCAACTTATAGTTATAAAATTGCATCTCTCACCGCTGAATAGAACAGTTAAGTATATTACGCAAGGCGTGACATAACGCCGTTCCTCGAAAGGATGCTCCTCGATATCGCTCCGTAGATATTTGAATAGTAATGGAATTTGAAAATCGGTCAGATCGTCGGGAGCAAAATATACCGTTCGTTGACACAGCGGGAATGATAGTGTCCACAGTTTAACTAGCTGATACGTCTCCCGAGGCGTCTATCATCTTTTCTCAAAATATAGACGAGAAGGTATATAGAAGAAGATCGGTAAATTGATAGTAAAATTATCTCTGCACTATCAATTGTCATATTGTTTTTTTCAAGATTCGGAAAACCTTTGATGTTCGCGAAAAAAATTTCATAATACATACATGAAGTGACGATAAGCCAAAGAACTGAGTCACGATAACGTCGCTGAAGAACTGTTATCTTCATAGGCCATAGCTCCTAGCACACATTACACACAAGCATGCATGCGCGACTACGTTTGTCGCTGTACAAATAACTACGATCACAGCACATCGTCAGCTAGACATTTCCACCGAAATTCAAAGCGATAAAGAAGTCTTGAATTGCATGCAGACAGCGGAAATCTCATTGTCAATGAACCGTCAGATGGCTAGTTCATAAGGAGGCGAAATTTGCTGGTGTTTAGGTATAGACCAAACGCACGTCTTCATTTTTATTAATTAACCAACTACTAGGTCGTTTGGATTTTCATTCCCCAAGCTTTTTCCCCTCGGGTTTTATCGCCGAAATCTTATCACTCACTCCGCCACGTCAGACTTTCCGATTCTTTGAGATCTACCAATTTTATTGTTAGCGGATAATGCAGATTATATTGCTAGAATATTCCCTATCAGATACAAAAACCCTCGTGACTGTAATAACGCGATAAAAGATACTATAATTTCTAACAATTCCAACAAATCTCTTAGTCGGAATTATGGACGAAACGGACTGTTCTTTTTACCTCGAAATATCAACCGATTTCACCTAGCCCTCTCCGTTTTTTTCTTCTCTTTGCCTGGCTTTGCACCTGCCTTACACAAACGCACCGGCTATTCCAGGCGCCATATGTTAGCCAAGGTAGTAAATTGAACCGAATGAAATTAGCCAATTTATGAAATGAAAGAAAAATAATTACTCGAAAGAATTTTGACCCTCGTGAACCAAAAAATTTTGTTCTTGCTTCAAAACAGTTCGGGAAAATGTCTCAATCTCTTATCGATAAAAAAAGATCCGCGATTTGAGGGGTTCTTGGTGAAAATGTTCATTTAGAATAAGAAAAACGAGACTGTTCCAGACTGTGACGTCGAATTGAATTTGATTGATGTTATTATTCATCCGTACGTTGACGCGAGTACAATACTGCAACGGAGGTAACGTTTCCTTTGTTATCTCACAGAGAAAGTGAAAGGGATGGACACGCTTGCGTGGAACACGAACGACGTTACATGCATACAAACTACTGGGTCCACCGGATACTAAAAGTAGTTTTACGTCGCTCGTACTGCTTATTATACAATTTATTTTTCCCTGTTATAACGCTGTTGGCAATTAGCCGCATAGTGAGCACCTTGCAGTTGCGGATTCCGAGTTTGCGAATCGATGAAACTTTGATGCCGATCAAAAGTGCAATAGGAACAAGGGCTCGTTAATTTCGGAGCAATTTCTCGTGCAGAAACTTTTACCCAATGAGTTTTAATTCAACGTGAGAAAATAAGAGTGGAATACTATGAATTGTGTTTTAGAAACTAGTTCGTTTAATCTTATTCTGTTCAATTTCCACACGTGTTCAACAAGCTGTTTTATTTATACAGCGAGTATAAAAGTATACAGAGAAATTAGCACACTCTCATTATTCGGTAATTCGTGTGAAACTCTCGCTTATAATCTTTACCAGCGATTTCATTGTTTGTGAACAATGAATAAACAAACTTACAAGAAACTACAGAAATTTTTACGATCGTCGTGAAGCTGCACGATACAAGCTCTCAACTTCCATAGTCACGCAAAATGTGAATAGTTCAACGCAACGTTTCGAATCTGATGAAAGTATCACTCGCAAACTTCTGGGAAACACTACTCAAATCATAATCGCGGTGATTTTCATTGATTTTCTCTCGCTCCTTGAATCCCCTTTGGAATACCCGTTAGTTATCCTGATCTAATCTAAGCACGTAGGTGTTCGCGTGCCCGCAGTCTATGCACCGATATATTCATCTTTACCAATCATTAACATCACTGCGCAAAGTGCGCACTTGCCTATACGAGCGTGGACCAAAATTACCTCAAGTTAAGGCCGATTACGTCAAGGCTACATTTATTACCCAGACCCTACGACTACGTATCATACTGCCTGCTGGCCATCAATTTTCAAGTTCAATCGCTCATATCCATGAAATCCACGTCAATGCCATAAGCCATGTTCAGTCGCGAAATCTATTTCTCTTGATTTCGCTGTGTTCGCTGACTGTGCCAAGGGAACAAATCTCACAGGAAATGAAAGTACGAAAATTCGGAGCAAGGCACAATATATGTTGCCAAATTTACCCCCCGAATACGAATTCATTTATTGATCATTAGCGCTAGAATCTTGATGCCATTTTGATGGGCGATTGTATGCTCAAAAATTATAGATTCTATGGACTCTTTGTATGGGGGTCAGTGCCAGTGGCAAATTCTAATACAGTCTCATTTTCTGTTCAACATGCATCAGAGATGATCCGACTATGCCATTGATCTTAATAATCAATCAGATCACGTAGAAGGTTCAGTAGCCTTGCTGCTCCATTACAATAGTAATCGGAGAGTTGATCAGCTGTTCGACTTCGGTATAAAGTGAGGTTTAACTGTACAGTATATTTACAGCCATATCCCCGTGTGCAGTTTATAATACTTTGCGCCACGACGAATCCTAGATAACTGTACATGAAGTAAATTGTCGTAATTTCGACTGGCCAGGAATATTACGACAACTACACAACACAGACAATATTTTCTCGGCTCTCTAGATACTTTCTTGTCGACCATCAAACCGCGTCCACGAAAGTGGCCACGGTTCTCAGCCGGGTCTCTCTTTCTATTTCTCATTTAGTCGCACGTTTTTGTTATGGTCAACGAACTTTTGGCTCGACATGGTCTCGATCTGTCATACTTTTCGTCTCGCGAGACATCCGCGGTGAACCCAGAATTCTGACCTGTTGCTGAAGCCCTGGATAGTTCGTGTTCTGAATTTCAATTATAAATCCGCTTAATCTGGATCGAATATTCGTCCATGTTGTAGTTATTATCACTCTCGGAAAGACTCTTTGTTCGGTTATCACCGAAAACGTGAGCCATACACCAACGAGCAGCCATCCATATCTCCTGGTTCCTGTCACCCCCGTCCGATTTCCATTTTTGACCATTTGCTTCAGCCTTTGTAATATGTCGTTACTCTATCGCTCCGTGGTCTACGTTCTACGTTCTATTATCCGCGTTTCCGGTGACAGGAAATCGACGTATATTCACATGACTGTTGCCAATGTGCGTGCATCAGCCTCTTCTTACCTTTGTCCAATCGCGTTAATTTTCGCGCGGAATTAGTCCGCTTTATTCATGCTCGTTTCGCGAATTCGTAGAAACAGTTTCATATGCACGAATTCGAATTTATGCATGCACTCACGACATGTGCATACCAGTTCGTTCTTTATTACTGTAATTGAGTTAATCTCACGATCAACTGACCGCAAGCCAGTGCATCACTGTGCGTCCATGTTTACTGTTACAACGTTTTTTCGGACTGGTTTTATTGCCGGTTCAGTTATACTCCTGGCCGAGACAATTGAACGAACATCTGGACTCGTGGGTAGTTTTATTTTAGAAATAATATCAATTCAATCAATCTATAGGTTCCTGAAATATTCCAGGTAGCTATCGAAAGCCTTTTATCAAAATTTATCAGACTCTAAGATACCGTCGTCCGGTTGAGGCTATCGACGAGCCGATAATTCGGACGCTTTTAATTCGCGCAATGTCGGTTTATAGATTTCTTTTTCTTCTGTACACTCATGAATTAATTTCATTTTCAAAATCTTTCATCTTGGATCGATATTTACTCACCGGAATAGTCTTCGCTCTAAGAACTCTCTTGATTATGAAATCGCGGTAGTCCATAGTCGACCAAATGTCGGCACGCGATTTCCTGACCTCAATTCCAAGAGGCATAATGTCAAAGTTCACTTTTCAGAGGGCTAACAAACGCTTGCCATTCTATTATTTTATAATTTTATACTCAGCTGTGAAATACCGCGACAATACCTGAACCCAATTTATCTAAACTTATTCTTGTTGCTGGGTAATGTTTCAGCGATTTCATAATGGCGAAGAAGTAGTAATCAGTTCATTAGTTCAAACTACGATGTTGGATTCAGCTGCTGCCTACTACTAGTTAATTTCACTGTATTTGTTACCGTTATCGTTCACTAACTCCAACTTTCTGGTCAAACGAAAATCTCGGCTCTTTCCAGTCAACGACCGCAAATACAAGTCCACGGAATAATTTTACGCAACAGAATTTGGTGAAACGGCATTTAACATCCCGGTATTAAATGTCGCGACGCGTCCTCTCCGACAAATTTTTCCTTATCATATCATCATAAAATGACCAGAGAAATTCAGAATTATTTATCTAACAAAATTTACTTCCGATCTCAACATCCGAAACCCTGAGATATTAACCATTCATTAAAGATGTGATACTCATTCAGGGATCCTCATGAATGGTGTCTGAAATTTAACACTAATTATCGTACTACGCGATATTTGCCATTGCCTACGAAGCTTGTTGAACATTACAAGCGAGTATCTGACGTCCAATTGAAACGTGATATCGAAATCGAAATCACTGTTGAATTATCTTATGTACGACTCGTTGCTGAGCAGCGAAATAATAATGTTGGCTGTTTTGATAATGGGCGATAATAAGATAAGCGGCTACGGTTATCCATAGATATGACTTGAATTTTTCACTTTGTACTATAAGCAGACAGGCGACGCCCGTCCAGTTAGTTTGGTGTATTTTTTTCATCGGGCAGTTCGCTGCTGCTGGTGATTGTGCAAAATTAACCGAGTGTTTCAATAGGTACATTCATTTGCCGGTGTTAAACTTTCCCTGGTTTTAGAAGATATCAGCCGAAAGATTCCGACGATAAGTAAGCCAATTTTTATCCAAAGGTCTTGGATTGTTATTAGAAATTCATGAAACGATCGAAAGACATAGTTTCCCTTTGTAGAGGTAATTGATTACCAATTAGAATCAGCAATTAAATAGTTACAGAGTTTATTTTCACCTCCGAAAACCTACAATCGAAAGAAATAATTGGGAAAGCGTTAAGGACAGGTAATTAAACTGTTGAGAAATTGTTCGGTTAATTAATCCGCAAATGACATACACTTCGCACAATTTTCTCTAGGAATTATTGTGTACGGTAAGGCTCTTTTCGCCATAATTTATTCAACTATATCGAAGTAGCGATCTAGTGTAATAGTCTATTGAAGTTACGCCGTTATTCACACTGAAGCAGCAAAAGTGCGAAATTATGTCCGGTCGATAGGACTTATGGCCGTACGGTTTTGCGCCTGTATACAATTAGCTAGGAAGGACAAACTTACCTTTTACCTTTTCCATCGTATTTCTGTTTCATTCGACGCTCCTACGTCCCTGACTATTGGGACGACGGCTATCGTCCTTTTCGGTTCTAAGAATTTATTGTAAGGTTTGATTGTTTTTCCTTCTAATCAATTTTGAATTCTTTTTTCATCCGTATCTATTATTGTTGTTTGACATAAAAATTTGTAGATAAGATGATTATTCGAAAATTTATCGATCGTATCATAAACTGATAGCCACATCGACGAGTTGTGCTCGGTTTTGAAATATTAGATAAGTTTATCTTTTATTTTCAGCTTTAACAGCTGCTTCGAACTCGACATCATAATATTAACTGAATACCTTGATCCGGTGCATTTTATCATAATTCATTGAACGAAACTTATATTCGGAGTTGACTAAGTCTGTTGATTAAGTTAAACAAAAATGTGTCTCGTAGGTAAACTCAGATTCAGGTCAATCCTGATAATGGTTTCTCCAGACGCTATGGACTACGAGGCTCTCGCTATATTTAGACGTAGAAACACCAAGAGCGCATGAAACTCCAAGAATCATAGGAACGACGTATAATCTTCCTCAGTTGCAAAATGTCAAAGCGATTTTATTTCACTTATGATTCAGGGTTGAAAGTGTCGATAAAAAAATATCTATCCGGCCAAATCCGAAGTGTATCCAGACCTTTGTCCTTTCGGAATTAAATGCAGAACGTTTTCCTAAATGAGAACGAATTTATTCTATAATATTTCAACAAAACCCATACAAAAAGCAAGGCGATCGTCAGATTCGGGGTTGAACGATGCTCGAAATTGGACGTGATCCCTTTTTCCTCGTCTTAATTCGATACATAATTGAATCAACGTTTTCTTCATTTTCAGCTCGGAAGGGATGGAGAACCAGCAGGTATGGGTCAGGGACCCAGAGGAGGGTTTTATTATAGGGAAATTTATCGATATGGTAGATGGCGATGCTCTGATTAAACCTTTGAACGCTAAGCTCCCGCAGCGAACATGTCCTTTGGACGAGGTTTACCCAGCTGGGGAATACAACACAGACGTTGAGGACAACTGTAAGATATTTGAGTTTGAATTATTGTGCCAAGAGGATGAGGTGATTAATGAATCTCGTCACGTGGTTTTTCAGGTTCTTTAATGTATCTCAACGAGGCGACACTACTGAATAACATTCGCACGCGATACTTCAAGGATAAAATATACGTGAGTTGCATAATGGCACATTTTTCATTCCCCAGATCATTTACTATCTGAAAATGTAGATTTGATCTTTCTTTAATCTTTTTACTAAAATAACTTATACTCACATCAATCATTTTCGTATCTAATCTCAGGCTGGGAATGTGTTACGAAATTGGAATCTTGGTTCTGATTCACCATTCACATATCGAATAAACTATAACCTATCATAAAACTTTGATATTTCAATAAAAAATCTGGTTTCAGTCATACGTAGCAAATATCCTCATCGCTGTAAATCCGTACTATGAAATGAAGGATCTCTACTCGTCTCAGACTATAAAAACTTACCAAGGAAAATCTCTTGGCGTAACTCCACCCCACGTTTTTGCTATTGGTAAAAGAAAAAATCTTTCATATTTGTTTCTTTCGAAATTGAATCGTGAAGACTTCTTCATAAACTTGAATGATTTACTCTGTTTAGCCGATAAAGCCTTCAGGGATATGAAAGTCCATAAACAGTCTCAAAGCATTATTGTATCTGGCGAATCCGGGGCAGGAAAAACTGAATCTACGAAATACTTGCTCCGTTATTTGTGTGATCTTTGGGGTTCTACTGCAGGTCCAATAGAACAGAAAATTCTCGACGGTAGGTCGATCGCTAGATTTATAAAACCAGAAAGAAATTGATGAGTAGACGGACGAAAACTCTCCTGATTATCATTTTCGTTCAACTGATTGAATGAAAATTATATAATTAACAGCCAACCCCGTCCTGGAAGCCTTCGGAAATGCAAAGACGAAGCGTAACAACAACAGTTCACGTTTTGGAAAATTTATGGAAGTTCATTTCGACGCAAAGTGTCAAGTTGTAGGCGGTTACATTTCCCACTACCTCCTAGAAAAGTCGCGAGTTTGTCTACAAAGTTCTGAAGAAAGAAACTACCACGTTTTTTACATGATGTGTGCCGGCGCACCTGCCGATCTCAGAAACAAACTCGGTATAACCAAACCCGACGATTTTCATTACCTGAAAAATGGATGTAGCCAATATTTTTGCAACTCTTCGTCGGACAAGAAATTAAACAACGCTCAGAAAAGCAGGGATCAAATTAGCAAAGGATGTCTGAAAGATCCGATTCTAGATGATGTTGAAGGATTCAACGCGATAGACCAGGTACAGTACAATTTATACTCATTAACTATCAACACACAAAAACAGAATCTAATATGCTCGAATCAATTGAAGTCCAATAATGGGGCAAAGTCATTTATCGATCATACTATCTAGATATTCTACTGCAGTGCGTGGTTTTTATTAGATAGTTGAATAACGTTGACTATTATTTAATTATTATTTTAAACGATGGATGGATTTTCATCCCCGTATGCAATGGCAGATACCAACGATACCATGATTACCGTATGGAAAGTTCTTTTTATCCCGTTATAGGTTCATATCTCACGTATCTTACGTTGAATTCATAATGATTTCATTTTTGCTCGATTGGAAAATAGGCTTTAACTAGACTTGGACTCACCGATGTTGATCGAATGGAGATTTACACTATGGTAGCCGCAGTTCTTCACCTTGGTAATATCACATTTGAAGATAATCCCGAAGACACGAAGGGTGGATCGAGGATCACGGCTGATTCTGAAAAATCGGTCGCCACGACTGCAACTCTTCTAGGTGTCGATGCTGACGAATTAAGACAGGCTCTAGTCTCTAAAGTCATGCAGACCAGCCGCGGTGGTATCAAAGGAACGGTGATCATGTGAGTTTTGAAAAGGAACTTTATTCGAGTCTTGCAAAATTTGGAAAATTGATAATCTCTTTTAATTCAGAGCCGATCGATTCTAGCTGTTCATTATCAACTTCTCGTTCTTCTTCAGGGTACCTCTCAAGGTTTACGAAGCATGCAGTGGCCGTGATGCACTTGCCAAAGCAATTTACAGTAAACTGTTTGATTACATAGTCGGACGCATAAATCAGAGCATTCCGTTCAAAGCTTCTAGCTACTACATTGGGGTACTTGATATCGCTGGATTCGGTGAGTTTCCTAAGAGTCAAATGAAGCGAGTTGGTCACTAAACGTGCCAGTATGACTAAATGAATTTTATATCACTTTTCAGAATACTTTCGTACCAATAGCTTCGAACAATTTTGTATAAACTATTGCAACGAGAAACTTCAGCAATTCTTTAACGAAAAAATTCTCAAATTCGAACAGGATCTCTATGCTAGAGAAGCGCTTAATGTGCCAAAGATTTCCTACGTTGATAATCAAGATTGTATCGGTAAGATATAACAATTTTATTATAAAATGCAAATGTTCACTTCTTTCAGATTCAAATTATTTTATAATGTTTTCATATTCGCTTCTATCCGTCTACCTTCTTCACTCTATTACTTAATCGCCAATCTTTACAGATCTCATCGAAGGAAAGACGAATGGCATCTTCAGTCTCCTCGACGAAGAATCTAAACTTCCGAAGCATAGTTTTGCCCATTTTACAAGCGAAGTACACAGAGCGTGGGCCGGTCATTTCAGAATCACACTGCCTCGTACTTCGCGACTCAAAGCGCACAGAGAACTTAGAGACGACGAGGGATTCGTGATCAGACATTATGCTGGCGGCGTGTGTTATCAAACGGTAAATAGGTAAATTTTAATTGGGTTAGCATGCTCTCAATAGTTCGAAAAACTTTCTTCTAATCCAAATATTCATTACTCACAATCAGTCGAAAATTCGATTAATTTTCAAGAAACAGAAATCTTCTCGCTAAATCTCGCCTATACGTATTTCGACGTGGGCGAATCTACCGGGTTAGGTATCACTACGCAAACGTGTTTTCTCGCCCACATCGTGATTGTCTCATGCTCGTATGCGTGGATCTCCCACGTGTTATTCCAACTCTGTCGCTGCTCCATTTTCGCGATGGTAATCCAGTGATTAATATCAGACAGTTGGTGAAGTCATCTGGCTGACAAAACGGACAGCAATTAGAATATTTACCATTTTAAGATCCGTCAAGGATTTTCGCATGTCATTCAATCGGTTTGGAGATTTTTTATTCGCGGATATTCTCATGCCTCAATTTTCAGAATCAATTTGTCGAGAAAAATAATGACGCTCTTCACGCATCATTGGAAGGATTAATCCAGGAGAGTAGCAACTCGTTTCTGAAGACAAATTTCGCCAATAACACATGTCCGAAAGGGAAACTGACCTTCATAAGCGTCGGAAGTAAATTCAAGACTCAACTAAGCGAGTTGATGGAGAAATTGAAAAACAACGTGAGCATAACTTTCATATATTCAATTTCACGCGAGGAAGTAGACCGGTTTTCATTTCAATTCATCGCGTTTGATACAGGGAACGAATTTCATCCGTTGTGTGAAACCAAATAACGAAATGGTCGACCATCAATTTGATGGTAACGGTATTCTCGGTCAATTACGATGCTCCGGAATGACTTCTGTGCTGGAACTAATGGAGCATGGATACCCAAGCAGAGTACCGTTCCAGGAGCTCTATAGCATGTACAAATCTTACCTGCCTCCAGAATTGGCTAAATTGGACCCAAGATTCTTCTGTGAGGTTCGTTAGATGGCAAACTGTTATTTTTTCTAATCTTCACTTCATAGATTCACGATTTCTAAAAGCTGGAATCATTGTTTCCAGGCGCTTCTGCACAGCTTGAGACTAAATGACAGAGATTTCAAGTTTGGTGTTACGAGGGTATTTTTCAAGCCGGGAAAATTCGCCGAGTTTGATAACCTGATGAAGTCTGATCCGGAGAATTTGAAGAAGTTGGTAGAAAACGTTAAGAAGTGGCTCATCAAATCTAGATGGACGAAGGTCCAGTTTTGTGCACTTTCTGTTATCAAGTGTGAGTAATTAGGGTCGAATTATGAAATGGTTTTCAGCCGGGGACAACGAAATTCGAACGACTGTTTGAGAATGATTTTTATCCGCAGTGAAAAACAAGATACTTTATCGACGACATCATCTAATCGTCATTCAAAAAACCGTCCGAATGTACCTAGCCAAAAAGCAACACCAGCCCAGAATTCAGGGAACGAGGAAAATCCGAAACTTGATCAAGCAGCTCGCTGGCATGGAGCAAACTGCTAATCAACTCAAGACATCGAAGGAGAGTAGCTTGAATGACATCAAGAAATTAAACGCCGAGCTAGAAGCGGCGAGATTGAAAATCAAGGTATAATTGAAAATAATTGATCTTCTTCTGCGGTCTAAGATTGAAAATGTATAATTATGATGTCGAAATTTTATACCTTCTTGCAGCGTGAGCCGAAAATCAAGAAGCAAGAAATCGACAAAATCATCGCGCACCTTACTAGTCTGATGGATAAACAGATGAAGGGATTGCAGGAGGCTGTTAAGAAGCAGAAAAGCGCCGAGGAGCAGGAAAGATTGCGGAAAATTCAGGAGGCTATGGAGATTGAAAAGAGGAGGAAAGAAGAAGAGGAGGCAAAGATACGAGAGGAAGAAGAAAACAGAAGGAAGAGAGCCGAGATTGAGGCACGAAGAAAAGCTGAAGAGGAAGAGAGGAAGAGGCAAGAGGCAGAAAACGAAAAGGCAGCTGCTGCCATCCAGGTAAAATGCGAATAATTTGTAAAAATGTTACTCCCAGTATCATAATTTCACAGTTCAATCGAAGTGCAATTGGATTCCATGTATTGATAATAATTGGTCATTTGTTTCAACTTTTTTCTCTCAGGCTCAACTTGACAAGGAACTAATGGAGGAAAGTCGATACCGTGAGCAACTTGAACAGGAGAGAAGAGACCACGAATTGGCTGTCAGATTAGCCCAGGAATCTAATGGTCAAGTAGAAGATTCTCCACCACCTATAAGAAGGTAAGTTTCAAGCGTTTGTCCAAAAATCAGGCCGTGAATTTATATAAAAAATTGTCATTCGTCATTGACGTATTTTAATTTTACGAAAAGATTCGATAATTTTTTGGTGTCTTTTCCAAGTGACGCTTTAGGTAATTTCCCCCTGGAAAATTCGTGCTTTTCTTGTCAATCCGTTGATTCTAACGAAGAAAACGGGGTTCGAATTTTGTTGCAAATTTTAATGTGATTGTATTGAAATTATTTAGCGGGTCAGACGTAAGAGGACCTCCGATCAACAACAACAAACTTATAAGGTATATTAATAACGTTTTCAGCAATTTAGCATGGACTTCTAACAACACTAACAGCTGGTTTCATCTGATTGACTTTTCTTCTCGTAGCTTTGTACCTCTGTTATAATTTTCTGTTTCGTATACTACACTTATGTTTTCGTCTGTGTGTGTCTGTCCGTCCTGTATTTCCTCTCTACTAAAAATTAGTGCTTTTGTTATAGCGACGAAAAATCTAATTTTTGCTGTGCTCATATTAAAATAGTTAACATTTTAAAATTCCGTACTGACTAGAAAGTTTTCAATCCTGGAGACTATTTAACAACGCAACGACTATTCAGTGCAAGAATTTCTCCTTTGAAATCGAAATGTATAACTGCATTCGTTGGATGAGCAATAATCACCTGGCTAATTTCAATTTGTTTCTGTTTCTGTTTCTGTACGAGGAAACGATTCACAGGTATCAATAACGAGTGCTCTTGTATTTCTTGAAGGCACCCACTCCACCTCTGTCTTCTTATCACTTCCACTCCGTATTGATAGCAAAATTTTCTACTCACAGATCGGAGCAGGTCCGAAGCCACCAGGCAGCTATGAGTAACAAAAAGTACGATCTTTCGAAGTGGAAGTACTCAGAGTTACGTGACACGATTAACACGTCCTGTGACATCGAATTGCTGGAGGTTCGTAACAGTTCTTCGTGTTTCAACAAACCGACTAAACTTTTCCCGAAATTTGAGTTTCTATTTGTGTGAATTACGTCCTACTTCTCATTACAAAATTCTAAGTCTTCGATTCTCAAAAGACGCTCTTATCTTGTAGGCTTGTCGTCACGAATTCCATCGCAGACTGAAGGTCTATCACGCTTGGAAGGCACGAAATCGCAAACGTACAACGATGGACGACAACGAAAGAGCCCCCAAGGCGATAATGGATGCTGCCGCAAGGGCTCCGCGAACTCCGATGAAACAGTCGATCAACGAATCATCTCAGAGATTTTTCCGCATTCCTTTTGTCAGACCGCCGGCTTCCGGGCAACCGGAAAATCCGTACAATGCTGGAAAACGTGGATGGTGGTACGCGCACTTTGACGGACAATATGTAGCCAGGCAAATGGAACTCCACCCAGACAAGCCTCCGATTCTCCTAGTTGCTGGTACGTTTTTGCCATTTTTATTCACCTCTTGTGTAGCATTCCCCTATCAGGTAACAGAAAACATGAAAAGAAGGTCCGAAGATCGTCAAAGCCTGAAATTAATTAGCCTCGAATTGCGCAGGTGTCGACGACATGCAGATGTGCGAATTGAGCCTCGACGAGACAGGCTTGACGCGTAAACGGGGTGCCGAAATACTCGAGCACGAATTCAATAAGGAATGGGAACGAAATGGGGGAAAACCATACACGGTGCCGAGTGACCGTGCCAAGTGATCCTCGAAGTAGGTGCCTACTAGAAAACGAAGAATCAACTATCGAGATACTCGTATAATTAAAGTCCTTTCTTCGAGCCCGCCATTTCCCAAGGAAGCAAATTACAACCAATTCCAAATCCCCGATAATTTAGCCGTTAGAAACTTCATATAATTACAATTAAAATACCCATAATGATAATAATAATAATAATATAAATAATTATAATAACCATCGTTAATATCAACATTGATGTAATTGATAAGAATTACATCGATATTAATATCAATGAGGGCGGTACAGAAATAGGTAATTTTCACAATGATGACCACAGTGATATCTACGTATGGTTTTTGTATCCTATCCCGTTAGGATCACAGATTTTTGGCTAATTCGTCGTATCTGAGATTTTACCCGCAGGATTTATCATATCTATGATAAATCAGCGAATAATTCTTCATGGCTTTTTGAAGACGAACAAAAATTACTGTCGTTTCTTTCCGTTCGTTCTTCTGCTTATACAGGAATTGTATACCTTCGGAGTATACTGTCTAGAGAAGAAGAAAACGAATAATAATTAATGATAATCAATGTTGATCCTCGCTCACAAATAGTTACATGAAAAAACAAAGAAAAAAAAAAGAACAAAACAAATGGAGCTTGTACGAAAAAATGGATGAAAAACAAATACGAAATAAAAAAAATTATTTGCTTTTAGAAGCAAGGTGGGTTGTATGGTGCATCAATTCCGTAAATTGAATTGCATCGTCTTGTTATACGGCGTCCTATCCATGAAAAAGGATAATAGCAGTAATGTATTAGTGATAAAAGAAAGATACCTAGAAATGATTCAAGACGTGCCTTGCCGTTGGCGTTTTCAATAACTGAGGAAACGCTGATGAAAATAATCAGTATTTGAGCTTAAATAATAATACGCGCATATAATAGGTATGGAGCGTCATGCGTCGCGTTTATCATTTTTTATTTGCGAAAGAAGAAAAAAAAAATGATTCGATTTTACGATGACACTCGAGATCGCAGATTTAACTATTATTTATATAGTATGGGTTATTTGAGTGCATTCCAATAGTATTTATGCCTTTATGTAATTCTAAGTATATTGTCTGAGAATAATTCTTATTCGAGGTAATTATAACATGTTATAAATAAATTTATTCAATCTCTATAATCCTCCATTGACATATCCTGCTTTGAAACTATACATCTGCTTAAAATATTACCGGCAATAAACAGGGAACCAATATACGTATAAATCAGGAATAGATTGTTTTTTTATAAAAACTTATTCAATACAACAATAACAATAGTATTAGTTGTACACAAACGTCGTGACAACTCAACAATAATTATATTCACATTGTTAATCAACGTATAATAATCTTACCAACAAAAACATACTCTCCTTGCTTCAACACTTACTCTAATCGTATACCTAAGTTAATTATCGAATGCCAGATATCACGAAACGGTTTGTTTAGCCCACAAGAATTTTCTATCTAATCGGTTTTGAGGAATGGGATTTTGGACAATCAAATTTTTTGTCTTCGTGGATGAAAAAATAATCATTCTATGGAATGAAAAATAATTCTATGTACGCGGCTATAACCGTACGTCCCGACAATCTTGACCATAAAATATCATACATGTATTTAATACTCCATATTCAATGCTGGGCTGTGGCTGCATATGGTGGTATCCATCCGCCAAAACCTTTTTCCAATTCTTTGGCAACGGCTAGACACAATCTGTCTTGCATCGGTAATGCGACAATCTTTAAAAAAGATTAACGAATGTAAGTAAGTTAGCAAAACGTTTTATACGTCGATAATAGACGAATGAGACCAGCATTTAGTGTCTTGTAATAAGATTTCATAATCACTGCAAAAGAGGACGAGCTCGGTTCAAACATCTGATAAGCTATCGGTCCACTGACCTAATTACCAATTATCACATCTTCGTACTCAAGGCCGCACAGCCAACTATCTCAATTTTGTATGACTCTTGTTTTTCTCGCTCAAGAACGTAAATTCCCGCAGCCGTTTGAGTGAATAGATAATCTATAACGCCCCTGAATTCAGCTTGACCTTTTACAAATTCAATGGAGTAAAATAATTATCTGCTGTTTCGTTTGCAGTCGCTATGACAATCTTATATCTATACAGGAATTATGAACTGGAATGAATTGTTCAATTTATTCCATGTGTTCCTTCTAATCATGTCAGATCGGTATATGATATATATTTTTATTCAAATCTCACCTGTATTCCGACTGGCAGACCTTCGCTGTCAAATCCCATCGGTACATGGGTGGCTGGGAATCCAAGGATGTTGAAAATCATGCAGTACATGGTGCTCACGATTTGCAGAGTCATTTGGCCATGGAATGGTGCAGAACGCACAATCGTTGGGAACAAGAAGACACCGTCGTGGCCCAGAAGATCCTGCATGCGTGGAGAAATTTTTTACTTTTTATTTTTTTATCCTAGGTAAATGCGGGAGTTCGAAGACTTGCGGAAATTGAACCAATCGAGCCAAAGCCGCGTTGAAATGATCTGAAATATATTACCGTGAAGATTCGTTGGAGTTTTTGGAGCTGGGAACGGTACGATGATATCTTGGAATTCGGAACGAAAATCTTCGCGTCTTTCAATAATTTGAATATTATCGCTGACATCGTGTGGCGGGACATACCTAGCAGCGATTTTCCCGCTTCAGCCATTGCATTGCTCTCATGCTGTGCAAAAGTGTAATTATTATAGTAATCGTAGCCGAGCTCATAGGCCAGTTTTAAATTGTATTTATAACCTTTGGATCTTCTGGGTTCAACAGCATCTGAGGCATTTCATTCACGCCCATGAGTAGCATCAGACTCAAGTCCAGAGAGTCTTTTAATTCCTTGATATTCACCTAAAACGAGGAACAAGGGAGATGCCAGACTTGGATCATTCTTGTGAGGATATAGACGTAACCGTATTAAGTGTACACCAGAATGCGGCAACGAGAAATCTGATATAATCAAGGAAGTGGATATAAAAGTGACCGGCCACTCTAAACGATAGCCTTGTATGTTTGGAAACTGGTTTTCGTAGTAAAAAAATTAGAATGTTCCACTTGGCAAGTTTCGGGCAAAGACGTTTTTTTGGCTTATAAGGCCATCAGGTTCATTGTATAAGTATATATGGAGTGGACCTTGTTAAACGAATTTTGACAACGTTGCCAATTTACAATCATTTCTCGATGAACATACCTTCCGGACGTCAGCCCCTAGGCCGTCAAGGTAACCAGCCGCCTTTCTGACTGCTAGCTTAACGTCTTCGTTAGCCGATATCAGCCCAAATGATTCCTCAACTTCTTCCATGAAACGAATGCTCAAGGATTTAACATCGACTGGAATATCGAGACGCAACGAGGCGCTGTTCCGGTTCGCCATAATTCTCATTGCCAATGCCAAGTCTTCCGCGTACCTGGCCATCGGACCGATGACCAGAAAACGTCTGATGTCGACGTCGTCAACGTATGGGAAGTGACCCTCGATTGAAATAACACCTGAAATTATAATTTGGGAATAAATTCGCCACATTATAGACGAAACAATTTACCAACCTGGGGTCGGCTTGTGGCCGAAAACTCCATTGAAATGAGCAGGCACTCGGATCGATCCTGCAATGTCTGAACCGATTCCAATCAAGGAAGCTGAGGAGCCTAGAAGAGATCCCTGAAAATGAACGGTGAAAAATTGGCTTTGCATTCTTTGCAGATTTTATCATATATCTTTTTTTCTTTCAACTCACTTCACCCCCGGATGATCCACCGGCTGTACGTCTCGTGTCATAAGGGTTGTTCGTTGTTCCAAAGAGATTATTCACACTCTCAAATCCGAGACACAATTCTGGGGTGTTTGTTACGCACAGGGGAATCGCCCCAGCATTTTTCATGGTCAAGACAGTCGTGCCATCGTAGCTTGCCTTTACTCCGGTTCGGGCCACACTACCACCGGTATGACTGAGGCCTGTCGTGATTATCTTTGTTACGGATTTCTTCGATATTTTTGGAGAAAAGTTTCTTCTCACCTTTTAACGCACAGCTTTCTTTCACTGTTATTGGTACACCGTAAAGGGGTTTCTCCACCTCCAATTCCTTCGCGGTCACATCACCCGCCGCAAGTTTTTTGTCACAGATTTTAGCCTCTTGAATTGCGGCTTCGAAACGATCTTCAACAACCGCGTTCAGCAGAGGATTCACCTCTTTTATTCGCTCTATGTACGCCGAGACGACAGCTTCGCTTGAAAGCTGAAATTGATTTCGATGTACATCAGTAGATACAAATCGTAGATCTCAATACGGCACGGCTTTTAATTTAATTTAATGAAATTCCTTTTTTTTTTCTAAATTGGCTTCCTCTCATCTTTATCACATTCGATCACGACTCACCTCCCGTCGTCTTATTTTCTCGGCAATGACAACCGCGCTGAGCTTTAGAATCGGGTTTTTGACTGACGGTATTTTCGGCTCTGGTTTGCGATTGATCCACCAAAAATATGGCCGTAGAATTTGATAGAGTATTGCCAGTAGAAAACCCAGCACACGAAGAGTTATCTCCATTCTGAAAACGTCCATTGTCCATTCAGTAAGTGACAGTGAATAGGAATGAAAGGTTTTAACGAGAGGTCTAGGTCGGAGAAAATTCAATTAGTATTTTAAGGCGGTTAGTATGCTCGGAACTTTGCTCGGGACGGTTTATATGTTACCAGTCATGTTCAGCCTTGATCGTTTTTTTAATCCTTACTAACAACCAATCGATAGAGAACATCTTTCTACTTCATTTCATGAGCAGAGAATAATCAATTTTATTTCCTTCGGATGTATGAATATACTTATATAATTGTATGAAATTTATTACTCTCATTAACTCATGTAGTCATCGAATAAAAACATCCTACCTATACCAAGGCCGAATGGCTCGGTGTTACGGCATAAAACGATGAAGATCATTATTTCGGGATCGAATAAGCCACGTGCGAGCAAATAATGAACGTTGATATTCCGGTGTAATTTTATGGCGAGAAAAAATTATTTATGCGTTTTTTTGCTGACGCAGATCTAAAGTTAGATACACTCCTTATATAATTGCGCTGCTCTGCGATGATTCGGATTACAAGTCTCTAATTCGCTCGTTGATTATTGAATCAAAAATATTTTATGTGATTTGCGTATATTAAACGTTAGCGTATCAAATCTTGTCTAAACGGTGCGTTAATGATTCATAAATTCACGAGATTCCCAATCAGATTCCTGCGATTGAAAACTGGTCATATTAATCGCGGATGAAATTCGCTAACGTACCAAATCTCTTTCGATGAAAAATCGACGATATAAAAATTTACATAATTCCACATCGTCGTTTTCGCGATTTAGCCTTCCGTGAGAACCGATTTAGGAATCTATTGATCGCGATAACCATGACTTTTATGTTCTGCATAAACACATGATTGCCCTTGTATAATCAAAATGGTAAATAAATTATCTAAAAATAATTGAAAAATCCTAATCTGGCGGACTAAGCTTAGTCAAGTATAGTTTTCTGCGTAGTTTAGGACGAAAATAACAATTTTATAAATGGTGTTAGGCAAGAAGTAGATCCCTTTTTGGCTGTGAGGCAGATACATACATACATACGCAGGCTGTTGGAAAAATGCTTACTTAGCATTGCTAAGAGCATTCGCCTCGTTCGAGCAAGACAGGAATTTCAAGTGGCGTTTAATTTATTTAGTTTTTTGATGTATCGTTTTTAGCGACTGTGAACTGTTCGACAATCGAGGTGTGTGTCAACTTGTGCAATTCGCACCGTGACCAATTTTCTAACACTTCTCTGCATGCACAAGTATCCTCAGACATATAGAAATATGATAACCCAGATCCAAGAACAATGAATCAAACCTCTACAAGAATCTTCTGAACTCATTTTATGATTCAGAATGCGGTGAACTCTGAATGTCCGTCTTGAGGTTGGCGTAATTAACGATAAGCGGCTGACTTCAGCCGTAATTATAATCTAAGAAATGCAATTTTTGTCCCAGAAAATCTCATGAACATTTTTCTGTATTCAATCCCAGGAAATCTCCAGCTGATTGCAATTAGAATTTGAAATTGTTGCGCTATTATTTTGGCTCGTGACTTGAGAACCTTCCACGAGAATATGTACGTTTATTATATCGCCTTGATTACAGCAATTTGCAAGTCTCTGTCACAAGCAAACAAAAGCCCGAGGTTGCAGCAGTAATATCGTTTAAAGCACGAATTATTGCCGCTGCACGTTTCGTTACGTTATTGGTCAATAATTTTTGTCTCTCTTTCGCAATTTACAGGAAAACTGTGACACATTGTCCCCGTTAGACGTTCCGAGAAGGCCGGGGTCACTGTATACAATATATTCAGTTCGATCTCTCTGAATCGGTCAGCTAAATTTCACGATCAAGATCGGAGTAGTCCCACGCGTTTTTGAAACTCAAGCAATCATATAATACTTCCTATTTTATTTTTTATTCAAGACTCCAAGAAATGGCGGTATCCTGGTTTTGTTATAAATCAGTTGATATTTTTTTTACGGTTTATTGGAACTGACGACACGCAAATCGTTTGCAGTATTTGACCAACAGAAACTGTAGTAAAAAATTAGCATAATTAATGCAGACTATTCGCATAATTAATGCAGACTATTTTTTTATAGTTCCTCCAGAAAAACTTGTCAAGTCAGTTTCTAGACGTTCAAGTTTATACCTAAGCGGCGTATGAATAATGGCAGAAAATTATCATAAATAATTATCTGAAGAAGTGGAAAGAAATTGGTATCTCATTAAATTGTTAATATCATTTAATTTCAGTAAAGCGTAATAATATGTAACGACACAGTTGTAAAAAATTGTTGCAGTTCTCCACAGGCGATGATATTTGCAATTTCAACTCAACTTTGAACCCCCCGCATAACTCAGCTTGGAAATTGCTGATCATAAAATAACTTTTGCTAAAACGCTGTGCGATGTCGCAGGGTAGATTTCAAGGATTTATAATCATTCGCCTAGGTATTGTTAACCTTCGACGAATCGTCTGCTATCTGATCGTGTATTGGATTGATTGTGCGCGATTCACGTGGTGTGTGGTCGCACGTGTAACAGAATCCATAAACTCACGAATTACGTAAGTAGATGCGTGACCAGTTACTATTATTAAATAATCCTCGCCTTGTTTTTCTTCTCTACATTCTCTTTCTCGCTTTAATGATCTTGATTTTTTCTTATTAATTAGAATCACTCTTACGATAGTGATATGATAGATATACATATTTATACGATCCCACTGATCAAATCAAGTCTAAATCGGAATCATTGGAATCTCGAATCCATTACATGTCGATACGAACAACAATTCATGTCAGATCAAAGATGAAAAAACCTATGTACAGGTGGTGTTGAATTAAGTCAAGTTCTCAGGCTTGTCTTCCAGCGATAAAACTCGTTACAAATATTTATCAACTGCATTCATGTGCCAGCACACGCATCGTTTATAGATTTGCGTGGCATTGAGACTCGGTTTTTATTACACTTGAGTCAAGTGGCGATTTTCACACATTACGTTCGATATATTGTTCGCAGAAGTGCAGGCATGCGATTAGTAATACGAGAACCAAAGAAGCTTGCTCGGTATGCAGTGGTAGGTATAAGGTACATGATAAATGAAATGCAAATTGAAAATACATCCGTCTGAATTTCCCATATCTTATCGTTAATCAGTATGGATCAGTCCCGACCATTCGACAGAGCGATTCGTTAAAACATATAACTGACGGGGGATTATGGAGCTTTAAACAACATCTGGATTTGGTAGTACCTAGAAGCTGAAAAAATCTAATCCAATTCCGACATTCTCAATCAAGGTTACAGTATTCCGTGAATTTGGCTTGTTTAGAAGTTTCAATTGAAGATGGGAAAATATTTTCCGTCAAGCCAGTCAGAATAACAACCGAGTCTGTCGTAGTTTAGTCTTAGTTTTGCCCTGTGAGCACAAGGATGTGGTCTATCACAGAGGACCTTTTTTTCGACAGGCAAAAAGTCCTCAAGAGTCAAACAATCCCGTGATTTATTTTTAAAATTATTGAAACGTATAACGTACTATATTTGTTTTCTGAAAGAGGATGTGGAATCTGAGGAATTGCATTGGCTTGTCTCGTATTCCAAAGCCTAGAAAGACTATAAAACTTTTTATTCGTTTGAAATTCACGATCAGTGGTTTATTTTCTCACATTTTACAACATCCAGATTTTATACTTCACTTCGAAGGAGAGCTACACAGATTATTTAACAAAAATCGCGAAGTGATTTTCGCCATGGTACAGAGAAATTTGAATTAAGAAACTCAATATCTGTAATGCAAGGAGCATTTCGATTAAATCCCAAATATCGATGGTCTGAAAGGCACCTTGCACCACAAATTTCAAGCTCTTAGTTTGAACTCTTTCAACTCATTTGTGGATATAACTTGAAAAGATTGACGAGACTTTTTTTCAATCAATTCATACTTAGATTCATGGTACGAGATATTTTACAGTACCTATTAGTAAAGTAATCTGTATAACCATTACCTAATCTATCTATGAAGTTAATGATGTTAAAATATGTTCTCGAATGTTCTCAATTTGTTAAAAGCATGGAATGAAATCATGAAATGAATTTCGCACTTAAAGTATAATAATTGCTATAATGAAGAGAAAATCTAAACCACCATAACTGACTTGAGTTTTATTCTTGTCAAAGATGATTGTTGATCAGCCTGAGTCTAGGAGATTCCTCCGCAACGGTAGACAAACATTTGTTGCACAAACTATCACTTGGAAAGATAAGGTCTGGACAATCTATGAATGCCGAAGAAGTGAACAAACTGAAGTCGCGGTGAAGCTCGCACTTGAAGCAAAGAGCGTGAACTGAGGTTCGCGGATGGCTCGGAGGCCCAGTAGAGCCTTTATATCGACTTGACGAATGGCCTAAACTTTACAGAAAATCGCGTAGCACGTGGGGCTGTCATTGCTATCAGCAGTGTTTCAACTTGCCCAGAGAGTAGACCGCAGTTTATCTACAAATCAACTATCAAGTAGAAACAGTCTCGAAGAGCGCGAGGCTACTCTTGAAGAAATAAGAAAATTTCTACAAGTTTTTAACATGTTATTTAATACGTAGACAATGCGCAGCAAATAATTCGCGTCTCAATGTCAAATACGTTATCTTTTTCGTGAGAATAATCTGGTATTATCAATTGCAATTGCATCGGTTGTGTAGAGTTGGGTATTATGTATGTATTCAATGATGAAGTTCAATGATTTTTGCCTTACTTTGATTATTTGTATTTTCATTGAACGAATTAATTATTCCTCGACAATACGTGGTTGTTAAAAATTGCTGAAAAACTATAGATAATATCTACGCCATTTCGAAATCTCTATAGATTTAATCGCTTCGCGGAAAATCTTGATGTACAAAAAATCACGAGAATAAAAAATGCCTCGAATTCGTAGGTAAATTTAAACTCTGTTTACCTATTTTTGGATTTTTCTCAAAATTCTCAAAATTCGAAATGGTTTATATATTGATCATTACCGTTGGTCAATGATTACGTAAATATGTAAATGAAAACTAAATATCATTAAATATTTGAACTACGATAATCGACATTAGTACATTATTCGAAGGAATCTGCCTTACTCTTGTGTCTTGTCTCATTATGATGGTAAGTTCGGTATAATTTCTAGCTCCGTTCAACATCGTGCATTAACAGCTGTGGATATGAGACATTCACTGTATCTAAGAGTTACCAAGAGCGATATAATATGATAGTTTAATTACCCAAGCTTCGTCGATAACTTTATTGGATTTAAAGTAATTTACTAATCTTTATATTTTGTTGACAGGCGAACTGATAAGGAACATCGTTTTCTCTTGTCTAGTTACTCAATCTTGCTCGATTTACGATAATAGTATGATAGCACTTGTATCTTGCAATGAGAAAGTCAAAGGTACGAGAACAAGATTTCATAAGAATTAATTGACGAGGTGTATTTTCTGAATAATGTATTGTATTCGATTATACAACTGATCGATTCAATTTAACGGGGCAATGCATTGAGAATGGATTATTTGTGAAAATCTAAGAGCAAATATGTCCCTTACGGAAAATCCGAAGGACTGACAATTTTTTATTTTGAGATCGGTCGATTTTCTATTTTTTTTTTTTTACAAAAATCCATGCGGGGTCTGTTCTTTATGATCGTTAATAGGAAGAATGATTCGACTTTTATGACACCGAAGTTGACATTCTGGCCTTTCAATTTACGTATTCACCATTGTTTTCAATGACCTTACGTTTCTAGTAAGCTGTAAGTTATAGAAGTCCTAGTCAATACATTTGTTATAGCATGCAGTGCCTCCATACCGCGCGATCATTGAAAATAATCGGATATGATACTGATAGTAAAATAAACAAATAAAAAGGATCATACGACAGTATCAGTCGTCGCAAGATTAGCCAGAATTCTGTGAAGCTGACTTATTGTTAGATATTAACGCAGTGGCGGGAAATTACAAATGGGCGTCTTAAGGGGTAAAATGGGCCGCCTAAAATATCTAAGTTTCAAGTTAAAAAAACTAAAGATATAAGCTTTTTTTTTTTTAAGGGGCCCATTTTGCCCCCCCTCCTTAAATTAATAGTTGCATTCGAGTACCTGACGTGCAATGGAAAATTTATATCAGAGGTGAAACTGCTCCTCAATAATCTTAAGTACCTACAACTGCAGATTGCTGAGCAGCGAAATTATGATGTTCGCTGATTTGATAATAGGCGATAATCAGATAAGCGATTAACGTTATCTGAATACTACTTCAATTTTTTTATTCCATTGCAAGCAAGCAGGCGAATAGGTTGGAAAATCCATCGATTTGGTTTGGCGTGTCTTTCGTCGGGCAAATCGTTGCTAGTTGTGATCATGCAAAACTGATTAAGTTTTTCGATACATTCGTTTACAGTGATTAAACATTTTCTGGTTTAGAAGAAGCCGTCGAAGGATCCAGCCGATAAGTGAGGCAATTTTTATCTCAAGTTCTCAGATTGTTGTTGGCTGATCACGAAAAGATTAAGAGATTTTTTGACTTCACCAAATGAATTGATTATATCAGTGAAAATGAGCAATTAATTAGCTACAGGTTTTATTCACACCTCCGAGACCGTACATCTGAACAAAATCTTAACTGTAAATTTTTGCATGTGCAACCTTTCTTCCTAAGAAATAACGCTATTGTTTTATAATTTTTCGAAAAAACCATTGGAAAATCTCCAGTTTCGAGACGTTCTTCTTTCATACTGGTTATGATTCGTTATTTAATCAATTTTTTTCCACATTTTTAGCTCGGAAAGGATGGAGAACCGGCAAGTTTGGGTCAGGGACCCAGAGGAGGGTTTTATCATAGGGAAATTTATCGATGTAGTCGATGGCAATGCCCTGATTGAACCTTTGGACGTAAAGTTCTCTTCGCGAACATGTTCTTTGCACGAGGTTTACCCAGTTGAGGAACATAGCACGGATGTTGAGGACAATTGTAGATATTTGAGTATCTTAAATTACTGTATCAAGAGGATGAGGTGATTAATAAATCTCGTCATGTGGTTTTACAGGTTCTTTAATGTACCTCAACGAGGCAACACTACTGAACAACATTCGCACGCGATACTTCAAGGATAAAATATACGTGAGTTGCATAGCAGCGCATTCGTTATCTTCTAGTGCATTTACTATATAAAAATCTAGATTTGATATTTCTTTCAATCTTTCCACTAGAATAACTGCTAATATCAATAATTCGCGTATCTAATCTCAGGCTAGAAATTTGTTACCAAAATGGAATATTAGTTTTGATTCATCATTCAATCATCGAATTAATTGTACCCTTTATAACCTTCGCATTCGAATAAAAAATTCTCGTTTCAGTCATACGTTGCAAATATTCTCATCGCTGTGAATCCGTACCATGAAATGAACGATCTCTACTCGTCTGAAGTCCTAAGATCTTACCGAGGAAAATCTATTGGCAAAGCTCCACCCCACGTTTTTGCTATTGGTAAAAGAAAAAATCTTTCATATTTATTTCTTTCGAAAATGAATCGTGAAGACTTCTTCATAAATTTGAATGATTTACTCTGTTTAGCCGACAAAGCCTTCAGGGATATGAAAGTCCATAAACAGTCTCAAAGCATTATTGTATCCGGCGAATCCGGGGCAGGGAAAACTGAATCTACGAAATACTTGCTCCGTTATTTGTGTGATCTTTGGGGTTCTACCGCAGGTCCAATAGAACAGAAAATTCTCGACGGTAGGTCGATCGCTAGATTTATAAAACCAGAAAGAAATTGATGAGTAGATGGACGAAAACTCTTCTTATTATCATTTTCGTTCAACTGATTGAATGAAAATTATACAATTAACAGCCAACCCCGTCCTGGAAGCCTTCGGAAATGCAAAGACGAAGCGTAACAACAACAGTTCACGTTTTGGAAAATTTATGGAAGTTCATTTCGACGCAAAGTGTCAAGTTGTCGGCGGTTACATTTCCCATTACCTCCTAGAAAAGTCGCGAGTTTGTCTACAAAGTTCTGAAGAAAGGAATTACCACATTTTCTACTTGATGTGTGCCGGTGCGCCTGCCGATCTCAGAGAAAAACTCGGCATAACTAAATCCGAGGATTTTCATTACCTGAAAAATGGATGCAGCCAATATTTTTGCAACTCTTCGTCGGAGAAGAAATTAGACAATATTCAGAAAAACAGTGGTCAAGTCAGCAAGGGCAGTCTGAAAGATCCGGTCTTAGATGATGTTGAAGGATTTAACGTAATAGATCAGGTACGGTACACTGTTTTCTTCATAAATGTTGTCGAATACAAGAAAAAAGGTCATGTACCAATGAATTAATTACAGCCTATAGGGCAGAGTCATTTATCGATCATATTATCTAGACATTGTACAGCGCGTAGCTTTTGAGTGTAATTCTGATGAAATAACGGCGATTAATATTTTGTTGTTTTAAACGCTCCATGAATTTTTATCGTTATCCTCGATTGGAAAATAGGCTTTAACTAGACTTGGCCTTGCCGATGACGAACGAATGGAGATTTACACTATGGTAGCCGCAGTTCTTCACCTTGGTAATATCACATTTGAAGATAATCCCGAAGACACGAAGGGTGGATCGAGGATCACGGCTGATTCTGAAAAATCGGTCGTCACGACTGCAACTCTTCTAGGTGTCGATGCTGACGAATTAAGACAGGCTCTAGTCTCTAAAGTCATGCAGACCAGCCGCGGTGGTATCAAAGGAACGGTGATCATGTGAGTTTTGAAAAGGAACTTTATTCGAGTTTTGCAAAATTTGAAAAATTGATAATCTCTTTTAATTCAGAGGCGATCGATTCTAGCTGTTCATTATCAACTTCTCGTTCTTCTTCAGGGTACCTCTCAAGGTTTACGAAGCATGCAGTGGCCGTGATGCACTTGCCAAAGCAATTTACAGTAAACTGTTTGATTACATAGTTGGACGCATAAATCAGAGCATTCCGTTCAAAGCTTCCAGCTACTACATTGGGGTACTTGATATCGCTGGATTCGGTGAGTTTCCTAAGAGTCAAATGAAGCGAGTTGGTCACTAAACGTGCCGGTATGACTAAATGAATTCTATATCACTTTTCAGAATACTATCGTACCAATAGCTTCGAACAATTTTGTATAAACTATTGCAACGAGAAACTTCAGCAGTTTTTCAACGAAAAAGTTCTCAAGTTTGAACAAGATCTCTATGCTAGAGAAGCGCTTAATGTACCAAATATTCCCTACTTCGATAATCAGGATTGTATCGGTGAGATATAATAATAAACAACCTAACCCTTAATTTTTTTTTTCTTTATCAATCAATCATGTTTCAATTTTTATCTATATATTTTCTTAACTCACATTCCAAACTTCATAGATCTCATCGAAGGGAAGACAAATGGCATCTTCAGTCTTCTCGACGAAGAATCTAAACTCCCAAAGTATAGTTCTGCTCATTTTACAAACGAAGTACACAGAGTGTGGGCCGGTCATTTCAGAATCACGCTGCCTCGCACTTCGCGACTCAAAGCGCACAGAGAACTTAGAGACGACGAGGGATTCGTTATCAGACATTATGCTGGCGGCGTGTGTTATCAAACGGTAAATAGGTAAATTTTAATTGGGTCAGCATGTTCTCAAGATTTTGAACAACTTTCTTTCAATACGAAAATTCATTACTCATTTTGATATTGTCATGTGCATTTCTTTTCGCAATTCAATTCGTTCATTAATTTCCAAGCCTATGATCTATCTTTCAGAATAAATTTATTGAGAAAAACAATGACGCACTTCACGCATCGTTGGAAGGATTGATCCAAGGGAGTAGCAATTCCTTCCTGAAGACAAATTTTGCCAATAACACATACTCGAAGGGAAAACTGACTTTCATCAGTGTTGGAAGTAAATTTCAGACTCAACTGAGCGAGTTATTGGAGAAATTGAAAAACAACGTGGGTGTCATCCTTATATATACATATTCAATTCCACACGAGTGGGAGAAATAATTTTCATTTTAATTTATTCTGTTTGATTTAGGGAACGAATTTTATCCGTTGTTTAAAACCAAATAACGAAATGATGGACCGCAAATTTGATGGTAACAGTATTCTTGGACAGTTACGATGCTCCGGAATGATTTCTGTGCTGGAACTAATGGAGCACGGATATCCAAGCAGAGTAACATTCCAGGAGCTTTATAGCATGTGCAAATCTTACATGCCTCCAGAATTTTCTGAATTGGATCCAAGACCATTCTGCGAGGTTCTTTGAATGATAAATTATTCTGAATTCTTATTTTCGTTTCCTTAATTTGAAACCTCTAAAAATTGGAATCATTTTTTCTAGGCGCTTCTGCACAGCTTGAGGTTCAACATCAAGAATTTCAAATTCGGTGTAACAATGATATTTTTCAAGCCTGGAAAATTTGCAGAGTTTGACAACGTGATGAATGCAGATAATTCGTGGCTTATCAAATGGCGATGGATGAAGTCCCAGTTCTGCGCTCTTTCTGTTATCAAATGTGAGTAACTTGGGTTGAAATATGAAAGAACGTTCATCCCAGGGTGACAAAGCTGGACAATTGCTCGATACCAATTTTTATTCCCAGTGAAGAATAAGATACTTTATCGACGACATCATCTAATCGTTATCCAAAAAAACGTCCGAATGTATCTTGCCAAAAAACAACACCAGCCCAGAATTCAAGGAGATAGAAAAATAAGAATCTTAATCAAGCAGCTAGCTGGCATGGAGCAAACTGCTATTGAGCTCGAAACGTCGCAGGACAGCAGCTTGAATGATATTAAGAAATTAAACGCCGAGCTAGAAGCCGCCAGATTGAAAATCAAGGTATGACTTAAAAAAATTAACCATCTTCTGCAGCTAGATTTCAAAAACGTATGACTGCAGTGATAAAAGTTTGCATTTCCTCACAGCTTGAGCCAAACATCAAAAAGCATGAAATTAACAATATCATCGTGCACCTTACTAGCCTGATGGTCAAGCAAATGAGAGAATTGCAAGAGGCGTTAAAGAAGCACAATAGCGCTAAAGAAGAGGAAAAACTGCGGAAAATTCAGGAGGCTATGGAGATTGAAAAAAGGAGGAAAGAGGAAGAGGAGGCAAGGATACGAGAAGAGGAAGAAAACAGAAGGAAGAGAGCCGAGATTGAGGCACGAAGAAAAGCTGAAGAGGAAGAGAGGAAGAGGCAAGAGGCAGAAAACGAAAAGGCAGCTGCTGCCATCCAGGTAAAATGCGAATAATTTGTAAAAATGTTACTCCCATTATCATAATTTCACAGTTCAACCGAAGTGCAATTGAATTCCATGTATAATGATGTGACAATGATTGGTCATTTGTTTCAACTTTTTTCTCTCAGGCTCAACTTGACAAGGAACTGATGGCGGAAAGTCGATACCTTGAACAACTTGAACAGGAGAGAAGAGACCACGAATTGGCTGTCAGATTAGCCCAGGAATCTAATGGTCAAGTAGAAGGTTCTCCGCCACCTATAAGAAGGTAAGTTACAAGCGTTTATCCAAAAATCAGGCAGTGAATTTGAATCAAAAATTTTTATTCATAGCGACGAAAAATCTAATTTTTACTGTGCTCATATTAAAATAGTTAATATTCTAACATTCCGTACTGACTAGAAAGTTTTCAATCCTGGAGACTATTTAACAACGCAACGACTATTCAGTGCAAAAATTTCTCCTTTAAAATCGAAATGTGTAACTGCATTCCTTGGATGAGTAATAATCACCTGGCTAATTTCAATTTGTTTCTGTTTCTGTACGAGGAAACAATTCACAGGTATCAATAACGAGTGCTCTTGTATTTCTTGAAGGCACCCACTCTGCCTCTGCCTTCTTATCACTTCCACTTCGTATTGATAGCAAAATTTTCTACTCGCAGATCGGAGCAGGTCCGAAGCCACCAGGCAGCTATGAGTAACAAAAAGTACGATCTTTCCAAGTGGACGTACTCAGAGTTACGTGACACGATTAACACGTCCTGTGACATCGGATTGCTGGAGGTTCGTAACAGTTCTTCGTGTTTCAACAAACCGACTAAACTTTTCCCGAAATTTGAGTTTCTATTTGTGTAAATTACGCCCTACTTCTCTTATAAAAATTCTAATTCTTCGATTCTCAAAAACGATCTTGTCTTGTAGGCCTGTCGTCATGAATTCCATCGCAGGCTGAAGGTCTATCACGCTTGGAAGGCACGAAATCGCAAACGTACAACGATGGACGACAACGAAAGAGCCCCCAAGGCGATAATGGATGCTGCCGCAAGGGCTCCGCGAATTCCGATGAAACAGTCGATCATCGAATCATCTCAGAGATTTTTCCGCATTCCTTTTGTCAGACCGCCGGCTTCCGGGCAACCGGAAAATCCGTATAATGCTGGCAAACGTGGATGGTGGTACGCGCACTTTGACGGACAATATGTAGCCAGGCAAATGGAACTCCACCCCGACAAGCCTCCGATTCTCCTAGTTGCTGGTACGTTTTTGCCATTTTTATTCACCTCTTATGTAGCATTTCCCTATCAGGTAACAGAAAACACGAAAAGAACGTCCGAAGATCTTGGAAGCCTGAAATTAATTAGCCTCGAATTGCGCAGGTGTCGACGACATGCAGATGTGCGAATTGAGCCTCGACGAGACAGGCTTGACGCGTAAACGGGGTGCCGAAATACTCGAGCACGAGTTCAATAAGGAATGGGAACGAAATGGGGGAAAACCATACACGGTGCCAAGTGACCGTGCCAAGTGATCCTCGAAGTAGGTGCCTTCTAGAAAACGAAGAATCAACTATCGAGATACTCGTATAATTAAAGTCCTTCCTTCGCGCCTGCCATTTCCCAAGGAAGCAAATTACAACCAATTCCAAATCCCCAATGATTTCGCCGTTAGCGATTCATGTAATTACAATTAAAATATCCATAATTATGATAATATTAATAAAAATAATAATAACTATCGTCAGTATCAATACTGATAACCATTACATCAATGTTAATAGATGAATGAGAACGGTACAGAATTCGGTGACTCCCATAATGATGTATTCATATCTTATTCCGTCAGGATCATCGAATTTTAGCTAATTCATCGTGTCTGAGATTTTACTCGCAAGCATATCCAGAAAATCAAGGGAAGATCGTTTGTTAGTTTCGTCAAAAAATATCTCCTGCATAATTTTGTCTTATTCATAACTTGGATATACTTGTGCAGTATCCCTCTTAGACGAAAAACAAGCCATTAATTACGATCGAGGGGCCGTCCACTCAAGTATCGATTCTCAATGAATGGCTGATTCGTATTGAATCCTGATTCCGGAATCAGAAAAGTGAGGAATCGGATTCCGACTGAAAAAAATGCAATCGATTCATTTTCACCGTTGTGCGCACTCGACAGCGCGAGGATGACTGATTTCAGTTGATTCCGGCTGATTCCGAATCAGTTTTTCATGATCATGCATTGAGTTCATGTGTAATGAATAAAAAACGAGAGCTCGCCTAAGACTGAAACAAAAGTAATACCGCCGCCTCGCCCGGGCCCGACGTGAGAATATCAGACCAGGAATCTCCCGACGCGAAACTGGCAGACCGGAAATCTCGCGACGCCAAACTGGCAGACCGGAAATCTCGCGACGCGAAACTGGCAGACCGGAAATCTCGCGACGCCAAACTGGCAGACCGGAAATCTCGCGACGCGAAACTGGCAGACCGGAAATCGCGAAACTAGCAAATTGGAAATCTCGCGACGCGAAACTGGCAGACCGGAAATCTCGCGACGCCAAACTGGCAGACCGGAAATCGCGAAACTAGCGAATTGGAAATCTCGCGACGCGAAACTAGCAGACTTGAAATCTGAGATCGTGAGAATATCAGACCAGAAATCTCCAGACGCGAAACTGGCAGACCGGAAATCTCGCGACGCGAAACTAGCAAATTGGAAATCTCGCGACGCGAAACTAGCAGACTTGAAATCTGAGATCGTGAGAATATCAGACCAGAAATCTCCAGACGCGAAACTGGCAGACCGGAAATCTCGCGACGCGAAACTGGCAGACCGGAAATCTCGCGACGCGAAACTAGCAAATTGGAAATCTCGCGACGCGAAACTGGCAGACCGGAAATCTCGCGACGCCAAACTGGCAGACCGGAAATCTCGCGACGCGAAACTGGCAGACCGGAAATCTCGCGACGCCAAACTGGCAGACCGGAAATCGCGAAACTAGCAAATTGGAAATCTCGCGACGCGAAACTAGCAGACTTGAAATCTGAGATCGTGAGAATATCAGACCAGAAATCTCCAGACGCGAAACTGGCAGACCGGAAATCTCGCGACGCGAAACTAGCAAATTGGAAATCTCGCGACGCGAAACTAGCAAATTGGAAATCTCGCGACGCGAAACTGGCAGACCGGAAATCTCGCGACGCGAAACTGGCAGACCGGAAATCGCGAAACTAGCAAATTGGAAATCTCGCGACGCGAAACTAGCAGACTTGAAATCTGAGATCGTGAGAATATCAGACCAGAAATCTCCAGACGCGAAACTGGCAGACCGGAAATCGCGAAACTAGCAAATTGGAAATCTCGCGACGCGAAACTGGCAGACCGGAAATCTCGCGACGCGAAACTGGCAGACCGGAAATCTCGCGACGCGAAACTGGCAGACCGGAAATCGTGAAACTAGCAAATTGGAAATCTCGCGACGCGAAACTAGCAGACTTGAAATCTGAGATCGTGAGAATATCAGATCAGAAATCTCCAGACGCGAAACTGGCAGACCGGAAATCTCGCGACGCGAAACTGGCAGACCGGAAATCGCGAGACTAGCAAATTGGAAATCTCGCGACGCGAAACTAGCAGACTTGAAATCCGAGATCGTGAGAATATCAGACCAGAAATCTCCAGACGCGAAACTGGCAGACCGGAAATCTCGCGACGCGAAACTGGCAGACCGGAAATCTCGCGACGCGAAACTAGCAAATTGGAAATCTCGCGACGCGAAACTAGCAAATTGGAAATCTCGCGACGCGAAACTGGCAGACCGGAAATCTCGCGACGCGAAACTGGCAGACCGGAAATCTCGCGACGCGAAACTGGCAGACCGGAAATCTCGCGACGCGGCAGATTCCAACTGATTCCGACTCAGTAAGACTCTGAATCTCTCAGGCTCGCTCCAAACTTGCCCAAAACGACAGCGAGCCATGGTGATTCTCGATGATTCTCTGTGATTCTTTCAAATCATACCGACTCATGTGATTTCTAAACCTTTGCAACATTTTGCCGGATCTTGTTGATTTTGAACATGATTTTTTTAAACCTTTCGATTCTGAATCGATGGGAACAATAGAAAATCATTGATTCCTTGAGTGGATGGCCCCTCGATTACGATCGAATAATGGAGCTTGTGCTTATAGAAAAACAAAATAACTGATGTGCTTCGAGAAGCAGAGTGGTTCGTATGGTTTATTTATTGATTATTTCCAATGGCCAATGAACATGTCAATATGAACAAAAAAAAAAAAATTAGTATTGAATATTCAAACTACGGATATATTCGACATTCGTATTTCTTCAAGAACTCTGCTTTACTGACTTCTCCTTCTACGATGGTAAGATCGGTATTATTTCCAGTCACTTTCTAACATCAAGCGTCAACAGCTGTGGATACAAGAAATCCACTACGTCGACAAGTTACCTAGAGCGATATAATACGTGAGTTTAATTACTAGTTTCGTTGATAATTTCATAAAATTTTAAACAATCAATTAATTATTGTGACCGTCGATGGACTGATACAAAACATAGTTTTGCCCTCGTACAATGATTATAGTTACTCGATCTACGGTCACGATGATAATCACTGTATCTTACAATGATAAAAGTGAAGAAAAGATAAGAACAAGATCTTCTTGAATTGAAGAATTCAAATAGCAATAAGCGTTTCTTATTATTTATCTATTTTTTTTTTTTCAATCTCCTTAATTCTGAGTGATCCATTACTGTATTTACTACACCTTCGTGTATAACTAGTACCTCGATAAGGAAGAGTAAGATATCTACGATTCTGCTTTCTCTCGGTGAATGGTATAAAAAAGGTGCCTACAGCGACCCAGTATTCGCCTACTTTTATATATGTATATGGGATAAATCTTGTCTAAGTTTAGGCAAAAGTCTGAAAGATTGTTCTGTTCAATATTTCCGTGCAATTTCGAAGTTTTTTTCCTCCAATTTTATCCCTCGGAGAAAGAATTTTCTCAAGTTTATGAAAACGCTTCTTATAACCGCTACTTCATCCCATTCTATCCGCGATTGCATAAGCCGCGCGACATTTAGCGGTTCAGATTTATTCCTTGAAGGTATGAATTTTTCATACAGCTAGACAAACGTAAAGAGAAGAGAATGTCCTGTCCTAGTAAACGTCGGGATTATAGGCGTGTGCAGAACCTGAAGAATCGTAACTTCTGCATTTTATCGACCATATTACGGGCATCGAAATTACTGGTATCGATGCCAACCTCGACAGGCGATGGAGTCGTGTCTTATTGTTATAGCCCAGAGGTTAATTGGCGAAGCAATTCCAGGCTGACTGCAGGAATCTCGTTTTCTCATTTCCTGAAGCATTTTATAACTGCGTTACGTCAAATATATACATTATGCGAAAGACACTGCGCAAATAGGCATTAAGTGTTCAATTTCTCGGACTTTGTCGATGGCGTGTAACGTCTAAAGCAGAAACAGGCGAACTACTTCTAACTACTGTAACCAGGCCCTACCCAAGGGAATATTAGCTAACGATAAGTGGTAGCGAGGAGGTAGACGACTTTAAGAGGCATTAGAGCGCCTATAAAGAAGTCCTCAAGCCACTGGATTCTCCAAGTTTTCTTTAAACGTACGACAACGTTCATTCGCTCGCTAAACCTTCTGTGTCCCACCGTACAACCATGTTTCGAGTTAGTGAAACACATTTTTTCGCATAATTTTGAAAATCGGAAAAACCCTTTCACCGTTTTATAAATTATCATTTTATTTTCACCCCCGAAAATTTGTGCTTTCACTTTAATTTTTGCCAAAATTGGAAAGCAATGACTTGGGTTTAGGGTATAAAAATTATAATTCATATTCATCAATTATCCTTTCGATTTCAGATCATTTTAATGACTTTGGCTTCTCAGGCTTTGGCTGGTTCTTCTTTTTCCCAAGGCCACATAAAGTACAGTGATGCCAGTGGTTCGTAGTACACTTAAATCTCTTTAGAATGATCCGTGGCTTCATCTAACGAAACTTTCATAACGTTGGCGATGAATTTTGTTGCAGGAACCAAAGTCGACTGGAAATTATACGCACCGTATTCCCAGTTTAAGTCTCAATTGCAAGAGCATCAACGAAGAGACAGTGCGAAAGAGCTGCCTCAACAATCCCGCATAATGCAACCTGCAATTCAAACTCCTGTAGGAGTTGAATCTAAGAGTCTGGAGCCGCGATACAAACCTTTCTCCCAAGTCCCGCAACATTTGAAACAACTTCTTACCCAGTCATACGAATCTCAGACACCTTATGTTGATCCTGAAGCCTTTTTACACGAAATTCCTCAGCTTTCATTCGGGCAAGTTATTCCTCCTAAGTCTCAGCCGATGGAGTATGAATCAAGGACTCAATCGACCATCATAAGGGCTCAGGGTCGGCGAGAGGAACAGCAAGAACAACAGAAACAGATTTATGGGGAAAGCGAAGAAGAGGTTCAACAGGGAAGAAATCAGGCCCCGATTCCACTCATCTCCCATCGCCAGTCATTCACCTTTGACAAAAGCGTACCACTTGAAATTCAACAGCTGTTACAGTACCAGGCGCAGATCCCTTACAACGTTATTGCAAACCGCATAGTTTACAAACCTAAAACACCGTTCGTACCTGAACCATTGCTCGAAGATGAAGTCGGCCCTTATAAATATCGCAGTAGAGTTTATTACGCTGTTCAAAACGACGCGAGGACCAACAAGGACCAAGAAGATCCTGTCGCAAAGGACCGCAAACATGAATGAATTTATTTAACTCGATATTCGATACGTTAGATATTATATTAATTATGCTTTGAAATATATTGATTCAAAGGATAGTGTAATGCGAAGAAAAATGTGTTAACGGTATTTATACCTATTTTTACATTGCTAGTAAATTCAGGTATTTTTTTTCTTTTTTTCAAACTACAAACTCGATTTTTCTCCCAGTTCTGTTACCCACTTAGAATTAATTTCCTAGAGTTTTATAATTGTGACCTGTAAGCAATCTTACGTGGATGGAATATTATGCGAGGTACGCCCCATGTGGTGCTCACTGATCGTCGTAGATTTCACCGCGGGATTGGATAGCGCTTTTCTCCGGATCAGGAAAGTGGTTTGATACAGGTAACTTATAGTTAGTTTCCTGATCTTCGAGGTTGACGCAACGTTCTTACATTCGGAAACGTAACGCAGGTAGTCACATCAGAAAGCTGTAGCAAACTTATCAAGTAGTAAAACAGGCTCGAATCTTTCACTCTGCAAGTTTTCCATTGGACACCGGGACAAATACGATTTACTAATATTTACATACCCAAATGGCAAACGATCAGTCAATGACTTTATCTGTTTCAATATTCCGAATCAAGCCACGTACGTATACGGACATCAGGAATACTTCGTTACGTAAATTTACTAATTAAGAATTCATGTACTAATCTTCGTTCAAATTCATTAAACAATTTATACTAATTTTTATGTAGTTATATTCAACCTCGTATCTACAATCGTAATAGTGCCAAAAATTGGTTCAACTCTGTGATTACAGACTTAGCCATTTTTATGAAGGTTGTAGACGGAATATCTCGGACTTTTAGCTTCTAAAACTTGTAGTAAGAGTCTTTTTCTCAAAGTAGTGCACTTTCCCAGGTTCGTGTCCAGAACTATGTATGTCTTAGATAAAACAGCCCATACGATATGATATATGTGGCTCTATTCGGCTATTTTTGAATCATTGTTTGTCAAATTTCATTTTTGACCCAAAATCGAACATATCTCTTGAACTATTGGAAATCTACACACCGCACGACGAGGTGCTTTTTGCTGGAAGATAAGAGACCTGTGCATTAGATCCGACGCTGTTTATAGCTATGAGGTCTAATTTAAAAGTTCAAATCTACTGAACCATGTCACGGAGCCTGGAGGTGGTTTGTGGTAACCCTCGGCTATAAAATCACTGGGGGTATCGCGCGGCCTTCTCAGATCAGCTCCACCCTCGACTCCATCGACGTGGGCCCGTCACCATGATTAGATTACATGTAAGTACCCCGCTGACGATTGAGCAATACTTTAAAAATTAGAAAACCAGTGATTACTCTCATACCTGCTTGAAAGGAACAGTTAAAGGTCTCTCCAAACTCTGTAAGAATCGATCTCGATATATTTTAACTGAAAAAACCTCCAATCTAAGCATTTTATTCATTTTTCAACCTTCTGTTCAATTATCAAATTATACAGCTGTCACAAAACTCAGTAGTAGATTTTTTTCAACTATCTTGAAGCAAGAAAGGCGATCATTTTCAATAAATAATCAAAAATATTTCAAACAATCACGAGAGTAACAGTAAGGAACAGATTTACTCATGGCCAGACTCCTGATAGATACGACGAAAATTTGGAGGGAGAATATAGTAATTAATATTTTGTTAATTGCATGTTTTGAATTAATAAGACTATTTAACTGTGATCATTTTTGAGGGTAGTGTTTCGCGAATTCGAATAAGTTTTGAAGGTAGGTACTTGCCAAAAATTTGTTCGGTATTAGCGAGTGAATTGGAATAAATTATTCGAGGCAGACTTAAGTTACGTGCGTGATCTACATATTGTAATATATCCGGAGAGTTTGACGTTTCATGTACCTATTAATTTGCAATACAGGTTCTGCGACTTTTGCGGTAAAGTCGGTGAATTTTTGAGTCAAACCCGCGACTAGGAAACGTTGCTGCAAAGTAAATGAGTGCCTACATGCATATAGGTAGTTATTTCACTTTCTATTAGAGCGCAGGAGTTCTACTTACGTTCAACTGCACGAATGTTGCTCCTGCAATATCAGGATCTAGAATTTACACAAATATAGCTCACTTACCTTTCGCCTGCGTACCTAAAGTATCTTACGTATCGTTTCGCCAATAGAAAGGTCTGCGCTATTTATTTATCTACCGTAACAGCTCAATCAAACAAGCAAAAGTTTATTAATTGGGGTGTACTTAAACATAGAAGACATTCATATTCATACACCCAACCTTTCTTTTTCAGATACTGATCTTATCCGCGATTCCAATATGCCTTTCCCAATTTTCCATTCAAGGCCCAAGTGACGGGAATCGCGCTGCTCAAAGTCTTAGGTACAGTGAGGAAAAGGGAATCGAGTACAGTGATCAGGGAGGTGAGAATAATGAACGGGAAGAGAACCCGAATGCAAGAATATCGATGCTGAATAAATTGATAGCCAAAGTTTAGAATACTTTCGAAAAATTCTACGTTTTATCAATCTTCAAGTGATCTTTCGTAATGTTTTAGACTCGCAGGGAACGGGAGACTTCTCTATCCAGGGTGCTACAGACGGAAACAGTAACTTCCACATCCAAGGTGCTTCGGATGGAAATGCTGACTTCCAGATTCAAGGTGCATCAGATGGGAACAGTAATTTTCAAATACAAGGAGCGACGGACGGAAATTCGGACTTCAAAATCCAGGGCGCAACGGACGGCAATGTTAACTACCAAACTCAAGGTGCGACTGCTGGGAATTATCAATCCTCGATTCAAGGCCCCTACGATGCTAACCAAGGAGGTCAAAGATCACTGCAATATAATGATCCAAACGGTGAGCAAATTGAAAAAATGATGATGTCTTTCCCTGAAATATGCACATGACTCCGTATAATTTTTAATCGTTTTGATTTGATTTCTCCAGGCTTCAAACTCAACTGGAGATCCTATGCTCATGGTCAGCTCTCGCCACAACCTCCTCAGCAGCAACAACAGTATCAACAACGTCAACAGCATCAACCTGAGCCTGCGTACACTCCGAGACAGGAAGAAGCCCAATATGCACCGGAACCAGCGCCTCGGCCAGCACCCCGGCCAACACCTCAGAGAGCACCCCAGCCAGCACCTCAACACACTGATGGAAGTGGGGAGCAAGTTCCAGTTCAACAACCGATCAGTTATAGACCCTTCGACAACGCGCCGGCCCAGATAAAACAGCTGCTTCAATTTCAATCGCAGATTCCTTATTTGAATGCCATTCCGGTACATTTGAGGTATTTTGACTCATTGTCGTCGTTATTAGATTTCGAAGGGCGATTATTTGCCGTGAATACCTTTGCTTGGAATCTTTAATATCTTGTTGGTTTTGACTTGATTTTTAGGTACGACAGTCTGCAGACTGCTGCTCAACCCCAGGCACAACCACAGCATGGGCAAACACCGCAAGAGGAACCTCAGAGAGCTGCACCACCTCCAAAGTATCGTCAAAGGCCACGGGGTCATCCGAGATCCAAACGACAGGCACAACCACACCAAGGACAACAGCAGCAATCGCAACAACCTCAACAGCAATATAGAAGAATTCCGCAACCGGCTCCTGAAACTTTGCCTCAATACTCGCCGAATGTTCCATCGAATATTAAACAACTACTACAGTTTCAGTCGCAGATTCCGTACCTCAGTGTAGTTCCAGAGAAGTTTAGGTAAAATTGGTTACTTTTGTCCTCTCGAAGGCAAAATTCTGAATTTTTGTTTCTGGATTTGCAGATACAATCTAGAGAGCGCTCCCTCCCCTGTTCAGCCTTATCAATCGCCTGGTATTCAGCAGAACGGACCTCGAGGTGGTCATCAGCGATCGAAACGTCAAGCTCATCAACAACAGCGTCAGAATCATCAACAGCAACAACCCCAACCACAACAGTACAGGAGGATCCCTCAACCAGCTCCTGAAGTACTGCCTCAATATTCGACGAATGTTCCTCCGCAGATAAAACAACTGCTTCAATTTCAGTCGCAGATTCCATACGTCAATGCTATTCCAGACCAGTTCAGGTAAGTCGAATCGGATTTTTTACTCCCCTTTGCGACAGTCTTGATGATCTTTCTCCTGATTCGGTTCCTGTTTAGGTACAATTTAGAAAATGCTCCGGCCCAGGCTCAGCCCCATTCTTCACAGCATGCTTCCCAAAATACAGCAGGAGGTGGTCATCAGCGAGGGAAACGTGAGGCTCCACAGCATCGCCAACCACAACAACCGCAGCATCAACCTCAGCAACAGTATAGAAGAATTCCTCAACCTGCTCCTGAAGCCCAGCCTCAATACTCAGCTAATGTTCCTTCGCAGATAAAACAGCTGCTTCAATTCCAGTCGCAAATACCTTACGTCAATGCGATTCCGGAACAGTTTAGGTGATTGAAACCAAACGATTTTCGATCTTAGAGGATTTCTTGTGTTTCTTTAAACCGGTTTAATCAATCGATGGATTTTCAGGTACAATTTGGAGAACGTGCAGCATGCACCTCAAAGCAGTGCTCATCCTCGACACAGACGTCAAGCTCAGGGCCAACTTCAGCAACAGTATCAGAGAATTCCTCAGCCAGCCCCTGAAGCACAGCCTCAGTATTCCACTAATTTGCCCAGTGGTATTCAGCAGATATTAAATTTCCAGGCACAGACTCCTTACGATATAATAGCTAATCGAATTATCTATCGACTTGACAAGCCGTATGTTCCTGAACCTGTTTCGTCACCGGTATCGAGCTACCCTGCAGCTTCTGCTTATCAGGGTCGAGGTCAAGGCGACATTAGACCCGTTAAAGAAAACCAATGAATCTTTGGATTAATTTTTGAAAATGTTGCAAACATTCGATTTTCTCCTGCGATCTTAGAGCTGGCATCGGATGTCTACTTTCGTGCACTGCACGACAAACACACGATAAGACGTTATGAAGATTATTACAAAGCTTGTATAGATCGAACTGTTCGATCGTTCGGTTGTCTAATTTTAAATCGTCCTCCAGACTTTACTGTCGGGTGATAATGTTATTGATTAAGTTTTATGATGATACATTTATTTGATTTTAACTAGCCTAAATGTGTACTAATTAGGTTACAAGTTGGTGTTATTTCTGGAAATAGCATGCACGACTAAATTCTCTAGTTATAATCTATATCTTATGCACTATTTTATACTTTTTGAAATAAAAATATTTTTTCACGAAACTTTTGTATCTTGACGATGATCTTACTCTGTCGAATATTGATCAATCGATACCTTTGTATTATAAAACACAAAAATCTGTTGATATAAGTTATTATATTGAATGCGAAATGCAGGTTAAAAAGAATCTTGGATTAATCTTATCATAAGTAATTGAAAAAACTGGTAGTTTCGAATCGAAAACGAAATTGAAATATCCATACGACAAGATGATACAGTGCGAATAATACCTCGGCAGTTTCCGGAAGCACATATCTTGCGATTAGCCCTTGCCATTCATATCATAAAAACTCGATGAAACTATGACTTGAGATAGTATACAGGCGAAGTCAGTTTGACCGGGATATATTTACAGGAGAAATTTTTTATGAAAAACTAACACTGAATGTCCTTCACCAAAAATCGGAGGCGCTGCTAATTTCCCGATTAAAGGAGGTCTAATTGACTGATTGCTCGTTGATTAATTATGAGCAATCGTTCGTTTCATTCTGGCATCGCTCATTTGCCGGAAACTATTAGCTTGCCAGAATGGAATGAACAAATTTATTAGATATACTGTAAATAGTATTGTGATTCGAGTGTAAGTTATATAAAGATGATTTATGTGCTAGCAAATTTATTTTTTAAAAATAATTACGAATTGTACATTCCTGATGAATAAAAGAATTCTCGCATATACCAATAATCATTAATTGCTTCATTATTTTCTATGCTTCCCTTCCTGCAACTGTTCTGTTCAGTGATCCACTATTTTTAAGCACATCGCTCGTCCCAACAAAAATTTTAGTACACTCGACCCGAGAAGATGAGCTGAAGAAGGAGACATACTTATTGTTAGTGATATAGGCATGCATACGTATCTACAAGCACGTCATTCTATAATTCATTTATATTAGCGATTTTCTGCGTAAGAAAAATTTTAATTCGGAAATTGTTGCTCCTGGTATCACGAGAACATCTGACCCGAGGAGGTGTGCCGAAAGAGGATATATGTATTGATTCATTCATGCATACCTCTCTCTATACGTCTCTATACCTATACTTAATTAATACTAGCATTTTTCGGAGTTAGAAGCATTTTAACTCGCAAAATTTCTGCTCCTGGTATCAGGAGAACATCTGACCCAAGGAGGTGTGCCGAAAAAGGATATATGTATTGATTCATTCATGCATACCTCTCTCTATACGTCTCTATACCTATACTTAATTAATACTAGCATTTTTCGGAGTTAGAAGCATTTTAACTCGCAAAATTTCTGCTCCTGGTATCAGGAGAACATCTGACCCAAGGAGGTGTGCCGAAAAAGGATATATGTATTGATTCATTCATGCATACCTCTCTCTATACGTCTCTATACCTATACTTAATTAATACTAGCATTTTTCGGAGTTAGAAGCATTTTAACTCGCAAAATTTCTGCTCCTGGTATCAGGAGAACATCTGACCCAAGGAGGTGTGCCGAAAAAGGATATATGTATTGATTCATTCATGCATACCTCTCTCTATACGTCTCTATACCTATAGTTCATTAATACTAGCATTTTGCGGAGTAAGAAGGATTTTAACTCGCAAAATTTCTGCTCCTGGTATCAGGAGAACATCTGACCCAAGGAGGTGTGCCGAAAAAGGATATATGTATTGATTCATTCATGCATACCTCTCTCTATACGTCTCTATACCTATCATTCATTATCAATAGCATTTTTCGGAGTCAGAAGGATTTTAACTCGCAAAATTTCTGCTCCTGGTATCAGGAGAACATCTGACCCAAGGAGGTGTGCCGAAAAAGGATATATGTATTGATTCATTCATGCATACCTCTCTCTATACCTCTCTATACCTATACCTAATTAATACTAGCGTTTTTCGGAGTTAGATGGATTTTAACTCGGAAATTTCTGCTCATGCACGTCTATGTAAATACTTAATTCTTTATACCAGCATTTTTCAGAGTCAGAAGGATTTTAAGTTTAAAAATTCTCCTTGTATCCAGAGAATGTCTGAACCAACGACGTGTGCTGAAATCTCTGGGGAGAAAAATCGACAGTGCATCGGCATGCATTCGTGGCTAGGTACCGCTTGTTAACTACTGAAATAGACGGTTGAAGGGAGAAAAAAAAGAGGAAAATAACGACGCAATCGATTTTTTAGTATACTTGGGTATTTATTGGTTGCAGCATTGATACAATAATACTCATTCTTAAAGTTAATTACAATGTTTGATTTTTTTCTGAAAACAAATATATATATCCTTCGTAATTGATCGATTTTATTCGTCTGTTTTCTGCAGGTATACAAGTTATCTTAATACCCTTAATACTAGTTTCGTATTATAATAATATACTATCTCATATAACCAAACTTACATTGCGATATAGCTCTATATTTCAGACTTAACTTAAAAACTGAATCCGCAGGCAAACTTTCATTGGATTCTAGCGAACGAACGATTCCTGCCAAATGCCCAATTACTAGAATGCGATGATTAATCAGTCAACCTGGACCTTTTATAACGCGGAAATCTCAAGTCCCTCGGATCGTTAGTAGGTACAGGATATTCAGTCTTAGATTCTTGAAAATAATCCATTTTCCATTTTGTTTCAATTCGTCGTCTTACGACCCACATGAAAGTATAGTCAGAAAGAACCCATCCAGAATTAACCTTTTCAGTTTGAAAGATAACAAACGCGGAAGAATTCAGTTTTCAAACGATCGTATTTCCCACCGACAGAAGCAATACTTCAATGCCTGGCTATACGTAACTGGAATACGCTATTGGAGAAATGTATCCTGTAACAGATAACTGATCGTTTCGTATTTCTGGAGCGTGAAAGCTGTGCAAAATGTGTAAATCCAACAGGTTTTTATCTCAAAAAATAATTCATACCACTTCTTAGAGTTTTCAAAATTGACAGAAGTGAAATCAGAGCGAGATATGTTAAAAAGGATTCGAAGACAGATGGTACCTATATCTTTTCAATTTATGTCCATACCACAGAAAAAAAAACCGATCCTACTCAATTCAATTAAACATACGGAAGTATCATTTAAAATCCTTTTTTTTCGAGGGAATATAATAACTCGTTTCGTTACCGGAAACGCGACAACAGATCACCTCTTTTTCAATGCAACTGCAACTCACAGCTTCCTGTATCTATCTGCAGAGACATCGCATAAGCAAACTTACGTGACCAGGGCGAATATAAATATTCGTCGCTAGCTGACCGTGACGCCTTCGCCTCGAAGAGGTGGTCATTTACCTTGGTCGAGACTCGCCCATATAGAAATGCTGGAGATCTCGAGTCCCAGTTTATTTGTCGATCGTGAGTTCACCAAGTAGTTCTACGTGGTCTATCCTAGCAAAATGAAGTACCCTGTGAGTATTTAGAGCTTTGATATTTTTCGATAGCTTTAGTGTACCTACGATATATATTCAGAAAAATTTGATATGTAATTAGGTCTAATTGACTTAAAATTCATGTACAAAATTATCCTGCAAAATCTGCTAAAGGTATTGATAAATTTGTGCTTGCGAAAATGAAATGAAATCCTTCTCATCGCGTCACGAATTCCAAAAGGTAGTTTCTCTCCGTCATAGTACTGTAGTTTTCGTAAAAAACATTAAAATTTCGGAAGAAGAACGACAGCTCGTTTTTTTTGGAAATCACGGACGCTAGGTATTTCTATAGGGTTCTATTCACCAAGCGATTATTTTGTATTAAACAACTAGATTTTGAACTTAAATAATTAGATTCCGTCACTGTAATTATTAAAATAGTTGTATATGAACTTAAGAGGCAGAATTTCGAAGATCAAAGATCTTGACAAAGGGGTTGAAAATTTCGGAATGAAATCGCAAGGATTCGGAAAAGTACGTATATATTTTCGTTTTACCAGTTTTATCGCACTCCCTGCTGCATGAACTTCGATTCATGATACAGAATCGCTCCGAGAAAACTCAACCCTCTCCAATCTCGAAGTACGGAGTTAAAAATCATGAGGCAGTAGAGTGCAACAAATATGACTTTTTCTTCCAGGTAGAATCAAGTGTAGTGCAGTAGCATTCGCTGCCTGCAATTTCATATCAGCAATCGCTTAATGCTGGCTGCAATAACTTTCTAATGTGGCCACTTTGCGACGGTCGTTTTGCATATCTACATCGTATATATTTTTTGTACGACTACGGAAGTACAATATGAATGATACAGAATATTTCCCCTTGCAAGAAAGAACAATCTTTTCATTATCAATCACAGACGACCTACTTACCCAACAGAAGCTTATGTACTGTTTGATTTCCAGGTTTTACTCCTGGCTGTGGCTCTTTTCGTCAGCTTTGTTGTCTCGGAAACTCTTCGCAGTGATTTGGACTTTGCGTATTTATCACAGGACAGTGTCATCGGTGAGTCAGAAGACCCCCGTAATTATACCAGAATATATACATGTGTGACTGGTAAAAACGAACGAAATTTTGCAATTTAAAATTTCAGAAAATATTCGCAAACGTAGAACCGCAGCTCCACCAGTTGCAGTCCAACCAGCAGTGGAACACATAAACTACAGACCGTATTCTCAAGTGCCAGCCAACATCAAGCAACTGTTGCAATTTCAACAGGCTCGAGAACCAATAACTCACATTGCAGCCCAGCCTCCACCACAATTAGCCAGAGCCCCAACTCCGTCCGGGGCCCAATATAATCCTCAAATTCAAAATGCAGCCCAATCTCAAGCTCAATCACATCCTCAATATCAGCCTCAGGCCAACTATCAACAGCAACAGTCTCCGGTGTACAGACAAAATCCTCAGCAAACTCAACCTGGGTATAATCCGCACCATCAGCAGCAATCTGGTAACGTCTTTCACCCGGATCAACGACGTCCGTATTAAAAACGTTGTTAAATTGGTAAAAATTTTTGAACCCATGCCTTAATTCCGACAATTTTAAAACGCCTTTTTTAACTCGAAAGATTCAATGGAATATTTCGTTTGTATTTCTATTTCGAAAAACTTCTTTGAGGCTTTGTACTTCTGCATATATGTTGATAAGTAATAAAAGACAGTTTGCAGAAAAGTGAGAAATAAAGTAAAAATGCTGAAATATTTAGGCAGTGGTAGGCTGAAATTTTATTCATACATCGACAACCGCGCGGTACAATATCAGCTTTTTCAAGCTCTCTTCAACCCTGCTATATAAATCTACGTCATCTCGATTGCCTCAAAGTGGAAGGGAGCCAGACGAGTTCGGGGTTGGGCGTCGAGCCGCGATTCGAGAGTCTGCATCAGGGAGACAAATGTTTGTCAAACTTTCGGAGTTGCGCGATAGCATCGAGCCAGAACTGGGGGGTAGGGGTAGAGAGACTCTCGCGCTAATGGAGAGATCAGAATTAATAGATATCCCTCGCACCCTCCTTATTATGCTTATCAGAATACACACCCTGCCCTGTCCCATCCCGCGACATCAGTCGTCGACAAAGAATTGCCACTCTCAGGTACCGCATTTACATCAACCCTTAGATTAATTTTCTACACTTTATTGTGAACGAAATTCATCGTAGTTTGAGTGTACAGCTACACTCGACAAAATTCCATGGGCTGTATAAAGTATACGTACAACACTTCAGGAGAAAGATTTCTCTGATTCTCACCGAATCACTTATACGCAGGTAAAGCTGTCTCACGCTTCTGTCGAATGAATGATAATCCAAACTCGACCGAAATTCATAAACCAGGGTGGTTCTAGTTGACAAAATTGTTAACGCCTGAGCTATCGACCTGGTGTATAACCAAGTGGTTTGTACCCCCCGATGATCAGAGATGAACTGCATAACTCACGTGCTCGTAGTGAGTTAGACGAGGGGATGTGAGGGGTGTAGATTTGTCACTCGTAGAATCAAGGTATCATCGCACCAGTGGCTTCGCACAAGGGGCGTATCTCCGCGGTGGTATTCGCCGATGTGGCAGCCACCAAGTCCCTTGCACCGGGTCCTTGGGGCGGCTCCTGTGCCAAACAGGCGCAGGATTAGCGAGTCCATTAAAGTCGTGGACTCTATTAACCGTAGGGGTAGCGACAGCGTGACATCAACCGCTGTACAACAGTGGCGTCGACCTAGGGGCACGTGCGACGTCGTTACCCTCTCGAAAATTAGAAGATAAAAAAGTAAAAAATATACCCTCATGTATTCCGGAGGTAAAGGGGATGATAAACTACCCCGAAAACAAGCGTTAAAAAATTTCTAATTCCGAATTCTTACATACTTTATCGAATTGCATTCCCCTCGGAATTTCATTTCCATTCAGAGTTCGGTTTCCCGAGGAAAGTTAACCTCTTTATGTCAATTTCTGGCAAATCGGCTGAAAAAAGGTATATTCTAATTATTTAACGATACTGCGTGAATGTTGAATCACTTGTGGCTAGTTTCCCGTTGAATCTAAATAGCTGGAATTTTTTAACGTTTAAGAATATGTGCCTAGAATTTGTGCAGAAAAAGAACGGTAAGTCCGCGCCAATGTCCGGGGTTCATGGAGGCAGATTACAAAGGGAGGATTACCGGCAGCTGGGGCACCAGGCTGCCATCTCATCTCGGTTTCCGCGAGTGAGCCATCCTTGTCGTTGGAAGTCTCTTTGTCCTTCGTCACATCACTAACATAATTATTGGAATTATAACAAGCCAAACATGAGCCAGACTTCAGACTTCAGTCACAATTTTTAAGGGTTGAGAAGTTACAGTTACTCCACGTTAAAAAATCTGCCAAATTTCAAACCGCGAAAGATTATTGAAAAATTTCATGCTAATTCCTGAACGCTTATGGTCTCTCAACCCTTTCCCAATCCGAGTAACCAAAGTGGCGGATTTGATGTTAGCTACCGAAACCGTGTGAACTGCTCTGCGGTCTGTAGTGTGATTACAATAATTGCGCCTAATCCCATGAGGGGTTGCAGCACGCGGCAACCTCCGGTGGTAGTTTCGGTGGTGGCGTCGGTGGCGTCGCGACGTTATAACCCTCTCCGTCTGTCCTCTTCCATCACCCGTGGCGAGATAGGCTACCCTTAAATCTGCCTGCTCCCAATGCATTAATGATAATATGACGGGATTTGTTTCAATAACAAGAACCCGGTACGTGTATGCCGAGCAATATGCACGGATTACTAGATCGTTGGTTCAAGTGGAGACTGGCTGCTCTTCGGCAAGGGTCTCTGTCTAAATATCATAAGACCGTTGAGTCTTGATAACATCCCGAAGGCTGGTAAATCTTCAAAAACAGTATGAAGTAGATCTGTAATAACTGCAGGGGTAGCGATTGAAAAAAAATCATCCATGTTTGCAAAAGACCTATTGATGAAAAAAAGAAAAAAAAAAAAAACGTTATCTACAGCAGGCATCTTAACGGTGTTGAAATTATAACGCTAACTGGAGTCGACAGAATCGAATAAAGGAATACAATCCTTGATATTATTTGAAGAATTTCATTAGAATTCCGCAGACTTACCGTCGGATTTTTAACTTGGTTGTTTAAATTCATTGAAAGAAAAGATCAGGAATTTTCTACGTCCTGCTCCGCCATTTTTCAAGCGTCTCGATCGTCTGATTACGTTTTTCAATAATTACCAAGAAAGAATGATGCTTTCATCTGTCTCTTGGTGTTGACTAAGTTCTTACTCGATGTATGGCATGCTACGGAGTTCAGAGCGTGCCTCAGGGTCTAAGAAACCAGTCTTCCACAATGGCTGACTCCGTAAGGCAAAAATCAGAAAGTTAGGGGCCAAGCCACAGTATGGGTAGCAGGGTGAATGGAGTTGGGCAAAACGATGAGCAGCTGTCATCCGAAGCGCAGTGATTGGCCGGCCTTTTCTGTCAGCCATGTTGGATTTTTCTAGTCTACTTTCCGTCAACAATAGGATCACGTGTGGCCGGAGGGTTGATGTGCCGTGCAAAGCCTAACTTTCAAACTTACCTCGTATGGCTTAAGCGTTTATGTATGAACATTTGTACATCTGACAATTCGCAATGCGTTTGTCTCAGATTTTCGAATTTCAGTTCCATGGATGCAATCGGAAAGGATATGGAGAGACAGATCGCGATGGTCCCCGCAGGTCTCGATCATAGATCCCTTTGAAATAATTTGAAATTGTTTATTCCTCGTTAAAGCAAAGAGCTATATCATTAGTTTGAAGTATTCCATTGGTATACAGGTGCTTTCTTACCTACCCACGCAGCAGGTGAACGACCATGCTGTCAATTAGGACAAATAAAGTCAGCTTTATTGTGAAACAGATTACTTCACAGCTCGATGACCCCGAAGTATCCTGAGCAAATCTTCTCCGTTATCCAGGGACCATCGTTGTCCCTGTCTTAACTAAATTTTCGCCTAATCCAGGGGAAAGGTAGAAACAGAGGCCGAGTGAGAAATCCGAAAATCCAAAGTCCAAAATAATTTACATCCGTGCTCGAGTTTCGCAAAGGACAAAGGACCAGGGCAAGACGTCTTAGCTAAGTTGAACGTCTCATTGTCGTTCCAAGCTATGCGGTACGTCAGGTGGATAGAAGGACCGTTTCTAAACCAGTGGTTAAACGTGCAGAGGACTGAAACGTAAGGTTTTCGAAATGAGACGAAAAGAATTGTTCCACAGAAAATAGAAATTAATTTTATGCGTTGAAAAATTCACGCGCAGGGTATAGCCACACGTCATAAATGTCTGGCGGCGTAGTTACTCGCTCAATAAATAGACTTTGCATCGTTTTGTCCATGGCACAGTTTGCCCCCTAATAATTTATTCGAATAATAAGCATCCCAATGGAACAGTGATCCCCCAAGCATCAGTGTCACGGTAGTGATGAGCCCCTCAATGACAGCAACCAACATAATCTGTTCCCATCAGACTAGACATAATGGGTGCATCACCGGAGCTCCTACAATAGAAGAGCAGAAGCGACACCCTCGGTTGTAGGTACGGGGGGCGGATGTTTCTCTGATCAGTGATTCCTCCACCTCTATACAGCCAGCTTTTTCCGCTGTTTCACCGTTCAGATTTTTCGCTCTTTTCGACTGTACGTAGATAGGTAGTATATTAAATTCCTTACGCGATGAGACTCGCACGTGCAAATAATAACGCGGGGTTAAGAAGCGATCATTTTTGCCTCCCCGTTTCACCTCACCTTGCTGTAAGCAAGATCTGACTGAATCCCTGCTCCAGATATTTTTTCCTGCGATTTCATTGAAAATCGATTGAATAGCTTATCGAATAATTCTGCGGTGACTTATTTGGTCAAATGCTATCAGAAGCGTTTTAGTAAGAGTTTGAAATATTCTTGAACAATTATTATCCCTCCTTTTATCTCCCACTTATTTAGGGGCGCGGTATCGCGCGAGTTGGAAACGACGAAGATAAAAGGAATGAAAATTTCCACATTTTGCACGGAGAAGAATGCGGGATATTTTTTAAACGAACCGTAATATTCACGCACTTGAAATGCTTTCTTTAGCACATACCTGTACAATAAGTCGCGAGGGACTCGCGAACGATGCGACTGACGATCATATTCATAAATCTCTTTTCTTCTCCTCTAGTATAAGACGTAATAACGCTCCGCAATTCTGCTACAGAAATTCTGAGCAACTACAAATATATACTTAAAAAAAAAAAATTATCCAACCGTATAAGACTGGAACCTAAGCAAATATAGAGCCAAGGGATGATGGAATAATGCACTCACCTCGTCGTCGAAGATTGAATTCCCTCAGATTTTTGCGATGGAAATATAAAACGTACCTTTTCATCATTATACCTCGTGTTATTCGAGGGTAGTTTTTCCCCTGGCAATATAGAGCAGAGATCCTGGCTTGCACCTATCGGTCACCCCGCGAGAAAGTCCAAGGCAGTAGATTATGTACTTGATCGTGTTGTACAACCCTCTTCCACAGCCCTAAACTAGAAACCAGACTATATGCCAGCCTATTACTAATTGACTACAATGCGCCGCGCATATGGAGGACTTTTTCTGTTTTGTTACCTCAAAACAAAGCCGACAATACCACGAGTCTTGAGTGGGTCCTCAACGCCGGTTTTTGGAAGGGGTGGACGGCGATACCGTAGCAGAAAATTGAGCCTGGGCATTGAATCGATGTAGCACAATCGAGAGCGTATTGTGACCTAGGTGCAATTACATCAGGGGTATTGTCGGCCGTCATCGATAGTGTTTTGTTACTGTTGCTCGACAATGTTTTGTTGGTCTAGGCACAGGCAAGGTGCAGCAATAGCTGCAATTGCAACAGCAGCTTTGGCAGGCCTGGTGGGAACTACTTGATCACCACTCCATACCTACATTTGTTACAACTCCTTTTATCTTAACCAGAGGAATTCTTCTCTTCACTTTACAATTCAATAATAACCGAGTTCAAAATCACAATGAATTTAGCCCGGCTGTAACATCCAGTATTACTTCTACTTGGAGGGCGCCAAGAGGGGCCAAAGGCCAAGAGAGAGATTATTATTCATTCGTCCGGAAAGGCTACACTATTGCTGGTATTACACACCGCCATTAATTCCAGCCATTTCAAAAGCCACGAGCAAAAAGCCATGGACTAAATTCGCAGGTATGGGTTATAAGACTTGCGCGGCATACGGTCACTTCAGTTTTTCTTTTTCTTTTTTCTTTCTGCTTTTTCTGTCAATTAATTCGAGACGCTAATTACTCGAAACAATGAGACTTTCTGTGACCAAACTCGAGTCCTTCTGACGATTGATTATGTTCCATTGAATCAACCATCGCGAAAAGATTTCAGCCAAATTTATTAATCAAGGAGTTCGGGATTCGCTAATTATCACTCACTCTAATTATTGTGTGAACTATTTCAACTATATAATAGCAGGGCTTTGGCTTATGAGTAATACTCAATACGCATAATCCTCAAAGACGATTGTTTCTTATTTTTTTAGGCTGTATTGGCCGATGCTCAAACTTGTTCGACGGATTATTAAAGTGGAAATGCATAGTTTGCTGGATTTAAAACTCTGGTGTTACTTCTGGGCGGACTGTTTACCTGAGTAATTTGTCCGCAGATAATGCCCACCAAGCCCAAAGCCTGTCGGGGTCCGGAGATTTTCCTTGCCGGCGGTAACTGCCTTTAATCTTTCCTCTTTCGCGTTTTCGCATAAAATCTTCCATCCTTACACCGACCGAAGTTCAGAGCGAATCTATCGCTCAAACTTTTGTTTCTCACATTCTGGTCGAATTAATTTATCAAAATTCTACAAGTGTCAGTAACAAAGCGATCTGAAGATATTGGATGAAAAATAACACAACGCAACGGTACACCGATCAAGTGCAATTCAGAAATCACCCTTCTCCCGAGTGCAGATCCTCGCGCGAACCCATCGTAGCGTAACAAACCTTATGCAGTTATATTCTATGTTTGTATGTACAATGTTTTCACAGTTAGCCAGTATAATCGAGGACTCGTCCCATAGCAAAACTATGACAAACAATTTTATTCGTAAGAGTGTTGAACGTGTCCCAAACTGTGACAAAGCACCAATATGTTTTTACGCCCAGCCATGTGTAGACGAGAGTTACTCGAGGCGTTTTCTGTACAATGACAATTGCCAAGAGTTGTCCCGCATTTGCCAGATGAATTCGTGTGAAACTATCTTCGAGAAGAAGTTTTTCTGTACGTAAAAATAAACCAAATTCATATTTTAATCGTCTGGAATGTACGTGGATTTTTGTTCATTGTCAATTTAATTGGCATTTCGACTTATTCTTAGAGGGATTGGTCTTTTGAGCGAATCTGGTGGATAAGAAAGAAAGAAGAATGAAATAATCGTTCATGGATCATCGGTTGGAATAACAATGGTAATCTTTTGGCAAGCGTGACAATCGTCGACAAAGCTATATATTGACAAAAACACGATACTAGTCGTAACAACGAACTCTTAAAGTAAGATATTCATTTCCAACGTGGGCATAGGCAAGGACCCACAAAACCCAGCGGCGGTGATTACGCATTGGTCTACCAAAAGAGGAATAGAAATGCCTCAAATATACTGACAGGCATCGTAGGCCAGGCTAGGCAGTCGCTTTGTGTAGCGATTTGCGAGCAAATCACCATGAAATGCCCGTAAAATAAGTACCATTGTGTTCTCCCTCCGCAGGTAGAACGAATCTCGGCAGCCAGAAAATACCTAAACGTCTTTACCTCGCTGAATTTGTGGCAGAAAAAAAACTGTACTCCCTTTCAAACTCGTACGAATCACTTCATCTATTTCGCAGTTAATTCAACCATTGAAACATGTCAGTTTAAAATTTAAACGGGATGACGATCGGGTAATTAACGAAATGAAATCTTGTGAATTTAATTTTGAAATTTAATTTTTTATTCATACGTTATATATTTACATTCAATCTTAAAGCTTTGTTTGAATAGATGAAACGTTCCAGCACTGAGTGAAAACGTTAAACTTTTCACACAGCGAATTTTGGGTTTTAAGAAATTTAAGTATATAGGTTTGTTTGATATTGTATGGTAAAGTCTTGCTTTTTGAACGAATAATTAGTTGTTACACAGTATTCATGACTTCAATTCACAGCTACTGCGTTATGATTATTTACAAATTTACAAATAGTTTTCATTCTTTATTTTTACTAACATCTAGCTTGGATATTATTAACTAACTATTAACGGTAGCAGAATATTATTGCAATTCGCGCACCTTGTGCGTTTCCCATAATATTAAAATTTTAATAGAAAAATATTAATCATCATTATTATTTGCTTTTTATTTCTTCTTCTTTTCATCAGTAATCCTCACCGTGAATTTCTTTTTTTCTTTTTTTTTATTTCTTCATAATATATATATATGCAGGTATATCGTTTTTATATTATTATTACACGGTTAAGGCATAATTTATACGCGTTGAACGTGATATGTTTCCATCACAGAAATTTTTCTATTACGATTATCACCCCTTGCGATATAAATATTTCTATTCTAATTCTAATTCTACCCCATAATTATAGGGTTGCCACTAAAAGCAGCTGATTTTAAACCATTTTCCCATAGTTTATCTTTTTATTCCCGCAGGAATAAAGCCAGAGTCACTCTGTCTTGCATTTTTCATCAAGGATCAAAATCCACGTGAATCCACACGATGGAAAAATAAAATAATGCACATGACAAGTTTGCATTAAATTCACTCAGACAACAGCCGCCTTGTACATGTCACAAATGATCTTTTCTATCGGAATAATGCCGATTGTTCTTCTGAAGAACAGTTCCTCGATTGCGTGGGTCGAAACTGATCTCAGAGCTGGCAATAGCAGCAATAATTTCCCAAATCTAAGCGCACCGAGGGGGGCTCCGCTGAGACGCTGTCCTAAGGCCAATTGGGCACCGTCTCTAAGTCTAGCAACGCACGACGCATCCCTTAGTCGATTTCCGGTTCCCGGAGATGCGGATCCACTGCTGCTACTACTGCTGGGTATAGATTCGGAGTCCAATCCAGCCTTGAAGAGGACGATTGCTCTGATGCACGCGAATTCATGAGGGTCTAAGTTCATCGAATGAAAGCCGTTCAGCGCTGCTCGAAAACGACTAACTTCGACCGATAATCCTAAGCCCTGGGGTCCAGCCGGAAGTAATGGCGTAGGATCGAGGCCAGGAAGCATCTGAGCTGCGGCCAACAGGAAAAGCTCTCTCCAAGAGGCTTCTAACAACGTTAACTGATCCTCCATTGAAAGACCGGTACCAGCGGCTAAACCTCGGGCCCAACGAACGTTCAAGAAAAGGAGACGGGCTGCCTGCTCGCAAACTGACTCTGCCGTTATCGACGGTACCATAGGCATCGTTGGAAGAGCACCCAGACTCGTGGGAAGCTGGAAATGAAAAATAATTCAACGTTTGAGTCTAGTCCTCGAAATAATCTCGTAAGAAAAAATAATTAACGTCCATAGGGACTAGAATACATTTGAATACATCTCTTACCTTCGGGATTGACATCCCATTGCAGAAGACGGGATGTGGCATTGGATGCGATGGTGGTCCAGACATAGAGACGCGGGGTTCCGTCGGAGGCTTTGGCAATGCAAGATCTAAGACACCGGCTGGTGGAGGTTGCGGTACTCCAGACATCATTACCTCAGGTTCCTTAAAGTACAGTGCCATTTGTCGTCGTAGAGTTGAGTTTCTTGGTCCACGTTCGTGCTGGACGGCTAGGTAAAGAGAGAAGAAATGGGGCTGTGATTTTACGAATGAGAAATGAAATTGTAAATATGTTTCGTCAAATTTTTAGGAATATTTTATGGTATAGGATGCATCTTTCTTATCCAACTCACCATCTTTGTTCATGCCAGCCTGTATGCACTTCGCAAGTCGACATGCTCGGCATTGATTACGGTGAGTTTTGTCCACCATACAACCACCCTCGGACTTAGCCTTGCAAACGTATTGGCGATTGCGTCTTATGGACCTTTTGAAAAAACCGGCACATCCGTCGCAGGCGAAAATTCCGTAATGTTTTCCAGAGGAATGATCACGGCACACTTTGCAGGGTATATCGTAGAGGATTCTACCTGGAATAAGAAAGAGAATAGGGGTTATTAGGGAGTTCGTAGAAATGAAGAGTTTCGTGAGGAAGATCCGGCCTGCCTATGGATGCCATAACTTTAAAAACTCTGTTTTTAGATTTCCCTTGAATGAGGGTGCTGGTTCGGGAGCGTTTAACCTTCGACTAAACGTACCTTTAAAAAGAATCATAATGGGGAACTGATCAAGAGATCGCGATACACGGCCGAGTGTCGTGTTTCGGTTGCTCACTTAAGCGATGAATTCAACAGCAACGTCCGGCCTATTCATACAACCTCGTGAATTCATCTACTACGAACCTTCAGACCTGAATGGAGCGAGGGTGGAGTCGCCAGGGCCCCTGAATTATTACAATATGCTTTGGCCTCGCGAAGGCATATAATATGCTCACTGCAGCAGCTATAGGCCCGCGTTAAGGTGCTGTCCATAACTGGCAGGGACCACAACTTTGCGACAAATTGATCCATTCACCGACCTGTCATTCATAGAACCGTGTTTTCCCTCGTAAACGGGTTCCTACCAAAATACTTCATTCTTTGACAGATTATAGTCAAATCTTTCGACTGCGCTGGGAGAGGTGACAATGCCCTATTCAATAGACAGCCTATTCCTTCCTGCACAATTTTTCTCTTCAATTTCCTGAACAGAGAAAAAGTGCTAGTATATTTAAATTGCCACATTTCCGTCCCTGATTTTGTTAATATAATATCTGACTGGAGACTGGAAAGCTATTGAATCTATTTCGAGTCACCCGAAAAACAGTCTCCAGAAGAGTATACCTGATCTTCGAGACGCAATAATTTCGCCTACCAGAAACCAAGAGCTATTCTTCAGCATTTGCCTGTTAAAAAGTGCATGGAAAAAGTTCTGAGTTTGAAAGGAGCAGGCAGGTAATAAGTATCCTTGAATCATTGATTATTCAGTCACAACTCGGAGGTAATACGTTATACGCAGCCATTTATAAGTAATTGAACGAGCACGGGGGGCTTCGTCCCCGAGTGTCTGGACATGGATGTACGGAAAATGTGGCATCGACGAAGCCTAGCTTCGACGGGGTACAAGGGCAGTTTTCTGCAGGAAATAGTAAATTGAAGCTAGTATTGAATCACGCGAGGGCGCCCTTGCGGTCACTAATGTTATAAAAGTTGCATCCATCCCTCGCTCGCAACTTGTCGCTTTTTAATTATTCATCATCCCCCGCCTACAATTAGATATCTCATACGCGTTTCACCTTCGGTTAGTACCGGACAGTTCTTTTCCAATATTCATGTGATTTCGCGGCGTGTTCAAAGCCTGCCTTTTATCCTAAGGATAAAGAAACTTTAAACTATACTACGCGGTTACGTTTACTAGAAAAACACTGTCATTACGTCCGGGGGTGGCGTCATCGCTAGCTCCGCACCCTACTAGAGTTTGCGCTTTAATATCGGCTTCTACGATTCGCGGTATTCATTCCTGTTCAGAAATTCATAAAAAGAAACTCCTCAGCTCTCGTTAGCTATACTTTCGAAAATACTTTTACGAATCGTATGCCAAAACGGAGCAGATGTATTTTTAAGAACTTCGATCATCGTGGATCCCCGCACGACTAGCCCCGGGATATTTTGCATTAATTTTTCTAAATCCCGACGCAATGTAATGAGTCTATCAGTTGAAACAACAAAACATCAGCTTGTGCGATGTACATCTGTGTTGCCTACAATACATGTATATTATACACACACCCTTTGGCAGGTATAAGTATATATGTGTGCATGACTACATAGAAATTTGTGTTACGCTACCCTATATTGAAGAACCGAACTCCTGCAGTTCTGCGCCCACCGAGTCACCCCCAAGCAAAACGAGGCAGATGATTTAGAGGGAGGAATAAGGGTGGGCGGACAGCTATCCCATCCGCTATCATCGGCGCACGCAGATGCGGATGTATTATATCACGTGCGTGTGCGTCTGGTTTATAATAATTTCCAAACGCATATGTCACCGAATTCCCATGCTTCGCTAACGACAATCAGGCGTCGCACCTGATAGTCCATGAAGCGATAAAACAGTGAATCGTAATTATACAACCGAACTTATGAGCCCGGGTATCGTCGCCGGACATTACGCAACGAGCTTTTTCCGGTATCCTCAAATCAAGCGCTAAACATGTGCCGCGTATTCGAACGCCATGAGAATTTCGAATAAAAAGAAAAAATGTATATTTGTTTGTTTGAATTTTTCAACGCCAATTTTTGGAAAATTAATATCAACTATTGTCGCTATTTTCGGCGAAAATAATTGTCTGAACTTGTGAAGCGTAACCCACAAAAATCTGGGAAACTTCTGTGCTATGATCCGGGACAGAATGCCAGCAGAACTTCACAGTTCAAATCGAACATCAACCTGTTGGTCACTGGGTCGCGGTGATTCCGACCATATTGTATTGTTTTCAACATATGGCGTTATTTTCTCATGCGAATGAAACAGCGTTTAAAATACCACATGCGTTTTATTTCACACGAGATGAAATAATTACCCGCGATAGGGGGCCCCCGGAACTTCTTGTTCACCTAATCGATCTTCGTTTAAAAATATTTGTTCTCTCTACTACATGATTCGAAATTTGCTATGGAAATAATAATCATTCAATTATCGACGGAAAAATATATAAGTACGAATTTTGGCAACCAATCCCGAGGACCTTATGGTAGAAGAATTTCGTATTAGAATTCGGTTAATTATCGAACACTTTACACCCTGCGTAGCGCAGGTAGTTTGAAACAAATTCAAAGTATTCTAGACTCTCGTATTTTGGGTCAGTTAATTATCACTCTTTGTAATGAAGACGTTGATATGGCGGGATCGAGCTTTGTGTATGGGTGAAAAACGTTTTATGACTGCGGTTAGTCGTTAACGAGAACCATAACTTCGGGGCATCGTTTTATTTGTCGAACAGTCCCTCGCCTTTGCCTTTATTAACCCAACGACACCCACTGAATACTCCTTCGGCCGTAATCTTGCTACCGCTATAGTTGAACGCCGGATAGTATTTTTTTCGTTTATGTCTAATACTTTTTTCGTCAGTTTATAGCAGGACTAAGACACGAAGGAATGAGAGATTGGTCTAATCTCTCCAGCAAACACGAGCCTAAACGCTTAATCGCGCTCCTTACCAAAGACAATCCCCAACGCGGGGGGTACCGTCGCCTAAACCCCAGGAAACCTTTCGCAAGTGGTTTTTTTTTTCTTTTCTTGTTTTTTTTCTAGACAAATTTTCTCCAACGCTCTCTCGCTTTTCAATATACCAACTATTTCCAAATTCTCATCGTTTACTGTTCTAGCTATTTCGAACCTTTTTTATCTATACGAATTACACGAAGACCGGTTCTACAGAGATTATCGAAATTTCCCTAAGCGAACGCTACAGTCGGTTTGTTTTCTCAAAATATCATCCGAGGTAGAAATTTTTTGCAAATATTTTTTTTTTTAACAACGAAAGTTCAATTTTGTTTAACTCTCTGAAACCAGAGGCTATAATATATTATATTGAAAAACGGATTAACCGAATCAAAGGAGTTTAATTCTGTGTCATGCTGCGATTTGAAAATCTGACAGACTCGAACTACTGTTAATTTATCCAGTAAGTCAGAATAAAATCACGTAAAATTGATAACTTACTCGATGATGCCGGCATCTTGGGTTGTGGCGGTGTAGAGAGATGAGACATCGCCATGTGGCTTCCAAGCTGTGTTTCCTGGCTCTGCATCTCTGGATAATTATTTAGGCACGATATTGTCGCACCAGCACTAAGAGTCGAGAATCGCGACACTGTTTCAGCGTAGAAACATCGACTCGAGGGAAACGAGCCGTGACGGAAAAAATAAAAAAATAAAAACCAAAAACGAAAAAAATCGTATCTGTTCTATAATTTTCACGTTAAATTTCTCCTCCCGTCAATCGATGTGTATTGCTGATGAAGTACCGAAGAGGCAAACGGTAAACGGCTCCAAACACGAAACACTCCTAGACGAAGTACGAAGAGAGGTCCTATTGCTTCCAAGGTAACTCTTAAACGAATTGTGACTGACACTGATCGTCGACTAGACTTTTTGATGGGTTGGTTGGTGGCGTTTCGAGTATAGCCCGTGTCCTTATTGGATGAAATTTTTCCCCGGTTTACCCTCCCCAGAAGGAAAGGGCGGTCCTTTCGACTCCCGGAGCCTCCCCTCAGAAAAAGGGATGAATGCGCAAGGACCCCCGATCAACCTTCCCCAACGAAGCGGCAAGCGGCGTCGAGCTTCCCATTCATAGGCACCCGTAGGCACCCTGGGGACTATTATCTACTCTCATTGTACGCCTTTCGTCACCACGAGGCTAATTTGACTGCCGCTTTGTACAGATTTGCCTAATGAATTGCCCTCATGCCACTTCAGATAATATCGTCTTCTTTATCTGCTCCTTATTTCTCCAGGACGATTTCTTCTCCTTTTTCTTTTTCTCATACAAAATTACTCCTCATCATCAAGCAAGTTTTTATTTTTTTTTGCAAACCAATTCAAAGATTCGAGAAATGACGCTCCCTGTTAATTTCGAAGATCAACATTTTCCAGGGAAGAACTGCCAGGAGAAGGTTTCCTCTTGTTCAGCCCCGAATCTATTATGATGTGCGGTCGACGTTCATTGATGCGTGTACGGAGGTAGATTCAGGTAAATTCAGGTACACGGTTAGAACTCATATAGACTCTTTAAAATTGTACGAGTCGAACACGTTAGGAGGCGGCTAGAGCATTGAACAAGATCAGTCGATCATGAACGTGAGTTTACAGGGCAGATGCTCGCCTCTGACTACATGACTCCATCTTGAATCATCTGACGTTTGGTTACCGCTTCAACGATGAACTGTTATCCCTTATACCTTTCAACCCCCCTTTTATTCCCCTGGGATTTAGACGCGTTACCTAGGGGCAAACGTATGCTTTGACCCACTGATTGTGAGACAAAAACTCTGAGCTTTTCTCTCTCATATATCAATTGATTGATAGTGAAACATCGTGTTTCGATAAAACTTCGTGATAATGATTTTATCGTGAAAATCATTTGATTTCAACGATTTTGTGATTGATTTTTTTTTTTTTTAATCCCAGAGCGAAGAGTTTGATGATTTTTATTGTGAATATTTTGATTGATGGGAGGACTTGGAAGACTTTTTACTGTTTAGAATGTAACGTCGTATTCTTGCTTTTAGAAAAGCAAACTTGGAGCCACTTGAATCTCTGCGTTGCAGCTTGAGTATGGTACCCATGTCCAATGGACCATATTCTAAGAATGGTTTAGCTTTGACGCAATACGTCAAGGAGATTATCCGCGAAAACTGACCGAAAAAGCTTTCCACAAAGGTATTTTTAGACCGTGGTATTTCGAGGTAGTACCTATATAAAGAATTTCAGCGGATGGTTCTATTGTAAAGAAGGCAAACGTTGGACTAAATTGGCGTAATGGGAACTGGAATCAAAATACATCGTCGGTTCTCCCTATACACCAATCAGGGACAAAATCTACCCCAAAAAATTCCACGGCAATGTAGAAAACCTTGTTTTATATTAGAAAAATGAACGAAAAATTCGTTTCATCTAATTATAGCGAATATTGAAATGAACTAATTGTTTTTATGCTATGAAATGCGACGATGTTTTAATTATCCATTCAATTTCTTCTACTGAAACTAAACTGAACTCAACTCCTAAAATTTTAACGATCTAATTCCAAGGAAGCTAATTTCAACGATAAACTAGACAATACGATGAGTTATATAATTATAAAGCGATGATGTCTTTGTGTCGGTCAAAACTGATCAACGGTAGCAACTGGGCTGTCAACGGGTGGTCTATTCCGGCTCTAAGGGGGGCAGATCACGCTCGTGCTAGCTTGGCTTAAAACTTCTAATTCCTCGTTCCAAAACTGGCGTATAGCCAGGTAGCAACGTCTTATGTCGCCGCTATCTTCCTCGACATCTTTGCAGGTTTACCGTTCAGGTGAGCCATGGGGTCATTGATGGCTCGAGGTCTTTCCGTTGTTTGCGTCTTGTTTTACTGGTATTGCATTTAACGAGGTCCTTAGCTCGCCTCTCCCTTTTCTACCCTTGTCATCCGCAACTGTCTTTGTCCAACTCCTAGCGTCTCTGATATGTTCTCCTTCCTTTCTCCGCCTATAAGTATTTATGGTTTTACACTGCAAATACTTATACTCATTTTTGAAAATGAACAATAATTGCGCAAATTTATGTTCGTCGACGTTTTTCAATACGTAGACTTTTCCTCGCAGTCTGATGAATTCCGTCTTCATACTTATCGCGAATCATTCAACGACCAACTCCTTGGTTGTCGATTTGATTCTGGCGATATTATTATATCGTATTTACGTATTTACGATTACGATTAATTTTGATGTGTCTTTGATCTCTTATCTGACTACTGGTAAGTCTAGGTTTATAAATAGTTGAGATAATCGGCTAGGTAAGCTGAGATTCCGGAGAATTAAGATAATTAAGAAAATAATTAGGAAAAGATAGAGTTGCTTATCCATTTTTGCATTTTATTTTTCAATTTTCACTCTTAAGACCTTGCAGTCTGGAAATTTCTAAAATACGATATATCCGGCGTATTTTCTAACTCATTCAAAGATTCTTGACTTATCACTCCGTTGAAAGTTACAGTGTGACATAGTGTTTGATTAGCAATAACGACTTCTATAAATAATTGTTGGATATATCCACAGACAGACAATATTCTAGAATGAAACACAAGTTTGAACTTGCATCGCATAGGTCCGTATAAAATTGACAGCAACTGTATCAGCGTAGCGAGGTCTCAGGGTTCTTTGCTTATTGCAAACGCAGCAATCTCCGATTTTCTAGGCCGAGTAGATCTGCCATTTGAAATGTCTTTGTTGACACAATCGTAAGGAAAGATCTAGTGAAATTAGGTTGACATTTAAACCTACACATCTATATATTCTACGGGGGTACTGCAACAATAAGAACGGACAAGTCGGTGTAATCCCGGAGCAGCTATCTCACGGTTGACTTGCGGCGTACTATACCATACAACATGAAAGTAGCATATAACTGCAGCTAAGATCCCATGGAGTATAGACCCAGAATTTAGAATCGAGGGTATGAACCAGGCCCCCGAAGGAGAGCCACGCCAAGTCCCGCGTAATGGAGGATAAGCCGACCTCCGGAGTGACTCTGCCGCCTGGCGCACTTTCCGTTTTAGACCTAGACGTCAGAGGATCACCTGCTCTTTCTTTGCGGACTGAATACAAGGTGTTCTAATTACGAACTGAGGGAAGTACGAGGGCCTCTTCAAATTACTGAGAGGCTTTGCAAATCCAGTTTTAGCGATTACCAGTTTAGCGGATTATTTTAGCTTCTGATCTACTCACTGTTTTCTGATCTCCGGTTAACGAATTTACGTGTCCTTACAGGACAGGATAAAGCCGCTCGGAACACGAGCCAAACATCAAATTAGACGGAATTCCTTCCCCTCGTCATTTCGGCAAATAACACTTTTTCACAAATTTCATGCGACAATACTTAAAGGACGCACATTTCTATGCTCCTCTTCCCAAATTGTCATTTAAAGTAGTCAGGCTTTTTTCTGACTGATTAAAAACGCTCTAATAAAATTGTACAAATAATTGTAAAATATTAAAGCCCGAAGCATATCCGGCATTTAAAAGTATGACACAGAGCAACCTGTTGTAGGTGGTTATCTGGAGTATCGTGGTACGATTTAACAGGGGAGCCAAGTATGGGAACTGTGAACCATATGGCCCAGTGCGTATCACATTGCTGCGCTTTGCGTTTTTGTAAATATAGGTAGGTGTACAGTAAATAGGTGTATATAGGTATAAACATGAGTAGAATACAGGGAAGGATTTTACCTGATGGCCACGGGCACCCTGCAGGCTGCTGCCATGCCACAACCATCTACTTCACCATATGTGAATTTATCATATTGGCTGATGTGAATTCACTCATCTCATCGCTAAGGGCGATTTGACATGGGAATTTCACCCCTGTGAACTCCAATAATTCACCACAGCTTAGGTAGATCTGGATGTCCGGTTCGAGCTATCTTTGCGATTATCCGAATCGCGATTGGCTTCGGAATTCAATTGCAACAATAATAAGAAATTGATTCGGAAATTTTCAGGACGATTCTCTTCATTCGCCGATTTCCTAACAACAATAAAATTGATTTGGGCTACTTTCTTGGTTCTTGATACTTCTTTCCTTTATGTACTTTTTTTTCTTCTTGTTGTCAAGATGGCGATGAATAGGGGGAATAAAGATCAGAGAAATGTTCGTTAGTCGACAGGAAGTTCAGTGTTATGAAAATGATAAATTTGTCGGTTAAAATTCAATCCCAACGAACTCAAGCCGGTGAATTAAGAAGCGGAGATATATGGAAGGCGTGTTTCTTCGCTGGTGACAAGTTGCCGCACTGGCAGCAGATCAGAAATCAGAGCTCTCCTTGGCATTGAATTATTTTCAAACAAGTCTTGAAGACGTTCCGAAGGCGTAACGAAGACGTCTTGGCTAAGGAGGGTTCGAGGCTCTTCTCTTCTCTTCTCCTCTTCTCTTACCTACTTTAAAATTGCGTTGAAATCGGGGCGTGGACATCCGGCTTCGAGTTTCTAGACATCTAGAGAACTAAAGGACTAGAAAACGGTGGGAACTTTTTCGTCAGTCTTCAAACCCGGTTTTATTCAATTCCTTGACGCTAGGACTCTATAATAATTGGGCCTTCAAACATCCGCGAGAACCTGATGAACAAAGTCTTCTTACTTTTACGATCAGGGTGAACCTTGGACCTTAAAAACAAGTAATAAAATATGCAAACACCACAGCTGGATATACAGAAACAATAATCACTCACTTTCCTACAATAGTTATCATCCAGTCCTAATTAGGTAACAGTCCAAAAGAACTACCCTTATTTCAGTCAAGGCTGCATTTCGAAGCAACTCGTTATTTTCGGGACAGATCTCATTAAAATTTTCCAAAATTCTTAATTATCAACAATCTTCCCAATTCCTGACCTCAGGGCTTCTCTGCTCTCAATTAATGTGATTGCATTACTTTCGGAATTAATATCGTAACGAGTAATGCGACTTTCTGTCTAATCCCAAGTACAGAGAAATTGGCATATACTTCCAAACCAACTTCACTGATCACTTTCAGCCTTCAACCTTAAAAAATCTCAGCATAATCTATAATTTCGTTTATTTCTTTAGAACCAATAAAGCAACCGCGATGTATAGGCTGATGTGTGATGGTACGAGCATCATAATAGTCTTGGGTTCTTTCTTCTGAGACCCAAATCATCTCTGATTCAGAAAAAAAATGAAAAAAAAAAAAAACAGAATGAAGTAAAGAATGAAAAAAGAGGAATCTCTGTTGTTAATTATCTCCTGATTTCCATGGTGCACTAGGTCCAAGGTACGTAGGAGGATCCTCCAGTGGTTGCCTCTTGGTGCTGATGGCACCGGCCTTAGTGAATGCCCGCCCAGCAAAGGCACAGCAGCCAGTGACGTAACATGAGACCGCTGTCAGTGCTGTCAGTGCTGTCAGTTATGTCAGTTCAGTCTTTGTGCCTCCCGAGGAAGGAGGAGGTACGAAAGGTAGTAGGAGGCGGAGGAGAGGCAACCTTCACCATACACGTATATGATGTAGGTTTCGTACCCTACGCAAGGATCAGCATACACCCGTAATACGTATAAGGCAAGGGCCCGCACCGTATGCGTTTGCCTCGGCCTAAGGTCTTCTCAAGTTTCCTTATTACCAGCGGACTCCATTATTCGACCTTACCATCTTTCCCTTACGATATATTTCGCCTTTTGACGTAGTGCTTCTTTCGTTTGAATCCCGCGCCATTCACCGCGCTACCAGACCATCCACAAAGCACTTCCGGATGCGTATAATATTACGGAGCAGGTAGTTGTCTCGACTTGCGTGTGACTTGGTCTTGGCTACCTACATACATGCCTAGGTACTCGTTTGTACCGTTACAGGTATCACGGGATATACGTACAGATATATATACTTTTTTTTTCTTTCACTCTGTGAATCGAAATTCACCTAAAATCGAATGCTAGAGGATCGTGATTATGGATTTAGCACAGTAATTTAAAAAAAGAAAGAAAAAACGGTGATTATCATCACTTTCTCTAATCTACTACCCTGCTCGCGGGTCAAAGTTGTAAAGGTAGATTTTACGCTGCTTTTATCGCCCGAGACAATGGGTGTAAAAAAGATTACCTAGGAGTTACTCGTCGATTTCCTGTTTAATAAGAGAAACCCCCTCGGCTACCCTCTGCTCGGTTTGCCAAACTTTATTACTACGTCCGGTTTTTACCTGTTCAAAGGATTAGCCTCTATTGTCTGTTTTACAGCTGTCATCAACTGCGAGATTCGCAAAATTACTTTTCTACCAATCCTCTCTTTTACATTATTTACCCACGACTATTCACGCGCGTCTGTATAAACATTTAACATGCAAATCGTTCATTGTTCAGACGCCGAGGTGAGGGGTGGTTTTATGTAAAGTTTTGCTGGTCTGCATTGACTGCAAGGGAAGTTTGTTTAACCACCTCTTTCTCGGCTCCTTGACTTTTGCTAATTTATAGAAGGCCAGGAGTGACCCTGTTTCCGCGAACTGCCCTCCGCATAGTAGACATCATATCTCACTCCTTTTTAAGGTGATCTCAATAGGTCTAGATTTGATATATACGAGGCACGTGCCGCTCGTTTATTCCGCAGATTAAAAAACCGCAATTCTTCTCCATAGCCACAAATCGGAACAATTATATCATATATTTTTCTTATATTTCAGTAAAATGAATTCTACTATTATTTCGTCATGGCTATACTTATCCTATGTATTTCTAACCGGTCAATTCCTCTCCGCCAAATTTTAGGAAACGCATTGAAAACGTAATTTTTTCTCTAGTCGTCACAGGAGTAAAAGTTTCGCAGAAGAATAGCTTGCCAGAGTATATAGCCGTAGTGTGTGGCTTCCGGATTGCTTAGTGTCTGGAGAGAATGTTGGATTAGCAGATTATTACGTGTACAAGCTATTGTCGTAGGAGAATGATAAACCTGGTGAAAAGAAAAAAAAGAAAACTTTCTCGGCTCATAAGCTGCTAGGTGTAATATAGATGTATAGGTATATTGAAAAAAATTACCGGTTGAAAAATTTAAGTCCAGGTCTCGCCATCCTGTCATAAAACTGGCGCCAATTGAATAACTGCGGGATTTCCCTTCGATGAGTTTTTATCAGCTCTAGTATTATCACCGCATTTTCTGGTTATAGGTATGTGTGTATGTGAGTAGATAATTACTTGCCAAGCTGTCGGATACCGAACACAAGTTCGGAGGTAGGTATACGTACGTCTCGCTAAAATAAAGTCGGGTTCATTGTTTCACACCAACAAAAGAATCACACCTGAAATCCTTTCGAAACCCAAAAATATCCACCTGTCCTATAGACAAGTTTTCTAAAACCATCGTTAAAAGTTCATCATTAATTTTTAGCCAAGTACAAGTAGAAGAATTTATTTACAACCTTCTGGCTTATCTTCGTACAGTTCATCCTATATCTATGCTTGTCTATGAATGTCTCTTTCGCACATCTTGACGGGACAAATTTTTGTATATAAATTGCAATGATTCCTGTGCCTTCGGTGGATACGAAAAAAAAATCGCATTCTCGTATCCTGGGGCCGAAATTATGCCTTTTTCTGGTGTAAGATAGGGTTAGGCGCAGGATACCACCTACGTAGTGAAACGGAGAAGTACGAGTCTAGGATGCTCATCTTCTCGAGAAGATGGTCTGAGAAGTATAGACAGACGAGTACCGACAGCGGGGTTTGTAAAAGTGATTCATACGGGCTGCCGAGTCTAATGCGAAAGAGCGTCGGTGTGTTGGAGGCAGAGGCGTCGAGGAGACACGTGTTTCCTCTATGGGAAAATTCACACGGGATGAACGGGAGCTCCTCCTTTTACCCTAATCTAATCACACGAGCGTCGCGAGGTCGTGACGTATGGCTCTCCAGGTTTCGTCTGTCGCGATACTCTGATCTGTTTACCTCGACGAGGCGACGTCGGATCTCACTGTCAATGCGACTCCTTTATATCCCGCTGAGAATTCCATTATCAAGATACGATTTATACCAGCTACGGAAACCCCTTACCGAAAGAAAACAGGGAAAAAACATAATAATAATCAAATTTCGCGAGAATTTACTCCCTATGCCTACGAAATATTTGTCCAAATTCAGACAAGAATTTAAATGAAAAAATACATCTCCAAGAGTAAGGCGATGCGAGGGAAGGTGAGAGGAGAGAAGAAGATAGAGAAGTTAGATGAATAAATGATTATTTGAGAGATTGTTTCAAATTTCAATATTATTTGAATAACTTTGAAACGACGGACACGAAAGGTTCGAAATTCCGAACGCTAAAGACAGGAAAGGCAAAACCTCCGAACTTTGAAATTCACACATGTAATTCAGTGTTTAATAACTCGGGCTGTATTAATCACACCGAAACGAATTAGTGGTGCGAAAAATCGTCTTGAGATGTACTTTTTGGAAACAAACTTTCGTAATTATATCAATCATCGAAGTTATCGATTGAAGTAGATAAAATGAGATTCGATAAAGGCAGTCTCGATTAGAATGAGCTATCTTTGTCTTAACATTCTGAGAAATAACCCGAAATTTCGAAATTTCGTATGCATTCCGACTTTTCGGAATTTTAATATTCTAAATTTGAAATCCTTCGGAAATTTAAAGATTGGGAACATGAACCCGGCTCCGGAATCGCGACTAAATCGACGCTGACGACGCAGAATTGACGTTAGAGAGACAGACGGACGTGAAGCGGGCAAGGGAGAGACGGTAATATTATATCTATTTGTATCTAAAACCAGGTGCCGATGAGCCATTAGATTTTTCGGGGTTGTTGAGTGGCTACGCCCATCGTAGTGAATAGGCCACCCCCGCATGCGTATTAAGTTTGGTTTTGGTTGGCCTTCTGCAGCCAGACGGTTATACAATATCGCGTGAACCGATCAAGCGACATATACACATGTCGAGGCATTATACGTGTAGGTATACAGCTTATGCTCCTATTAAAAAAATCAAAAATAGGAGAAAAGGATTATTATCACGTTGTTCGATCTTGTTTTGAGAATTTCAACAAGTATTGGAGGAAAAGGTGCTCAGGCTTCGGAGGCATGAGTTTGAGTACAAAATCGTACGTTTCAAAGTTCGCCAAAAAAAAGGAAAAAAAAAAAAATTTCAACATTTTCTCACGTTTCTTCAAACGCAGTAAACCTTCGGCTGTTTTTCCTGAGTATTTTATTCAATTTGAAAAAGAAACACTTGACCGTCAAGTACGTAGGTACATACGTATTCGTACCCTAAAAAAATTATCGAGCCAAAAGTAGTTACAAATCGGTCAACAATAGCCCAGCGGGTGTTCGCGATATAAATATTTGTCTCGTAAGAGCAAGCGACAAGTAGGGGTCTCGGAGCAATAAGGGTAAGCGAGAAAAAGCGAGGGAAAGGTACCGAAAGAAAGAAAGAAAAAAAAAAAGGAAAAAATGAGACAGAATAAAAGAGCCAATGACGTACTGTGCGCTCAGCCCTTAGCAGGGGTATTATTTCCCAAGACTTCCGTACATTTGCATGTATTTATACACATAATATACAGTCATGTATAAATTGCCGATAATTTTGGCAAAAAGGCAAAAAAAAATCGCGTTGATGACAATTTTTTTTATTCCTCGATAAAATCTGGGAATGAACCAATTCGAAAAGTTCTCTAGGTCCTATCGTGGTTTCATATTCTTTTCTGTGATATTGTTTATTGATTTTTCTTCTTTATTTTTTTTTTTTAATTTTGGAATAAGCCGGATGGAACAATTTTTTTTATTTCTTTTTTTTTCCCCACATTTCGTTAATTTTTTTTTGTACTGATTTTACTGTGACTGTACAAATTATATCGAGGTGGATGTACCTACTTACACATATCTGCGTGTGTGTAAGAAGTCCGTCCATTCTTGAAGTGAAGAAGGCCTCCTGAAAGGTACTCGAAAGACAAAACGTGATCGCGGCGGGTAACGTCAGCCCGCATATCTCCGTCTTTCATAAGTTGTGGGAAACTATTCTCGAGACATGCCTATAGGTAACTTGAAAATAGAAGAAGAGGAGTGCGCGTGCACTACATTTTTTTTTTCTTCTTCTTTCTTTCTTTTTTTTTTTCGTTCATTTTCTTTTTCTCTTTTACTTCGTTACCTTTTTCTATCCGCAAAACGGACCTGCTGCAGTTACGAAACTTCAAAAGACTTTCAGACAACCACGAATTTTATCCCCATCTGTTATACTAAATCAAATTGATTTTTCAATTTTAACAAAATATGAAGAAAAAAAAAAAAACTCCCGAAACTGAAACTTACCAGATGGTTCGGATTTTACATTCAAGTGGCTTAACTACTATTCGAAATTATACCTTCCCTAATAATACATAGATTCATATAGGTAATTCTCCCATAATTTTTCGTCAAATTCATACACACCCCTATTACTTTTCTCTATTTTTCTGAAACATCGATTCTCTCTGTCGAAATTAATTTTGAAAAATATTTTTCACAAAATTACGTGTAATACTTGGCAAGATTACGTTTTGTACCGCTATGCCATAAAGCTGCCTCTTTTTACGACTTGGGTTAGAAGAAATGGGGAATTCCCATCGTCGCGGTCGTTGAGGTAAATCGTTCTGAGCACTTGCAAATATAAATATATATGTATATACATTATATATATATATATATACTCGTTTGCCCTTAAAGGTATGGGCGTATATATACATGTATATTGTATATACACCGATACAGAGACGCTTACCTTTACAGGGTACAGGGTGAAACGTCTAATGGCGGTGGGTTTCACTTGACAGCGAGCGACGGATCACTTAACGTGATTACGTCACACCAGTACCCTGAATGTTTGCCTAGGTGTATAGGGGGAGTCCTTATAGCACTCGACGATGCCATGAAATGTGACAAATTATTCCCCGCCAAGCTCTTTCACCCTCCGCAGCCGCTATATATATTTCCACACGATATAGAATGCGAGATTCTTCTTAGATTTTTATATAATTCAACATAGCGCGTCATCCACTGTCCAGGAATTTAGAACAAACTTTCAATTACGTCGATATAATTCGAAAGGAATTGAATTTCTTTGAAAGGATACGAAAATTGGAAAATCCCGGAAAATGGAGAATGTAGAAATTGCTTTTACAGCATGTTGTGATCCCGTGGAAAGATGACAACCGAATGTGTTTAGCTTTCAGAGGATATATGGTAGGTATAATATGTTTATAATTATTCGGGTGTACTAATTTCGCGAGTGATTTTAAGTGGGGATAATCTGAAGCATGTTTGTGGCAAACAAACGTGATTTGAACGCGCCGAGAAAGATCAAAGATCGATTTGAAGCTCCCACCCTCACTCAGTCTAAACGATGGACGAAACGATCGTCGAACAATCGTCCAAACGCGTTGAGATTGTCATACAAGAGACATAGGATCAAGGCACGATGACATTTCCAGCTCGTTTTTGTTACCCGAACAAATGAACGAGCGATAGTCTTTGAATGGGGGCGAGCATTCAATGTTTTATCGAGGATCTCTGTTGGCTGAATGCCTCCAGGGAATATTGTCCGCGTCCGGGGCACCGGAGATGATGGAGTCTGGAGACGAGGGCGAAGTAGGTACAGGTGGTACAACATCGACGTCTCTTCTTTTTTTTTTTCTCTCTTTTTCTTCTTCCTCTTTTCTTCTTCTAATGTAAAAATACATCTGACCAAAAAGTTTACTCTCTTTTGTGCTCGTACCATTAAAACTCCATCTTATACATCTTTTCCTAGAAAAAAGAGACATTTCACCAGTAAAATTTTCAACCCATTTTAGAGCTCTCAAACGCAGAATGACACCAACCAATTTTCGGCTAGAAATATCTCGAACACCGTACACTTTTTTGGCAAAAAACTGTTCGAACGTTCTTTGTAGCAAATTTAGTCAGCTTCAAATTCGCATGGTTAGATTTTAGAGAATAAAATTTCTAGCTATCGAAAAACGTGGATAAAGTTGAAGCTGCGCAAGGCAATGCTCCATTCTACAGAATAATTTTAGGGTTGAAAGAGTTGGCGAATCGTTTGACTTTTTATACATAAAAGTGATAACGGAAGAATTTCGGTGAACAAGAAATAGTCTTTTCGTATATATCCAGAGCTTGCAAAAGACACGAGGATTACAATACGTGCATAGATCACGTCAACGAAGCTAGAAGCCTTCAGGGCTGAACACATAGCATGTATATCAGGGTTGATCCCTCGAACGCAAGGTCCGATAAAAACGTGTCATTGTTCCCATTGACGATCCCGATTGTCACTTTAAACGGGGGGATTAGTATTTCAATTATTTGCACAATAAGATGACGCCCGCTGCAATATCGAGTGGCGGCACGTGGCCCTGTTGACACACGTGGAGATTTCCGCCGTAGCTACAGCCGCTTAAATATCGGTTATTCGACCAAGAGCTGGCAACTTATTGCCGTAACTTACCGACGGCGGTAAATGGTTGAAGGGTTGCATACCTTCGAGGCGTGAGAACAGGGGCTATTCCAAGCGGGGTATATTCGGCTTCTGCCCTCCCCTCGAACCGCAGAAATTATCGACAAGTCAAAAATGTAATAAATAAAAAATGTTTGTCAAACTGATAACCTGTTCATTCAATAAATGAAATTCAATAAATTAAGGTCCAGATTCTGACACATTATTAACATCAAACCTGTAGGTGTTTCAAAAGAACTAGTTGACATTGGGAGCCTGTCGGTCAATTTTTTCCCCTTTTTTTTTAGCGGAGAAATTATTACCACAGCGATGTATTACGCCAGTAATGATTTAAGGAATTTAATTTATCTCACCGCATTTAATCATTGAATCTCATTAGCTATATCCATCCTTGAATTTCATCGAAGTTAATTATGCTTCTGATATGTAGAAAAAGTCCGTAATTGCAAATCGCGTAATAATTTCGAGATGAACATATCAGCACGATATCATCGTAATCGGGATTTTTTGACAGGTGACCTTTGCGTTTGACAATATTATACCTACTTACTTATAAGTGGACAGAAACCGCTCAGCAGTCATGAATATTTCGGTTTATTTTTTGCTCGAAGATTCCAGCTCTCTGCACTAAATTGCGATCAATCAGACAAACTTCCTCATCGAACCAGTTCTTTTTTTTTTTTTCATTTTTTCATTTTCTTTTTTCTGTCTCTCTTCCATTACCATACGCATATATGTATTATTAATCGTCAAAGTCGCGGGTTCAATACACGCCACGTCGCGTATTATATTTCGATGATATTACGTAGCTCAGAGATAATATTATACTAGCCGAAATTTGCATCATGCGAATTAGAATTCGGATATATTATTATCAAAGGCTTGCTACGCGATACGTGAAATTTATTGGATAGTACTAGGCAATGGGTATAATAAATATACATTCACGTAAAACTAACGAATCAACCCACTCGCGTCTCCCCATCTGATTTTACTTTGACAAGTAATTAATCTATTGATCTGTAATTACCATCGTAACTCTTTGCGCTATACTGTACCCCATGTACAGAAAAGGTAATTACAGGTATGGCCTAGCTCTAGCTACCGCTTGGAATGATCGAGTTACCAGCCTGCTCCATGAACTCATAAAACACAGTATTTAGGGTTTAGAAAAGCTGCAGATATCACAAGCGATTCTAACCGAAGCTAGTCAGCTGGAATGAAATTAGGATTAGGTATATAAAAAATGTGAATTAAAAATCTGTCAGATCTTTCTCAGTTAAAACATTCAAATTGGGTCTTACAGACTTGTTTATTGCGATTCGTTTGGCTGTATAGAAGAGCAATTATAAATTTATGAAACTTGACATTTGATTTAATAAGCAATATAATAGGTTTAGTTCTGTTCAATTTTACGGTCTACACATTGGGATTGAAAGAGTCGAATTCCATTGACTGAGGGGATCTTTGTTCATGTATACTTTGAAGAAAATCCAGACCATTTACTCGTGTATATCTATAAATATGATCGTAAGGGTTATTGGTCGATGAAAAAGGAAAATAGTATACTACAAGTAAAGAATTTCAAATCGAAATCAATCCCGGCCACATATTCAAGACTGGCTATCGACCTGCCCGTGTAACTCTATATTGACCAAATCGAATCCAATTACTTGAAATTACTTCGTGGCTACTTTGAACAATCGGAAGCCGCTCATTATATCATTCAGCTTCGTATATTGTACGTGAGACAAACTCGATTTCGTACGATGCTATTTTTGAAGAATCATTCTGAGATGGGGGACTGCATGTAGTAAAATGAAAATGATAAGAAAAAAAGAACAGAACAGAACAGAATATGGAAATATTTCTAGTGCGCAGAAGATAAATCATTGAACAAACTATCGTCTGATAATTAGAAACTTATATGGGCTTCACTTATATTATAATATATATATACGTATACTGAAAGCACGATGAACGATCCGAGGAAGATCCTCTTTCTGATTTGTTGACCGATTAGTCCCGGCAACACGATCATTCCATAAAGCGAAGAGTCTGGTTGTAGATACTGGTTGAAATTTGTTGCACAGAGGCAGAGGGAGACGGTCTAAGCTATTGTCAGTATCGTAACGAGTATCTTTGTGTAGGTTGTGCAATCAGCAATCGTTTCAGAGTGCTTTTAAATAGCCGTAGAATCATCTCAAACCTATGCTATACCAATGTGTTGTACTATGGTATAACACACCATACAGTAGTAATCTCTATGTAGTCGAGTAGCAACTATTGCGTAAGAATCGGAAAGAAAAGAGCCATGAAAAATATTGTCTGACTTCCTTTCACGCGTGGTTGCCTTCGGAGATTATCCAAATCATTGCCAGATAGGTAATTTCGTTGTCTGCGAGTGAAATGAAAGAGTGTAAAACGCATCTTTTACCTTTTGTTTCTTCCTTTAGAAAACAAAAAAGAAAAAGGAAAAAAGATCGTCAAGTGGAAACTTGTGATCTTGAAAATGATTCACAATGATTTTAAATAATGAAGAAACCAGGTATATGCATGTTTAACAATAATTAATAACTATGACGACAAGAGGTGATTGAAATTTTTATCTTCTGTGTTTAAATTGAACTTCGAAGTAAATTCAGTGATTATTACTAATGTATATAATATATATATGTGTATAAGTACTCGGGCAATCAACGATTACTGGACAATTAATAACTCCCGTTTATTGCACGGTCAGATTATAACACTAAATGTATGTGAAGATATTGTATCCCGATTACCTTTCAGAGTAATAATTTTCTTTCCAAATTGGATTATTACAAGCGATAAAAATTCGATCTCGAGTTCCTTGACCAAATTACTTAAGATATTTTCACTAACTTATCAATTTATTGTAGATTAGCTACGCGATAAAAAGGCACTACCTCATTACTCCGATATTGAAAACGTTTTACGTATCTCGTAGTGCATGGACCGTGGCCTGGTTTGACTACTGAATTATTTCACCACGGATACATACTATCAATTTTACTACCTTATTAATCGTTGCTTGATTCAATTCACCTTCGATAGAAGCACTTTCGTCAAGTTCTTTCAATTCGATCAGTTCAAGTTCATCAGACGCAGTTATACTTTAATGAGCATATTCAGGATTAGAATAATTCGAGGATTCCAGCTGAGGAATGGAAAGAAGAATTAAAAAATATGTGAATAATTGCGAAATGAATTTCATATGAGAATGAATTTATTATAAAACGGCATCTGAATAATGGCGAAGGCACAGCACTGTATACGTTATATTTAAACAGTAAATATTACTTACACTGTACGTCTTATTTGTAGAAAAGTTCTTACGGTTATGGCTTGCAACATATATTCAAATATGATATCATAGGGTTAGACCGTTTATAACATTGTGCGGTACAAGAATGAGCATTATTCAGTATTTGCAGTGATAAATGCGCGCAGCTTGGTGACTCAAATTGCACAACGAGCCCCGTTCTCCATCCTCCACGCATAACATTTTTCAAATTTCCAAAAACGGACTGATAATCCGGTCAAAAAATTACGCGAGATAAAATTGTGCGGATAATTTTAACGAGGTAGGAATCTGGGCATTTTTCTTCTCTTAAAGTTGCAGCAAGCTGCGCACAATGTCATCTGAACCGCAGAAGGAACTATCTCAATTAATGAGGTAATTATACGACAATAGATTATCTATTATTATAGTTATGAAATTCTAAGCTCTCAGGTTCCAAAGATTTTTTCCTTCATTGAGATACTTCCGTTACGTTCTACGTTTTAAAACTAATTAACCGTGACCTAGGGCGAGTGCGGAATTGCTGCCGTGACAAGGAGGTCCATGATCCGCGGTAGCGGAGCCTCGTTTCATTTCTTGATCATTAATCGCTAATTGCTGGAAAAATTCAAGGCTCTGGCTACTGCTGATCAATTAATTGAACAGCTTCTTCGTCACAGAAGCATAACCGCCTTATGAGTTTTGAGAAACGATCAATAACTAGTATTTATACCTGTATTCAGGTAAACTTGCTGATCGCGAATATCATCGATAATTCATTTTTCGTCCTTTTTTTTTCTTCCCAAAATACTTAAAATTCTCATCGGGGATAATATTTGCGAAAAATTCTATCCAGGTTAATAATTTTCAATAAGAATTCGCGAAAAAAATTCCTGCATTCCATTCGGGAGTGAATTTATCGATTGATTGTTCATGATCTTACAACGATTGATGATTTCTCAAAGCAACATTTATTCGTATGTTTTCATAAATAACGGACCAATTAAATAATTACACTTCGACTATGAGATACGATAAAATATCCTTAAAATTACAGAGTTAGGTATTCGTTTATTACTTTAGGTAGAAGTTACGATAGTTGATAACAGAGTACGGGATTTTCTACGATGAGCAAATCACTTTTTTCAGTTTTGTTACAGGATTTTTTTTCTTTTTTCTTTTTTTTTTTAAGAGTACAACTTTTCTATACAGTTCATATAGAAGTGTGAGTGTGAATCTCGACTCTCTATATGCAGAATTTATGGATAATGAAGAATTAATCAAGAGCAGTAAAAGGTATCTGATCCGCAAGCCGGATAGCATGAATTTGAGATTGAATTCCACTAATTGAATCCATTGAAAATCCGACAGATAATTCATACACGTACGTGCTAAAGCGTGGAATGATTATTTCTTTACTTTTAGTTTATTTTATTAAATTTTTTTCAATTTTTCAAGCGATCAAAGGCGTCGTACATAAATATATCTAATCGCTAATATAAGAACCTTTGATCGCTAAATCACAAGAAGCAAAAAGACTCTGATCCTGAATTCGCGGTAAATTCATTTTCACACGCGAAGGATCTTCCTTAAAATTAGAGTGAGGCAGTTGAGTTGGCAAGAGCAGAAACTCGTTGAAGATTCGATGGATTTCTGCGCATTAAAAATCATCCGAAGTCTGAATGATAATCGACAAATTTTTTTATAGATACCATAGACACTTCCATTAAATATCTCTCTTCTTTTTTTTGACCCAGGAAAAAGGAGAAGAAAAAAAAAATACACAAACATCTTGAAACTCAAAAATATCTGCAATATCGATAACCAAAATCAACGATAAATCATCCCACTTTGAACTCGGACTTTCCCTACCTATAGAGCCAGGAATTTCATCAAGGTGTCGTGAATTAGTCGAGGATTAATGTCACCATCAGCGGTATATCGAACACCACGAAGCGATCCGTCGTTATGACTGACCACGCCGTATTCCCCAACGATAAAACCGTCCGGAGTTCGTTCTTCGACTCTATACTTCCGGTAGTTTCTTCCTTCAACTACATAGCCGACCTTATGTCCATCGTCAGACTCCCGCGTCCCCGATGACTCGGTGATCATCTGAGGTCCGTGAACATTTCCATTGCTACCAACGCTCACCGCTTCATCAACCTCGTAATTTTCCTCTTCAGGTTCTTCCGGCTGATTCCGAGTCCTCGGGGCGTTCGGCATTTTGATCGGGCGACCGTCCATTCCATAGATTTTCGCTGGCTCTGAATAAACCCGAGCAGGTTCGGAGTAAACCTTGGCAGGCTCACTGTACACTTTAGAAGGCTCGCTGTACACCTTCGACGGTTCGGAATAAATTTTTTCCGGCTCGCCATAGACTTTTGCAGGCTCACTGTAAACCTTTGACGGTTCGCCATAGACCTTTGCTGGCTCACCGTACATCCTAGCAGGCTCGGAATAGACCTTCGCCGGCTCTCCGTACATCTTTTCCGGCTCCCCATACATCTTGGAAGATTCCCCATAAGTCCGTGCCGAATTCTCGTACGATTTTCCCGACTGGCTATAAAGCAGAGTTTCGTAATGTCTACCGGCTTTACGACCCTGATGAAGATGTGGCGTTGGTTCGGTGGCTTCCGAAGTTTCTTGATGAGACTCACTAACCTCGGAATTTTCCTCTGCAATTTCGTGATTTTTTTCAAACGGTTCTGGATCCCCAACTTCAACTGAATCGCTCATTTCCTTTCTGTGATGTCTGTGCGATGGATGAGACGTGTGCCAGCTAGTCATCGGTCTTTGGGTAGTAATTCTGGCTCTATTTCGCCAGCTGGTTCTTGGGGATCCTTCATCGACCGAAAACTCACTTCTATTAGACTCGGAAACTATGTTACTGAGCTCTTCAGTAACAAGGAGTGCGGGAAGTGGAGTGACGAAGGTAACTGACGTAGTAGTCGCTGGAGTGGTAGAAGTCGTTTTCATCGTAGCTACCGGTCTCGTCATCGGGGTTTTAGCCACGGTCGTCATCTCGTCACCGACGTAGTGTTCGACTCTAACTTTGTACGGGGTAGCTTCAACGGTGGAAGTCACACTGACCCCGATTACTGTTTGATTAATAGGTTCCCGGGTTCGACCCGAAGCCGATTCTTCGGTACGGGGTGTAAGCATGGAGCCGATTTCACTAGCAGTGCTGAGGTCGTCGATGAGTGAAGTCAGGCTGGCGGAATTGTCGAAAGACTTTTGGCTTATTGGATAAAACCTGGTTCCTTCATCCCGTGAAATGATTCCAGGTTTCTCGGGCGAAGGTCTGCCGTTGGAAGTCTTCGAAGTCCTGGATATCCTGTAAATCGATGCTTCCTGTCGCTGAGATTCAGCCGCTACATGGTCCGCAGGCGCTAAACCTCGCCTGGATCCTCTTCGTCTTATCGGAGGCTGTGCCATGGCGCCGTTTATAAAGACCGACAGAAACTCTGTACCAGCTAAAATGTCGTCTCGTCTCGCTGGGGCTGCGGTACTATCTTCCCAGACTAACATGGACTGCAGCAATATCTGTGAACAGAAATTAGCAGGGGTTAAAGAGGTCGAAGAAACGGACGATGCTGCTTTAATAAATTGATTAATTTCTGTCTTCTGACATTTTTGTTCGCCAATTATACAAGATGAGAAATAACACGGTAGCTGATTGCGGAAGAACTTTAAGGAGGAGATCGTTGAAAGGTTCGATTGAGAGTATGGGGCTTCGGTGAGACTTTTGAGCAGAGATTTCAGGCTCAAACCTGGCTTTCGGAGGACCCGATGATCCTTGGCCAGTTGGGATATCAATTTCACCGGTAAAATTGTTTCGAGGAATTCCGCACGCGACGTGACCGGTTACAAGGCCTTAAATTTCCTTACGCAACGCGTGGGCATTTCGCAGTTTATAATATATACAGGTATACAAATTGGCCGAGCTACCTCTTACGAAGCTTCTCTCGCGGAAATGAATCCGCTTCCTTTTATTTACCGACTTTTTTTCTTCATTTTCTTCCTTCGAATTCAAGGTAACTTTTAAAAACACCACCTCGTAAATATTTTCCCCAATTTCCGCAAGTATTTTCATATTGTCAATTGATTATAATGAAAAGTATATTCTGCATGGTTCTTGAGTGTTTCAACCCCAAGATCTGTAATCAACTATTCCATTCTAATTTATAATCGTCTGGGACATAAATGGCGATGGAAAAAAATTATTCCCCCGAGGTGCAGCAGACGGGTACAAAGTTGAACGCACTTGCAACAGGATGTGGCAGCGAAGTTCGCGACAATCATGCGTAGACCGATGATAATAATAGTCCCGTGGGATACGATTTATTACCAATTGCTCGTTCGACCGAGACGCAGTCCAGCAACAACTTTGATCTACGACATAGCCGCGAAGAATATATCAGCCTTGTGTTCACGTACAATTCTTGAATATAATGAGGAAATAGATAACTAATTAAAAACTCTGAAGTTACAGCTGCAAATTAGAACCTCTAATTCTCTTCTTCTCCTTCTTCTTCACGAGAGGCAAAATTGTTTGTTCTCAGCTTTCTTGAAAAGGAATTTGACAATAAGACAGGAGACCCTGTGTCTGATCCGATAAGCTGTTTCATCTCTCGCAAGGCATGTCGCTCTATGGGCATAACACTTGCAGTATGATCTCGCCCACACGGTCTGAATTAATATCAATGCAATTATGCATAACGAGGTTTATATTTGCAAACAATGGCCTAATTTCCTATTATTAGCCAACCCTCGCTTGCTACCTTAATAATTCTTCACTCGTAAAGTTATACTCGAATTCTAAAACGCAGTAGCAGGATATATTTGGCAGTAATTCAGCCATCGATAATCGACAGGCTTCGCTAAATATATCAACTATTCGTCAAGTGAACGTCGAGTATTATAAAATAAAATATTCATAGCTATTATAATGTTCCATTTAAATACAGCAAGACGTATCATACGAGCTGATAACCAGCGTCGAATATCGCGACATTTATAACATGAATTTTTTAGTCATCGTTCAGCCACTAGGTACTTCTAGCAAATCTACGATCGAGAGATTTCAACTGTCAAGTGATCAACGACATAAAAAAGTAGTCGACGTTTTGGCATAATGAGCGAAGAATCGCTTATGTTGAGAACTGCTGATAGGATCGTTACATAATCGAAAATCAAGGCAGGGCTATCCTTGGCCTTAACACGAGGCTAATCCCTTTTTTACGATTGTCTCACGACGCCCTAATGGACCGTGACATTTTTTTTTCCTTATTTTTCTATTTGTTTATTTTTCTCAATTAGCAAACGGAGGGGAACGGCCTGGCAGAAATCATCTCCGTAAGGATAAGTGGGTTCATTAGCAAAGCTGGAGCTTATACTCCGATTAAAACTGGTTTGGTAAGCTCCTGGGTTATCGACATTAGAATAAACCGCGTCAATTTTCTTGCCAAAATAATTTATTCCCCTGTAGCTAAGCTCAGTCGGGGAATTTCTATTCGATACATTTCTTTAGTCTAATCAAAGCTCTCGTTACTCCGAGGGTCTTGGTCATTGCCATCGTGACAAGGAAGACGTGGTTCTTTACAATCAGAAATTCAGCGTCGAGAGAGTGCGGCTCAAGGTTCGGCGTAGGCACGAAGCGGAACTGTAGTGGCATTAATTTTAGCATTCGAATAATTAAGCTCGCGTTAGAAATGACGGTATATCAGATGCCTAGAACGAGCAACAATAGATAGGAGTGGCTAGTCACGTCTACGAGATACACGTGTGGGTGTATCTTTATTAGTAACAATTTACGTTATCCTGAATCATCCCATTGGGACGATTCTAATTTTCGAAAACGTTGAGGCTTAGAACTTTGACATTTCGAATGCTTGAAATATATACGACGCAAAACTCCGAAATTTTGGTTCATTTCTCGGAATGTTAAGACAAAAATCGTTCATTCTAATCGAGACCCTATTTACAGAATCTTATTTCAACTAATTCAATCGATAACTTCGACGTCGTGATTATTGACAGGAGTTCGAAAGTTTCTTTTATTCCAAAAATTACATCCCAATATGATTAATTTCTCCACTAATTGGTTTCGATATGATCAGTACAGCCCGAGTAGATAATTACACTGAATGGATATATGCGGGAATTACAAGTTTCGGAGGTCTGGCCTTTCCTGTCTTTAGCTTTCGGAATTTCGAAGCTTCGGTGTTCTTCGTCTCGCAGTTTTTAAAATCGGCCACATAGACTTTCGGAGAAATACCCTTTCTAAAAACTGCGAATCGGCGATCTTCAAAATTCGGAACTTCAACCCGGCCCCATTACACCGTCAGAATTTTTTCCGCCCACCACTTGTAGGAAAATATGGTGTATATCTATTAATAGAAAATTATACAAAGGGTAATAAAATGCCAGGCCGATACAGACCGTAAAAATTTCCTGCATGAAACCGATCGGCAGAATTCTGGCCACCTATCAAGCCTATCCTTTCTCTATTTCTCTATCCTTGGCCTAACTGCAACATAACAGTAGAACAAGACTGCGATCAGACACCGGGGTCATACATGTATCTAGAATGCAGAATCTGCGCCATTTGTTTCACCTGGCTATTGCAGACGATGGCTTAATAAGACTTGGACATTTTTTATTCATTTTTTGTTCATCTCGTTCCAATTTTTCCCCACAAACTGCACCAAGGTTACAGATACTTATATCATGCAGTTTTCTCTCCACCCAACCGTCAACTTTACGCATACTTTTACTACTCCACTTGTGTCACTTGAATTTACAACACCCCGATGTATCAGGTTCTTAGGAATCTGTAATAAAGAGAGGGAGAGCAAGGTCGCTGCTGGGTGTGGCGGGTACGTCCGTACCTCCGTAGGTATTTGCGGTTCTCCATGCCGATAGAATAATTTGATGAACATAAGACCAGTGATCAGTGCGAGTCAAGTTTCCTCATTATAAAACCATTAATTACCGTTTATCGCGATCCATTTTTGCCCAAGATTCTTTCTTCCCGTCTGATACTCCGTATTATGAACAGGTATAATGACTGACGAATTTTTTTACGGAATATATCTGCCCCGGGAGTTTATGCGACGTTTTTCTTTTTTCATTTTTCATTTTATATCATTTTTTGTTATCCATAGACCAGCGTTGATGTCGATCAATTATTATTAGCCGTGTGTAATAACGTGAGAATACTTGCCAATCATCACGTCAATCTTATACAATAGTCGATGAAAATTTTTTTCACCGAATCGATCGGCTTGCTTGATTAACAAACTACGTAACTGATATACTGGTATAGTTTCTATAGTTCGGGATGAAGAAAAAATTGATGAAAAAACATCGAGAAGATATGACCGAAAATTGAATCAGTCGAACTCATCGTTAATTTTATTATTAGTCGGTAAACTTTCGTCGCTTATACTAGTCTCATTACGAGTCAGAAAAGAAGCATTTACGTAACGCATATTCTCACTCAATATTATAACGGGATGAATACTTCCACGTAACTTAAAGATTGAGAAACCGTTGGGTAACTTTGGGACAATTGTAACAACACCATCGCATTCGGTGCAGGATGTTTCATCCGGAGATTTGGCGCGTGAAAGAGGATGAAAAATTGAAAGGAAATATCTGAGATTCGAATTATCGGCATTTCGACTTGTACTCGAGCGTTTTCAGTCGAATCATGGAAATCATGGTGCAAAATGGACAAGATATTTTTTCAGTTGAATAATAGTTCACTGTTTACAGCGAAAGTAAAAGGCAAGAGCAGAATTCAGGTCAGCTATATGTCGCGGTCATCCTGGCCGCTTCCTTTTGCGTAGGTGCGTGAGGATAGCAATGTTTGGATCCAAATTATGCTGCTTGATACCGATGGTAACGACCTGCGCAACAGCAGGATCCATCGCCGGGCATCCGGACTAGCAAGCAGTTTCACTTTCGACCGTGTGCCCTCTGCCCGCGTGATACTATATGGCTGGTCCATAAGAGAAGAAGAAATAAAGAAGAAAAAAAAAAGAGAGACGATCCTGTATAATGATAATTCTTAATTTTGGTCGATTTATTTTATTTTTTATTTCTTGTCTTTATTTTCAAAGATTTATTCGACGTATGGCGAAGAGTGAGAAATTATTGTTGAATTTTTGTGAAAATTTACGATGATAAATTGATGATAAATTGGAATTTTTGAAGCAATTAAGGAAACGGTTTAAGTATGATAAATGAGATCACGAGTATTCTTTAAATAATGATTTTAATTCCTCTAGAGTCAAGCTCGTTATCACGCTGTAATTAATTCGTTGAATATATTAATTTCTATTAGAAGTTGGATGATTATCATTCCACTGACTAGGAATTGAACATAAATATCGTGTAGCTACTGACACGAGAATTCCTTACGATCGAATTAAACATTATTATCTTAATAGTCGTGACGGCAGTTGCTCCGGGCATTCTTCATAGTAATATGAGAATTAATCTATTCCGCCGATATCGCACGCGCTGCCACAGGGCATTCTTCGAACATTCAAAAAAAGAAAAGAAAGATGTAGAACTGTCATACATATACATATACATACAATAAAAAAGCCTTAATTCTTGGAGGTGATTCCAGCGATCGTAAATTTCCCGATAAATTTTCCCTGCGTGAACCTCCTATAAAGAGAATACTTGAGTCCATTTTCGCAGCTTTAGATTCTGCAACTTTTTTGATAAAATATATTCAGATAGGACAGAAGGTGAGAAGGACCCTTCCGCCTCTGAAAATAGGCTCAAAGATTTACATGCACCTATACAAATTCCTCTTTTTGCCCGCGATAATTACCTAACTTTCTCCTAAGCACTGCTGCTGCAACTATGCTGTACCAGCGTGAAACTTTTGAAGGTTGCGTGCCTCTCGAGGCCTCGATCAACAAACAATTCACAACGGTTGTCCGGTCGTTGATTCGGCGTTTCCTACCTTACTGCAGCCTCAGATTTAGACTTAGGTACGTTAGGAATCTCATAGCCATTGCATTGGGCAATACGAAAGCATGTTTCGAACCAGACAGAGGCGCGTGCTGCGCGTTATTACGATATTACCGGTGCAAAGTAACACCCCGAAATTCCGATAATGATCGTAACTTCTTGCAATTAACTCGTGTTAATGACTCAGGCCAGAAGCATGATCTTTTACTACGAAAGAAAGAAAGGGTATCAGCTCTTATCAATTGGAAGATCGAATTACTGAATTTGGGGCTTTTTGAGGCTCCATAACCGTTAGATATACGGCCAATTAACTAGCTCCCGTTTCTTGGTGAAAGAGAACGGTTTATCGGTACTTTAATTCAAAGCCAAGTAGCGGATCATGCGAAATTCCCGCTATAACCGTTCTCGGATGTGGGTATCGGATTTTTGCCAAGTTTTGCAAGTCTCGGGATCAACGAGTCTCCGTTGTTTGTGTAAAACCAGACTATAACACTTCGTTTTCAGTTCCGTTATACAGAAAAATCGGATGGATTTAATCCAAACCGGAATTCATACGATAGACACGTCCTCCCAATCTCACTCGTCGAGTTTACCTCTCTCGACCATAATCTTTATAATGAAAGATATTCTGTGTCGCGCTGTGAAACCAGAGCAGTTTCGAAGGCTAACGGACGACCGTTGCGCAAATAATGGTCCTTCGTTTGACCAAAGGAGGGACAGTGCCTTAACGAATCGATATGAAGATTGTTAGGCAAGATTTTCGCTCGGTCAAAAGGTTTCAGGATCGTGGGAGAAAGCCGTAGGTACGTCGTCGTGATTTGCTATAAACGTATACGCAGGGAATGGCCACGGTGTGAAAAATCCTTGGGAGCATTTTAACGGCTATGGAATGATCCCTGTCTTTAACAACTGACATTTCAATGCTGAATGATCGGTTTCTTAAAAGCGATATAACCTCCAACGATTTTCACATGATCATTAGGAAAGGAGATCATCCGCTGCATATTACATGCATAAAGTCAAACGTCTAACTCCGAGATCCGCATCATCGCGGAGGTGACTAATAGACAGCAAATAACGATCAGCCGGTCTTTAAACCGAGTCAAGTATGGCTTGCTAGTCTCCTGGCGCAGGACGGTGTAGTATGAAATAGGATTAGGCCTTGTTGAGAAGCGCGAGGACTCTTCTGCAGGAGAACAACGATCTTGTACGAGTTGGCATTTACGTTCAGTTATGTGAAAGGCATATTGGTCGACCAAGGTACCACCGAAGTGAGCTTATGCTTCGAGTAAAACTCGCACACTTGTTTCCACCGATCAATCCTGCCAGTTTCCTTCCTTAGATAGGGTCGTCTCTAGGACGCTTCATCCTTGGCCCTTTACCCTCGGGTCAGGAAGAATCAAAAATTAAATTTCGAACGCGAAGCTCGATCAGGAATTGTCAAAAATCGATATCGACTGAAGCGAAAGGCGCATAAGTCGCATTAGCACGTCGCTAATTTAGCCTCGAATGAATGCCACGAATCCCTGCATCAGAAATTGCAGTGGTTTGATAACGAAGCAGTAAATGCCTGAGCTCACAGAGGTAATTGTGAGTCAGGTCTGTTGTTAGAGATCAAGAAGTTGTGAGAAAATTCTTAAGTCGTCGTAAGCTACCGCCTCAGGAATTGCCGGTAATCTCAGTTACTTTTAATACAGCAAATTTCCGAAAGACTATTTAGCAGTTTTCTTACGTCACGGGTTGACAGCGTAACGCTGTAAAATAGTAACAAGTATATTCGCGCGATTTTACGATGAGACGGTCCGAAGAAAAGAGCATTACATGCCTGCATCGAATCCAGGTATTTCCTTGAACGCTCAAAATAGCAGAAGTCAGATAACGGACGAACAATAAGTTGTTGTCGCGACAAGAAGATGCTCGGCGGACTTTAGAGGAAGAGAATGAAATTTCGTCCTCGTGGAATGTTGATAAATCATAATTAACACGGCGCCCGAGTGTGGGCGGCAGAAATATTAATATTCAAGCCCTTATCTTATTTATTCGACGCCTTCGATGACCCGGACGTTGTAGCTATACATATATATACTCGTTTTACAAATTCCTGCGCGATTCCGAAGCTCCTTAATAATTTTCAGCAGTAAAATTCTCCGTCGTTTTTTTCAAGATTAAAAGAGAAGAAAACTAAAAATAAATAAATACTTCATCGCCAATTTAGCGTCTGTGAAATTAATTACCGAAGACATTTTGTCCACTTGATCGGTTTTAGTGCCCGATAATGGGCTCTGAAGTGAATTTTTAGGCGCGTCAACTCTTCCCCATGAAATTAACGAGGCTATGATAATTCCCTTGTCCATCTGTGACCATAACGATTTGAGTCGACGGTAATTTCTTATTCTTAGAAACGACGTCGTTACCGAAACCCTTTTTCCATTCGTTCGAAGGCCGTTCTCATATCCTGCACACCGGATTTGCAGAACGCGCACGGAACGGTCCGAATAAAGTATCGCGGTTTTTAGTAGCCTTTATGTGTTCTTAATTGCCTAATTAGTGTATATAATTTATTAAGGAATCCTGAAATGAGTTTTTTTGTCTATTTCAGCGAATCCTTTCCGCACGCGAGACCATCTCCCGCGCTGTAAATCCCAGCTATGCAATTCTTGTTTCATTATTTTTGACTCGAGTTATTCCCGTGATGAAAAGAACTAAAAGCAGCTAGTACAAGGCCAGTGCGCAATTGTTGAATTACCCGCCTTACTCCCGCCATTTTTTTTATTCTTCTCATATATATTTATGCCCACCGATCAAGCTCCGATAAATTGTCCGAGCTCCTGGCGCCAGCCACGCGAAGACCATAAGTCAGCGTGAGAAGGTGGATAGCGAGTGTCTGCTTACGACGCGAGGTACGATACACCAGGAAACTGAGGGAGAACTCTTGAAGATCTTCAAGTTTATACGGCTGGTTGAAACGTGGAGAAAATTTCTCAAAACTTTACCACTAATTAACAGATTGACTCGCCGCGATTACTGCACCGAAGAAATTACGCTGGTAATACCTTCTGGTACCAGCTTATCGCAATCCAGTCTGCACGCGAGCCTAGAGTCATTCCTTTGCCAATATACGAGTTCTGGGAATAATCGAGATAGAAAAATTGATGAAAAAGACCGTTTGTCATTTTTCAGAAGATTTAGGCGTCTGATTTTTCTCTCAGCTGATTTCATAGCTAGATTATAAAGCCGGTGATCGTTCGCCTGCGAAATAAACTCGCGTGTTTAACTCTTCCTGGTACCGGAGCTCAGTGCAGGGACCTGATGCGTGAAGGTCGTTCAATGCCGTCGTTTGACTTGGCTGGCTAAGAGCAGCAGAGCAGCTGGCGATAGTTACTTCGTTCGACAAGTTTTGGTCCAGAGTTGTAAAGCCGGTCTCGTAAGCTTGTGTTTCAAATGGGTGTCTCAATAACTTGAGTGAACAATTCTCGTAAAGTTTTCCACCGTTGTTAATACTTACTGCCAGCTATTACTTTCGAAATGCAATCAGGTTTGAATTTCGCGTGATTTATTACCCCCCAGTATACGTGTAGGTATATACGCGACTAATCGCCAATACCCCTCCTTCATTTTTTATTTTTCGATAAAACCGAAAAAAGATGAAACAAAAAAGGTTGATTTAAGCCAAAAGTTCAGCCAGTAGCATTAATCCTGGCAAAAGCCAGTTTCTTTTAATGGCACTTCTTCTCAATTCGTATATATATCCATGCAATTAAACCGCGGGTCGAAAGATCCCGGGAAATTAATGATCCTTCGAAAGGATACTGCGGAAAATAAAAGCGACACGAATTCTCTCGGACGTCAGCCCTTTCGACCTTCGGCATCCTAACAGCCCCAAGTGAATCCTGTAAGTCATAAACTCTTTTGTTCGGAGCTCGTAATCTTCGGCATAAGCATGTACGCGATGACAGGATTAGCCGCACACTGGACAGGTGGGGCATACAATATGTTTCAGAGTTTTTAGTCATCCGACCTTGGCGACCTCATCCTCGGGGAAAACCGGAGTCTATAATATTACGAGGTCTAAACAGGGGTAAAAAAATTCTTCACTTTAGTAGTTCTGGATGCAACGAGGCCGAATTTATCGTCCAAGAACCAAGTTTACGGAGACTTTACGATCCCGGAGAGCAGATCTTTCGACAACTATAATACCCATCTTCCAACGAGGACTGCACCCAATACTTGCGTCATATATTCCACACGCGATGACGTGCGGATCGCAGAAGACCTCGGCAAGGACGCTCCGGGTCATCCCTCCGATACTTGTTCGGATCTAGATGTCTCTCTCTGTATTATTTGATCCCGTTTAAGCCGCTCTTTCAAGATTCCATCGCCGATATACAGGGTCGCCGAGAACGTTGAAGAACGTGATTTCAGAACACTTTTTGCTTCAAGTCAGAGGGAAAAAAAATCGCAGACGGACGGCAGAAAGTATGAAACGAACAGCCTTTGCCATGTTCTGATTAGGATATGAGAAAATATCGCTTCTGAATTGCTAAATTAGTTCGAACTGCTTTGAAGAATTCTTGAAGCCAATTTTTCGCGGTATTATGGCGAAGCGCGTTTGTGAATAAATATGGGTTCAGGTGTTTTGCTATCTTCGAGATCCTGGGCTTATCTTTGCATTTGAAATATTTACGCGTTGGTGTTAAACGCGCAATGCATGCCATTCCATAAACCGGTACAAATGCCCCCCAATCGCCCTGCGCCAACCAATACTATACATAGAATCCAGGAGATAAGCTCAGTCCTATTTATAGCAAGGCTCTTCTTTTCTTTTACAGATCTTAGTCTCGAGATTCATGCAGTATCCACCATCCAGCCCCGAAGACCTCCCCGGCGATAGGTTTTATCACCATCAAGATTCAGGACTCCGCGAGTCCTTGTCAAGTGATACTTAACGCAACTCTGAACCTAATTCAACGGCGAACTATTCCCGACACTCTTTCCTATACTATAGAACGAATTTATAACCAGTCATTAACTTTTTTTCCTTACAAACGATTTATGTTATTTGAAAACCGCTCGCGAAACTCTGACAAAGGGATACAGGGTCCTTGGTTATAAATCCTCGAAAATTACTGCACGAAACCGCGACGTGTGAAAATTTTTCATAAGCAATTAATTCACAGCAGAAATACGAATTCTGAGAGCTGGGTTTTTCCCTCGTTTAATCGAAATCTCAATTACTTCAATTGCCCGAATTCAAATCCTCTCTCAGTTATAATTTGATGAATCATTTCGGAGTAAATGGGAACAGAAATTGCGTGAAAAAATGGGTTTCCGCGTCATCCTGCAACAGGTACTTCGAGTGAGGCAATGAAAAAAAAAATAAATAAAAATAAGTGAAAACTGCGGCGTCCTTCAGCGAAGTTTCTTAGAGCCAGTAATCCCGACGATCATCTTCAAACAACTATATACAGGAAACCTATCCAGTCGCAAGTCGCCACGCTTGGATGATTGGCTCAATTTATTTGAGTGACGAGTTAATTGCTCAATGACGATAAATCCGCCGCGTGAAGTGGTACGCGGGCGATGGCAAGCGGGAAGTGACTCGTTGCTTAGACCGGAAGCTGTCATCGATTTTGATTTTCGGTCTCATCTCCGTCCCTTTTTATCGGGCTTCCTGTTCCGTCGTAAATACGTAGATGTCAAAGACGACAGGATATAGAATCTTACGAGTGATATTTACACGAATAAGAAAAAAAAATAAATCCCTGGATTTTCCAGCACCTCATCGTCAATGTCAAAGCCAAATATAAAACCTTTCTATTTTTCTCTTTTTTTACTCTTCTCTATATAAACGTCCGTCTAAACTTCGGAGAAGCCTGAATCGCTCGAAAAGAAATCCCCACGCTTCAAGAGCCATGATTACAATCTTAAATTAGGTAGTTCCCACAAGCAGGTACAAAAGACGTTACAATCGATTTCGCCTCTTTGTTTTCAGTCTTGAAAATCATCCTTATAGTTCCGTTTACGACAAGCGGATACGCGTGGTGTCAATTAACCACATCCTTCTAAACTTGATCACCATTTCGTTCTGAAAGTCGGATTTTATTTTTCGTTATTCATCATTAAAAAGATCATGCATTTATTCACAAAAAATCAACACCGATTGATCATTATTGATTTTTTTTTTTTGGTCATTGAGTAAAATGATCGTCTAACGGAATACGCAGATATTCATACGGTAAAAAATGCCACTTTGCCACATATATCCACTCGCAAAGCTGCATTAATCGACGCTTTCTGGGACGAGACGAGGCGCCTAATACGACTTTAATGAGTCTGCAGTTTGTCCGCATGCCTGCTGTGGCCACATTATGTAAAGCGAAACATTCCTTTCACGAGATTATGCATGACGATGAGTATTACCGTACTTGCTCCGTTTTCTATCGCGGTTTGGGCCTTGATAATGGCCTTTGAAAGAGGTTTCACATAATTCAGAGGGCGGCGGTATAACCGGGCGATTAATAAATCTTGGCTGAGTCGATGATCGTCTTTCAGCATTTCTTGCATCAATTTACTTTCGCCTTATCCCAGATGACTCAGGTTGTCAATTTTGGCGCTTCTCAGTAGCGATCGTTTAAGTTCGGATAAAATAACCACGTTACTTCCTCGCGTCCTTCGATATATGTCTTGATATACGCAACTGTTTGACGAGTCAATTATTCATTCATTGCGGACATTGTTGGCACCCGGAATTATTGTAATCTGATCGGTATTTGAACCTGAATTAGTTCAGGGAATATAAATCAGAAACCCATTTCATATAGAGTTAGCCATGCTTTTTCTAAACTCTATATCTGAAATCGCGAGTCCACATTTTGTATGCAAAGCCGGTTTTTTTTTTTCGAACTCGAAACTGTCTGTCAAGTCAGAAATCGAACATTGAGCAAAATTCTCTTCATCCATAATTTGAATTTGAGTCGTTTAAATTAAATGTGGAATAATAAATGGATTAAAGTCAACGTATAGCCGTTCAATTATCTGTTCGGATCGCTTATTACTAATCATCCAATAAATATCGGACAGCTATAGAACCAGTTTTACGGTTTTAGTAAGTTGGCAAAAATAGGAATCCCGGTTTTCACAAACGACATGTTAATTTACTCCCGAAGTGTTACAATGACGAATGGCAAATCCATGTTAGTCACGTTCTTTTTCTTCTCAAGCTTAAGACACGAGCCTCGGCTTTATTTACCTCCGTAGCTTCGGTTCCAAGTTATTTATTGAGGAAAAATTATTATTAGCGTAAAGCCGCGCATGGTCCCTCTTCGTGGTGTTCATTTTTTCTTTTTTCGTATTCAGGGAATCATATGCAAACAGATCTCGAAACGAACATCTTCGTTAATCCATGTGCCACAATGAGAGTGATAAAGAAGAAGAAGAAGAAGAAGAAGAAGAAGAAGAAGAACTACTCGTATTTTACGCGCCGTCACGTAAATCATTTTTCTTCCGTCTCTGACAGTTTGAAAAAAATAAATAAAAAATGACCAAATGAATTGGGAGAGTTTTACATTCTCTTGTACTTGGCTCTCTCGAAAAAGGTGACTCCATTCGCAGCCCGCAGAAATTGAACAAAAGGTTAAAAGCTATTTCCGTTCACGGAGTACTATATTCCGACTTATTTGATCTGAGGTGTCATTCGACGATGACAAAATCGAGGCCAGTACCTACGTCGAAGCCAGGCCCACGCTATCCATTAAATGCGATCGTGCTAGCCCTGGGCTCGATCGCAAAGCTCGTCAATGTTTAAGAACGGTGCAATAACTAAACGGCATAGAATAAATTCTCACGACATCGGTAAACGCCGTGGATTGCAGCTAGCTGAATCGATTACCAATTGAATAATAAATTAGGAGAGTCAAAATATTTAATAGCGAGAGTGAAATACGCGTCAGGCTAAACTAAATAAAAATAAGAATCCACCCACGCCGTATAAATTGCTTATACCACAAGTCCGTCCTCGTCTATTAGGTGTGGTCGCGGACCTGGACTCGAGTTCCTTCTATATTACACGGAGAGATATCTGTCTGATTAATTCGAGGTGATTAGCTGCTACCAATCCCCCAATTATCTATCATGTAAATTATAGTTTGTTTTTTTTTTGTTTTTTCTGTTTACTGAATTGATTCGTCATAATCTGCGTGAATTTTTCTTCAGACAAACATGAATTAATCATCAATTTGAAGAGTGAGCGTATCGTAGATTGGATTAGACTTTAGTTGACAGAGTTTATAATCGGCGTCTTAATGCAACAGGTATAATCGAGAAACAGGACTGTATCAAGTAATCTATGTGTGCGTATACGAATGTGTGATTACAGCCGATGTTCGCGCGGGTGAATGTACCCCGAGGCAGTTTTGTCGAAGGACGTCGATCCCCTGAGTAATTAGAAGTCGAAATAAAGAAACGATTCGAAATTCAGGCAAGGACAAGTTGGATTGATCGAAAATCTTTCATACTTATGGCATAGTTTTGCGATGCGATAAAGTCAGCCGCTGAATTACCGGATTATTTACAATTATACACAGCTAATGACTGCGGGCTTCATTAGCGTAGGTAGCGAGAGATCATTTTTTTCTGATAATTATTTTATACCGTGCCGTTGAAACCAGGCGTCGATTAGATCGAGGTATGAAATTAACAAACGCCTATTACCGCGTGTAGGCGAAACAGATTTTTACTGTATTTTAACTTACACTGGTCTTGTAAATTCATGAACTTTTTTTCCGCCGGAGATAAAGAAGTGGAAAAGACACGTAGGTACGATTTACTACGAATTAACTAATACCTCGACGCTTATATATTGGAGCCGATCTTCCATCGTATGCTCAAATTAGGAAGCGCATAGAGTGCAAGGCCGTGAAGACCGGTATGTTTTTTTCGATCTCTTAATCGACCCAGTCGACTTAAGGCGTGACGTAGTCTCACAACTTCCTCATTTTTTGAGATCCATGATCGAATTTAATCAAGTAATTAGATACTCGTGAATAATTGGAGTTAAGTTTCAAACTGCTTGAATAAAGAAACGAACTCTATGCCGATCAGAGACGGTCGATTTCGATACTCAGGGCAAACAAACGTCATATTAAATATTTTCATTCGAGTCTAATTTTATTTTTACTCCCAAGGTAAGATCGTCGATTTTTATAGTCGTTACAATTACGGTAGGTAAATTATTCCCATAATCTGAACCGCGAGAGATACGATGTTCCAGTTCAGCGGAACAACTTCATTGTCATTATACTGAATATTAATGCACCGAGTATAATAGTTATAGGCAAGAAACTGCTCGGAGTTACTTTAGCTTTATTTAAAAAAAAACGTACTCCTGGTCGTTGCTCGCTGCCTACAGGTAAGTAATTATCGTTTAACGAGCCGCGGTAATGTCGAATGTCCAAGATCACGTCGATCGTTAAATACCCCGAGTCCTTTTCTCCGTATAGAGTTGATAAATTCCATCTAAAAGTTCGCCGTCGCGTATATGACATCAGGATTTGATCCATAATAGACCGTTTCAGAATCCTAGTTCATTAATTCGGTTCATCAAATTTTTGTCACGGATTTATTTTATCGATTAGGCACACATCCTGCAAAGATGGATAATAACATGGTACAGATGCGTTTTGATCTCGTTCTGAGATAACGGCTCCGCCTTGCTCAAGAGAGTTGCATTTGTCGTAGGAGTAGATGTGGAATATATCTATACACGTCCCCGTTGCACCTACTCGTATATATCTGAAATAAATATACGTATATACCGCTACGGGTACCGCAGAGCGACTGGGGGCCAAAGGACACGGCTTGTTTTATCCTCGACTCTAGAGAGACTAGCTGAACGGATACCTTGTGCCTTGTGTCTCTGGTGTCTGGTGTTTCGTAAGAAACTGTAACACTCGTAGCGAATTAATGTCAGTAGCAAAATCCCCCATTTTATATAAGCGAAGTACCGAATCAGATGGGAGATTTTTTAAATCGAAACGAGAATGAGAATGGGAAGACAATGCAGAATTATTGAGCAATCGAAGATAGTCTTAAAATCGCTTGGAAATATATTTTATCTCGCGCCGAAATAAATCGCAGGATATTTTGCGAAATAGGGGCACCGCAAAACCTGCTCGATAACTATCACCTGCCACTGTATAGTCGTTAAGACGATAATTATACCTATATCTATAGTTGCAATAAAGCGTGACCAAGTTACGCATATGGTTGTCAACAACCAACTGGCGAATGGGAGTTTGTTCATAGGTTGAATTTAGGCGTACAGAGATTCCAGTCTCGTGCTTTCGGAGCTGCACCGTCTTGTCGAAGCTTCATCCAGTTTATTGCATTCTCAAAATTGGTGGATTTTTAGTAAAATGCATCCCTCCGGACTAATCAGTTGACAATTATGCTAATTACACATGCAACAATTTCTCTTGAGGTTCGAATCCGTCTAATTGAAATCAGGCTTATGTAAAGTATAGAGAAGAAAAAAGATACGTGAGAGTTAATGCACTCACCAAAAGGACGAAAGCTGCGGCCACAGTCCCCGAAGTAGTTTGACCGAAGAAAAATCTGCCTGCCATTTCTCCAACACACTAATCTCACACCGCCTCTCAGATCCTTCAGATCATACTGACCCTCAGTTTCTGTGCACGTGTAGTCACCAGCCGCTGATTATCGGGATGTTAAAATCACTTAGCACTTAACCAACACGTTTGAAAAATGATGAAAAAATTTAAAAAAAAATGAAAAATTACCCTGCAGATTATCCTTGACCGTTTCCGAATATATGAGCGAGTTTTTCGTGCTCCAAAATTAAGACAAAAAAAGGAAGAAAAAATATAATATAATAATAATAAAAAGATAGGAATACTGATCTTTCTCTATTTTCGATTCACTGCAATAAGTTTGATCGATTGACGAGATCACAAAGTATCTCGTTCACTCGTGATATTTTCTGGGAACACTTAGAGCTCAAGAAACCGTCGAGATTTTCAATAAATTCGATGGGACTAGACAAGCTTAAGCAAATGGTTTAGGCAGCAAATCGACGGAGAGATGATCTTCTTCGAAGATCTGTTTGACAGAGGAAGTAGTGATTGGTTGTGTGTGCGGTCCTAACCGTAGCACAGGGCTCGGACAACTGACAGCGGGTCACAGCGGAGGCCCACGGCGCCGCGATTATTCCCGTCCACGTTCCAGCTCCACGTTCTACGTCGGTCGAACAGCTGATCCACCTTGGTGAGTCTGTTCCCTCGTTCACTTTACCTTTTTTTTTTAATATTTTTTTTTCAATCAATTTTTACCTCATTCTTGTTAAATATTTCTCTTTTTGATCCAGACCGGTTACTTTTATGGCTAACTTTTCCGCAGGGTTCTCAAGCCTCGAACAAAACGGTGATTAATTTTACACACACTTTTCAGCTAGCCTTAGGATTAGAGAAAAATCAAATTCTGGTTCCATTCACTATCGTCAAAACCCCTAATATACTACGAACATCGGATTACAGAAACTGCAGCAATCCACGCTACGACACCCACGATGGTCTAACAACTAGTGAACGGTGGTTAACTTTTGCAAAGAGTAGAGGTTACGATCTTTACCGCAAACCTTTATATACATGTAGCTGGTGTATGTATACAGTATATGTATACATATATATATCAGCTGGTATTGCATCTTACAAATGAAACACAGATCGGTTCATAGAACGCAACGTCATCTTTGTATAAAAATTTAATACCGTACCTACCTATACGTGTAGTGATCGCTAGTAGCGCGAAATATTGGGTAGGACAGTGCGAAATGATATAATTTATCGCAAAATGTATTGAGCAAGATCCTGACTCATGTATGAGAATAATTACTTAATTAGACGTTAATTGAATCGATGTTTCCCGAAAAGAAGTAAAGAAGAAAAAAAAAAGGACCTGTTACATTCCATCAGCAATGAGACATCCTGATGGGTTTTTCCGCGTAAAAATTCAATGACACAATGATACTGAGGGGTATACAGATGTCGTCGAACCTGTGTCTTCGACATTGAAAAGCGGGGATACACGATGATCAATATTTCCGAATACATCGGCGAGGTTAATCTTCTGGAAAATATTTGTCAGGGTTTATAATATTCGCGCGGATATAGATTCGTGGATGCAAAAGTTGGGGAATTGTTTTCGCAACGTTTCTCATATGAATTACTCAGCGTGGAGTCTTCGTAATTGGAATCTGTCGGGGGTAAGTCCAGTAATTGGCAAGAAACGAGGCGTATAAGAGACCTAGGTATCCCCATGGCACGTTGGACTACCAACTCCAGGAGAGTATTACTATTTTTCGCATATCTCAGCCTCCTCTTCTTACGTAGAGCTAAGGTAGGTATTGCCCGTAAGAATTCCTGACACGGTCGCCAGGACGAACGCGTCGGCAAAGAAATACTTATCTGCTGCAAGAAACCGCCGCGTTATCTTGGGGTCATGAAAGTTCACTACGTGATGCAGGATACGATCAATGCGGATCCACCGTATGATTAACATAACGAACAACGACAAAGCTTCACTATCATATTATAAGTTGCAAAAGTTATAAAAAAATTCAATTCTCAATTCTTCCTTTTTACCCTAGATAATAACAATATTTATATACGTGGAAATGTTCTTAAACTACCCAAGAACAAAAAAGCACTTATTGTCAGAGCCATAGCGTGGGCTAAGACAAAAAATCATTTTGTAGACTCATAAGGTAAACTTTTTAGACAAAAAGTTGATTAAACATCCTCCAATTACTCAGATGAGAGTGCGAGCAGTAAATCTCCGCGTCATTTAGTAGCGTGTGTAATTGCTGAATGATATACAATGTGCATTGCTTTGTAAAGATATAGCCCAGGTTTGTTTGATGAGTTCTCTAGCTTTTATCTGAGTAGAGAATGGAAGAGGCGAGAATAAGGAAAGAAGAAATAAAGATGTCTAAAAAAAAAAAAAACTACGCGAAAGGGAGAGGAGGAAAAAAGAAAATGGAACCATTATTTATGCTACTATCGCAATTCGCAAAGAAAGCAAATTGTGCGCATCTGCATCGGGTATGCGAAGGCTGTGCATTGCTCGATAAACGCACGAGTCATTCCGACTGCGAATTTTGTGAGGCTGACAGACAAATTGCCCCGTGGAGTAAAGCTTATTTTATTACCACCCATTTAATTGCTGACCGCAGGATTACAAGTGGACTGCCGTATGCATCTGCCCATGTAACAATGACGCGCGGAATAATGATTGTAAAGATTTTTCGAGAGGAATGAAAGGCAGGAGAAAGAAACAGACGACGGGATGATTTCAGCTTCTTCTCGATTGTTTGACGGATCGAAAAATATCTTTCAGATCGTCGTCTCGGCAACCGGAACGCAGAAATAACGTCCGGGATGAATACCTGACCGAAAAATCGTGTGGCAAATCTTTCGTTCTACGAACAACTTGTTTTTCTTTTAATTAGATTTAAATGAAAGCAATAATCTGTGTCAAGGTAAAGCAAAATTGTGGGATTCGCGTTACCGAGGAAACCGTGTCATCTTCCAAAAATCGTATCTCTTTGAACAGGAGCTGCCTTGCGGTGAAGAATCCAGCTTCCTGTGACGCGGAAAAAGGCGTCCTTGTCCTCGAGCAAAGGCGACTCATTCGTTAGTTAGAAGTTGATGATTTTCCCCAGCTTTTGCAACGAATTTGCGGACAATTTACTGCACTCGATAAATTGCACGTTTGATTATTATTTCGCAATCGAAAATTTGAGGGAAAAATAAATCCGATCAAGAAGTTAGTTTGGATAATTTAGATAATCCCAGCGCTCGTATGAGTCATCGCACTTTTTTCCAACTATTTAACACATAATCGCGTCTGAAACACGTCCAAGATCTCATTTATACGTAAATCAAAGTGACATTCAAATTACGTTGCAGGCTTGACCGTTCCAGACGAGCTCAACCGTGACCGATTAATTCAACTGGCACCCGAAACTAAGCGTTGAAATGTTAATGCGATGGTGTTTTTGAGACTAAATATACCAGAGTTTAAGACTTGGTAATTTCGAGTGAAAAATGTCTATAGCTAGTGAAATTTTGGGGCGAAATTAAAGGACGAAAATTATTGAAACATGATCGGTTGAACATATCGTAAAGTATTGTTAACCGATCGTGACGTAGAAACGTGTGCTGCATTGCACAGCTCAATAATCGTACGAGACATGTTTCTCGTCTCATAAAAGTGATCGTTTCAAATTCCGGTATGCAAGGGTAACTACTTCGATCCATCTTTCGCGCCGTATCAAATTCTGCAATGAGACGGAACAAGAGGCAGAGGTCTGAATAATAATTTTATTACGTTGTAAACTGAAAGTCTTCGAAAATATCTACGACGATATTCATGCGATCGAGGAGGATTACAGCCGCGATAAATCGCGGGATTTCATCAGATCTACGAAATCGTCGTTATACGGAGGAGAAGATACCGATCAATGCTTCTTTCCGGATCACGTTACTAAAAATCTATGAATGAATGAGAGAAGAGAGAAAAATGAATTCTATTAAATTCCTGCCAATTTAATAGCTGCTGTAACGATCGGTACGTGACAGTGTCTAACGATGTATAAATTCATAAAACTGCACCTATATAATATAACTGCACACACAGTAAGGTAAACTGAATAAGTTTTTGTCACAGAGACGGTAAACGTGCGGCACGTCGTATTCATTAGGCGACTTCTTTCGCCAAGTTGTCAACAACTCCCCGGGGAATAATGATAAATAATAACGATTTATAGGATTGGATTATTCCAGGAGACGCGTAAACAGCGAACAGGCATTCGGTCCACAGATTTAATTTACATATTAAAATAAATAGTCAATAAAACCAGGCTGATGAGATCGGGATTTTTAACAAGGACGTATACGCCCGCAGTGATCGCGCAAGGACCTACGAGAATCGGATTTCAAAGTTCAAAGAAGAAAAAAATTCATTGTCTACTTAGAAGCGATTTTATTCCTCAGAATCCCCTTAAAATTTTTCATTTTTTAAATCGAAGTCGAGAGATCGGTCATATGCCGTTAGATCTTTTCCTTCCCTCTAACCATGCGTAAGAATTCTCCGAATGATTGCCTAGATTCAGGTATATCAATTTTCTTACAATAATGCGAGAAAAAGTTGGCAAATAAATCACATCATCTTGTCCGCGTCGCATTTTAAACTGACAATGAGTGGAATGTTGTAAAAAATGTTCGTACAAGATTAATGTTGTTGAATAAATCCTTCCGAGCTTCGAACTCTCCCATAGTAAAATTATAATAAAAATATAGACCAGCTGTTGACTATGCGCGTATTTACCTTTCGAGTTCGTACCAAGGCATATTTACTTCTCCATGGGGATAATCCTCTCGTATGATCTTCGATGCACATGGCTAACGCACGGATTTATTCCAAAGGACGGTATGTACGTACGACAAAACCCATACAGAGGAATGATTTATTCGATCCTTGACGTTGCTGCGGGGGATTTAATGCAATTAATATAAAGTATAAGGCAAACTTAAGGTCACTCAAATTTCCGTGTAAACGAACTCAACGAAGTAATCTTCGAAGTGATGTGCCATTGCAAGCTCATACTGCGGTTCGAATTAGTGTCAATGCTACTGGTTATCCGCGGTCAAATAAAAACGCAAAGGGAATCAAAAAAATTCCCAAAGTGTGTCAGTCCTGATCCTTGACGATTGTTATCATTCCTCATTTTTATTCTTTCGAGGAAAATTTTTTCCAATGGGCTATTTTTCACCGAGAAAATTCAATTTTTCATTGGCGTAGTTCGAAAGAGAAAACAAATCTGCTTAAAATAGAAATATGAGATAAAATCTGTCGCCGGAATGGCGGGACAATTTTTGAAGAATAAAATTAGGCTAGTCTAATGAGGTGATGAGAGTCGTTTTAAATTTGATTAACGCGATCCTGGAATATTCTTGTGACTGATGACGCCCGTCCAATAACAGGTAGTCGATGTACTACGTATGATTATACACGAGATTCGCTTTACTCTTGAATACATAATGTAACAAAAATGCAAAAGTTTAATTTATTTCCAACGCGACAGATAACGATACGTGAAGAGGGCAGACAAAGACTTGGTTATTTATACCGGTGTCCAAGGTATTCAATTACAGGTGCAACTTAATTACTTACAATAAGTGGGTACGGACAACTCGAAGAACAATAATTGGTATTCAATTATGATATACGCGATGAAATAATCGGGATTAAATTAACCCGTTCAATTCAATTACATTACCATCGAATTGTATTATTTATTTATCATCTCAGTTCTGTTTCGTGTTAGTGTAAAACGAGCTATTATCTTACCTTATCGTTTCATGTTTTTATTCAATTTAATCCTATTATCAAAATTGAGTCTTGAAATTTTTCCTCGCCGTTGTGAACTCGTTAAATAAAATCAAGCAACCGTTACGCCAGACAAAAGAGGAAAATAGAATAATCTGCGCAGCATCCTGGGTCACAAATTCCGTACTCTTTTGTCCGAGTAAATAATCCCGAGACGATTAATAAACGAGCCCCGTTATCCGTGGCGCCAACGCAAGTTCCAACCAACACCTATAGATTTAAAGAGGCTCATTTATGTGTCATCGTGTCAGAGGGCGATCGTAACTCTTGGATTTTTTTTATGAACGATAAAATTAAAAAAAAATCAAAAAATCAAAAAAAAAAAAAAGAAGAATTTAAACGATCTGTGAATCTAAAAATCATATAAATGTCGACTAATTCGAAGTCGTTAAATTAAATCAAAACAAGCATCCCATAGTTCACACCGATGACACAAGTCCCAAGATTGACTATATAGTTCTTACTATTAAATGCATTCCGAATACTCCGGGGCCCGTTACATTCCAGAGACATTCTCTTCGTCATATTGACGAGGACAACCTTGTCATCTCTGGGGACGACTACCAATATATTAAACATCTGCGTGGGCGAGTCGACTGGGATTATTCTTCGGGAGAAATATGCAGCCGAAATTTCAAGGACTCAAACTGACCTTAAGATCGATACTTGCCCTTTGGTATTCAGAGGATTCTGCATCTCAGACAGAAAGCATAACATTTTTAAGAGCCATAATAAAATCGCAGTTTCCTACTTTTTTTCATTAAAATTATTCGCCTCTTGAAGAATACATGGTTACAAATTGTTTGATCGATCAAAAGAAGCCTTTGTTTGGATATATTTTTCACATTATTGATTCTTCGACGTATTCATGCTCAAAGGATTTAATCTTCGATAGTATCGTGTCATCCTGGGACCGTTGATGATTTAATGTACTCCTCTTCAGTGTCGCGCCACACATCGACAGCGAAAAGTATGTAGGTAGTAACATGAGAAATGAGCTGTTCATCGAAGAAAATAACAAAGTTTAACAATAAGAACTGTTTAAAAACGAAGTCTGAATTACAGAGGAGATTCACTCACGCTATTCACTAGGGAAAGATCAATCGGGAAGAAACCACCAGCTGTAAAATAAAGCTGATTTTGGTGTAGCTGGGCCGAGTATTCGCGCAGCTGGAAACAATCGGTCAAACATTTCAATCTCGCTTTTTCAAAGTTCTTGAAATAATAGCCACGTCGACGTACCATTCTGTGATACTTCCGATCGTTTATCTCGATGCTATAGAGCAAAATCCCCAATTTATTGGCCTGAAATACATGGTCGAAATTTCAACATTTCGAGTTGGCTGTCTTAGGATAAAATAAATTATATATATATGTATATATATGAAACCTAAATTATGTACAGGAAACTCGTAATCGTGATGAAATTCAGAATTCACTTACCTCGGCGCTGGCACTACTGCAAGTCAATGTGATCGTCCAAAATTTGAGTATGTAGTAGAGGATCCAGAGGAAGTTGAGCGCAATTTTGACTCCGAGTTGGTCTAGCCGACTGAAAGCGAGTGAATATAAAATGAGCAATCTGTAGATAAGGAGGCTGAACCCTACGGCAACGGCGAAGTACAACTGCGAAGAAAAGCTCGAGCAGATTTTCTCGCTTATTCCACAAAGACGTTGATGAACCTTGTACAGGCGATCGATTCTGACTAACAACGAATTCAGAGCGTTCATCTGTAATTCAGAATCGATAATGAACAGAGAATCGAAATAATTATTGGTCTACTTGTGCAAACAGAAGTTGGAAAAATACCTTTCTGGTTGACAAGCTCTGGCCATCCTGCGCAGGAATAACAAGAAAATTTCTTTCCGCGTGAGAATGTTCTTGATCTTTCCAAGTTTCCCTCAAATTGTGATTGATCCATTGAAATCTTTGATAAAATATGTACATAACTGTGGAAAATACTAGTTCACCGAATGGTACGAGTAAATGAGGACCGTGAGAGCTGTACGCTAGAGAAAATATCTTGATTGGCGTAATGTCAACGTATGCTCCCATGATATCGATTATATATTCATACATCGCTACGATCACTATCCAAAGGATCAGAAACGAGATGATTAACCCGATCTGTCGACGGCTTATTTTTCGGTTATTTTCATCCACCCTCATACCTAGATCTTTTAATTCAACGTCAAGCTCGGCTAGTTCTATAATCGCGTCTTCTAACGCCCGCGCGCCCTTAGCGACCCAAAATATAATCGTCCCTATCCCACCGCCGAACATAACGACTTGTGAAAAAATGTAAGAAATGACGATAGTGTTGTTAAAACCGTTAACAACTTTCATTCGCATGTCAAACGTGGCTGAGAATGTTGCTATATAAATTGCTGACAAAATAATCGCGTACATTATGCGGTAACTGAGTCTATAGCTGACTCGCGGAACTCCGAATATCCAAGAAGAGATAAAAATCGGTTTCAGAGACTTTCTGATCACCTCCGATTCGCAGACTGACATTATTTTGTAATGACAGATCAGTGTCGCGGACGATACTGTTAGAAGTTCTACTTTATTTTTTTTCTCTAACTAATGGGTTATTTATACTCTATATGATAATTTGGCGATGTATAACGTGAGCGGTAATTTAACGACGCGATTAATGCCCTAATGGCCGTAAACCGTAATCAAATACGAAATATACGAAACGGTTTCGTTTTTGTTGGAATTATTTGATGATTAATCTATTTTGGTATTAAAGATCAGTTGCCGAAGTTAGTTATGATCCTTTTTATTTTTGCTTCAACGCTGCACGCCGTGTTTTACATGAAATTTCTAACTCGATTAGATGCCGGTTATTTAGACATAAATTGCTTTTCATAAGCCTGAAACTTTTCACGAAGAGGTGAAGAGAGGATCGGTCACTGATGAGTGAGGCTGCGATCCGAAATGAAGAGTCTAGAGCGGCTTAAAATAGATGCGAAAAATTTCCCAGTTGGATAATTAAAACGGCATAGGCGGTGACCATGAAAAACATCTAAAAATTGATATTATAATTTTATTTTATTATGTAGTCTCCTGTATACCGGATTCAAGAAAAGATTGATTCCTTATACTTACAGTTGTCAGCCAAGAATAATCGACACGTAAGAAGCCACAGGCTACAATTGCCAGTTGTTCCTGATAATGTTTTACGGATAATTCTCGTAACTGAAAGAGAAACAAGAATGGATATTATGATTTGTGGAGTATAGAAATTTTCACGGATTTAGGGAATCGTATACCTTTTGATAAAAATCTACACCGGCTATGTTTATCCGGTGCAGCATTAACCCGAATTTGTTAGCCTGTAAAAATTGATGAAATGAAAAAGGGGCTTGGAGATGATTGAAATATTTATCATATATTTATGTACCTCGGTGACAAGACTATTGCAGGACTCTACTAGCATCCAAGTTCTTGTAATATTATAAATGAGAGTCATCCCGCGTAATAATAAAACGATGTGATGTCTTGGTGTATTTTCATGTGGCAGAGCAGTCAGAACGAATGCATACTTCAAACTTATTGTTAATCCTGTTAGGAATTCGATAAGTAAAATAACCGAAAATCCGGAAGTAAAATTTTCCGTTATCTCGCGCAGACGTTTGTGCATATCCCATAGTAGATCAAGCTCCCTCGCTATTTGCTCTACTCGATATGTCTGGAAATAAAAAATGAGTAACGATATCGTGATGAAATTTATTCACTTGTACAATAATCATTTCTAATTGACGAACTATCTATTTATTTATTTACTTATTTATTTATTCTTCTTACCGTGGTTCGCGGTCGATCATTGCAGGCTACGACATATGTTTCTCTTCTGTTAGTTGCAAGAAAAAAATCTTGCGTCGGTAGTTCGTTCCCGATTTTGTACAACGTCGTATTGACGAATTGAAATCTATTCCGAATAATTCTCATAACAGCTGAGACTAGAATATCGACTGTTACAAGCTGTAGGTAAGATAATATCAAAGAAATCGAATGTACGAAAGTGCGGTTCGAAGGAGCGATGACTCCTGCTGGCATTGGTCCGTGGAAAATATTTTTCTCAATCAATTTTGATATCACATCTATCGAAAACCACATCAAAAACAACCCCATCGACAAAATTTGATTCCAACGAAAGCAGAGGTGATTTTTTATCATTTCAAAATCTCTCATGACCAAATCGACTTTTGATATTTCTACTATAGTCTCCTGTAAAATTCTCGCTCCTCTTGTTACCCACACGATCATTGCTACGCAGTCGAAAGTACATGTTAACAAGTCTGACAGTATTATAACTCCGAGATCCGGCGCTGTTATAGAATATGCGAACACCATCAAGCTGGGTAACGTGTATCCCCATAGTGAAGAAAATAATGAGGATAAAATCAGCGTGTATACAACTCTTGGGATCCAAAAAACTCCTGCATTTGGAACACCGATGGACCAAATTAATCCCAGGGAAAATCCCAGCGATTTCTTCACTCTCAATACGCCCGCGTTTTCCATTCTTACTATTCCAACTGACAGGATCTACTGACAGGAAACTAACTGACAGGAAATACTCGATGTTAAGCCACTGAGCTATAATGTGTTCATTGTTAGACTTGATAATCTTATAAAGTGGTATGAAGTTGAGGTACGCAGGTTCCTATTGTCATTGTCATTTGTGACTGTGTATATTTCTCATACCTCGTATTTTGCCACGGTAAATTTGCTCAGGTGGAATTCATTGTGTGGTTTTTTCATCCGTTGATAAAATTCACTCAAGCTTATCAACATTTATTGATCGTGTAGACACAGATCTTCGTCAATTGTCAAAATATGATTAACACACATCACATAATAATACATTTCATCTAATTATATCACGTGAATATTTCACGTACTTATATACTCGGCCGCACTGTTAGTATCATTTACGAAATTGTAGTAAAATGACGACATACTTCATCAACGTAGAGAGCACCTGTGTAAGTAAAATCGTCGGTTCAGAAAAGCGCGCTTATCTCTTTCAAAAATAACATTTTACTTACAAGGCTGAGAAATTCTCGATCGACAACAAAAATACCACCGGCAGTGAATCTTAGTTTCCGCTGTACGATGTGTACGGAATGTTCCTGCAGCTGTACAACATACGTGTCGTTGTCATTGGCGCTAGAATCATGACTGACAATATCGTTCAACAGTTACCTGATTATGTGTGGCAGCATCGTTGATTGGTACTTTGTAGAGTGAGGTGCCCAACTTGTTTGCCTGAAAGTGAAAATCAGCGAACCATGGGAGATGAACTGTATGATTGAAAAGCTGCCTCGGCGTAAGATCGCGAAAAATTAATCTTGAAGTTACGTACTTCGTCACTGGTGTTCGAACACGAGGCAATGATTAACCAAAAGTTGCTAGCGGTGTAAATGGCTGTTATCACAGTGACGTATGCTCGACCGTTAGGATCATCAACGAAGGATGATATCATCGAAAAAATTTCTATCATGGTGTAAGCGAAAAAAATCGGATATTCAAAACACAAATGCATCGAAAATCCATCCCCTATGTCTTGAGTTGCTTTCAATAATCGCCGATGAATTCTGCAGGCTCGATCAACCCTTTCCATTACAAGATGCGATGACAAATGCTGGAAAAATGAACGATTAATATCAAGCGGATAAATTGATCCAGTAAGAAATCGATGAATTAAAAATGGAGCAAAAAATTCGAAGCAAAATTAACAATGCCATGTATATCCGCGTTATTCATGTAATTGAGGACATTTTTCATTTTTTGTATTGATCAATGATCACTCACTCTTTTCCCTTGGCACTCTTGAACTTGTTCATCCGAACCATCCGATACACGAGAGTTAGCAGTTGTGAATACTTTCACTTTCATCCGGCCTTCCGGTTCAGCAATTCGGTGAAAAATATCGTTCACAAGTTTGAATCTCACGCGAAATGCTTCTAACATCATCGTAAAAACAAGATCAGCCGTGAGTGATTGAAGGTGCTGCATATGGACGGAGAGAGTTACGATTAAATATGCGTAACTGTTCGGTACGATCCGAGCATCGTTCAAGCGAATCATATGCGAATGCTGCAGACCAATAACCAACGAGCATTGTATCAGAAATCCACCGATAGTTATCAATTGTTTCCACACAAATTTCTTGTGATCAACTGTCACCCCGAAATTTCTCAGCTCCTGATCCAGCCTGGCTAATTCAAAAATTGCATTTTTCACTGCGAAAAAACCGCTCAATTCCCATGACCAAATTAAGACAACACATGCCGGTATCTTTAAATAATAAGTTAGCGAGATAATGAAACGAGTGGTGTTTTCTGTCGATAAAATTTGCCTAACCATGATCGCGTAGACGTCCGCGTATACCAGCGTCACGCTAATTATTGTTGAGTACAAAATTCTCCATGGACGCTTTACACTTATACTTGAACACCCGAATGTCCATATGATCGCCAAAGAAGGCCATAAAGAATTTCGAACTGTTCGTGGCTCGAATAGACTCATGACTGATTATTGACTGGTACTTTTTATGCCTTTTATCACTCTCCACTTACGATCAGTGGGAATCTACTCGCGACAGGTAGCAATAGTCATTGACGCATGAATGCCGGGCGTTCTATTATCCTAATGCGTTCTGCTAATGCTTCATTTTCCCCAGCGATGGCTTGTACAAATATCATTAGTTCGAGCCCGTATGTGTACCTGGGTCGCGGATTGGGTCGATAAAACGGCAATAATTGCGCTTTGAAAAAATAATCGCGTCGTATTTCTGTCTTTCGACAAATTCCATGCAAATCTGCTGTAGGAAGCGAAGCTTCTCGTTGTCGCGGATCCAATGGCTAGACGCTAATCCTATTGAATCGTCGATTGACCAAGGGGCAACGGATTCACAGAGATAAACGCAGTTTAGAGGCAAGAAAAATGCAACTAGACATGAAATATTCAAATTACTGTGCACAATGCGACACGGGCGCCGGTCGGCTGGCATCGTTGCATCACTTGTACAATTCTTAGCATTCTAGCCTGAGGCGTGAGACTTGGCTGACGATGAGCGGATTAGTAGACCCATCGGAACAGTATCTAATTTTTACTTCTATGCTTTTGTCATTTTATCGACTGAAGCCAAGACGTAAAGCTCTTCGGATATGAAGGGCTGAGGGAAAGAAAGACTCCTGATTTTTACGGGGACGAAAATTTTGAATTTATGTGAATAACCTTGTGGTTTGGGGCGGACAGAACTTGGAATAAGACTTGGCGCTTTAATTCATCCTCAACTCGAACTTGATTACATTCAAATCAGATGGTCCACAGTGATTGCATAAGCCATAACGTATAACACAGGCGCCAGGTCTGCCCTCCTGAATGCCTAACGGGCACGGATGATCAAAACAATTTTTTGTTGCTTCATTTGTTCGTTTTTCTCGTTTACAAAGACTCGTTTCGTTCCGAATCGTTTTACTTTCGTTGCAAGCTACCGTGGTTATCATTTCGTCGATTCAAATCAGCCAAATGATTAAGAATTTTATCACCGTCCATAATTATTATCAGGCAAAATCGCGGCTGAAATTCTTCCATCAAATTGAAAAAAAAAAAAAACTGTTCAATATAATTCCATAAAATACACTAGCCACGTCGATGCATTTCGACATCTAAAAATTGCCAATATGCCAAATGAAAAAGAACATATTCGTTTAAAAAAAGACTAATCGCGCTCTCTTCGACCGCAGGAACCTGTATTATCGATACTTGCGATATTTGACGGCACCTTACTCTAGGCAACTCAGCATACGTTACCGTGTTTTATGCAGCATATACGGCGGGTTGAATCCTTCGTAAAGATTTCCAGAATTTTACTTTCCTGATATTTTGATAAGGCCAGATTTATCGGAGGGACAAAAGACTCTGAAGATTCTTTGGCTTTGCATATTATTGCATTTTTCACACTTCAACTTTTCTACCTGATAAATCTGTACTGGAATTAGCACTTGATATCTTATATGGCATGCCATTTATTTGATCAATATTATGAAATGCGTTGATCGCTGGTCCGAAATTTCATTGAGAATGAAAACTGAATGGGTAAATTTTTCATACACTGCGTGTGTTTTTCCATTAGGCGAATAAACTCCGTTCATGGGCTGGCTTTCATTATTTACGGAATCCCCTCGATTTTACTTTTGCGAAAATGAATATAATCAAATGCCGCGATACGCCTCAACACGGACTACCCGTCATACCGAAACTTGTGCAAGTAGCATTTTATTCGTGACTCAGGCGTTTCGGACAAAGTCACGTTCCCTGCTGGTTTGCTGATCTTTCAAATAGTGCAATTAAATAAAATAATTTAATCCAAAGACGCAAACCTATGATTAATATTTTCCTGACTTTGAATTCCATTCTTCTTCGTCGCATGATATACTGGCTTCAATAACCGTCAGCGTCATAAATCTATCCCTGGGTTCTACAGCTAATGGCATCTCTGACCACCCGGAAGATTCAACTAGGTATATTAAAGCAAAATAAAAACTAGGACGAGAGTAAATATGTTATGCCGATGAGAGTGCCCGAATCGGGAGCGATTTCGCTTTCGATAAACATGCTTCAAGGCCGCATAGTCACTGAGTATTCCCTGGATTGAGCGTCAATCGTTGAATCAGTACGTGTCTGCTAAGAATGAGGTAGCAATAAAATCAAATTCGATCAATATTGCCAAATTTATTTGCGGCAAACTGGATCATCGATAAACTGTTTATGACTTGGGACTCGATATTTGAGAAACGAATAAATCAGAACGGGTAGTTTATTCATTAAATAATTTCGTCACGATGCCCACCGCAACCTTGCCAAAAATGTGAGACCTGGATTATGAGTCGACCCTCTCCTCCGCGACGGTATATTAAAACTCGCGAGTGAAACAGCAGAGAAATTGTGTGTGGAATTTTAAGTTACGTAAATTTATTTGACATAGACACGTTTCCACCGAGCTCCAATCTCCCAATTATATATTCGTATCTCACGGGGAAAGGCGCCAAAGTTACAGTTACCGTTTCTTTCCTGCGGTGCAGATAATAATACCATAATGTACAATTATATTTTCGGCTCTCACTCATTTGTACAGAATTTTAACTTCTTATTATAACGACGTGGGAAATAAACGATTCTTTCTTTTCTAACAATTTAATAACAATCCAGATTGGCTCACGTCTATACATTTTCTATTCCAATGACACGTTATTAATAATTCAATCAATTGACAATCAAAAAGGATAACGAAATCGCGCTTCTATATTTGAACTTGCTTCGGTGTTAGGATAGGCAATAGATGAAGCCTATCACGTATAGCGAAACTTGAGTCGTGCTAAAATTTCGCGAATTTAATAACCAGTCAGACGATACCTTCCATCGTACAATATACAGATCGACTGCGAGCTAGGAAATAGATGGATGACATTTTCAAAGACGCTCTGGATCACTGACGAAGAAGTGGCGAAGAGGTGGACGCGACGATGGGTGTGCCCGAATGGTAGCTACGAGTATATAAGCAGTGCTGCGAAACGCGCACTGTGAACAACCGACGTGAAGTGAACCCGAACACGAGCCATGGATCATCTATTAGTGAGTAGAATGAACAAAAGTAATTAAAGAAAAATTCATGTCAACTGTAATCGAGGAGGTCAGGCGTTTGGCTATGCCAAAGTCCAAAAGTCAATAAACTGTTGAATTACCGGATCGGATTGACGCTGAAAATTCGCTAAATATTATATCCCATTTATTTTTCAACTCCTTGACGTTTTCAAGTCGAAGATTTCATTTGGCTAGAGAATAGAACTGATAGATGAAAGTCTTCTGATATAAGAACGAAGGCTGGTCGATTCTTGACGCCTACTTTATAGCCTGTGGGTAATAGTCACCTTGTTCATTGATTGTGTCTTTGTTACAGGTACCGTTCCTTATTTGCTTCGCAGCTCTGGTAGAAGCTCAATACAGTCAACCTTACCAAACCACGACTCCAGTACCAATACTAAAGCAGATTGACAGGTATTTGGAATATTCCAATCTCATGAAGATTGGGTGCACAAATATTTTCATTAGGTATTATTCACTCTGTAATTATAACGCCGGAAGAATTCCCGTCGAAAGGTCAAGTCCATGAGTCCGTTCTTGACCACGCGTGTCGTCAGCTGTATCCATAAACAGATATCGCAGACAAAGTCTTGCATAATGAATTTTTTACTCTCAAGTAAATCGAGGATAAGATCTTTCAGGATTTATATTTGAGTCCTGGACTCTTTACCGCTTCGAATACATCAGATATCACAGAATTCTTTCATTTCTTCAGACACAACGAAGATGGGAGCTACAGCTACGGGTACGAGGCAGCGGATGGTTCCTTTAAAATAGAATCCAAGTATCCCACAGGAGAGGTCTATGGCAAATACGGATTTATCGACGATACTGGAAAAGTGAGGGAGATTGAATACGGAGCGTCTCAACGAGGCTTTGAACCTGCTGGTACTGACATCAATGTCCCTCCTTCCAACGTTCAGGGCAACAACGTTGCAGGTCCCAATGACCCAGAAGATGATGGCCAGTATCGGGAAGATCCTTCCATTTATCATACAGACCCACAGTACACAAACGGCGAGTACTACAGGCCAGTCGAGAGGCGACCAAACCGCCCCATCCAGTCGAACTATAATGAAATACCATCGGCCTACAGTCCGTCACGGCAAAAGTAAGAGGCAAACTTTTTCTTCAGTTTATTAAATAGGAGATATTTGTGTGACAAAAAAAAATATGATAATTTCTTTGATATAAAGCAGAATCAACGCCCCAGTCGCCTACAATCCATCGGCACTTCCGCAACCGACGCGATCGCAGTATCAACCGCAATATCAGCCTTCGCAATATCGGCAGGATTATCAGTCTGAAAATGGTCAATTTCAATACCAGGATTCACGGCAATATCTAGGCGCCCGATCCTATCAGCAACAGCCTCGAATTTCACAGGATTTAAATTCAGGATCCTATTCGAATGGCTATACGCAGTGATCTTGTGTTTGATGATTGTAGTGTGATGATCTGTTTATAATAATTATTGGTTTTTAATAAATTACATATTTTTAACAATGACTGTATGCGGTACTTTACTTCTCTACCTTCCCTAGTTCTAAATTTGTAATTATACAGTATAAACTTGTGCGAAAATGATCAAACGAATATCCCAGAAACGTATGCAAGATTTCGCGATTTTTAACTTATTTTGAAAAGTTTTAATCTGGTTTTGCATTAATTTTAAATTTAGAACTAGGGCAGAACTTGGAAATGTCAAGATTTATTTCTTTCCAACTAAGTGTCCTCGGTTCATCTTCTATTCCGGATGTGTAAAGTATTCCTGAAAAATATGTAGATAATGTTGAAATTGCAACCACAAATGATACCTGTATCAGTATACTTCGTTTGAAATAATATTCCGGTCCAGCATCAAGAATGCTTCCTCGAGGACCTTCCCAGAACGAAACCAGATCTCCCGGAGTATTTCACAAAAATGATACTTGCAGCCTTGCTCCGGCACCACCTTTGTGTCTAGCACGGAGAAACCAGAAACAAGCAAGGCCAGGAACCGCGCGCCGCGCCCTGGAATTCCGTTGTACTTCTTGCATGTACAATGTACATGCATATATATTTACGTAGAATTAGATACACTCACACTTTAACGTAGCCAGTACACGTTCGCAAAGTTTGCCCGAGAACTAGAGTTCGAGGAGTATCCATTACCCGAAGAATTCAGAGCGCAGGATACCTTGAGAATTGAGAAGAAAAAAGGAACTTGTTCTTCTAACATCGTAACATACGTTATGTGGCTCATTTCTACGTAATAAGCAATGAAATTAACAAAACCTCAACCGCTTCGGTATAGTCTGTTGAATTTTCAATGTCTGATTCTGTTCGTCATTGAAACCATGACTCCATATATGCAGTTGTTCAATCATCTCTTCATAGTTGAACCGTTTGAAGTACGTAATGATCGAGGAGTTGATACCTACTTGTGCCACGCTCGGTACAATTAACGCCGGATACTCCCCACGGTACAAATTGCTTGATTCTATCCCGTGTTCGTAATATCTAATTAGATTTTCATGTCGTAGAAGTCGATGGCGAATGATGAGAACTTGTTGATCTTGATAGAATTACGTCATTTCAACAATGTTCACGATGAAAAATTTCGATTCACTTCAAAGATCCTGAATCCCGTAATAAGTAGTACAAAGCCAGTAGGATACCTGCATGGGCGAGTCACGGGCCACCGCCCTTACCTTTCACTCGATATCTGCTCCATCCTCTGAAGTCATTGTCGCCTGTCTGGCGATGATTTTTGTGAAGGTCGCGATGGCTGTTAGAGTGATAATGACTGGTTACTGTACACCAGATATACGGAAAATTTGTTCTTGATGATTGTCCAACGATTCGATAAACTCTGCAGGGTGCAATTCATTCAGCAAAATGATTTTCCAACTTCTTCGTCACTCCAAAAAGCCCTGTGATCAATTTTTGATCCGTTGATTTTTTGGGAAATGTTTTTTTTTTTTATTCAATTGACGACAAAGAATTCTCAGTCGAATATGTGAATTCGATCTTATTTATTTCCAAGAAAAGTTGCAGGAATCGGATACGTTCGAGGTACGTAAGAAGTGGCGCGATCGACTATACAAATCCGAGGATCCTGGTTGGTTTTTATTTCGTCATAGAATGAACATGACTTTCCTATTTTATTATTACTCTACTAAAATAATTTGGGTGTGCTTGACGGATTGACTCACCAAATATAGCCTGAATCTTGATTCCCCTTTTTGCTGTGAAAAAAACTGCAGGGTCCTGTGTACAAGCTAGAATAGGGATATTAAATAATAATCTTCGCATCGATCAATGTCTCAAACTTCTAACTCTTTCCGGTTATAATTCGCGGGCTTATTAGCTACAATGATCTATTTATTACACACAATTCGTAAGAACGAAGTGAGACACTTTCACATTCTAAAATCATAATCTATACACCTTATACACTCCCAAGCGTGTGATAAATTCTGAAATTTATTTTTAACGAACCAAATCGTAAAAGCATCGATCTAAAAGATATTCGGTATACTCATGAGTTATAATTTATTCCATCAATCATCGTCACCATAATTTAATTACGATGATATTTGTATCGCATTGGCAAAAGAAAAAAGAGAAAAAAAACTCCTATAAGCGTGTTCAATGTCAAAAAGTATGTCTAGGCCGCGTGCGTATGGCTGTGATTGAAATAAAATCATCGTTCTCACGTTTTATATTTAATATATGATCGCGCGAAGCCATCCTGTTGAAGAAATTCCCGCCTGTAACAATAACGAGTTAATGATCTAATTAGGATTGCAGTTGATTAAACAAATAGTTAGGTTGTGTCAAGAACAGGAACTGCCATAGGAGCTCAAAGTTCGCTTACGCAATTTCAGCTCTTGTGGAACTTTCGTTCGTAAGAAAAAACGAAACTTGCAACTCTCTGGCACGTGTTTTCTCTGATACAATTTACACTCGATATTTAAATAGAATGGATCGATATGGCCTATGAGCCAGAAGGCCTACGCACTATGAACAGGATAAATCTTATAATTCAATGGAGATGAATGTAATATCATAAATAATTTCGGTTCTAAATAATCTTACCAGGAGCAAAAGGATCCTAGAACAGAAAGGAGCCGAGTTCGTTAATTCCGATGGCTCGTCACAAGAATCGGGATGACTGAAAACAGGTGAAAAGTATAGGTTATAGCCCCGAATCTAGTTACCAATTAAACGAGTATTTTTTATTAGATTTTTTGATTTTTGATTGCTATTGGGTTCCTATAATTGAGATTTGAAATGAAAGAAGGCGTTCGTTCCGAGATTCCATCGCAGTTGAAATAATCGCGTAACACTAATCAAGAGGGTGGAAGTTACCGAGTATAGAGTTGGGTGTATGTGTAATATTACGTAAAAATAGAAAGTGGAGTAACTGGCGGTTAAAAGAGGCTCAACCTGGCTAAGAAGCCTATCGACGTCTCGACGTTTCACTGTATTAAATAATATGTATAACTAAATTCCATCTAGTCGTTCTATATAAGTAAATGTCAGGGTTGCTTAGGCTTTCCCAGGCAAAACTGTGTCCGAGGAGTCCGGCGTATATCATACGAGAAAGGTTGGGTAGGCCTTGCATTCTTCTCAACAATCCGCGGAATTTCGCACATTTTTTTCGCTCCTTCCTTAATACAGCGAGAATTCAGTTCAAGACGAGAGTTCAATTTTCACGGAAAAAGAGGCAAAGAAATTTTCTCCATTCACCAAATTCTGGGAAAATTCGATTCTCGCATTTCCTGATCTGTACAAAATAACATTCGGAACGTATCCTTAGATTTTTTACAGTTGCCAAAGCGTATTCGTAGATAAACCTTTGGCCATAATTCACTCGAAATTAATTTGTGGTCAAGTTTGACCAGGCTGAATTGTAAAAAATAAAGATAAATATATCGCGTCGGCGGTTCTCCCTACTCCGGATGTAGCTGGAGGCGTGGTGGCGTCCTTGCAACTGGACGAGTCTCTAGGAAGCGAATCCTAGTTGCGATTAACTAAGATCTACCTTTCATTCCTCTGGTCTCAATGTCACAGCTATATCTGCGTCACGGCGGACAAGCCGGGTTCAATTTTCCATCGCGGATATCCAGCGAGCGAAGTCTGAAAACCGGAGGAAATTAATTCGCACTAATCTGGCCCAGGTGACAATTTTAATTTTATCCTAGTGCAACTTACTTCGTCGACGTATTTTAACACCGGGAGTGAAAAATTGGCAGAGAGAAAAAATCCACGTTCTACTCTACGGACATGAAACTTATTAAAATAACTGGGTAAGGTATTATAATCGTGGGAAGAATTGAACGAACAACAAATATACGTAAGAATGTATATAGCTGAGCAATCACTATCACTCTGTGATTATAATTATCCCACAATTATATAGATAATATATATTTCATGATTATTGTATATATGTGGGTACAGGAGTGAGTCTGCAGGAGACTGAGACTTTTGATGTAGAGGAAAAAACCTCCGCCTTTGTGCAGAGTTTATTCAGGTACTAAGGATCTCCGATCCAACAGGATCCTGTTTCACCTTCAGCCACTTAATAACTTCTGTTTCTGATTTTATTCACTGTGTGAATTTGTTGTGGAACTTGCGAGCCAGGCAACCTTGTCTAGAAACAATCCACAGGGGGAAAAAAAGGAAAAAAAAAACGAAAGAAACATGAAAAAAAAAAAGAGAAAGATATGAAGTAATGGAAACATTTAGTTGAGTCAATTGTGACTATTATTATTTTTTTTTTTTCGCTTCAATTATGACAGGAATCGATGAATAATATTGAAACTTTATTCACAGCATTGAGTGCGTTTCTCGATGTTAATTTTACAATTTTTATCAAAATTTAATCACGAAACCATTATCGGCGCATATATATGTTATGTATTTTAACGTGTAATTTTACCGAAGCTGGATTTAATTTACACCCAACTATAATCACGCAGCGATTGTACCCACCTTAGTATACGATAAATATACCTGTAGGTACTTCAAACTCTTTCTGCAAACCGGACTAATTCGGATCAAGGTCGTCCACGTTGTTCCTGGCTTGACCAAACCCGAGTTGGACACGTGATCGAACAGTGATTATTCTCACTCGATTGAATTCAGGGTAGATTTGCATTTCCATACGATTGTTTTTTCGCTATAAAATTCATTCACGTTTTTCACGCGCTGTCGGAACCAAGAAGGAAATAGCAATCTGTGCAATTACATTTCCTCGTCAGTCATTGCGCCAGTACCCATACTCATTCGAAGAAGCATTCATAAATTTTGAAGAAAGTTACTTTTACAAGTACCCACGTCTTGTATAAGGCGTATAAAAATATCAAAAATAATTTCGCCCGAAAAAAGGAATGCAATTAAAACTTCTTTCACGCATACCAAGAAGAACGCGCCTTCCTGTTGCTATAAATGCTAAAAACAGTATCGACGAAAAGAATGGCAACATTTCGATGTAACGAGATATACCTTATCTAAAAAGCAAATAGCGGTTACGTGATATATATTTGGCAAAGAAAAATACCTCAGCTTTTAATTTCAACCGATATTAATCCCCGGGGGGCAATCCTGAGCCGGTGACCTTTGTCCAACAACTTGTTCGGCGCAGGACTGCATTGTGGAGTCTATATGGTAGGTAGAAATATCGCTAACGTTTTTATCACTATCCTTTCTCTTTCCTGGACCACTACCTCCACGCTGTATACAATCAAACCAGCGCCATAGATCAGTGGCATAAGATCTATCTTACATAAAGAAGTTTAGCACCAAAACAGGTTGTTTTATCTAACAAAAAATTGACGTTTTTTTCCAAATTTCTTCGCAAGATGCTAGATGGAAATTCAGTTTTCACCTGTTGCCATTGTCAGTCTTTTCAGAACAAAAAAGAAGCCTCAGGTTTTGTAGAAGATCTTTATTGCCATTCTGAAACGTATTCGACGTTGATGGTTGTCGAAGCTGTTTGTCTTTTGTGAATTTAAAGATATCTTTACACCCTCCCTGAAACGTGTGAAAAACTAGTGAAGACCTTGTTGAGTAGGCGTGTCAGTCGATCTTTTATTGAGTAGAAAAATTTACCGATGGAATGTAACGATGAGGAATCACGCAGAATTGAATGATCGGTCAAAAATTCGTGTCTATTTTGAGCAGCAAGAAGAGAGCGCGAAATGAAACCGGCGAGTCATGGCGATCGGCGAATTGACGGTCTTGCGTTAACAATGTCAATAATTATCCGAGCATTCAATTTGCAGAACCGGAAGTTATACTCGCAGCTATCCAAACGCCCCAGAAACTGAATAAATTGAAAGCCTCAAAATCCAGTTTGTTATATCACTAGGCAAATGGCTGAAACGCCTAAGTGTACCGACCGACTTCCGCTTAGGAGACATCGACCTCAAATTCTCGCAATCACTAAAATATAATGCGGGGTGAATTTAGGAATCGTTCAAAACCGATGCAGCCATAGAAAGTCAAAAATTGAGGTAAAAAAATTCACCCCTAACTGCAGTATAGGGATAAACAAGTTTGTATCCTTGCGTTATTATTGGCTGGGTACATTAAGGACATTATCTGCAATAAATGGTGAATAATTGCAGAGATATATTCAATTTTCTGTTAAGTAAAACAATTTTTATTCCCCATCTCACTACAGCCAGCCGAAATTAGTTCAAGGATGATCCATCGATTTGAGCGAAACACTTCCCTCGCGTTTAATCGCCGATGCAAGTTTTAATTAGAGAGTACTCAGAAGTCGAGGATCAAGAGAAAAGGTCAAACCAATCAGACACTTTTTGTTCCTTTTTTCTCTTTTCTTATTTTTTTTTTTAATCATAAAATAGAGTGCCAGGCTAGTGATCCCTTCAAGGCCCTTCGATTATTTCAATATAATTCGATCATTTCTTCCTTTTTTTTTTTGACATTCAATTCATTTTACTCTCAATCATGCCACTTTTCTCTGCAACTACTTATTGCGTCGCTCGTAGCTGATCACAAAAGCTCCGGTTAGAAGAGGCTGCAGAAATTGGATGAAGATGGACTCAGCCTGCGTGAATTCGCGGATATTTTACTATCGCGCTAATCGTGGGATTGATTTGTATGAAAAAACTGTAATTATTCACTTTAGTCAAGTATACGATTTCTAATCAGGGATGACAAGAAGACTTAGCTTCTTAATTGGATTAGCAGTTCCTAAAAGTCTGATGAAACGAACTAAAGCAACCCATGCGGACAGAGGGGAAAATCTAAGGACCTCAAGTGGTTACGAGGTGACAAGGTAGCCGCTGCAAAACCAGGAGTTGAACAGACAGTGAAAGTCCCCGGGCCCGACGGGGATGGCGGGGATGGCGGGGTCGAGGGACCAGCTAGGGTATATATGAGGGGACCCAGACCGATTGCAGGCTGATACTTCAGCCTGGCTGCCAATATACATATAAAACACATACACTAAAGACCTGGACAGCATGCGAGCCCTTATAACGGTATGTATTCGGTGCTGCCGGTCATCCCCATTCCAAATATCAGATAAATATTCGCGTGTGATATACCTGCCGATGTGTCCAGTTGCCGAAATCGCAAAACGTGTCAGTGTAAAGAGTGTGGATTACACGACGCACAGTTTAAAGCTGCTAAACGATGGCCAGTGATCAATTTGGACTGTTAACAGCAGTTCGATTAATTAAATTGACGTATTTTATTTTTCCTTTTTTATTTTCTTGCTGTTTAGATTTTGCAACCGTTTCAGTATCCTAAGTGCAGTCGCAGTGGATATTTATTGGTAATCAAATTCACGCGATTAATTACGTCTACGAGAGTGATTATAGATGTAATCCCGAGCTTAATTATCATTGGTGTTTTCATTTATGAGAGTTAAAACGAACGTATTTTATTTCCGATTCGTCGCGGTCTTGCACACTTATACCTATCTTACGTAATTCCACTTTTACATTTTGCACGCGCGCGATTTCTGCTCGAGATATATATACCTATATATGCATGTGCATATCTACTCCGTTTCTTCGGAAACACGCAATTTTTAGATTACTATTACCGCGTGTAGCGATCTGTAAGTAAAAGCGATATTATAAAGGAACGAGTAATATGGTCGATAGCCAATCGGTGAATCAATACTCTCAAGGAGAACGCGGATCAAACTGAATCCATTTCTTGCCTTTAATTTGAATCTATACTATTCTACATCGACAAATTCTGATCTAGAATGAATGATTTTTTTTGCCAATAAAAGACCATCAATTTCTTTTTTAATCCACCGATAGGTGTACCCGCTTATGTGATTATAAATTATACAAAACTTTGTCAGATTTTGATTTATAGTTATAGACTTGTACTAGTAGAACATAAAAATGGGTTGGATGTACGTATTTTTGATAACCAAGATCCTTCGCATTGATTATGGTCAGTATATTTTTTCGACATGTGTCCTGATCGTCGGAAGTATAATTTTGACGTGTCATTGGAGTACGGAGACTAGGAAAAAAATGATCAATATTTCAATCGAGGTTAGAAATAATTTGTAAAAAAAGTAAAAGAACGAACCGCGCGAATTGTAGGAAGAGAAACTCTGAGCAATCGCGAAACGTTCATAAACGCCAATAAGATTTGATCTTTCGACGATTTCTTCTGTCTCTGTTCTCAGGTCTTCAATTGATAGGATCTAAATTTTTCGCACGGTTTTAACCAAAGTGTAAAATTTCTGTATAAACCGGAAGCAAAAAATCGTACCAAATCGACATGCTAACGCGTTTTTGTTGCCCGAAAAATCTTGGCGTTGCAACTTTTCTCTGGGAATTTTTATCCCCGATGGCAACGATCGTGTATTGCGTGAAGCTCCTCGTATTATACTTTCTTCTAAAGGGAGCCAGGGATTTCTGGTTCGAAGATTTAACCTCGGAGCGTCATAAAATCGCGGCTGCTTGTCCGAAGGCCAATAAAACTGGTGAAAATTGCGGTATTCCCATAGCGCCGAGGTTATGCTGTCGTACAACGCCCCAGGAAACAATCTTTCAGAATTACAACCCAAGCGCAGCCTCATCGGCATTCAATAAAACTCCGGTTCAAACTTCAATATACTCTACAGTCCCTCACGGAGGCTGTACTCGCGGTCCTCTATCAATCGCTTCTTCTCAAGGCCAATACAAACACAACGACAAGTACCTCCGCCAAGAATAATCGCGATGAAATGGTAACAGCTGCGAGATATTAACCCCGGGGCAATGATTCAATCTCCAATGCGGTAGTTTGAACTTAAAAAGGCATGGATTTGAAATGGGATAAGAAAGAACTTGAAGAATCAGACAATGAGACACAAAATTTTGGTGCTATGCTTCAAATGATCTTGACCGTCTTACGTTTTATGTTTCAGATACTCGTAGCGAGCTTGGCTGTCGTGGTAGCTGTATCCGGACAGCAATATGAAGAAGCCTCTAATGGCTACAGGGAGGAATATGCTGACTATGAATCGCCAAGACCTGCTCATCCAACTCCAAGAAGTTACGCAGCTGCCCAGGCACCGGCTCAACGCGCACCAGCACCAGCTGGACCGAAACCAACTCCAGTTGCTATTTTGAAACAAATAAATAGACACAACGAGGACGGGTCTTACACCTATGGATTCGAAGGCGCTGACGGATCTTTCAAAATCGAGACGAAATTACCGACCGGAGAAGTTAAGGGGAAGTATGGGTTCGTTGACGACACTGGAAAGGTTCGCGTTGTCGAATACGGGGCGAATAAATACGGGTTCCAACCCTCTGGAGAAGGGATAACCGTCGCACCACCGACGCTCGTTGACGAGACAACGAACAAGGACGGGCTCCATAATACCAACACGAATTACCAGGACTACAGTGACTACCAGCAACCAGCTCCAGCTCCAGTTCGTCCTCAGATCAGACCAACAGCTGCTGCTCCTGTGCGTCAGAGGGAGGAATATGAACGGCCACAATACGTGCAAACTCAACAACAGCCACAGTATCAGCCGCAACGGGCCCAGACTCAGGCCATTTATGCACCGCAACAAAATCCCAGACCTCGTGCACCCCTTGGCCATCCATCCCAAAGCCCAATCTTTTCGCCAGCCGCGCCGGCGCCTCTTGCTCCAAGTCGCCAGGAGCTTGCTTACACCGCTCCAAGACCTGCCCCTGTTCACCAACAGCAAAGTTATGACGAACCCGAACCCATACGTCAACAATACAACCCGCAAGGTCCGGTGCAATTTTCACCCGCACCACACGCTTCTCCGAGACCTCAGCCTCAGGCGCGTAGTCAAGGAGGAGGAATTCTTGACCAACTTGCGAGAGACTATGCTCTTCCACAAGGTGGAGCTGCACCTTTGCATGACATAAGCTTTGGTTATTACTAAGCTGTTAGATCAGGGATTATCTTTGAGATTAGGGAAAGTTCTTTTTCTCGAGAAGTTGTAAGGAAGGTTTGGGCGGAATATTGAAATTCGCCTGTTTTTTGCTGAGGGTGAAAGCAGACATGCTATCGATGCGTTCATGTATTGTGCTGATGCTTCAGCTATGCTCAATACCCTCTCTCTCTCTCTCTCTCTTCCTCTCTATAATTAGGTTATTATAATGCAATTAAATCTAAATAAAGTAAAAACAAATATACCTGTGTTGAAATTTCCCGACTTTATTTCATATCCTGGATCTTCCTTGTTGGCTGTTCATTTTTATTACCTTGTTTTATGAACCGGAACAACTTCTGGCTGCCTCGCATATCCTAGCGATGAATTTTTCAAGTACCTAAGTAAAGAGACCCGCTGAGAATACATTGAAATTTTATACACGGTTATCCTCGCTGCCATTTTAACAAGCCGTTTCTAAATCGCGCGGTCTAAGATAGACAGAAAGTTGTTGGAATTTAATATTTGAGCTTGTGACATTCCCGAGAAGGTTTTTCTGGTTCTGTGCAATGAAAATTTCGTCAAAACTCAAGGTGCCGCAACTTATTATTCGACAAAAAGTTGGGCGAACTCAATTACGTAAATTCTTCTAATCCGCGGTTTTCACACAATGAGATATAATACACGTGCGAGTGTTATTTCAGATCTTGTGTTATTGTGGAACACAAGTCCTGACACGGGGTGATATTATTCCCATATTGTTTCCCCGATAAAATATTTTATTGCTGAGAATCGCGAACAAATGTCAATTACATAACTTCAAATTTCAGAGACTTAATTAAAAGCGATTCTGTCTAATTATACACCGGGTACCAATATCTTGCTAGCTCCAAAATGAGCTATGGGCAAATATTTCAACAGTAGATATAATACACACATCGTTAAAATATGATAGCGAAATCCGTAGGCAAGACACGTAAGTTTTCCTGTTCTACAATATATCTCATTAAAGTCTTCTTCATTTATCGGATCAATATGTCATTTTCGTTCATTATTGACCCTAATAGTAACAGTAAATCAGTAATCGAAAAAAGAAGGCAAGAAAACAGCTATACGACGATTAAAAGAATTCCATATGTTCTCTTTTCAAATTTTTCAAAATCACGACGATGGTATTCAGAGTCCGAGAGAAATTTCGCATTACTTCCGACGTCTGATGATTTGTCGTGGATGATTATTTAGCGAAATTGAAATATGAATTTAATCCACTCGCCGATCAGCTCGTAATTCATTATGCGGTGTCGATACAGTTCGATCTTAGCAAGTATAGATTATAGAAGTGAGGCCTGAATGCGTTACGAATACGAGAAAGGTCTTTGGGTGTGGTCAGCCCGCTGCGAGCTAAGAAACGAACGTGCAAACCTAGGCTGCATACTATGCCAACACTTCAGGCTAAACCAGATTATATTTACCTACGCTGCGTTAGAAATTTTCTCTATTTTATTACCGGGAAACAGCAGTTCGTGGAACTGCAGCTGGTAACTAGACTCAAACAAGTTTGACGAAAATTCAACCAGCCAAATTATAGTTAGGTAAATAATGTCTGAAATCCTTAAATGTCGCATATTTGAAAAATTTTCAGTATTGCAATTTTTTTTCCTGTTCATTATGCGTTTCCATTTTTCGAATCATCAGCTCGTATCGTTTGCTTCGATCTATGGAAGAATGATTATTCATATTTTCAAAAATGCAAACCGCCTGCACAATGACAACCCGAGTTACAAGAGCGTAGATAGAGTTGCTGGTGATTGAAGAATGCCAAAAGTTTGCCCGTTCGCTGAACCGCGCGTGTCTAAACCACAAATGTCTCAAATGATGCAAGACCACGTTACCGTGCAAGAAGCTATGACAAAAAGTTCCCACGAATAAATGTCGTTGCACCACGACGAATCTGTGACCTCGAGTAGGAACTTACCTGTATCTCGACACGTTTACTTTTCGTATGTCATGAGTCTACCTAAATCCTGAATTACTGGGGAGCCATGCTCTCTCACACTTTGCATCGCAAGAATAATTAACACTCCGAGTTCTCATTGGTGGGAGGAATTAGTTAATTAACAAATTTAAGCAGAATATAGGTATTAAGTTGCGAGATATGCATAAATGGAAAGATTTTTGAAAGGTCTTACTCTACACGGCCGACAATTCTCTTTCTGCGTACCAAATCCAAGAAAAATTTAATGAAACGAATAAATGGTCGAACAGTTGAGCGAAAATTTCTCAATTCTGAAATCTAATGTATTCCTACTACAAAGCAAACGGTTTTCACTACTTTTACTACGCAAGGTGTAAATTGCAAGAAATTTTTTTTTCTTGGCAAGAGTTCAAACTGCTCTGACACAATGCAGTTTTCTTGCTAATTTTATCAACTCAATTGCGCACTTCAAGAATTGATTTTTTTTCACAAACCATACCGAACGTATACTTACGTGTACTGACTAGCTAATAAATTTCAATACGAGCCAATAAACTATAGAAAGATTTACTAACTATCGAATTTTTAATCATATCTTTGCAAAATCCTTCCGCATCTCTTTGAAGCTACGAATTCAAAGTACATCAATCCAAGCTGATAATATTCTCTTGTTCGTTCTAGTCCATGGCAGATAATATTGCTGAGTAAAATCAATCATTTTGTCTTAAATATTAGAGATATTGTAGATTTCCTGGTTTTGAGTACCGGCAAACGAGGAATTCGCCTCGGGTAAGCAGTGAAATAATTCCCTGTATATTTCTTATTTATTTTCTATTAACTTAATAATTTCGGTGGAACGACGTAGGAGTCGATCCGTCTCTCCTGCTTTTTCATATTGTTAAGGCATCTTATTAACTACACCCACGCATCGCCAAGAGCAAAATTGTGTTTTCCTTCCTCTCATCAGTTTGCGGTTGACTTTTTGCATCATAAATCGTGTGGAAGGTAGGTATTGATTATTATTCACGAATTCTATCGCGAAAGGGAGAGCCGGCATCTTTAAAAATACAAATTTGAATCCGGAATAAAAAACTGTATATCCTTGTGCCTTCTTTATTCTATATGAGTAGACGAGCAGATGACGTAGAGTAAAAATTATTTATATGTTACTGATGCAAAGACGGATTTCAACACAAGACATCCCGCTGTTGCTATAATAAAACAGTAAAAAATTATTCGATAGATAAATTACGACAAAGTCTATAATCCGAAGTCCGCACAAAAGATAATTTTTTACGAGGAGAACCAAAAACAACGACAATCTATAAACTATTAAAAAATGGATCTCATTCTATTCTATTATTCAGGTCGATGTCCGACCCGCTACTGCAGCAGCCACGATGTAATTTCAATTCTTCGCATCAGTTCTTCTGGCTCTAATATACAAGCGCAAAAAGAACCCCGGAAGAATTAGGTCTGTGAGTAAATATCGGATTCGGTAATAAGTATTTTAAATATAAATGATTTGACCCAGAGCCTGACTTTAGTATCCGGAAATCACGATTTCATTTGTTAGAGGCGGGTCAAATCGTGATCTTTGCACTCCGGAATTGAATTTCTAACTGTTGCGAGATCGTTTATGGATTTCATTTTGCAGCAAATGCTACGTGTACCCATACACTTCCGTCGATTTAATATTGGCGACACATAGCTTCGCGAGGAGCGGATACATTTTTGGGTAACCGTGACCTCAAACTGAATTACGAGAAGCCACATGGGAACGAGAAGGCAGCTAAATTTATGTCCGAGGCCAAACGCGAGATTATATCACGCCAATTAGTCGAAATAATATTAAGAGCGCACTTCTTATAGTTCAGACAATGAATTATTCGAATCTGCACACAAGATTCTGACAGGTTTATACTGTACGGAAATTATTCACACTTCTTGCCTACGGCTCAGAACGAGGCTTTAAAATTTGATAGAAAAATATTCTCATCCAAATAGCCGCACGCGGAAGAGATGTAACTTCGATTGGACACGGTACGTTCTTATTAGCAGAGGTTCCAAAAACATCAAAGCAACAAAAACGAAAAAAAAGTATTTTGAATTTGACACTACATCCTTTCGAAACTCGTTCTTAATTGAAACTTTGCAGAGTAATTTTCTTCCCATTTTTTTCAAGTGCAGGTTCTTGATTTTCTCTTACCTAACGTCGATCCCGGATCTTCAATAGAGTCTGGGAGCATCACTGCTCGGTACACCGCGGTCCATTCATATCTACTTTTCATTGATGAGTTAGAATCGTGATTTCAAATGATCTCGGCTTCGTAGTGAAAGCAACAAGTTCAGCTGTCGCATCTCCGGCATATCTGCTGGATTTATTCGTCAGGCTTACTACGGCGTTATATTTACGTAATTTAATTTGCATGAAGAACTGTTTCGTGTTCCTAATTACACGTCTGGTTAATGGGTTCATTTAAAAACTGTTACTAATTCTTACCGCATTGTTACTGCCTAATCCGCGCATCGAGTATAGCGAATCGTCTGTTTCGTGTTCTTCGAAGTGAGATTCACCCGGTTTAGAAAATGCTCGAATTCCACTTTCTCAGAAAATAGTTAAAGAACAATTCATGAAAATTTCTACGCTCATGGTGCGAAAGACCAGAGAATAATAACAATTGATAGAACTCTAGCCATGGGCGAAAGAATATGTTCATAATAGTTGCTAAGCCTGAGACTACCTCGCGACACGCCTATCCCACTAAAATTCGCGTTCAATACGCCTTCTAATCTGGGTTAATCGTGGGCATGAAACAAGACGCAGAGACCACGGCTTTACCTATACCTAGTACACTCATATGGGATATAGAAACATGAGAAAAAACCTTGAAAGGTCGTAACTGGTGCTCCACACAGATTTACTCACAGCTCGATAATACGCCTTCTATTTTTCTCACGATCTTGTCTCCGATACCGTAGCTATTGACATCCGTTTATTAAATTCATTTGCACCATGCCTGCATACGTGAGCGAAAGATTCCAAGAAATTATCGATCATTGATTGATAATGATGAAACGTTAGTGAAATTTTCTCGTTATAATATTTACTCCCTAATAAAAATGATCTTGAAATATTATTCATTCAAGTTTGAAGAGGAGATGATACAGTTTCGATGAAATTTTTCCGCCCGTTTGGATCCTCGTTTAATACTCAATTCGCGTTCGATACGGTAATCATTTGGAAACGTTCGTGGCTGGGTTTAGCAATTGCCTTGGTAAGGCTTGGGATTGTAGTGTTGAAAAAATGATTAGTGATAGATTCTGGGGAATAACACTTCGAAGCTAGGAGCAACGGGGATCCGTGCTCGCTGAGGAAGGTAAGGAAGGTAAGGAAGGTACGAGTACTCGAGTAGTACCCCTCCACCGGACCCCACTCGAGGTAAAACTCTCTTGTAAGTTATAAAGGACCAGGTTCGCGACTACCCGCTTGCACTTACTCAGTGAAACTCTCAGATACCCGTTGCTCGAGCCGATTTCCCACCATGAGGATTATTCTACTGGTAAGTAAAGCCGAGAATTAAATTTACCCGTTTTTTCGAGTGGATCTATACAGCCGATTTCTTATATCATTCCTAAACGAGATTTAGCTGTACTTTTTTCAAATTTCCGAACAGCTGAATATCCTTGCCAAATTTTAACCGTAACAAGCGCCTTGATTGACTATTACACGGATCTCAATACGTGCTGAATTTATGTATGTACATTCTGTTCGTTTACAAGCAGGAAATTGAAACAATATCCACCCTTGTCCTAAGGGATTTCTAAAGTTGAAGGGAAATTCAAAATTCCTCAAATATAATCGAATATAACCAAAGAAGTTTGATAAATGAACGTAGTCTAAGAGATGAAACGATTTTTCGGCTCAGTATTTTATCGGTGTTAAAAATCAACCGCGTTGCAATCTCGGGAAGTTGGAATTTTTCAGACAGTTTTACGAGCCATAATCACGCGACTACACATTGATAAAGATCCTGTGAAGGAATCGGCTAGAATCATTAATAGTTTGTTAGAAGGTTGAGTAATTTGATTATTTTTTTAACGATACTCATTAAATCATTAGAGTTCTGCGTTCTATTCAATCGATTGGAAATTGTTATACTAGACAGGGGGTCCAGTTGCCTATTGATATTTATTATTTTCACTTTCGTAATCGGCGTCCCATATCAAGTAGAAAGAAAGTTAAACTACGAATTATTTTCCGGTTATAAGAACTCGAAAGCTGCTTTAGTACTCGCCGATAATATGTTTTAACTAATTCAAAAAATAATTAAATCTGGAATAACTGCATTCGCTAATGGTTGATTTCGTAAATTCACTTCTCGTTTGATTTCAGCTTATGGCAAAAAGTCGCGTCGCGTGTAGGGGTAATTATCATATTTCGCAAGACCCTGTATCTCGTAAAAATTAACGAGACTATTATTTTCAATTATCAATCTCGTGTCCAGGTTTATTTTTAGAGAGCAAACCACCGTGTGACTGCGAGATAATGGGGGCAAAAAAATCGTATGCTAATTCAACGCGAGTCTCTCTCATCGCGGTGTAAGCAGTGAGCAAAATCTGACCAATTTATTCTAATGAATTTTTAACACGTGTCAATCATACCGATAGTCGTAGATCATCATTGCTCTATTATACCAGGCCTAGTTTCATCTTAGAAACTAACTACGGAGAAAACTGAAACATTCGCTGCGAAAGCGACGCTAATATCACAAATGCTGTCTTGAATAGCAACCTGCATATCGGACTTGACTCCAATATCTTACACTCGCGCCTTGGCCGGTCCTGCCACTTTCTTCGTGCAGTTTTATTCGCGCTTTACGACTTGGCTGTAAAAAACAGTTATTCACATATTTTTCTGAACTGATTTGCCGAAAGGATGACTTGGTTCGTGGAATCCGTAACTGAGTACAAGCCGCTTGATCTCTTCTTCAAAAATATGAATTAAATTGTATAAACATCCTGACTTTTCAGTTATCAGAGATGAATCAAATCACACTTATTTTACAATCGGGAACAATCCGGATCAGATGACAATCTCGCGGTGAACAGTAGTCAACGATTAAGCCTATCAAGCCACTGATATTATCAGTACTTGGACAAGTTATAGTGACTAGTTACAGTTCACACTTTTTTGCCTCTAAGGCAATTGCTCTATGAATCGCGGTAATGATTATAGTTGCCTATCAATGATCGGACTAAATCCTTCTCCTAACAATAAGCGATCGATTACGTCCTTACCGAGCGTAAAAAGATCCGTTTCACATTCATTATAATTCTGCATAGCTCAAGGATGACCTAGAATTAGATTGGCTAAAAAATGACGGCGTAAAAATCTGGCGATAAAAAATGAACCCGATATCTGTTTATGTCGCAATAATTATCTTCGTCGAGATTTTTGGAAGCAAGGCGATCACTGGACCGTGTATCCTTGATGACGCGATGAAACTCATACGTATTATTGCCTTTTCTCGTCCAAGGGTCAATTCGATCGTAATTCTAACCCTTTTTATCTGTTTGCGTAAAGACGATCGGCGTGTGTCGGTGCGTTATGCAATCTTCATTCAATGCCTTGGGAAGCTGTGATTTATGATCTCGCAAAGACGCGTTTCTCGTTCCTTTGACAAACTGGACTTCACCTCACCTTGATTTCAATTTCAATTTCAATTTCTTTCTTCTTTATATTATGCAGAGTCATTTATTTAGAATGCTTCACGCTTCATAGTCCACAGCACTAGACTCTCGTGTTTATTGGCAGAAGTAAACCGCACTGTTTCCCACAGATTTACTTTCTTTGCAAGTTTATACCGCGACCAAAACCCACTACAGTTTCTCATCCTCGTGGTTTCATCGCTTTCCCATTCCACTGCTATATTACTAACCAGCCCGGAGTTAGCACTCGGACCAAGTTGTCTCCAATGCCGCTGACCATTTGTTTGAAAAGAAATCTGCATCACATGAGGAGTAAATCGTCGAAAGTTTATCAGATTTTTTATACCTCGGAGTTCTCAACGACAATTAGTCATGGTTGATTAATATTCGGGATTAGATCGAGTTTGGAGGGAGGTTTTTACATTTGAAGAAAATTTTAGAAAGTCAATCACCTCGTGGTCAGTTTTTTTACATCCCTCGTACAAAATCCGCTTCATTAATAAAACTATGTGCCTAATTATGGCAAAGTCGTGACCCTATAAACTCCGGGCACATGGGGCGTAGCTGGCGTGTTACTAACATGACAACAAAACCCACGATCGAATATTTCGTAATATCAATCCTGAAGTGACTCACAACAAAACTCTCGCTTATTCTTTTGCATACCTGCGTGGTCTAAATAACAACTAGCTAGGTATTCGCCTTGAATATATAAATATAAATTCCAATTTCACTCATGCCCTGGAATAATTCGATCGGCTAATTAATTGCCGATGACAGTCGCGTGTTCGATCTATTGCTGCATGTCAAGAACAGGACGTAAAGTTGTTGGATAATTCAAAGAAACGAAATAACGCTGATTAATTAATCACTCGTTAATTACTCTGCTGATTTCGCAATTTTCAATATTTACTGAAATCGATGCTCGGTCATAACGAGCTCTGGTTAATTGGTATCGCCTTAGAAAGTGAGACAATGAACCAATCTTGAACAGGTCAAAAGGGGCTTCGATTGTCCATTCAGTAGTTAAATTAGATGCAAACATAATTACTTGGAAGACAGGGTCATTTGCAATATTAATACGCGAGACTTTTTTGTTAAAGAAGCGTAATCATTGGGTGGGTTGTGGAGGGCCTATTTGCTCTAAGGCGTATGCCTCGGTCTGTTTTACTTTCATTTCTCCGTCCTTGTCGACTAAGGCGAGACACTATACTTAGTACTTCCAAGTTTTGCCGGAGAATATTCTGGAGTCAATTTGTCTCGAATTGGTTACGATCATTTCTAAACCGTAAAAGAGTATATAACATCGGTAATTCTGCCAGCCGTAGTGTCCGTATTTTTCAACAATTTAACCAATTGCTTGCCATAACTCTGTGTCAATTTACTTCAAGCATTTGAGGTGTAATTATAGTAATACCAGAATGGGCAGAATTTTTTCTACAATAAATATCTGGCCTTTGATTTCGGGCTGATTCACGGCAGTCGTGAAATTCATTGGTGCCCACCGTGGCTGATTTTTCCACTTCAAATCACGTCCGAAGTTGATCAAAGAAGGAAAAAAAATTCAGCGAAGGGTAATTACTTACGTGACTAATAAATTTAGAAACATCGCATTGGATATTTCATCGATTCAATATACACGCCTACTCTCAATGCTGCCTGTTGAATCCGAATTAATTGAACGATCGAAGTTACTTATTACGACGAAATTCAGTCGCGAAATATATTTTAAGACTGGCTAAAGATGACCACGAGTTTCTAAGTTATGCGGAATTAAATTAACCGATAAATATACCGACTAGATTTCGTTTTTTAAACGCACCTTAATTTATGACATTCACAAGCACCACTTTGCATCGCTCTTCCAGACGTTTGATTATAGAGCAAAACGGATCACGGATTACTTGTCATCGTTTAATCATGACTAGTCAAATCCGGCTTTCGTAGGCGTTGGGCTTTCGCTTAATTCAAATCTGGGAATAGGAGACTAAAATTTCAGGATTCAATGCCAGCAAACTTATTCAATCCCAAAATACCAGCTCCAGGAAAGAACTCAGCTCCTCTTCCTCGTAGTTTTGAATGTAAATTTTCGCGGAGTTATAGCGCATCCCTTAATCACCGATTCGAAAAGCATCCTGGTTGGCAAACTTTTTGAATAATTCAGCGCAAGATTTTCATCACATAATATTATTGGCCCACCGTCGCTTTATTCGCGGTATAGTATAAAGCGCTAAGCGATTCGCAGGCGGTGACGGTTCAAGGCAAGCTAGTGCGCTGAATCCAAATCTCACGCCGAGCGTCGTGCCCTGCCCGGATTCGGGTCAGCCGAGCAACGCGATTACGTAAGAGCGTAACTAGCGCAGGGCGTTCCCACCGCAGGAAGTACATAGTGGTCTAGAGTCACGAATCTGCACTGTGAGCTCGCGCTGGTATTTGTTAGTACCGAGACTTGACTGATCCCGGCTTTGTGTGACTTTTGCGAACAATAATCCATCGATTTTATTTATTTTTCTTCCCGTTTTTTATTTCTATATGAAACTGCCGAACGACTGAACTGAAGAATGACACTTTCATCTATTTTCACAGATAATCCCAGTCTGTCTTCTGGTTCTGGCTGAAGCTAGACGCGCCCAGCAACTCCGTTCGAGAGTTGAAGAACCCCAAGTTTACTACGTGGACGAGGATGACCAAGGAGCCGACGAAGAAGACACGCCGATAGCTTACCAGCCAAGAACACGCGCTCTTCCTTCACCAAGATCGAAGGACACGAGTGTGTCCAAGGCTCCACCGGTTCAAACAATTCGTAATTACAACAAGGTGAACGACGACGGTTCATTCACTTTCGGTTACGAAGCCGCGGACGGTTCCTTCAAGGAAGAAACTCGAGGAACAGACTGCGTAGTTCGCGGGAAGTATGGATACGTCGATCCGGACGGTAACAAGCGAGAATTCACGTACGTTTCCGGCAACCCCTGCGATCCCAACGCTCCAAAGGACGACGATGATGAACCCGCGCGAGGACAACCCGAAGAAGATGTTTCTGGACCCGCCAACTACCCTTCGGTTCGTCCAGTTCCTCGACCAGTGAGACCGACCTATGCCGCACCAACCACAAGAGCTCCGACAACCGTGTTCCAATCACAGTATCAAATCAATGACGACGACGAAAGCCAAGAGCTTGAAGATGTCCGGCCACAACCAATCCCACAACGCATCAGACCCTCTACAGTGACCATTCCAAGACGTCCACAGTATTCTCAATCTCCCGCACCACCCACTCAAGGACCGGCTTCACTGTATCAACCGAACACACCGCGGTATCAGACGCAGACAACGCCTTCCCCGATTTACAGGACTTCGCCGGCCCCGGCTTCGACGATTTATCGCGTTTTGGAAGCCACGACAACTCCTAGTCCGCAACCACAAACTTATAGACCGCAACTTGTTCAGTCAATTGCTATCACTCCGCGCCCTCATGCTGCTCAAGTAGCTGCACAGTATGCACCGATAAGTCAGACCGAACGTCCGGGTGTCATTTACGCTCCTGGTCCATCCCGAGCGATCAATCATCGAACGGCGAGTACGACGAGTGCTCCGATCCCGGTTACGGCAGGATCTAACTTGGACTTTGCCGCTGAACTTGAACGGTATGTTAATACTGTTGGGATTAATTCCGCAAGGCCTGTGAGACCGACGAGACCGACTACTCCGGCGAGGATTAAGCCTTCGTCGACATCAGCCAACTCTGATCCTATCTATCAGTCGGAACTCGTTTATGACCCTGCTACCGGTCAGTACAATACACAACTTTATCAAACACTACCTCAGACGGTAGGTGATTTTAGTTTGAGTCACAAGCTGCAACCGTTCGTAGCTCAACATCAGCAGCTTCTTCAAAGGCAGCAAATCCAACAGCAGGAAAGAGAGCAAGACCCTCGGCAGTCCGCCGCCTCCCTTTACAGACAAACCGCAACTTCCGCCGCCCCACAACCCCAAGAAGCAATATTCAGACAGCAACAGGCCCAGCTTCTTCAACAGTCCCAGCAACTCTACGCTCAGCAACAACGGCGACAGCAGCAGCCACATCGGTTTCAGGTTTTAGAGTCCCAGCAAGGTTCTCAACCCTTTTATTACATCTCGCCGTCCCAGTCAGCGAATAGCGACGCGTCTTCTTCTTCCTTGTCAGTTGGTCAGATCGATCAATTTTTGCGCGGTGCTAACGGCGCGTTTTAATTTCAAATAAATCATCGCCAGTTTTCAATTTTATTCTACTTTTATTTTATAAGTGCATCTTTTCATTGCACGAACAATGAACAAAGTCAAAAATATTCGCGTTCAGGTAGCTCAAATCTACGGAGTTAGACGATTTGAGATCTTCTTCTTTTTTTTTTTTATTTAAAAATTTCATTATCAATGTATTATATTATTATACCGAATTTTTCAGACGGTTTAGACCTCTGAATCTCATATCAAATCATCGTGGCAACAATATTTCTGGATTGGCATTCGGTCGACAGTCGTTGACGAGTTCTTCCGTAAACCTTGTGCCTATAAGGAACAACGGTGAAAGCTCAAATGACGCAATAGAAACGCGATCGTACGCGCCTAAGACGTATTTCCTTATTTTTTTATCGATTTAGTTAACTCGGCATACCCTATCGCTAGTTTATATAGGTGATTTGAATTGCGGTAGAAATTCATTGTCCAGTTGAAGAAAAAAAAAAAGGGATTCAACTTCTGAGACGCAGCCCCTGATGCAGTTTTATGGAATTCGAGAAATCCCTAGATCATAAAAAAAAAAAGAAAAGAAAAAAATGTCACGCTTTTCTAACGCGATGATCGCTCCCGAAACTTCGCGATGACGGGGCGTAGGTACTACGAAAAATGTCTACCTACGTATAATTCAGTCTGTATTACGTGTTACATGTGTAACGAAGTAGGTCACGGCTGTTGCCTCAGGATCACACCGTATTCTTTAAAAAGAGAATTTCTCTCAAAACAATAATGTACCTATCCTTTGATCTAATCTCTACACCAGAACATCTTTATTCAAAGTTTTCCAACTCGTTGCGCGTGGTGTTGTTTATGCTATTATGCAATAATTCACGAATGCGCTAAAGCTGCTCAAGCCTGGAGTTTATTAGCGAACAACAAGTATGAAGAACTTGCCCGTATACCCACGGGTAAATGCAATCACTTTCATTGGCGTGGCGTGTAGCCTAGGTCTCATGAAACAACATTCTAATAACGATACCTACACGACATGGACATGACTACTTTCCTGTTCTATAGGAATTTCTTCGGGCGAAACACATAGCTGCACTATTATAGTCAGTACCGAGTGGAAATCATATGAGTTTTATACTATTTGCAATACCGATCGTTTTCCTACACACGGACTTTGAACTTCTATCGAAATGGTATATATATTTACCCGCGTTAATAATGTCGAACTTTCTGTATACAGTATATTAATTATTTTATAAAGAAAAATTTCATCACACATGTCCCGCCCCGTATTGTACATAATATACTATACCGTAGGATAATATTTTTTAGATGTAACGAAGTGAACAACGATATATGTATACATAATACGAATCATGTTAGGATTAAAATAATTATCGTTATAGTTATTATTTTTATACTGTTTGTATGTATACGATCGAGAAATAAAATGTTATCACAAATCTGAAACTCTCTGTGTATTCTTTAATTTGTAAAAAAAAATGAGAATGTGTGTATGTTTGCTCTGAGAGCGATACGGAGATATAGTCAAATAGAGAGTTACTAAGACTGTAATTATTCAGAAATGTTAATCCGTTAATCCTAGTGAGCAACAGACAGTTGCGCGGCGTATGGTATGTAACCTGATTAATTTTTAATGGTCTCTTTCTCTCCCTTTCGCATATGTATCGATATTAGTCAGGGAAAGTAGAGAGTTTCGCTCTCTTTCTGTTATCGGAATGAAACGAATAGCCGAAAAAAATACAAGCCTGACCGATTATAAGGAACGCGTACGTTCATACGGAAGTAACTTCCGTAATAGAAAATTAGAAAAATAAGAAAGCCGACCAGTGACTTAAGACTAACGAGCCTCGCGAGCCTGTCTACCGCTAATCGGACACCTCGTAATTTCTTATTAGGGTCGGACATTGCCCTGATTATTGACCGAACTACTTTCCTCGCGAGTCGAAACAAAAGTGAAACTCTATACGTGTCGAACTACCGAAACCGTTTCGAAAATGATTTAGGGGACTGAATAGTTAGACAGCGAATTAATTAAATTTCATTTCGGTTCCCAACACGTTCTTTCCGCATACAATTTTTCGCGTTTTCCTTCCCTCAAGTCAAAAGCCCGTGGGTCCAGTCTACTGACTTCTAATTTACACGTCGTTTAAGAGGCTGATCGACTGACCTACTAAATTTTTATTACATCTCAGGCTGCCCGAGCAATTATGGATTGCGTAAAGTGGTCAGTGACCAAAGGCGAAGTGTGAGTCCAGTCCTCGTAATTGTGCGAATTACAGCACGCTTCGTGAAATTATATAGAAGCGAGTGTTACAGACGTTTACCTGGATAAACTCGAACTCTATACCAGATCTAAGATCCCTTTTGTAAAGTCACTCAAGCTTTTCTCCGGATTACTTCCTCGCGATTGAATGATGGAAAGAAAATCTATAGTGAATAATACAGGGGAAAAAAGAAAATGGAAAATGGAAAAGTATTATGGAACAATTTATAGAAAATCCCAGGTGAAATTCCAGTGAAAAGTTTATGTTAAGGAAGACTGCGAGTGCGTGGATCATGCATGGATTTCACAACTTGATTTCCACCCTCGGAAAGGCTGCAGGGCATAGCTACTTTTACTTGAAAAAAATCTGGGATCTAAGCCTGTAGCAAGTTAGTATGCTGATCTTATCCGAGTGTATGTATAATTAGCATTTACTCTGGTATGTAACACCTATGTAATCAAGGTTCCAGGGAATGTTTACCGCCTTATTATATAATTAATATTCGCATCATTATACTCCCGAGAATACGGTAATAAATTTATCAAATCTTCATTATGATCTATGTGCTCGTTGCTCACCTTTTTACTTTGCAAACTATTTCCAGTCAAAAAATTCGAGCGTGAAATCCTTTTCACTCTCTTTGTCCCGCCTTTTCTCTTTACGACTCTTTGAAATACGTGATAATTTCTTGTCAAGAATGAAACAATGGATCTCTAACCTGAAGGACAGTAACTTTTGTCATTGTAAAAGCCCACGCGATTCACAAGCAGAACGTATTGTTAGCAGAGGCTAGTGGAAATCAATTCTGTCGACTAGAAATTTCTTCAACAATTTATAACAAATTTAAACATCGGCATTCCACCGTATCGGAATCAAAAATTGGAGCAAAAATTTCAGTAGCTTTCTTCAAAGTATGTTACAATTCTCGAGTATAAAACTCAACGATGTCAGATTTGTTTAACAAATAGAAGAAAACCAAGTCAGTCACCGTGACAGAATAATATATACATAATATAGACGTGAATATGTATATATCTGGTTTTACGTCTCTCTCGCTTAGCCACATACGAATCCACTAATTTTCACCAATTACCATATCATGCTCCATTATTATTACATGCGTACGAATTTTAAATAGCGTAACAAACAAATAATTGAAGTACTTCTTTTTTCGAAAGTCTCAAAATTTTTATCACGTGCAATATCGTATAGACAAATAATAGTATTATATGTATATTAGAATCATAGTGTTTCTATGATAACTGAATACTTTTTCAGATGAGTGCGTGCGATGGAATAATCAATTCCATTACGTCGGTTTTAATACAGCAATCAGATTAGGCTGTAAAATTTTTATTTGTACTTGCCTATTGAATAAACCTTGACATTGAAGATCTGGCAAATGTAGGCCAATATACAGCTGGCGCGCGTGCCTGCAGACTTGGTGTACAGCAGAATTTACTGTTGAACCGCATCCACTTTGCGCAATTCCATTACCAGCGAAAGCTGCAACACGTCTGCTTTCTAAACTTCTGTCGTTCTTTCATTTCGTATGCATTCAAAACGACAAGTGCTTCATGGATAAACCGCGGCATTTGTATCATTCCTGTAATCATTGGTTTTTACTAATTCCAGACACAATCATTCAATCTAGATAAACGCAGCTATAAGCAGTCTCCGCATTTTGGGTTTTCTTTATCGTAATTTTAAATCTAAGATATCAGGTCAAGTCGTTTCGCCGTAAAGAATGCCTTATTACTCAAGTTAATACTTCTATACGCAATATCCTTCGGCTAGGTAAATGTTAAGCGGAAGTGAATGCTCCTTCTCACAAGACTGGGACATATAATATGTGCAGTATCCGTGCAGGCGACCTGAATCTGTCACCCGGTAAACCCTGCTCACATCTTCGCTAACTCATAGAATTGAATTTGCCAGCCGGATGAATTAACATGAAATTCGTGATCCAAAACGAGATAAGGCGTTTGTAGAATTTAGAAGATTCTCAAGATATGCGACACACTTTGTCACTGATAATCTTTTCAACTCTCAAAGAATCGATATCTGACCAGGCTGATTGACGTGTAATCAAAAATACCATGGAGCCAATTAAATGAGGAGATAATTAATTCCTACTGCAGTAATATCATACTGTGTGGTCTATGAAACACGGAGATATTTATAGTGCACGTTACGCATAATGAATAGCTTCCGTACGGTAAGTTGTGATTCACTTTTACTTGCAATTATCAGTCCTGTTTCGTCAGTTGGACTGGCTCGAAGATTACCTAAGAAATAATAAAGCGTTAGTGTCGAGAAGTAGAAAGGTATGTACATACTACCTAGAAGTTTCAAATAGTCCTGTTTTAAGTTCACTATTTCGCCGTATACTAGGCAACCAAAGTTTCAGCCGTGTATTGAAGTGTAGCATTTCACTAGATTCAATTATGACTATATACGTTCTGATTCTGGGCTATTTCTGGCAAATTAAATATTCAGTTTCTTCAAAAAAATGCAACAGTCTATCCGAACGATAACGAATTGAAAAAGAAACTATTTGCTTCTGGATTTATATTCCAATTTCACGTAACTCTTTTTGATAAGTATTTAAATATTGGATAAAGATTATTCAATCAATTAGACATGTACTGAACTTTAAGCCGGGAAGGAAATTGCGTTACTGTAATCCTTAGAAATTTGGATTCAGGCTCTCAGACATAGCAGCAATTATTGTAAACGTGGAGTGCTAGTTTGGGCCAAATTGGATGACCCGAAAACATGAAATTATGCAAGAGGTGTGAACGAGTGATTTATGATAGAAAAAATTAAACAAAATGCAAATTCGGCTTATCGAAAATCACTCTCACTTTGAAGTAATAAAAATGAAAACGTCCTCGAGATATCCTACAACGTCCAATCAACGTCTGTCTTATAAGCGACTTGTTTCCGAGCTGATTTCATTGTAGGTCGAGGTATTTCTCACCAGATGCAAATTTCGGCTATTATCGTTATAATGATCAGTTTCCTCCGTAGACTTTTGCTTCATTTATTTTATTTGCTTATATATCCGAAGAACTTCTCACGCGTCTACAGTAATACGTCTTCGTAACCCACATAACGCATACACCTACCTACGCCGTAGATCGTAACATTTATATAGTCTATCCTATAACATTTTGTCAAGAATAAATGACGAACGGAAACGAGGGCTTCTTATCAATTATATATTACGTAAATGTTAATTATCCATTAGTCAAGCCAACGAAATTCCAATTGAAATATTTCAATTCAACGAACAATATTCAGATATTAAAGTACTCGTAGATAGATAGGAACCATCTCTGCGGGTTGTAAAGAGTGAGTAATTATATGACTTGTGAGTAAAGAGCTAAGAGTGAAGAGACGCACTCTAGTTCCCAGGCGAATAGAGAAGAATGTCGGCCACTATCTGCGACTTTAATGTATGTATACGAATGAATGTAATTAAATAGGTGTGCCGTCTTGGTGCTCAGGTAATAACGCAGATTCTGTGGTTATGATGAACCTAATAACTTGAGCTTAGTGAAAAGAATTAACGAATAGAATGATTAAGCCTTACGTAACTAAAAAGTGAAATCAAAAGAATCAAAGGCCGCTTTTTGTCCGACAAGAATGAGAAAAAAGCTTGGCTATAAAAGCGAGGAGTTTTTATCAGCGAAATTTTTCACCCCAGAAATTCCACTTGCAATCTTACTTTCGAGACTACTAGACTTCAAGAGTTCAAGACTTTAATTCATTCTCAAGAACTGACAAAGAAAAGAAAAGAAAAAAACTCTCAATGCTTTACACTAAGTATGTATTTCTCCACTGCACAATTCTGAATAAAGCCTGTAATGATAGAGCACCTCGTGGTGTAGAAAACGTAACATGAATTTCTCCGCAACAGGAAAAGACATATCTAGGAAGTGAAGAAAAAAAACCATATAACTCGTTTTCAAGATTAGATGACAATTGAATCGTGTGAATAACGTTTCGTAATTAAAACCATCTAGACAAAAATACATTTTCATTCATTAACAGACTCAGAACTTGTTTAAAAAAAGATACTAAACTTCCGAGATACGATTCCTACAAACTCGACAAATACTGTCACAGTCACTTAGCGATCCCATATAGTCATTTTTACAATTCCAACAAGGAAGTGATAAAAATAGAGACCTACCCCAGTAGTCATTCAAAGAGTGCGTAAGACTCGATTGAAATGCCACCTTTTACCAGTAATAGACAGAGTTGATATATATTGGGAGGGGACAATGGTATTAGATGGACTACAGATATAGTATGTATCGGATATCAAGTAAGCAGGGAGATGCTGCATATGTACATAAACGTAGCAAAGATTGGGCGAGATAATAAAAGGCGAAGGAAATTGCGTGATATAATAATTGTCGTGTGGGAGTAGCTAGGGTATGAGGTTCGAGAGTACATACTACGGCACAATAAGAGTATTGCACACTATGGGAACTATTGTTACAGATTTTACAGTCTACTACTGTTCTCCTCAAGTGTTCGTTCACTCCCACGTGGCTTTCACTTGTCCCCTGGCAACATTGCAGTTCTAAATTCTGAATTCTGGATCCCAACTTTTTCTAGAACTCCTCTTTTATTCCTCTGTACACGTCCGACTATTCATATTCTACCTGGCGCGTTATTATTTCACAATAATCTCCAACCCTTCCCTCATTTCCCAGCCAGTCAAATATCTCGAGAGCTAAACTGATCGAGGTTTCCTCTCACAGGTGCTGCAAAATAATTTTTATCAAATTGGGAAAAAAGAAAATAGAAAATAGAAAATCTCAGAATTTGTGTCTTGATAGAAAAGTAGCTACGCTTGGCAAATTAATGCTAAATTCGAGGAACATAAATCAACCTACAAACCATAGGACGCAATTGAACAACACTCCTGGGGTGTTTGAATAAGTTGTTTGTATGGGAATTAAACGAAACCCCTGTATACCGCGTTGCGATTCAATGAAATATTTCAAGTCCTTTTGTGAGTGGGGTATTTCGTTTGGTTTCATTTGAAATTTGAAATTTCATTCACCCTACAGGCCTACAAGCAGACCGCTGAAATTCAGAATTTATTTAATTCGGGGCGAGTCGTGTATTAATTTGTGGGAAAATGTAATGAAGGTAAAATACGAAAAGGGCGAATTCCTTTCCTCACTTTTCTAAACTCACGTTTTAGGTCAACAGTTCTCCAGGCGTCTCCGTCTTAATTGGCGACTGTTTGGGGGTCATGAAGGTCAGGCTTCTCGAAGAGGGGAACGCTTCTTTGTCTGCGTAGGGTGAGTGGCGGAAACCATTGTGTCACTCTATATAACCAGGTGCGGGAAACTCCGCATGCCATTGTCAACACTAACCGCATTCGCGGTAACATGGGTTCTATCTGCAAGGTGGGTTTCCCTCCTCATATATTCCGTCCTAAAGGACATCGCGTGTGCACTCCGCGAGTCCCAGTGTTAGACTCTAAGTTTCTTCATGCTTCGTCGACGGACTTACGACCCGGAATAATTCGAGAGGAAGTAAATGTTTGCGAAAGACTCACGCGGTCCCTCGGAAATGTGATTTCACAGACATAATTTACAAGTCAAAAATTCAAATCAGTCAATCGTTGCGTCGACGATGACGTGTTTTAAGTGTAACAGAAAGTCACAAATCGAATCGTTCATATTTCCGTGAAATATCATTTTTACTATTCCGTTTTCGGAGCTTTCCTTCACACAACAATATAGGCTAAGCAGATAGACGAATTGCGTATTGAAAGGTGTCTTTCTTCTTTGTTAATTTCAAGATGACGCCATGGCTAATTGCGATATTTTGCCTGGTTACCGCGGGATGTACGAATCCAATGGATCAACAAACTTCCGAAACGAGTCACGATCAACAGGTAGCTATCCTCAAGCAGATAAGGAAAGTAAACGAGGATGGATCCTACACATTTGGCTACGAGGCTGGAGACGGTTCCTTCAAGGTAGGTTTGTCGCCTTAAACATGATGAATATATTAACACGTTTAATCTCCAGGTATCAACTCGGCTAAGTAAATCATCTGTCATTGATCTTCCCTACTAGGTCGAGAGCCGAGATGTTTTGGGAAACATCAAAGGCACTTTTGGTTTCGTTGATGCCGAAGGCGAGATCAAAAGGGTGTCTTACTCCTCGTCAAACGGGACTGGCTTCAAAGCTACCACCGCATCACCGCTACAAGAACAGGTATCAGTGGTTCAAAGTATTCCCAGATCAAACCTCACCTCCACAACTCAGAAGCCTAGCATTGTCTACGCAAGCGAAGCGACTGCTAGGTCCTCCGTGGTTCAGTCTATCCCTAGACTCAGAAAAACCACTACGACATCAACTACCACAACGAGTACGACGACCACAACGGAACCACCCTCGTCAAAGCCGAACGCCTACTATGGGCACTACGTTAAATCATCGCTGGCCAGAAACAGGCCGCGTTTTGGGATCCAAAATGCTCCTCAACGGCCTCCTATGGTCGTTGAAGAGGACGTCGAAGAGGACGAAGACTCGCAAATAAATCGGCCTGTGACAGAGGAAAAAGAAGTCTTACCGTATCGGAGGATTGTTTACGCAAAACGACCCATCGATCCAAGCCAGTCTTTGAGACCGATTACCGAAGAGTTCGAAGACCAGGAGGAAGAGGTGAAAATAACAACCGGTAACAGTTTACGCCGTCAGCTTAATGAGGATACAACCAAGTCCGAGAGCGTTTCTGAGGCCGTTGACGAACACGCTGACGTCTATGGAGGCGCTTTGTCCGTTTCGAGGCCACTTTTTACCACCATTACACCACCCAGGGTCATCCAAAGGGGATCAGGGCTTCGCGTTGAACGGCCGAAGACGATTTATGTCAATCAGAACAGTCTGGGACCCGCTAGGTTTGAACAGAGTCCGAAATATGAAGAAGAGCGGGCGTACGAGGCTGACGCCAAGGCCTCTCAGGAGGAAAGAAACGCTCAGCAGCAACAAATACTCTTCAGGAATGCCCAGCGAGGACAAGCGGCAGCCCAGGCAAGTCGGGATTACGCAAGACAAAGTTCAGAGCCCGTTTACGTCCGGGAACATCCTGATCAACAGCAATTCCTGAGGGAAGTACCCCCCGAGGGAATAATCGTTGAAGCACGACGGGCCAATGATGACGAGGAGGCTTCTTCCTATAGACAAGTTCCCCTGGGGAGAATAATATTCCGCCCTCTTCCGAACCAACAACCTCTTTATCCAACGACGTCAGAGCCCACACAAATGCGGTATCTTGCTGAACCGACGACTCCTGAACATCTTCAGACCGTACCTCGTGGTCAGGTCAACCAAAACTATCTTCGTACACATCCTAGACCTGCGCCCCGACCTCTGGCTTATTCTGAAGAAGATCCTCAGTCTGGGCAAGTGCTTGACCGAGTTCCTGAAGAGGGAGACTATACCTCGGCTCAGGATTATCCTTACAGATCTCCGAACATCGCGCTTCCACCCGAATCTTCCAATCCTATCACTCCTCCCCTCAGTCGAAGGGATTTCCAGATGCTTTTGAGACGCCTTTTGATTAGCCAGTATGGAGTCAGGGCTCTGGCTTACCCCCGCACATACTTGGAAGACGCTCTTTACGATCAGCAATCATATCCGACGTATCATACTGACTACCAGACTCCAGCACCGAGACAAAGTCTTCATAGGAACACGTTTGATCCTACATCTTTACCGGTTCAATATGGAGAACGAGTTGCTGTTCAATCTGCACCTCTTAGACGACCGGGCTTCGCGAGGGGCTTGAGTCCTCTGAATCCAGTTTATCAACCTAATCGTTACGAGGATTATCAGGATACTGCAGGGTACGGGAAGAGGGTTTACAGGCAGAAATTCTACGCTCAAGAACCGAGCGATAATGATGGCGAGGAAGTGCTTCCACCGCCTGTCAGAGAAGCTCTTCTTTTAAGGATGCTTCAGCTTGCTATTAATCCTGATCGACCCGTGATGCAGCAGGCTATCATAAGCCCAGCGCCTCCGGTCCAGAATACATATCGATACAGAAAAATGGGGCCAGTTAGAAACGTTCAAATCATTACCGACGAGTCAGAGGAAGAGAAGGAACTGGTGGGAAAGAAGATGTAGGGTGATTTTGAAATTGAGTATAACGTGTAGATAGGGCGTTGCGGTGAATTCATTATTCTAGAGTATCTAACAATATGTATTACGTGAAACTTAATTCAATTAAGTTGGCTTGGAAATTGCCGAGATGCGTGTTACGAAAATCTTGCAAGGAATTAGATTAATGAATTTCTCACAGATTATTTATAAGTGTATTCTTTTTTATACTGTTCGCATTTGTCGGAAATATTTATATTTATCGTAACGTAGAAAAAGAGGAGTACTCCATTTCTATACCTGTATAGGTAAGGTATAATGATGTTAAATGAATCGGAGCAGTAATGACACATTATGAATGATAAGTTACAATAATTATCGCGCATGTCCCGAAAACTGTTCATTAAAATGTTGACGATCATCGATAGAGCGTTTCCTACGTTTATAATGACGAGATGAAATCCATGTAAATAATATGTTGAAGCATTATGTAAACTAGCTCGTTTTTAAATAAAAACTCAAATAATCATAACGAATAAAAGTAAGATTAAAGATACCGGACTGTGAGAATTCATTTCACAAGACCCACGTCTCGCTCCACGCTCGCAGGACTGTAGCGAAACTCACAATCAGGAGAGAGAATGATAATTAGATACACGGTAGAGCTGGTGTTGATACTTACAAGTGCATTACGACACTTGCTGAGGCCTCACACTTTCTTACATTTCTTGCATATGAAAATAAAAGTGCTTCAAAACGCAAGTGAAATAAACTACATCCGTGAGATTTTCGCCAACTCACACCGAATACAAACCTCTGATTGTTCTCGTCTTGTCGCCATAAGCGAATAACAAATTCGAGAGTCTATCGCGGCGGGTTGTTGTTATAAAATTCGTATCTTTTATGATTTTTCAAATTTTCACGATTTTAGTTATACCTACGACAGACCAATTTGACCGTACTGTTAATTAAGCTCTGCCCCATATGTCGTGCAGCGGCTAACCCAGACGTTAGGAAAGAATCAGGTTCTATTTTTAAGGTGTTTCATTTTCCTCTCAATCGTTTTCTGCGATATGAATTTTTACGCATTTTTTTTTATTGCTTAATCCACTGGCCTCCAATCTGCAGGAAATTTACCTTCAATTATGTCACTATAAAAGTAACGAGTGTAATTATCATGGTCAGCACTGTATTACATGCCTCCACTTTTTTCAGATTTTTATCACGTTTGTAAATGGCAGTGATGACATCGCTAGATCCTGTGATAAAATGACAAGAACCGTTTAAAATACTAAACGTACTCTACAAATGTACGATTCATTATTTCAAGACACGTATATAGATATCCGAAATCGAATACTCATCTTGTATATTTTTAACAATAAATGTTTTTGCTGCAAAAGCACACAATGTTCCATTTTATTCATCAATTACTACGACGATGACTTGTCTTGGACTCTACTGCTTAAACCTCAGCATTGTTCATCACATATGTATCAAGAAATTCATACACTCAGGGCCTGGGGGAATCACATTCGCTACTGATCTTAAAGATTGAAAAATAGAATATGACCACAGCTCCTAAACCAGAATCAATATTCATTTTTGCATCGTCTAAAATCTGAGTGAGGATTCTTGATTGAGATTTTAGATTTTGGAGTATGAATTTTTTGTTCATCTCTCGAGTAAAATAATGATAAATTTCTGAAATATAGTTGGCGATAAAAGCAGTCAAAATAATTTAATTTCAAAATAAGTTTTCTGATCAGCAAAGTTCTCCTTTTCGTCGAAAACGACTTGAAGCATGCTTTATGCTTTATTCACCCAAACATTCAGATCCTAGTATACGAGAATGGACCGTACCTACACGACGCGAAGAGGGGAGTCGGAAATAAAGCGACAGAAATAGAAAACCCCTCAACGCTGTTGGAATCTAACGGTTTGACCTGCACCAGTTTCCGAGTAGCTGGAAACAAGAACGGCGCGTTTTTGCTGCTAAAAAATCGCGAACACAATGACTCGAGCACCGATGAGATCTTCACTGAGAAGTCGGGACTCCTCGAGTACTTCGACTGGTCCAGATCCTCGTGAGCAAGTGAAAGACTGTTGCCGAAAACTGGTAGCTTTTATGTGCACTCAAGTTGGAGTTGGCGGTTTGATAGTGGGCTACGCGGTCGTCGGAGCTTTCGGTTTCACGCACATCGAAACCAAGGAAGAATACCCTCAAATCGCCCTGGTAGAAGCAGCGCGTAACTTATCCGCGAGTAAGTTCTGGGAAAAAACAGCCGGAAACGACCAGATCAACATACTGAACAAGACAGCCTTCAAGATAGTAGCGGAAGCAGAACTCCTGACATTTCAGGCTGAGTTCTTAAAAATAGTGAAGAAGGGTTACGACGGACGCAAAGCTACCGATGTATGGACCTTCTCAGCTGCCCTTATGTTCTGTCTGTCAATTTTCACGATGATTGGGTACGGGAACACAGTGCCTAAAACGAACTGGGGAAGATGCGCCACAGTCGTGTATGCAGTGGTCGGTATCCCGCTCTACGTGTTGTACTTTATGAACATGGGAAAAGTCCTCGCCCAAACATTCAGATGGCTTTATAGATGGATCCACGAATGCACCGGAAGGCAGCGACCGGAAGGCCAAAGAATCATCGTACCTTCGACCGCGTGTCTTTGGGTAATATTTGGCTACATTTTGGCCGGCTCAATAACCTTTGCGGAATGGGAACAGTGGGACTATCTGGACAGCGCATACTTCTGCGTTACATCACTGTGCAAAATCGGCATAGGAGATTTTGTACCAGGAATTAAAGGGCCCGAGTCGAGTGACGAGGGACAAACGAAACTCGTGATAAACTTCATTTATCTGCTTTTGGGAATGGGACTTATAGCCATGTGCTATAACCTGATGCGCGAAGACGTTCGCGAAAAGGCACGCGAAACGCGAGAATTTCTCGCGAGAATATTGGAGGATATTCGTATAAGGATATTGGTTTGTTGCCGCATCCCTATACCCGAGTAACAATCGATTCGAGTGGATTAGTCGGGATTTGATGCCGCGATTTATGGACCCAAGTGAAAATTAATATTTTAATAACGATAATGAGTGCGGAAGAAGAATCAAACTTTGAGTGAAGTGTAATTTTCCATTTTTACTTCAGGTACTTGAAACAAGTTGTTCGTGTGGATCGATCAAAAGCACATTGTAATAATTCCGCTTGAAGTGACAAGAACATGTTTGTGAAACAGCTTTCAGATTTTAATATAATCGACGTAAAATTCACCTGCTAATTAAATAATTACTAATTGTTGCACTTGTACAAATATTTTACTTGCCGGAAGAGAATAGAACTCAGTTATCGAAGAAAACTGTTGAAAAAGTTGATCGACATTTCTGCGAGTTGAAAGACTAATTAAATGAATGAATTATCCACAGTGATTCTATAATAGAATAATAATTACACCGTATACTTTGATATTTCTATAATCTTAGAATGCATATTTTTCAATATATTTTCTAGTGTTATTCAACACATACATCAATTCACACAAAGTGAGATAAAACAATTTGGTAGACTTGGTTTTGGTGATCTACGACGAGCTCGTATACCGCCTCGGAATACCCATAAAAAAGTTTTCCTAATAAATTATAAACTTTATAGTTTCTGCTATTGATTCGTCCAAATAATACATCAAGATGAACGTGAACGATAGAAGACTATTGCCCAGCCCTAGCTCTATGGCTATGATATACCGAACCAGTTATCATCCCAATTCATCTTAGGTCAGTACGAAAAAATAATTTATATATATTATAGATATATAGGTATATATCTATTGATTGAAGGCTTGATAAATATCATCCCCTTCTCTGTTAAATTGATAAGTATGAACAATTTACTTGCGGGGGATTAACCGCATAGAAAATTGGAGCGGTACCGTACGACTTTTTCTGCTGCTCTCACGCGACCCCGTTTGGCTATTTAAATATATATTTAGATCTGACAGGCTTTGGTGGGTTAACTAGACGGGAGCGCGTCGATCTTTTTTATAGCTCACGTGAGAATTTTTTGACATTCATCTAGTCCTTGTCGATTGGAAATTGTTTTTTTTTTTTTATTGACTTTGAAATCGAGAAATAATCGAATGAACATCTTCTTATGGAACATTGATATCATCAACATGTGAGATTCTCTGTGTGAATCAATCTCCACGGATCTAAAATTAATCAACCTGTCCAACGCCTCACCTTTTTGTTTGCCAGATATAATTAACACGTTTTCATACGCCACTCAACTAGAGCAATATTGACTTTCGACTTCTGTACTGCCGGGGTTAAAACGTGATTGGATTCCGTTCTGAATTTCTGAGATACACTGGCGAAGTGTAAGCCAAAGCTTTAATGAGTATATTGGCAGTCCCTAATTATTCCTGTGATTTTAAGCCTTGGCGAAAACTTGTGATCGCGAAATAATTAGCTGAAATCCAGGGTCGAACGATCCCCTGATTGTCAACAACATTTTCAGTTTATTTGAAACAATTTTCAGATCCTCAAATCTCGTGAAAAAAAACTCAAAAATACATTCAATACAAGAGTCGGTGCCGGTGAATAAAGCCTGAATGTCAATTCCAACAGTGTCAATGTCAAGCAATTAACCCAGAACGAATGAGGGAGTAAAGTTGATATCAGGGCCGTGCAAAGGGTACATCAAGCAGTTTAATAATTAATATCGTGCGACATGGTTGAGTTGTTCGGTTATATACTTGGCAAATTCTCATTTTCGCTATACCCCACGACCTTCCATCTATACTAAGGGATGAAATATTCCGACAAATTTTACCGTACATATATTTGATTTTCTACGTTTATCTTATCATAATCATAATTCATAAAATCACGTTACAAAATTTACATAGGTTTGAAGAGCATGTGTACCCACTCAAAACCAGGGAAGAGATTTTCTGGTAAAGGGAAAGCCCGAAAATATATTGGTTTCGTTCATACCTCGGCTTTTCAGCTTTATATAGACTCCGGTGGTGGCCCCAGGGTTCACTCAAGTTATGTGTGTATGAATATAATTGCCAGTATCCGTTTATCAGCTAAATAAAGAAAAAAAAGTAATAATAATAACAATAATAAGTTCGCAAGTTAATATTGGAGCTGATAAGTTCAATTCACAAGTGCCAATTGTACAGAGTAATGTCAATTATGGTTCTCGCTATAATTATGGAAAGCAGAATGTGGTTTCAAGAGCTTTTATTCAAATCGTAAATCCACATCTTGGTAACGTAATGAATTATTCTAAGCGCTATAACATGCGTATATATTTCTGAATGGTATTTCGAAAAACTTTCATGCGATTATTAATAGGGAATAGGTAAGGCAACTCTTGCAAAAATAGTTGCAATTTTCTCGGTGGTATATTCTTTTTGACTTTCAGCTGATGCAGCATTTTTGGCACGACATAATTTTTTTGCTACTCTAGCTTAATAATAAACCCGAATCCTCACGTTCCGCGAGTTGGTGGATATAAAATTACCGCGAAGTGCAGTTTCGAATGTTGCCATTACCTACGGTGTCCAACGTTTAAATGAGATCGAGGTAGCAATTTGTAAGCCCAAGCTACACACGTGTGTTCGTGCTCACTAACGGACCGACGTTTCTCTGTAGATTGCCAATGGACAAGGCAATTGGTCAGTGTACAGTACTTTATAAATTGTCCGAACGGTGTGCGAGTTAAATCCAGAGCGAGGAAGTGATCTTCTGTAATCTCTGTTGCGGCCAACATTATTTGTGGGAGTATCAGTCGCGAACTTGTCGTCGCCCCGGTGGCATCATATTTAATTCATTACACCTTAACCTAATAACCAACGTTACAATGTTCAAAAACGTCATGAGTATCATTATTTTTGCCGGCACGTTTCTGCTTTACGGAGGTAAATTTTAATTTCTTCTTTTTTTTCCCCCATTTATCTTCAATAGCGACTATTTCGTTCGGTTCTCGTAAGTTTTTGGCCATCGTCTTGCATCAGGATTTTTATTCTATCTAACAATCTGCATGTGTTCCTCTTTTCGTATCAAAAAATAATTCACCTCCACCCAAGGGTTGATCCAATCACATTTCTCTCAATTTTTACTCGCGATAGAAGGGGCATTGAAATTTTTACATTTTTACATGTTTTCATTTTTTCATTTTTGCGAGCTACGGATTTCACAGCAAAAAAAATTGTTCTGAACTGACTTATCGCTATTTTATCACTCGTCACTCATCAGCAGACACCGACTCTCGAGCCTATTTAACCACTGACAAATATAAGGGTGCGGATAAGCTTTTTTCAAAATTATCATCAAAGAGTATAGAACTGTAGATTGCAAAAGAAATCTGCACTAAGTCACAAAGTTATGAAAAAAAATTAATCTTCCTGAAATTTCATTCAATTATCACAGCTGGCATGTATGTAGATAAAATTCGACAAAACGTTTGCACGATGAGATATTCCGTAGAGTAATACAACGAATAGATATCTAACCATGCTTCGATACCTCATAGAATCGAATCTTCATTCACGACGGAGAATAAAGGCAGTCGTAACCCATTATCTGCATAAAAATGACGAGTAAACACGTAATCGGAATAGTATGCTCTAATTCATATTGTACTCTCATGAATAAAGACTGGCAATAGTGGAAAGTGCTGAGGAACGATGAGTCCCGCTTGAATAAGCATATTATGTTGTACAAATCATACAAATTACGTTGATTTATTCGCGAAATATGGCGGAATTGATTAGTTAAAATAAATGACCAGCGTATTGTCTTATGAAGTTGCGAAAATCTTAAGGAACACATTTCTCCTACGTGTAAAGTTTAATTCTGAACTCCTGCTGGGATTTTTGTTTATCTAGTGGTTATCGAAATTTTCAAAAAAGTCACGTTTGTTTAGAGCATGTTACACGTGCTGGAGATACCGAGTTCCTTGAACGACACTTACACAATGCATTCCGTCACGCACGCGAGTTTAAGTTCTTGATGAGCTTCGAATTAACGTAACTCGAGCTGTCCTTTAAAGATCTTTGAAATTTGACCGAGAGCTGAGAGCCAAATGTCCCGAATTTTAGCCAGGATTAATCGAATGGCATAACTTCATTGATTCACGTCAGAAAATCCTTGGCATTTCGCATTTCGAGAACTGATTTAACATTCAAAACTCGCCCTTATTCGTTTGCGTTAATAACATCAGGGGTGCGTAATCATTATTAATAAACCGTGACCCGTACAGCAAGGCTCAAGTGCATCAGCTGGATGCAGAAATAAATTGTAAAGTATGATCACGACGGTATACCTACTTGAAAGTAAATTGCAACCAACGCATCTTTACAAGTGTAGCAATACGTGACGCAATAAAAATATTCTATATTTAAGCTCAGATCGAAAATAATGAAGTTCCAAAAGCCTTGAAAATAACTCCGCGAAAATCATTGAAGTAAGTACAGAGTATATGAATTTTCCTTCAATTTCTGATTATTTTTGGAAAATAAATCGCCAAAGTCAAATGTGCAATAGCCTGTAAATTCGAAGAGCAAAGCTAAAGATATCTTGGAGAGCTTTGCTCGTTCCATTTGTGAGACAAGGTTTACCCTGAATGCAACAGGTGCTTTTCGCTTTAAATTCGCAATAATTCATCGACTCGACCCTCGGTGCTAAGCATTCGTTGCCACGTCTATAAAGTAGGAATAAATTGGCCCGCTTACAATTGGATTGAAACGAGACGTCCCAGGATACGTTACTTACTGTGTGTTCTACTCGACTTTTGACGGCTGTAAGATATGATTGAAACGACGTGTATTGAGTCAACGACGTCAATAGTATTATGCCTAAGTAAGCCTTATCCAATTCCCAGTTATAATCCAATTGACAAAATGACAGATTGATATTGGGGAAGCCAGTCGAGTAGATTATAGTTCGATTATTTATGTGGGGCAGCGATAAACGTGTTACAGGTGACAAATTAAACCCTATTACCTTTCGCGAAAGACAGAAACACTCGTTATACTGTCCAAAGTTAAAGAGCTATTATATATTTTCATTCAATGGCTGAAGATTGTTTATTACACCGCAAGCGATTGAGGATATACTGACCAATGAATCGGATAATGTCAACCGCTAATCGTTCCTCGACATGATATTATACCTATGCATTGATCCGAGCATATTTCTTTCTGTTAGCAGTTAGACGTGTAATGAAGTTTGCTACACATTTCCCTGTGAAGATTTTAAGGCCTATTTAAAGTTGCAGAGAAATTTCTTAGTTTCCTGGATTTGATCATTTTTTATACATGATTTATGAATATTGGGATCGCGATTTTGCGACGCGTCTTAAAGCACCGTAAGAGCTTAATCAGAGGCACTTATTTCCCAATTCAAATCTACTGAATAATCTACGATTTACGATCTGTAATATAAAAGTTGTGCCAGTCTCTAAGCCGTCAATTAATTTCGCTTAGACATCCGCCACTGCGATTATACGATTAGCGGTCTAACGTTTATCTTGGTAAAATTTGACGGAATTTTTTTCAAACAAAATTCGAAGTAGATTTTAACCGCAATACGTATAAGCTACTTGAATATTCAAAGCTCGTATCATTCCTCCGATTAAGTTACATTACATATAATTGGTTGACCCGAGGGTCCTAAAGGAAAATTGAAGTGCCAGAAATATACCCACATGCAAGGGGAAACGCTAGATACTGGCGCTTTGAATTTAGCAAATATATAACGTGGGATGAAAGCTCCCCTTACCATATCCCACTTTTGATTATACTTTAAGTTTAAATTGCATGAGGATTTTTTTTCCAGGAATAAATATTCCAATTAATTCTTCTCCTTTTTATTTTACAGCCGGATTTCTGGCGTATGCTACAGAGGACTGGAGCTACTGGGGCGAAAATGGTGAATTAATTTTGATCCACAGAATTTGCAGACGATTTTTAAACACGCGAAACATGTTTCCTGTTCTCTCTTCACTGATTCGATCAACCTTTGATAATTCCAATTACCTTTCAGGTCCTGATTCTTGGACGGGATACTGTAACGTTGGAGAAAATCAATCTCCGATAGACATAGTGACTGACGATGCTATAAAAACTGATCTGACATCGCTCAAGTTTACAAGATATGATTTCGCCTTCACTGCAGACGTAATAAACACGGGCCATACAAGTTGGTATTGATTCTAAAATTTCCAGCCAAAATACGTAAAACGATTTGAAATTATTAAGGACATGAATCAAATTTTCTCGCATCTCAAACTCGTTGAATAAGCAGAAAACTTCTGTATTTCCTTCCTCATAAAGATTGACTCACGCGACTTAATATGATAACAAAATTCAGCTAATCCCCAGTAGATTATTACCAATCAATCGATCAACAGCTGTAAGCGTTTATAAATTTTTGATTTATCAGCGACTAATTGAATGTCTAATAGCAGATTATCTACTGTCACGTAGATAGCGATTATGTATAGCAATAGCTTGAGTCTAGTTAGGAGATTACGCTGTAAATATCAAGCAAAAATGTTCAGAATACCTTATCAAATTTACGAGTCCTAAAAGCGGACCTATTGTCCCTAAATATGCGAGCTTGAAATCGTCCTGTTTTTCTCGAAACTTTACAATGTCCTTTGGGAGGAGGGTCGCGATTTTACCCGGTACATTGCGCCAGAATTTGCTACCCAAATGGCTAGTAAATGTACCCTTGCCTCGTCTTGTCTCCCTCCGCATTTAATACAATGGAAAAGCCTTCGTTACTACAGGATATCTTTTGAGAGATAAATTACGACTCTCGATCGCGCACGAGCCGCAATTTAGATCGCACTTGAAAGTCAAGATATAATTGTTCCCAGCTAGAATAATCAGTTTCTATGAACAACTGGCCAGTTTCAACACCGCGACTAACTCCTTTCCTCTCGTTACTCATAATACGAGCTTGAAATTTTCTTACAGTTCAATTGGTGACCACAGGAGTACCGATTCATTTAAAAGCCGGTGGCCTACCCTTCACCTATGTTCTTGAACAAATGCACTTTCACTGGGATGCTGAACACACTATAAACGGCGAACAGGATGCCCTGGAACTGCATTTGGTCCATTACGCTAACCAGTATCACAACACATCGTACGCGGCTGAGTTTGAAAACGGGATTGCTGTAGTGGCTGTATTGTTCGAGGTACGATTAATTGAATTTTAAACTCGACCTAGTCTGGATTTTATGATCCGTACCAGGATTAAAAGCAAAGACGATGATCCTTGCTCTTGTCTGATGAAAGAATCGGGTAGAAAATTGATAATAGAATTTCTGCCCTCGTGTTCTCGAGATGAAAGCGAAGAATGTATTGATGAGTATAAGAACGCTGGAAGGTATTCAAACACCATGATCGTATCCCTGGAGGATCGTTGACTTTTTCTACTGGATTCTTGAAGAGAATGCATAATATTATGCGGTCTGCGTCTGAGGCGGAATACTTTATTCATATATTTATTTACAGATAAGTAGCGAGGACAACGATTACATGCAGCACATCGTTGAGTCCGTGAAATCTGTTTCATCGATAGGTTCTACGACGACTACGAGATTACAGACGAAATTAATCCCGTCGCTTCTATTGCCAAAGGATCACAGCTCGTATTATAGGTATCAAGGTTCACTAACGACTCCAAACTGCCAAGAGTCCGTCATCTGGACTGTGTTGAGCTCTAAAATGCCGATTTCAGTATCACAGGTAAACGTGAACCGTTTATCGAAAATAACTTTGGTATATTAATCGAGGAGATGTCAATGGGGATTTTTTTGATATTGTTACAGATTGAAGTATTCAGAAAAATAGAAACGGCCGAAAATCAAACATTAACTTACAACAATAGACCGATTCAGAAACTTGGATCTCGCAAAGTTTATCATCACTTGGAAGGATATTCGTCAGCTAGAAATATTTCGCCGAAAACGTTCCTAGTCTCAATTAGTTTATTGTCAATTTTATGGCACGGAACAATCTCTCCATGACATTTTACTACACGTTAGACACACTATCAAAATTACCGTGTCGTTAAAGCATTGACAATTCAGAATTGCCTGCAACTCTATGCCAGGAATATATTTTTACAAGAACTCTAAGGTATGAAAAATTGTAAAAAATTTTACCCACTAACGTTCGTACAAGTGAGACTGAAACAGGAATGATTTTTGATAAGAATCCGACGTTTATCAATAACGCGGGACGTAGTGGTGAATTATTCGACAATGAGACAAAATTAGGTATACTTTGAGTGAAATATATTTCTAGAATATCTGAAATTCCCAACAATCTTCGTCTGCAGTTTCTGTATTCTAATAAGCAAACCTACTTTCTAGTGAAGACGCAAGTGATCGACACTCTTCATCGCAGCTACTCCGAATAATTCCCTAAGTCAGGTTTAAAAGAAAAAAGAATGCATTTAGATGTGTGAAATTGTGTTATAAAAAAATATACAAACAATGACAGAAAAGAATTTTTGTAATCTCTAATCGTTCAAATTTAGCGTAAAGAAAACTCCCATCGCAGTAAAGAATGATTACCTATTCATATAGCTACTTTGCAGGTGAAATTTACATGACAGGGAATAAAAAAGTAGATTTCGTTAGGATCATGTGAACACACATCTGAATAATTAGATTCTTTGATCACTGTATGCTCAAAGGATTAAAAAATGCATTCAACAGTTTTATAGAACCTTATAGTACCTAGGCAGCAGTTTATAAAGTACTCGAAGACATTCGTTCGGAATTATTAATGAGAAAATTCTCTATATAAAACAATACAGCTGGGAAGAATGAGCATTGTAAACGATAAAATTGACGATGGATTCTAACGGTTTGAATAAAACTAATACCTTTCTAAATTTGTTTTCCGGTAATTGTTTTCCCGTCAAAATTAATCACGATCGTCATTCAACGGGGACTAAATTTTACATGGCTTTTACTTGGATTATAACAACTTTTTTCGCTACAACGACATCGATCGCTGTATTTTTTATACCTGGTCAAGTAGCGCTCCAAAGTAGCACGGTTTGCTTATCAATCGTTATCGAAGGAACGGTTGTAGCGGTTTACATGAATGGTCGACGGTCTTTGCTACGGAAGCTGGTGAACAAAATGCAGGAAATATTGATCGATAATGATACGTTGAAGGAAGTGATTTCCGAAAATTTAGACCCGATAAGTCAGCCGATAAGATTTTATGTTTTTTTTAGTATTTTAGGACCGGGTATTTGGAACTCAATGGCCTTTTTCAAACTATTTAATCAGAATCAGTTCACTTACACAGATTTCCCTGTACCAGCTTATTTTCCCTTCGAACCTTTCGGTCAAAAATCATTTACTCTCGCCGTTTTCATACAAGTTATTGGCAGCATTTTCACGGGGGCTAGAAAATTCTCTACGGACGTATACGTAATTTATATCATCGCATTATTGACTGCACAGTATAAATATTTGAGGAATGATTTGGCCAACATATTGCGAAGCGGTGAAACTGAGTCGGAAACAATTAGAGAAGAAGACGGTAAATATTATTGCTAAATTTAACGCTTCGAGTAAACGAGCGAAGATTCGTTATTGCTTGAAGAATAAATGTTTATCTAGTTACAGAAGACGAGAATAATTCTAAAGATCGATTAAGAACGTGGATAAAACACCACCAGGATGTTTTAGCGTAAGAGTAACACTTGATCATCGTTAAACTGCACATCCTGCCCATTCACTTCGTTTTTCGGATTATATCGTTGTTCCGGTTTCCCAGAATCAGTCGAATGTTGGAAGACTTGACTGCGTTAAACGTTCTCATTACCTCCACGAATTGTACATTTTGTTTCTGTTTCTTGGCGTATATGTTGGTCAAGGTAAGAAGTAATAATTTCATTATATATCTCCGTGACTTATTAACAGCATTATCACGTTCTAGATTCCTATGGCATTCTTCGAAAAATGTATCATACTAATGTACGCTGGGGCTTCTTTGACGCAATTGTTTATGCTGTGCTACTGCGTTCAGGAATTATCAGATTCGGTAATATTTTTCATTCAATAACTCGCTGCTAGCACCCAATTATGATTTAATGCCATCTTGGTTCTTCCCCATGCTCAACAAAATGTCAAAGCACGGTCAGTCGACTTAATTTTAACAATATATTTCGGATAATTTATAGAGGAAAGACTTTTCTATTTATTCATGAGAAGATTGTTAATAGGTTTGTCGAATTCTTCAAATATTCACAGTTTTTGAATCAGTAGACTCCGGGAAAAGCACTTTTAAGACGTGCCGGCGATGATTAAGAACATCCTGATGAATATACAGTTTTATACTATTAAGTATTCAATTAAAATTCTATGAATAAAGGAAATACTCATTACGGATAATTACTATTTGCCGATACTTTACTTTAGTTATCCAACAGGAAGTGGTCTGCCCTTGTGTCAATAGCGATTCCCCACTTAATAATAAACCAACAGGATGTAGGGGTGAGGTGAAGTAAGTCACAGAAAGGCGACGAAAGATAAAAGTCACGTTTTTTCAAATCTGTTCAATCATCTAAAGAAAATGAGGAAGACATTATTCCAGTTTGTAAAAACAATTTCGACTCTACCAAATGCAGATGGTTTAAGTTTGTACGAATCTGAAATGGTCACATGAATAATTGATTAATACACAACTTTGCAATCTGGAGGAATATCAATCAATGTGATCAATAATCGTCTCATATCTGAAAAAGTTGCGCAGGTTTATCCGACACGTTTAATTTTCGGCGCAATTTACACAGCTATACAAAATTATTGTTGATCGATATTTGTTCTTCATGTTTTTCTAAAACCTGATTATGGTTTCATTAATACACGAGACAGAATGATGATTAACGAAAAATTCAACAGAGCCAATCAGTAACGACGAAGGCATTTCACGGTGGATGGTTCATGCTTGAAAAATCAACGAAAAAAAACTTCAGCATCATTATAATGGCCGATAAAATTCGGAGTCGTTTATCCGCATTTGGAATAGTTGATTTGTCATTGGCAACATTTACACAGGTAAGTCAAGGCGATATCGATATTGCAATAGATTTTTTTTCGTGGGACCCTAAGTTCTTGTGTCAGGGCTTAAACCTGTTCTATAGAAACTCAAATATTCTTGATTTGTATGTACGAATTCGTTTACATAAAACTCTCAAACTTACTGTATTCTACCCGCAGATTATAAATCACGCGTATTCAGGCTGCTTGTTTCTACAGAATGCGGGCTAGCATAAACAAAAATATACTTACCATCGTATGAAAAATTCATAGCTTTGAGTCGTAGGTTTAACAATAAAATTGTAGAAAAGCATCAAATCCGTCTGCGTTAATTTATTTGCCTTCAATTTTTCATAAGCTTTTTGTGAATCGATAGTATCGTTAGAGCCATTCTTCAATCTCGTGCAGGAAAATTTCATTCGATTTCCTAAACAAAACAAATCCATTTCTCTAAACGAAATTTGGACAAAAAAATGCTCGAAACTGATTTGAGTATAGACTTTTGACATAAACGTCTCCAAGTCTAAATAAAGACTGTCCTTCCTTCCCGTGAAGATTTATTCTCAATCAGGGAAGCCAGAGATTCGAATCAGAGCTTATAAGCATCGCCTCAGCTACGACTACGGTACGAATCCAAGCGATTCCAATACGCAGCAGTTCTAATCTCAACTTCTCTTCTTGCTTGAAGAATGAGGAAGGTTTACTTACGGAGATAAAATTGCTTCCAAAGGTCTGTTTTCCAGGATTGGGTAACTCCGCATCTTTTTCATTAGTCGTTAAGCTCGCAAGAAACTCTGGAGGAAAAAAAAATTCTACTCCCACTGAATTCTTGAAGTTACGCTTCAGCCCACGAAGCAAGAGCTTATAACTTATAAACGCGATGGCAATAAATATATAATTAAACGAAAGCATTTGGATTCTTTTTTTTTTTTTCATCAAACTTTTATTCATTGCTATATGATAACACAGATGTCCAGGTACATTACTGGTGTCAAAGAAAAAGAGGGAAAGGTGATTGTAATTATTCATAAATCGTTACTTTTTCAGAATGCTTAAGTATTGTTAATTTGAAATTTTTTTAACTTTTCTTCGTTTTTTCTTCCCCCCCACTTGATTGACGATAAAGTAATTCAGAATTCAGTTTTGATAATTACTAGTACATACATGAGTATTATCTTACAGAAGAATAACAGGTAGACATAGTTTCGGGCCGATTTACATCGACGAACATCTTTAACGGAGATTAAAGATCTCGTGATTCTGCCAAAAGGCAAAGTGAGATCGTAACTATAACTATATATGAATACTTATCTTTAAAATAATATCTCAGGAGTTCAGAGGTCACGAGTTTAATAAATTACATTGGGATACAAAATATATAGATAATTCTTTGTCAATAAATTCAAGTTTTCACATCCTTCACATAATTCACCATTTCGTTGTTTGCTCTAGCTAAACTAATCCCAAAGTGCAAACACTGATTGTAAGAGGTATTTTATATCAACACGTTATACTCGCCATAAGTTAAGTTCAACAGACTTTCCTTTTTTTTTTTTTTTGTTGGTCCTTTAGCAATATGTGCGATCTATAGACAAGGAATAATCGTTGCTGCCTTTATAGGGAGGTAAATTATCCGCATGAAAACTTTTTTTTCTTTCTTTTCTTTTTCTTTTTCTTTTTCTCTTTTGTACTTCTTTGCTAAAAGTTACACAAAAATATTTACGGAACAATTTTGATGACGAGATTTAAGCTACTTAACTTCTTCTAACAACCATCATTCTGAATGTAATTTTACATTGACCGCGATTGAAGCAAGGATCTAATAATTGTAGCCACACCATCAAAAAGTTAGACGTAAATGGATGAATATTATTAAATATTAATGGCATTAGGATTTTCCTATATGATTATCAATATTCAATACTTTATACTATCAGACTAGTGATACATCAATAAAAGACATTTCCATATAAAAATATATCCCTGTGTTCCGGGTATACGAAGCCCACTACACATGATATCTGTCCGTTGATAGTTGTCATTTTTTAACAAAATAAATACGATAAATTACGATTAAACATTAAATTACTTTTACCTCATTTCTATTAAAGCTGCTACTTGACTTGTCGATCCTCTACCTAACCCTTGGCTGATTGTGAGATTACGAATACTTCGCGGCTAAGAATCTGTCATATTATATTATCTTTCATAGCGGAAAGTGTTCTACTTGTAAATTTCGCTACTAGATACGATTTGGATGGCACAATCATGGTCGATCCATAGAGTCTCGCTCGAAATCAGCAGAGGGTTAGTACACTGCCAGTTCTCCCCTTGGTTGATAAGAGCAGCTAGTAGTTCTGATCGAAGTACATATCGTTGTATCTCTTGACACGGAGGGACGTGATGGCATTGAAATTATCTCAACACTCTCGAGGCACTGCATTTCCTATCAATCAATAAGAAAAATAAAATACACACAATTCAATAAGTCGTTTCTTTACCACAATAATTACGACTTTCAATACTGACACGGCTCACTCGACTTATGATTACGAAATTAAACACTGGCTAACATCTAGTGAACCAAATATACTAATTAGTAATTACTGGCGAATCATTACAATGAAAATATACATTTCTAAGAATAGATATCTCCGAAATTCAACATCCAACACAAAAAGCCCATACCCAGCACCAGGGGTATTATAGATTTTCTAGAGAGGAAAATGCAGTAGGATTCGGGGGCTGACAGATACGGAGTGAAACTACTAACGAGGAGATAAATCGTCTACAGAGTTGAAGCTACGTTGCATTTTCTTATTTACTAAATTTAGCAGTTTTTTTATATTTTATTATTATAATAAAGCAGTGAGTAAGCAGAAATGATATGCTAGAATATGGTGATGTGTGGTATAAACTCTGAAAGTTATTCAAGCATCGATCTCGAATGTCAAATCCATGAAGCTTTTCATGAAAAAATAAATACAGGTAAATTGAAATGTAGAAAAGTGCGAGGAGTTGCTGTAAATTTTTGAGCTCTCTTTCAAGAAATTTAAATGAAATTGATCGTATTGAAGAGAAAGCGTAGAAAAATTTGATGAAAAGCTTAGTGAACGTTGTACTAGGTGGATGATAATTTTACGATGATAAAAATATTTCGATCCCGAAACGTCCAGTTTATAGAAATTTTGTTAATCTTTATTCTAAGCTTACCAAATTATAGAGCAGAGCATTTCTTATGCGAAAAGAGAATATTATGTTTTTTTCATTAAATGAACTAAAACTTCAAAAAATTCCAATGAAATTCCTGGATGATACAGGACTTACTTTAACGAGTGTGCACGACACGTCCCAATGATATCCAATGCTGCGTGAGCGATTCCAGTTTTATAGTGATTCAAGTACAATTAAATTACTATTCAGGCTTTTTCATCCGTATAATATACAATTCATCTAGATTCTATGAGTTCTAAATGATTCAGTCTCATGAGAAACGAGCTAGAACTTTATCAAAATAATTTTCTACATCGATGAAAAAAACGTGTAGCTACTAATCCGCTAAAAAAATATTTATTGCCCTTTTTGAAAAAATCGGGATTGCTTTTGTTCATCCGGCGGTCCTCAAATCTATTATTTCTAATCTAGGATCGAACCTCTCGAAATCTAGGCTCCAGTATAAATATCTCCGAATGAAACAGGGGTAAGTGATTACAGGAAGAGCCCATTTTTCAAAATACCTACTCGATCTCAGATAAAAAACAAGAGATTTCAGGGTGCAGGAAAGTGACGAGAAGGGCATACCGCTTTTTTCAATTACTAACAAAGACTCTTATCACTTTTTATAAGAGTTTCACGCTTAAATTCTTAGCATCACTAAATCACCCTGTAAATTTATTTTATCCCACTATTATTGCACTTCTGTGTAAAATCTATCTACACACACCCACATTAATATTCTACATACACATACAACACGGATAATCCCACGGAATAATTATCGTTGATTTAAGGGTGATAGAACCGCAGAAACCGGAGAAGCGAGAACGTAGTTGAAAGAGATAAAAAAATGAGAAATAAAGAGAAGAAAGGGAGGGACAAACTTGCCCTTAGGTAAGTTAATTTTGAGATTGATTAATAGTTTTGTTAAGTTCGAATCAGGCTACCGGCTATTTATCGTTAAGACAACCTCTTCGATGCCGTGATCGAGGCCATCCTGAATTCGGGATGCTCTGGGACCCGCAATTTGACTTCTGTGCTGCGGACTCCACTGTTTTGCCGATCTTTTGCGACGGCTCCGTTTCGTCAGATGATGAAGCTCACTTCTGAACCGGGGGTGAGTTACGGCGTAAACATAGGGGTCGAGGCAAGACGCTGTTTTGCAGAATAAAGCTGGTACCATACTGGCCAGGGGTGTTACCAAATGACTTTGACCCGAAACTCCGAGGAGAGCAACTACCGCGTATGGACTCCAGGACACAAACCACATTCCGATAATACCGATCACGACAAACGCCAATCTGTGAATGGAGAAATTTTACCTGTGTAATGAGTCGGGTGAAACTACATGTATTCGACGATTTGACCGAATTTCGTAACGTGGAAGATCTATGAACGAAACTCGTTCATTTTTTCATCATTTTTCTCGTATGACGACGAACCTTAACTCAGTACGCCTTTTTTCTTCTTCTCGACAGTGCTTGTTGGATGTCTCGGCGATTTGTGCGCCGATATTCATATGTCGTGCTGCCAAAACCACACGCAGAATTCCAATGTAACAGAAGCTTATCAGGCAGAATGGCAGAACCCAGGCAGCCACGAAGAAGCATAAAATGAAAGCTTTGACCCGTGGTTCCTGGGTCAAATAGTCAAAGCTACAACTAGTCAAATAACCCTCAGGCTTGTAGCGTCCGAGGCTTGGTATCACCAAAGGAAGTCCAGCGAATGTTGCACCATAGACCCAAGTTAAGGCGACCGTAACTCGTGCTCGGGCGTAAGTTGTTCGTTTAAATGGTTCGGCAACTACGTTGTACCTGGCATCAACGATTAAATAATATCAAAGTTCATGCCCGTCAATTTCGGGGTTGGAATTTTTCCAAAAAAGATAAAAACAAATGCCCTATCTTCTCAAATATGTTGACGTTAGTCTCCGGCCTGTTATACTACAGATAAGAAGACTCGGAAGTCGGAAACGAACTTCATCTCACCTGTCAGCAGCTATGCTGGCCAGGGTGACGATGGAGACGGTGCCTGTCATGCCTCCAAGGAAGCCGTAAACTTGACAAGCGAAATTTCCGAGCGCCGGTCCCATGTAGATACTGTTGTAGATAAATACTGGCATTTTACTCAGAAGTAGGAGATCGCTTACTGCCAGATTCATGACCAGAATATTTGCCGGAGTTCGGAGAGAACGGCACCTGGTATATATAACACCATATCATTATCTCCGTTATTGGTCTTCTTGTATAATTTGAGTAATTTTACTCTAAGAAAAGATCGGAAATTTATCATTCGGCTCAATAATCAATCGACGTTACGCAAAGTGGTGCAGAAAATGGAAACTGACGGATTCCTTTTCCTTTTATAGCGAAGGACCTTTCATTTCTGCTTGTTTTCAATCATATTTGGTTAACCGTCGAAAACAGGTATAAGTTTCACTGAAGAATTGAATCGAACGAAGAATATTTTGGCAATGGTTCTAAGAATTTGCTTGTTTGATTCCACGTCTTAAGATTTCAATGTTACCAAGATGATGAAAAGTCTTTTCAAAGGTCTGCTTATCAACTTTTGTCGTATTCGCTGACGTAAACTGAGGGCGTATAAATACAAGAGATTCTCAATTCTGGGAAATTCCTCATTCATAATAATTTGCGTATCAAAGCTTTGTTGTTTGATCACTTTGAATTTAATCTCATTAAAAACTGCTTACAATTTTCTTATCATTAGCGAAAAAGATTTCTATCGTTGAATTTGCGACGTCACCGAATGAAGAAATAAACAACGTTCAGTTCCTACTACACAATCAAATTATTTCTGTAAAGGCATTCATATATTATAATCAAATACCAAGTTATAGGGAAAGTTAAGAAATTATATAACACCTCACGATGTAAAGAACATTCTTTGATTCTTCGAAAGAAAAAATCCGCCTCGCAATCAAATTCCTCTTATATTTATAACAATACACTATACTCTGTTCGGCAATTTAATGAAAAATCTTTAAAACACAGAACGTTTTTTAATAAGTAAGATTTTTTTTTCAACGTTCAAGCTGCTCAAACGGATGAGTCACGATGATTGTTAAATCAGATTCAAAGCAGTCAAAGTAACTTTGGTATTAACGCCAAGAAAGGATCTCTTTACTGCAAAGAAAAATGAAGCCAAGTTTAGGTATTGGAATCGTATTTTCAGAAAACTTCAGAAGTGAACTTTGATTGAACCAAGTATTGAACCGACAAATCTTTTTTATAACTCAGAAAAATCTCATCCCGTTCCACATATGTGATTGACAGTATAATTTCGCGATGAATGTGTGTGGATCTTATTCTTCTAGATAGAAAAAGAAATCCACTTTGCTGTTATTCGAGATTTGCAAAGGTGATTCTAAACCATGTATAATATAATAATCGTACGGAAACTTACCGCAAAAACATGTAAATCGCAAAACTGTTGCCAAAAACACCGAACACCATAATAATAGCGTAAAGAACTGCCAATGTGTAATGAGCAGCGGGGGATGGTGGACGAAACTTCAACCAGTGCGTGTTGAAAGTTGAGAAATTTTGTGGCAACCAAAGATGCACCGGCCACGTTGATCTGATCAATTTTCAAGTAATGTCAAGGATACGATTATGAATCGAAAATTGAATATTATTTTTACAATGAATATATGTATATGATAGAACATTTCGTTATATATTGTTATTTATTTAGGGAAGATGAAGCTGCGTGGTTATTAATACGTGGCTTAATATTCTGAAGGGAATTGATGAATTCGTGAGCTTGTACTTTTTTTTTTTTCTTTCTTTTATGTACCGGTCTTTTATGTAAATTTTTATAAGCCCGTAGAATTGATATTTTGAAATGAATTAATTTCCTCCAGTTCAACGAGTCGTATAGTCCAGCTTGAATGAGTTTCCGCAACCTGGGACAACGTGATGAAAGTTAATCAATGAGGGAGAAAAAAACAACTCGAGCCATTTGACCCGTCTGACTCGATTCCTTTCCACCATTGTCGATGAACCCATCGGATATAAAATTCTTCACCTTCCAAGTGACGGTCGAAACTCGCAGGATTTCGAAGAATTTAGCAGAAAAGGAGAAGCGAGGATTTTATGAGCCCGAAGCTCTCCTCCCAGGGACGCAAGCTAGACGATATTTGACTCGTGAATAAATTGAACACGTTTTTCTTACATTCGAAAATAGAGCAGAATTCCATTTTTTTAGTCATCGTCCGAAAAATTTCAGTGGTCATGAAATATGGACAAATTAATGAACAAATATACTCCGATTTTATTACATAATTGATACTCGTACCTGAATTGCGAAATAATCTCATCTACGCACTTGAGATTATCGGTAGACTTGTAAGTACAATTATCGTTGTTAATCGTCTGAGAGCGGTTGTCGTGAACGCCAAGAGTGGTGGTGGTATTTCGTGATATTAATATTTCAGTAAAATCAGAGGCGTTAGATTCCATCTGAGGAACATTTCGAGACCGAGAAGTTGAGTCTTGATTAGGATTAATATTATGCCGATGATAAATACCGATCTGCAGTCTTTTCTCTAGTCTTTGATTCTTCCTGTGATTTTTCATCTGTAAAAAACCGTGTTTCAATACCCCGGTAACGTTCACTTTAACGTCGGGAATAAGGCGGGTTATTTCGCTTATAAACTCTTCGGTCTTTGCATAGATGTTAGTTTTCTCCGATGATATTTTGTCCGGTAATATCTTCGCCGAGTTAATATGAGGCGAGCCGTTTCGCGAACTTCCCGACCATATGCAAGAGAAATTTAAGTTGAAATGCATTTCTTGGAAACTATGACCGTTCCTGTAATGATCCTGCATCAAAAATGGATGACTCTTTGGCACGTGGCTCTGACATAGCGCCAGTGCAACTGATGTCAATCGATTTATCGGCGTTAAATATATTATCAAAAGCAACCAAAGTGAAGGCATGGATAGAGTTGATCCTCGCTTCCGGCTGCATTCACTTAGTCAATTTATATCGAATATCAAGTTCAGCCTCGAGGTGAAAAGTTATCTGAAATTAAAGAAAAAAACATTCGATTAAAAAACGATTCATATATATACTTGCATAGAAGTGCGTTGAGTGAAATTCTCAATTTTTAGGTAAACTATTATACTTTCAGTACGATTTTAGGCACCGATAAAATATCTAGGACCTGGATGAACTTTCAAATGAAATCAGTGGAGACACTCGATCTGGTAATAATGGTTAAATCCGAAGCCAGGACACGGCTATTCGAGGGTGCGAAGGAGATCAAACGACACCCTTTGACATCGAAATAATTGTGAAAATTGAAACCCCTGTTCACAAAAAGAAAAGTAATTGGTGTCTTGCTCTCAGTCCGAATGTAAGAAGAATAAAAGGGCAGTACGTATACAATATTTGGACAACTTCAAAATTACTTCGAATGATCAGCTCAGCTCAGCCTCTTTAATTTTACGAATATAGGTTTAATTCATGATAAATAGATTATTATTGAAAGTGATAACGATAGCTGGAGTCGAATTGAATTATAGTTGAACCAGATGGAGTTTACAAATCGTCGAGAGGATTCGCTATTGTATTTGTCTCGAGTTCTAGTAGATATTTGAATTATTGAATTTGTCTTCATATAGAATATTGTCGCCAAAACTCTAGTCCGCGTCGTTTCATAGAGCATACATTTTCAATAACAAGGAAACTAGTTTGCATAATAGAATTCAACGAAGAAGCACGACACTAATATTTCGGCTATCACAGCTGCAATGTTTTATAACAAATCGTCAATACGATTTGTTCGTCGATTGCGCTCACTGTACTCATAGGACTGGGGAAGCTCCTCGCGATAGAGTTCACGTTTCTGAATTATTTATTTTCTCGTACTTCTTCGAACCAGTCCGGATAACCAGAGCGCGAGAGGAAACCATTGATTCAATATTACAGAACGAAATCATGAGCCCCGTGAGGGAAAATCCATAAACCAATGTCCATAGTAAAAGAAAGGCGAGTCGATCCTGTTGTAATTTACAATAAAGAAATATCGAAAATTATTCGCATGATGTATAATTATATATGTGTATACTCCTAAATATTACACGACAAGCATATCTGGGAAGGTAAATTACCCACGAGCATGTCTCAATTATAATATGAAACGAAATTTGAATATGCTAAATGGGTCTCCATACATTGGTTCTGAATTCAAGGATTTCTTATCGTTAGACGACCGAAGGGTGAATTGAATGGTACAAATTCAAGCAGGAAGCTCGTGAATCCGTGATTTTACCGGCTCACGAAATTTCTCATAACAGTTTGACTATTTGTGTTGGAAAGATACTATTTGCAGTCACCGTTCTCTCCAGAAAAAATTTTGAAAAAAAAACAGGAGTATGAGATTTATCTTTGATATCCTCACTTATACTTTATACTTACAGTGCTTTCATAGCAATATCGAAATTGAATTTTGAGTAAATGTTGTCTGTACACAGAATACCTTCTGGAATATGGAACTCCGACTTTCTATCGCAAACATTGAGTTCTTCTTTATTTACTAAAATCGAGATGTGGAGAAAAATGTATGAGATAATAACTTCGTTCCAACGATCGGTTTTAGTTGTTTTAACTTATCGCTAGCCTGATAGGTCGAAAGCTTGTTCTATTCGCGAATAATTTATCAGCTCATTGGATCCGGGTCATCGATAGTTATCCCAGTCATTGAACCGTAAAAATTTAGATAGTCAAGGGTCGAGGTTAGCAGACTGCATCCGGCTTATACTTTGGATGAAATGAAATTGGAATTCCAACGTTTTTTGCAACGGGTCGCAATGCGCTGCTCATTATTCTCGTATCGCCATTAAACCAGAATACATACATCTTTTATTCAGTATACGAATCTCGTTATCCTTTCCCGATTCATGTTTTCAATTTCTACGTAACGATAAAGTACCAGAAAATTGAATCAGCTCTTTAACCAGCTCAACCTGAGATAGATCTTGATCGAATCAATTGATACGCACGAGGGGAAAAATTAAAATACAATTATGTAAAACGGTGTACCAGGTGCATTAGCATTGTTTCTTGGCGGAAATAATTCATGAAAAGCAAAAAGCCATTCTTTCGAATCCGACTTTCACATGGAACACGTTTTCCAGTTTCAGAGTTGAATTCTCGTTCGAAATTTATTCAAACTTCGAGTCACACAGCTCATTGAGATTCTGCGCTTATATCTTTGTTATCGCGGACTGATATAAGTCTTGGAAAATCTTTCTGGAGGGGTAAAATTCTATCGTTTGTAATTATCCCGAATTTTTTATCTACCTTGATCATTACGATGGTCCTAATTGCTGCTGACCGTATTCGCGAAAGTTATGTTGGAATTAATTAACGCTGGAAGGCATAATTGGGATCCAATGATAAAATTGAAATGAAAGAAGAACGTCATCCGCACTTTTTTTAATTCTCATTCTTTTTTTTTTATAGTCCATTTCCCATCTCGAGTAATCAACTTCATTTTACTGTCTATTGAAATGAAGACGTTTTCTTTCGAATGTGAAATTTTTCAACCATCGTTTAAGCTGCTACAGGACTATTTTTAGCTACTAAAGCTTCAACCAAAATCACATAAGAAGCTCCGTTGAATTCCTCGCGAAAGAATAACGGAAATCATTACTCAAGCATAACGGAAAAATATAAATGTGGTAACCTTTTAACCTGAAATCCAATTTTTTTTTGTCGGTTGGGTATGGGCATATGGATTCGCAATAAATTAATCTTTGAAGTTTAAAAAGTTATTTAAGAACTTTGGAAAATAAAAAAACATCAGTTGGATTCATCTTCGCAGCCGTAGACGCGATTCCAGCTAGTATTTCGTATACCAGAAGATAGACAAACATTTTTTTCAATACTTCAAAGTGATTCAACGTTATTTAATATTTCATGTTAGTTCCAATCTAACGCAGATGTAAGAATTGGGGTAATGATAATCCCGATGGTTGATGGTTGATATAGTATTCATGATTATCAAGGTAAAAAGAAATACTCTAGTTTTGTTCTCTGTGCCCAGCTATCAATTGCTGTTCGACCCGCAAGGCCAACTAATTGTAAATTTAGGAAGTATAAAAGTTCTCGTTAAATCTATAGGCCTTGGATGGCCAACTTCTTTGTTGATTTTCCAGTTATGCTTCTTGAAATCGATTATGTACAATCCAGATCTCTGAGAAAATAATATCAAACGAAATGCGAGTTAATGGAATTTTTATCAACGCTATCAAGGTTCTAACTGGAACGGAGTAAGGCCGAATGATAATTTATTAATTACCTGCCGCAGGGCGAATACTTCATTAGAAATACCCTTGGAAAAACTATTTCCAGGTATTCAATCATAGAGTGTTCTAGTTCTCTAGCTATAATCAAATGATTGAGTTAAGAAGAAGTGCGGAAAGCTTACTAATTGGCTTTTTACAAGTTTCCTCGAAGGGTTAAAGCAATGTCGGTGTAGTCAGGACCCAAGGCTTATTACTCGCATATAGGTAATCCATTAAATCCTAGAGCTTTACGTGAACTCTTATTACCCAACAATCAATTTCACATTGTGTGACGCATATATACACCTCGAACATCTGTGCAAATGAAACATCAAACATATACGATTCAAGATGAGAAAATGCAAAATCCTTTAGAAGTAGATTAAACTTCAAAGATCCAGAGCAAAAATAATTACTGATTTGCTTCCTAAAACTTTGAATAAACGAAGCATTCATGCAATAGCATAATCAAACATGACTTTGGTCTTGCGAAAAAAATATTATACCATCAATTATATGGCATCCGTTTCTTTGGATAGTCTCTTTTCATGTTATTGTAATCCACAAGATCTTTGGGAATACTTGAGAACCATAATTTTGGCATAAGCCACAGTCTTTAATCTTTGAGTATAATTCGCGTGAGATTTTGTAAGATATCAAAAGACTCGAGTAGAATATTTCCAGTGCCTTTCGAGTAATCCGTCTAATCTTTGAGACTGACAATGAGCGTTTTCTCAAAGCGCCTTTACAAGTCGTATTCAGTGCCCTCCAATCTGGACGTGTAAAATGTAGATGGCAAAAATACCTGCCACGGAAGAAGGATATCTTCAAGCTACTAAAAGCAAGGTAATTAAATAGCTCCGTGCGAAATGGTATTTAAAATACACCTAGAGATGATCTCTCAGCACATGATGCAATCTACTCTTTTAAAGCGGATGTGCTATCAGATTTTCTCGAATGGCAAATCCGACTGCAAGTCTTACCGATGAACAAAGAATCGACGAGATACTTATGAACTGATAAATTCAGTCTCAAGCCCAGAAAAATCCTGTGCCTAAATTTTATGGAAACATGGTTTTGAAAAGAATAAACTATTGTATAAGGGATTCAAACTATTCTTAACCTTTATGACTGTATATTCAGCTTTTAGTCTCTGAGGATATCAACGTGTTTTGGCTCCGACTAGAACTGGGATAATAGATAAATTTTCACCCGAAAAACTCTCCCTTAAGTCTGAGGGTAGTGAAAACTTTTCAGAAGAATTTTCTCCGGGCAGTTAAGTCCGAAGAATTTTTAAATTTTATCTAAAAATTCCAGAAGTGTGAAAGAATCGGTAGAAATTTAATGATACCTTTCACACGGAGACAGTCAAGCCTTATCCTTTGTAGAGATAATCCGCGTGAATGCTTTAGATCTTATCATGTAATGTTCTATTGTAGTCATTAATGGAGCTAACGGCTTGTTTCACATCCGATAAAACCTGTGAGCCGTATCTAAATCCATTGAGCAAAAGACTCCGCTTAGTCTTCAAGGAAGGGGTAAACCTCTTGAAAAATTTACTCTGCTAGCGTCAGCGTGGATCCAAGTTTTCAATTTCCGACGAAGTGCAGAGACGTGAAAGGGATGAGAAAAGGACCCTAACAGCCTAAATCTAATAAGCTACGTTCTTACGTAAACTTAACAGCGGATACAATACACTGATTTATACACGTACGCTGAACCGAATTCGAGCAGCAATATATGGGTCTGATCTCAGGTGGCTTTTTAGTGAGAGAAAATTTCGCGAAGCATAAATCTGTCTAATAATAACAGGGTATGCATTTCATGTTCAATGGATTTTCTCAGCTTTTGTGTCGTACAACTTGTTCACATATATTCGCAAGGGGTGTTATCGAACCAGCGCCCATATACACACTTAGGGAAGATTGAAAGCTTTGGAAGCTGTGTGTCTTTGAATCGGCTTAGAAAATTTTTTTAGGTAAGAAAAAAATCTCTAGAGAAAAGAACGTCTACGCATATATTATACACGTCGAAGCTTAAGCCCTGAACTGAACCAATAAGGATAACAAAAGAAACGAAAGATCCTTGTTTCAATCTCGAGGTACAAGAACTTCTCCTTTTCTCTTTCTTCTTCATTTTACCACGATTACTAGAGGAATTTGAAAAGGCTCTTCCTCGACCACAATGAGACGGTTTTAATATCCAAAGTGCATAGTTGAACGGCGAAAACGTCCGCATTAAAATACTGACCCAATACCACCACCGCATACAATTGTGCCTTGATTAATTGAACCAAAGATGACATATGAATACATATGTAAATATATATATACGTGTTATGTGTACATAAGTATGCATATAGAAATACATAACCGCATGTAGTCTATAAGTACATAAATGTTGAGAGAAAAGAGAGCGAAATTTGCGGGAGAATAACTAGGGCAAACGTCAATGACAGTTCCGATTGATCTGGAGCACCTATACAACTTTCGATGGCGCTAAAGCCGGCAGGAAAGGTGCTGCATCAGCACCGAATCTTCCGCAATCAGAAAACCATTGAATGTCTGCATAAATCGAGTCAGTTAAGTTCTCGTCTTTTTCGGTGACACTTATGTTAGTGAAAAGCTTGCGAACCCGGTCCACCAAACTTGGGAGAAACAAGATTCTAGCCTAAGCTTAATATCTTGATTTCGACGTTCTATCACGGTAAAAAAGTAGTAGGTACTTCGCGATTGAAATTTTTTTCAAATAAATTACGGGGTGGTATAACTTTAGAGGACTTTATATACTTAGTACAACGACAATAAAAGCTCATCTGAACTGGAAAACGTATTCGAGATGAAAGGATGGAGTAAAGTGGAGTCGCCCTTCACTTCTGAATGGTTTAAAGGAAAATGTTTTCACAATTTCAATTGACATTCACAAAGTTGTCAAATCCAGAAAATGCTCAACCTTAGACCCGAAATGTCAGAACTAAACTGAATTCTTCTCAACTTTTGGGTGATACCACATGCAGATGAAGTATTATATGGAATATCAGAACTTTCTATCGTCTGTGTTTTTTCAGAAGTCGCGAAATTAATCCAGTCCATCTTTGTCGACTTCACCCTAACCGTGGAAGTTTCGGGTATTAGGTAAACACAAATATCGATTACGTTTCATTCGTCCGAAATTTTTCTCTCTTTGTTTTTCATCTTCGAATCGTTTAATCACTTATCTCTATCGCATGTGGGTAATATGTATAGCAGAGACGAATAGCACAGGATAATACGATGATGGTTTAGAATTAATCAGACATAATCAGTCCGATAATAAAACGGAAGAGACCGACGAACTTCTCCATTATCTCTTCGGTATCATAACGGAGAATTTTTTAATAAAACTTCGTAGTATTTCAGATGAAATCTTCAATAAAATCGACCCGTAGACATCGCGATTTGATATTGAATTCTAAGTTACATTAATGAAGGACGGAATCGCCACGAAGTGAATAACCGCACAACATCCGCAAGCCAATCAAGATTTCTTTCAATTCCCCTTCCACATAGCTTGCACATCATAATTAACTACACGAGACATACCTTAGCGTTTAATGGCATTCCGGAGATCTTCCCCAATTGAATAAATCGAATCGCCAAGTCAATTAGGTATGTCAACGAAGAAGGTTTAACGCGTTTATAAAACACCCGAAAAGAGGGTAAGTGTTATTTAAAATGATATACAGCCTGGAGTAATTTACAAACACAAAAGTATTCTTAGTCTCAATTATCAGCGTCGATAGTGCTGGTATACGTGTGGGTATATATTCGCGTTCGCGTGACAGTACTGTACTCTATTCTAGTCCAATAAATTTTCATGAAGCAAATTATTGAATCGAGGTAAATTGAGAATCGGCACGTGCCACAACACGACGATGATGCGGCGCGGTGGCAACTGACTGAGTTCTATCCGAACACCGAACCAGATTCTGGCCCGAGGGTGGTGGTGAACTGGTGAATAAAGTTCGCGAGTGGGAGGTATATACCTAGGCCCCGTGGAAAATTGCAGGAAAAAGAGTATAAGAGAGGATCTCGCTCTCTGCGCACCCCAGACTGCCCTAGATTTTCCTTTATATATGAATATGGATGAAAATACATATAATGTAGATAGCGATAGATATGTATTTACGCTGCAGTAAATGGCGCAAGACTGTTGGCGTCCTTCGTGGCTTTGCAATCCCCCTCTTCGCGTATGTATGTACCTATACTAGACCGACAATTATTCTTAGTACGTAACTTAAACTTACGTATACTTGTACAGGCATATTATGTTTAAATACATATGACACTCGTCAAGGCTCGAGTTCGCCACCCTTTGCGGTTTCCCTTATAATCGCAACTTGCATCTGTACTTCTATGATGCAAATTGAACGATAAATTTATTCAAATTTAACGCCACTTATTGTTTACGAGACAACAAAAAGAACCCGAAATTATCATTGCCGCATAAATTGCTGTACATCCAGGTGAAGGGTTATACGTACTATAGTATACAAACAGCCTGAAGCAGTCTGGTGAAAAGCCTCTCATTCCTGTAATGGAAAATTGTACGAGATTCTTCTCTCTCCGACATCATCATTATTATTCTTCCCATGTTTTTTGGATCGTTATACATTAGTACGCGGCATGAACTGGGAGAGAATAAAATTCACCGTAAAATTATTCCCATGACTTTCGTTTCCAATTGTTTTTTGAGTCGTTGGAGTGTTAGGTAAATTTTGTTTGTTTGAAATAATAAATGACGTAATTAACGGGAGTCTAGCTTCGGGGCTGGAATAAACTTCATAGGACACCGGAGTCGGAGGATTTGTCGAAAAACAAGGATTCGATGAAAACAAACGTGAATAATCGGTTTCTTGTATGGTTTTTCAATACTCATAGCGGAACTTAATCATTCTCACTATCATCACGTTGTGGTAAAATTCTAAAGTGAATTTCGGCGTGGGCATTTTAATATGAAACTCACTTTTCTACTCAAACTTTTGATTTTCAACTCTCAGCTCTTTGTTATCACGAACTCAAGTATTAACGAGGACCTACTTTTTTGTTATCAATCGCTCTACTTTACGCCTTCGTTTCATCATCTATCGCACGTTCCAACCAGCTGCTCTCACCTCGTCAAGAATATCTTTTTTCACCCTTATACTTTGTGGCGGTCTTGATTTACTTCTGACTGCTTAGTACTATTCAAGCACGGATTGATTTTCCACTCAATACACAATAATCCCATGAGTTTATCTTCTCCTGTGTGTACTTTGTTGATTTTGTTATTCGGAGGAAAACGGGAGAAGAGTAAACGACGGAAGTTCGTTTTATAGGAAACCTGAAGACTTGTATCTTATATCTTCAAGTTGAATTTATTTTATTTTCACTCCAAGTCTTGACGTGCCTATAATTGACTTTCATCCTGCCTATTGTATTTCGAAAAAAAAAAAAAGAATCCACTGAAAGGAAGAAGCTTTCTTATCTGATAGATCAATTTCAACCTACAGCAGACGAGATCGAATCTCCTGAATTACATAAGGTTAAAAAAATTACATAAGGTTAAAATATAAAAAATCGCAAGAAAAAAACCAACAAAATTTTATACCAAACTTCACCCTGACGTCGTCAAGTAATGTACTTAATTCAAATTAGAGGAGTTTGTAGCTAAGATATTATCGATTTGATGTTTAATTATTCAGCCAGATACTCATTTGGTAGATGTTCATGATTGATTTTATAACAGCTTAATTGCGATAGCTCTTTTGTTTATGCGAGTATAATATAGTTCGTTAAACAATTAAATGTCCTATTGTAAATAAAAAATTAGTAGAGTTCTATGCTCGAGTCCGGTTAGTAAGAAGACCTAAAGGCAGAAAGAAGGCCCTTGGAAAGGAGCTAGGATCGAGGGAGAAGAAAAAGAGATTTAAATTTGACATCTTATCATGAATTTCATACCGGAAGCTGTCATCTCAAGTCTCATCTGCATTGGAATATCGAATCATAATCATTGGCCGTATGAGTTGTTTTTTTATTATCCGTGTAGACTTTTATTTGACTTGAAAAAATCACAGTGATTGTCAGAGTCGATTGAAAACCCAATACAAAAGATCAGTTCAGTGATTTGATAGACATTTCAAGGTATAACTCTGATTGTGTACACATAAGGTATACAACTGAAATTGATTTATTTCTAGACTCGACATCACGAAATGATTCGATTATCCATTTGTCTCTTCCATTCATTTACTTGTGGGAGATATTCAATCGTTTTCTTTTCCAACATATATTTAACATGACAGAACAATCGAGAATAGAGCCTATACTTTATTATTTCACGGATGGTAGATCTCTGTCTCTGGCATTCTCTCGATTATTCAGGATACTGAAAAATAAGGAAATCGTATCCTCTGATTTCAATGAAATATAGGAACAGTTCGTGCAAGGGAGGAAGTCGAGTTTTACATGGTCTTCACACAGTATATTACAATCGAAATATTCAATGCATGGTTTCCCAGCAATAAACATGATACCTTATCAGTGCGTCAACAAACCCCTGGCTACACCGTACACGGATTCGCTATCTATACTAGGTCCCAAGTTTTCAAGGGTTGCCTAATCAGGTTGGTTATCTTAATCTAATACTTTCTGCTCGTATGTTTCCCTTCCGTTACTAAGATCAAAGAAGCCACTTCAAATGTAGAGCAAAGGTGATAAGAACAAATCCGGTCAAATATTGCAAAGGTATTGGAAAACATTTCCTTACTGCGTTATTCAAGTTGGCTTTATAATACTAAGCGAATAACTTCTTTCGTAGAAATAATCAAACAAATAACTAGACCATACCGTCAGTCAAGAGAGTTTATTGCAAAATGATTCAGATAGAAAAAAGTGATGGTGTCGCAAAGCATTCAATGAACAGGACAAGTGTTTTGCAGTCGCATTATTAGTTCAAAATCAATAAATCTTATTGCAAATGTTGCCAAACTTGTCTTTACTTAAGCCGAGACAGTAGATATCAATTTTCCTCTTTTGCTCTTCTATGAAAGTCCTTGCGTTGAAGATATATTCAAATTCGACTTTCAGTCTTCGATTTTGACATCGGTATGTCTCGTAATGGTGATATCAGACCGTCTAGTTTATTATTCTCGCTATTGCGCCCCTTGACGTTTACTTTATCTAATATCTCTCGTTCTAGACTGACATATTGGGAAAAAATTCTCAGGCTTTATTGAAGAATCGAGAAGTTTTTCTCATAAACTTTTCTCTCATGATCTGAAGTAGTTTTCAAGCTAAGCCGGTTCTATTTTCACCTCCGCTGTGTGATCAAAGAGGATGTCAAAAACCCTGCTATAGATTTCTCGGTCCATGTCTTTGCGCTTCTTCACATTAGTGAAAATGCCCATTTTTCGAGATCCGCTTGTTCCTGGTAACGTTGAATGAATTTTTCTAATCCCCAGCCTTAATTCCTTTGTCGAAAGGCTGAAAGTCGATAGCAATTAGCAAAGCGTGTGGCTTCTTCGGATTCATTCCGTAAAACCATGACGATGAATTGACTGATTAAAACCAATATAGCTTACACGAACAAAATTTGAATATGCCTGATTCTAAAGCTGAAGAAATACGGCTGCACAATGCCACAATTCTCGACATGGACCATTCATTATTGAAAACCATCATATATATCCAGTGGCGTAGCATATAGGCTTCTGTCGCCTCTTTCCCGACACTAAAAAAAATATATGATTATTATCTATAGATAAAATTTTCTAGAGCGAAGAAAAAATTGAGCTGCAAACAGCAAAGGACAATAGACGACGAGGCTAATTCCTAGCATAGAAATATATGGCCGGGCAGAAAATACGGAGCAGTCAATCACGAGGTAGCGTAGACGCTTATTGGATCCGGTATACGGACTAGGAGTAAGAAATCCGGAAAACGGATATCCTGAAAGTATCCAGTAAAAAATTTCCGTACGGGCATCCTGAAAGCTTGTAAACGAGTAGATTTTGGATTGAGTATCTAACAGTCGTGGTCAAGCGAGCGATTTTTGTCAATAAGGCGTTTTTTGGAAGGGAAGGGGAGGTCTGATGAAAAATACTAAAGAGCCCTCTGGGAAACCTTTGACTCCAAACTACCAGAGGCAGAAGAGAGATCATCGGGAAAATGAAAATTACGTGCTGAAGAGGCGAATAACTCCGATACTGGGATTTTCCGGTACGGTATCATAGAGCAGCGAGCTAACTACTCAACGTTGCAATAAATCCAGTATTTTCTCCACTGAAGAAAATCATTTTTAGCATCAAATTTCGAAATTAGGACAGTATTCACTCTTGATTAGATCACGAAATTGTTCATTGATCAGATCAAAACGGAAAATAAAGTGCGACGGTTTTCTCATACGAGATTCAGGCTGTTTTCATCCTATTCTACTACCCGTAGTGAACTCTTCTTGCCCTCCCCACATTACGCCATTGTATATACCTATGCGAGTATAACGTACAGGTAGATTAAACACGAATACCTATAAATAAAATGAACATCCCTACGTAATCGGGCTTCTTTGCAGGGCGTACGTTTCTGCGTATATGAAGGTCTTCCCCGATATTCATGATGAAATTTTACTTCATGTGAATACATTTTATTCTTTATTCTCTGGCATACTTTTTCTCAAAATGTATTTCATGCTTTTCAAAATATCTACAGTCCGTGCGTTTCATTCGTTTACCCTTTTCTAATTGCATTTAAAATTTCCGGAAGCAAATCTCGACAATTTATAAAATATATAATATCGAACATCATTTTTTAACGAATTTGTCGCATTATTCTCAGATAAATTTCCTAAAGATCATGTACATATTTCTGACTACAGTCTTCGCGTCTCTGAAAATTTACTACTTTTTTACGGTGATAAACGGGCACATCGCGACGCTAAAATTTAATGAATCGAAAAATATGTATGCGTATATTTATGCTTGTGTAATCTAAAAGATTGAATTCGTTACTATGCCGATACGTAATGCGATGGTTGAAACATTTTTTTTAGACCATGCTTTCGGCATTATTTAATACATATTACGCAAAATGGAATTCTGAATCGACAGTGAGTGTAACTATTCTCTTGTGTGCTTTTTCCTATGTGCATTTAAACTTATAGACGTACATTATAGTCCCAAACTGATTAAAAGTTGCGCAAGTACGTTTTGAGGATACTTATTCTGCAACATAAGTGCTATGAAACATTTTGTGAGCGAACACGTCTATCCATCTATCTGTCTCTAATGGCATTGATATTACGCGAATGAAAAATCAATCTAGTGTCAATTTACTCAAGTTTCTATAAGCTCATTTAAAGATTTCGAAACATTACTTCGTACTAATATCTCGAGGAATATCGATGCAAAATTTGATAAACAAAATATGTGAGCTCGAATGAATTTCTGAAGAATTTTTGAAAGGGTTCAAGTTTGAGGAAAGTGATCTAGAATATAAAAAAGGAATTTCAAACTGTATCGAAATACGCGTCGTTTGCATACTTCGGCAATAATTTTCGGTACAATTCGTATGAAGTATGAAGATATGGCCTTATCACTCTCCGGACTCTCCACTTTGACGATCGATGAATTTTGTGACGAAAAATTCGGTTGGGTTGAATATTTCTAAGGCGGGACGTGAAAACATCTTCGCGAATATATCATTCATGGCCATTTTATTACGATTACTTTTCGCGGTTTAAGTGTCCAATGAATAATTAAATTTCCAACTTTCGAATTTCGTTGGAAATATTGCTACCTCAAAGAGGAGCTTCGACGTCTAATCAAGCTGGGAACTTTTGCTGTTTTAACTATTTTTAGCCGCCCAATAAGATTCGGGCAAATTAGGTTCCCACGGAACACCCGCTGAGGCATTTGCAGCCCGTTATTTGGCGGCGAAATGAACCACTATGCACGTGGAAAACAACGAATGACCATTGTCCGCTGGGTAAAACGCCCCCGCAGCTTGCTGTTTCATAAAACAAGAAAAGCTGCAAAAGATATACCGAATAGAACGATACTCTGGCAAGTAATTTAGAGAAGAATATTATAGAAATTTCACACTTTCAGTTCAGAGAAGCTAGAATTTTTACGAAAATTATTCGTCACTCGCAGACGATTTTATATTATATAGTTCTAGACGCAATTTTTGTCATTGAAAAGCTTAATTAACGTGCTTGGTCTAGCCATTAGTGATTGACAACCATTTGAACGAAATATCCAAAGATAAGTCTAAAATCAGAATTCCGAAATAACTTGACTCAACAAACTGACAATAATTGGAAAACTTGCATTCATAGCTTTCTCAGGGTTATTTTATTGTTGCGAATTCATGACGTCGAGACAAAATGAACGGTAGAAGCCAAGGTAATTGGATATTCGTGACGATGTAATTAAATTTACATTATTCAAAGGATATAATAACTCAATCGATATACTTGTTTGAATTTCTTAATATGCCACATCGGATTCTGTTAGCATGAGAACCCTATTGTATCTTCCTGAAATTGTAAGGTCAGTTGACCAATTTGAAATTGATAATAAGATGCACAATAGACCGACCCTCTATTATCTTATGAAATGTTCTTTCATTTGAAATTAGACAAGCATTTAGGATGACTACAGACGGTTGTCTTTTGTTAAGCTTTTACTTTGAGAAAATGGAAGGAATTTCCATGGACCATATCGTCATATTTTGCAGTCTTGAACTGACTGAAAGTCGATATTGTTTTAACTCGCCAGACAACGTAGAATTTATTTGTGTTCACTCGACGATCAAAATATCTACCACGCAGTCAGGCTATAATAAAATTTCATTATCTAATAACCAGGAATTAATCACACAATATAAAACTTGGAATTTCCCCGCTAAATATTTCATATTTTGAGATCACGTATCAAAGTTACACTTGTCGTTAGATTAAGCAAATCGAGTTTCGCCCCACTGTTCAATCCCCCTTTCTCTATCAATTAGTATGTTTCAATACAGAAGCTAATGTCAACCCGACTGGAACACTTAGGGTATTGAGTACTCATGCTGTTAAGTTAATCTCAAACAATTTGCCGGGCTTCCAGAATCAATCGAGCTAGTTAAGTCGAACTGGGAGGAAATAAACTTGGTTCCTTTCATCTTTGATTTCATGAATACATATAACGGCACTCACTTCGAACTAGTACGTGGAAATCCAGTTCACCTCGAGATTTGGAGACTGAATTATGCGAATATTATTCATATTCATGGCACACCAGGAACATGCGAAATTTGAACTTCATTTGTGAGTATAACTTGCCGGTACTTTACATGACGAGAATTTTACACCATATGATGTGTCTTACATAATTTGAAACTCTACTGCCATAACTGATTCGAAAATCAACTAGAAAATACGTCGATTGATAGGTATGGTCTCAGCTTGACAACGACCAAACACATACAGTAATTCAATTATGCAGTTTTTCAGGTCCGGCAAAGTTACCGTCTTCTTATATCGCCGTTCAAACTAGCTCGACGACAATGCGGACCTCTTATCCCCGAGAATCTCTTGACCCTGAAACCCGTACCCCGAAACTATGCCCTCCTTAAATTTCTTTTGACCCTGCGGGGCTATCGCGGCGAACTCCAAGTTGGCCCCGGGGGGAAATCAAGAGATGCATTTAGTGGCAGTAGGGTGAAACAAGGCTTTAACCGAGTTTCCGTGCTGTTATGTAACTTGCCCTTTCTAGCCTACACCCCCGCCTCGTCTATATATACCCCACGCGGATCCATACTCATTTGTGTCCACTCAATTTAGATTCGCGGTTCTAATACGCTCGTAAAGGCAAACTAACGAGAAATTACAGGATGATTTAATTACAGACATATACTATATATGATTTCGATCTAAGTGAGAAGTTCAATAGAGAGATAGTCACGGTAACTATCGACTGTCAGATATATTTAACAGATATTTTCCTAGAAGAAGAATAGAATTTTTTGACATTCCTCAAAGTTATTTTCTTAGCAAGAAATTTTCACACCCTTTCCATACATCCGCTTCCTATTTTACGGCGCTTCTTTAGCCCGAGACCCAGATAACTCGACGAATAAAAGACACGAGGCGTGAGGTTCGTGACAAATTCGGGTTTCAGGAAACAACCAGGTACGGAAATTTTCGTGTAAACCAAACCGCTGAGAAGGCATTGCACCTGATTGTGATCCATACATAAAGAGATCACTTTTACTCGAATATCGACAACCGACTGATGTAACGTCAATAAATCTCAATGCTTCATTATTTGCTCAATTTATATTATAGTCTATAACAGCTGTTACCTAAACAACCCTAATATGTTTCCGAGGGATATACAGTTTATCCACTATGCCAAAACGGAACTGTCTGTTTTTTACATGTGTACTAGTTAACGATCAATTTCCCAAGCTCATAACACGAGATGAGAAAAAATGATTGAAATGATACTGCTGAATTCATTTTCGTTTTTTTATTTTATTTTTTTCTCTTTGGCTAGTTTGGATTGCGAGATTCTCTGTTTAAAGGAATGAAAAGAATTCTGTCTAAGTACGTAATAGATAGTACTTCCGCACTTTTGGCCGTTCTTCTCTTCTCGGAAAGAGCTAACAAGATTGCAATGAAACTTCTTTTTAAAACTTTGCAAATCTTCGTTCCTTTATTAACAATGAGTGTGTAGTATCGGAAAAAGTATTTCAGGAAGCTAGATACGGTAAGCCAATCCAGAACGCTTCACGATTTAATGAAATACGTGATTAAAATGTATAGTACGAGATCAACGTTAACTTGTCGAAACAGAAAAAGCCCTTTTCACCTGTTACTTAGCAAATATAAAAATGCAGGTTCGCCGTCTACAGATTAGGTGCACAAAAAATAAAAACAGTAAACGTAATCCGGCTTAGATGCAAAAAACAATTGACATATCTCGTATTAAACGAAGCACTATTTCAAAGACTCAGTTAGTACTGCAGTCTCGTATAATAACTTCTTTTTTCCAATTCATATTGTGTTCACTACGATTCCACACATTCTATAAATTCTATTTCCTATCTATTATCCTTCGTCTTTTTTCTTCCTCCTTTCGATTGAGTAGTCAGATAATTTCACTTTGACTTGTTCTTTTAATTGTTTGTTTGTTTGTATACATCGCTAGTTTCGATACTACCTCGCTTATTAATTACTCGATCCAAACATAGAGAGCGCTGGGCGCGATGAATGAATGGAGAGATAGTGGTGTCGCACAAATATGCGGATAAGAAAGACTACTACCCTCTCCGAAGAGCGCTCGTGTATGAATGAAAGGATAGTGGTGTTGCACAAATATGCGGAGAAGCCATAGTACGTTCCTAAAGCATGAATGAAAAGATAGTGGTGCTGTACAAATATGCGGACAAAAAAAAAAAAAAACTACGACCCCTTTAATATATTCGTGAAGGCGTGCCAAATGGCGTATTGTAAGAATTCTAAGAAGCGGTATAAAAAACTACGGTCTCTTTACTAGATTCATTAGAACTATGAGTCTCAATGAAAATACTCCGAGAAAAGTTGTCGCGGAATAAAGAATGTAATCATTGCAAAAAAAATTCTTCACATACAGTTTTCAGAAAAATTTATTGTATGTATTATTATATATTATTTCCACTTTCCTCCCCCCGCAATTTTCGATTTGAGTTGTCGCGCAATAGTGATATAGTTAGCCACCGACGTATGCATATACACAGTCCTTTTTTCCCGCCAAAAATTTCAACACACCTCTTCGGATCAGATGTTCTCCTGATACCAGGAGCAATAATTTTCGACTTATTGGTTCAATTTATCAATTTTAATTTTTTTTTCCTTCTATCTACATGGTGATTGTGATCTGACATATTGTCTCTTTTATTATTTGGCCTATTGTCAAGAAACAAGAATTATAAAAGTACGGTAAAACGTGTCCAAACATTGTTAGAAATTCTGAACTTTGACAAAGCGCTTCTTCCATTACGAATATGTTCATACAGTCAAGGTAAACTGCACCATAAAAACTAAAGCTAAGCTTCATCATCCAATATAATGCATAGATTTATTTCTAATTGTTTCCTAACGCACTGCAGATATAGTTATAGCATTGCGGTATGAATTCCAATTTCCTGGATATACTGCAATTAAATTGGCAAAAAAGAACAGGACCGATGAAGATTCTACAACCTCTCTGTACGTACAATCGCGCTTACACACATGAGGGCATATTATTATCTCATGTATATGTTACCTTCGTGTTAAGTATGTGTTCAGAGCAGCTGATATATAATAGTCTGGGATATAGTACAACGAGTTAAGCTGAAAGAATCCCTTGGTGGTGCGAGTCATATTTTCATTGTTCGACGATCCGGTAGTGAGTTTCCAGTCGGCTTCTGCAGTTGAATTCGAAAAACGTGATATACCAATTGAAATGCGGATAAATGTATTACAGTAATCGTCTTAACTTGTAGTTCAGAATCGCAAATTCCTTAAAAAAGATAAAAAAAAGTTTAAAAGATTACTCCAATTCACCAGCAATATAACAATTACATATCCTCACAGTATATATGTGCAGCGAGTTAACAAGGCGAACTCAACACATCCTAGACTAGAAATTATCAGTCATTTGCCTAACGATAATATAGTTAAATATGTAAAGTGGAGAATCTCGGATTCTACGATACAGAGTAATCAGTCTATATTTAGTGCTCTTCGACAAATCACCCGCGTAAATAAATCATCAAAAATGCTGCAGTGTATTGCCATTATTTTAGTTTCAGTAATAATTATTGTATGTTTGTTACAATACCTTATTCGAGGCGGTAGAAAAGGTCAGCTTATCGATAAAATACCTGGCCCATATGCCTGGCCAGTGATCGGTAATATTGCCAAGTTCCTGGTACCCCTAGGTGAGTAGATATAATTTGTTTCAAGGGCTGATTTAGACTCTCGAAATTTTGTGGGGTGAAAATTATTCTCCAAAAAAGTAAAAATTCGCTCTTGATGAGTGAAATTTCATTCTATTTGGAAGTAGACTTGAAAATGATTCAAAAAATTAAATAGGAGAGAGTCCGACGACTCGCCAAAATTGAAAAATGAAACCCCTACCTTATCATTGCAGAAGAATTATGGTTCGTCACTCGCAGAATGAACAAGGAATATTACCCCATTAATCGTCTCTGGAGTGTCGCTCTTCCAGTGGTGAATATTCAACATCCAGACGACATCGAGGCACGTCGATAATTTATTAATACTATGCAGCAGATGAATGAAAAACAACTGTATAATTTACTCAACAATATAATTACACCTCTGTAATTATTTTTCAACTATATTTTTCATTTTGCATATAATTAACTAGCAACTGCAATCCACTAGACAAAACATCATTAAAGTATAGTAAATTTGATCTTTAATCCGTACATGTAATCTTGGGTCACGAGATTCGAACTCAGTAGATAGGAAAAATAATATGCAGTCGGCTCTTTGTTGTATCAGAAGCTATGCAGAATTATTATTCTTATCATGAAAATTCGCAATTATTTTACAGGCCTTGCTTTCGAACATGAAATACATCGAGAAAAGCTTGCTGTACGATTTCCTTACCCCTTGGTTAGGCACTGGTCTTTTAACAAGTAAAGGTGAGATTCGTAGATTCTTTCAGATCTTTACAGATCTGAATGTAACCAGCTAGCACATGATACCGTTCTGTGTTTTTAAATGCTTGAAACGAACAGAATATGAATGTTTAGGAAGAGGAATTTCGCTTCTTGCTGTCTACCTCTTATCTATTGCTTTTGCGAGAGGGTTAAGGCCGTTGAGGGATTTTCAAACGAATAAATCGATCTTGTTTCTAGGAGAAAAATGGCATCATAGAAGGAGAATTCTAACACCAGCATTCCATTTCAACGTGTTACGACAATTTGTTGGAATTTTTATTGAACAGAGCGATAAACTGGTCGCGGACTTGCGCCTAGCAGGCGACGAAGTTGTCCATGACCTTATACCACTCCTGCACAAGTATACGCTCAACTCAATTTGCGGTAATTTAGTTTCTAATGATACCCTCATATTTGTATATAATATACCGCCAAACTTGCATATTGCGCGAAAAGTTTATGCACGTTAAAAACGAAAAACGACTCTATTACAAATGTCATATGAATCAGTGATTCGCATTTCATAATTACATTCAATGCAAGATACGATTAGTCAATTCCAAATGCAACAACTTTTGTTTTCAATTTCTAACTTTCCTAATGTAAAATAGACTTGAAATTTGAGGGTCCTGTAACGATCTTTGGGAAGAGATTATTATAGCGTTTGAGTTTTGACCAAAATGCATAGAGGTAAAAAAAGTCAGGAAAACTCCTGAGATAAACCCATCTTTCATTTTCTAGAGACCGCAATGGGTTCTACGTCCATCACGGATGAAAAGGTTCGGAACGAATACAGGTCCAGCGTTTCCGAGATAGGTGACATATTGCTTTATCGGTAGGTATAAATTTAGTCATGTGTCTACCCGGAAAAGAGATAAGCCAATCGTTTCCTTGGCTTGCCTGTTATAGCCTCGTCAGGCCTTGGTTTTTCGCAGACAGAATGTTCAAGTACTCGAAAAAGTTCATAGAACAAGTTCGGGCGCTAAAAGTTCTTCATGGGTTTTCAACCAAAGTGAGTAGTGCACATTTTATATAAAACTGTGAATCATCATACAGGTGGGTCGCAAGTTGATGCACGTGAATGAAATTTTATTCTATTTTCAAAAGATCATCAACGAACGTAAACAGTACCACAAAGAAACGAATGGCCAGTACTTAAAAGGCCTTGGCTCTGACAACGATTCCAGTCTTTACAGCTATGACGAAGAAGACGTTAAAGGTACGTCTTTAAATGACTTCTCTATTGCTCTTTCTCTCTATCATTAATCCTGTTCTGTTCTATTTTCTAAAAGAACATGAAATACTGTCAATAATAATGAAATAAATATCGACTCTTGTCGTTCAGGGAAACGCCGGCTGGCTATGCTTGACCTTCTCATCTCAGCTTCAGAACGAGATGCCATAGACGACGAAGGAATCAGAGAAGAAGTAGACACTTTTATATTCGAGGTACGTATCGTGGTAAAATTGAGAAACGAATTTTTCGCCAGTAAGGCACTTATATAAATTTGTTTAATTTGAGATTTAGCTTTTAGTCGCGTCTTCCCCAACATCTGATCGGCTGTGATTGCCGGCGTTGTGATTCCAATTCCTTTTTACCAAGATATAAAATAATGAAATTTCTAAGCCTCCAAGATTTTTTTCACAAAAGGTTCGCCTGGGGTGACATCTAATTGCATTGTTTTACGAACCGGATTTTATAATTATCCTGCAATTCGTAAACTGCACATGCAAACCTGTTATTCGATGCCATAATTAGATTCATGATAGCTGTATAATTAATTTCTAAGCTCTATGTAAAATCTAAGAATTTTTTGTACAACATAAATGCATAATGATTCCTATAGTTTTATTCATCATTATAGGGACACGACACGACCGCGATGGCATTAAGTTTCGCATTACTCCTACTTGCAGAAAACAAGGAAGTCCAGGTACTCGATAAATTAATGAATCTGTATTCGCGTATACCTATAAATATATGAATGTATTATGTCACTTCTTCTGTAGTTTAATCCGTGGCACTGATTCGAAAGCATAAAAATCATGGCATCAGTATGAAAAACATTTGCCAAACAATGAGTTTGTGCGTGATATTTTTACCTGCCGAAAGTTATCCTTCTTATGCATTTTTTTCTTTTTTCTTTCTCTACTCATTTTTATTATTACTCATATTTTACGTCATAGGACAAAGCGAGGACTGAGATCGACGCGGTCTTCGAAGGAAAAGAAGGGGGCAAATTGTCATTGAAAGAAATTCAGAGCCTGAGTTATCTCGAAAGATGCATAAAAGAATCTCTGCGATTATTTCCCAGCGTGCCATTTATATCTCGCAAAGTAACTGAGGATCTACAACTCAGTAGGTGTTCATTATAATCAGTAAATAATTATACAATTGAAAATTAACTTACACAGTCGACGCGTTTAATTTATAATGATTTGTCATTTTTCAGAGAACTATCTGGTACCTGGAGGCACAATAGTTCACGTACATATTTGGGACCTTCACAGAAATCCAAAAATATGGCCAGACCCTGAACGTTTTGATCCGGATAGATTTTTACCCGATCAAATGCAAGGACGTCATCCATTTGCTCACCTGCCTTTTAGCGCAGGTCCTCGGAATTGCATCGGTGAGTTTTATTAGGCTCCTCAGTTGACTAAGAAATTGAGAAAATTTTAACAGACTCTGATCTTCGGTCGCTTGTTGGTTTCAAGGTTTCAAGGCAATTAGTTTATCATTAAGAAGAAACACATACTTGAATCCTTTTCGTGTTTTCAGGTCAAAAGTTTGCAATACTGGAATTGAAGGCACTGCTAGGAAATTTCTTACACAATTTCTATTTAGAACCAATCGATTTCTCGAACGAAGTAAGAATGATTCCAGACTTGGTCCTTCGGCCGATAACTCCTATCCGTGCAAAATTTATCCTAAGATCGGACGTTAATTGAAAGTGTTATTTTTATATATTTCGTTAAGTTTCAACTAATGATGATAATATTTTTGTACAAATTTTCTGTTTTCAAAGTTTAACTAATAAAAATAAGAATAAGAATAAGAGAAAAGAATTGTTATGAAAAACGAGATAATTAATTTTCTTACAACAGAGCTTGTATTTTGTATGATTTCTTTACATCAGCCAACTACCATTATTATTATTATTATTTTTTTTTTATATATTTTTTTTGTAATTTTTTTTTATTCATTTATTTATTTATTTTTTTGTTATAATTTTTTTTTTTTTTTTTTTACTCTGCATACAAAGCTTCCATCCGTAAAACAATACATTGGTTGGTGGTTTCTGGTTAGTAAAGCTAACATACATACCGGTGCGCGACTAGGCACTGTTTCAAATAACACCATTGCAACAAGCGCTTACTATCTATTTTCCAGTCCGTAATTACTGCTGAATGATCAACATTTTGTTTTTATGATAATTGCGTATTTGAAATTTGCGTTTTATTTTTAAAATCTATTCACAAAATTACGAATAGATATAAATATGCAAATTTTGGAATCAAAGAAAAAATAAAATAAAAAAAAAAAAAGGATAATTTATATTCAATAAATAAAAGCTTAAATACTTAGAACGGCTGTATCAAAAATAGAGAGCAAACGACAAACAGTTGTGTTTTTTCTTATAATAGTTACAGATTTTTTTTTTCTCGTTTCCATTACTTTTTGTTTGTTCTTTTTTTTTTTTTTTTTTTTTTGTGCGCTATACGTGTAGTCCGCTAAAATATTTAAGGAACAATATTTGGTCACAGCGTATAGCCACTTTGGATATTATAACATGACCTTTACATCCTTCTTTGGTGATACTGTTATTTGGTATTCTTGCATATAATATGTAATATAATATAAGGTACATCAGATTTTAAGATCTTATTTTAAATAGTATACATGAAATATATAAGTATATATATTATATATTGTACAGTGATATATAAATAAATTCTTTTATATTACATATCACATTGGAAACAAAAAAAAAGAAAAAAAATTAATCAATTATTTGGAAATTTCTTTATGCTATAGAGAAAAAAAAAAAAAAAAAAAAAAAAACTTAATGCATCGCGTTTTCTTTTTTTCTTCTTTTTCTTTTTATCACCATCACTTTTACAACAACTGTGAAATAACAGCCTCTTCAAATACTGTGTATGCATACAACTTAATGTTATAAGCCAAATCATAAATACTGCTTTATAATTTATTAGGCAAAACGAATTTGATTATGAAAATTTTCTATGTTATTTATATAGTTGTGAAAGAAAATTAATTTATAGGATGAGCTATGATTTTTGAATATTCATTCGGCTGTTAAGACACAACGATTATAAAGTGTAGCTGATGATTATACTGTATAGAAATAAGGAGCGAAAAAATTAAGTGAAAATTTATGAAATATAATGCAAGACTATCAACATATTCACCTTGGTCTTGGTTCGTTCTAATCTCACATCCACACTTTCATTAATCGTGAATAAAATAATAATTATTCACGCACACTGGTAAGAGGTGATACCCTCTCAAAGTCAAATGCCACTAGTCCATTACTCTACGCTACATCACAATCAAAATATTATGTTACAACTTAAAATAAATCCCGCATTTATGCCCTTACCTCCTACCTTGTTATAATTGAATTGAAAATAACGATTTTCTACGTAATAATAATAATGATAATAATAATTAATAATAATAATAACACAAGCACGAATAAATATATTAATTATATTAGGAGAAATTCATCATTTCTATCTTTCTTTCTTTTTTTTTTTTTATATGAAATAAAGAGAATTCTTTCTACACTTTGGTGTTCCAGCAAATGTAGATTTGACTCTCCCTCTTAATTGTTCCGATCAATTCTGTTTTGACAGTATTTCAATATTTCGTATTATTATTATGCATTCAAGTACTGGTAATCTAAGTATGTAACATAAAACGTATTTAAAAGGGCGGAGCGCGAAAGTAAGATCTATAGAGCAAAAAAAAAAATAAAAAAAATAAAAAAAGACAAAAAAAAAACAACATTAAAATAATAATTGTAAAATTGAGTGAGAGTTTTGTTTCTTCAGTATCCATTTGATCAGTCTTATATGGGATCCTAAGCTACTTTTATGGTTTTTTTTTTTTTCATTTGTGTTCTTTTTATATGAATCTGTACATATATAAAATTTACTTGAAAGTTTTAATTAACAAAATAAGGATTGAATATTGTCAATAATTTCATAACTGGTGTAAATTTGGAAACAAAATTATGATTAAAGTATTATCTTCGAAAAGTCTTTACTAGTTACCTAAGAAAAAAAAAACATTTCCTCCATATATCCTGCAGAATAAAAATGTCTTTCCCTATCTCGATTCATTTTTACTGGCTTTAAGGCGTTTCTTTAATTTATCATAAGGCACTTTACGTTATGTATTTGTACGTTATTATATATATATATATATATCTTTTTCAACGTCTGGTCTAAATCGTCTCAGACATTATACAGTCGGAGGTAAATAAAAGGAGAACAGGATAGATATATAATATAGAAGAAGAGTGAAAACCGAAAGATAAACGACTATGTGTATGTGCTTCGTGACATGAGAAACTATTCCCCGCGCAAATATTACTTTGGTAATGACTAGGTCTTACAATCACTATTTTTTATGTGTCGTTATCTATAGTATGTCTATTATGGCGTTATGATTGGCTTGTGGTCTTACCTAATAGAATAGAGAATAAAAGTAATGATTAAAAGAAAAGAAAAAATATTTAAAATAATCAAGACAAAATAAACAAAAGAAGACAAAGTTATTATGGCTGCTTTACGCACAGACGTGAATTCTTTTTTTCTTTTTTTTGCCTATTCTAAAATTGAATCCGGTAGTTGCTAGGGCGAGGTATTGACCTGGCTCTAGTCGGCGGTAAAGAAGAAGTAGAAGTTTCGCTACTAGCAGTTCCTCCCGAGTCACGTCCTCCACTTTTACTACTGACTGTACTACCCGTGCTCTGACCTCGCGAGCCAATCTGTTTCCTCAAAGTGCCCCTGCCGTCTCCATCGCTAAGACGTCCATATTCCCCGATGCGTCTTGACGGAGGTGGGATCATTGATCTGCCTTGATTCTCGCGGTGTTTTACTTCGACGATAAGTTGCTTCTTCCTTTGAACTTCGCCCAGTCTTTCATACTCGCTCGTTGTCCCGGACAAAGATGGTTTCCTGAGGGAATTACTCTGCACCGATGCCTCGGAGCTTGAAGATTTTTTTCGCCGTTGACCCTTGGAATCAAATCGACCATATTCCAGGGTACAATTACCAGAATCGCGACCCTTTATTGTCGATTCGATTATCGGTCCTGGATCAGACTTTTTACGTGCTTCTGTATCGCTCAGACGACAATAACGCGAGTTTGTTGTTGGTTTCAGCGAACGTGGAGGACGAGGCAATGAACTTGGAGGAAGACTGCCAGCTCGGCGTGGTTCACCCTCCTGCATTCTTTGACGTTGTGAACTTCTACCTTGTTTCTCTAACAACATCATCTCCTCCGGCCTACCGTCCGACAATCTAGACGTTGTACCTTTGAACCTCGTCGCAGCTGTGAACTCCAATAGACCCCCGGAAGCTTCACCTCCCGAGTCGTCCAGGAGACGACTTTTACTCGATGCAGTACTCGAACTACCTGTGCTATCTACACCCGCCAATAATGGCTTGGGTATTTTTCCTTTTCGCGACGTAGTGCCTGGATTAGAGAATCCTGGAAAACAGCAAAGTGCCCGCTGAAAAGAGAGAAAAATACCTCCGTTGGAAGGGGTCTGGGACCTGGAAAGAGTGGTTAGTGCACGCCACAACAGTGCATGCGCACTCAAGGATGATAGGGATTTTGGCGAGGGGTAGGATTAGTAGGTCTTTCACTCGTAACAAAAATTATATTAATTACGTAAAATCAACTCTGTTAACTACTCCAATTAATATGTATGTATGTATGTACGTATATTTCAAATCTCAGAGAAAAATATCAACAAAACATCAATCATGACACATGCGCAGAAGTTAACTAACTTAAATCAAAGTACAAAGAAGTCAATTTTCATTATTCTCGTTTCAAACTTTCAGATAGAAATTGCATCAAGGAAATTTCCCATACTTGTCTATTACATTTAGATACGCGGTATAGATAAATGATAAATAATTATTTGTGAAAGTAAATACTGGTAAAACTTCGACTTGTAAAATAATAACAACAATAGTTAACAGATATGATGATTTCTATATTTGAATAATCGTTTATGAAAACAAATTCCAAATTTATAAAATAATAATCTAGATGCTAGTTTGTGAAAGTGTTTAAAACCTGGTTGCGGCTTTTGTAAATTATAATATGAGAGTGACGTGTTCTCAAAATTCGTGTGTGGAAAAGAAAATATGTAAAAGGGCCAATAACAAGTTGAATGACTTTGGTGGAAAAAAAAAATAATAAAATAACTCTCAAGCAAACATCAAACATTAAGGTGAGTTAGTCTGAGATTAGGAATCATTAACGTGAATTTTTGAACGCAGACACTTTTTGTCTGAAGATAAAGATATTGTAACGGTATCCGATAATAACACATTAATGACTCTCTGATGGTTTCAAGTTCTTAGTCAGTTATGTAAAAACGAACACAAAAAATACCTTGTAGTGATCGTGATCTGTAATACTTTTATCACCTGTGTCTGAACACTCTTATTTCAGCTAATCTAATTAATGTAAAAGAATGTGAAATGAATAAATTAAATCATGTTAAGTTTACAAATCCTTCAGAACGACGAGTAACTCCTCTCCAGATAAATTAATCGTAGAATATAAACGACTCGCGTTTTATGGAATCTTGAATAAATTCCCTTCCCTCTTTTCCTTTCTTTTTATATCCTTCGTTCACGTATGTACGTATACTACTATGGATAGTAAAACAGAACACTACACATTTGATATTCTGCCTACCTTGCTGAGTAGCTGAGAGTCTAGTTCTTTCAATTGGTCATCTAGGCTTTTATTGGTTTGTTCAAAGCTGCCTTGCTTTCTATACTTATTGTAGCTGTCCGAAACGGCAAAAGAACCACCACTGCCATATCCACTTCCGCCACTTAATACACTGCTTACTATAGAACAAAAAAACGAACATTTCTCATTGAAACATCTCTCAAGTACCATCTATTACAAGCAACACATAAAAACTGCATAAAACAATCAAAGCAATTACGAATTTTTAGTTTTCAATCATTACCAAGTTCTGGTGTAGAGGTAAGGACTGTATGATGATCTGCGGATGTACTAGAGTGGGAAGAGTGAGCCGCAGGATAGCTACCAACTCCGCTACTGCTGCTGCTGTCTTTGTCGTACGTATGTTTCTGCAGAACTCGTATCATTGCATCTCTTTCAGCCAGTTTAGATTCCAAATCTTTCATTCTGCGAAGTCAAAGATAAATGGTGAGTAAATCATCGTCGCTATTGCTTCAATAAACGACTTTTCAATATCAATCAAGGTACGCAGCAAACCTTGATTCAAGATCGGCAAGTTTTTTCTGAGCAGCATGCACCTCGTCCATGTGACGCATTTTCTCTGATCTTGCCTCTGCTATCATCTTCTCGGCATCCTGACTCGTCTTTTCCAGTGCTGCTATCTTAGCATCTCTGTTGGAAGAGAGAAGTTCGTTGTGAAAAATGAAAATGACGAGAAAGTTCAATAATTCGGTTCATATGAATGGAAAAACCATTCCGGTTTCATTTCTCGCAATTAAAAGACGTAGCCTTACTTAGGAAGGCTTGCCGCGTCTATGGCAGCCTGACGCAGCGCGCTTTCTTCGAGATACCGTTGTTCCCATTTAGTGACGTCCCCTTCAAGAGACATAATCTTTTCATCTCGTTCGCGTAATCTTCGTTTTAATTCAGCAATAGTTTCGCCGTTCGACGTATGTTCGCCACTATTAGCCCCACCGCATCCACCCTCTCTCAATTCTCTCTCTAACTGGCCCCTCAATTGTCGTTCGGTTTCCTCTCGCCTATCGCTAGATGCTTGAAGCGATGACAAGGCGCGTTGTAGCTGACCAACTCTCTCGACGTAAACCTGCTTCTTTCGAGACTTGAAAAATTGAAAACAGAAACATAATTTATGCAAGGAGAAGGCCAAGAGAAATACTGTAGTATTGAAATGATGAAACTAATCATGTAAACTCACCTCTTCTTCTAAACGGACAACATTTCCCTGTGCATTTGTAAGAGCAGTGTCTAAAATATCGATATGTGTTCTTTGTTCTTGCAGCGTTGCTCTTTGTGCTGCCAATTCGATTTCCTGTCTTTCTTTAGCAGCCGCTAATTCCTTGTCTGAAAAATATTCGGATTTTGATTAGAAAATGAGCCTAAACCCTCGCAGTCTGGGAATAATTTATGTTACGATCTCTAAATTTACTTTGGGTTATGAGTTGGCCGATCAACAATTCTCGTTGGGTGAGTTCCTTCCTCAAAGATTCAACTATCGGTGGAGTATCCGCCCGCGCGGCTAACAGATCAATTTGTTCCCTCAAAGCCCGATTTAAATCAGTCAATCTGCGGCAGTCGCCCTGAAGTCTTGCCCGGGCAGCTCTTTCCAGTTTTTCTCTCCGCTCGCAAGAAGCTGCTAACTCTTCGTGGGCACGATGCACCTTGGCTATTTCATGCTCGAGTTTTTGAGACTTGGAAACCTTTCCGTAGCAGCGCTCGAGCTCCAATTTTAACGCGCTGTTCTCCTGGATTAAAATCTGGACCATTTCTGCCGAAGGCCAGATCTCTCCAGCCGATGTCTCCCTTTCTTCTCTACCTTTCGTTTGAGGCCTGTGAAATAGATTGAATTTTAGCACGAATTTACTCATCTTATTGTAAAATAAATTCACAGTTGAATTAAAATCACCTCGGAGACGTTGTGCGCGGGTCATAATTGTCCGTATCAGTTTTCCCGATCCTTGATAAATCAGGCTGAGATCTTGATAGAGTTAATTTTTCAGTCGGACCAAGAAGCCGATGTTTACTTTTAAGCGGTAGCATAGTAGAAGTATATGACGGAGGTGGTCGGTCCTCGAATTCAGCTTCGCTCTGTTTTCCACGCTCCCCATCTCTCTCTCGCATCCTCATTTCTATGCTGCCGCTGTTATTAGTGAGTTTGCTGTACGAAGGTATCTTCACTTCTTTAGCGAGGTGTTTCAAGACCTGTGGATTAATCAGTAAAGTAAATGAAAAATTATGCCACATTACTAATCGAATAATTAACTGCTAACAAAATCTTTGAACATTCCTACCTGTGACTGATCGAGGTAGTCATCTGGGATATCGGTTATCTCTTGGCAGCCTCCGCCTCCACCAGGTTGTTCATAATGATGATCGTCATGGGGCAGACTGGTCAAGGATTGCATAGTTGGGCTATTAGAGTGGCCCTTGCCTCCCCCCTCGCAGTATAGATACCCCATTTCCTCATGTTCTCTTACCATTCCTGATAATCTGAACGGAGTGAGAATTTCAATGATCAAATAATTTTTGAACTTGAGTTCTGCGACTCTAGAATTAGAAACCTTTTCTCCAGGCAGAAGAGCGGACTTCTACCATTGACTAGAAAAACGTCTATAATCTAAGCGCTGTATTGCTTATCCAACTAAGTTCAACAAATCAAAAGCTATTAATGTAATCAATGATTGTAATGTAACGTTGTTAGTTTAATGAACAATGAACTGTTTATGGATTTATTTGTAGCTCATAGTCGACCGTGTGGAATGTGTGATCTATAAGTTCTCAATTTACAATGCGATAGAATAAATTGATGGATTTTTGTGCATAATATCGTGAATTTTAGATCTTGAAATATTTTTTAATGATAATAGAATTTTCCAGACCAGATAACGGTGTTGAGAAAGTAGTTTTTACCTGCTAGATGGGGTCCAGGAGTTCTCGTCGTTAGCATTATGTATAATAAGTGTGTTATAAGAGCTGGTAGAAACATCCAGACTACTTCTGTTAGATCCGACGCTGGTACGATTGGAACTCAAATTATCCTTAAGGCTGTTTCTATTAGATCCGTTTATGCTATCTTTGAGACTATTACGATTAGACCCATTCAAGCTCTCCTTCAGACTGTTTCTATTCGAGCCATTCAGGCTGTCCTTCAAACTGTTTCTGTTCAACAAATTCCCCTGTAAAATGGAATGAAACTAGTTTACACATTTATGTAACAACTTGAAACATATAGTTACAAACATATATAATACTAAACCAACAATTATAGAAGCATCAAAGTGTTCGTGGCCCAACCTTTAATTCTATAGAAAATCTATATCTATACCAAGTAAAGTAAAGTTTCGATTATATTTGATTTCTTTTTTTTTTTTTCGTTTTTCTTTCTTTTTTATTCTAACCCAAACCTAAAAACACGTAGCAGATGGAATAAAAATTATTTACCTTTAACACATCCATAATAATATGAATATTTAAATTATATAATAACTCACTTGAATATTTGGAATATTCTCTTTGTGGCTAGACGATCTCGACGGTGTTTGTTGCTGGTTTTCTTGCCCTTGTGGTTCCTGACGTGCCGTATGTCTTATTACATATCTTTCTTCGTTGCTTAAATTTTCGTTAGAAGTTGATACATCTGTATCGCTACCGCTTAAACTCTGCGGCAATCCACCTGTTCAGTAATTATTAAGTTTTTTAGATTTGAACAAAGAAATGGATAAAATTTACTTTTATCCAAGTTAGTTTTATCCTTTTCTGAAATATAATTTACGACACTCTCTCTCTCTCCCTCTATAAATATAAATATATATATATCTATATCTGAATCTCACCTTGCGTAGGAAGTTGCTTGCGTTGTATATTATTGTTAGCAAATGGTAGGAATCGACCAGTTTGCTGAAGTGAACTCATTTCTTTAAGAGATCATTTATTTACAATATGTAGTATCATATCTGAAAAAAAACAGTCAAAGAAAGAAATTCAGAAATAGTAATATCACCAAAGATATACCTAAACTATGTGTACTGTAACGGTAGTAGAAAAATTACCCTCGCTATCTTTCGAGCTATCGTAAGGCTTGCTTTCTTTATCAATTTTATGCAAATAAAAGATTCTCGGGAATGTATGTAGACTCTATTTCTTAGACAGAAAGTACGTTGTGTAAAATAATCCTATGTAACAAAAAAGAAAAAACGAAAAAGGAAATAGAAGAAAAAAAAATAAACCAAATAATATTTAAAAATTGAAAGATTTGGGGCGGCGAAACAGAATAATAATAATAATAATAATAATAACAATAATAATAATTGAAATAGTAAATAATTCATTCGTTCAAAAAACAAGATATGAGTGAATTTTTTTTATTCACTATTAGAGAAACTTTGATATTGAATGATGAAAAATTGAAAGAAACAGAGAGGTAAAATGACGTGCGTAGAATAAAGAGAGAGAGATAGTTAAGGTATATGAGTGTGACAGAGGTATGGAGAGGTGTCAACACTCTGGAATGTTGTTAATTAGAAAATTAGTGAATTGTTCATGCCAGTTATAATATCGCGTATGTTATTAACTGTGTGGAAATCATTTGAAAAAATATCAAGGATGGATATTATTACCAGAAATGAAATAATCTTTATTTGGAGCACATAGAATAGACTATATGTTTTTTTACCTCAGCTCTACAACGCACGGAGTTGTATAAATAAACAAAAGGATATAAAACGGTGTTAAAACGAGGAGAAGTAGACGTGCTTGGATTATTAATTATGATAAATAGATAGTAGAATATTAATATAAAATTACTCACACGAATGGGGATGCGAAAATCACAACAAAAAAAGCGATAATATACCAATAAATTAATACACACTTTTCTCTCCTCACATACGAGAAATAAAAATCATTAGTTTTCACATTCCTCGCAAGAGGGCGACACAGACTTCAGCTCTTTCGCAACCACTTTTTTTTTCTCTCTTATTCACTTTGTTATTTTTTCACCGCTTTTACGATTAGTTTGAGATTTATTTGTGAATAATTGATAAAATAAATAATCTAAAAATAGAAAGATATGTATGTATGAAATATCTCAACACTCGACAGATCTTGTCGCGTATTATTAATTTTTTTTTAGATTTATCAATATATTACAGCCGGGGCAACGTGAACCTAGACATTTAGCAATATAATAATTATGAACGCAGCCTGAACGATTTCGGATATATTTTATTCTAAACTGACGGAGATCGTTATACACACAGTCATGATTTCTAGCAGAAGAATATCTACACTTGTCAAGAATCAATTCGCATTGTTGGTATTTAGAAACGTCACTAATCACCGACAATACTCATTCAATGATATTATTTCATTAAAGATTTTCGCGACTGTAAATACAACAAAAACTTACCGGTTGACACCGCGGATCGGTAATATTAGTCATATAGCTATAGTAGAAGAAATGATTGTTTCCAATTTCCAATCAATTCTTATCGCATATTTTATAGCAGATACACAGCTCAGATACGTTTCGACGTCTTATAATCTTCTAACACAAACTGAGACGATGAAAGGAGAAGGTGATCACGGTCTTAACTTGGACTACGACAATTTACTAAAGGCACAAAAGGATGATACCATTCTGATCGTTGACGTGAGAGAAGATGCGGAGATTAAAGAGACAGGGAAATTGCCAGGGAGTATTCACGTGCCTAGTAATTCGACTATTATTTACATTACGATCATAAATTCGAAATATTTGCGATGTTTACATTAATTTTTGATTATATTTTATGTATAATAGTGGGACAAGTAGCGGACGTGTTGACAAATTTTAACGATGATGAGTTTTTGAAGAAATTCGAAAAACCGAAACCAACGAAAGATACAAAAATCATATTTAGCTGTAGATCCGGGAAACGGAGTGCCACGGTTCAGGAAGAGATGCTAAAACTGGGATATGCAAGGCAAGAATCACTCTCCAATACACTGTATACATATTACAGGATACAATACAGAATAATATGAACGAAAAACAAAATAAAAAATTGAGTCATTGTTATCTTTTTTTTAGTAGATACTTAGACACTTATTAGCGAGGGCTTTCAATTCGTGCTGAAACTACGTATTTGAAACATTTACAAACACAATTATTTGCAAATGAAATGAAAACGTTTTTATTCTTTATTGTTTCAGATCTTACAACTATACCGGTGGATGGATTGACTGGGAAAGCAAACAAACACCTAGAGCCTGATGAATAGCTTGAAAAACGATTGGAATCATTTTATGTTTCAGTTTCTAGTGATAATCGAGAATGAAAAGCCATAGGAATTATTTTTTAATGTATTTTGTAAACTCAGTCGATTTTTCAAAACTAGTTTAGAACTAGTTGGTTGATTTGTATCCAATTAGCTAGTTGGGATGAATAAATGAGACACGTTTAAAGTGGGATGAATTCTGTTCGTTATTTAATTGTAGTTTATTATGAGAATGCTCATCTAACTGCAACGTCGATAAATTTAGATGCGTGAAATTTATTCCACGATTTATTCCGTGGTTACGGAGTCTGGATTAATCCTTGTTCTGCTCCTGTGCGAGTTTCTGGTTTACCATTTCCCTGAATTGTCCTAGTATAAGATTCTCTCGTTTTTGCCTTTCCTCTTTACTGAACATTGCCAACGCCCTTTTCTCGTCTGCCGAATAAATCTGGTTCTCTTTACGTATACGCACGGCCTCCATACGCCGGTGTCTATAATCAATCAAAAAAAAAAAAAAAGAAAAATGAATAAGAAATTAAGAAAACTCCATTAGTTCAGCAATCGATCTTATTCTTAATTAGATACCGCTCAGACTCGCCCAACTGGCAAGTAAAGTTGTAAAAGTTAGCTCAGAAACTTCAGACTTCATAAAAAATAAAGCAATCCTCACCCTGCCACAGTTCAGTCTTACTTTTTCTATATTTGATGGAAGAGAACATAAAACCACGAGAAAGAAAGTGAAGAAAACTACAGAACTCAAATGGTACAGGAATAACTGAATTCTTCGTCACTGTAATCCAAGATTGTTTCGCATTCAATGAATCAGACTCATTAATCAAGGAGTAAAAATGTTTGGAAAATAATTACACAATATAATTCTATTTTCTTGGAAGTGAATAGGCACGAGTTGAATCAATGAAAAAACATCGTGAAGAGAAAAATGATCATGGGTATTAATCCTGAATGAATAAATGACCCGGAAAGCTAAAACTAATAGAATTCTAAATACTAGAAAAATTTATGTTTTATCATATTGAATGGAATATATAAACAGATAAAACAATTCTATACCGGCTTCCACTCATGACATAGCCGACAGACTCATATGATGCAATTTCGTCTGAAGTCAGTCCGATTTCTCCTCTTCTAGGTATCCGTTTGCCTTCTGCTACGTAAGCAGCCATAGCAGCTCCCTCGCCGGGAAGCAAGGCTTTACCGAAGTCTTTTGCAGATAGAGTAACGTGTTGTTTTTGAACCGGACCAACCAATCCGTCTTCCCCACTTTCATCTGAGCTTGAACCGTGGTGTCTTTTGCGACTTCCTTCGACCGTTTTTTTCTCAACCCATTGTTGTCTTTCGGAATCGCTTTCGTCCTCTGAACTGGTAGTTGAGGATTTTCTTTTCCTCTTTTTCTTCTTACTCTTCTTGGCTTTCTTCTCTTTTTTCAATTTCTTGCTTTTCTGTAATGAAAAATATCCGTAAAGGAAACAGTGCCAAGGAGATTATTAACGCCAGCTCGATTTTTCAATCACCTTTTTCTTTTCTTTCTTCCTTTTCTTTTTGTCTCTTGATGCGGAATCGTCTTTGTGCCTGTGGTATGACGGCTCCTCGTCGTCCGAACTAAAGTAATACGATATTTTAGGTTAGGAATTTTTCCGCAAACGTATTTCAAGAGACGTATGCATTATTTTATTTATTAGCTAAGCTGATTGATGGTAAGTACAGGTTTATTGCTATGGAATTCATTCAAACTCACTCTTCAACTCGGGTCGGAGACTTTCCCCAAACTCTTTCTACGCCAGTAAGACCGATTTGTTCTCTGTCTCGTCTCCGAGTATCCATAAATTCATCTTCTTGCGAAGTGTAGTTATTCCTGGTCGGAAAATTGGGGGATTTAAATACGATCTACAATCCCTGATTCGCGTGAATCAATAGAAAACTAACGATTAGAAAGTGAAGAGCGTTCTGACGCGCAGGTTATGTTATGATGCCGTCATTTTACTAACCTGTGATGCACATGGGCGCTACTAGACGTTCTTTCACTTCTCTGATGTTTAGATCGTTTAGAATCATAATGGGTACTGCTCATTATATTCTCAATTATATACAAGATTGAAAACTAGTTAAAGTGTGACACAATTTACTAGCAGAAGTAGTAACGAACTGTCAAAGTGCCAAAAACACGGCGGCCATGTTGTTTGTATTTCAGTGAAAGATTCAATCTCCGAGCTTCGATCAGTCGTAGGTCACGCGGGACTTTTCGAGATATCGAAAGAATTTTTAAAATCATTTTAAGTGACGACACAGAGGATTTGGGATGAGGATTTGTTTTTTTCTGTAATGTTTCCTTTAGTCTATATGGTATGTTTGTTTTTTGTTTTTTTACAAAAATCAAGTTTATTCGTCAATTTTATAGATATACACCTGTTATGTAGAAAGTTTCATCATCGTTTACATTTTATAATTTATTGGAGCATCTCGTCAATCGTTTTTATTTATTTATTTAATTTTTTTTTATTTTTATAATAACTAGAATCTAAAAGTCTTTTAAGTAAAGACTCGATGGCCGACCAGATGCTCCAGTAGGGTTGTTGTCAACCACAAGTAATATTTTTTAATGGGTTTGGTATTTAGAAACACTATTTTTTTTATAACTTTATTTTGTTAATTAATTATTCGTTTAACTTTTTATATTTAATGTTAATTATATCGATACGGTAGTGTAGTATAATAATAATGATAATAATAGTAATAACTGTTCTTAGAACTTTTTTTTTTAAACGGATTAGATTATTGTTTTGTCGTTTGATTATTCTAGAATTAAAATATACATGTATGAAATAATGTCCGATCGTTTCAGGCAAGATCATAAAAATCTGCGATATTCCCATTTCTTGAATAATCAAACAAGACTTTTTTCTATCCCTTTTCGTACTAAGCGAAATATTTATCTTCATGGTAAATGGTTCCGCGTGCATCCAGCACTATCAAATAAAAGCTCAGCTATAACATTGGTCAACTTCTACTCATTCTTCTGGCAGTAAGATATAGATATAGAAAATATAAATAAGTAAATAAGATAACGTCATTTCAGCTGTACGTTTAAGAGATAACAATAATTCAGAAATTAGTTATCAATGGGGTTTCTTCTTGTTTTGCTAAATTAATTCCAAGCTATCGCACGTAGAAATTTAGAGAAAATGATTAAGAATATTTGTAAACGTCAATTTATTAATTGCGAGTGGTGAATGTATAGATAATAAATGTATATAGATGGCAACCGTAAACTCAATTATTATAAACTAAGAAAAGTTTAGTGACCTTTTTTTTTTACAGCACCGTATAATATGTGCTTCCGACAATAATTTATTATATACCGTCATTTCTCGATATAAGATATAATTCGACTTTATATTCATAGTATTATCAACTACATTTATTTATTTTTATTATTTTCTTCCCCTAATCCGCGCTAAATTTTTTTCGTTCGAAACTTTTCATCTAAATTACCTATACTTATAAGGTACCGATACATTATATCATTATATGGTATTATTTATATTATGCAAATTCTCACGTCAGTCAGTTATACCATATACATATATATTCTGCCTGATACTTCGCTGAATGATCCGTTTTAAATATATCCTTTTCTGAGAAGTCAGTTAACACAATTTTACTTTTCAAACAGATTCTCGATTGCTAATTAACAATTACATATATTTATAGTAACATCGTGTGACTTTCCAGGCCATATAATATCGAAAATAACTTACCAAGCGTTAACAAAATCAAATGATATAGGCACATTATTCAGTTAATCTTTAGTCTATTACATAATATATTGTGTATATGTAGGCAGAGAGAGAAAGAGAAAAAGTGGGAAAACGAGAGACATAGAGACAGAGCAGTGAGAAAAGGAAAGAAGGACAGTAATTTCAAAAAAATATTAAATAGCCATAGACATACTTAAATTCTATTGCAGTATGGATCATTATCTATTAAGTTTGAGGCATAGTATTGGAGCAGCTATAATTGGCAGACGTCAACTCAGATATGTTATAGATACACGTAATACTGTAATATAACATCATATGATTCATAATAACACTGCATCCTGAACTTACGTAATTAATTCACCCTATTTCACAAGTTTATTATTATTGTTATTATTATTATTATTATTATTATTATTATTATTATTATTATTATTATTATTATTTAATAACATATTTGTTATCTATCTTATAATGTAACACTTGATCACATCCGTTCGTAGGGATTTAAATCAACACTACGTCTAGGAAAAGGTTTCTATAAAGGTGGAACAGCTGATCGTAGTATAATATATGGCTAAAAATTTGAATATTCAATTAGTTCTTTCATTTTCATTTCGTTTTTTTTTTTTTTTTTCTTTTTTTTTGCTCGTGATAAAATCCTCGTTATCCGCTGATGCGTAATAAATTACTAGACAAAATATGTATCAATATATAATATGTACACTGTTGTACTTTTTATAAGAAAGTGATCATAATTCATTATGGTTTCGCGGAAATTATTCTTCTCTTTTTTTTTTACTCCTTCATAGAATTCAATGTGGCAGGGTATAATATTAAGCTCGTGCGTATTTATGTATGGCAATTACGTGATCATTATTTTTGTAACATTCTGATTTGTCACAGGTCGACGTGACATATCTTGTTCGATATTTGAATATACATATATATATATAATATACATATATATATATATAAATAATATTTGTCACCTTTATAAAATGCCTCCTTGACTTATGTTAACAGTTTTTTAGAAACAATAATGATACCTGTTTTTTTTTTTTTTCTTCATTATTACATAAGTTCAATTAATCATTCACACTCTCGCACAAAATATTTTTTGTCACGTGTCCTAATATTATATGGATAATTCTTATTTCTTAGGTATAGTATTTGCTGTTGTTTTTTTTTTTTTTTTTTTTATTTTTTTTTTTTGAATTTTTTTTTTTGTTTTCTTGTTGCTTTTATTTTCTTTTTATTGTTTATTTTATAATAGGTAACTATCACTGTGCTTACTTCCACAACAACATGTAATTCATTTAAAGTTAATCTCTTCATACTTCGGAATTCACTCTTTTATACTCAATAAACAACTATTCTGTTTTTCTTTTCTTTTTTTTTTTTTTATGCATAAAGGACTAAAAATTTCAATCAAAAATAACGAAACATTATATGCTATTTGATCAATTCTTATACTAATCAAATGTGGATTATCTCCAAGTCATTTAACTGTTAACAAAAATAAAAATAATAATAATAATGAAAAAATAAACATTAGAATTTTCTCACAATGGAAATAAAAAATAAAATTCAATTGCTCTTATACACCCTCGCTTGAAAATTTTGTCGTAATTATACCCGTGTCATTAATAGATATAGGTAATGGAACAAATGTAATTACGATTGGTTTATTTATTACAAACACTTATGAGCAATAAAATTTGGATTGGCTAATCCAAGCCTGAACCCAATTCTGCACCAATTATAAATATATGATGCAGATATTTAGAATTTCACAAATTTGAGAGACGTAATAGCTTCTTTTTGTTATTCTTCTCTTTTTATTTTTCAATTGAAAATATGGCCCCATTATTACAGGCTCAACGCAGTTAAGGTTTTTAGATAAATAATTGTTTTTCCTGAGTCTGCAACTGGCAACGATTATATAATCCCGTATACTATCTGCGTATAACAAAGCGGTCCTCGCAGTAAACTGACAATATAAAAACTTAGATGTACAAAACGATTGTTATATAAATCGAAAGTCTGCTATACCCCTAGAAAATGGGAAAATGGGAAAATGGGAAAATCCTAGAAAATCTATGGTAATAATTAAAAAATCTAGTAAAAACCAATCTTTAATTGAATTCGACGAATCTCTCCAGGATTCATTTTGTAATATGCAATTAGTATACGGTTGTGTGTTATATTAAATAACACATCGTAATTTCCCAGCTGTTGCCAAAATTCCATTTTTTTTTTTTTTCCAAAGCTCTCCTATACACTTTGTCGAATATTAAACATTTCGCGTAGATTAAAATGGTAAACGATATACCCATATACCATATACATATGTACGTCTTTAATAGGCCCATAATATTGACGTGGCTAAGGTTCGTGACTGTTATAATAAATCCTTGGATAATCTATATGATCAAGTTTATTCATTCGTTTGAGCTAGTGAAACGTTTCATGGACACGTACAGTATAAAACGTATATAGTAGAGCACTGATTTAAACGAGTATCACCAAGTGTTTGCGCTCGCAGTGTCTCGGTGATCACTGCGGGATCAGTAGCATTTCAAAACGAAGTTAAAAACGGGTCAGCAATCCTGCCTCAGAGAATTGTTGCTATGTGTGGTTTGGCAGTGGTAGAGGCGATCTCTGATAATCGAACATCAATCGGTACGCGATCGTCGTACAACGTTGGAGCTTGCAAAATAATTCCGGCCGTCCCAACGACAACGGCTAACGTAAAAATCCATAAAAATAACCTGTCCAACACCATCGCGACGTATTTCCAGTCTTCTTTTACCTGCGCCATACATTCATTAGTCGAATCATCGAATTCCCGATGAAATGAATAAAAAATGAAACAGGTACATAGAAAACAATAATTCCAACTTACTCGGGTCGAATCTTCTTCTCTTTTCGTATGATCGGCAATGAACCTTATCCCTTCGATAGCTTTGTACAACTCTGGACAGTGGTGCCAATGATGAAGAGAATGACAAAGAGCGTTGACGCTTTCCTGGGTAGGAAGCTGGGGCGGAGGTACTACTGGAGCTGCGGCTGGAGAGCCGTGGATTCGACACGTACTTCCAAAATTCACAGCTTCCAATTCTCTGTGGATCAGGGGACATTTAAATCGGCGAAAATTTTTATTTATCGTAAAGGATTGACTTTTTTGACGTTTTTTCGGAGTATAAGAAAATAGAAGCGTGAATTAAATTACCGTGGATTTAATTCATCCCGAGAATCAAGGCTGGGAAATAGAACCGAAGATTCTACCAGTTCGGATGCTGATGCCTCTACGAACAGCGAAGGATCCTTTAACTCAAGACCATTGCAGGTCCTGACCATAACTCGATGATTATGATGACCGCCTATACTGCGTTTATCGATTTGATATTGCGGCCTGTAGAAAGAAGACATATTTTGAATTTTTATCGAACTTTTGAGACCGGGAATTACCCTAATTTCATGGCGTAAAACAATTCAAATTATATTCATAGCAGCGGAGTATAATGTCACGTAAATTACCTGCGCATGACTAGCAACCTAGGAAGAACATGAATAAAAACTCTGCGGACCCATGGAGCCATGGTGTGTGTTTGGGGCGAACGAAAATGCACGTTCAGTACTACTACGGTCACACATATGCTGTGAACAGATTGAAAATCGATTAGATTATTCGTAGCGTCGAATGGAACTGCCGCTTCATTATTTGGGTTGAAAAACAAAAATAGATTGGAAATAAAACGCTAATTTCTTATACCTGCACAATCTGACACGTTTATCGCAGTGCAGAGGCGGAATAAAACTCGTGAAAATTATTACCTAAACGTATCTAGGATCATGGTGAACAGAACAAATTTGCCGAGGAGAGGAACCACCAAGGAAGTAGGTGGAATGATCTCTGCCAGCAGCAAGAAGAACACAGTCAGTGACAGTAGAATCGAGATGGACAAACTCACCTGCAACCGACAAAACTACGTGATAAGATTGTATGCTATTTCCTATAAGAATACCCGAAATTTCATACATCTTTCCTGAAGTTTTCGAGTCATGATGTAAACTAATGACCTGATAATTGAACCCGAGCAATAATACGGAATATAGTAGCTGGGGATCGTCGATTGTGGTAACCGTCGGATTCCATTATTGGAATGAATCAAACGCACGATTTAAGTTTACGGAACGGCAATTCGAGAGGGTATTGTGTTGGAATTGATCTTGTTCGAAGCTGGAGCAAGACTTATAGCGGTGAGGTATGTATAAGGTGTGACTCGTGACATACTATGAACTGAATTCAATAGTCAGCTGGGGAGAAGGGTCTTCAATCCGGATATCGTTTTGGGGTCAAGATAGTTAATATAGGACGAAGGACGAAAGTCTCAAACAATAAACCCAGCCCATACGTATATACATGTATATGTATAGGCATTTCCATCGTGTATACCTGTATTCCATATTATAGCTCGGAATACGAGTCTGAGTCTCAACTTTGGTATTAAAATGTCTAGTGTTTATAGTGGTTGTAATTAAGCGAATCGCGGGGTATATTACCTCCGCGTAATTAATTGCCTACCTTTTCACCACTGTCACTTGGTAGATAGAAGACTAGAACTGTCAGGAAAGAAATCCCCATACAAGGAATAATCAAGTTGACCGTATAAAACAGGGTTTTTCGCCTCATGGTGATGTTGAAGGTGATGTCCAGGTAGGGTTCGTCGCAGCATGTGTAAAACTTTTCGTTCCTGCAGAAGAGGCGAAAGAAAAATTTTTCTCAACTTTCATGAAATATCTGACGTTCTTTGCACTTTTCTTTCTGAAAAGCTGGACGGTATGTTATCTACAGACATTTTCTAACTACCTGACAGCGGGCACTTCCAGAATATCCCACTCTACCGAAGTGTAGAATTCTGATAAGTCGACTCCGATTTCTACGACGTTGCTACCTCGGACCTCGTCTATGTGCCTAAGATCCACCTGGAGTAAAAATAATCGGTGATAAGACTAATCGATGGATTAGATAATTCTTTCTATCGTAAAAAAAATTCTGGGAGCATTTCAACGATCCAAGTCGCATACTAGGCGAATAAGTTTGGCAAGAAAATTTCAACGCCAGATGTGTACGAATTTGAGGATATTCTCGTAGGCAACGAACTCGATTCTGGATTGGCTGGGCAAGTCTCATCAGCTATGTACCCTTGTGTATTAAATTATTAAATAAGGCTGCGGCTAATGTTGCCAGTGCCTTAAGTACCTCCCAAGACTTACACCTCAATATGGTTTGCACTTATTGTTATAGTGAAGGACTTAGGCAAAGGACACGCCATTAATTTTAAGGAATATTCCGATCCTCGTATCATATATATTATACGATTGAATTTATCCGTTACCACTGAGAAAATGATGGTCCAGCTCAGTGCGGTGGTCGAATACGAGCCTTTTAGGAGGCTGGGTCGAGGGGACGTGATTAAATCGAAGCACGTAATCATTTCTACTGGAATTTCCGATGACCTTGGTATACAAGGATGTTTGGGACGAGACCAAGATTCCTCTCTTCTTAGAATGGAAAATCGTACCTACCAGCCTCTTTCACGTTGGACTGAACGATTTCGCGGAGCTGATGCTTCGATTAGAATGCTCTTTTCACCGTTGAGGAAATTAAATATTCAACGAGATAGACCGGGATATTTCTCTCCCAGTACTAGGTATAAACTCGTGAATATTCCTTATCCGACTTTGGTGTAATCACTCAATATTGTGTTCGGTTAGTCAATTCGTATTTTTTTAGTTTTTTTTTTGTTTCTGTCTTTCTTTTTTCTTTTATCGTCAATTTTTCGAATCATTTAAAATAATTTCTATTTCCTAGTTTTACTACCAGACTAATATACTTTCGAATTCTTTAATCACCGTTCTTCAAGGGCCGCTCGAGCTGCAGTAGTAAGTCTGGGAAATGGTTAGACGGACTAGAACGCAGACAGTAGAATCGGGCCCGCGGGCGCCTTTCCCAGTAGTAGAAACATGGCGGTAGTCAGACGCGGCAGTAATTGAATGCTGCGGATTGTTTGTCTACCTGTTCGCCTGTTCGTCTGTCTACCAAGCCGCAGGCTTTTCTCGTATTCGGAAAAACGGAGGGTGAAATAATTATAAATAAGAGAAAGAATACAAAGCAATCATTTGATCACGTCCCAATTCCTTTTTTTATTTTTATTTTTTTATTTCTCATTATTGAACATCGATTTTTTTAGAGTCGACAGTTTCACAGCTCCCTGGCCTGATCCTTGGGGATATGATACATGATATCGTGTGAAAATAATTCTGCGTGGATTTTTAGGCGACGTACAATGCCTTGCCTCGTATATTGGCCAATGTGCTACTCCATAGTTTAGGATTTGACAGTTCTGTCATTAGTTTTCGCTTCTGATACAATAAACCGTTGGACAAACGATGATTAATCGTAGAAAATGACACGACGATGAGAATGTTGGTGAATAGTATAGGTTTTAGAGATATAATGTAGCGAGATTATATCTATGTATGAAGAGAGAAATTTGAAAGTAGTTTTGAAAGGGAATAATGCATACTTCGTCTAGTTGTGCAATTATACATTTGAACAGTAAGAAAGTTGAAAATTGTAGTAGATACCATTAAGGCAAACATCTGTAACCAGGACGAGGTTCTAGTCCCTGTACACTACTCAAAGTATTAATTAACCCATGAATTATGCATCGCTTGTGTTATTCTATGTAAGATGTTTAGCGAACCATAAGCCTTGGGAAGGTAAAGCAGTCTGACTTTGTTTACTCGTTGCTCGCGACTTATAATTTGGGGAAAAGTAAAATGAAGATTGAGTTAAAACAAGAAGAAAAAGTTAGGGGAATTAATTAATTTACGGATTAACGAAACTGAAAGGCAAGTAAAAATAACTCTGCAAAATGTGTACCTTTCATTCGTATACATATAATTGGCGGGAGAAAAATCGCCTTGAAAAAAAAAAGTTGAAACTTTATACGCGTAAGGTGGATTTCTATACATGAAGTATAAAAAAAAAAAATTATTAAAGAGTCTATGAAGTATACGAAACGAAGTACTCCCTACCCATACTAGCCAGGCATAATAACGAGGGGTAATTATCGCCCACAGTTAATCATTTCTGTCAGGGTACATAATATATATCTTATAATGAGATTCGCGTTTTTTTTTTTTTTTTTTTAAACCCTTTTATCAACGCTTCGTATAAAAAGAATATCTGGGCAGTACTACCGTGCAAAAGCGATGGTAATAATTAACGTTAAGACATACATTTTTTTTACTTCAATTAACAGATGAAATTACACCATTAGTCGGCGGAGCTAATTTATTAGGACAAAAATAAGCATCTTAAAGTTAATCGTTCTCAGTTTATAGTTACACCGTCATGCATATTGAAATTTCGCTGTAACGTCTTTCAGCGGTTCTATAAAACTTGTCAATTTCGATCCCGATTTTATTTAACAAACAATTTCACTGGAACAGAATTTCATTACGGAGCAGTACGATTCGTGTGATATTCTATATGAAGTACAATAGGGTTCGAAACTTCTTGAGTGTATGGCGTATAACCAATTAGACTTTGCAAAGTTCTGACCCCCGCGTCTTTGGATCTAGTTGTCTGAAGCCCTAGGGTATTTTATCTCCTGTCTATGACTTTTGTAGAAAAATTTATAACAGAGATATTGCGGGCGACTTAAAATGTCTTCAAAGTTAGGAATAACGATTCAAGAAATTCAAGAGACCAGGTGATACGAGGGAGCGAAAAAGCTGCATGGCAGCCGGGTAATTTTTGACCGTAACTTTCCAACTTAGCAAAGCATCCCACTTTACCCTTAATATTTAACGTGGTAATGGTGATGCGAAGAGTGTTTAGTATCTGCTGAAATTCTCCACGTCTCCTAAAAAGCCCCTTGATACTCTAAGGAACTTGTTCCTTTTTCACTCAATCGATCTGCTTCTTTTTTTTTTTTTTATTATTATTATTTTTTTGTTTTAAATTTTTTCTGACAATTCCCTGTAGCCAAATATACGCAAAGACAAAAAAAAAAAAAAAACATATCGAAACTCGTTTATGGTGTTTATCTTTTATTCCTTTTTAATATTATATTTCCATTACCAGGCCAAATATTCATCGCAGATATATATATATGTGATTTTGTCAATAATTTCGAAAAAGCACGGGCTTCGGTTGCCTAAGGCGAACAATTCCGAGAGAGAGAGAGAGAGAATGTATACATGAAATGAGTTGTTTGATTACCTGAAAACCATCGTAGGTCCATGAGCCAAACTTCATTACGCACGTCTGCTCGTCGAAGGGGAAATACTCTACGTCAATTTCGCAGGAGGACTTGTAAATCGCAGGTGGTTTCCACTCCACCCGACCCGTGTAATTTAGCGTTGCTTTGGTCGCTAATGTTACCTCGAAATTTCCATCGGCGCTAGAATTATACAAATTTTGATTCGACCTCGTCGAACTTAATAATATACAATAAATTTGAGTCTACGCGAATTTTGGCTCTCGAGATTAAGTCTTCTCTACGACGTCAGATCGACACTGTCTTGATATAAATTTGATGATAATTCGAAATTTTTTTCTTATCTTCGTGATCAAAGAGTCGAGAAATGATGATTGAATAGCAAGTCCGAGGTAGGTAGGTACAGGTAATCTTTGGCACGGACCCTGTTAGCATCATAAAAACCAGAAATACGAAAAGTAATTGAAACGATAATATTTTATGAGGGTGATCTTTTTTTATATGTATTCTTTCTTTTTATTTGACGCGATAAAAATTCTTCAAATTACAATGGGGAAGGGGCACGCCGTCGTTTCTTAGAGAATAAAAATCATAAATTTTGTGTTAAATTAATAAACTGAAACTGCAAAGAAGAAGAAGAAGAAGAAGAAGAAGAAGAAGAAGAAGAGAGTAAGATATCCTCGGCAAGTATAATGTACTTGGTTATCTTCAGTTATTTTCTCGGATAGCTGTCACGTGCATCGCGTCAAAGTATTAGGGAAGAAAAAAAAGTGTAGAAAAGCCTCGATTTACTGGGATTCAAGCGGTAAAGTTTGCCGAGAGATTTCTAACTTGGTACACAATTTTCCAACTTACTTGTTGTACAGGACAATGTCGGGGCGCCATATGTGGTCCGATGGCACGTGCAACATTTCTACACCACCGTATTCCTTCGGGTCCCATTTCAGCTTGTAGTCGTACCACGACTAAAATCACAGAACAATACCCAGGTTAAAGCAAACTCCAAGAACCCCTCGACCCCTAACTTCTTATTCTTAATTAATACCCAGACAATTATTATCACCCCTGAGAGTAAACAGTCCAGTGATTTATAGAACCACATCATCGCAGATCTCTTCATGGGGCAACAAAATAATAATAATAATAATAATAATGAAAATCGCGATTCTCTTCCCTGCATAAACTGCATTTCAGAATTATCTAGACCCTCATGCATAATCGCGAGCTTAAATTATCAGAGTCTAATTTTCTGATGCCTTTATATATAGGTATAGCTATTAACCAAGTGAGCCGAAGCTCCGGGCTCGGGAGTCTAGGCTATCTCCATAACTTTGCAAAGTTTTAATATATGCCTCTCCACGAATTTCCTGGGAATAACGCTTCAACTGTAAGACAAACGCGAACCCTTTTGGTCCCTCAAAATTCCCTGCTTCTATACACACTACATGTATAAGGATCTTGCAGTTATGTTCGTGTGCGTTTCAACAGATGGTCTATGCCACTTTGCGGTGTGCCTGACGTATGTGCGACCATCGGTATCGGACACCAGAAGCTCTCAGAAGGTGTAGAACTAATATTTAACATTGGATATTTGTGTTTCCTCCAAGAACATGCCGGAAAGCACTTATAGCTTCTGACAGCCGGAGAGTTATTCGATTACACGAAAGCGAAAAGAGAATAGAGGCTGTTTCAGCTATTTTTTCTCCGCTACTGTATATCAGCTCGTTAGCTAGTGAGAGAAAAAGCTTCCGGGATTGTTCTAGACAAGTCGCCATACTCGGCGAATCTAGTATTATCGAAAATCTCTCGTAAGCTGTAAAGCTGGAAAATGTTCCTCGGTAAATTGGATTAGAAATAAAATATTGACGCCAGAAAATAGTCCGGAAAATTCTACGCTCTATCCGGTATACTACACATAATATAAGAACGATGAAAATTGTACTTTGGTGATAAAATTACCTGTTCAACCCAGAGGTTTGTCGTCATGATTTGATTCTTGAGGTTCTGGAATTTGATGAAAAATGTCAACATTTATTCTGCACTTCAATTTAGTCTACATTTCTCAATTACGTAAGTCGAAGGATAATGGCGGTTTGATACGTGGGTTGAGTCTCTTTGAAATCGCCTTGATGCCTCAACAACGCGCACGTCAAACTCTAAGATTAATTATTATGAATCGATTTAATATCTACTCGAAAATTTTACTACTTTTTGAGCGATGCTAGTGCTGCTAGGCTTACGTACCACATCAATCAGCTGAGACAGTTTTAGTTTGATTTTCACGGTGAGGGCGTCCGTGACGTTGACCACGGGTCGAACCAGCTTGTTGTAATTTGACAGGAGGTCGTCGTACAGTCGCTTCGCGTCTGGGTTTCCTGAGCATCCTGCAGTATGGAGTAGCGAGGGGTGAATGGATGATAAAAAATGATAAATGATAGGCACAAAACTGGTGAGTGAATGAAAAAGAATCCAACAAAGAATGAGTACGAAAAACATAACGTGACTCTACCAGAGCTTTGCTGCCTCGGCGAATAACATACACCCCGATTCCCGTCCTTGCTAATAAATTTGCATTTCAATTTTACAAAGAAAATTGCTATGGTCATACCTCGTTTCGCTTATGAGCGTTTCTTACGCTTGTAATTTCACCGGGTCTATTTTCGTCTATTTTCACACCGTAGTGCATTTTTACAAGTAATAAAAGTCGAGTGATTGAATGAACTCAAAAATGTTCAACTCAGGGTTTCGGATTGAAGTCAAAAATCAGACCGTGGAAAGAGAGGGTTGAAACATGCAGTTTATGATTATGCAAATAAGTTAATTTATCCTAATCTCGTCTACGTCGGTATTTCCCATGGAGTGTAAAGTGGTCTTCGTCTTGGTCCAGTTACTATCGTAAGTTTCTACTGCTGTACCCTGATAATCTTGTTTGTCGAGACTAGAAGGCTCCGAGGTACGTGATTCTAAATTTTTCAACCGAACGAATACCGAGTGCTGTATACGTCCTTTGAGTAGTAATTGAATCTAACAGTAGATAAATCTATTAGAATCTAGAACGTCGGCTATTCTACCAATTTGAGGAAAACGATCCACGCGGGTTCGCTCGACGTCGCGTCGTTATAACGTTCCTCTAATTCACTTACTTCAAGTTAATATATAGTTATCATAGCTTATTTCCTCTTATTACTCGCTTATCATTAGCTACTGAAGATCCAGCACGTGGCATCTTTAAGTGACAAGCACTTTTTTCCCACGTGTATCACGTACGTTATATGTGTACATATACTGCTACGAGATACTCTTCAGACTAATTAAGTGTTTACAGCCCTCGTGCTTGAATTTACGAAAGACACAGGCATGTATGCCCGTACATACTCACATACATGGTAGATATGTACACCTACTCCAACTAATCTTTGTGAAAGTTAAATACGTCCCCGCATAATATACCTACTGACAAAGATTTCCTAAACAGAGATCACACAGAGATTCTGTCTCTTACAATTAGTCCGAAAACGATGAGGAAAATTCGGGCTTCATATATCGACCCTTGAATCCTTCGTTTTTTCTTACTTATCAAAGACGGTCCATTCATTGGATCCTGTGCGATATTGTGTCCCGTTTCTCGTAGAGAAAAAAACGAAATACTCCTCTTTGAGTCATGTTTGATATTAGATGATGAAAAAGGGGAAGAAAACCGTCAATAGTATTGCCTACTGCTAGTTTCTTTGCGTTGAAATTTCCATTATTTTTAGAGGGCTTGCGGAGGGATGATTTGAATAAGAAATGATGTTTTCTTAGGGTGAGTATTTGAATATTTATGAATTGTCCATACCTGATATAAGCACCAACACTATCCACATGATCCCCACCAGGCTCTTCATCATGTCATTGTGACGTCACGTCCGCCTCATTTCTCCTCGGTTTTCTCCTGTCCTCCGCTGCCTAGTTGTCTTCTCGTTCGACCCTTTAACCACCGACCCTGAAACACATATCATATAAGCCCCGAAGAGAGAGGGTAGAAATGAACGTGGGGAATTAAGTTATTACGCGAGGGAGAAACTTTCGTCCTTCAAATAAGAAAGGCGAGACTTCGAAGTGAGAGTAACGACAGGGTTGTATACGACGGACTTTCTGACGCTGACGATGACGATGACGATGACGCTTTCTTCGCACCTCATAATCATGAAATATATCTCAGTCAGCTCAGAGCTCAGCCTTTATGTATACCTCTTAATACATACTTCTGAATATATAGACGAAGAAGTGCGTTTCTAAGTGGTTGTAGCTTCGGAGTGATGAGCCGCAAGGCAGTGAAGCGTCGTAACACAAAAGAGCTATTTTATACGCAACAAACTGCTCTACATATATACCGCTATTCTTGTTTATGTACATAGACGCGTGTAGGTGCTCTTCTTATTTTCATCACTCAAAAATGCTTCTTTCTCGTCACCAAAAAAAAGACGACGGTATTTTAGATTTTTATTTTCGACTGGATGAATGAGAAACGAAATCTCTAAGAGGATTAGCTCTTTGATTTTTCCTTCTCCTTTTCTATCGCCTCGTGATGAGAAATACAGCTACGAGATGGTAGACGAGGATATTCGATGCAGCAGAGACGAGTTGAGAGGCTCTAGAGATTTGATCGAGCGATCAATCGGAGCTTCGACATCTCAGCAATTGTCTCCTCTAGCCAAAGCTTGACAACGATGCGACACCGATATCTGCAGCACGTATTTTCACCCCTGTTACTCGATCTTACGTGACTTGACTCCGTACGTATAATAAACTGCAAGTTATTCTCTCGCAAACTACACATTTCATTGTATTAAGAAAATTTGTCGAGGAACATACCTAATCATTATAATTTAATCTCCGGCTTACTTCGACGACTTTGCTATCGATTAGTTTTTAGGGAAATCAGTCGGTCCATAATTTACTTTGATTCATTTCTCAGTCTTCTGAAGAATTTATTAGACCAGCATCCGACGAGATTGAGTGATTATGTAAAATTTAAGAGTAATAGTACTCAGGGTGATTGAGACATGGGGTGATTAAACGTATCTCATTACGTCACTTCCGGGACCCACGAGAAAGATCAGTAGGTAGATGGTACTCTTCGCGGTTGTCAAAAGGTACTCGGGCGACATTGATCCTTAAATTCTCCAAGGGTCGAGGACCGCCTTGAAAAGGCCAAGAGCCAGGCAATTAGGGGTATAGTAGGTATCTACTTGTTGCGGAACGATCAGCCTGCCCTTTTATTCTCTCCTCAAGACTTTGCCAAATTGTTTTCCGACATTACCTTCATTGCTAATCAAATTACACCTGAATATGCATTACTGCAATTGCATACTTGCCCTGAATTATTCAAGAAGGTGTTTTCAGCGCTGTTCAATTTTTACTTTCGGGCATATTTTGACTTTTCACTTTATTTATCTTGTGTCAATATCTTTTCAAGGAAATAGGAAACGATACTTGACGTAAAATATTCTTCGGTATGGTAGAGATTAATAATTTCAGAGCCGGACGTATGAAGTTCTGGCCATTTTTGTATTTACTCTGTTTGAGAAGGTTCGCGATATGCCAGTTCTAGTTTACTGGATTTATTTCTAACAACTATTCGTATTCGTACGTACGTAGTGGGACATTTTCGATTTATTTACTTCACTTCGAGTTTAGATCTGGGTCAGGCATCTAGACAGAGTTTGTGAAGTTGAAGTTTAGCCACGGTTTGCAAGCGTAAACCATATATATAAGTCGACCAGAGTCTCTAGAGTCACACATTCTCTTACTTTCCCGTTTCTTGAATGGGTATATAACGTCATTATCTCCTTACCACCTCGTAAATTTTTAACTAGATTACGGTAGTTTAAATTTAATTTCAATTCTTCACCGCTCGTTACTGCCAACGATAGTTTATCAATTCACTAATCTTTTACAGCTGGGTAAAAAATTTCGTCTGATAATCAAAGATTAGTCCGAAATTAACCTGAATCAACGTCAATGCATAAAACATACATCAGATTCTTACATTTCATCCTTCAATCGTTTGAATTTCGTTAATCTCTCCGCAAACGTTAAAACAATCCCGAAATTGATAAATAATTTTGACTTTCCCGTCTAGCCAACTTTTTATACCGGGACGGTCACGATGATAGAATTATCGGTAAGCTACTGCATATTGGTAGACACGCCAATCATTCGAACAGAATCTCATGATTTATTACTTTTTTTTTCATCGTTGATGTATGGCTCCCGCCATCTGCTCTCATTTTCGCAAGCTCGATTTACTTTTCGTCTCAATCCATGTAGTTAGGTTACATCGATGATATGAGATTCGAAAGGCTTTCTTATCGTCTTATGACTAGATTTGTCATGAAAATTAACATAATTTTTAAGAAATGTTGAAACTACGAAGAAAGTAAAGTTTTCTGTGAGGATATATACATTCTACACCGTCTCCTAGTTGAATCCAAGTCGTGTTCAGCGACGGTGAGAATTAGATCTGCAATATAGATTTACGACTGTACAATTCTCTATTGTACTCCGTTGTGCACTCTCTGCCATTTCCTACCCTGTATACCAAGGCGTCTCAGTCAATAATTTGTTTTCGTTCGACTGCACCGTCTCCGTGTATATAGATGCGATTCGTATATCTTAAATTTCTGCACGGATGAAAATCCTGCCTTATATTTATATCCTGAGATAAAATCTCTCGCTCAATAAGCTCTGATTTATACTTTTGAATTCTTTGGTTTATACTAGCCAAACGTGCATTCCTGGATAATTCTTTCCTCTTAGGGATTATCTAGCGGTTTGGAAAAACTGAAGCAAGTATACCCAATTTACTAGCACAATTCTTTACTTATTTCTATCCTTTGTATTCTCCGGATACTTCTTCTTCATCAACGCTTCTCAAATTTTTTTTACTTCTTCTCCTTCTGCGACAGAGCAGAACGGTTCCTAGCCCGAAGAATAAATGGTTTTTGGTTTTTAGACGCCGGAGATCTGCTCCTCGTACTAAAACTGGATTCCTTCAGTTTCAGGTCACGTCGAAGGTAGCTTTTCGGGAAATATTTCACCCGCGACCGAGTTTAACTCTGGCGCCGTTAGCATCTGTGAAATTTGTTCTCACACGTGAAAAAAAAAAAAAAAACAGAAAATAAAATAAAGAAAAAGAAAAATCAATTGCAAAAATGTTACAGCGTAAATCCGTTTACCTGCCTATCCGTATTTCGTGTCAATTCCGAGTACGATTATAAAATCACGTCCTCTGACAACTCGACCAAAGTTCATTTCGGATGCAATTCGCTTGTTCAAATTCTCCATTAATCGACGGTACGACATTTTCGAGATTATATTTGCGTCGTCGGGGAAAATTACGTCTCGTTCAAATATAAGACGAAATTTGAAAAGACTTAGAGGTATATCATTACACTCCTGTATCTTCAAAGGCCTAAGAAAATTTAATTTTGTGGTCTGGATGTAAATAGGACATTTTAATTGCCTGCTGATTCATAACGGAAGTATAATCGTCCCAAGATATCACCGAAAAATTACTTTTCACATTTTACATTCTTACTTATATCAGTCCATTCACCAGAGATTATTATGAACGATGGAATACAATTTTTTTTTTTTCTCAGACAGATTCTACGTCACTATTTTTCGACTCGATTTCTATTCAACCCTTAATCGCGCTGGTCGATCTGCCCCAAGCTTATCTCTAAGCATTAAGACTAATCTAAACCATCTGTCAAGGCCAGGTGATGCGATACATTGATTTCAGCTCGTCCTTGCAAGCTCAAGTTTAGCCATGAATCAGACCGACGAAATTCATATCAAAGCGATAAGTTTTGTGAGAACAGCCCGCAGCAGACAGTCTCTTGGCTTCAGTTTTGACCTTCTGGTTCTTGTCAGGTTTCGAGAAACTTGTGCCTATATCCCAGATATCCGCTCGGTTAAACGACGATTCATATTTATATGAAATTCTATAAATGTTTGGAAATTTTCTAAAACTTTCGCATATAAAAGACAAAAAGTTTCAACGTTTCAAGACACTTTGATCTATTATTCGAGTAGATAGTTTCTCAAGAAAGTGTAGTAAGTAGCCACTTTATAATCGAGGTACATATTGATCAATAAATTTTATAATCTTAATTGGATACTAGCTGGATTATTTCCCCCCGAAGATATAGCGGAGAGATAGAAGTCTGTATCACTGCAGGTATGTCCACTTTGTTATCGAGATCCGTTAGAAGGTGGTATAGATTCCACGTAAAGATTTATCGAGTTCGCAAATAGGAGAGGAAATGAAGAGAAGGCATAAGAGATGAGAAGAGTTCGAAGAGATAAACGGGGTAAACATCGTATATGGTGGTTTTTATCCCTTGAAAAGTAACACCAAATCTGAATCAGATTCAATTATTATTGGACCATAAGGTTCAGCCTCGTCAAATAAACTCGTAATCAGACCCAACTTTTTATGGTCTCGCATAACCCGGTTTACAACCCTTCGATACGTCTTTCGCGATGCAAAAATCCAGGCCAAACCAAGAGAGGGCAAACTGAATGATAACCCAAAGTCGTTCGCCGAGATTTTTATCATCGACATGTATAATAATTAATAATCAATAAAGACGAAGATTATGGTCCATCGAGAAGTCATCATTACGTCTTGGCTGATCAATCATAATTTAAAAGAAAAGATCCCAAGTCGCATTAGAAAACTAGATTGATATAAAAAAAAAGAAAAAACTAGCCCATAACATGTGAGGCAAAGATTGTAAAGCGGTAAGCAAAGTTAGTCTGCTATTCAAAAGTCGAAGTTTTTGAACAGTAGCCAATTCGAACTTTTCCTGATTGTATAGAACAAAGCCTGCTGCGGTATAACACACATGCAATATCATTTTTACCTCTTGGATTGGCAAATTGGATCAAGAAGGTGGTAGGTGGTTTTTGTCTAGGTGGTAGAACAAGTAGGTCGCATCTCACAGCTCAATATCACCGAATAGTCTTTGCGGCTGTTAAAATTGGGTTAAGGGGACTCTAAAGTATCCCGATTCCAATATTCTATTTCCGACAATGCTATAGGGGTATATGTACTCAGAAAAATACCGAACTACTCAAGTTTCCGTGCATTTCAACTTAGCGACATGAATATTCCGACATAATTCCTAAATTCTCATCCCCAGACACGATGTCTTGTTCCAAGATTTAGGAAGAAACGGTTTTACGAAGAGGAAAATAATACTATTCAACGCGTTAACGAATTAGGTAAAATCTGTCTTCCGAAACTGGTATGGCATTGAAAGAGTTGAGATGAAACGGTCTCCGTGTGTTCTTTCCTTGTTAAAAAAGCACGAGTTCGTATGCCTGCACAGGTACATAAAGCAGTAAGGCTACAACGCTGATTTCGAGAGGAAATTGGATTGTTTCAAACGAAATTACCCGCGTCCTGGGATTACAAGGGTCTGTTATAAATTGAACTTGTCAATTCCAGAAGTCGGCAATATACCCAGCCGTGTAAGGTGAACTCTTTGACCGAGGGAACGGCGTATGTATGATATTCAATGCGTTGATAATCCCGAACCGTACCCTTATTTGAAGAAATACTCACATCAGTGCGATTTATCAGATAAATTGAACAAGTATATCTACCAGCAGGTAATCCTCGGGTACTAAAGGTGCAAATGGACCACCGTTCCATATTCTCTTTTATCGGACAAAAAACGCTCGTGTGGGAACATTCGTTCGCTTCGACCGCGACGTTTTCTGCAACTATGGGTTTCAGAGAAAGAAGGGCTTTAACTCGAAATTTATTTCGCCTGCGAGATCGGTGCTGGTTTATTTCTAATATACGATAATATCCTCGTCGAAGATCCCATTATCCTGGAATCGTTCGCATGACCACGGTATAAATGAGGATGAGGATTTCATAGCAAAGAGATCTTTGACCCCGAACGAATCGAGCCGAAGATTTAATAGAGTTGAAAAATTTAATACAATAAGCGGGATCCCAGCATCGCCTGGATCTTGAAAAATAAAGTTCTTAAATTCTCTTCCGCAATAAGTATTCCCAGAAGCTTAACCTCTCGTACAGCTTCGAAAGCGTAAACTTTCAAGCTTTGTTCAACCATTGTATAGAGGAACGTTAAAACCCCGGGAGAAAATCAAGCAGCCATAGCCGGGTGGATATGTATCCGAATATAGAGGGTGAGGTGGTTCAAAAACTCAAAACCCGAACATATTTTCTACCTCACTTTATCCAAAGTTGAATCAATCAATTTAGCCACTTTTTATCGTACAGAGCTATCGCAGATAAATCTAGAATGCAGAAACAAACAAGTCATTTTACATTCAGTGCGAGTCATGTTTTGCAGTGATCAGACATTCTGAACTTCCCTAGCTTGTCACAGTCCTGATAGATCGTCGGATACATTGGATTTGATATGACCCAGATATCGCCACTTATCTTTCACAATGTTTGTTATACACGTTTCAGACATCGTTGTCTGATTTGTCGCGATGTTTAAATAGGCATTTAATAACTAGTGTGTTAGCCAGAACCAGGATCTTTAGATGAAATACGATTTATTTGGGATTTTTTACTTTTTTTTTTTCGTGCAAACTTTAGCTAAAGCGGAGGAAAAGTTTGGGGTAAAAATTACAGGAATTTCACTTGTTATTTATTCCCTCGCTAGGGTTATTGAATCTCCTCTTATGAGTTTTTGAATGAAATTTCATTTACCTTTTTTTATGAAAAAAAAAATATATTTCATGCAAATCGTTTGTATCCAACACCCTGTATGCCTGTACTATGCCAACCTCATCCCCACACATGCCTGAACGTATATTTACATACGATTCATGCAAATGTCTGTATATGTATACATAATCCCATAATACCTCTTCTATACACGGCACTTTGACCCTCGACCCTTTTCGATCTTTGTCTACCTAAGCAGGTTTCGTACCTCGCTCGTCACCACGAATTCTTGGCCGATTGGCGAGCAACACGTCAGCAAGAAAAAAAGAAAAAACACATTTGCTTGCCTTAAGAACACCCTTAAAGAAGAATGATTTTCTCCTTCCTGTTCTGCCACCCTGCGATGTCTCCGAAAAATCTTTTCTATTCTAAGCACGTTCCTTGCGGCACGATACATTTGATTCCGTTCGTTCATCTTGTTCAATAGGAGTATAAGAAAAGTATAAGAAAAGAAAAGAAAAAAATGAATAATAGCTCGAATTAGCGAGGAATGATAAGTAGATCCGCAGCGTTAATGTCAGAGTTCAGTTTTTACACTTTATGAGGAATAGTCACGCTCTTCTTGCCTGCAGGCTTAAGGGTGTAATTTTCATGTGGTTAGAAAATTTACGGGGAGAATATCGACCGCTTTATATCCTTAGGTTAAAGCACATGGAATAACCTACGTAAGTCTCATAGGGCGTTGAGTTGAATCGTGATGTACGATCTGCAAGTTACGTTATGGACCGCAGGTGAGGCTTATGATCGTGCCAATACTTTGACAGTATATATATTTTTTAAACGACTATTTTATCTCACCGCAACGGAAAACCTACATTTTACAGAACCGAGATCGTAACTCACACGTATAAGAGAACTTGCTTATGGATCCATTTGAAAACGTACTTCGTATCTATAAAACTGTGCCTCTCTTACCCACCCTAGCAGTAAGAAGCACTTACTTATACGTAACGGCAGGAACCAGACGGTCGTAAGTGTAGGTCGGTCTGTACTTCGTGCCTTGAGAAATGATATGAGAAGATTGACTATGGGAATTAATTATTGGCAATTATCGTTTGCATTTTCGCGAATTAATCACTCGTATGTAATCGTATATAATTTAATTTCTGATATCGGTCTTGCTATCAGCGAGATATTACACAAGTAGGTATGGGTGAAATGGTTCACGTGGAATAATATGGAAGCCGGTTATACGGGCAGTAGATATTTGCCGGTAAATTAGGTGCAATTAATTTAATTATAGACGCCTTATGCGACCCTCAGAGCGAAGCATAGGTATAGCTATGTATATACACATGTTACTGGACGAAATACAATTTCATTCTACGAGGAAGTATGGATTCCTATAAGCAACAGGTGATCGTATACTGGATAGTTATCATCAAAGTGTGTCAAACGGAGCTTGAATCTTAAATTAATCAAAGTTAACGACCAGTTCAATCTTTGCTCAATTCTTATTCATATAGACGGAGATAAGGGCGTCGAATACTTCGGTCTATTTTTCGAGAAGAAACTAAACCGGGGTAAGATCCTCCATCATATTTCCCTAGTTGTATTCCGCAAGGTGATTGGGATAAGAATTCGAAACCACATCGCTGATAACTCTCAATTCTAAGTTAAGATCAGACTTCAGTGATTTCCAAGGCAACACAATGCCCCCGAAAAAAAAATTGCGGAGGGCATAAATCGTCGTTTTTACTCCTGGAAAAAAAAAAAATCAGGAAGTGTGGGTCTACACTCGTGAACATATTTCACATATTCCTATAATGTATGGTCCTAGAAATGGTATATCTACACACGTATGTACGTACATATATGCAGTAATATATATCCTCGTTCAAAGGGATGGGAAATAGAGATAAAAGGGATGCTGGCCTTCAGATTCCACGGCAATGTTGAACATCTAGAAAACGCCGGTGTGTGACCAAGGGAGAGAAAGAGAGAGAGAGAGAAAACGAGAAAGGAGAGACTGAGGTGGCGTAAGGGGTTTGAGGGTGAAACCGAGAAGCCAACGTATTAGGCTTTTCATTTAAAGCGCGAACGTAGGTACAACGGAATGCGAGCGTGTCTCCATCGGAATGGTAGAACAGTAGAATGGGGTTTATGGCTCCCCCATCCAGCATCCCCTGTCCACGTGCGATGGACAGACGGACGTCCCGGGGCGATCCGAGAAAACCCTTAAAACACTTTTGGTGTAGACCTTAACACGCTTCGCAGCAGCTACACGGTTTCTGTTGGATATAAAACCTGCAAAGTGGCAAATTTAGACGCCTAGTTATTTCCACCGTTTTACTTCGAGAAAAGGAAGCGCCCTTGCTTGTGATAAATCACGCGAAATTGTAACAAGATTTTGGGAATATCATTTCTCCTCAAACTTTTGATAGATAGCTCGCTATTCTCAGACAGAACGGACTGAATTCACGTTGAAACCACAACCCTAGAAGACTTAATCGTTCCGCTTATAGATAATCTCTCAGGGGATAAGCTAGATATCTCCTTAATCGCGTCGCACCCCACGCACAGCCCTCTACGAATTTCGTGAATCGTTAAATGCGCTAGAGTCCTCGTCTGGTCATTGACCCCTGGGTTACTCGAGGAGGTAAAACAGGTAGCTGAGAATTACGTGACGAAAATAATTGCCCACCCTGTAGTCTACTAGCTTGTAATTGACAGCCCACCCAGATCCACGAGGGTGTAAAGTGTATCCTTGTACCTACGTACGCCTAGATTCCGAGAAAGGCGTGATTAAACTTTTCACGCACCTCCGCGAACTTTATGTCATCATCAAGCTCCGTTTTTCCTTTATTGTTTGTATACTTGTACAGATATATACCCACCTATCGTACTTCGTTTATCAGTCTTTGTCTCTGGTTTAGATATTATCCACTTCATTTTACCCTCTTGCCTTGGAAAAGCCAGGCAGGTTGGGACTGCGCCCGACACTTACTATTGTCATGCAAAGCTTTCAGAACCAGTTACAACCCTGTTCCTGCGGGGTTATGTATATATACACTTTTATCTGATATCAGTGTGTCAAACACAGGACAAGTTATAATATGTATACGAAGTTACGTGAATTTGGGTATCAAAGCCACCCCATCTCGCACATATACTTCCCGAGACATTCTGCGGGCAAGTAGAATATCGAGATCCGCTAATGAACTGCAGGAATTTATAAACAGTTCAATTTTGTATAGAAACAGTATTTTCAGTGCAAATTCAAGCAAACTACTGGATCATCAAATTGTTATCCCGGATTTGAATTGAATTGTTGGGTACTTTACGGCATACCTTTCATTCCGCTTCATCCATCTTATACATGAGAGAATAAAAGATTGAAGAAGATGAAAGACTATTCTTTTTTATTTTTGCATCAGATAAAATTCAGACAAAAAGTAAAGTATAAAAACAAATAACGTTTCGACAGATGAGGATGAGATAAAAGTCCTTCTATTTCTTCGTGAATCCCATATCTGAAACGATGATATAATATGGTGATAGACGGCTGTCCGATTTATTATTTCGAGAAATTAATTACATTCTCTATAGCCTGCGGGCTGGAATAATCTACATATTCATGTAGATCATGTACGACTCTTGAATCGTGTGAATTGTACAGGTATATATCGAAAGTACGTTTATGGATATCTACGACACTCAGGCGCGGCGTAATACAGGAAATCATATATAGGTACGTCTATACCCACAGGTATTTCTGTGCGGTAATTACTTTGTGGGCTGGAGCAGTATGTATATTGACCACGATTTGTCCTCGTACGTTTCTGATTGCTGGACTATGCTCGTATATTTACATTACGAATTATGGAACTCGCGCAGTTCCATCTGGCCAGTGGTTTCTCTTATTACCTAACACGCAGCCGAAATTCGTACTTTCGTACAACTCAACGTAACGCTTTGATCTATAATATCGTGGGAATTTTTTACCCGTGCAAATTCCGGCCTTTTAATCGTTGCGTAGTTACTTCCGGTTCAGGCCTTTTCGGAATTCTCTATATATGCCGTTCAACGTCTCGTCCGGTTCCGGTTTTATATCGATTTAAAAAAAATGACAAACGGAAAGAAACTTCGAGCGATCTTTTAAGACGAAGAGCCAAAGTTTCACCGAACGCCAGGACCAACAGCCAACATTTTTCTCGTCTAAAACTCAAAGGGAGAATCTCCGAGAATGCCATATTGGAAGGCTATAACTTATAAAGTTATAACTCCCGGTGATAACTTTGACCTGTACTTGCCTAGCTCTTGTTGTTCACGGTATAGCTGTATGCCACGTTAAATATCGCTCCAGAACTCTACACGGGGCCAAGAGTTAATAAGAAAGATTAAATTACTCTATAAAGAAAAGGGAATGGCAGAAAATTGTGGAAAGGAATTTTCAAAGTAAACGTAAACAGCTTATTTCAAGCTGGTTTTGCACATCAGACAACGCCTATTGCTTGGCTACATCCGTTTCGACTATAGCCCCCTCTGGTTTCCGTTTTCAGGACTTCCGGACGACAGTTGCGTGATTCTTTCCTTTTCACTTTATTTTCCTTTCCATTCCCTTTTTCTTATTCTCTTATCTTATATTCGGGGATTTTTTCTGGTCAGGGTTGTTCGGAACTATGGGAGACGTGACTTCCTGAATTCGTTTACACTTTTCTCTCTTTTCCCTCGGGATGTAACCAGTTAACAGAATTCGATCCGCTTTTAAACGTATACGTGATCGTCTAGAGTTAGCGACGATTTTAGATAGAGAGATTTTTTCTCAAACTCGACAGCATGCGTATGTATTTTAGTGAAAAATCTCCCCAACCTGTAAGGGAGACAATAATATTTGCCAGGTACTAGAACGTGAACGGACACTTCTACCGAGTCCGGGTACTCGATTGAATTCGCAGATTGCTTTTTGATTGAATACGATATCTCCTATGATATACTGTCACAGAAATGTTCCCTGAACGTACATTGAACAATTTTTCTTTTTTTTTCTTTTTTTTCTGTAAACCATCGGAGAAGTAAAAACAATAATAATAATGACGTACTTGCGTAGGTTTTCAGATTGAAGAATTTTGAAATTAAATAAGGAGAAATAATTTGAAGTTTGAAGTGATAAGCGTAGATTGCGAAATGAGTGAGTGTTGCGATAATGTCTTTAAAATTACCTCCTCGAAGAATAACGCGATATGCAAGAACCGGAAGCGGGGCGACGTGTACATACTTACAACTACCCATTTACTGTGTACAATATAAGCCTATGTATATACAGAAGGCTGTGTTCTATGTATTTGTAAATATAGGGGTAGGCATGAACTATATATTATGTATGTACATATTTTATCTACACATAGATGTGTAGATATATAGATATATAGCTACGGGCAAGGGTTGAACCACCAGGCAGTTGGCATCCGTTCAATATTCCATGAAATTCATAATAATATGCCAGTAGTTTCTGCAGGGCATAAATATTTTCGTGTCAGTAAAATTCTGTAATTCCTGTGATTGTCGCATGCAGATAATATATATCTCGTCGTACATAAATTTCACAGTCTAAAATCTCTAGCTTCTATGATATAAAATGTACGTCTACATATTTTTTCCTTCTCCATTATTTCTATTCTCCCATTTATCACTGAAAGCTTCGGAATAACGATGGTCGCAGTATGTACATCGACTCTATCGCACGCGTACGTAGATATTATCCGGAATAATTCAGAGGGTAAAAATGATGAAAAAAAAAAAAAAGAAATGAGGAATATCAACTATCGGCAAACGAATGATTCTGTGAATTACGATACGCCATCGACTCCGAGGCAAAGGCACAAAAAGCTTTTCGAGTGATTGATATGTTTGGTTCTATCACGATGATTATTCCTCTTCCTTCGGGAAAGGAAGAATCACTTTATACGCGTTATGGATACAATCTGAAACGCTGAAATAATACGAAGACATCCGCATATGGATGTTGTTTTCACTTCCTCCGATATCACATCTTCCGACAAATCTCCAAGTCCAAGGATGTTTGTATAGTCTTGATTATCCGGCTCTGTTTCACGGTTAACTAACAATCATGAAATCGACTAACCGAGGAAGAGATTGTTTCTTTTATTCACTGCTATAGTCGTAGAAATGTCTGTTTCGTTTTACTGAATAAGAAATATCAGTTAATCGACTCGAAGTGGTTGACGAAAGGAAAAAGGACCGAATAGCGGCTTCAATCTCCGCTCTCAATTTGCCCACCGACCAAGCAAAGTTATTTCGTTATCGTGGATGTATTTTACGTGTATATATTATTCCTTATATGTAATGCAAAGGTTTTCGTTAAAATATTCCATCGAAGTTGTTGAGCCTAAAATCCGTCCAGCCAGCAGCAGCAGCAGCAGCAGCCGACGTCTTGACGCCAAAATAAATTTGCGTCCCCTGATTAACCGGGCGAATATTTTCCCCAGGAATATATTTCAGCCCCGAGAAAATATTGGGGTATCCAATTAACAACCGTGAATACACGAAGCGGGATTCAAGCAAAGCTCGTACCCCTGTACACAAAAACCGTAGATTTTATCTGCGATAGACGAAAAAATCTATCAACAAATTTCGGGTTTTCTTGGCCCGTTTACTCCTAGACGATAACGCAATGAGCTTGTAGAAGTGTTTGGGGTGGTTTGGGGGCTGTTATACAACCGGGCATAGCAGGAGAACGAGGGGTATCAACCCTAGCAGAAACCACCCTTGCCGTTTCGTTTTGTCGAATATCACCCCGCCAGTTTCGCCATGTGGAACTCACTTAACATCTCTGCACACCACAAGAAAGCTTTCTGGATATGTGTACCCGTGTTTGCGTGTTTTGTAAAAAAAGATGGTTCAAAGGTCGCTAAAGATCAGTGTCGTAGTTCCCGACGTTTATTGGGAATCAGGGCGTGCTAGATTTTGTTAATTAAATAAATCGAGGAGGGTTTCTTCTTCGGTGAATTGACTCTCGTTGATCCCTGATTCTTGTGTCGTGAATGAGACCTTCTGTTTCCCGGTAGATACGACAATCGCGACTTTCTATTTCGGGCTTCGACACGAAAGTAGAAATGATAACGCGGCCTTTAAACTAGCGAGGAATATTGAAATAAGACGAATGCCAACGTGGCGCCAAATTTAGGGAAATGATCGCGGAAAGGAAGTGTTCGGAAAGTTGCCAAGAACATCTTTAAATGCGAGTTGTAAGCGGCTGCAAAGATACTTCACCTCGTTTACGACTCTCTATCTCTTTCACTCTCTGCTTTCGTATTCTCGGATACTTTTTCCATAGTAGAAATCGAACATACGGATCTTGTCTACTCCGAGTAAAACGATAATGAAATCTGTTGCGTAGCTGTAGGTACGCGCAGAGTCCTCTTTTCCGAATTTTACCCATGCCGATGAAAAGGGCGCCTCAAGAGCCACGAATTTTGTGTTTATTATTATTTTTCCATGAAAGGACAGTCAATTTTCCAATTGGATTTTCGGTCCTTTTTCGCTTCTTTTTCTCTTTGGTTTTATACAGGTAGGGAAGTGGCATACGTCGGATGTATAGGGTTCGATTGTCAAGTTTAACGATCTTTCTGCTTCTCTTACCCCGAAATCTTTTGATCCAGAAGATTGCACGAGGATCAGAGAACATCCCAGCTATCTCGTCAAAAACGTGCTTCGCTTTTGTTTCTTTTCACCGAAGGCTTCTCTTCCTTCTTCTTCTTCTTCTTCTTCTTTCTAGACTTCACTAAGTATATATAATCATCTACCAAAACAACCTTTTCGCCTACCGCGATAAATCAGATTTCACGAACCTTGGAAACAAAACGGTTTTCCGGAAGGATAAATGAGTAAATCCGAAAAATGTCACGTTACAAAAGAGTGAATAGAAGAATGAATATGCCTATTTATGTTTTAATAAAAGAACCGAAGCTCCTGCGGATATCCAAGATTTTCCATGAATTCGTACAAAAAAACGTGCGAATTTATTTGTTATCAGTTTAACGAGAAAAATTTCTCAGGCAATCAGTGATAGATTACCATTTCTGCGTATCCTATCAAAATGAAGAGTATTTTATTAAAATTCTATAAGTATAGGTACACAGTATCCGATACCGTCTCGTACGTCTATCTATGCGCATTTCTCTATCGAAACTCATTTTTTTCCGTGTAAACGTGACGTTGAGCATCGAGCTCCAGACTCCGAGGCATCTGTCTCGTTTTTCCATTTCCTTTTGAGGCTTACTTTAGGTCTGAATAATTTAGTATATTCTCCCTGAATCAATCCGAAGTACATAATGTATATCCGATAAAAGCAAACGAAACGAAACGCAACTGCGTCCTCCGTCTCGCTCTCATATCTTATCGTCTATTAAGGCGTAATAAATTCCCGAATAATTATCGCGATCATGCCTAACGTCGGTTAGTAATCAATGAACCAAGTATTCGATGGAATGTTGATGATCGGAAAAAACTAAGGCGTCGTGAATAGTCGCGAGATTGATTACCTGGAACAGTATCGTCTTCTGCTTCGACCCTTTGTGCTAGCGATAACTCTTTATCAAAGACAGTTTGTCTTCGCTACACTTGACAAATTTCACGCACGCGAATACACGCTGACAGTTGGCCATAATTGGATGGGACAAAACGAAAAGTGAAATAGTTTCATCGTTGTCGTATATGAAAAATGAAAGAATCGATCAAATGTATTGGATTAAAATGTTTTCTAACAATTTCGTAGTGCAAAATTTCGCCAGTTTAGTAGAACGGTGATTGGCTATGGCGAGAAACCTCTTTCCTATAATCTCGCAATGAATTAGGTCCGGAAAAATATTTACTCTTATGTCTAGAAGCAGCTGAGCAGATGTGAATCGATAACTAATCCCTATACCTCCGTATCGGTAATACCGCGCTAGCTGTTTGCGGTATAGTGGATTTAGCCAGAATTAATTTCTATCTTCGTTTACGAGGGACGGGTAAATGGGGAGCGAAAAAGAAACTGACAAGAAGTTCTCTGGCAAGCAAGCTAACTGACACGTGTACGAATAGCGATACACCGGATTAAGGATGACACATCCACAAGGACTGTCCGGTAAATTGAGTTGGCCATCCTTTCCTCTTTCTCTGCGCTCCTCCGACCCTCTTGTCTTCATAGAACCAGGCCCCTTCGCTCTGTCCGTCTCCAAGTGGTTTCGCGAACCAGACAAGGCTAGATTAGCTTAGACCCACTTAGGCGCCATCCCTCTTATCCAAACTAAATATGGTCCGTCGAAAATGGCTGGGACTAAATTCGTTCGAACTACTAAACTGGAATAGAAAAATGAAGCAGCTGTTGCCGCTGCTTGAACGTACCTGTACCTACTTCCCTTCCGATGCCGTATTATTCTTTCTACGTTTCCTTATTTCCTTCGATAGTCCTAGATTCAAATCCTGCGCAGTAATTTGCGAACCTCGACACGCAAGCTTAATCATTTGGTCTGGTGCAGGAGCGGGTGCCGACTAGAATCGATGTAATGGTTAGGCCAGCGTATTATGGCCATCCAAAGCACATTAATGGCACGTTGCACTTCACATCGATCTGACCCTCCCAAAGGATGAAGGGGCTAGCTAACAATCAACTCCCACGCATTCAGCCCGACGTTTACTTATTAGCTGCTACTGTATCCAATCAAAGCACTCGAATTCTGAGAACTGCAAGTCCAGTGTTTCGCCACGCGATACTTATTCACCTGGTGAAATCACGAGGCAAATGTAGCCGGCGTCTTTCGGAGTAGAATTATTCTGGCAGGAAATTAAGGGCCAGATTAGGTGCCGGGCTTTCATTCGAAGTACATTACGCGATATCGAATGGGACGTAAAAATGTCGCCTATCTTCTATTCGCGAATTCCGTTTATCTTCGGTATCGGGAATTCCTGGCTTAGCAAGAAGCATATCTTCGAATCGTATGTATGGGATGATCATCATAGTTGGGAAAGTCAAGTGAAATTTGTCCGATACATGTGCGAGGAAAGTTTCCGCTTATCACCGCACCGGCTCGATAACTTATCCCTTTCCTCCCATCCTCTAGGTATTCTCACTGCGTTTGCTCGCGGCTCGCGGTCTCCCTTATTCCTTTCTCTCTGAATCTTCCCTCAACGTCACCCTCTCGATAACGAGGCTTCCGACCGCGATATCGAGTCTCGTTTTTAGTCCGGTTTCCAGCGTAGGGAAAGGGAATGAACCGGAGGTTGTGGTTCGAAAACGAGCCGCTAATACTCCATTGACAGCTCCTTCTACCAGCTAGATGGTAGCCTGCTTCAACGATAACGTAAGGTTGAAGGTCGTCAAACTTTCTTACACTTGGTAATCATCGCGTCTAGACGAGTCAAGGCTCGGAGTACCCTCCTTTCGAGAGTGGCATTACGTTGTTGCTTGATAACTCCGATCCCGAAAAAAAGGAATAAAAAAGAAAAGAAAAAAATGAAATATATGTAATTATAACGGGAAGGTCGAGATACCCAAATACTTCGGAAGATTTCTCAATAAAGTATTAAACGACGTAATATAATGAGTATATCTTTCGATCATCCATCAATTTCATTTCAGATGGGAGAGAATGAAAATGGAAGATATTCGTGAGTCTTATTTGTCTTGTGTGATTCGTTGTAATAAATGCCATCAATTATTTCCCCTGTAATCACAGGTGCCAGGGAGTGATATACGAGTGGAGTTACATACTTGGAATAAATAACCTTGTATAGGTAAGAGAAGTGTATATTATTCTCGAAGGAGGAGAAAGCGGAAGACCGAATACGAGGGCATCGCTATGCCATGCCACGGCCGCAGCCGTCAGGATTCGCGTGCGTCTGGCAAGACTCCGTGACGTCATTAATCCTGAGTTCGTAATAAAAAGCCTCGACTCATAATGGAGCCTTCGCCGCAGTGCGGCTAAGTTTTAGTAACTTTAGATTGGCTAATTTATAAAACCCGTCAGCTGTGAGATGTTGATTTCACTCTTGGTTTTCACAACCTTTTTACTCTTATGATTTCCGTCGTATACATGTATGAAGAAGAAGAAGAGAGAAACACTAATGGGTATTCTTTTTTTGAAAAAAATGTTAATTGAGGATAATTTCAAGCCCTGAAAGCTCCATCGAATGATCTTATACGAGGCAAGTAGGAGTATAAAGTCTGTGAAACTTCATCCATGATTAACATTCCATTCGATGGAAGAGAAAAGGAGAAAAATTGAGAAAATATTTAGTCGGGTTCAGCCAGAGGTTGGGAAAAGCTTTGATGGGTACTTCCGAATTTAATAATACTTTTTACTCTCTTTGAACTTGAACTTATGCGTAAGCTTCGGAATTTTGTTAATAAAATATAATTAGTCACGATCTGATAAGGGAGGATTTGACATTTTTTAGTTCCAAACTTTCTTCTATCCTTAACTCCGATCGACAGATGAAGAGATAAAGATAAAAGTATATTCCCCCGGCTAACTACAGAACAAATTAACTCCTATCAACGGCGTGCCTTGAAACTGTTTCAAAGTAGAAGGTAACTGCCACGATAATGTCCACGGACGACGATAAACGCGCTACTTGTACCAAAACCCGTACCTCCTTCTATCGCTCCAGGCTCTCAATGTCCTTTTCGAATCTCTTTGGCCCAGCCACTCTGCTCGTCCAGGAGAAGACTTTCCAGAGTCATTAGGCCCTCGCACGATTGAAATATAAAATCCGCGCTAGTTTCGCCCTAAATCAGTTTCTATCTTTCTGATCATCAAAGGAGGGAGATTTTCACTTTATACTTTCATTTTTCACGTCCAGGTAAATGTCGTAGGAAAAATACCAGAATAGTATTAAGCCCGAATTATCGATGAAGGAAAAACGAACTTTGGGAATTGCGAAAGCAATTTAAAGTTAGAAAATTGAAAGGTTCTTTTTTTACAAATTTTAACTATTCATGTTACCTTGGAAATTCTCAATGAGGTCCTGTGCCGCAGAAATTCAGCCCATTGGTAATTCAACGACTAACCTTTGGACCGTACCCTTCAGCCCTTAGAGCTAATATAATACTCACGCGTGGCTTGAATTTTCTACCATTATAGCTCAGGCAGAGGTTCATACGGGAGATTTTGTACGTCAGTTTGTTTAACCCGGAAGTATGAAAGAAAAATTCATATCACAGCGCGACGAGTGATTAACTAATTTTGGAAAACGTCCGTTTATAAGATCGGCGATTGTTCTTTGAGTTTGTTCAAACCGCCTCAAGTATTGGGAAGAAACTTTCTCCGTCATTTCATACGTCGAATATATCTGACAGCGGAAAAAGAATACTTGGTAAACTGCCAAGTTTTCTTGAAGTGCCCCCAAGTCGTCAAAGTTTCGATCTTTGGCTTGAAGGTCACATCTTCGAATTCCCAGGAGACGACTGTGGGTATTTTCGCCCGTGGGATGGTCGTGAATTCGCAAGTACATAGCCATCCAGCCAAGTCTCGTTCTGCAGGACATAGGATAACGTAGTAAGACGTTTCTTCCCAAACGATAGGCGACAGAGTGTATCTATCATCAGTGCCCTCCTGGGATGATCATTTGCATTACCCGAGAGAAGAGATGGGTCTGGCTGGGAAGCAAAGGGGAGAGAAGCATCGTGGCCTGAATTCACCAACGACGATGAAAAGATCGCAACAAAAGCTTCTTTCGAGAGTGGAAAACGTACTCTGTATACATATATACCTACTGATGAAAATAGGCCGTTGCAGGAGGGGTTGTGACCACCGGACTGCGATGTACCATTCGCCCCATACCTTCATCCGTATATTCTCGTCATTATCATGATCCACGATAATCATCATCGTTATTATTATTATCATCGTGTATCACTTCGCTAAGGCTTATATTTCTTATTCCGAAGCTACCGCGGGCGAGGAGCTGTTTGGGATCTTGCGATATTATAATAACTTTCGTGGCTGCTGAAACGCGGAGCGTATAGACGCTGAAGGGTTCTTTTTCGTTTTCGTTTTCCTTTTCTTTTCAACCCCGTGTCGGTTACCCAAAGCTTGTATAAAGCTCTATAAACCCTGTTCCTAGCCATGAAAGACTTTGATGTGGCCTCGTGTATAATTATCTGTTTAAAATTTCCAATCTAAAGTCTTTACCCGTTTGATATGACTTGCAAATATTTTCCCCAGCCTTTGCAATTAATTAAGAAATCAAATAGCTTGTCATTAGTAATACAAGCCGGTTGAGGGATGCTTGAAACCTAGTAAACTGCATATTTCATCGATTAAAGAAATGCATGATTTATTGTCACTCGGATCACATTATTCAACAATTTTTGTAATTGCGTAATTTTCTGATCCTGTAATTCTGAGTAGCTTTATAAGTAGGTATATCTTCAATCATCAAACCAAATAGAAGAAAAGATATATATGTACATAAGACGCTATATAAGACGAAGGATCGTTAAATAAGTTGACAAAACGTTGAGGACCAGTAAGATATTTTTTTCCTCCTCACTTTGGACCGGGGGAATATTTAATTTCAATTCTCCCCCTCGCTCTGCCGTATCTTTCTCTAATTTTTAGCTCGTTCCCTGCTACGCCGGATCAAAAGACAGCCAGCATTTTCTTCCAGGTAATTAATTCCACCCTACGAAAGATCGAGCTACTTAAATTTCCCGTTACTGAGCCCAGGAAAGCCGATAAATTTTTGCGCTTTTTCCGATTTCAGAATTCATACATTCGTGGAAAAATGGCTTCAGACAAATTCGCCATGTGTTCATTGCCGTGGAGGTCCTTGTTCGACTTCCAATTGACATAACCGACGCACCCCTAGTACCTTCGCATATACACTCGATACGTCGAGCACACGGGGCCATTAATTATGGGACACTCCAGCATTTCACGTAATTCAACCAATCACGGAAATCCGCTTCTTATCACCGACTATTAGACAAATTTATAGACCCCCAGATTACGAGGGTCTTATACAATTTTCATTTCATTTTTTTTTTTTTATCTCATAGTTCGGAGCCAGCGAAGCGTTTAAAATTTTTTTATAGTCTTACCCCGAGAGATGGCGAAGGAACTAGACTCTCCAGATTAATTCACCACCTGGAACAAACGCGGAAACAATTAGCTGCCGTAATAGGTAATTGTGCAATTAGTTGAATAAATCACTTCGCTATAATCAATCTGAATTGGAATACGAATATTGTATTGGGGTAATGAAAGAGATTGACTAAATGTTTCGAGGATATGTGGAATTAATCGATGATGCAGGAGTTCGGACTCCATTTTCTATCTTTGCTGAATAATAAAGTCGAATCAATTTAAGCTGATTAATAGAACCGAAATAAATTCTAACCTCGGGAATGACAGGGGCAAAGTGTGTCGAAGCCACCGAATTGCTGCAAAGGGACAGAAATTCATTAAAATATTGCTTTGAAAGTCGCGAGTCCAAAGGTGGGGTCGTAAACACACAACAAAGCTATCCACCCTGCGGCTGAAAAGTGAAAGAAAAGAGAAAAACTTCTCTCACAATATATATCGACCTCAAAGAGCCTTTTCCCCACCGTTTCACGTGTTTTTGGCAACTTTTCAAAGAACATCAATGGAAGATGTTACAGTGCTATACAAATTTACAATGATCCGGATAATACAAACGATCATTGGTCATATCTTATCATTCTTTGTTTCCTTCTTATTTTCTACACACGCAAATCGAAGTAGAAAAATGAATTATTCAAGCTAATTACTGGTCTGACAATTAGACGATCTGAAATCAATCGAAGAATGTCGTAATTATTTTTTTAGTCTAGGATTATTAAAAGTTAGGATTTTTATAGGGGAGGTTTTCGCGCAAAATTAGCGTCGACTAAGCTGGTTTGCCAACTTTCTTATCTCGTTTGAGAATAACTTACTGAGCAAAAGATTATTTCATGGACTGCAAACCTGTTGAAAGATTCGAACATCCGTTTCCGGCAATAAACATAATATAGCTAGGAGCCAGAACCGAATGCCAAAATAATGAATATTGCTGGTCGTAACCTTAACCAAGCTCCACCATTTTTATCATAATTTCAAATGACTGTATTAATTTACGACGTTGAGAGTAATTAGTAGATTCTTCAGATTACTCCACTACACACGCCTGCTTCGAAAGATCCCTAAGATACACTGGCTTTTGTTATCTAGATAGATAATTAAATAGTGTAACAGTCTAGAAGTCATATCAAAGGACATAAATTCGGTTTTCGATTCACCGCTTATTATCATGTCTACGATAAAATTAATGGTTCAACCACCGAGGCCCCCACGGTGTCATTCATTAACCACACGAACAATTATCGAGGATTTCCGCTCGTTGGGGGTTGTATGGATAGAAAGAAAAAATGTTCGTACTATTTATTGGGCAGATCCCCTTCGCTCATTCACCACACGCAGGGATTCGATTTACTGAAAAACGATATCCGCCAAAGCATATTTCAAGCTCGAAATATTCCCGGCCAATCAGCTAATGTAAAAATTAAATAACCAGCTGAGGTATTGAATAGAATTTTCTACTCAGCAGTTCAGAAAAATTTCATGATTGTTAACTTCCTCGTAAGTTTTGTGTAACAAGCGAACGAACTAAGATTGGTAGAAAATAGTGCCACTATTCCGACGATCAATACGAAAATATCGTTAGGAATCAGGCAGCGTCCCTCTTTTATAGGAGTACTTACCAGCTACCATAAGTTTACCCTTCTTGCTTGAGATCTTACTTATCTTTCCAACTTGCGACATGCTACGGATTCCGGATTTTATTTATTTAAGAATCGTCTTATTTGTGAACTTATATGATTCATTTCTAAAAGGTATCAAAAAGAATTCACATCAAAGGCCCAATTATAGATTTTAAATCTAATTCTTCTTCTCGTTGACGTCGTTCTTTTTTTTCTTCTTCTTTTCTTACCTCGATGTTCAGTTTACGAAAAGATTCGCTAATTGGCTGACGGTGTATAAATATTCTTCTGATCCTTGATCGTAATTGCAAAATATATCACACGCTATATATAAGCGCGGAAATTTTTCTTGGATAAAACCACCTCGGGATTTTGAATTAAATTTGATATTCATGCAGGGATAAACACGTATGCTGGACACGTCTACGCTTCAGCTTATTCAGTTGGACATTTCCGAAAATTTTCACACCACTAGGGTGAATATTAGTTGACATTCCTTTTACGCTCGCTGCGAAAGACACGGGAAAATCTTGCGCGTCTCCCTTCAGTCTGAGTAAGTGGCATTCTGCGGATATTCACTTTGTTCTATCGCGCACTCGACACCATTGCCAAAAGATTTGGCAACCATAAGAGGCATGAGAATATCTTGAAAGTTAATCCGATTATCGAACTATACGCGTTTTCATCGTTACTGGAATAAAATAACGTCGCTAAAGGCTCGCAGTTACATTTACGATGATTAAATATCGAACCCCTAGTTGCATTTTTCGATTTTTAATACTGTCCATATAAGAATCCTGAAAATTAAACCACCTATCGATTTTAACTACCCGTAATAATCACTCAATAAATCTAATCGTACCGATAGTTTCAATAGTTGATGAAAAATTGACGATCTTTTATATCTTATGGGAAAAATCAAGCGGCTACAAACACTTGGGGTAATATACTCCAGGGTACAACCATTATCGTATTATATTCCCTGTTAAATCGATCAATTTCATGGATAGATATATAAATATAGATATAGATATAGATATATAAATGTACATGTCCGGCTATACCAGCTACAATGGGCTACTACTCAACTGCGTCGCAAATATTAACAGAGTTCTAGTGGTTGCTCATGTTTGTTCATATTTCACGCTACCATTAGGGAAAAAAGAATGAACTTGCTACTATAAAAATGACAAATCGTACAGCTTTATCTAATTTTTTTTTTCAGTAGAAATAAAAAGCTGCCTCAATGCTATGCCAGACAAATTACAGACATTTTTGCAGTCATAGTCTCACTAGGTACTACGTATATTCGGTGGAATGAATCTGAAACGTTTGATGATGATACTTAATTAACGGTAGATTCTGTCCTTATCAAAAATTCTTCCGAACCTTCGAGCTTACGCCGAATGTAACAAATGGAAAAACTTCAACCTTCGAGATTAAGTGATATTCTTCGAATTTCATGGGCTCTATGGTATTGGTCTGGACAACATTTCTTTCCAGATTTATGCTCGTTGAGAAACTTGCGTATAATGCAATAACTACTCGACTCGCGATACATCTTTGCTATTAATTTCCAATTAGCTCATAGTATTGATCTCGCGAGACTCTCGTACGTCAGATTGTAATGCGAGAAGAATTTGTCATCCCTTATTCCCATTTTCCGCTAGTCATTTCTTCCTGGATATATAGACGATAAATAAAATACGGTATAGGTATCGATTTCTTTTTTCTCTTTGCTCTCTCGCTATATTAGCCCTTCGGCGAAGCTTTATCGTACTTTACGACTAGAATGAAACGTTGATGAGATGATCTGAAATAATTGTGATCATTTTTGCAGTAGACATTATTTATATGAATCCTGACGAAGATTCGCGCCTGTGAAAATTATTGCAAAAAGATTTTTTATTTATTTTTTGTCATGTGACACGTATATATATATATAAGAATCGATAACTTACTAAGCCCCAATATTTTTTTGCTGCGGTATGTTGGACATTGAACAGTTGGCGAAACTCTTTGGAAAGTAATTGGATTGGTTCGAATAACACGTGCTTGACAATTGATCCAATTTACTGTCAGATAAATCGTGTTTGAGGGCGGTAAGAATTTTTACACCCGAGGGGCTTTGTTTACATTTAATTTGTTCGAACGGATCCCGCCAATTATACTCCGATGGTTAGTTACGCTCTAATTACACTACGAAATTTTCAATCAAAGTTCTACTTTCAATTTCAGCGCAGCATATACCTACATTCATATCCTGAAAATTTTCCGGGTTGGTATAGAAATGAACCCGACATCGACAAATTACGAATCTTCGACCCTATTTTTTTCACCCCTAACAATAAAAGATCGGCACAGAAAACTTTTCAATTTCTATTCTCTCTGGAATGCAATGTAGTTCTTTCATCTAACGTTTGAGTTTAACTCGCATCCGCTACACCACCTACTTCAAGTTTAATTAAGTAATTGCTAGCTGTCTTGTATCACCGAGAAGGTTTTCAAATTTTTGCCTTTATACGGGATGAAAGGGAAGTTTTTTTCTGTGAACTTACTATCAGAAGTTTCATTTCTTTGATCTCAGGGGCAATTTATTTTCACTGTGTTTTTTCCTCGACCATGCAATATGCAAGTTGAAAAAAATGGTAAGTTTCGTTTAACTTTTGAAAAATGTTAATTTATAATTTAGTCTGAACGGTTGCTTGCAGCCAAAATTTAATGGGAGATAATTGTAAATTGTAAACTGCAAACATGTCGTTAGTTCGTATAGCTATTTTGTTAGGACGAAAAGTAAACGAAGGATTAACATTTGTTTGACGTTAGAGAATTTGACCGTGGCTTACAATGAGTTAGTATATTTACAGGGTTTCCACTCGCGGCCAAAAACGTAGGGGTGTCCTTTGTCCTCACGTCTAGGATCCCACCAGACGATTTTAACTGAATAAATGAGCAATTTCCACCGAGTCAAGTAAAGCTGGCTTGATATTCGACGAGGGTGGTTCCAGATCGATTTATTTTCGAAAGATCAGTCCTTATAGGTAACGTCAAAAACACTCGATCCTATGCGTTGATTAATTTCCTGATTAACAACACCCCCGCAGTGCAGGGGTCGGCGTTGCGTTACGAGAAGGGAAATTTAAACCGCCAGATTTTCCGCCGAAGCTATTTTGCAACTCGATCCTTTAGTTTCACAAAACGCCAGGGAAACACCTAGCTCGAGGGACTCCCTCGGGAACAACCTTCAGAACTCTACGTTCACGTTCCCTCGGCGAAGTAAAACAAGGAGAAATGTAAGCGACGTAACCTCGTGCGGCTTCAGCTCTACATTCCATATTCTGTAGAGCACGGAATTCTATAGAATAATTCCCTGGCCGATGTGTGGATAATTATAAAGGATTCAGGTATGAGATCGAACGAACAAAGTATAAAATGGATAATCCGCTTACGAAAACTAAACTTAATTCGCCCTGTTTTTTGGGGATGTAGCAGTGAGCAGGAAATCGGGCGAGCAGCATCATCGACAAGTACAAGCATTCTGTATCATTGCTGAAGTAAATAGAATCGCAGATCGAAGGGCTTGAAAACGTCGCGTGATCCAATTCGCGATTTTCCTAAGTAAGTTTCCGCAGGGCTCAGGCTGGCGGCTTGTTAATTGTGTCAGGCTGTTAGCCCCGTCGACACGGGGGTGACAAAACGTCGTGAGAGCAAGAGACCGAGAGGGTAAAAGGGCGAGAGAGAAAGCGGCGATGTTATTACTCTGACAACTCGCTTTATGCAATTACTCTGCAGTCTCGGCATGGCTATAAGGAAAGCTCTATTATAGCCTGACATATTTCCGGAATAATTCTTACCGCGATACAAGGGCTGGATCAAAGAGCTGCCTTTCAACCCTTGAACGTCCGAATAATCTCTCCTTCGACGATCATCTTTGACTTTTTTTAAACCGTCGAGAAAATCGATTAGCAATATTATAATCCCTCCAGGATCTGGTAAACGAAGTAATAACTACTGTACATATATTTCGAACCCTTACTTCAACTTTCTACACCCATCTACCTACGTATACGCCTTTAAAGAAAAGGATCGATACAGCTAATAGACAAGGACTAAAAAATCGTCGAACAATCCCTATAATTTAAGTTCATTGCTCGAGTGTATGAAAATAAACTACCCCATATGAGTGCGGTTACATGTATCCATATACGTATAGAAATACACACATCTACTGGTTCGTTAAAACCGGGGTCAGAGTGCCGAAAGCTCAAGTGGAAGATTGAATTTAACGTTCTGAACGACACTTCGAGGTGACCCTAACAAATTATTCTACACGCGGGGGAGAATCTGGCGACAGTTACGCCAGCAGTATCCCCTGGTCAAACGGTGTGTGGATTCAGCAAGCTGAAAGCATCATTTCAAATTCAACAAAGTTTATATCAATACCGAACTCGATTTACTTATCAGTTATCACCGCTGTGGGTTACGATTCGAGTTTACTTAGTCTTTCAATCGATCGTCCATAACTTATTGCGCATAAATTGTGTCCCGCTGTTCCGTTTTCATTTTTCTTTCTTCGTTTTTATGATAATTTTTAACGCTCGATCACTCGGCCGAAAAAAACTGTACAATATAGCTTCACGTAGCGTCGCGTGGAATACCTCTGCTTTGTACAGCCTTCGTGTAAACGGCAAACTTGCAGGACATAGCGTGCTGTATTGCTCTGGAGAACAAACACACAGAGTTCATTTGAGTTCCTTGTGGAAATTTAGTGAGTTTCAACAGGCTTTGGTGAATTCTGGTGGGTGTTTAGGGGACGGACTGTAAACGAGGGATTATATTTGTTGACGGTGTCATTCGCCGCTGTTGTAGATCCGCAGGGGGTGAACAACCGCGGAAATAGGCTATTCGAATAAATATTGAATCCTAAACCGCATATTCGATATATGCGAAAGCCAAGAGATCAACGTTACATTTTTTTACATTCTACCCCATTTCGATGGATTATATCAGAATTTAACCGACTAAAATAACGCCGTTCCATGTGCCATTAAACTTATTATATTCCCGCATCGCATCGCGTATACCTGTACCTATAATTCGAACAGTAATCGTATCAGACTATTTAAATTCCGCTATACCGTAAACAGGGGTAATCGCAGGTACGTATATCGACGAAACTAAACTGTATTCATTAGGAAGATACCGGATATTATCTAATGCACGGAAATATGGTATATATACCATATAAATCTCCGGTAAATGTATACATATATCTTCTCTGTACTCTATAGCGTCGTCTTTACTCTCGTGAGTCTAGTTTCTCGCCTATTTGCGCCTCTTGCCAATCCTGATTTAACTACAATAATTACATATAACTTTGAATCTAGCCTTAAGCCCATCTCCCAAGTTTATAGTTGGACATTTAGCGATTCCGCCAAAGCCATTTCGCATTATGTGCTTAAGCAGATCGGCATTTGTTACCAAAGTACAAGTTGCCTTTTAATTAATCACGTTTCACCTATTTCAAATGTCTGGGTAAAGGGACTACGTTCTTTCCTCTCTAAATCGAAGTATTTTCGAGATATTTTTCCAGGTGTAATTAGCCCAGGTCTCGTGGGATTGATACAGCCGCTGGTCAAGCGCGTCTTATTGAGTTTAGCTAATGAAACGGTTATTAATTACCTCTTGCCTCGGAAGAGATGAGGTCGGAGAGTCAGACAGGCGTGTTTTACAATCTAGGCACGTTCTCTTTCGATGAAGATAAACGAAGCAATAAATATGACTAACTATAAGCTCCTAGTTCCCTTCGGTTTAAATACCTTTGAGATACTTGAAAACTCTGAGAGGGAAAGGCGCGAAAATGACCGTATAATATTCGGGAGATAAATGAGAAGAGAGATAGAGAAAGGATGGTAAAGGAAATTAAAGCGAACACTCGAAAATCAAGGGGAAAGCGTTCTTCCTGCTCGCTTTAACGCTCAAGTACATGGGCACTCGAATTCGACCAAACGCAAAGTGGTTGGTAATTTATATCGAGTCGAAACTCAACTTTCGGATCATTTAAACGCTGGAGGTGGCTTGAGATTAGTTTCAAACGAAGGTATGTCACTAACGATACTATTCGCCACGGAACTATTCCGGCTAAACGGATCATTAGGCAAAAGGGTTTCCGCCCCTACGTTCGACAAATGGATATTTTCCCAGCTTAGAATTTCCCGAAGTGATCAAAGCAGCTTTTTTCCTTTCACGAATTCTCATAGAATGAAACGTACCATAATTCTTTTTTGCATGAATTTTTCCCTCAAAAGAAAAAAGAAAAAAAAAAATGTGACCAGGATCAAAATTGAACGTTTATCAAAGCAGCATACACATGTATGTATGTACCTATCCTGCAGTTTATACCGAAAAACAGAAGTTTCGCATCGCCAGAGATGAGCCCTTGCTGTTTATGACGTCATAACTTATTCTCATCCCCTCTTTGGGATGTGCCTGACCTCCTCTTCGCCCCTTCAGGAATATTCGCACAATCTCTAGAGCACAAAGAGGAACGCTGCAAAATATTGTCGAGTTTTATCCTTCTCCTCATCCTTCTCATACTCGAAAAGAAAAAAAAGAAAAAAAAAAAAAAAAATAGGAAAATAAACAAGAAGGAAAGGGAAAAAAAAAGTCAAGGTGGGCGTCTGTAGGGAGACGAAGAGAAATGCGTGTCAAATATATACAGATATATACGGATATACGTACACATATGTATATGCACCCACGTATCGGCTAGTGACTTGCCTGACTACGAAGAGAATTTAAAGTGGATTCTGATCCAGGATTCCGAAAAGTGCTATGCGATTGACGTCTCGATCCCTTGCAGACGAAGGCAATGCCAAAGCGTTGAATCGTCTACAAAGGAATGCCTTTTGTTTCTTCTACTCTTTTTATATACTGTTTTCTTGTTTTCTTATTTTATCTTTTTCACCAGCTGTTCATGTCTTCGGGATAGTATTTCCCCGATTCTCACTTTCCCACTTATTATAATGGAACAGCTATGTAGTATAATTTACCAACATTTCTACCTAGCGGAACAAAAGAACTTGAAATTGCTTCAAGAGAACCTGCAGAGTAGCTAGGGCTGAAATGGAGTACCATTGAAAAAAAATTAAAAATTAATTGTAGGTCGAGGCTACAATTTTATCCCGAGTAAAGAACCCAATTATTATTCCTTCAGTTTTGAAAGACCTAATAACCGATACGTTTAAAAAATCATGCGTCATATATCCTAATACCATAGAAAAAATCAGAAAATTTCCGTGCAGAATAATTGACGATAAAAATAAACCTCTCGAGATTATTATTCAAGTTCTTTCACCCCGTCTTGGAATCTACGATAAAAGGCAAAAAATAAAAATGAAAAAATTCTACTCGATTTTATCGACACGATCGATGCAAGCTACTGTAAAGATAAGTTTGGGCTGTGCAATTCGGTGCTTCACTTTTCAATGATCCAAGATCCCTCGATTTAACAAGAACCAGTGAACGGGTGAACTATGTTGACTCAATCTTTCCGCGGATTAGATCAGAACTGCAGATTACAGGGTTGTCACTTTATTCTGGTAATCATGTATAATCAGCAAGGATCGTGGTTTGCTAAGAAAGATTCTTACGGCCTTTAAAAGACAAGGAAATAACAATAAAAGTATTAGGAATAAAAAAAATGATGGTCTACTTTTTTGCAATTTAAAACTTTCCCGTAAAAAGTTAGTTTTCACCGTGGGAGTTTTGTAAGCTGGTAAACTTTAGTGGACGGCAAAGTGTTGAGTATTTTCGATTAAACAGAAGCGCGAGCGATTCTCAAACGGCGCTCTGTTCCCGTATAAGAGTCGTGTAAGAGTGTGAATTCACATTCTTTGAAAAGGCGTTGAATGAAAAAAATTGCTTTTAATGCCCGCAGCGGTTTCCTTTTGTTTCAAAAAAACCCGGACGGTTAGAGTTTTACAGAATTAGGGAGTCTTCTTGCAATTAGTTGAAGCGTTAAATTACAAGGCACGGAGTTGGCAAAGGATTTTACTGAAAGTAAAAGTGAAAGGCGAAGTATACGCCTTGCCGTCTAAGGACTTTCGTACTCTCTTTGAATATATGTCATTCTCCACCAATAAAAACCGCCCTGGTTATATACATTTTGCTTATGCAACCGATAGATTATACTTTGAGATGAATACAGCCTGGATGATTGACGATCCTTCGCCGTGCCTGAAATCCGATTGGTTGATAACTCCGAGGAACGTGACGTTGAATTTCCATACCTTGAGAATACATTACTCGAAAATATCAACAATCTCTTATCATTCTCCCGCCTTCGTTTTCCCTTACTCAAAACTCTTCGACTATAATATATCCAACGCGGTAAGTAAAAGATCTAATTAATATCCGAAGCAGCTTATTATCAGCTGCTGTATGATCCCTCCTGGAAGTCTTGAAGAAATATAGAAAACTGACCAATTTACCACCCGAAATTAACCGCTACCCATTTATTTCACTAACCAGGTCAAAGGGCGTTGTTTCCCTCGAACAACTCGATCAAATCACCCTTTTTCCGGTCACGTGACGACACCGCTAATCTCGGAGGGCATTTCGAGAGTTCTATTGATCGGGAACGAACGGACAAAAGGGTTACAAATCATAACAAATGTACATATATCGGTGGATAACACCGTAATCCTGACATTCTAATGTTTCAATGTAATCGCTGGCCATATAACCGCAGTATACAATATCCATATACCATGCGGATGATTGACCAACGTTTAAGCTCGATTTTTCGAATCTCTTTCCCCGCCGTTATCTAATTTGAAATTCATCCCGTCGGTCGATCTCTCTTCCGTGAAATTCTCTACGAGGTGTCGAGAGGACCGGAAGGAAGTTTTCAGAACCGGGTGAACCTCACGGATAGGTAGATCGCAGGCTATCCTTCCTTTCCTTGCAGCCGGTCTTAACCCAGCTCCACATAAAAGCACTTGCCCCTTTCGCGCAAGACACTTTCAGAATGGCTAAGCAGGCCGTTGGCGCAATACGGGGATTACGGTGGTGTACGGTGACTATCTCTGGAGGTGTGAGAAGAACCTACTTCCTCTTTACCTCTCCCTCTCCCCTTCTCTTTCCCTCTCTTTCTCACTCGTTCCTTACCCATCTGGGGTAATAGGTGCAATGTGCATGTACGTTGTACACACTCTGTGTACTTATCTGCACCGCGAGTTCATGCGGCCACTGGGTAATGGATGCCAATGTTGTGCTCCGTTTTCCTGTTCCGTGGTCTATAAAGTGGCCTGTGCCGCGCGAAGGGATGCTTGATAACGCGTCCCCGTTTGAGTCTTCAAAAACTCGTAGTATGGCTTTCGAGTTTCGAGCAAATCTATGAACTTTTGGTTCGACGTAACGAGAGATCAAATGCCTGTAGAGAATACTTCTGTTCAATTACTCGGAGTCAACTGCGATTAACACAAACGATTGCGGAGCTCAATCTGCAGCGATTATAATTGCAGGGAAAACTTATCCGAGCCCACTATTCAAACAATAAACTCTCTGATCCGCTGGGAAAGTTTATAGAGCGTTAGAACTGTTGGGGTAGACTCTGGAATCATCAACCATTACGTTAATTCGATGGGATTTTCAGGGTGCGATTCGTAATTAGATGCACTCGGCTCGGCGGAACATATTTTCTCCGAAATATTCGGGACTTAGCTAGTAGGTATCAAGGATTAGACGAATTGCGGTAGAAGTTTTTTAAAAATGAATTTAGATTCGCAAAACACCCTCCGACCCTATTTTTTCGTTTGTTTTACGTTCCTTCGACTTCTGTCATTGAAGGTTTGATTAATCACGCAGATTTCCAATCCTGTAGAACATCTCGTCTCGCACTGATGGGCATTTGGCACATTATTTCTGTTCAAGTCTTGAACTAGATGATAGTAATAAAAGATGAGATCTGACGCGGGGGAGGTTTTAGGACTGATCTCGAGCACCCTCGAGGCGAAATAATATCCTGACATCAATTTCTAACCATCGAATTATTAGGTGATATCAATCTGCTACGTGGTGGAAATTGATGTTTGGAGTAAAGCATGCGATATGTAAACAAGAAACAAGGGAAATACAGCTTCAGTACGACGCCTGATATTTCATCCCCTAGGTGCGCGGATTGAAGCCGTTAATAATCATCAGGAAGAAGAGGATAATATTCACGTGGAAATCTCTTGGGCGCACCCAATCCAGTCGTTAGGACATGCACAAGCGATATTCGGGTGTCAAATCTCTCTCTGTCTCTCTCTTTCTCTCTGTGTGTTCATTACTCACCGTTTGCTGCTGGTGTTTCGTAATTAGTAACCCTTTAAGCACCGTCAACCAACCAAACGACACCCACGACAGCGTTCAACGAAAAAATAAAAAACAAGGAAAAAAGGAATCCGAGTAATTTTCTTTGAATAATTATAAAACGAATCGAATAATTTCTAAACATTCGGAACACTGCGAATCGCGCGGTACCCTATCGCGATCCTGATCATTTTCATATCTGACAACAACGGGGTCAACATTAACAATAACAACAACAACAACAATAACAATATTAAACTATCCCAGATTCACGTTTGGAGAAAAATTTCACTCCAATACCAATTAAAGCCTGGACTCTCATCTACAGTCAAACGTTGAATGCCGAGTGCACCAGGTCTTGGCTTTAACTCTCGGACCTTAGCTCTAGGAGTTGGGATTCTGCCACCGCCCTCGCCCTCGCTGACGAGACTCGGGTGGATCGACGGCTACGGCGCCGTCGCGCTTTTCCGCGCAAACTCCGGACCCGCGGGTGCCACGACGGTCCGGTCCATTCCTGGGTTCGGTATTTCTCCGAAGCAGGGCGTCGCGACGCCGGGAATTATACAGCTGGTGACTTAAAAAAATAAGAGAACCCTTCGGAGAGGTTTTCATCTTTTTCTGTTTTTCTTCTTTTTTTTCGTTCTTTCATCCCTTATCCGTCCTTTTTTCATCTTCTCTCACTCCGGACTGTCGGAGGCAGAGGAAATCTTCAACTTCGATTTACTTCATACCTATGTGTATAATCTGGAACGGCCTCGGGGTCAGCTGGGGGTAGTTGGCTAATTGGGATGTAATTGGCCGTTGTTTTCGGATGTTACTCCAGAGACAAGGATTGAATGTTTGATTTTACCCTCAATTTGTACATTAAATTATTATCTCTACATTCCTTTAACAGCCTGATGGCGTTTCTCATTGAGGACATATGTGGGGCTCGAATAGTCTGCTGCCATACGATCGCAGCTATACCTACTCGTTTTGCATGTACTACATATGCGGAAAACCGGAAGGTCCCATCTGCTTGGAGATACGAGATAATATAATAGGAACTGCGGGAGACACACGTGCGAAAGGTAGCCTTCGAACGTGGCGTTTTGCGACCAAAACGACGCACCTACCCTTAGGTCGATTATCTCCTGACATACAAATGGCAGAATACCGAAGAGAATTTTTAAGTACGCGTATACTTCTTACTGAAGAAGTTTTTGGAATTGGGAATCCCCTCTCTACCTACCCTCGTCGACAATGCAGATTCAATTAAAGTCTCCACAGGAGAAGTTTTCCAATCAAACTAGGACAAGCACTCTTCTCACCACGTTCGAAAGACGATGAAAAAGAGCGAGACTTGAAGAAAGAGAAACGGGGATAAGGCATTAGAGAGAAATGACTTTACTTTCTACCTCTATTTTCACTCACTTCAAGTCCTAGACCTGCCCCTAAAATGAACCTCAATATCGCCGGGCAATTCTCGTTCAAGAAGTCAAAGAAAACTTGAAACTTATCCTTTTTCAAACTGTCAATAAATATCTACTCGCATTTAACGAACTGCAAGCGAGCAGCAAGATATACCGAACAAATTTATCTTCCTTAATTAATCACATACAAGAAACCAATCTAAGAGTTAAGATCTAAGGAGTATAACTCTAGCGTTAAGCTCGCTGCAATCTTACTCGTGCAGTTGGAATCCATATACAGTAAGCATAGAGCAAAGAGCGTTATCTAATGTAAAATTAATAATTTAATGTTTGTTCAAGTGCTTCCTGAGGTTGCCACTAGATTCTAATTTGTGCGAAATTCAGCAGCTGCAGCAAAGTTAAATCCACAAATTTATCATTTACATGAACAGGTGTAAACAGATGATGCATAAGAATCTGTCCTTTTTTCAAATAACATTTTTTTTTTTTATACAATTTCTCCTTCTGCACAATCAACCCATTTCCTATTTACAATCAATTTCCTGTTCGCTTAGAAATAATCTGATCTTCTGATATCGGCCCCCAATATCTATCAGACAGGCAATTTCTATCAGAGCTTTGCGGCCGTATATAGATATGTATATTGTGTATACCTATGTATAATACACGTATTGAAGTGTAAACTGTGCGTTTACTGCGCGGTCTATAATAATTTCATGTACGCCGCAAGGCATGTGTTTCCTTGGCAACGACTGTGATAGATCAAACGAGAGTCTCGCGACTTACGTTAGTACAGACAGACAGTACATGTGTGAGAATAGTTCTAAAAAAATTTCAACAATAGGGATTCGTATACAGTTTTAAACCTAGCCGCAGAATATGCAGACTTTCAAATGAGTTCGTGATTCTATTCTAACTCATCAGTGCTTGAACAATTTAAAAAAGTCATTTCACTCGAGGGGATGACTGCAGAGGAAAAGGTGGGTTTATTTTCCATCGAAAACAAACCGAAACTCCAGGTAAATTACAGACTTTCTTCAACTGCAGGCACATCGAACTTTCCCCTTTTTGATTTTATTTTATTTTTTTTTACTTTTTTACTTTTGTTCAATTCTAGCGTCGCGTGTACATAGGTGTAGATTTTCGTTTTCAGTGTTTTTAGGACGGTTCAGAATGGGAACTAATAAATCTCGGGAGAGAGATATGCGGAGCATGCATCTCGCCGGATCTTATTTCCGAACTAAGCATGAAGAACAGACGGCTTTTTCAAACTTCTTTTAAAACAGTCGTACATCGTCCCTTGTGTGACATTGATGTTCCTCTAGTAGCCGAAGGCAAATTACTGTCTCAAGTTCAAATTTCTACCTCCCCAGATAGTCGTTCGTAGTACTGCAGAAGGCGAAAAGGAACTTGGTTTAAACACATGGGAAAGAAACGTTGTAGTCTCCTCTCTGGAAGAATGTCTCGAACAAATGGCGACGATTCTTCAAAGGACGAGTCTAAAAAAAGCTGATATCAATTTGAGTTTCGTACCAACGGATCTCAGGCGAGTCTATACAGTAATTCAGCTTTGAACTTTCGACCAATTCATTCTAAAACGCCCCCTTATTCATTGTCTGGAAAAAAAAAAATGAGTATGGCAAAGAAACGTCTGCACCCCATATGATGTGTGCGAGAATTCCTATATTTCGCAGTTACTCAACTGTTACAGATATTTGGATCTGATCAAGTCACGATTACTTTACACGAGCGAGGAGCGAGCGCTGAAAGATATGGAGACAGAAGCAGTTTTTCAAAAGCTTGAAAGCGACAGGTTCGACTTTTCTTTCATGCTCTCGTATATCGATAATGCCTACGTCTACCGCCACACTATGAAAAGTTCATTTACAAAGAAGTCGGATAAAGTAGGGGAATAAGATTTTGGTCCTTTTAGCACCTACGCGGTAAGTATCCTTGAGGAGACAGTGCAGGAATTGCGGTCTAGCGGATCCTTCTCGGTCATGACCGAAATTCCGAAGAAGTTAGCCGAAGCACGGGCCAAGGAGTCTTCCGTGCTTTTTAACGCGAGGAAAAACGTCGATTCCCTTAAAAGTCTGCGGGAACTCGTCGCCCAAGAGAGACACGCGAACGAATTGGAGAAGAAGGAATGTGTGGAAAAATTGGCCGCAGCTTTAGTGCGTTTGGGAGGATTTATATTTTTTATTGCTATTTATTCAATGCAGTGAAATTGTAAAATCTAAAATCTGAAAATCAACTTTTGCCAGAAGCCAGATACAAGAGTTCAATTTTTATTGCGAGTATTGTTACCGTTCTCCTTTTAACACACTGCTCGTCAGAAGCCACGCCATAAATCACTCGCAATATTTTCAGAGAGAAATGGAAATCCAACGTACGGATGGTAGAGCGTCTATCTCCTACGTATCTGCTTGGGAGAAAGCCAGATGCGAGCAGAACATAGCCCGGTGTAACATAGTCGAGAAAGACTTGAGTCTCACTTTAGCAAAGCTTCAGATTGAGGAGAAAAATGAAAATCGTATCACGAAGGACATCGAAGCTTTTCTGTGCGACAATATCGCGGTATAATTAATCAAGGATCGAATTATGCAGTTAATTATAGAAAATCGCAATGACGCAGGTTATCAGTCGTGGAATGAATTCCCTGAAGCTTGGCTTTTCATACATATGCATCCATCCATCCATCTACAATAGGAATCAGTATTCTGCTAATTTTTCTGTGCCAACTAATAAACCTACCGATTTTTCTGCTTAGCAAAATGAAGAGCAAATAATTCAGTGGAAAAATCGATACGATCGAGAATGGGCTGAGTATACCAACGAGATTAGGAGACTAGAGAAGCAAATAGATATGGAGAGGACAGCTCTGGAGAGATTAAAGGAAGAGGTGAGCCTTGGTTTTCAAATTTATTAGTTCTTCCGTGATATTCGCTCGGGCTGAAATGAGTCAAATTTTTCTCCGACAACTTTCCCTGTTTCTTAGCAACGGGTGAAACAGGCTTTCATTGACACGTATCTCGCTGAAAAAGAGTCAGAACGTAAAAAAAGGGAGCACGAAGAACACGTGCGAAAAAGCACGATCAAGATTCAGTCCTGGTGGCGAGGTGTTATGGTACGCCGGAAGTTAGGGCCGTACCGACCTGAAGAAAAGAAGAAAAAACGACCGACCAAGTCTAAGAAGTAACTCGGTTAGCTTTCCACAGGACAAAATCAAATAAAGTATAAGACAACATGAATAAAATGGGAAATTTCCTCAAAACTTGACTCGTGGGTGTAAAATCTAACTTCAGCTATCGCTCGATCACGAATCCCTTATTTTCCGTGAAAAAAGTCTATTACAGCATTCCTATTAATAATTATAATACAATTTTGATACATTTCGAAGAATTTCCACTAGAACCACTCGATTGTAAATTCAAGGTGAATAAACGACAGCTTAAAAGCTGGGCAGGTGATGAAAGCTCCAACAATGAGACGTAAACGACTTGTGGCACAGAATCCGCTCTTAATTGTTCGGAGTATCAGTGCATTGAGTGAAAATGATTTTCCCTAAAGAACCACACGGGCGTGAAATCCTCTCTCTTATAGTAACTTCAAATAGCTTCTTTCGCATCAGCACAGGCTAATATGCTCAAGGTATTCTGCACATCCTCTGTACGTTATCATTTTTGCGCTTACTATTAGATAAAATGATTCATTATTGATTTTTGGGATGGAAGCGAGTGGTTTATGTTTTCGAGTAAAGTGAAATGAAAATTGAAGGGATTTCGCGTTTTTCAAGATTCTGAAATTTCACAGATTACAGTAAATACGGTACCCAGATTGGAAGTGGTCTGTTTACGTATGCAAAACCTTAGTTTTGGTCGAATCCACGAAATTGAAAGTCTCGCCACGTAACGATGAGGAGATAGCAGGTGCCTTCTCGAAAATAATACTGAATCAAAGCCGTTTGTGAATCCGAAAGTAGAACAACGTCGGAGCTAAGATTCAGTCATTTATGGCTCATGTGCACTCGAGGCATTGTTCACGCAAGAAGGCCGTTTTCCTAGAACCACGACTTCCTGGACCTCCCTCTGGCACTCCCCATCAACCCGATCGCAATACCCGATGGCACGAAACACCAAGGAAGTAAAATACCGAGGATAAAATATCGAACGAACCCTCACATTATCCCGATCCTTAAATCTTTCTATTATTTCCTGAAAAAAAAAAAGAAAGGAAGAAAAACGCCCACTCAGTTCTTCCCTTCCGCGATTATTACGCCCGATCCATTTTATTCGATCTTTTTATTCAACCAAATGAAAAAGGCACCTCTTTCGGCAACACCCCATATGTAGATACCTTCCGAAGCTCTGAGGCCCCAGGTGCATGCAGGGCAACATGCGAGCTCACCTACTGACCGGTCACCTCCTTAGATTACAGCCTAAGAAATGGGTAACACGATGTGGCGAGGCACGCACCTGGCGCAACTCTCAATCCCACACAAGTGCCATATACACCTACACCTTTTCAGAGCCAATTACTTTATTGTAGCGACTAGCGCAGTCTTAACGGCTTCGTATAAAAGCTGTGCCCATGCAGAGGTACGTATGTCTGTACACAGCAGCTGTAGATTAGTACTAAACTATATGGGGTTTTATGAGCTTTGTTAGTTCCTTTATTACATGCAATGTTACAATTATGGCCAACCGTTGTGCAGAATTCATTTGAATTTGTTCAAGTTTACTTTAGAGAAAACTGAATTAGAAGGGATTAGGAAATTTATTTTCCAATGCATATTTTTATGAATTTTTTCATAAGAATAGAAAATACGGCTAGTTATTTTCGTTCGAAGAACAACTGGAACTGGAACGAATACGATATGAGTTGTTAACTCTGTATTTTTCTTCTTCTTAGCTAATTCAGAATTTTCGTGTTACGTAGCGAGCGGGTATGTATAGCAGAGGCTGCGATAACACGAGGCAGGTCTAATAATGTTTTCCCACGATACGAGTTCGAAGCTACTTGTCCGTTTCATCAAATACTAAAGCCCGACGTGAGTAGGTACGAGACTTGGGGCAGTGTGTATAGAAAGCCTCGTCGCATTGCTGCACGGGGATTCATTGCTGTTGCACCTTGTCGGTCCGTTATCTCCACGATTCTGGGTCAAATGCAGGAAAGAGAGTTTTGCAATTTCCCTCCACCCACCTATCTACCTACCTGCCCGTGTCCTCCTTCTCGGTCACCCCTACGGTCGACCTCCTGATGAACGAACGAGAGATTGGGTCGACTGCAATTAATAGAATACCCCGAGCGTACGAGGTGAGAAGTATAATTAACTTGACTATAATTAACGAAATGCCACGGTTGAAAATACGTGGCTGATAAGTGAATCCTGTGAATATTTAGGCGCAAACAAATTATGGATATCATTTTCATCTTCTTCGTTTTACTACAAGCGAAGGAGGCGACGCGAATTATTTATCCTACCTATATCCCGGAGCGATTTTTAAAGTCTGAAAATTGTAGATTAATTGTATTAGATTAGGACTCAAAATTTAAGGGAAGCGATTTTTTAACGCGTGACAAACGACCTTGCTGTTCCTCTGATGAATTTTACATAACGCGAAATTGAAAGGGTTGACCTAAATCGAAGAAGCCGTCAGCCGCTAGGTGTGCCCCATCCCGGAAGTAGTAAATTCCGTATATATACGTTAGATGATAACGCAAAAACTTTTTATACTGTTTCGTTCCGCAAAAAAGAATACTGGTCTTTAAAATACCATATTCTTCATACTGCGCGAAAAAGGCGGATTTTTACTTGGCCGTTAAACGAACGTAGATTCAGAAGCTACCTCGCTACTAGCCATTGCGTATTCCATATATCCTGACGCATTTTACGTTGTAAAGTTTCATGGTGATGGTGTATAGCGCGGCTTATTCACATGTCAGAAAACCATCAAGTTCTTACACCGTGAAAATGACACAGCGGGAGACCGCAAGTTTGAAGAATAATCCCTCGCGGTTATTATCAAAGCGTTCTGATCCCAGGACCTCATGAATATCCCTCAGTAAACGGAATCATAAGTTGTTGTAACAGAGATAAAAGCTGAAATAGTACGATTCAGATTTAAATCAATTTTCCCCCATCTTTTCCAATTCCACTGAATATCATTCATTAAGCTATGGAATCGCCGGTGATCATTCCGAATCAATAATTATCGTAGATTCAAGTAATACGGGAAATTCGTACCGATTCCCGCGCTTCTATTTGCGGCTAAAGTAGTTCGTGAGATCGTCGCTCGACTAGCGCTGCCTCCTGGACGGTGCGAGTTTGGAATTCGAAGATGCGTGATAAAGCGTTACTGTAAAGGTAGGAGAAATGCTTATTCACAGGCCCTAATGCTCAGCAGCGATTACCCTAAAAGTTAAGACTAAGATAATAGCTGATCACGCAACATACTGACAACAGAATCGTCTGAAATTCATTTATCTAGCTCGTCCGTCGCGATTGGGAAGCACAGGATGTTTGCAGATCGTTAAAATCGATTATAACAGTTCCACAAACCTCGTGTTTATCTTTTCAACGAATTTAAACATCCGGAAGGCGATAATCCTGGCTATTTTACGCCTTCTATTCCACGAGAGTTAGAAAGGGTTGAATAATGAAAGAAAATTCGTTAGTTTTAGTATGAAATTAGTTTCTTTTTTCTTTTTCTTCTTTTATTACATGTATCAACGTTTATTGAAATAAAAAATATCGTAATCTATAACACACGCAGTGTTTCTGACGCTCTCACGAATAACATGTGTACAACGTATTCTTATATATACGCAGTGCGCCAAGCGCGAAATTGTTGGTAATCTTATATCGATCTTTGACAATTAATCAATCGACGTATCGAAGATATCTACAATAAATTATAAACTACCATGCCTTATTTCGATTCTGACACTGTTCTCAAACTCTCGCAAATATTATCATCATTTAGTAAAAGCTTAATAGGTAATTTCGTGACTTTTCAAACGATGTATATTCATGCCTTTGGATCCGTGGCTAAGCAATTTTTTCTCAAGTAGAAATAAAGTAAATAATAGAATGGAATCTTGCCTACCAGAAGCAATATTTAATAGGCACGTTGTTAATTCATAACTGTACAATTCTGTCGTTTGAAAATGTTAATATAATAATATAATAATTCGTTTACAATTGACGCTGCGAGAATCCAAAGGCACGAATCATGCGATGATAAATCACGTCAAGTCTATTTAGATTAATTCCGTGATTGAACGGCCAGAAATTATGCTTGAACGCATATTTAGATCGCATTAAGGCACAGCAATAATTCATATAGATTAAAATTCATCAATTTATTTAGTCGCGGCCTGAGCAGTGATCGATTTCAACTGTTGCTTGTATTTTTCTGCTTCTTCTTCTTTTTTTATCAATTGTTTCCGGTACTCAGCGGCTTGTCGACGCGCCTCGGCTAGCTGTTTATTAAGCATTGCGATATCCATAACTTGCTCGACATTTCCATCCCCGGAATTATCCTCTTCCGTAATCTCTTCTATATCGTCGTTCAACTGCAAGATAGTTGGCTCCACAGTTTTCACCGGGGTCATCAATTTACGCTGTAAAAAAAAAAAAAAAGAGCAAATAAATTTTCAAAGTTCGATTCAATTCCAAGAATATTCATGAAAAATTAACGAACGCCTCACCTTGGGCGGTGAAATAATATTCTTTGCCTGTGTAAGCGTCGGTATGGAAGGCGTTGCGTTAGCCAAAGAAGCAAAGAACAATTTCCCGGCTTTATTATCCACAGTATTTCTCTTCAGAATATTAGGCCCTCGTGGTGTAAGGCTGGAATTTGCTTGTCCTAAGATTTGGTCAGCTCGTATGGCTATAACTTTTCTGGAAGATCCTCTCCTGCCAGAAACGTGTAATCGCTTCATTCCCATGTGCTGTGCTCTGGTCAAGTTTAAAGCCAGCTTACCAGCTTCTGTAGAAATAATAGTCAGAGCTTGTTACACAATTTTGCTAAATAATTATCCAGATAGAAACACTCATTCCTGATTTCTCAGGGCCAAAGTTTCGTTCAAACTATCCAACAGTCACTTACCAGTCAAAACTACCGTCTGACCACTCTCCATCGCGTTTTCTACTATCGTTGTATCGTTGTCTACAGGAATCATGGTGATGCCGTGAGCCTGAAGTAGTCTCAAAGGCTGTTCAACACCGCCAATACCTTCCGCCTCATCCTCGCCTTCTCCGTCTTCATGACTCCTACTTTCATTCTCATCTAACCCGTCGATATCCCTGTCTTGTTCGTCATCGCTAGCCGATGGTACGCGAATCTGCTGGAATATCATGCGCTGTTTCTTGGCCGATTGAACTGTAAAAACCGACGATTTTGAAGAGGCGATGACAGCGTAGGGCGAGCTTTTTCCAAGGCGTATTTTACCTGCTTGTAATTTTCGCTTTTGCTGTTGATGTTGCATTTCCAATTGATGCTGTTCCTGCTCTCGCTCAGCTTCCAGCTGCATGAGACTATGAGTAGCTACTTCTAATTCCGCTGTACTAGCCTGACTTTGTTGCTGAGAATTTTCTCCAAGTATTTCTCTCTCCTGCTGAAGTACGTCCACTAAATCAAGCCTGTTATGTTCCAGAGCCAAGCTTATCGGTGTTTTGTCAAATTTACTCGTCGCATTTGCGTCCGCCCCGTGTTCTAACAATACATGCATTACTTCTGCATGTTCTCGCTCAACTGCCCAATGCAAGGGCGTCATTCTCAGCTGAAAAGGATTAGTTACAGACCAAATGAGCTGGAATATATCTCAAAGCCCCTAGTTTTATCTTGATATAAAATTTGCCAATGATTTTGGGTTCAGAAACACATTCTGAGGCTATTTAGCCTGAATTTAGACCCTGAAGAGCAAAAATGTTGATGAAATATGAAATAAGGAGATTATTTCCCCAGAATTCCATAGTTCGAAGCCTTTATCACATATTTGAGTTCACTTCCAAATTTCATTCTCCCAAATCTTTAGAAAGAAACAATAACAAGAGTGATAATCTCTCACCATATCTCTGCTGTCTACGTCCGCCCCGTAATTGAGTAGTAGTTGTGCCATCTGATGATGTCCCTCGTAGGCAGCCATGTGAAGAGGTGTTCGATCGACCTTAGTTCTTGCATCTCTAGAGATTCCAGCTCGAAGTAAAACCTCAGCAGTTTCTGTGTGATTATTTTGAGCGGCTAGATGAAGCGCGCTTGTACCGAGCTGTGAGTGAATTATAAACGCTGTAAAAATCTTTCTAAATAATGAAACGGAGATGATTTAACGAACATTACATAAACCTTACCCAATCGGTGGTGAATGGTGCGCCTCTGCACATCAGGTCGCGGACTGTTTCCGTATCTCCGTTTCTAGCGCTGATCAAGAGTTGTTTTCCTAGTTCAACTATCGACAAGGCGTCCTGGGACCTAATGCGCTGGGTAACATCGCACGGAACAAGTTCCACCTATCGAGAGAAGATTTTCTTGATTTCTGGTCTTGTTTCACGCGGATAAAATTCTCGGATCATTTCTACAAGCTGGAAAATTGCGTTTGATCATTTTTCAACTCACAGGAATCAAGGTGTCCGTGTCAAGTCCTTCGATTTCATTGCCACATATGCTTTCTGCTTGCATGGTTGCCTCTGTGTTTTAATCTTTGGTAGCCCAAGCCCTAAAACGAAGCGATTATTGACTGTTGAAGGGTTATCGTGAGTTTCTTCGATAAATAAATTCGCTCTGTGGTTAAGAAGCTCCATCGTTTTATCCCCGAGTCGAGATAGCGTCGCGTGTTTGAGCTTGCGATGTTATAACTTGTTAGCGAGATGTTAAATCGGTCGAGTGTTTGTTCGGTTATAAGTATCGCGATATGTTTCGGTTTCTAACCCCAAAAAATCAATTCGCGTATTATTTTTCGAAAATTTCTTCTGTACAGGATGTTTTTATTTTGCCATCTCAGACAGAGAGATGAACTTCCTGTTCCTGTCCATTAAACGGAAGTCCCTTGTCATAGGCCCTAAGATTATACGACGTATTTCAGACGAACTAAGCTATAAACGATCCTGAGACAATGTGTACTTACAGGGAAGACATTATTTTTCAATTTTTAACCAATTTTACTACACTTTTCTAACAACCACACGCCGTTTATTGGCATTCTTACTTTCCACAGCCTTCTGGATTTTATCTCAGGCCACACTTTCAATGACATGGCGACCATTTCCCGGGTTTTTTTACTCATTTATAAAATTCACTATTATACTTTATTAAATATATTCATTACAATTGATAATCGATTTCATATCATCTCCACCACAAACCACTTCCATATTTTTACTCGGATTTATATTTCATTATATTTATCATACTTTAATATCAATATAACCTCGATCATTTTTAGTGGCGCTAAGCTCGTCTGATACACGAAACAATTTATTGCATTCTCTCCCCAGTCGGTAACACAGAACTTTACATCTCTATACCATTCTAACCTCAAAAAAATACGCACAAGTTTTTCCTTCGTCTGGTGATATCATATGTGACAAACAAATTAATTCTTCCAAATCAACATCATAAAGTGAATTCGTACAGCGTTATTTGTCAATTCAGATATGTGTGCTATTTTATTGTTCGGCATAAACGAGATCTAATCAATTATTCCGTAAGATATTTAGAGGTTAGAACCTTCAATCATAATCCACGTGACGAAAACGTTCGTCAGGTAAGAGATAACTCGTAATAATAGTTAAAAACTCGACTTATTATAGCTAATAAATGGTCAATTATTTATTTCCAGAATGCCGGAAGACGAGATTATCGGGTTTGCCGACCCGGGTGACACCGACGATGACGACGACGATCGGATCACAGTTACCAAGAAGAAAGGCGGCAAGAAATCAGGGGGATTTCAAGCCATGGGTCTAAGCTTTCCTGTCCTCAAAGGAGTCCAGAAACGAGGATACAAAATCCCGACTCCAATCCAGAGAAAGGCAAGCCCGAAATTTCATCTATTTAATAATCAGATTTTATTCCCAAAGTTAAGCCCAAACGAAAAAGCTAATGAATAAACTAACAATCCTTCGATTTAACAGACGATCCCTCTAGTTCTTGAAGGACGGGATGTTGTAGCGATGGCTAGAACTGGGAGTGGGAAAACAGCCTGCTTCCTCATCCCATTATTCGAAAAATTGAAAATGCGCCAAGCCAAGGCTGGAGCGAGAGCCATAGTCCTTTCTCCGACCCGTGAATTGGCTCTGCAGACGCTAAAATTCATCAAAGAACTAGGCCGGTTTACTGGGCTCAAGGCTGCCGTTATTTTGGGTGGAGATAGCATGGACAACCAGTTTAGCGTGCTGCATGGTAATCCGGATATAATTGTTGCAACGCCTGGCCGATTTCTTCATATTTGTGTTGAGATGGATTTGAAATTGAACAGCATTGAGTATATTGTATTCGACGAAGCAGACAGGTGAATTTTTGCTCCAGTAAAGCAGATAAAGGAAATAATTCCTCGAGTTTTTGTTCTTTATTTGTTTTCTGTTTCGTGAGAACTTTTAGCAAGATCAAATTTTTTCCACAGGCTTTTTGAAATGGGCTTTGGTGAGCAATTACACGAAATAGTCAACAGACTTCCCGTCTCTAGACAGACTCTGCTATTTTCCGCTACTCTGCCTAAAGTCTTGGTAGAATTTGCCAAAGCTGGACTTAGCGATCCTGTTTTATTACGGTTGGATGTTGAAAGCAAATTACCAGACGAACTAAAACTGGCTTTCATCACCAGTCGTCCAGAGGAGAAACTCGCCGTTCTATTATGCTTGTTGAAAAACATCATCAAACCTGAATCACAAACGGTTGTCTTTGCCGCCACTATACATCACGTCGAATACATTCATATGGTAATTTTCACTCACATCATATTTGGCAATTAAGATGAATTTGATACCAGGAATTGCCTGGGATCAAGAATTTTCAATCATCCTTGATAAGATATTATTCATATTTTGCAGATATTGGACAAAGCTAACATCAGCAACACTTACATATATTCAAACCTCGACCCTTCAGCTCGAAAAATAAATGCAGCTAAATTTCAGACCGGCAAAGTGAAGGTTTTGGTGGTGACAGACGTCGCAGCTCGTGGTATCGACATACCGCGACTTGACAATGTTATCAATTTCAATTTTCCCTCAAAGAGTAAACTATTCGTACACAGAGTTGGTAAGTTCAAAGCCTAACAGGGATCTCTTGGTACTGTGCAAAGATTGACGATGGGTTCAGAATTTTTGCTAAAAACTCAGAAATCGAAATAAAACGTCCAAATCTTTTTTTTATTTCTCAACAGGTCGGTGCGCAAGAGCAGGTCGAACTGGTACAGCATACAGCATCGTAGGTCCGGATGAATACTCGTATTTAATAGACTTGCACTTGTTTCTTGGTCGTCCGTTTCACATTATGCCTGCAAAACCCACTGGCAATGTTCCCGAAGGTGCGATTGGAAAGATGCCCCAATCTATGGTAGAAGAACAGCTTGCCGAATTGATTCTTTGGCACGATAACAGCTCAGATATGGTGAGTTTCCGAATCGATAATTGAAATATTGACAGACTGAATGCCTAGCAGCTGATCACATGCATATTACACGCGATAAGATAACGAAAGGTTCGTTTACTTGCAGGAAAATATAAAGAAGGTATGTAGCAACGCTTATCAACAGTATCTGAGATCAAGGCCTGGATCTTCCACCGATAGTGTGAAAAGAGTTAAAGAACTGCAGATCGGATCTGCAGGCGTTATACCGGAATATTGTGACGTCACACCTGCTGCTGCCGATTTACTATCAAGAATGAAGAACTACAGACCTCAAGGAGTACGTAGATTGAATTATGGCGTCGAGTGTTTCTTGAGAAAGTTTTTATCAATTTAAAACTCCATTTATACTCGTTTGAATGATTCTTTTTTGAAAAATTGCAACTTTGAAGGCATTAATGTTGATTTTGTCAACAGTTTTGTATCTATTATCTATCATTCGGCATTTTGAAGCAATTTAATGTATGATATTGACAATTTGCAATTATTCTTCACAGACAGTCTTTGAAATTGGTGCTAAACCAACATCGGTAGATTACACCGTGATGAAAGCTAAGCGAGCATTTCATAAGGAAAATATAGCCAGTTTTCACCGAAAAATGGAAGAGCGAGAAGAGAAACAAGCGGTGGCGAACGAAGGTGAATTTCAAAAGCTGTTGGCTACTTGAACAATTCTTTTCTTCCATACTTAGTAACTTGCCAATGAAAAATCCCTCTGTATTTTTATATTTTACTCCAGAGTTGTCCAAGAAGTCGAATTTGCTGCCTAGCAGTGCGGACGAGATCAGTGCTGCATTCAGATCTGTAATAACTCCGAAAAAGCGAAAGATAGACGATCTTTACAGGGAAAAAAAGAAAAAGAAACCCAGGGTTACACGCGATGAAGAATTTTATATCCCTTATGCAGCCCCGGACAGACATACCGAAGAAGGGTAAGAATTTATCATTTTTCAGACTAAAGTGGTGTGAATTATTCCTCTGATTACTTATTTCGATAACTTTGATTTTAGCTTGGCAGTAAATAGCTTCTCTGTAGAAGCGGAAAGACTGCAAATGGATTTGACCGCAGATAGTGAAGATTCTCGCCGTCTTCAAACTCAGCTCAAACGTTGGGATCGTAAGAAGAAGAAGATGGTTACAGTCCACAAAGTAATTGCAATTAATATATAAACTAAAAAATAACCCTGCATTTGTTTATATTCGAATTTGAATTCTGGGCAGAAAATTATTCTAGCTGTAATAGTATTGAAGCAATTCATAAACGTTGTTAAAATTGTACTATTTTCTTTCATTTCAGGAGCCAAAGAATTCCAAGATTCGCACAGAATCAGGTGTATGGATCCCTGCTACATACAAAGGTAATCGGTACTCTCAATGGAAGGAGAAAACGAAGGTGGATGCAAATGATGACCACGACGACGAAGAGCCAGAAGTAAAGCACCAGAAATGTGAGTTTGAAAATTTTCCCTAATCATTTCACTGCTTATGAGGTGAAAACAACAGTTCATTTATCAGCATGGTATACTGTCATCATTTTTCTTTTTGTTCCCACTGTGCCTTCACTTTGAATTAAAATAAGTGAACTTTAATTCGGCCATAGTTAAGGACAGGAAGTAGATCATTGTACTGTCTGTCCAGTGGCGCATTGATTTTTCTCTCCGTTCAATCAACAGAATTAAAACACTCATTTCTCAAACTGATTTGTTTTTGTTTCCGTTACTTTGCAATGAAATTTTATCAATATTTACACGCTTTGTTCTCCTTGATAAGTATGTGTGTACAAATTCTCGTTTCAACTTCCAGTCTTCCAGAGTATTGAGGAAAAAAAAAGATTAACTTATTTCGACAGATAAAATCTTCTGGCATCTTTTTATCTTTTCGATTTACATACATGCATATTTAATTGGTCATTATTCTACACCTGTGGCCAATCAATGTAGGCTTGTTATGCCTCTAGTAACAATCGAACCAGCTTTTGCTTCAAAACCATTCTTATCTTATCAGAATTTTCCCTTGTTAGCTAACCCATGCAATAAACCAACCCATAGCTATTAGGATTTCGATTTATTGAATTTTATCAAATTATTGCTCATATCAGTTGAAATATAAGCAAGGTGTGGCGTTTAATTATAACTAATTCTTAACTATTTCCTTCGACTAGTAACGAAGCTATTTGAATATGCAGAGATTTTATATACATGGTATGACGATGGGAGGACGTTCTCTGGTTGGTAAAACGTAATAAAAGAAAAAAAAAGAAAAAGGAATTAGATAGGAAAACGCCAACAACCTTAAGATTGTAGGTCTAAAAATAGGACGTGATAAGTAGTCATAAATAGATGTAAAATTAATTCATTATATGAAATGTAAAGGAAATATATGAGAGAGTGAAAATAATTCATATCTAATCATTCTAACTAGACAATTATCGTTCTTTCATACTACACATTACCGAACGGCGTTTAATATGAACTGAAATGTTGATGAACTGTGAATGAATGAATACCACGCCGTTTTTTGTCCGCATTCCTGCTTCTTGTCTGTAGCAATACTAGTCTATGAATTAGAGAGCACCATTCATGAGATGACTGCATATTTACTAAGCTTGAAGGAAATATCTTCTCTATAAATTCAGATTTGTAATATTTTTTTTTTTTTTTGAATCAAAAACTTCTGTAGATTTTCTATTTTTATTTTGTTTCATTTTTTATTTAACTATCTACTGATATTTTGTGATAAAACGTGATTACGTTGGTCTGTTTCAGTGCAAACCACAGCTAATACGCATTGGGCACGTCATAATCAGAAGACAAAGGAAAAGGCTAAAAAGGCTGAACTCAAGAGACCAGAACAGATATTGAAATCGAGAATTCTGATGGAAAAGAAGGAGAGAAAAAACAGCAAAAAGAAAGGCAAGGGTCGTGGAAAAGGAAGCAAAGGTAAAAGTAAGGGACGATCTTAAGCCATTGTTATTCTAAAATGTGTATATTTCATGGAATAGTACAGCATAATTTTATATTTTTCTTCTTTGCGGTCTGAACTAATTACAGTTTGATTTAAACTGTATAATTAAACTTGGAATCTACATGTTAACGGTAATAAAAATGAAAATATTTCCATCATAGATAAATTATCTGTAATACATCCTCGTTACTAATTGAGATAAGGAAAAAAAAAGAACTCACCGCATATTCATCATACAGATTTTCATAATTTCCAACAATCGTTCGACTGTTCAAGAAATTATTTATCAATGTTTCTAAACGTATATTCTTTTTTGTTTTCATTTACAATAATCTTTACCGGAGATATTTGATCTACGATTTTATATAACGTTTGAAATACTTCGAAGATCTCTTTTTTTTTCTTCTATCTCGATATATTTCGTTCTGTAATTAATAAAGCAGTTTATTATAGCAAACGAATCTTCTTTTTATCTTCGATAACGATAAGATTCTCTATAATACGAGTCTGCAACGTTGCTTCCAAGATTACTTTTCAAATCTAGTGTTCCAGTGCTGCACACGTATGAATACAAGTGATATTCGAACGTGAGATAAGAATAATACTTTTATCTATAGAAGTATGAACAATACTGTACGGTAAATTGAGCGTTATTTATTTGTTTACTAACTCCATACAGCGGCTTGTTTTCTGCCATCTAAACAAATACGGAGTTTCAATATTTATCAATTATTAATCATCTCGTTATCAACGGGTCCGATAATTGCTCTTCAATTTTCATCGTTTCGTCGTTAAAATCTATTTTTTTGTTTCTTTTTTTTTTGTCTCTTTTAAAACGAAGATTCATCACGTAATCTCTCTTTCCCCAGAACTGAAAAATAGTTGAAGATTAGCTTTCGAAAACCGTATACCTACATAATGTATCCTTGATCTAGCTATTCAGTCGAAGAAGAGATTGACCACTACGATTACATGTTTAATTATTTTGCCGTGTTATAGCGATATAAAATTTGAAAAAAATGAAAGTAAAGAAAAGAACGAAAAAATAACTTCGACTAATAAAAAGATTGCACAATGTCTAAAAATAAATAATAAGCTGGGTACGAGAATAATAATATTATCCCGAATACAGAACAGGTTCTTTAATCAAGGATCGAGATCTATTGCAAACTTTTACTCTCACTTATTATATCGGTGGTTTTAAACTAGGTACATATCGATTTAGTGCAGGTATAGAAAATAATTTAATTACAAGTCGGGAGTTATTGAATTTTATTTATGTCGAATATAAGAAAAGTATAATCAATCTCAGAATCGTTGATGATTGATATTTGAAATTATATCCGGCTGCAAAAGAATAAGAAACAAGTTGAAAATAATGTTTCAATTCTGAAATCCTATTGTTCTTATTGCTTTTTAAATACGCACGCGTCTGTACATAACAACGAGTTAAATTCCTCACCAATCGTAACAAGTAAGGCATAAAAGTGGTACGAATGAGTGAGGTAAGTCCGTTTATCGTCAGACATGAAGTCGATTATATTTACGGACGAGATAAGCGCGCGTCGGGAAATAATAAGAAACATTGAAATATTTACATTGCAATCACGGTGTTGCGTGCGAATTCATAACTATTATTTACGCAGGTGATTTCCATCTGAATAACTAAACTATTTCGAAAACTAAAACAGTATAATTCCCCTTGGAAATATCATAATTTAAATCTTCGTAGGACACTACAGTGTCAACTTTCAATTAAATTGGCAACGTTATTTGTACAAGATCGATGGGATCTCCGGTTGCTTGCTTGCTTGCTTGCTTGTAACAATTTGACACGCAAAGATATGAAAGTAGGTCGCAATAAAGAATCTCTTTACAGCAACAGAATGAAACCTGCAGTGTAGAATTAATCACGATCAAAGGTATCAGAGGTAGTGCTCTCCAAGTTCGATCGTAAGTCTGTATTTCTGAATTGTATAATTTGTTTAGATAATAGGCATCGCGGATGGTTACATCCATTCGTTATTTATATTCATATAAATAGACAATTCTACGTTCACAGTTGGTTTAATGTTTCCATTATCTTTTCGATGCGTAGTATATAGTGTGTATAGTGGTATGCCAGCTACAGGAATCCAGCAACTATATTTATTGATTCTTTATTGATTACGTATCAAAGTCAGGCACCGCGACGAATCGCGACGAACACGAGGCAGCAAGGCCGCGTCCTAGCGCCGCGTGCAGAATTAATCCGTATAGTAAATATTTCCGATTTCATTGAGGCATTGAAGTGAGAAATATGTACACGGATTTGATATTCCGCGATGTACTTCCGTTAAGAGAATAGTGAAAAACAAATATATATAAGAAATAGAACCGGTCGACTGGATGAGAAATAAAGCGAATAAAAGTCTTGTGTAAGTATAGAATGCAGGGGAATCTTGTTTGCTGGTAAAAGTTTAAACTAGCTGGCAATTTAACAGCATCTCGATATATCGCGAATGTGTAGAAACCAGTCCGTATTCTTCGATTCAAATGCCATCAGCTTCGAGACACGATCTTGTGTACGCTCAAGGTTGTACCACGTCCCGGTGCAAATTGCGTAAGAGCTAAAACGTGCGTTAATTGTAACGAATAGTTCGGTATATACGTGTGTATACCAGATACCTACTATGTATACGAGGCATTAACTTCGTACACTCGTGGTGTTCACTCGTCCGAATAAACATTGATTCAAAGAATCATTCTTGGCTCATTCTCTCACCCCGTCAATATACGGATTGGATCAATCTATATTCTCGTTATCTTGTAATTAGTGCGAATAAGAAATGAATGAAAAAAAATTATGGATCAAATGTTAGCGGAGCATTACACGGAGTTTAGAGTCCAGACTTCAGACTATAATACCGGATTACTATTTTATCGATGTACTCATAATTGCGTACTAAGTATTATCATCTATTCTTTTATTTTATGGTTATTTTTTCTTTGTATTTTTTTTGTATTTTTTTTTTTTATTGCTATCGGCCAGCGTAAACTGTATAGCTGTGTCGAATAAAAAAAAATGTATAGCTCAGAATACTTTGGTACAGCATAAAATATTCCATTTTTTTTTTCCTTTATGTTTCCCTCTTTCGCAATGCCAAGAATATCATATCGAGAACTGTCTCGTTTTCCGTACCTACTCTGTATACACGGTATAATTCTTCCTTGACGAGAAAATGTTATTCGAAGAAGAATTTTTATTAGTAAACAGAATTTAGTCAGGCATTAAATTGGCTTCAGATTTCTTCGGGACTTTCCAGAAATCGTCGTATTATCAGAGTTCGACAATATTGATCTGAAATCCGAATTGGCTTCGTGAAATATAAAAAATAGAACAGTTTTTTTTCTGTCAAACTTTATCGGTGGAAATTAATAAACGAAAGATTTTTCAAACGAGATAATATTTTCTCGGAATTACAACATATCGCGGATAAAAGAAATTCTGGGGATTGGGGAAGGATCTTTGAAGACAATTTATTGCCGGAGCTGAAAATCTGATAGATCTGCATTTCTCGATCGTATAACTGAATTTTTTTTTTTTTCTTGAATTTCTTTGAATTTCTTCGCGTATCTTAAACACGTGAAATCTTTAGTGATTATCTTCCCCTCGAATACCTACCTCACTTCAACTACTGCATCATTCGCACCTGTACCACTCGGAGCCTTTCTCCACCGTGGTATAATACGTATTCTCCTCAGCTTGCCTGCTGCAGGTGTAAATGTAACAGAAACTGCCTGGACAGGTGTATATCTTCGAAGCTAACTATAAGTAAGCTAGTATACCCAATACTACACAGCGTTAGAGTTTGTGGACCCGATCCTTCGTATCTTTTTTGTAACATGATAGATCCATGCAGACCTCGATCGGCTTGTATCGCCCCCGACTTTGGCCTGCGTTGTCTCTCGGCTATAATGTTTAAGGAGTGAAAGGATCCGCTTCGCAGTTTCAGTAAATAATACATTCCAAGTCGTGCGGTCAATGTTGAATTTTTTTCCGTCGTCCTGTTCGAGTAGATTCTTCTCCTTTTTTTCTTTTCGTTATAAAATGGAGAAATACAACTAAATAGTGGGCCTTAATTAGTTAACGAGCTTTTCTAGCGCCTCCTTGAGTTTATGGGGATAAAATATGATCCGAAAAATGCACGAGATCGAACAAAGGTTCACCGACATTATACTCAGTCTCCAAATTCCGTGGAATTAACCTTTGACTTTGGTCAAGACGAACCGCAACTAGCGGGTACAACTTATTATTAATAAACCGTACGTCACGCTGAGCTGTAACATTAGTTGTCTTATTTCCTGGTAGCACCAAGCGTTGAGTCAGGTTCATTTCCTTATCTGAATTTCCAGTTCCGGTTAGACTAAGAAAAACGCCGGACGTTGTCAGCTTCTCGCGTATCTCTCATAGTATAATTTCATCCCATCTATGCGACAATTTTATTCTACGTGCTATTCTATACTTAATAATGAAATTCTTTCCTTATCCCCTTATACCTCAACGTTTCAAAAAAAAATTGCTCCGACAATATCAGAGGCATGGAGCAGGTGCAAAAAGATCAGGGATCGTTGCAGGTCATTTTTAAAGAATTTTTACCATAACCGGTGTACACTATCTCGAGTTCTTCCGCTTCTGACAATTATCACATGCTTACCTGCCGAAATTTTCGAAATATTTTGAGTGGCTAAACCGACGAAAGTATACATTTTTTTCACCTTTTTCTTTCGCAATTTTTCATTCTTTTACGTCCTTGAAAATTGTCAGACATTCATTATAGGCCTGTATCGTTTATCTGGATGTTGAAGAGAAGAAAAAAAAAAACTGTGTGCAGAAGAGCTCCAGAAGCTGTGCTAAATATTTAATGGGATAAATACGAGTTCCTGCACTTACTTTCTACTCTTCTCTTAAATTGATTACGTCAGGAGTGTTTCTTAAGATTTTCTGCAGGTTTGACGCCAGCACGTTTACTTTTATTAGAATATACTTCAATTATTCAAGTGCACGATCATTTTTGGAGTAAAAAAAAATTAAAAAATTAAAAATTAAAAAAAAAAAAACAAGATTTTTATGGGATAAAAATTTGTTTATCAATTTTGGACTGAGATGCCAACTTCGTCCTGGTCTTTCCCATAAATTCGCCTACATATTCTTTGATTATTTTATTTTTATTTCCCTCTTACGTGTAAGTTGATATGTCGACAATTACATAAGCGCAATATGTTGATTGCGCAGTATAATTCTATGAATTTGCGCGGTTTAATACTTATCCATTTATATCTTGCGCTTCTCTTCTTTTTTTATTCTTATACAATATAATCCTGCATGCAAAGTTACCGTAATTAAACTTGGGCATACTATACCTGGAAATTTCCATGTCAAATTACCTGTTTGCTTCTGGTGGAATTAGTTATAAATAAAGACGAAAGTAGCCACTTCCTACATGTCTAGCGATCTGCGTTTTATAACAAAATAAATAAGGAACATGAAGTTGATTTTTTATTACGCGCTCAAGAAATCCTGTTCAAAAGTTGAATAAGACCGGAATAGGATACCTGACCAGTTGAAACGCGTAAGCCTTAATTCATCCAGGATTTACTTTTCATTCGAAAGTACTTTCTCATTGCAATAATAATTGTCGATATAATCTTCTGACTATATATAGATACGGGACAAACTATATAGCTAATCTGAAGCCAAAGTATATTTGGCAATGGGTTCAGAAGTAGATCTTTCAACGGGCTAGATAGATCCTTACGAAACGTCACTCTCGGATTTTCAAAATGCATATATGAGCATAAAATTAGTGACATTTGGCGTAACCGGTGTCCGATGAATAAATTAATCTGCGAGATCCACATACGAAAATTGATCGTGGAAAGAAACGTAGAGATTGAGTAAGAATTGGGTCGTTAAAGTAATTAAAAATCTTCATAATCACGTAAATGAAACGAAATGTCAGCGGTCTTAGCCTAAAACGAATATACAACCGCAGTTACGTTTTTAACAGAAATATTTCGGTCCCTTGGTGCAATAAATAATCTATGATAAAACAATCTTTCGGGATTCTACGTCATTCGATTATCACGTGATCGTAACCCTTATCTCATATCAATTGATAATGATCAACATTATACGTTCACGCAATTGTTAAATCATTTTTAAATCTTTTCTTACAGTATAATTAATTACCCAGAGCACTTTCGAATCCATATCAGCTGGGTGCAGGTTGACGCTCGCGAAAATATGTCTTGAATACAATCATTAATTCACAGATAATGAGAAACTGCGTGCTAAAATTTAATCAACCTCGTTTAGACTGCTCCTAATCACTCTTTCTTCTCTTTACTTGTGAAAATTCAAGTTCGTGGTGTTCAGAGGTAGAGAATTTCTTCTCTAAATCCATTGCATTAAATTTTCGATGACTTATCGTCATTGCTAACTGAAATTATGAAAAATTCCATTAAGCAGGTCAGAGAAAGCTTGTCGAAGCTGTTTTTCAATCTTCGATCATAGATCGATAAGATCGAATTTTTAATTCAAGTCCATCAGATTTCTCGAGAATCTTGAATAAGCTGTGGCAAGCGTTTACGATATAGTTTACAATTTCGATCGTATTATTCCATCGCGAATAAACAACGCGTGCAAAAACTCTCGCAGATTTATAAAACGCCAATCAGAATCGAGGATATCAAAAGCTTGATTTCTCATTAAACAGACAGTTTTTCGAATCAATCTAGCGCGACACGGGCAGCTTGAATTCTGTTTTATTCTTCATGTTTTAACAGCAGCGTTCTCTAGTCTCTCTGCCACTGATCAACCAATCTATCGAAATCTGGTTTGATTGGCTTGAAAATTGGCACAGCAGTCGGCTGAACGCGTCGAATTATATTATAAACAGAAGAATCGTTGCAATGAAATTTTTCCCTCGATAAAGATAAGAGGCGAAAGCGATTGCGTATGTTTTTGAAATGATATTATTTGCTGAATCAGTTCGCGACTGTATGCAAGATAGACAGCGTTTTAAATTCGTCGAAATATCATTTGTTTACCAAGATGACATGACTCAGATCTCGAATCTGGAGAGACGACGCAATGAATTTGAAAGAACATTGACTGCATTGCGATTCGATTATGAAATTGAACAAATTTCGGAAATCTGAAGTTTCAGGGTTGCATAATCTGGAGATATATACATTCATCGTTATTTGTCGACGAGTATCGAACGGTGTTACAAATGAGTTCAAAGTTCAAGGTCAATAAATAAAACTCTTCAAGTATTTAAATGCAGGAGTAAATCGAGGTTATCGCAATAATTGAACAGTGTCGCATTTAAACGGAGGAAATGTTGTTTCCTCCGTGGAAGAAGCGGGGGAAAAAAGAAAAAGAAAAAGCCTAGAAACTGCGTGCCGATTTCATCCTATAGTTTTTATCTTTGCAAACCATCAAACACAAGCTACGATAAGAATTGGATCGAACGAAGGTCGCCACTTCGCAACGCGTCGACCTCGAATCTACGAGGTCTGCTGGCCCGAATTACGATGCAGGTGTTGGTGGTTCCTTTCTACTGATTTTAAAGCGCAAATTATCGCTGAAATGAATTTTGGAAAAAATATTCTTCAATAATTTAACGAAAGAAAAATCGAAGTAAAATATTGCTTTTCTCCTATACTTCCGTTCCCCTAGTTTCGCATCCTCACGCGAACGAATCGTGGCCTTCCCACCAGACGTCGATGATTGCTTTATCATATCGTTTCAATCATTATCTCTACATTCAAATGCCATGTCATCGTACAGATGATCCATCCTCGTTACATAGCGTCGCGGACAATGATTTCAATCAAATTATCATTTTTTTTCATGCGTGCAGAAAATTATATTTAAAAATACGAGAAAGAGAAATTTTAAGTCCTGCAAGAGTGTCTAGAAACCGAAAGTATTAGCAATTTAATTGCTGGACGGTATATTGCGAACACGTGCAAAGGATTGGCATTATCGTGTACTTTGTAAAATATGCAATTATCTCTTATCTTACGCAAAATGTTTTTTTTTTTTTGCGATGTTTCTTATATCTGCTATACAAATTTCAAATTTTCTTCTCCTTTCTTTTCTTTTATTTTCTCTTTTTTTTTTTATTAATTTTACATCCATTACCCGCTTCACTGTTTCTTTTTCATTTCTGGGTGACCTACGCGTTTGATGGCCCACTCGATTTGCGTTACTCATTCGTCCTAAATTAGCCTCTGAGACTGTTCTCGCGAGCGCTCCTAGAAACTCTTTTAATCTTCACCTTTACACAACGAAAAACCCGAGGTGTTTGTATATTACAGATACGCAGCCAAATAATACGAAAAAGATTTTTATTCCATATTTTTCTTCGCCTTCTACATATTTCCGATAAATATACAAATATATCGTATAAATATTTTCAATCTTATACACACAACGCCTTATCTATCCATACATATTTTGTCTACTAGAATTATAACCAAACATTTTAAACTATCGCAATTCATACAAGAAATAATAATAATATTAAATAAATACAGTCATATATATATAAAACGCGAAGAAAAAAAACGTGAGCTAGCAAGCGAAGAGTGCCCTAATCTTAAGATAAACCTCTTAAACGACAACCTGCAGAGGCTTCTCATTAGCCAAATTGGTCTATTGTGACGCAATCAGACTGGTATTAAGTCGCGTTTATATACGTGAGTACATACGTACATACTTTATCAGACAGGGGATTTAGATTTTAGATTTTAGGTTTTCGGTTTTTGGGAATTGACTATACACATATTACCGATTGCTTTGTACGTTTCAGTACTCCATACGTCACAATACAGCTCCGCATGTGTACTTGGTACAGCTATACCCCCTGGCTTTACAACAGGTGCCAAATATAAGTATATAGCCATTTGTATACGTGGGATTTATACATAGCGATACAAAAAGCCAGCAGAATATTTGCCAAGAAATATTGTACTATACATATTCCGTATATATAACAACACGGACACTTGCCATCTCGAGATCCCCATGACGCTCACTTCCTAAATAAAGTCTGACCATGTCCGAGGTTTACTACTGGTTTTACTAGACGCACTACGACGTCACGATTGCCGCTTTGGCTTATCGACAACTTGCCAAGTTCGATGGAAATCGCGTGATATCGCGATCTCGTCAATTCGAAAAATCTATCGATTAACATACATACCTATATACGTTACATTATAGCCGCACATCTATGTGAATACGTGCGAGTGTGTATGTAGATTTAACTATTTTTTCTATTCGTTTACGACGGAGAATTGCCAGCCTCTTCAGGCTTGCTTAGTTTCTTTTTCTCCTCGAGCAAAATCGCCTATCTGAACCCTCTTCAATCAAACGAATTGCAACCGGAAATACGCGAACAGATCGATTTGGATTTGATCAAGGTTCGCCGTTGGTTTCCTCTCCCGTAACCCAAAGCTCTGTGAATCAACTGTCAGTCAAGTTGTAAGAAAAATAGTGTATTTTGAACTTGTAAAAGAATGTAATCTCGATTTCTATTCGCACTATATTATAATAGAATTTTCGCGATTGTCATGTACAGTGCTGATTACCTGCCTATTTTTCTCAACGATTTTAATCCTCTTTTCATATACCAATCAAGGAACAGCAATCCTGCGGAAATAAAGGATTCAGGCATAGGTATATAGAAATACAATACGTGCATCGATTCGAGAGAGATCACTTCGATCCAACTCTCGTAATGAAACACGCACTGAATAGCGATTCTCAGCTCTCTACGCGAGATGCTTGGTTGGCTGATGGGATACGCACATGTGCGTGTATCTTATGTACATATACGATATATACGATACAAATACGGATTTATATACCTATAAATTTACACAATACGAATAGAGCGTATATAGATAGGCACCTACACGCGTATATGTGTACATATAAACGTAAATTGGAACTACAGATGTATTTCCTACACAGCAGCGTAGTACATACCTAATGAAACTTGCTGAAAATGAGTTCACGTGTACCGGAGACTCGCTTCGCGTGCGAACGATGGTGCGTGTGAATATCTATACATAGATATTAGCGCAGTCGCGTAACTACAGGTTTCCCATTGATCGCGAAACGCCTTGGTCCTGTGGGCCTTTCGGGCCCAGATTTTTTTTATTCATTTTTCTTTTTTTTTTTATATCATGCAATTTTTTGATTTTCGTGAACGGTATATAAATATTTTTGCATGATTCATCTCGCGAATATATGTGTGTATATCAATAATTTCAATGGATTGGTATATAGGTACGTTTCCAAATATATGCGGGTGACAGCTGTGATCTTACTGACTCACGATCATTTTATTTTCATATTTTTATAGGTACAAGAAATATGCGAATCATTTCTTTTTCTTCCTGTCGCAGATTGGTATTAATTAAATCCTTGGGTCATCTGATTTAATATTAATTACATATACGCCTGTGTATATTTATATATAGTGAAACTTGATGCATATTCAGATTATCTAGTGAGAAAAGTTTTTATTATTACGGACACGGGCCCTTTCACTTTCTGTTACGCCACTGAATATTAGATATACATATGGTACATGTATACGAATGGCTAAAGTTCCCTATGTATGTCTACAATCTAGTTAATTTTAATTTCAACTCTTCTGTCTTGCGTATTTCAATCGTATAAGAAAAGAAGAGAAAAGAAAAGAGAAAAAGAAGTACCATGTATATAATCCAGTGAAGAATTTCGCGGTTCAATAATTAACGCATATATTTCATCTGAAAAAAGTGAAATAAAATAATAAACAATCTAATTACGTTATAAACGTAATTTCAAGAGCTTTCAAAAAAATTCCATTCCGGTTCAACAGTCGTATATTATATATAGATTTCTCTGAATTTTATCTCCCGCTAATGTATACAAGATTGAAGAATTTTTATCCGTATGATTTTCTTTTCTTTTTTTTTTCTTTTTTTCTTTTTTTTCTTTCGTTTTTGTTACTTCCATCTCGAGTCACGAGGAGTTTCCGTGTTCGGTCTACAGCTTTGCCAGTTGTTACGCTTTTAGAGATGCGATACGGGTTGAATAAAGACCAGTGTACAAGTTCGGATTCGTCATAATTATGTATGCATATATGCATCATAATGCGTATTTGCGTTAACGATGACTCATTAGTCATTAACTTTATATATACCTACTTTTCGCGTCAAAATATGTACAACTTTTTTTTCCAATAATACATGATTATTATTTATTATGTATAAGAAATATCTGAAAAATCTCAATGACTCAAACCATGTCTAATTTGATTAGAAATTGTATAAGATGTGTATTTCTATATGCACTGATAACGACTGACACGTAACCAGAGTAAATTCTCGTCTCCAAACTTTTCTAGATCTATTGATGTGATTTTCCATAAACTGGCTAGATTCGAGTGCGGAATGTGAAAAATGCGTGTATAGAGTGAACGTACGCAGCGGCGAATACTATAACGTATATACCCATTCTATAGATATGAGTGTATAACATATTTACGAGATAACGTCAGCTTGGTTGATCTAATTTTCCAACGTCTCCCCGCAGCTTGTTATTATACTAAATAATAGATGAAATTTATCGCGTGGAAAAATTTCTATCGCGTATTATAAATAATTATTCTAATAATTGTAATTATTTAAATATAATTAAATTAGGGTCAACGAGCTCGCGCTTTATCTGAATATCGCGTGGTATACCTCTACCTCTATCCTACCTATACCCCCTAGGTGCAGTTCAGTATAATGAAATTAAAAAAACCGTGTAATATTTGAAAGTGAGTAAAACTCATTAGCAATTTTGGCATAAGTATATATGCTCTTTAATTTTCTGCCCGTATAAAACGAACGGCCATATATCCTTCCGTAATAAAATCATTTGCATACATCGAACTGACTCAGTCATTATATCATTAATCCGAAAATCTGACTATACGATTGCGGTTACGTCATATCCTCGGTTCATCGTATACATACATTCGCGAAACGCGTTCTCTCGAATCTCCTTATTCAGAATGCAGATTGTTACGGCGAATCCGAGTTAAGTCGATCTTTGTACTAAACATGTTCCACGAATTATCGCTATTCTATCGTTTCAATAATACAAACGTGACGCGTTACCAGGTACGAAATCTGTTCATTGGGTTCGATTAGTCATTATATTTACTTGCGTACAGTCATCCCTTCTAATTGGAACGTAACGTTATCTTAGGTTTATCGGTACAAGTTGCAAATCGTCTGCGTTTATAGCCGAGAAGAAATAACAGTAAAAATGAGAATACGATGACATGTTTAATGTTTCTTTCCTTTCCATTTTTTTGTTTTTATTTTCTACTTTTTTTTTTCAATCAGATCAAACTTTGCTGATGATTGAAAAACGGCTCTTGAATGAACATGTAATCGTAAATACGCAGACAGCGATAGATATGCGAGAGAAACGCCCGTAGCTCGATTTTGTCCGAAACCAATGTAAATTCCAGTCACGCGTTGTTCATTTTATATCTTAAATCGCGAGGCACGTCCCGCGTTGTAACAATTTGTTACTATTTTAAATTAACAATGATTTGCGGGTGTAATCTGTAACCCCTTATGCTCTGATTTAGTCATTGTCAAACGGTCAATCAGTAGCTCCGCATATGCGCCAGCAGGATTCCAAACTCTGACCAAAGTTCCGCGATAAACTTTCTTCAAAGTTTAACCAAACCTATCAATGTGTCAATTTCATAGGGAATATTATCTGGAACGGTTCAAAAAAGGATAAAATAACGGTTAAAATATCCCGTCATACTGTCGCTAACCATTTAGGTAAATGACTGATTTAAACAACTCATGCCTGGTGCAGAAACGCGACGCAATACGCTGAACGCTGAGAAATATCTTCGAGTGTACGTAACTGGGAATGATATAAATTAACCGCATATACATGTATGAGAAGATTTATGTGGTCGAGAACGAACATCTAATAACACTATTTGTTCGTCAATTGGCTTTGCGACGAGGATATAGATACACAGATGCAGAGGTTTGCGAAGCTCACTCAATCTCAACTCAACCAGACACCCATACTATTTCATTTCAAGTCTGCAGAGTTGTATCTGCAGTACTATTCATATACGGATAGATTGTTTAAAAAAAAAAAAAAAAAACACTATTCAAGGGTTTATAGAAAATCGAAGACCGGAAATCCGTTGCTTGTTAAAAATAATAACCCGAGAATGATATGAGAACTGCAGCATATCTGCAGATAAAGAATCGATGATTCCCTATTTCAGACATCTTTTCAAGCCAATTTGGAGTAAATTTTGATTCGGGAATATAGTGGCATCAAATTTGATTCAGAGAAGTATAATTTACTGTATAAAATACGCAGGGAATATGTCTGCAATGCACTTTTAATTGATAGTGCATGTCTATTATACGTGGGCCGGCTTCATCCGTGTACTACGTATAGAAATCACTGTCACTGCAAGCATATTATGCATCGAGAATAAACATCAGATCACGTAGCATAGAGTATACGATAATATTTTATCTTTATTTAACTAAGTCCCGCATGCACAGTTATTAATTCATTCACTCCGTCGTTGACCCTATATACAATAGGTGATCGTAACACCCTGTAGAAAATGATCGTAGCATTATTTCATACCTAATATATCGGAACACGTATCTGTATTATGTTACATAATTCTATATTATATGTATGTGTGTGTATTGAATTTTCGTAATATAGGTACTGGAGGCTTGTATGTGTCTCTTTGCGACCGGAAACGTACCGCAAAGCACGTGTATCACACGTGTCAATATTCCTACGAGATTCCAGTGCCAAATAGAGATAGGGACAAATAAATACCATTTAACTGGAGACTGTTTAAACAAGAGCGACTAAACCTAGAGACTTGTTTTCTTTTTCTCTTCTTTCTCTTATAATGGAACAGAACGAGACAGAATAGGTACAGTGCAACGGTCTGTAGCTGAATGCTCGACGTTTATCATTAGTGAAAATCGGGTGAAAATTTCCCACGCTGCAGGGGCGTTGCGCGTCCAATTAAAGTGAATTTAATTGGTGCATTACTATACCCATGTATGTTAAGATATGCTAGCTTTGATGTCAAGATCTTGCCTTGCTAAGGATAACCCACGAAGAAAGGTTGAGTAATCTTTGCATTAAAATAACGTTAGAATGAAACGAAGCATATTCTCAACGAGTAGGTATAATCATCGTACCTATATATAGAAAACGACGCGATCCTATAGACGAGATATTAAATTCATACATAAGAAAATCTCGGGGCGAAAAAAAAAAAGAAAAAAAAAAAAAAAAAAAAAAAGGATGTAAAATGTTTTCAACGCCTTTCTTAAATCCATGATAACATCGGATGTATATCTATACTGCAATCACACGGAGCTTATGATAGAAGGAAAAAAGATCGTTCTTCATCGTCAGCCGCGCCCTAATATTAGTCTTCTCGGCTTTCTAGACGGCGTAGCCGTGATTTGTGTCTGACTTTTAGATACTCGTTGGTATATTTTCGAGAAAATATATATTTCACCGAGAGAAACGTGTGCTTCTTTTTTTCAAGGTTGTATCAATACCCGCTGATCGACGAACGGATACACGAAGAATTTCCTATATAGCATTCCGCGATATTTAATCGAACTATTATAGAGACCCACCTAGTTTATTTTAATGTCTAAAAAAGTCGCGTACGGCTTTACTATTAGCCCTAATAGTATCGTCTTGATTTATCTCAATATAACTTCCGACGAATCGTCACCTCTCCAATTTTCAAACTGCACCCCGTAACTGGCGAGGGGGAATCGAACTATCGTTACGATCCCAATCAATCGATACCTATACTCCTCGACCGCACCCTATAACCATTCTCAACTTCCTGGTGCAGCAGGCAGCCTGCAGGGCCGCGTAAATTTTGTCCCTTGTAATAAATTAGTGTGTGCTGAGTAAGCTGTGGGGGGTGCACGAACATTTTCCTATAAAAGCAGTAAACGCACTCTCTTATAGCACCACTGACTCACCCATTAACTTATACACACGACATACGGACAGCGTGAATTTGAACCCTGACTGGATCCCCTCGCTCGCGCGTTATGCCTTAGGAATGTTTACCTAATTCTAAGAAAATTTAGCTCCCCATAAACAGCCGATTGAACGACTATATATATATACTCACAGCTTCGCCTTGTTATTATAGTAAACTGGGAAAATATTATTCTACTGATTTTCATTTCATTTTCTTGTTTTCTTTTGTTTTTCCATTTTATTTATTTATTTTTTTCTATTTTATTTCCAATACCTATAACTCTTCCGATTCGTAGAAAATTTGTACATTTCAAAGCAACCGCGTCATATACCGCTATTGTAAACAGTAATTTAAAATTACCCTTGCAAGGGGCGCGAGGTTTTCTCTATTCTAACATCAAAAGCAAAAGAAACTTATTTTCTTTCTTCTATCCTCACTGCATACGGTGCAGGTAATAAATGCACGGTTAATGTTTCGGAGCTGTTATTTAGGAGCTTCTCACCGCAATCATTACTGCTCGAATTTCTCCCCGGTTCCTATTATAACCAAGGTTGACCTTTGAACCGTGGGCCCGTAGCTAATAAAAGGTGAAATGAAATTGGATGAATAATATATGAAGGGCGGATGATCTCCCCTTCGTATTCAATCATCAAATGCGCCACCTAGTCACTCCTTGCTGCAGTTGCATCCAAACCAAATGGACTTTCGACACGCAATTATTACATGCGATAACCAGATATAAGATATAATACAAAATATAAAAATCGAGGCTAATTTAAATCCGGTGTTCTGCCCACCGACAAACGTCCAAGATCATCCTCACAGCTACCGCAACTTCGTCATCAACCGACTTCCGGCGACTTGACGTGACGTGACTTCACGACAGGAATCCCATTTCTTTCCCTTTCTACGTATGTAGATGTACCTCGTACACACGCATACGTGTACATATGTGAACCTCATACTGCAGGACAGGGCAACCATTATCTCGTGACCATTGTAACATACACGTATGTTACACATCGATGCGTTATACATGTGTATGACACGTCTATACATGGGTTTTATTGTTATATATGTGTTTAAATTCCTCGCGTTATCATATATGGGGGCGGGAACCACGAACGGACCTATTTTATCTTCTATCTCACTTACTTCAGCTACTTTTAGCTCAACAAACATCTGCATCTGTACCCTAGACTGGTACCTACACCCCGATAATATGTACGCGGTCTATCCCCCCATTGACTAAAAATAGGGGCTATTATAATGGAAGAGGCGACGACGACGAATAATAGGCTGAAACGACGACTGCCCTGTCAAGTGATCGCGCAGGCCACGTGGTGCAGGACATTCTAGTCGGGCTTTATAGTACACATCGCGTAGTTCCATATGTGTGAGTAAAATAAGACATGGGTATGAAATAATGTCGTATACCTATGCCTACGCTATCGATGTTTGAATTTATCGAATCCCTGTGGCCTTAGACCTCGCAGAGTTGAAAGGCATGACGGAAAATGCAGAAGAACAGGATGCCCGTTTTACCGTTAGCATCGCTGTTCGAGAAAAAATGCCTTAGGTAATACGTATCTACTATACAAGATTGCAGCATTTCGGTAATAATTTGCCCGAGAGAAACGTGAATTTCGAGACTGGTTTTATGTATACCCGTCATCGACGTCGTTTTTAATAACTCTTCGATATAAGGACAAGTTTGGTAGATATTGGAATAAATTTAAATAAAACTTGCAAATTTTCGGCCTCTTTTTTTTTCTTTTTATTCACTTTTTAACACATACAGCTATATTACATGGTGTAATGAATATTAAAGAAGAAGATGATCGAGCAGCGTGCAGTATGTCGAGGAAGAGAATTTTTCAAACCTGAATGAAGATAAACCTACTTATAACGCAATGAGAAATAATTCGACGACGAAATTGAGTTATCTGATAAATCCCGATTTTCCACATATTGATGTAATATTATGTGTTTATCGATTCAGCAAATCGCACGATGTTTCGAATTGGCACAGTATACGAGGCGTACGGCTTAGGGTTATCAGGAAAATTGACCTCGGCAGAAACTTGAATGAATTGAGAAATCTGCGAGGCCTAAAGTTGGGATTAGGTTGCAACACTGATCACAATAATTCTATAAATAATTTCTTTTGGCTGTAAAAATAACTATTAATAATAACATAAAATGAATATTAATAATAATATCGTTGAAATTTTATCTCGTCATATGTACTTAAACGTCCTGTACGGCTGTATATACAATGTCCAAGTGCGAAATATTCAGAGTATGAATGCCGTAGAGTTATAATATACACGTGGTAATCTTGGGAAAGAAGGACGCCAGAGACTTATAAAATAGATAAGGTTTAGCGGTTTCACGTTATAAACCGCATTATCTTCGCGACAGATATACTTTTTCCCTATAGTATGTATACGTAGGTATATACGATTATCCTAGTTGATTCAATTAATCCATCAACGCTATAAGTTGAATATAATGTTGAACGCTACCGTTATTTATTCGTCGTACTTATGCACACATATTGTATTGTATTTAATACCATTGTACAAGCCCGCGTCTATTATTGCTATGAATGACGAGGCTTCGTCTGACGCTGTTATGCCGCATTGTATCCACTATGTACTCCACAGGCATCATTCTTCCGGTGAAGTTTGTACCGATCGTTGCAGATATATAGGCACCGCAACGAGAATTGAATAACGATTATAATGTTAAATTACTGCATTATTTTCATTCGGCGAGTAATCGTAACGTAAGATGTTATGTATATGTGTTATATTTTCGAAGACAAATGAGAAAGATGAATAAAGTTCTTCCCCATATATGTACATGATTTCCGGTTTATAACTAATTGGAGTTTTTATTATTCAAGCATACTTTCATGGTTGATAATTAAGCGCATATAACTTTCGCCGATCTGGAAAGCGGAGTGACTGCAGATATTTCTTTGACCTGTAGGCGAAGACCCGCAGATGCTTTAGAGCCCAAGGTAGGTGAGCTTAGTTAGTGACGTTTTGAGCTGATTATTCGATCAATTGGTTCAAGTCGTTCGAGAATCATCTACGATCTAAACTTCGACGAAAAATTAAATGGAAGAATAAGAGAAGACTGATTTTCGGAGCTTTTGCTTCCCCCTAAGGAAAAATATTGCTTTGCCTAAATGCCTTATTACGCCCAGAGGTTTGTGGGCGTTGAATTTATCAGCTATCACTGAATGTTTGCCGTAGGTAAAGTGCGTGTGTTCTTTCTGCTCACGAACAGGTAGAAAGCGTATGAAATTACAGGAAGTATGGGCAGAAGGCAGGATTGCCCGGTAATAATCATGGCCACACGAGGCTATTGTAATAAACCGAGTAAACTCACACGATATTATATCTGTACGATCGTATCTAAATCTTAGAATTGGGTATTTTTTCTTCTCCGTTTATTCGTTTTTTTTTTTTTTGTGATTATAAAAATGACGGAGGTCTAGTTGAGAAAACAATTACTCGTCAAGGATCTGTGAAAATTTCGGTGAATGGCGACGCGGTTTATATTTCTCCATATCAATTTACATTTCGGAGTTCTCAGACCGCAGAAAGATATACATATGCATATATACCTTGCATTATCTTAAGAATTGCTTTATAATTCTTTACATACGAGATATCAATGCACACCTATACGAAGATAGTATGATTTCTGCGTCATGGGAGATTAAATTCAAAGGACTGGATATCATTTTTGAACGATAATATTCGATTCTTTAACGATTGCTAATATCTCTAAGATGATATAATAGCGCATATTATTGAAAAGTTTTAAAAACGTGTTGATTCATCGCTGTAAATGAAGGGGAAAAAAAAAGGTTCGAAAGAAAATAAAAGAAGCGCCCAAACTTCCCAGTAGTCATACAGTGGGTTCTCAGTGCAGCTGCACTCGTGGATGTATGACCTTTCCCACCCAAACACCCAGCGAGGTTCCCCTACCAACCTAACGCTAACGCTGCCACGAAATGTTATGAAAATAAGCGAGCCGACGATAGTTGGTAGACTCATAGTGTCTGTGATCTCTGGTCGAGCGAGCATACGTGCAACAGTTTTCCGAAAATTGTTACAATAAAAAAAGAAATTTGTAAATAAATCCTTAAATTAAAGTGCACGCGATTTATACTCGGAGTATAGGCCGCAGTTCAGTTTTGCATTCCATCGTTATCTCGAAAGCAAAACTGACAACACCGCCGCATTTTGCCCGGACTTTGCGCTCGGTTCAGTTGGCACCCGTGCGTCGAGGTGTGTGGTAGGCAAGGCAGTTGAATGTGTGTCGCCCACTGTTCGCGTTGGCAGAACTCGTTCCTGCGTCATTTTAGCTGTGTATTTAATAGTTGTTTCTAATAGTAAAATTGTTCGTGGTGTATTTAGTTGTTAGATAGTTTTTGAAAATAGGGGAGAGTTGTGTGTTAATGTTTTTGGTATTAATCAATCAACGTCTTCGGTGTTATTCGCCTATTGTTAAGTTAGTGAAATTTAATAATTTCTCGGGTGACAGACAGCCATTGGAAAGGATCGCGCTCCGGTCGTGTCGTGTAGTTTTTTGTGCGTGTGTGTTTATACCATACTACACATAACTAGGTGCGTTTTATTGTGCCCGTTCAACCTAAACCGTTGATAGATTGGAAAGAGCTATGCTTTCCTGATCAAAACAAAACAGGGTTTTACGTTCTACAATCAGGTAGGAAAAAATCTCGTTATTTAATAATATATATATATATAATACATATATATATATATATATAGAGAGAGAGAGAGTGATATTTTATTAGATATTAAACCCCCGAGAAAATCCCTACCGCACGTACTACATACGTACGTTAAGAGGGTGGAATTTAATTGTCAACACTGGCACACCCATTGGGGAACCTCGGAAACCCGATGCGAAACAACTACGGCTAGCAAGAATTCCGTAGCCTAGATTTCGTAGTCAATATATCCTCGTTACTTTCACATTCTACACTTGTCAGCCTCGGATATTTCGAATTTTTATCCTTTCTAATTATCTTAAAAGCATAATGGTCGATCTCAATCAAAGATGCAATGAGATGGGTGTAAATACTAATCGAAATTCACTTTCGCAAGGTATTCACCTCCCACTCATCACGGGAGCAGTTCTCAATCGTACGGTTTAACAAAACGCAAAATTCCTCAAACATTCCCATCGCCTATCCCAGATCACTCCGAATTCTCCGTATCTATACGCGTGACAAACGTCAAACGATGTTGTTTAAGCATCCTCCCAAAAATCGCTTCTGGCATTCGGTGCACTTGGCTGTAAAAATCGAAACGATGTTTTCTAAATCAAGATTGGAAAATTCTTCAGTGTTAATTAAATTATTTATCATATCATAATCCTAAGAACTGGTTACTTAAGAATGACATTTGTATTATATCGTAAAATAAGCACAAGTGATTCTTCTTAAATAACCAGATATCGTAAAATGTAGAAATACGATCTTCAGAATTAATTCATATGTTGAAATGGATTAGATTTTAAATAATATACAGAAAGAAACAATGTCCAAGAATATTAATTCTATTCTCCTATTTAAATATCATTTTCATTGTTATAGGTAAAGTTTCAAAATGAGCTTTAGATGACTGTTGGCTGAGCTGTTGCTCTAAATAAGTTTAGCATGAGCGAAATAGCTGCTGTAACTGGATCCAACGGTGGTTTAACCCGTCTGGAAACTGTCGCACATATCAAAAGACAAAAATTAGCCGGTTACAATGTTCCTCCAGTACACGGCAGGCCTAATCCACCGATTAGTGTGCGAAACCGACTTAGCACCCATCAAAGAAACCTCAGCCTTGATTTTAGGTAAAAAAAAAGGAAGAAGCAAGAAAACTAAAGAAAATTTCATATCGTTTTATCATCCGTCAAAAAGAAAATCTCTTCAAATCTCTATCTAGATTTGAATTTTTCACATATTTTTTACCTCCCCGTTTAGATCAATGGGAATACTTTTGCCCCCGGTGCCGCAGACGACGGGAGCAACTCTAACGATGCACCACAGAAATCGTAGCCTGGATTCAGCACTCCAAAGAATTCCAGAAGTCGACGTAACGCCGAGTCCAGAATGCGAGGCGAATCCAACGCCCTCAACGATCGTTGTTGCGTCTATAAAAGGGCACAGCAGAGAGCGAGAAGATCTTGCTAGTCTTGGGTCAGACGATTCTGGTATATTGTGCGGCTCCGAAAGCGGATCTAGCGACACGGCTAATGCTACTACTAGGGAATCTAGCGTGGAACATCTGCACAGTCGTGAGAGCCTGGATTCCACAAGGTCTCAGGCCGGAGATTTGGACAGTGTCGATGTTGTCGATGGGGATATCAGTGCGGAGTCAAATACATGCGTCGGATTAGTGCCTAGGAGTTGTTTAGACAAAGAGGGAGAAGATGAGGACGATGACGACGATTTTAAAGACATTCAGCCAAAAACTTTGTCCAAAGATATTGGGGGGGATGGGGAGGTGGAAGCGGCAGTTATCGATTCTTCTTTGATTAACGATACGTGCGGGGGCGACTGCTTGTCCAAAGACTCTCAAAGTGATGATAATAATGTTAATAACGTTTGTAGACATACTCTGCTTCGTATGAACCCTTCTTTGCATATGCAAAACGATCTAGCAGGAGCTGCGATAACTCTTTGTTGCGGTACGGGTACTCAGACGGAAGCGAAATGTGTTAAGCGACAACACACGGAAATATGCAGACAAGAAACTGCTCAACCCAAATCTTCTAAGGGATGTTTACTCAGGTTATTCGAAAGCCAAGTATTCGATATGTCCATGGCCATATCCTATCTGTTTAATTCTAAAGAACCTGGGGTTCAGAGCTACTTGGGTGAGTCTTGGATCTATCTTGACAATTTTTATAATCTTTATTCTTTGCCTAATTCAATTATACCTTTGTAATTGTTTAATCTAATTAGAATTCCGCTTGATCACGTTTGTTAAGTAAAACAGGGGAGACCCTCTAATAATCTAACATTCAAGGACCAAAGGATTAACTCGGATGTTTTTCTAGTCTTAATATATTCTCTTTTCATTCTATTTCAGGCAACAAATTATTCAGCTTCCCGGACAACGAGGTAGACTTTTATTTACCGCAGCTTGTTTCCATGTACATACAAATGCATGATGTGGCAGAAGTTATTCACCCGTATCTCGTCCATAGGTGAGATCAGAATCGCATTTATTACCAAGTTATTCAATTGTTGGTACAGACCTTGAACTTTATCATCTTCTCTTCAAAATATCTCCAATAGTCAGACAAGTTCTGATTCACGATAAATAGTTTTTTAAACAAGTCCTAAATTCAGAAAATGAAATTAAAAGTCTAGAGAACCAGAATTGGCAAATATTCTAACTGATAACTTTTCCTTGAACCAGGTGTAGGCAATCGGCAGATTTTTCATTGAAGTGTGCCTGGCTTCTGGACGCGTATAGTTCGGACGCTCATCTTCCTTCGAAAAAGAAGTCTCATGGAACTAAGTTGAAGAATCTTATTCTGTCTGACGAGCTGAGGTGAGTGTTTCTTGTAATAATAAAATGTCATCTTGTACGAGTTTGTTGCAGATAAATAGTCTGTGAAATATCACGATGCTAATAATACCGCTTAAGTATATTTGACTTGAACTGTGTTTTACTATGTACTCGAAAATAATTATAGGCCGAAAGAGAACGAAGTCAGTCGAAGGCAGCGTATTACTGGTCATCAAGTTCCTCTTCCACCGCCGCTACCAACCATACAATTTGTTACTTCACCAAATAAAAAGACTCATCAAAGATCCCAGTCTGATGCTACTGGACTTTTCCAGGCTCTTCGTCGTAGTCATTCCGGTAATTATTCCTTGTAGTATCTTTGCGAAGGATTAAGATATCCGAAAGGCAGAAACTCTGCTTATCTTACTCGCTTCTTATTCAAGAAATTATGATTCCTATTTTATCTTCATCCTATCTTGAAAAAACATCCGATCTATTCGGCAAGTCGTACTAGAATCCCAATGTATTCCTTGAATTTCTAACAATCTATTTATAACTTTTGAACGCAGGATTAACAAACAAAGTGAGCTTGGGAGATCTGAGCTCTGGTAGAGCGTTCGATAACGGCTGTACCTGTTTTGATTCCTGCCAGGGTATAGTGAACGATTTGCGCGGACAAAAAACTGATTGTTTTTGTGGCGTAAGTTTATTCGATGAATTTCATTTACTTACATTATTTGCTAGGTGGTTTTATTCTTCTCAGCTCAATTCAAGCCTTCGAATAGCAAGGCAAGATTTACTTATCTTGATAGAGGTAAAATCAAACTTGCTTATTTATAGGCTCCTCGGCTAGCTCCAGAATACGAATTTATCCAATCGCTCATCTCGATCGGAAAGTTACTTGGTACTATTCCTACCAAAGAAGGAAAAATCGTACAACTTGCCGCAGAGTTGAATGCCATAAACCTGAATCTTCCCGCACGTGTGTGGATACCCTTACACAGTGCCGTACCGCATCACATTGTCAGAGTGCCATCTCAGTCTGCAGCTATTTTGAACAGCAAGGACAGGGTGAGAGGATACTCTATTTTTTATATTTAGAAGAGCACGCTATTGTTTTTTTACACCAATTCTCTATATTTAGAACTAAACACTTACGTTTTTAGACATGCCATCCTAAATCTGGATTTCAAAGGACAAACTTAGTTGGATTAGAATTACCAACTTGGCTTTTTTTTCTATTTCCATTAACATTCAGTTAATATTCAGTTTTTTAAATGTTGTCCGGAGCAGATTACATCGATTACATTTTAGTTCTATAATTTTAGATTTATTCCAATGACAACGAAGAAAAAATTATACAAGAGTACAATGATGTTTCATGTTTCCGTGTTGATAAGATAAACTTATGAAACTTCATTTGCTTTCCGGACAAAACTGTAAACAAATAAACTAAACATATGTTCCGTCTATTTAAAGGCTCCGTACATTATCTACGTCGAAGTGCTGGAAGTTGAGGACATCCACACATCGCCTGTCCCACCAAAAATAATGGGCAGTTCTCTCAGACATACGAAATCTGAGGAAAATCTTACCGGTGACGAACAGTCTAACGTATCAGACTCTAATATCACAACCACAGAAAACCAAACAGCTGCTTTATCAACACTCCGACCAGCAGGAGTCGATGTAAATAATACCCCTGCGCAGACAACAGTTAGCGCAGCTTTCAATCCCTCGGATTATGATCCAAACGATTGCTGGAGTCAAGAAGACGAGGAAATATCAGAACAGGTAAATTTCGACTGACTTTATATTATCAAATGGCTACGAAATTTTGTTACTTTATATTCAGATTCATTTTTATCGATCGTTAATTCCTTTCAGTATTTACAACTGCGCAAGCCAATGGACAGGGATACCATATCGCAGCTGAGTCAAGAATCGTCGGATAGTCGGGAACCCAACTTCATACCGGGAGACATAAAGCGACGTTTATCTCAGATGGCTTCTACCCCAAGTTCTACATTCAATTACGACCGTGAAGACCCTTCAGCGGCAGCTCTCAAAGAACCATGGGATGTCAAGCAGAGACGTATACGAGCCACCAGTCCGTACGGCCACTTTGCTTCGTGGCAGCTGCTCGCAGTTATTGTCAAATATGGCGATGATTTTAGACAGGAACTTTTGGCTTCACAGTTGTTGTCCATGTTGCAGAGAATTTGGCAGGAAGAACGTGTGCCGCTTTGGGTCAGACCGTACAAGTATGTTTTATTGAAATACTTTGAACAATTCTGATGACGAAAAAAGAAAGACGTTTTTTGGAACGTTTAATCAATTTCGTACCTTGAATTTACAGAATACTCTGTCTTTCGAACGACAGCGGTTTGATAGAGCCGATTTTGAACACGGTATCCGTTCACCAAGTGAAAAAGCATTGCCAGCTTACTTTGCTGCAATATTTTGAACGGGAATTCGGACCTCGTACGTCGGAAGGCTTCCTTGCAGCCCAAAGAAACTTCGTCGAAAGTTGTGCGGCTTATTGTCTGGTCAGCTATCTCATCCAAGTAAAAGATCGACACAATGGAAACATCCTTCTTCACAGCGACGGGCATCTTATTCATATAGATTTCGGCTTTATGCTATCTGCTTCCCCTCGCAATATCGGATTTGAAACTTCGCCGTTCAAACTTACACCCGAATTCGTCGAGGTGATGGGCGGCGATAAGTCAGACATGTTCAACTACTTCAAAATACTTATACTACGGGGATTGGTAGCTGCTAGGAAACATATGGACAAGATACTAAGCCTCGTTGAGATCATGCGATCTGGTAAACTAATTAACTGGCTTTAAAACGTCTCAATACGTTTGCTTATATCTTTCGTCTTGTCGTTTTATAGGATCTAATGAATCCGTTTACTTCGCAGGATCCCAGCTGCCCTGTTTCCGGAGTGGTGCGGCGACTGTGCAGGGATTAAAGAATCGGTTTCATCTTAGCTTGACCGAAGATCAGTTAAGCCGGCACGTCGAAGATCTTGTGAAAGGTAGCATCGGTTCTTGGTCAACAAAATTGTACGATCACTTCCAGTACTTCACTAACGGTACGCTTTAATGAGAAAGTTGAAGCCCTGCGAGTGCGTGAAATATATGTATATCGTGTTGATTTGGAATTTAACGAATTCGCATTAATGTCGAGATCATGAAATGAAAATAATTGAATATGTTATAAGGAATGATTGAAGTTAATGTTTGGAATGAAAATTCGATGAAGAATGAACATTGTATAACGTGTGAAAGTAATCGTAATCGGTAAATGGTATTTATCGAGGAAACTTTGGACTCTGCTAATGATAGCGATGCGAAGAAAAAGAGTGACACCACAAATTACAATTACAAAAGGTAGCTATATTGTTAGTGCCGATTTTTAGACGGATACCTGAAACCCCACCCGCCCCCCTGAAACCTTGGACAAATAGATATCCGTTTTATACAACAGAGTAATTTGTTGAAGGTGCCTTATATGTAGGAATGGTGAAAAGTAAAAGTAAAAGTAAAAGTAAAAGTATAAATTAAAAGTCGGTCGGAAAGAAAATTAGTGAAGTGGATGAATTGTTGTTGGAGACTGGTAAATAGTAGTGATTTTATACGATTGCTGAGCGAGAGATATTATATGAAAGCGAATATAATAAACGTCAGCGAGAAATATCTCTTTGTCATTTTGTAAATATTATGAAAGTGAAGCGAAAAAAAAAATTCCTGTTGGGACGTATTTAGATCTCGGCAATAAATAAATAATTTTATCCTAATATATAGGTAACAGAATAACACTTGTTGAGTCTTTCATCTTGAAGCAAAAGGACTGAAAAAAACCCACTGATAATTAATGGTAATAATGATCCTAAAGGTTTTTTTCAGTATGTTTATTAAGATGATACGAATGGAGACGAATACTCAAAATCTTTCCTATTATTATACCTACCTATAATATTATTATAAATAAAAAATAAAAAAATATTAAAAATTTAATACGGCAGTCTTACGAAGGAGTATACTATTCTAGGTAATATAGAAATCAGTATAACGAATCGAAAAATAAAACTTTTTACTTATTTTTCTCTCTTCTTTTCTTTCGTTTCTTATTTAACAATTTATTATTATAGACACTTTTAAGTACGTCTAGCTATTTTTCAATTAATTGCAATGCAAGCCATGCCAAAATTCATCGATTGAGATAATTTTTGGTGATTTAAAAATTCTTTTCAATTTTAAAATAAAATTAAAAAAAAAAAAAAGTATAACGATTTTATTTCGTGTGTAAATATTAAAATATTTAAGAATTAATTATTTAAGGGTTGCAGATGATTGTGTGAAATAATAAAAATTAAAAAAAAAATTAAAAAAACTAAAATAAAATAAACAAATGAATAAACAAAAAAATCAAAGTCGCGGCGAGTAAGCCCAGAGTGTGAGGGGCCTGGGCGCTCTGACTTCAAAGTGTCTTATCTCTCTTCTCCGTCGACCGTCTCGCGATGGACAGGCAAGCCAATCGTAAACTACCTGTTAATTGTAAAGTGACAAAATTTAAGCTATGATATTATTCATTGATTTTGTCTCTTTAACAAGTTGCTAAGTATTTATACATACATACGTAGATACATACATATAATTTAACACTTGTTTATATACACATTATTATATGTGTATGGGAACAGTTTGAATCGTATAATTATTGATGCTCTTGCTACAGCCTAAATTTGCTTACCAATTGGTCTACGCCTTCAATTTTTATACTACAAATAATAACAGCGAAACTAAGGACTTTACGTTCTTATTCTTCTTTTTTAAATAGTTCATCGCTATTTAGCATCACCTAAATACGATAGTATGCATTTTTAATAATAGGGATGTAACATATTATAGCAAAAGATACTTTATAAAGAAATTGAATTTCCTCTTAAAATCATGCAGGGTAGTTTGCAAAGTTTTATCAATCGGTGGTCCGCCTTGTTCTTCTCACTTCGTTATGAGCTATTAATGATATTGATTATTAAATAAATACAAAATCCAATTAAATGTATTACAATAATCATTGCTACCTACATTATTGATCTTTTCCCATTTTATTATTATTGAGAAAGATTCGTAGTAGTTTAGTAAAATGTTGAAAATTAATTGAGAAAGAAAATTTTAAATAAGTAAATTTAATAAATAAATATAAAGCCAAAATCTTTGATTGATAAAACATCGGTTATTAATGAGAAATAATTACTTTATTATATTGTTGGCATATAGTAGAATAAAATGTTGTTTGTTCGTTTGTTTCTTTTTTTTTTGTTCTACAAAGGCGGAATCAGCCATGTAAATATGCAACTTATTTATCGAAAATAATAACTATACTTTTATTTTAATGCAGCTCGCTGAAATAAGTAACGACATATTATATTCCAGTGTTAGTATATATATTTTACATCTATATTATAATTATAAAATACAAATATTAAATATACTTAGATATTAATGAACAATTACACATTACTACTACTACTACTACTACTACTATTACTACTATTACACTTGAAGTGTAGAAAAAAACAAAAAAAAAAATCAACCCTCACTGAATTTAAAATTAAGTCACTTGAAGAGTGACAAAGCAAAGACTCTTGTAAGACTGATGGGTCCTGTCAATTACCCATGAAAGTAGGGCGCACAGGACAATTCAAAAGAAAGCGCCAGCCCTCGATAGAATGAAAAAAAAATTTATGAATAAAATCAACCTTCCCCCGTATCACTTAAATTTTAATTGAATAAAAGAAGAGGTTTAATCGAATTTTATAGAAAAATAATCTGTATATATATTACTATACGTGGATGCAGGACCAGAGAATAGCTACTGGAGAATGATTTTGTATTGGTTTCAGTTTATATTACAGTATACTATTAATAAATTATTTAATTCATTAATCTTCGTTTGATGAAAAGTTAATTTACTAATTGTTATAGAATTCATCATTAATTCTGATCTCACATACAATGTAGATTCTATTTGTAACAAAAATATTCTTGGTATTATTTGGTATTTATTGTGTCTTAACACATATCCCGACTCGATAAGCTGCAATCGAAATTTATAGATCAACATTTTTTATTACTGATTCTTAATTCAATATGGTTATTTTTATTTTTAAGAAGTCATCAAACTGTCAAGTTCTTTTAAAGATATACCTCACAAAACTAATTCGGTAGTTTCATTGCAGCTAATGCTGGTGTTTTCTCATTGTTTAACAAATAAAAGAATAAAAAAATAAATAAAAAATCATAAATGAGGTAATACTTTAACGCCATTGAAATGAATAAATGATCAGATTAGGCTTGTTTCGCCCTCCATGTACGTTATGATTTTTCTTTTTTTTTCATAAAATAATTAGCTCACTATTGTATTTTATAATAAATTCAAGCATGTCAAAAATAAACAGTATATGATGAGACATAAAAATTTCTCTTCGAAATTTTATACATCTATCTACTCACACACTTTCCCTATAAATAATGAATTATCTCATTGATAATTTATGATGACAAATTATAAGTCTATGTCATGCATAGTGATTAATTAAAATGAATTCAATATGAAACAGGCTATTTTTCATATTATCAAGATAGTTTTTATAGATAAGTCGATGAGAATTTTTCTCTCTTCAAAGAATCAAAATAGACGAAAAAAAATTCAATACATTGTAAGTGAAGAAAATTATGCTCATGTTACGAGCTGCATGTGGCTTTAATCTGTTTTAATTTGCTACTTTTTTTTATTACTGCTACCAAAATTTCGGTTGGAAATAAATAAAGAGATGATAAATAATATTCTATACAACTGTATTAATTAAGTATTTGTACATTTAATCTTAGAATATTAGGTTTAATTGACGCTTACAAATATTAAATAAACAAATAACTATAAATAGAGTTTTTTCGAACAAAGTATTGTGTTCGGACGGGTGTGAAGATGAAAATTCGAATAGAAGCAAAAAAAAAGACGAAGGGGAAAAAAAGAAGATAGTTCAAGTTTATTAAAAATATCACATCATGACTTATAATAATAATAATAATAATAATAATAATAATAATAATAATAATATAAGTAATTCTGTGTTAGTAAATTAAATTCTAGAGAGCTGTTGCAATAAGTTAGAAGGCAAAACTGCTTCCAGTTTATCTAAAACATAATAAAATGGAAGCGAGAGCCATGCTAGCATAGCTCTAGCAACAACACCCATTGTGTCTGGATACTGATGAGTTAGGAGAGCTAGTAATGCTGTAAAGGAGCACAGACCAGCTGTGAATAGTATAAAAAAGGGTAATTCTTTCTTGGGATAAACGCTGACGTCGTGAAATGAAGGCAGAAGTTCCCGATCAGCGCATTCAGTACAAGTTGGATACGGGTAAAACAAATGTCCCCTTTCCAGAGGATAGGGCAACATTCTGAATGTACCTTCCCAAGTGCAATGTAACAAGTTCAGAGCTCCTTCCATCTGTTTCCAATGAGCAAGATGAAAGAAAGCATAAGCAATAGCCTCGGAGTCTCCCCTCTTCAAGACATGTTCAGGAGGTAAAATAAGCGGCTTCATTTCCAGCAGATACTTTGGTACATGTGGATTGAACTCGACAGCTCTGTGAATTGCTTCGACGGCAGTCATCTCGGCGGTAGTCAATCCCCTCTTGCTTGCTATATCCGGTGAAAATTTGTCGGCGACTAATCTCGCCTTGAGAAGCGCAGCTGTGTAACAAATTGTCGCAGATTTTGGCAGGCTGATATCGTCGTACTTCGCCAACACCGCTTGGACATCTGCGTACGCTTGCATCTCTAACAAAGCTTCTATCAGATTCTCGTGAATGTTTAACACGTTCATTATCGGCGGAACCTCTTTAGTCAGATCTCTGAACATCTTCACCGCCTCTTTCAGCTTCCCTAATTTTCTCGCGCACATGGCGAGTCTCCTTTTTATATAAATCAGGACATTAGTGTCTCTCCTATGCATCGCCTCGGCTATGGATCCTTGGTGCTGTGTATTCTGAGATTTACGGTAATTATTTTCGGCCACTTTTAAAGCCTGTTTTAATATCTTCTCAGCCTCTAATATCGTCGTCGCTTCTTCTTCGGCCAGTAATATATAAGCCGGAGCACAGTCGGGGTTATGTTCGAGGGCGTTGTGGGCCGCCTTTATCCTCACCACGGGATTTCTCTCGCGCCAAGCAGTCTGCATTATCTCATATTCCGCCTTCCCCGTGTCGCCTTCGCAGGTGAAGAACGTCTGGTGATCCTGGGCGGATAAATTCATGTCGTAATAGGTTAGCGGCTCCTTATTAGTCGCCCAGTAAAACCTCTGGTACTCGGCGCCGCGGAATAGGTTTATTGGATTCCGCCAGACTTTGCATTCCGGGACGTTTTGTTGGCTCGATGTATTCGAGCCGGTTGAATTAGCGCCGTTTCCATCACCCCCGGTGTCTCCGCCGCCGATCCAAGGCGATATGTGATTGAGGGATACTTGTTCTATGAAAGACGTACCGTATTTTCGAAAATACCACCACTCGAATATCAGGATTAAACCAGATATCAAAGACGAGGTTCCGGTCAGAGCTACGTAAAATTTTGGCGTTAATGTGCTCAGAAACATCGTCGAGTCCCACATACTAGTAAATAAAAGTGCCATTTATTATCAATTAGGTATTTACCGAGTCACACGCGAAACGTCAAAACTCAAAACGACATTAGTCTGCAGTCTGTCGTCGGTACTGTTTACCTACGACTTCGACGAGCTTTTAGACTATCTTTACGGCCCAACGGATATAGAAATTCTCTTCTGTCCGAATATTTAGTTCTTAGATTTATTATAGACAAATATTTATCTCAACTTATTTCACTAACCAAGAAATATCGGCCAGCAGTGATCTATGAAACCGCCATTTAGAGAGCAAAGAGTTACGAAGCTTAGTTTCGCAGTTTTTCGTCAGCTGGCGCCGCTTTTCAGACCAGTGATCCTTACCACAGAATCCCTCTCTGCTATAATATCACACGCATGTCATTCCGGTTGCGGATAGTAAGGCGCGAAGAGATTGTTCAAGAATATAACTTGTGCCACTTTATTTTTGCAAGGATCGATTAATCTAGTGCGTAGGTATATTACAAGGTCACTTAATTTTCTGTTTAACTAATTACAAAAAATAGGATATATATTGTGATCAAACTTTTCGTGGTGTTATCTTTACGCTCAGACCATTTTTTGCCTTTGTAACCAGTTCTCCGGTGAGAACGATGTCCTCTCTTCGTTCGGCCGCTTCTATTTTATATCTTCGTAGAATTCCAGATAGTACGGCTTTTTCTTCCAATAAGGCGAATTTCTGACCTGAAATATAGAAACTCCGGTTTATCAAAAGCCAAGTCGGATTTGAAATTTGCCATTAAATAGCTATAGTAGAGTGTGGAGATCCCATTGAAGTATCAAGGATTCCGTATTTCCAAACAGTCATTAATCAATCTACCTATGCAGTTTCTGGGCCCAGCACTGAATGGAATATAAGCATACGGATGCCTCCTCATCATATTTTCTGGTAGAAACCGATCGGGGTCGAAGCATTCGGGATTGGGAAAGATCTCAGAGTCTCTGTGTAGCATGGGGACTATGATAATGGCTGTGGTTCCTCCGGGAACAAGATATTTTCCTTTGAAAAGAAAATACATGATTATTCCCCATCAATGCTAATAGACGCGATCATAATATTATAGTATAATATTGCAGTTGCGCATAATTATTACCGATTTGAATATCGTCTGATAGTTGTCGTGCAAGAATAGGAACAGCAGGGTATAATCTCAGGGCTTCTTTGATACACCGTTCTAGATACTTCATACTTTGTAAATCGCGGAAAGAGGGTCTTCGATCATTGTCATTCTCACCGAATATTTCTTCAAGCTCTGCCACGACCTTGTCCTAGTAAGAAGCGAACGAATTAATATAGACCATATAATTTGTAATCAGTGTGAAATGCAATATTACCTGTATATCAGAGTGACAGCCAAGTAAAAATAGGGTCCAACTCATAGCCGACGAAGTTGTATCATGTCCCTAAAAATGTAAGATGTAGACTTAATGAAAATGAGCTTTCTTTATATGTATGCACTTGGATTTTGAGAAAATAAATCTGCATTTATTTACCTCGAACATGAATGTATCAACCTCTTCACGAATGTCTTGATCCGTGAGTATAGTCCCACCTTGCGATGCCTGGATCAGTAAGTCCAGAAAAGCCAGTCTCTTTCGTACGTGATGTTCTGGAAGATTTAAAATACTCATTAGATAAATCGAGTAAAGAAATACATTTTTTTCAACTACCTTCGTTTGTCGCACGATCCATTAGTTGTTGTTCGATCATTACACGTCTTTCGGAAATCACCTGTCAATGATATAACATAACGTGTTTAGCAGCTGGCTGCGAAGTATGTGTACAGTAGCTTCTGTGAGCTTTCGATATGCAGCCTCACCTTATTGGAGAAGTCGTGTAATACTCGAATACAATTTTGATGCTTTTGGTAGCAGGATGTCAAGCGAAACAGCCAATCAGGATGATACCATAAAGTCGCTTGTCGAGTCTGAACGATTCCTCCGATTCTATCGACAATCTTTTCGTCAAAATATTTCCAAGTCATAAACTGTTCACCGTTTCATTCAAATCTAAGTCTTTTCGACTATGGTGTGAGTTCATGCAAAATGAGAATGTAGTATTGAAGAGATTATCTTTTGATACACGATAGGATTTTCATTTCGTCCAGTCAACTAGTTGGGAAGATATTATCAAGTCTATCGCATTATTGACGGCCCATATATTATTGTATCTATCAGATGGATTCAGATCAATGTGAATGACAGTATCGCGCTTACTTACTCGTAAACGGCTTTGACATATACGCTCTCACTGTCGTCCTGGGCGAATATGCGACGTCCCATGGCTGTTTCTGTAAGACATCTGTTGGTTAGACAATTTAATGAAATCGCAAGCATTGCAATTGACTTACCGCAAATGATGTCCAACGCGCAGTGTGTTATGTAAGGAAAAATGTTGAATGAATCCTTCCCTAGTTCCTTGGACATTTTATCCACCAATATTTCTGTCTGTTCAGCAAAAACCTCGACAAAATCTTCCAAAATTTTGAAATGAAAAGTAGGCGTTAAAATCTTTCTTCGCGAATGCCACTTCTTGCCTGAAATATACACAACAAGAATTTTGCGAATCAAAGATTGAGCTCCGGAGAACTAACCAAAGCAAAAGAGGTATAAATCTTACCAGAGCTAGTGAGGAGTCCTGTCCCAAGCCAAGGATGTAGAAATCTATAATCACGACTCTTGTCCAAATGTCGACTGCTCCCCAAAATCGGCTCCACAGATGAAGCCTTGCTGACGAAGACGTAGGGTGTAGTGCCAAGCCAAGCTTTATTAATCCCATCAGAATGACCCCACAATAAGCGCATGCCCATCAGACGTTGAAATAATTCTATTTGAATCGAAAACGTGATTGTAAAACGTGAAAATTTATTAGCGAGCAACACTGATGGGTGTAATTTTTGCAGAGACTCACCGTCATGGTCGACATTTAATTCAATCGTGTTTCCTAAGAGCGGTATTGCAGGTGGTCCAGGAATACGCGATATCAACTTCAGAATTCTTCGTCTAGAACGATACCACGTGCCCAGCCATATGAGTACTATAAAAATTACGGCTAAGCAGATGTTCATTTTCTTGAATTGTTATTTGGACACGGACTCAACTAAACTTTGATAATATATCTTGCGTAGAATTTCGAATCGATTCGAATAACTATTGGTCACTGAGTTCACTGGTTAAAAAATGATTAGAAATAATCATGCAGTAAGTAAGGCGCGACAAAATAATATTCTCATGGTTTTCAAAGAAGCTGTCAACTTGGCTATAACTTAGCGACTGAATCGACTGGGTTTGTCAAGGAATTTGGCTTGGTCAGCAATTATCCTTGCACGTTCCCAACTTCTGCTAACGAAAGAATCAAGCGTAATTACTATGAAGTCGACTAGCCAGAGTGTAGCGATTGATTATGTGTTAGTTTCTCATAGCATTGTTATTGTTTATTTAATTCTCAAGTAGTGTTTGCGGTTCTTCACATAAGATCGAGCATAAGATATAGATCAATACTTTGCCGAACGAAACTCGGATTAATTTTTCACAAATCTTGTATAAAAAATATTACTCTTAAATACTTTAAAGTTATTAGTTTAAATTGATACTTCAAACTTTATTATACTTATTTATACGTTACATATAACTTTTTTTCAACTATGAGCTACGAGTTGTTTCGATATAAAATGACATAAAGAAAGTTCTGTTACACCCTGTATGTACATATATCTTTCTGTTACAGTTGAATGCACTTCCATCAGAGTCCAGAAGTCTCCGTCCAGCAAAGATTCTGTCCCCATCGAGTTCCAATGGCAACGAAAGGGTGTTTATATAATTCAGTCTTCGTAAAATTAGTTGTATTAGCTAGCATATCATTATAATGAGAATGTGGTTAAAATTATTATAACTTGTATGCTAGAGAACAAATGAAGAGACTCGACGAATTGCAACATGCAGTATATTTATATGAAAGGAAAAATCATAATTTGCACACAACCTTGAAAATGAGTAATATTGTATCGATTCTGCATGAATAAATTAACAGATATATTAGTAATCGATTGCTTCATTATTTTTTACTCTCCCCTTCCTGCAACCTTCTATTTCAATTATACAACAATAGTGATATAGTTAATCACTGATGTATGCATATACACAGTCACTTTTTCCAGGCAAAATTTAACATACTTTCTCGGGTCGAAAATTTTCCAGATACCAGGAGCAATAATATTCACCTTGAAATTTTTCTAAGGCTAAAAACCAGTAATATGAATAAATTATAGAACGACGTGCATGAAGAAACGTATGCATGCCTATATCAATACACATATCCTTTTTCGGTGCACCTCCTCGGGTCAGATGTTCTCCTGATACCAGGAGCAGAAATTTTGCGAGTTAAAATCCTTCTAACTCCGAAAAATGCTAGTATTAATGAACTATAGGTATAGAGACGTATAGAGAGAGGTATGCATGAATGAATCAATACATATATCCTTTTTCGGCACACCTCCTTGGGTCAGATGTTCTCCTGATACCAGGAGCAGAAATTTCGCGAGTTAAAATGCTTCTAACTCCGAAAAATGCTAGTTATAATGAACTATAGGTATAGAGACGTATAGAGAGAGGTATGCATGAATGAATCAATACATATATCCTTTTTCGACACACCTCCTTGGGTCAGATGTTCTCCTGATACCAGGAGCAGAAATTTTGCGAGTTAAAATGCTTCTAACTCCGAAAAATGCTATTGATAATGAATGATAGGTATAGAGACGTATAGAGAGAGGTATGCATGAATGAATCAACACATATATCCTTTTTCGGCACACCTCCTTGGGTCAGATGTTCTCCTGATACCAGGAGCAGAAATTTTGCGAGTTAAAATGCTTCTAACTCCGAAAAATGCTATTGATAATGAATGATAGGTATAGAGACGTATAGAGAGAGGTATGCATGAATGAATCAATGCATATATCCTTTTTCGGCACACCTCCTTGGGTCAGATGTTCTCCTGATACCAGGAGCAGAAATTTTGCGAGTTAAAATCCTTCTAACTCCAAAAAATGTCTTCATGCATATCTCCATAGATATTTATTTATACTAACGTTATTTAGAGTGAGAATAATTTTAAAGATAACAACTGACCCATGGTGGTAGTCGCAATTTTGACATAGCTTGAAACACATTGGTTTGAATTTTCTATTTCTCCCACGTAATTGATCCACCTATTGTTTAAAATTAAAAGTCATGGGAATGGGAAAGTGGTAAATAACGAGGCAATCAATTATTAGTATATCCCAGAATTTATTGCTGTAAAATCGATACAATATTACTCATGGTCGGAGTTATGGTCAATTTATAATTATAAAAAAAAATGTATATTCACCTATATGTATGTATAATAAACCATAATCGAATCACAATTATTTACTAACTAGTATATGTATACATATATGACAGCAGGCTTTCGAAAACAGATATAAAACTCTCAAAGTTCGGGTCCATGGCCAAGGCAGAAAGGTAGGCAGAAATATTAATTCTTAATCAAAATGTGCTATTCATGTCTGTTGATTGATTAAATTCCTGTTATTTTTGTTTCAGTCAGTGATGAGAGATCTGCCGATGGGAGGACTGAATATGTTGTCTTTCACAAGCCTGCTGCTTTTTACCAAATGCTGTCCCACGCTACTTCAGCCAGCAATCCACTCTAGAATTAATTATCATATAATGTTATTATATGTACAATACTGATGAAAGACAAAAAGAGGACAAATTTTAATCTCATAAATATCAGTCCCAAAGTTTCATTAGCAGTTACGTAAAGTTTGGATCTGTTTTCCGTCCAATAGGTTCAGCAGCACTACCATGTACGAAACGATGATACTCTCGTATGTTGAGTCCAACTGCACCCCTTATGATCTGCAATCACGGGTTACAAATTACAAGCGTGCCATGCGAGTTGCATGCAATAAGGCGCATCCATGTCTGCGGCTAAGGTAGGTAGTTTCTCAATCCATCAAAAAGTTTGTATAGGAGTTGCGTTAGCGCCATACGGGCGTGCATTGTGACAGATATCTTAATGCAAATACCTACTGCGAACGCAAGAAAATTGTGGTAGGATAAGCAATGTACTCATTGTCGAAAAAAAATGTCTTGTCTAATTTTTAGACACATTTATTGAATGTTACTGCTATTGTTACATGTATCTTTCTGTTACAGTTGAATGCAGTTCCTGTGTTCTACCGGAGTCCAAACATCTCCGTCCAGCAAGGGTTCTGTTCCCATTGCAACGAAAGGATTTTCATGCAACTCAGTTTTCGTAAAATGAGGTGTATTAGCTAATGTCTCAACGCAATACGAATGTGGTTCAAATTATGATAACTTGTACGCTAGTAAGCAAATAAAGAGACTCGATCAATTGCAATGTATTACATATTTATTTCTAAGAAACATCTTCACTTTCTATCTTCACTTACCCTGTCCGCAGCTTCGCTTTTTCTGTTTTTTGGTGCAATCAGATGAAGATTTATGTGAATTGAAAACTTTGTTAGATCTTTGAAAACTGAAATTATGAAACTGAGATTCGGAATCGAAAAATTGATTAGGGTGATCCTTCAATGACAGGTCAGCCCGCTTCGCTCTAAATTTCCACATTCAAAATATCTGTCAAGAATAGTGTCGGAAATTTGTCAATAATATTCTGTCATAGATTAGTGCGTGGCTGTGTTTGATTAGGAAGAATATTGAAAATGTGTTGTTTAGTAAAAGATCAATGAAATACGACATCGACAGTCAGTAACCTTCCAACAGGAAACGGCCTTACCGTAAAATGCCTTACCGATAAAGAGCAGAGAGATGAGCCACTGCCAGTAGCAACAGCCATGGCTGGTCAGCCAGACGATAACTTGCTTGAAAAGATCCTTTGTTATCAGTAAAGATTTCGCCCACCGCGCGCTTTTTGGGATTTATATTATTATATATAATATATATGGTCCTAATTATTTTTTTCTTATTATTTCGAAGAATAAAGTAAAACCCAAAATTGTGGCTGTAGCGACTATACTACGATAGATGGCCCAGCTATTCATTTACACTGCACTATGTTCCATAGGATATAATATCGACATAACGTGCGTAACCGCTTAGAAACGAAAGTCGATTTTCCAGTAACCACGGAGACGAAACTACCCTTAAATATTTATACCCCATACGAGACAGTCTCGTCGCATAAGGAGTCTATTTAGGTAAGTCAGTGATTTCGGCTTATTGAGAGAGAAAAGGGTGTATGAATTTCTGTACAACTTGTTCCTGACACCTCGACGTTCGACTGATTTTACCTGTATGATTTAACAAGTAATTTATCAAAAAACATTTCGCCACGGTGTCACGTAAGCTTTTTTTTTCCAACTTTACAGGTGTCATATAGCATTTAATCGACTCTGATCATATCGAAGTCCCATATTGTTGTAGAAATTTATTACCACTCGAACGCTGATAACTTTTGTTTCCTTGATGATCAGTGACACAGGTATCTAAAACAAATAGAACACATCACTCCAATTCATGGGATAAGTATCTACGATATAATGTGTGTGTTTCTTCGAAACTACATTTTATTAGTCGAATCAGTGGCTTAGAAGACTCAGGCAATATTTTTGAATATACAAAACAAGTCGTCAGATTTTTCTCGTTATAAAAGGGCGAGCAAACAAACAGAAAATCCATAAATTTTGAAGTCTAAAACACACGTCATGTCGATAGAAATAGATCAGTGAAAATTGACAACCTGAAAACAAAACCCATTCGCACAAAGCTTCAAAATTTTTAATAAATCGCAAAAGGCACAGTAGAATGTTTAGCCGGGTGCAAGGGGTTACTCGTGTCCGAAATCCTAGTTTCTATATTTCATAGGCGGATTGTGTGAACGTTGCAAGTTGCTGCAGAATTGCGCGTGTGCCTGTCCAGCTCAATTCCTGGTTAATATATCACAGGTCGACGGCAATGCTCGTGCCAACGGCTTCTTTGATCCTCTCTACGCACCTTCAGAGAAATTTCCCCCCGATCTATGGTGGGTTTTGGCGAAAGGTCGGAGGATTCCCCGGGCGCGCGACACGCGCCCCCGAGCGGTGGTTGGCGAGGTTTGGGGTAGAGAATAGGGGTAGGCTTACCAAATCCAATTTTATTGTTTGCGCGCCGAAAATCATCCAAATTACGTTCTCCTCTTCGAAGGGGAAGAAAGAGCCAGAACAAAAACCGTTCCATACCAATACCTTCGTTCTTCGTGGGTTTTCAAATAAACGATGATATCTCGCAAGACAAAGGGAAGAAAAAATGCGAGTTACGTTTTCACGAAGTAACAAAGTAAAAATTCAAGAGCTCAGATTCATTAGTGTTTCAAAAATTATAACGACATACGTTCATGTCCAGTCAATCAAGCTATAGAACGACAGAGAAAAAAAAAATCAACAGCCTTCTGTTTGACAGTAAATAAATAGCGAAAAGAACACCTCGAAAATTTATCTTGCGAAGCGCAGTAGGCGTGGTTGGAGTTAGCAGATGCATTCTGCACCAGCCTTAATATTTGGGCCTTGTTTGCGATGGGCCTGATCCTATATAACAGTATAATATTTTTATGAGGGTTGACTCCACGATGTTCGGCCTACACTAGTCCATAGATCATCCTATTGTGAGAAAGGGGGATGCCGCGTGTACACACACGGTTGTTATATTACTGCAGTACATTATATGACTCGGCATTCTGCAGAGTATATACCCAGCACATGCATACGATGTATATACTGTATACATATATGCGCGGGTGCAGATATGCTGCATACCTACTATCCTCCCGGGAGAGAGAAAGCGAGATAGAGAGAGACTAACGCGTGGTGTTTGGTCTCCATTAATATCGGATCGACGACCTCCTGTATCTCTTTTTTATGTGCCCATATGTCTTCCGGGTGCTAAACCCGCGGTCATTTGTCAACCGGCAATCTGCCGATCTGTTGCTGTGATTTGATATATACGCGGTCAAAATACGCAGGGTACAGGACCTACTCTACTTTGCCATACCGCATATAATGCACGCTGCATAGTGCAATGTAACATGGTACGTACGTACTTATACTACCGCTGGATAAATACGAGCTGATTTAGACGAGTCTGGATGAGGTAAAAAAGAACCAAGATACCAAAACGCAAAGACTTGAAGAATGCGCGTGCAGGCGCTTGATAACGACGAATGGTTTTTATAGTTTTATGGAACTTTTGGGTTTACACACGCTTCAGAGATATATTAAACTCGGAGTCCTTGCTACGTCGAGACTCAACGACTCGATTAGATCTGGCATGAGTGAGAACAATTCTATGTACGTAATCTTTGACAATTGTCCAAGACCTGGAAAATTTATCAAAATAAAGTTAGAAAAAGTCCTGTGTTAATGTCGTTGGTTTTGGAGGCAAAAAAAGGCCAAACAGGGCATTTAAATCGCTCGACGGTGGCACTGTCAGCCACTGGGTAGCGGCATAGGGTAGATATTATGGCCTTGTGTGTCGTGGTGAAATGGACCCCCCAGCATCTGTCCTACGACGAGACGCAGGAGGGGGCGCGTCGCCGAAGGGCCAATATAACGCTTGAGCGGCAATGTCATGTAAATTCTCGGTAAGGATGATCGATTGTATTCGTTTCTTTTGCAATTGAATGAGTCTCGCACCCAATACCCAATACCCAATACCTACCTATACAGCGTTAGAAAATTGTTGAAATTCTAAAAAGATCATTCCCTCGTCACATTTGGAAGCGGGGTCGTTTCGAGTTCGCTTTTAAAAATCATAAATAAATTCATTTCGCGTCCGAGCGAATCAACGCGGATTTTTCTGTCCCTTATGAAAAGTACGAAAACGTTGCAATTCTACTTTCAGATATAATTATCATCGTACAATGAATTTCTCCCTGATAAATGATACGGTGATATCGTATCGTGCAGGTAGAAACGCGCAGTTCAATATATATGCTCGGTTTAAATTGAACCAAATTTCATTCGGCAAATGGGACGACATCAATACCAATGAATGCGTTTCATTATCCGCAGAGTTACTAGTGTAAAATAAACGATACCGATCTAATTATACGCGAGAATCAACCCCCGTCGCCACCGTGTGGCATATGAACACCGCACAGAACTCCGATGAGGGTGAACTAGTCGGCCTGAGTACGAGACGGTGCGGTGCCCCTGAAATGGGAAATGAAAGTGGCAAATAGGATTAAGGAATTAACTATTCGGGACTATTATGCGTTACAAGTGCCACGCTAGGCGTACGTGACGTAATTAACCAGATTTATAAACTGCCTACGCATGTGTGAACCAAGTGTAATGAATAAAACGGAGCAACTTTTTTGAGTTTCTTTTTTCAAATATACTTTCTCGCGGGGAGTTGGAATTCGGAAGAATTGTGCGAAGTCTAAAGTTGTATTTGGTGTGTTGTATAGGTTCGTCTTTCTTCATTTCGCCTTGAAAATCGGGTGATCCTGTAGCGACATTGATTATAGCTTCCGACCGAGGCTTCTACTAGTATAACTTTCTTTTTAGTGCTTTTTTACGACGCTCTGCACGAGTCGGGCATCCAGTATTCCAGGTGATCAAACGGCCGTTCATCTCGCGAGTGAATAAGCCTGAGATAAAAACTATGATGGAAGTTTAAATGTAGAATGGATTGACTCGCAGTTTATCGCATTTCAATATATCCGAACGAAGTTTATCCTCCGTTTGAAGTTTTTCGAAAAATAAACCCAAAATCCAGACTCATTTCCGTTCTATCTTTCCACATCCTCTCTTTCTCTCTCCTCGCGGAAGAAGCTTTCCGGCAAAGCGGACACCAACAACCACGAATAAGCTTCGGCCACCCAGTAATGATATATAGGCTAGTCTCTGTGCGTGTAACTATGAGCTCGTATATTTTTGGAAACCTGACGGCGGACGAAGCGAACCGAGGTACGGGGTAGAGAATAGGGCGCACCAAAAGGGAGGCACGAGGTGCCAGAGCGCTGCGGGTTTGCTGGGCGATGATTAATTAGCGTTTGATGAATATGTATGAGCCGCAGCCAGCAACCCCTTTCGAACAATCTTCTCCCTCTTGTCCCCTGGCGTGACCCTCTACCGACCCTAGCATCGCAATGGCTCGCTATATACATGTATAGTTTCGTCTCTAGTGTATAATGTGTTAGTAAAGAAGAGAATACTCGACACTACGAGCATAAACTACCGACTAGTTTTTAATTACACTGAAAGTCCGGTAAGATTGCAGGTGCGATGCACTTGACGTTTGATGGCGATTTTTTTTCTTTAAAGAGTCGCCAAAAATCGGCAAAAAATCTGTCGAATTGATCGACGATCTATCAGATTTATTTTATTCATATATCTCGCGTTCGGCGAGAGCGAGAGCGGCTTAAAATTGATTTGAAATTATATCAGTCTGTAGTATTCATATGCGATATATGGCATGGTCAGGAATATCGACTCGGAAGTGGGCTTAGCCTCGGTTGGTCCGGGGTTGTTCGGTTCCCGAGAACAATGCACACACAAGAGCGCACACAATGGCGGCTAGCAAGCGCGGGCGTCGCGGTGAGCCCGGCTTAGGCGCGAATACAATTACATTATGAACTCGATTACCATTTAAATGGAAACAAACGCGAAACGCTAAAATACGCGACGCCCTTTGCAGCAGGGCCGAAATTTTAGCAAAAATTTTTCAACCGTACCTACCTAAAACTCCTCGATCATCGGTATGCAAATTAATCTCCAACTTGTGCGCGGGTTCGTTTCAAAAAACCAACGTGTCGCACTGCGTCCTGCATAGACATATATATACAGATACGACGTTAAAAATTCGACACGGAATTATAAAGCACCCCTACACGCTCTTTCGACACCGATTAAAAACCTCCTCATCTCACGATTCGATCCGTGATCATTCAGCTTTCGCTTTGATTTCACGGGCCACCTGTCGCACGCGTGCAGTTTACTGCAGGGTATACCTTGCAGAGGGTTGATTTCCGACCTGAATCGTTAGACACGCAGAGTGTATTTCAGGCTGAGAAAAATATCTCGTTTAGTATAATAGAAGCTGTGATATAATTTTTATTTTTATTTTAACGAGACTATTCTACATTCTCGCAGTTTGATAATTTTTAGATTCTTTTTTTATTTCACACGATTCGGATTCAACTTTCTCGCAAACGGGAATCGCATTTATTGACCGAAGTATAGGCGGTGGTTTGTTTGGCTATTTTCATTCAGAGCTGTACCAATATTTTCTCGTTTCTATTGTTGTGTCCACCGACATTCAACGACCAAACTACCACAGTACACACTCCATTTTGGTCTATGGGTAATCCGCCCCTATTTTCTATACCGAGGTCGAATACATCACGTTTTTAAGTTCAAATTTTATTCTTTTACATCTCTAAACCTGATCCCGGGTACTAGCTAATTATTATCTATGACATTCGTGATCCTTATTGATAAATTCTCATTAATTAACATACCTACATGTACGCTCGAAATCTAATCGAAAATATAATTGATATGTATGATTCTTATTCCGTTTGACTAATCCGATCGGATCACTTTTTATAGCGGTAAATATATACTTGAGTAAATATCGAAGTGAAGAAAATTCGGAGGGCTAAAGAATTCAAAGAAAAAAGGAAAAGGAAGGAAGAAAACTGCGTTGGATATTTACGATCACTGGTAGAATCTCAATTCTCGTCTCTGAAAACCAAGAGAGCATACGGTGAGACTTGGGTCACTCGGGGTTCGTATTTGGGGAAGGTTTGGCGACAGAGGGCAACAAAGACTGACCAGCCGCGCGATGGCATTCAAATGGTAATTCACGCGCGTCTAATATACACGGCTCACCCAACACCCAGTATCCAGCGTCCAACACCCCGATACAGAGCGCGTCGCGACGCCTTCGCGTAGAGACGAGAATCAAACCAAATATTGGCAATATCATCCCCACATACGACTGCCTATTGTCCCCCCGTTGTGGGAACCCAGAACGATGTCCGTTTGAATGCGTGATTCTACACTTATTCCAATACCAATACCCAGGATATTATTGGATTAGGTTTTCGAGATGATCCTTGCGCCCAGAGTGCTGGCGAGGGATGCCCGAAGGAAAGAAATAGGATTCATATTTGTGAAGAAGACAAAAAATGATACCTGCACAGTAAAAAGTTATTTTACTCACTTTGAGGCGAACTTTGACGTACAATTCCAAATAAAAAAAATGGATTACGCATAAATACGTGACACTTAAACGAACGAATTACACACCAACCATAGGGAGCTTATACTTACCGATTTACGTTCCGTGTTTATCCACGGGGTTCGTTCTGCAAGAGTTTGCGAACGCCGCGTGCAGAGACACGCGTTACGTTTATACGATTACGCGTGTCATTTCACGCGGAGATTCACCACGATCCATTGACGCGAAAGATTAGCCAATTCCTGCCACGTAATTGGCGCATCTGTTGGATCGAAGGAAACTACAGGTTATTTTTTTTTTCTTTAGTTGAAACGAACTCGGTTTTTGGATGAAAAATTTCGAAGATCGGATATCGCAGATTATAATTATCGCCAAGAACGAAAGAATGAAGAAATAAGTTTTCTGAATTTGTATATAATATCGTACGTGGAATCGTTACACATGAACCTGTCGATTGCGGTTAATTCCTAATGCAATATTTATCGGATTTTCTTCCATTAAACGTCATTTAGCAGCGACCCGTCACCGTCGCAATACCAGTCATCGGTTACCGAGGTTTATTCCAATAAAGATCTCCCACGCGTCGTCAGTCAGGGCGTGAACCCGTAACCGGGTTCCTAGGACCCCTAGAGGGTCAGGGTGTACGTGGCGCACCCGAACAATACAAGGCGGTAAGAATTAAGGGCCGGTGGCTCTGCAGGCACGCGTCGCCACGTGACTGTAGCCGCTTTGTGCAAACAGCATTATGCATGCTGGCTGCTACATAAATTACACTAGTTTTTAATATAGGATATTCGAAAGCGAGTTCATGCGCGGTGTAGGAGATCGAGACGCGAAATTCGATTCCGAAAAACTCCGATGTAGTCAAAATTTTTCGGTTTTTCATATACTATACCTACTTCAAATTTCAACAAGTTTTGTTATTCTTACTCCGCCAAGAGCTGCTGCAGTCTTTTGCCCAAAGCGGATTTAAGGGAGAAGCTAACGCTCAACGCGAACTCGATACCGATCCACTTTGTCGATCAAAGTTTAGCGCAGGGGTTGTTTAAACCTTGAAAAGGAAGTTATGGACACCCCGTTGCGTGTGACGGGTCGCAGGCCGTCGGCATGAATGAAAGAGCAAGTTGTATGAATGAGACAAGATACAGAGGGCCAAGGATGAGTACCCTGAAGAGTGCCGCCCCGGTAGGAATTTTTGAAATCGTTCAAAGTAGAAAAAAAGAATCGGAACAAAGTAAATAAAATCGAAGAATAGCTCGTGGCTCTTTGGCATTTCTGATTATCTGGTTGGTTATAGGATGACAAATGATCCCAGGACCTCCCTAGCTCGGCCATTCGCAGTATTCGATACGGTTTTTCCAAAGTAATCAAAAGCCAAGTCGTTATAATGCCGAGAAAACACAGAGACGACACGCGAGGTCAGGTAAATAGACACTCGTAAATCACGGGCCCCTTTCCTACGGCAGTAATTACGGTATGTACCTACCTGTATTCTGGTCCATAATAAAGACTGTAAGAGATGGTGCTAGCTGGAGGAAACGTGAATGTGAGCGTAAACGAATACGCGTGTATATGAACGCCTCGAAACGCTGTGGACATCACCGCCGACTATTTCTTATTCTTTGCGTGGCGTAATGTTTTACTTATGTTAGTGTGGGAGTAGCTTGTGATATCTTGAGTGAGCACACGCTCGCGAGTCCCTATCTCGAGACCATCGCTCTAATATTTGCGTCTCTAAAACGACGTGACTTTGACGTAAAGAAATCTCGCACATCTGATCCTTCAGGGCTTGGCTTTGATGTAATACGTAGATTACTTCTCATATAATATATTTTTTTGTCATTTTTACCGTGAGAAATAAATTCCACCATAATATTCTCCAGCAAACTCTTTGGAATTATTTTCAAACTTTGGTTACACGCGATGTATGTAGATTTAAAATTGCACAAATTCGCAGCTGGGTTCATACATGTCAGTGCAAAAACCCGTCAATATTTTGTATCACTTATTTTTCCGCGGTTCAAAGTTTTCTAGGGGATGATTAATACGGGCTTTTAATTTCTCTCTGGTGTTTTGGGGCGTATGAAATTTGTTTTCACCATTCGATCAATTATTTCCAATAAATATAGCAGCCGGAATCAAGGATCTTAAATCATGGTCGAAACCCAGGCACCATACCAAATAACCCTCGTACGGAACCCTTACCCAGTACCAGACATCACACCACGTGAAGGCACCTGGATTTCTCGTGGTCCAGTCGTAGGCGAAAAAGTATCACTCGATGATCCCAGGTGGTACAAGCGATTGAAACCGCACGAGAGACTCTTTGCTCATCACACTCTCAACAGCATTCGCAAGGATCTTCGTCTCGTCAGATCAAAGGTGAGAAAATCTGAGATGAAACGATGAAGGGAAGAAAATTTGGTTAAAATATAACGGAAAATGACTTTTGCTTTTGTCAGCAGGTCCCGAACGACGCTTTGGATCTCGCCTTGACCTCCAGCTATTCCCACAATGAGGATTTGATGGTCCCGAAAAGCTACGTCTGTATGCAGCCTGAAACATTGAAAAAGGAAACGTGGCGAGTCCTTCGGAATCAAATAAAGGTATAATTCACTAATCCTCCTACCTTTGAGTTTCGATGCTCTTGATTAATTATGAGAAGTATATAAATTTTATTCATATTCTGCGATATTCGCAAATTGATTTCTATAAATCGAAAATTTCCTGATAAGTTTGCGTAGCACCAGTCGTAAAGATAATAGATATCGATAATTTACGGCTAAAAAAAAAAAGGAATAAAAGAAAAAAATATTGCTATGCATATACCTACTTTATTTTAATTAAATTCCAGCTAACATAAAGATTAGATTATCTGCGGTGATAAATACGGAATCCGGAACGTGGGCTGGAGTGCAAACATAATCATACTTCAACTCTTTCCCCTATACATTCCGAGAATTTTCAAATAAACGAAAGGGCAAACGAAGAATCATCTACATAAAACTCTCCAATTATTGTCTTCAGGTATTTACCGAACTTCCACCTCGAATGGGTGACAATCTCTATTTTGGAGGGACGAAGACCAACGACGAAAAGAACTCGGGGGGTGGCATTAAGCAAAGAATACATCCCAGCAGCCTCAAGTTAACGATCGAAGGACCGCATACTGACCAAACCAATCCTGGCTTTAGCCGCAAAATCGATGGAACTTTATACAGCATTTAAGGACGTTATCAGTCTTGAATTTAATAAGATTTAATTCAGAATATACTAAATTTTAAAAAACGATATGAAACCCGGAGTTTCTGCAGGCTAAGCAGCTGTGGTCCGACTGAACATGTGAAGCAATCTGGGAATTGAATTCAACAGACTGTTAGTTGATCTTGTAAATTTGTCGTGAAAGTCAAAAGCACCAATTCAATGTTTCTATTCACTCATGTTTACAAACTGTAATTAAATTTTGACAGATATACAACCCGACGATCTGTTTCGCCTTCATTGAAAGATTGTAAACCTTTCACTCTCTGATAGAAAGGTTGAATTGATCGTCAACCAACTTGTGTTACAAGATAAGAGAAAACTTGTCATGTAAAAACTGTGAAGTGTACATTAAAACCAATCATTCTCTAAGTCTCCTAAAAACTGATCCATCATCATTATCAACTCTGGCAATTTCCCTTACGCATAAACTTCGTCAGTTCTTAGGTTCTTCTCTTAGTCCCTATACTACGTGGATATAACAACTCCATTTCACTCCGGATTAATTCGTAACCTAAGATCATTGTTTGAGTATAGATATAAAGAAAAATAAAAATTTCAGCAAGATAAGGGAAGGCAGGACCTGGTAAGGTGAAGAGTCACAGAGGTGGTGGCACCGCGAAGCGCAATCATGGTTGGATTAGGCCTATATGTGTGAGCTTGAGAAGGGTGGAGAGAGCCTTAGAGGGTGGTTGACGAAGGTAGGGATGGTAGTGAATGGGGGAAGGGAAGTAGAGGGATAAAATGGGTAGGTTGGGGGTAAGGATGGGACATAAATGATATTCCATGAGGAGCATATGCGGGGGTAGGACAGGGCAGGACAGGACAGGGACAGGGACAGGGACAGGGACAGGGATAGGGACAGGGACAGGGACAGGCTACGGTAGCAGCAGGGTGCTGGTTTATTACAAACAAGGATTACCGGGTAATGGGACATTCTCCCTCCTCGCCCAAACACTGATCGTTGTGCACTGACTCACGCGCTGAAAAGGAGTCCTGGAGGGTTGTTAGGGACTCGGGAGATATACCTAGACCTACTCTCAGATTGAAGATACGATCGGTTGCGAGGCCAATTTGTCGACACGATCAGATAAAATTATTGTTCCTGCATGCAGTTTGCCTGTTAGCTTGCCCTCTCACCCCCAGAATCATGGGACTAGTATAATTCAATCACACAGCGCGCGGCAACCCCTGTCAAAAATCTTCATACTTGATCTGCATTTTGTAAACCCATGTCTCGCCTTTCGCGAACGGTGAATATTTCATACTATAGGTCTGATGGAACTCAAAGCTGTTTTATAAAAAGAGGAACCATGATTTTAATTTTATACTCAATTGGGCTTCTGGGGGTCTTATTTTTGTTTTTTTCTTGGTAAAACCGGAAATTGCGATGCGTGAGCGAGGCAGTTGAACAGAATTTACTACACGCGTCGTTTTACGACTAGATTGTTTCATCCTGACCACAAGATGACCCAAGGTAGCAGAAGGTGACAGAGAGGGAGAAAAAGAGGAAACGAGAGGCAGAGGAGCGTTTGAAGCAAAGCGAAGGGTCTGAGTTCCGGAAGGTTTCATTGGCCGTTGAGAAAAAGCAGCCAGCCAACCAGCCAATTACTTGGGCGAGCGGTTTTATTTCTATTTAATTCTTATTTAATTTACTTTTTACGGCTTCCTGCTCCCAGGTTGCCGTTAACGAAATGGAAGAAGATTTCTCCTCCGCGGCGATGGGCACGCGTGAGAGAAACCGAGTATGGTAGCTGTACCGGTGGGGTGGCGACTGCCAACCACTCAATTTCAGAAGGTAGACAAAGAGGCTTTTCGAATTCTACTCACCGCGTCTCGAGTCGATTAGCCAATTATAGCAAAGAGTGGAACGCGGCTCTATGCGAAATCCGGCCAACTTCGAGCTCCCAGGAATAACGATAATAATCTAAGCATACGATTTTTCGACTGATTAATTTCGTTAATTAGATTTAAACACATTCGAAATTCGACGTTAAATATCGACAAGAAATCGACAGCGGGTATAATTGATCGTGTTATATAAATATCTTGTAATCTTAATTCAAGCATTTTCGATTTATTTATGATAAGCTTATCTATTTTCTAGTCTAGATATAAAGTCGATTTTGTTTTAAAGAAGATTCCTGAATTCCCTTGCCTCACGTATATGTATAACCACCTTGGCTTTTTGGGGGAGGTTTACCGAGCTGACAGACCTGTATCTGCGAGATAAATAGACCAGCCAGAATTCACCGGTGGTTTTCTCGTAGTTGGAAATAGGTGGGTATGTGTATACCTCCATAGTCTGCGGTAAGGAGGAAAAAAAAAAACTGGTTATTTGGCGGTTCCATGGAGAAAATACCGTCTATCTCAGCCAGGTTTGCCCATGCGTGTGCTTTTCGTTGGAAGAAAAGTCTGTGCAAGAGGCCCCAGGGTGTCCGTGGCAAAGACGCGTTGATCCCTCGGGATGGAGCCGTTATCCCGCTGGAGTTGTTACATTATATTTATCAGCGTGGTACACACCGTCGGTACGCCTTAGGGTCGCAGCTTTGTGCTTCGGCACGTTGTCGTTCTTGACTTACGGCATGGGTTAGGTACAGAGATGAAGGGAAAAAGGCGAAAGAAGGATAATTAATTAACATCCTTAGTTCCAAAAGATATTTCGTTTTTCCTGGATTTTGAAGGACTGAAAACGTTCGATGTCTGATATTTCGATAGCGTTTTGAAAATACGAAGCTTGTCTGGAAGTGAATTAGAAGAAACGTAGAAAAGTGATTCTGCGAAAGTTTCTAAGGGTCGTGTTTGTTCGTTGAATAAACACGAAATCACTGCTGGTATAAAAGCAACAATTGACAAGGGTAGGAAAACGCGATTTCGAGTACCAGCGACGAGGTAGCTTATTTTACGGAGCTTATTTTATAATTTCTCTTCAATATGTTCGCACGCCGCCCAAGTGTTTATTCAATATTTTAAAATTGTTTTAAAACAACTCACCAGAGCCCCGTGCCTCGAGGGTTGTTCCGTCTACTCTTCCTACGTAAGGGTTGGTCGCCTCGACCTGTGGGAAAACTCGTATTACAATGACTACTGTTATTTGTCAAGCGATTTTAACACGTGGTGACTGTCAGCCAAATTCGAAGTGAACGCGTTGAAATACGAGTCTGAGAAATTTTCTAATAAATTAGAGTACACGGAATAATGAAAATATAAAGTTGTACGAAAAACAGCGTGAAACTTAGTCCACATTTTTCACACCTCGAAGAAGCGGAGCTGATAAAAAAATGTAATGAAGTAAAACTAAACTGTCTTCCACATTTCCGAGACCAAATCGTGCACTTTGCGATTCTTGGCGCAGTTTTGTCAAACTTTTAATTCTTTCTTTGCCCTGAGCTTCGGGTTCGCGTGTTCGTTTTCGTCGTCTCCGACTACCTAACTGTTGGATAACTTTCTCGGGTGAAGTTTAATTCGCGTGACCAGAAGGCCCGTACGTATAGAGGTGGCGTTGTATCAGTAGATCGGTGTTGAAAGTGAGAAAAGTAAGACTTTTCGATTAGATTTTTCGATAAGACTTTTAGACGTATACTTTGAGGGCGAATCTTCCCCTAGCTATTTAAACGATCGATGCTGGGTACTTCTCTGCACTTTACGTCGAGGTATATAGATTTCGTAATTTCAACGTGGCCGCTAATTAGACAGTCCTAATTATAGCGAATGTGTGAGACATCTCGTTGAACTCGAGGAGCGTGCCGGATCGGCGAGCCAGGGGATCAAACCGTGCCATCCGCGAGAGCGGGCCAAGATTACCTCGAGGGTCTCTTCGCCCTCGGTTACTGGGTATCTCTCTCCACCCTGAAAGCCCACCCTTGGATTATCTAAAATAACATTCTCGGCGTTCTACGTACGTTCAGATTTTATTGTCTACTAAAACGGGTATTTTTGTAGGCATAACATAATCCTGCGACGTGCGACTGTACCTAAACTTTAACCAAATAATACCTGCTTCATTCCACCTACTTTTACCAGTCACGTTTCCCACTTCCGCAAATATATGTCTCATTTTTTTTTTCCAATCCACGGAAAGGCCCAGATATAACGATTTATGAATCAATCGAGCGTTTTCGCAGTTGAGTTAAAACTAAATACGAAGAACTCGTTGTTGAGGTGTTTCGAAGAACGGAAATACCATTTAGACACACGTGTCCTACGAATGTATCTCCTGCGCGTATCAGCGGCTCGCACGCGCGGAGTTACTAATTTATAGCGACCCTTACTTAATTCGAATCCATGAGGCGTGAAATAGTCAGATTACAGACAGTCAAACGGAAGGAAACGTGGTACTGAAACCTAGAGGGTTGAGGGTGCAAGCGTCAAGAAGAGGCGCGTTGCGAGACGGCAATAGGGCAAAGCAGACTGAGCAAAGGCGTACAAACTGTCACTTTGCCGTCATAATTGTTACGTATCCGATGGATATGTTATCCGTCACATTTTCCACGTCCGTGGTTCTTTGAGTGTGACTAGGGTGGCCTACCCTGAGGACTACCCCAGTAAGGACGCGTGTCCTGGTTCCCACGTACACATAATGCTACAGGAGCTCATGACAGCGTCAGCGTATCTATCCCATCTTTGAAACCCTCGCGTTTTATCCACGCCCGACGAAATGATTAGGAAAGAAAAATTATTAGAGAGAAATTTTTTTTTTTAATTTTCAAACAACGTTTTTTCAAACAAAGTTTTCGATCTTTGCAGAAAATAAGAAATCAATAAATGAATAAAATGATCATTATTGAACGTGGTTTGACTACTTGTTAGAGAGGGAAATGAAATCGTTGTATTTCTCCTTGTAGATAGATATAATAAAAAATACGAAGAAGAAAAAAAAGAAACGCCCCTGAATTAACAATTAAACTAGATTAACGTTTTTTACACAGTATGCAGGAATACAGGTACGAGAGCGGCTGCGTTTCATCATTTTAGGTATTTGCGTAGCCGTGAAGGCGCGAAGCGATAGCGTCGCGACGGTGTAGTACGTGTGAGTGAGCGACCGAGCGACCGAGCTAGAAGCCCGATAACATTTTACGACCTGTCAGTCATTTTCGAGGCAAGTCAGGCTTGCCGCGTAGGTGTATACCGCTATCAGAAACGAGCTGAGCACAGTTGGTTGATTTGGTATTACGCCTGCATGGTTCATTTTGAACCGCAAAAATCATCGCCCAGTTGATTCATTCTGAATACAATCAAGAAGAAGACAAAAAAAAATGAAATGCAATCAAACAAAATATAGAAATAATTCAGGGATTTGAATTCAGATTATTTGCTCAATCTTCCATTAAGCTTCTGCAAAAAATCACCCGGTCCATTTAGCCACCATTAGCAGGGTGAAAGAAAGTATGACCCCAGAGGGCGTTTGAGGGTAGGTATAGGTCTGGTCGTACAATTTAAGATCCTTTGAAATGAGTCTTTTTGAAGAAGCGAACTATCGGGGAAACCCGCAGCAATTTCTTCGGTTAAATATAATCGTGTGTTTAACTGCATCGTCCTAGCCGGGAATCCATCTATTTCGAATACTTAACTGTAGAAGTAAACTTTTATAAGTGAAATTTTAAATTGAAGCTATACGTTCTCTACTTTCGTACCACTTACGTTGGTACAGTGTATAATATCCTTCGTATCCTCTAGAGTAGGAATTCCTATTTTTGTCTCCCTTCTTTGGGTGAGAAACTTTACAGCATTTTCAGCGCAATTGGTAATTGCAGCAAAAAAAAAAGAATTTTCTATACGTTAGTGGGTACGATTTCAAAATTCATTATGTACACCCCAGTCAGTATGTAACGATTCAGAGACCACACAGCCACGCGAGGCAAACGAAGAGACAAAAAGGTGTGAAGCAAACCACGTGCTGTAAAGTCTTGGGCCACATGAACCCGCGTGATATTTGCCAAAGAGTAGAGCTGGAATCTAGGAGAAAAAGGGAGCAAGGAAGAGGGCGAAAAAGAGATGAATAAAGGAGGTGGAAGGGGGTTAAGGACTATGAATATTCCAAACTTGCCTGCAGGAGAGAATGATGAACGAGGAACCGGCCCGGGACCCACGTCTGGTTGGATATACGTATATCTATATCTATGGGTACAGATAAATGTGTGTGAGTGACTGGTGCAGCCTTTTCCCTTCCTAAATGCTCAGGGTAAGATCCCTCCGCTGCGTCGCGACGCGTCGTTTCCATCCAATTCCTTGGAAAATATCCGAAAAGAACCCCCTCATAGAAGAAGAGTCTTACGTACGCTTCGATTACTCCGAAAGCAGGCGAACCAACCATGTCGAGTTTCTTAAACAATTTTTACCCTGCTCGCAAAGGATGCATTGCAATTTATCAAAATCAAAATGAAATATTGAGCCGATCGCTTTTCTGAAGGGAAATAATGATTCGAGGTTCTCCTTCTTCTTTTTCCACGCTACACACACCTGTTCTTCGCTTCTTCTCCTATAGTCTTATAAAAAACAATTCTTTATAACAAACACAGAATCATCCCTATTCAACGGAAGCTTTTTGATTGCACAAAATTTCCCAGCAATCAAGTAATCCTTTAAAAAAAGGTCTGACATTCATAAGGTTCTGCAAGTAGTTAAATCACCTCGTACCCTTTAATCCTCAGTCAATCAGGTATCAATTAATCGGCGGGAAAGTCGAATGAAGAGATTTGAATCTATGAATTTCAATTCTGTGTAAAAAAATAGTTGCGAGAAATGTACCAAGGGAACTCTTTATATGCCCATGAAATATAAACTCGAAGCAATTTGTCTCGCGGCCAAAAAGGCATATACGGATAAAAAGAACCGTGTATTAAGGTAATTAATAAGCTTGTGGTAGGTAATCATATAGGCTGCAGGTGTAAATTGATGTTATTATTATTAAACACCTGTACCTATGGTTGTGGGCATTGTATAGCGGATGGAAAGAGATAGGTATAATTATTTTTCGGAAAAGTATAACATAATCCTTTCCTACGGTATGAAAATATAATTTGCAACCGTTAGGTAAGCCTTGGCAGTAAGTTATGCCAAGCTTTCGACCATATACGAGACATATTCGGCTTCGCGACCCCGCGGCGTAAAGTAAAGTAAAAGCTGCAGTTATTATATCTACGGAAGAGATTATCAAGGGTGATTATAAAAACCGATCCTTTACCGTTTGCCGTTTGTAATTGCGGCTTAGACTTATTGATATATTATCGATGAACTTGCCAAAAATTATTTTACTCCGCGTTCCTATTTCCCGACTGTAAACAGAATTTTAGCAATCTCATTTTCTCATCATTTCGGTATCCAAGATTTGTACTCATTTGTTTGCAATTTTGGCAGAATTTCGTTGTTTGATTTCCAGTCTATTTCCTAGCAATCAATTTACGAGCTCGTGAAAAACGCTGTTTTTTTTTGCCAATAAAGTCACAAGAAAGTATTGAAAATAAGAATTATCGTTTTACAATCAGTCGATTTTTATAGCGTTTAACGACGTTCATATCTTTATTATAGGTAGGTACACTTATGGGCGCGCCTTTGATATATATATAGAAACAAGAAATCGCTAATCATCCAACATCGTTACGCCAGGTGATTTTCTGCAAATCTTAATCAAGACAAAAAAGGAACTCAAATGTCTGTCCCATAAATTCCATGCCTCGTTTTTCGATTACAAATATATGCTATCGATCTTTCAACTTGAAAATCTGTCATCGATAAATCATTCCTTATTTACCAACGATAGAAATCGAAATACAGATATTTGCAAATTTATGATTCAAGGGTCGTGATAAATGATAATGAAAATCGTGAAATTTTATCTTCAATTTTGCCAAATAATTATTACGTTCAATTTTGAACTGTTCCAACCTTTTTTTTATTACCAGTTCAACAGACCTTGACAGTACCTATGTTAGCAAAAATATCGTCGCTGAAGTACTTATGAAAATTAGAGAAACCATTACTTCGTTCAAGAGCGATCGATACGCGACCTCTTACACTGAATATAATAAGGAATTGCAAAAATTCGACCAACTGCACCTATAGTCGCAAGGTACATACAATATCCACCCTGGTAGGTATAACTGCACGATATATTTTGCACAAATGTATATCTTGATTGAAATTTCAAAAATCTTGAATCTATGTATTGCAATGTCAATAATAATAATCCCCAAAAAGAAATTTGGAAAAATTCACAGCCAATTGAATAGTGGCGATATAAAATGAACGAAATGCGATTGAAAATAAGGGATGATGAGACGGACAGCACGTTGTAAAATGAGCGCATATCGTAGAGGGATGATGATTTGCGCACCTGTAGGTATAATGCAATAACTTTAGTCAAAAAATGTAAATAATATATGAATGCGAGTTAGGGGTGCGGGGGTGAAATATATAGAGGAGAATGTCGCCGTCGGTACGACTCGCCGGAGCTGAGGTCACAAATTGACAGGTAGAAGAGGGTGTCCGTCGCGTACTGTCCGTCCGTGAAACATCCCCAGGAACAGAGACTTCCGCGGTCTGCCATGTTGGCCTCAAAGCCAGGCGCCGCCCTCTGGGTACGATTTCATTGGTCATGACGTAACACGGCGCGGGGTCCGCGGTCGGCCAGGGTGATATCACGCACGACGCACACGAAGCGCAGCGCACCACGTACACTATTATCCGCGATCTAATACCTACTCGAGGAGAAGGTGGGTGCGCGCGCGCGCTATGTGCTACTATACGACTAGATACGACTGACGAAGGCACGTGTCTGCCGCGTACGATGTTTTTTTCGAATCTGAGTAGATACCGGTGAAAAAGTAATTCTGGAATACTAGGGGTGGTTTTTTTTTTCTTTTTTTTTTTCACTCTCGTTTTTCTCATACTTCGGTTTCCAGTATACAGAGAGATTCTTCGGAATTATAGATAGACTTGGAATTCCAGATAGATTCAAAAATCGATATCTGTACGAACGTTGATCTTTATTTTTTTTTGCAGAGATAAGATGGCGAGACCATCGTCATCGGATGTCTTCAACTATGAAATATAAACCAAGAATCTGCGGTATCGATGAAAAAAATTGTCACTCAATTATCACCACAGAAATTTACTAAGAAATTCCCACTGATTCAATCCTATTCTTATGTTATTTAATTCGCTACTTTACAGGAACAGGGTGTAGATCAGTTTCCTGTAATCATCGTCATCCCTTGTTTATCATCGTCAGTGTTGATTGATTATCGATAATATTCAACCAATATCTCATATCCGTTAACATAATATCGATTAATACTTCGCGGATGTAAGTGAGAGCTATAAGGGTAGCGTGTATAGAAGAAGTGAGGAAAAAGGGTTGAAGATAGGAAAGAGAAGAGAAGGTTGTTTTCCTCTGGCCTATGGGAAAAGAGGAAGTGATGGTAACGGTAACCACGAAGCTGCAGAGAGACTTCTTTGTGATTGAAAATTGATGGACTGGAATCACGAGGGAGGAAGAAAGAGGAAGGAGGAAGCGCAGAAGTCGTGAGTAGGGGTAGTAGCAGGGGTGACCCTAGGGAGAACCAGCCAAGAGATAGAAAAGAGATGACGTGCACCCACCGCCGTAGCTCGTTTATCAAAATACGCGCACGAAGAGAAACGCACCCCCTATACTTATGCCCCAGCGAATCGTTTCGCGATGCTTTTCAACCACCTTCTGGCACAATATCCAAGAAAGTAGCTATCCTGCTTTTCACCCGAGTCTTTGTTCCTCCGGAACGGGATTTCGGGGCAATCCAATTGTTTTTTTCGCATCTTCGCCCAAGTATATATATTTTTATATACAGCTATACGCCTACATATATCCAGCGAATCATTACTTTTATAGATTCTCTTTATATTCGCGCGGTAAAATCGAACAGTATTAAATTATCGATAAGGGTAGGTAGATATACCTGCGTGGTGAATTTTTGTTTTCGGCCTTTCTTCGAAAATTCGGCGTGTATCTACGTATATTATACCTGTGGCTGCCGTTGGACATGACCTGCGCAACAATTACCACGGCTGGCCCGTTCCCCGGCTCGGTGGACATGGGACTAATACCTACCCTAATACGTTAAATCTCCCGTAATTTTCTGTGGCTTCTGAATTTTTTAATTAAATTCGAGCGTTTTTTGATGGAGCCCCATCCGCGGGTTATGACGCCCTACTCTTTCTCGCCCTCTCCCAGTCCGCATCCCTCCGTTTCCTCGAACCCTCGCATCCCTCCGTTCCTCGAGTCCCACCATCTCTTCATCCCTTACGCATCCCCCACCAGTTTCTAAAGCCCAACTGCCACCACCACCATCCTCCCTAAAAATGAGGGGATGAATATCCGCTCCGCCCATTTCGCGAACCCACGTGATCTCGCAACCCTATTTCCTACCCCCACCAAAAACAAGAATCCCACCCGCGCCCTGAACCTTCTCCTATTTCTTTACCAGCTCTCCTCGGCGACTTTATGCCTCATAAAAATGATATAAAATTTGTAAAGACGAAACGGCGTAACGACCCAACGCCAGTGTAGGTATACCTACCGAGGTGAACTACCCATACATATATACCCGAAAGCTCTATATATACGGGGGGAGGGGTTGGGATCAAGAAAATACCGGTAAGCGAAATCGGGGGCAAGTTCGTCGACACATCAAAGAATAGTCAATGCGATTTTACCTTCGAAGATATAAATTTTCTTCAATGCTGTAAAAGTCTTTGAAAACGAATAAGGAATAAATAAATAAATAAAAAAACAGAAAAAAAGTCTATACGACTGCAGGTGATCACGAGGGTGGCTTTACGTTTCTGTCAAGAAGTGATTATCTATAATTTATTTACAGATGATAGTCGAGCGGATGACTACACTTCCAGCTTCTCCTGAAAGTAGCGTTTATTATTTACGTCAACGTATCACCCTATAAATTAGAAAAGCTTTAAAAAGACGTACACAGTGAGAAAAGCGCATGCGAGAAGAAAACCTATAGATATCATTTCGCTGCCTTCTTTGAATTTAGGAACCTTTACCCCTATCAACGCGGACACTCGGTAAAATCCAGCAGAGCCCTGATTTGGATGAAACGTATAGTTACAGCCAACAATCCTGCAGGATAAAGTATTTCTTTCTTTCTCACTTTTTATGACCCTTTCGCAATAAGTTTCTTTATAGCCTTTATACCCCCCCCCCCCCCCCCCCCCCCCCGTGAGGTCTGTACGGGGTGTTTTGAAATGATATCCAACGTTACGCAGTAATTGCAGCGATAAACGTCACAACATTAATTATCCAAACCAAAAAAAAAGTTCCAAATTGTCAATGACATCAATCTTGTAAGAAAAATTCGTGTTTCAATTTACTCGAAGAAAAGAAAAAAAAAATTCTGGCGTAGGGGTGAAGTAGATACAACCGTAAAATCAAGTTCTCTTTCCACTGCACCTTGCATACTCTGGCCCCGTATACAGTAGCGAGTAGGCAGCTAATTATCGAGCTGCCAAATAATTATCACGCTTGCCGATAATCAAAGAGCCAATAATCAGTGCGGTTGGGTGCTCATCGGGTGGTCCCCACAATCCAGACGGTGAACGGGGAGTGAAGTAATGGGTAATCCGTAATCCTTCAATTATCAAATTACAACAAGCGTCCCTACGTCCCTCTCTCCAAACAAGTTTGTTTCGGGGGTGTCGGCGGGCAGGGGGGCAGGGGGGGGGATACCTTCGAGGACGTATAAGAGAACAATACAATAGGCTATATAGCTGAGAGGATATATTTTGGTTGTTCAAAAATCAACAATCCCCACTCACGCGGTACGTTGACGAACGAGGGAGACGCCGAAGGCAAATATATATACAGACGCTGGTTAGAGAGTGAAAGAGAGATGGATGTACAGTGTGAGATGAAGAGAGAAAGAGAGAGAAAGAGAAAGAGCGTCGCAATAACGACGCCGCCCCCGCACTAGATGGGCGTGGCCATCTTGTCATTTGTCTCTTCTTCTTGTCGGGCAGGGATGGCGCGGCGGCAGTTGCCACAAGGGGTGACGTATGTACTCCCCCGCAAGTATAGCTCTCTGAAAGAAACCCGCCTATCCACCCACTCGACCACCTCACCTTATACGATCTATTTTGCAAGATGTGTATCTATATATATATAATATATATACACGTACTACGTATGTATGCAATATCTATGTACGTATGTATATATACATGGTATCCGATTATAGATACAGGTAATACCACACATCATCATGCAATTCAAGTTTTGTACTCAAACTGTACGTATAACTGGACGGCGGCATTGCTGGCAACCATGCGAGTCTCCTGTTTGGTTACTAAGATAAGGATATACCTATATAGCTACTACATACAGCTATACACCTACGGCCTTGATGCAACTTATCGTTGCCCCGTCAAGAGGCTGTTATACATGTACTTGGACAAGGGACAGATCATATGAATGTTGTAACATTGGGACTTTGTGCTTTTTACAGCATTCATAGATTTTTTATGTCTTGCCCCCACCTCATATAGGATATAGGAAATCGTCAAGAGAAAAAGGGCTGGGAGGGGGGGGGGAGGTCTCTGCAAGGGTGTGAAAAGTGCCAGATCATCGTTGATCTACTTATGGGACGTTTTATGTTAACCCATACAGTGCAATGAACGAAGTGTACGAATCGCGCAACGATACCCATTATCACATCGTAAGGTATTGAAAAAGTGAATGAAAAAACAAAAAAAAAAAAAACATCGGATAAAAATCTCTCCCTCAGTGCGATAGAGTACACCCGAGTGTATAACCGAACGAATTACCGAACAGTTCGCAATCGTACAGCATTAGGTATCGTCCCCCAAAACTCTGAACGTCCATCCCGTGTCTCTCTATCCTCTCTCTACATAACGCGGTGGGGAAGATAACACAGACTGTCTAAACCTTTCATGGATGAAGGTGCAGGCGGGTAGCAGCGGGATACCTTAACCTCGGAAGAGGGGCAATCGACGCACACCACGTCCATCGTTTGTGCGCGTCGTGCTCCACGCGACCAACCCAACGCCAACGCCAACGCCAACTCCAACTCCAATTCCAACTCCAAAGCAACGTAACCTAAACCTAAAATCCAACGCCACGGGTTACCTCCGACTAAACACGTAGCGTGCGCTTGCGGTGGGTGACTCTGCTCTAGCTCTCTCACTACAGTATGCCTCGTGGTCTGCACAAGTAAGAGGGGGGGGCTGTGCGCGGTACTGTTGCGTGGGGCACTCAAGGGGGGGGGGGGGGGTCAATGGGGCAGCGGGGGTGGAAAAGGTTTGGTCTGGGGGCGGGGGCGGGGGAATAAGGGGAAGTAAGGGTGAGGTGGGGAACGAAGTCTATGCGGCGGTGGGGGGGACGGGGGGACGACCAGGGCAGGGACAGGAGAGAGGAGCAGTCAGACAGTCAGGCCGCCCGGCAAGCGAGCGCGCGAGGCAGTGCAGGCAGGAGCCAAGACCACTAGATCTACGCGGCTTACGGACTTACAGACTTAAGCCGGCTAGCAGTCCGTCGGCTCAACGAGCTAAGCCTTGCGAAACCCACCTCTATACGGACTACACCTACTTCCTAGCTACCAACCTACTTCCTGCCTACCTACGTACCTCTACCTACCTACCTACCTACTTCCGCGAGTCAGAAGCGTGGCGGCGGCGGCGACACGCTCTATCGCCAAAACTTAACACTCTCTGTCTGTCTGTCTGTCTGTTTGTCTGTCTCGTTCTATATCAACGCGCTTTCAACGCTTTAACAAACATACCACCTGACCCTTCCTTCCCCCCTCCCCCCCGGAACCACCCCCCCGCCACCCTCTAACTTCCCCATCTCCTAACCACCCCCGTATACTCCCTTACATCCTCATGGTGAAAATCTTGCAACCACTGCCACGTGATTATTTTCAATTCGGACATAACCACCACCGAGTTCCGGCAACGCCGACTTACCTACTGCAGTGATTGATCGACGAGGCTACTGCTTTATAGAGACGCGGTTAGTTTACGTGGGATATTGTTGTATACGTTATTGTGAACACGGGGGATTCCCGATTTACGCGGATATTGAAATCGGTGTAATAAAAATCAGAGGTAAAGATAGCCCCCCACCCTCGTGGGGCTCCCCTTCGTTCGTCGAGATTTTGTGCAAAGTGACCGGATGATATGCGACTAGTGTTAGATTGGCCCCGTATTGAAACTAAGATTACGTAACGGTACCGCGCGACGGATACCCTTATCTTGGTTCAAGACGTACACGCCTTGTCGGAATAGTCAGTATCTAAGGTGCCCGCGATTTTTTGAAATTATATTCAAATAGAGATATATATACCTTTTGAAATTTTTTTGTTCTGTGAAACCATTTCATCAGGAGAGGAAGTAGACGAAGAAAACGAAGAAAAAGGAAGCACAGTGCGTGGAAAAAAGTGAAAAGGACGCGAAAGATCTCGGACGATCTTGAATTTACCTATAAAACTACACCTATCTATACTGCGACGTAATTGATCAGAGTGAACAGTGGATACACATGGTTTTTCTGACGAATAGTCGAGATTGTTTCGTACTCTTTTAGGTGATAAAAGAAATAAGTTTTTTCAAAAAAGAGGAAAAAATTTTGAGAAACAAAACGGAAAAAAAATTAAAGAAAACAGTGAAGTGAGAATATAGTGAGGGAACGGAGGTGTCAGCAACAGCAACACGACGCTCACGTTCTACAGCATGGAGCGAGGTGGAGGCGGAGGAGGCCTCGATCTCGCCGGAGGCGGAGGAGGCAACTCGGACCTCTGCCTCCAGGACCTGGTTACCGGGTCTGCAACCGGAATTTCGGTCCAGCATCATCAACATGCTGCGGCAGCTGCCTCTATGGCTGGGCTGCATGGAGAGCATCTCCAAGGAGCCATGCATCATCATGATCTCCATTCAGCCGGGCACCATGGTTCATCCATGCATCATCATGCCTCGGCCTCACACCAACTCCATCATGAACCATTGGAGAAACTTAAACGTGGTGAGTCGTTAACAATACTGAAAAAAAAGTGGTTCCCTTTCTTTCATCCTTCTTCTTTTTCTTTTTTGCTCTTTTTCTTCTCGATTAGAATTGGAGTTCGACCGGTGCTTCTTGAAATGCTATAAAACACTTTATTCACGGCCCCTCCAAGTTGAAATAAAGTAATAATCATTATTAGGTATAATATAAGATAAATGCGAAACGTAGCCGTTTTGTAGACTTGGCTAAGGCTGTGCGCCAAGGCTCGACGCCTTGTTTATGATGTTTTTGTCAGCTGTCAGAGAGGAAGATAAAGTTTCAGTAGAAATAGTCAGATAAGGCAGGGCGCCCGTCACCGGTGCGCGTTACTGACACGTTACACACGCGATAAAACGAATAATTTTTTTTTTTTTTTTACTTTTTTTTTCCAAACACGCTATACCTGCTCGTGATCATTTACTTCTAATTAACACTCAACCCGTGATATGCGAAATTTTCATTCAATATTTATATCATTTGACTACCGACGGCCGTCGCGACGCCCAACACCGTGAGTCTACGCTTTTTGCCAGACAAAAACTCCCGGCTGCTAAATGTCGCCAAATATTTATCATCGAATCATTGTGCAAATAGGAGACGAAGTTTTTATTACAGAACGAAATCAAACCGCACTGACGAAGAGAAATTTTACTTTGAGTTATAGTTGCGTAGAGCAGTGATTCGATTTGACAGTAAACTGCCATGAAATCGTTGTTATTAGTCACAGCCAGTTTGTCCAGGTCGATTAGAATGCTTGTGTTATAAATTTATCGACGGAACGTTTGATCCTATGATGGGACGATTTTTTTTATTTCGATTTTTTATCTCAACTCCAAAGCTTCGTTCTATCATTTCTTCGTCCAATAATTGATCGATATCCGATTAGAATTTTGGGAGGACCGTATATCGACAAAGATTATATTTCCAGTTGGAGAGAAACGGTCTTTGATATTCATCTACAAATACCTAAGTCAGTGACAAATTGACATTTTCATTTGATTTGCAACAACGAATCCATTATCCCCTGGCAAATATAATTGCGCACTGTCTCATTCATTCCGTTCACAGCAGTACGATAACTTGACAAAAAGATATGAGAGCCAAAGATCTAAATATCTTCACCGTGGTTCCAACAATCGCTCTGAGACTGTTATCTATATCAGTGAAGTTTGATTGGAATGATGAAAAATGCATCGTCAGGCCTTTTGTGCCACGACGACAGCGAGTAATTAATCGTAGAGTTAATATAGTTTCTTGAATAAACGAATTTCATTTCGACAATGAAGAAAGGCGAAATTTCGAAGATAAAAACGATCGTATTTATGCAAAGAACAATAAGTCCGGGTATATACTGTTATCAGATTAAAAAGTCGTCTTTATTTACAGTCGTGAATCTCGCAGATAAAATGCACGCAGGTTGAACCGTTCAAAAGTAACGGAGGAATTGTTTTCAAAAAAGGGAGAAAAAGAAGAGAAAAAATTGTTTGGTCATGTTGAAATAAATGTTGTAAACAAAAGTCCCACGAATTCACCAGAGCCAGCGGAATGACGAGGCGCGTTCAGAATTTTTCGCTTTTTACGGAATTACACATTAATTGTTTTTCGAGATATCAATGTCACCTTGGACCTCCTAAATAGAATTGTAAATTTTTTTTATTCTTCTTCCCATTGTGGCCAAGATAAAAAAAACAATTCAACAGCCTGTTGTAAAACTACTTTAGGATAAAAGAAAGAGAAACAAGAGTCGTGAGATATCGTCACCCAAAGTATACCAGTGGAAAGAACCCGTCGCAGTCAGACTGCAGCAAAACCCTAGCCGCACGGAGCAACTCGTCTGACTCCTCTTCCAAGACCTAATATTTCACAATTTCTAAATCGATTCAGGTAGCTTCCTCGTACGCTACTGGATTTGTCTTGATCTTGGCTACAATGCCGGTGGAAGAAAGATGTGCAATTTTATTTGACGAGATGGAATTGCACGTATGGGTATATATAAATCCCTTCTGATAAACGGATTGAAATTTTTAAATAGTTGAAAAATACAATAGGTAGGAGAAAAAAGAAAAAAACGAAACATAGAATGAAAATAAATACCAAAAAGATGTAGAGTCGTGGGATGAACGTTAAGCTCAGGTATGAGAAACATAAAGCATACGAGACGTGGACCACGGAGGCACCGTGCCGCGGGTACCAGTCCCACCACCTGTTTTGTGATTCATTAACTCACCGGCTTATCGGGATAAGCCGGACTTATCTGGGGCTCGAACCCGACACCGCGGCTAAACCCGATCTTATTCCAATCCCGTCCCATCCTATTCCCATTGCCATGTCCCGTCTTTTCGTTTTCACAGTCCGCAGCGTTCCCGCCGTTTCGCATTTTCATTCATTTCGTGCTGCGTTCTCCTTTATTTCTACCCATTTACTTCGTTTCTCAATCTCCACTAGCCTTCTTTTATCGACACTTATTAACCGAACGATTTCATTAATTTTCAACTCAATTTCACCCCGTTTATACCTACATTTACTCCCTTTCAATGAATCATGGAAGACCAAACTCCACAAGGAGTTAAATTTCGGGACGTTCAATTCCGGTATGATAATGTCCTCGTTGACGCGATTGGGGATGGATTGAGATCGATTTAGCGAAAATCTGTTGGCCCGACTCGGTCATCGTAACTGGCAAATCCCAATATTTAGCCAACAAGGTGGCAGCAGAAGGCGAACTATTATACTAGAGGCACAACTGACACCCCAAGTCATTACCTACTACCCCTTTATTATTGTCTGACCACAGCATTGGTTGGCAGATGCGACCCGATCGAGTCAACCCCTTGTGAGTCGTGCTAATAGTGTTGACAAATTGCTCGGCTAGCCGTATCTCCCGAGGGAACACTGGGACCTCAAGAGATCCGGAGGACTTTCCCGCCGCAGCCTTTCTCGCACCGCAAACTTGCTCATCCGGGACTTTAGGACTCGCTATAAATTTACAAGGGTGATCCAGACATCGGACTGAAGTAAATTCCGCAATATTTTATCCCGATGATATAGCTGTACGCGGAAGTCAAAAGCTTTATCATAATTTTATAATTAAAGGTTCAAAGTTCTCTATTTATTTTAACATTAAATTGCACCTGATATATACATACATATACGCTCTACGTTTACGTATAGAGAATTTTTTGATCAATCCGATAAATATTCGTGATGCCCGATAAGCGATAAGCTTACGACAACGTGGCGCAGACGAGCCTATCGCCCACCGGAGTCAATCGATAACTCGATACTCGCCATCGTTGACTTTTGCGAAATAAAGCAATTCCAAAACTGGCATTATCGCTTCTCGAATATTATTTTCCACTGGATGACAGATTTGGCTCGTGTATATGAGCCTCGAATTTTTATTGGACTCGTGACGCATTCGTAGAATTAAAAAGGCGCTCTGGTTTCGGAGCACGCGGGAAAGTCAAGCCCGTTCGATACTCGAGAGGGATGGAATATATATATTCCAGTAAGCGGTTTGCTCAATTACTAACTCCATCAGTGCCCCGAGGGATTGCAGGATCAACATAGAAACGAACTGATTTCGTTCCCATTATCTCAGCTGCGTCTGGAGCAGGCGGGCAGGTCCCTAGTCTGAGTTCTCTCTATCCATCGTACCTCTTAACCATGCGGTTTGTATATTTAGAGGGCGAGAGATTTCGGGTATAAAATAAAGACGCGGAGGGTAAGATCTGGGGCATTTCTCGTGCGTGCCGATATGTGAGAACAAGAACCGAATAGTTCCGCACCCTAAATTGTCGGAAAGGTCGAAAATTCCCGTGGTCTTTATGCTCCGAGAGCGCCAAGCAGTCTGAAAGTTGGACATTTTTTTAGGAAAAGTGGCGGACGCAGTGTATCCGGTTACTTTCCTCCACTCCACGTGTTTCACATGTCCCTTGCGTCAAGTTGAAGCTAAACAAATTGCCAGGCCAAAGGCCAACGAGTTGCGAACCCATATCTATATGCATTCTTAGGGCTGACTTTTTACGCACACAAAATTCTACTGGGGATATATACATGTATATACTATAACGCGAAAGACAGCCGACCCATTCAGAACGAACGACCTTAACTTGGAGTCCGATTGCCAGTAGCACAGTTGTAACACGATAAATCAGTTGTATAGTTAGTTTTCCGTGTTTTAGGCCAGTAAACTAGTGTCCAAACTTTACGACTACATATCACGTTCTTATTGCCTACGTCTGTTTAACCGATTTTCTAAATCTTTTCTTAATTCCATGTCAATCGGCTGGCAATAGCCGGCTTCTTTATATCATCCCGAGTTAATAAATGTTCCAGTTTCTTCATAGAATCAATTTATTTCTATCCGAATGTAAATTTCGTTTGGTAGGTATAGGTATGCGTAATAATATCGATGAGATAAATTATCGATGTTGCGGAAAAAACGAGCGAGCTAAGCGGTTAGACGGAAATAAATATTCTCCTTGATGTAACAGACGTATATGTATGTACGTATATTTTGAAAAAACTACCACACAGGATTTGGAAATATTTTCTTGTTAAATTATAAAGGTTGATGAGAAATGAAAATTTTACTACTCCGGGTAAGTAAGGTATGTAGATAGGTAGTACCTACATAGATAGACTAAATATAGGATACTGCATTGGTATTTAACGGCAAAAGCAATAGAGGCGTCGCGACGTCGAGCATCCAGTGAAGCTTACTAATAAACGACTTCCTAAGGAAGCTGAGGATTAGGAGATTAGCGCGGTTTGGTCCTCCTCCGGGTACTCCCGCACTCGCAGGTGCCGACGCTACTGAGTCATGCGTCACGCACGGGTCTTCTTCTTCTTCTTCCTCCTCTTCTTCTTCATGTCGTTTGCTTAAGGGTAATTATTAAGAGAACGGCTGCGGATGGAGCATAAAAACTATGAGATCTTTCGCTCCCCTGATTTCCAAAGTAGGTACGTACGTGACTCGAAGCAATTCGGCTTTACTTTTACCAAGAAGAAGAAGAAGAAGAAGTTTGATGATACAGGAACTTGTTCAACCCTTGAAAGACCGATTTTTGAGTGTTGGATTTATTTATTCATGTCTTTGAATTGGACTCCTTGGAAAACACAAGGAAAACATTTGCACATATAATAAGCGATTGGGAATTTGTGCGGCGTGAGAGATGGGGAACAATAGGAACAGCTGGAATAATCGCGTGTTTTACCCGCCCAGCATCCTACTGCTGCAGCCTGCGCTGTAATATAGCACCGCGAATCGTGACCCTCGACGTCGACGTGTTACACTCCGATGCACCCCACTAACCACCCACCACCACTTCGTGTCATGTGCTGTTTTATTCATGGCTTTCTACTAGGTTCACACCGTGCGTTAACTGATAATAATAAATTATAACTTGCACGTCAACACCTCGTTCCTCATTCACTCCCGTTTTCGCTTTCTCTATCAATATGTTCAGACAAAAGAAGATACTTTCTTCAAATTCTTATCAAACGCGGTTTTGGTTCTGAGACAAAAATTGGAAACGAGCCGATCAGCGATATTGAAAATTGTTCAAAGATCGCTAGAGATCAAGCAATTCGAATTTTAGGTGCACGCGGTTGAGTGCTGCACAGTCGGGCGTAAAATCCCCGGGGGATTAGCTCCGCTAATATATATAGTAGTCCCGCGGGCAAAAACTCGGCAAGCAGCTGAGACAGCCGTAGGAAAAGGCGTCCCTCGCGTTTGGCCGACACAGGTTTGTCTTTGGTATAAAATAACTTGCGGCGTAAAGAAAAGTGATAAATTTTCGGAACCCCGCGCTTCGGCTAGACTCCTCTTTCTCCTGTCTGGGGTAAAACCAAATGTTTATGTGTGGGTACGTATGTACCCACTGGTAAGTGCGTGAGTCCGTAAAACGGTCTGCAAACACGTGTTGCCCAGAATTGTGGTAACCTGTACCTCACCCTGCACCCTGCAAGAAGACACTGCCTCCGATTTCAAGCCGATGAGAATTAAGAAAGAAGTAACTGAGATTGAATTCCAGTTTTAAAATGCTTGCAAAATATTCTCTGATCAAATATTTTCCCTGCGAAAGATCGCTTGTCTATTATAGCCGCAAGTTTAGGAAGAATTTAGCGAGCGAACAAGAAAAACGCGTGGAGGTAATGTAATAGGGAGGTGAATTTTCGTTGGAGATATATTCTCGGTAAGGGTTTCGTTCGTAAGAAAATCTTAGAACGCTGCAAGTCCAAGGCAGAGATCTTTGAGTGTGAAATGTTGAAATGTTTGACAAGAGGGGCGGACAACGTTGGACCCTCAGGTTTCCTCGCAATGGTCAGCCCTCGGGATCGCGGGTAACTCTATCGTAAATTGACCCAAAATCTTTAGCCTCTTAGAACTCGACGGGGATTCCCGTGGGAAAAGCTGAGTTGAAGTGTTTCTTTTCTTTGGAGAGAAATTTCGAAAAAGAAAAAGAAAATACGAGACTATAGCAAGGGCAGCTCTTTCTGTACGAAGTTAGTCCTCCTTTTTCTCTCGATTTGAAACGTTGATTTGATTACGTTTTTTTTTTTTTTGTTTTCTTTTTTCATGGGGATCAAGAAGGAAAGCCTTTTATTTTCTGAATGTTATTTATTTGCAATCAAACGCGCGACCTATATTCAGGGTTTCGTATATAGTTAGGATCATGTAGTTGACGTTCAGCGTGGCGAAAGATCGGTAACCTCCTAACTGCTATTTATAAAACACGTGTCTGAGAAACGGATAGACGGCGTAACGCACTGTCACAGTCTCTTAATTCTCTACAAATTGGTTCTCTCATTCTTACAACTAAGATATTATGTTCCATTTGAATATATCTATATACCCCAACCGTGGACGGAAAATGACTCGAAGTTGAGAAGCTGACGAAAAATCGTTTCGCCTCAAACTTCCGACTTTAACAAGGCGGAGCAAAAGACAACGAGAAATGTGTTAATAGGAATCTATCTTTTAGATCGTTGAGGACAGTCGGTAACTAATGAGTTTCAGCTGGCTCCTATCAATCTTAGAAATAACATCGAACAAAGTCGCACGTAGAGGCAATGAAGCAGAAGAAGAAGAAGAAGAAGAAGAAGAAAAAGAGAAAAAAATTAAATCCTAGCCAACCATAACTTAAGAATTTTGTTTCTCACCGTTTTTTATCAACAACTTGTATGTACATACACCCCGCCTCAAATTATATTGAGTTATCGTATAAGGAAACATGTTTGTTTCTTTTTCTTCGCTTTCTTTCAATTATTTCTTCCAGTTATAAAAATTGGTGATCCTTTTTACTCTCATTCGTAAAGTAAAACCTGAGGGAAACTCGTGGAGTTTGAACCATCTTCGATCTAACTTCCATGCATCGATAACCCGGATTATCATGGCACGTGTAAATAGGTTGACGAAAAGCATTGATAATCTGTCGGCAACAAACAGATCGGTTACCTGTTTGATCGTTGGGTTTCGAAAACACGTGTAACGACACGAAGGGACAAATAAGGGTGAGCTTGTATATTTGTTTGTTAACGTGCGGGGAAACAGCTATGCGGCTCGGTTATGTTTACAGGGAGATTTCCTAAGGACTCTGAGATAGTGCTGCGCTAATGGCTAACGGTGTACGTACCCCTAAGGGTAAAACGTTACAAGCTATCGCCGCAAGATTTCCGGAATGAAAGAAATTCCTGAAAAGATACAGAAGAAAAGGAGACAAAATTTCAACCATATTTCTTCGAATAACGGGATTTTTTTCAGATCAAAGGAATCGAAAAAATTGATTCAATTTTTGTCATAATATTAATTTCTCATGCTTTTAAGGGTTGTAACATTTTTTGGCAAATCTTACGCAATTTCGGGGGGCAAGTTTGGTATAGTTTAAAGCGTTACGGAGATCAGGGCTTCGGCTCGAGAGCCAGTGGCAATAAAGTAAATCAGGCAAAGTTATGTGGCGACTAATTGTGAACCACACCCCGTCGCTTCTCCCCTAGTAACCAAATATAACTAAACGGAACTAAAAGTGAAACTAAGCGGGACGGTCGATTAGCTTGGCTCACTAACTGACGCCCCTCTTGCGGCCGTATTTTTCGTCTTCGTCTTCCTCTTCTTCCTCTTCTTCTACTTCTTCTTCTTCTTCTTCTCCTCTCCAGTTCTGGTTCTCTCATCTTTCGGTTTCCTCGAGAGTCGAATGACGCTGACAAGTTTTTTAGAAGTCGCCCTCGCAGCGAGTAGATAAATAACGGAGGCAGTGAGAAAGAGAGTGAGATAGAGGGTAGAGGGCTCGGGCTACGATTAATGCCTCAAATTTAAACCACTCTTCAACTCGAACAACGAGCTTGGCGGAATTTACGCGCGGCTTGCACCCGCCATTTACCATTTTGTAAAACGTGTACTTGGCCGTTATGATTTATTTCAGTTAGCAGCTCGTAGCGGCTAAGTATCCTCCTCTTGTGTTAGCCTTAAACAGAAGCGACTGCAGAAGTTGGAAAAACGATATATTAATATCTCGCCTCTGAGAATGACACGCGAATTGATTAAGAAATCAAATGATTCCGTCTAGCGCGTCAAATTAAAGTAGGTAAAGTTATTTTCTGACAAAAAAAAATAAGAAAAAAAAAAAAAAAACTGCGGATCTTTATGCCAAAGACTTTGCAAAATGGATTGTCCAGATTTAAGCAAGCTTGGAAAATACGCTGGATATCTTTTGAACGCCTCAAGTTTATCCTCTGTCTTACATGTTACGAAAAATAAGCGGACAGAGGACTGGGGCTCGTAAAACTGCCTTCGCAGGGGTATATATCTTTTCGAGTAATAGCTAAGAAACTCGGTTTATTTGTCCCTGCACTGTTTTCTCATGCTTCCGCGTATTTTAGGAGAAAAACATTTTCACGCTTTAGGAAGTATTACGTGTACGTGAATAATATGAAATAAAATATCGCATAATATGTGAAACGTCGCTTCATTCATAGTTTTTCTCTGCTCTTCTTTAGCGTTGGCGATGTTTATATCGATTTTTCATAATCGCGATAAATAAATAAAATTCGTGCAGCACTCAGCAGTATTATACACAATATGTATACTATCTATAAGAGGATAAACTGAGGACTGATTGCTAATCAATTTTACGATCTGAGGTCGACTCAGGCTTTTTATACTATAACAATAATTTTTTCGCATCACACCTCCTCGTGGCGACGGGTATATAATCAGCCCCGAGGCAACAGAGTCGTAAATATACTAGAATAAATGTATATTTCATTGCAATTAAAGAAACAGAAATATAAAACACCTCGAATGATAAGAGTATAACGCGCCGAGCTTTTGTCGCGTTTACACTTGGCAAGAAAAAATTTTTATTACCCTCTGATACCGTATTGTGGTTTATTATCTGCAATCACGAAATGAGCTACACTTAATAACAAAAAAAAGTAAAAAATCGAAAAAAACACCAGAGAATAAAAATTCTGTCATTTTCCCCGGCACGTGAGACACAAGGCCGAAATCATCCGAACTTGACGATAAGCAGGCTTATCTATCCTTTCTTCTTCCCTTTCAAATGCTGCTGAAACTCACGAAATAAATTTTATTTGACGGAATTTCTTCAGTTTTCTGTTTTTTTTTTTTTTTTTCATTTCCAAATCCTTTTTTCTCTTAACGATCACAATTTTTCTGAACCTCGAGTCCGCTTTCACAGTGCCTTCGCATGTATAATGTTAAACAAGAGCCAAAACGATGTTGCAAGAGGTTTGGTGTTGCGTTTCAGTGTGGGCGGAGGGTGACTTCCGGGACAGTAACAACGGGGCCTTGACCGGCCTAGACTCCTCTGGTCACGGGGCTCACACACCCGGTGGCAGCACCCCGAGTACACCGGGTGCAACACCGACCACACCATCGGGAGGATTTTCCTCAGCACAGCCAAGAAATCGTTCCAACAACACGCACAGGCCGGATATAAGGAAAGGTGAGTGTCAAACGGTTCAAAAACCATTTCGCAAATAGGTATACCCTCTCTGCAATTTTTTTTTTTTTTTCTTTTTTAAAAATCCATTTCATTACTCTAGAAAAGAATGAGGTTTTATTCTGGGGGAGCGAATTTTCACTCTTTTCTTCTAGGTGAAATTTTTTTACTAGTTTTCGATTGATTCTCATCTCTAGTTTGAATATACCTGAATTGTATAAAAGTAAATTGATCATCTAGTAGGGGGTAGAATATTAATTTTGGACGATATTGATGCTCACGTTTGTCTCTCTCACGTTTATAGTTTCAAAAAAGTATCCAAATCTTTTCCTTAGGGTGTTCAACCCGGGATACCTACCCCGAGAATATATTATTTATTTTTAACCTCCTGTTTGTCGAGGCCAAGGATCTCTTGTTTACTCATCACTTAGCGTTCCAAGATCTCCCGAACACACATATTTGCCAGGAAACAAAATGCTTTTAAATTTCAGAATGTTTTCCCAAAAATTTCTCTGTTACGTACCTGTATATAAAAGGCAATTCCTTATCCTCGGCACCGACCAAAAAATGATAAGGGACAAAAAAAGAAAAAAACAATTCAAAATGGTTGCAAATATCGGGCGCCAATGTCTCACCGGCGCGAGGCGTCGGCGACGCTTATCTTTCAGACCAGCGTAATGTTTTGGGCGCCTCGACGCCGGGCCTCCCCCCGTACGTTCCTGGCCGTTCGCGGTGGGCCTTGACGGGTAGATCGCGGGTTCGTTTCGTACGGTAAAGTTCGGCCTCGGTATCACCATCAGTACCGTGCGTATGATAGCGGCACCTTTGACCAGGTCCAATCCATCACGCGGCTGTCAGTCCAAGGCGCGCTAGGGGCCGGCTAGAGAGGGTATAGCCGCGCGAGAGAGAGTGATCGACGAAATAGAGAGACGAAGGGAGTAGAGCTGGCATACCCTCACCTGTCACTGTCACATTCATGACAACATACACCTACCTATACACACATGCATATGCATACACACGAATTCAATCAATGCAGTTTACGGGCTGAAGTAAAAGCGCTCGTTCATTTACACCTATGTATAGATATACCTGCGTACGAATCGAGTACACCTATGACTGAACCGTACCCTGTACTCAGCCAACTATGGTATTGAGATTATCTCTCAAACGAACCGCGTGATCTATACTCGCTACTCTAACCGAGGATATGGATAAATAAATGATAAAGATATTCGTGATAGGAGATCGGTTTTAGAGATCTGAGAGTATAGGTATGGTTGAGAGGAGAGAATCGTGGTTTTCTTTTTTTTTTTGGATTGGGGTCGATGATTTGTGTAAAATTGTAGATTTTTAATTATACATTCTTTCATGTTATGCGTAGGTGTCCGAACACCAACGGAGGTTAAACACGAGCTTGGATCGGCGGGTGGAGTTGTGTCTCCTGGAGGAGGAGTTAACGATACGGATGATAAGGATGGTAAAAAAAGTAAACGGCAAAGACGGCAACGAACGCACTTTACTTCGCAACAATTACAGGAACTTGAAGCAACATTTGCGAGGAATCGGTATCCGGATATGTCGACGAGGGAAGAAATCGCCATGTGGACAAACCTCACCGAAGCCCGCGTCAGGGTAAGTCGAAATTTCGATATTCATAGAAAAAAAAAGAAAAAGAAAGGAAGAAGACAAATTTGACGAAATCGATACCGCAGGGTCCTATTTCCATTCGAGTATCTCCCAGCGTCTCAATACATATCACGCATCTCTGTCAATTCTCCCATTCGTAATATCTCTCAAAGAAGTTGCGCATTTCTCAAGGATCCACCGCATACAAAAATCCTCTCGAAGGGTCAAAATAACAAACTCTAATCCTCGAAAGTCGAAGAGTTGAAGTATAGAGATCCTTCGGTTAGAAGACAAGGCTCTCATTGACGGGTATCAGTTTCAAGAACAACACTCGTTCCTATCCTGTCTCCAGGGGGTAGCGCCATGCCAGTGCAGGGCATAACTTACCACCTTAACGCTACACGAATACTATAGTGTATATATATACATATATATATGTAGGTATATGGTAAAGAGCAAAGAATTTCCAAAGTTAGATAACCAGCTTCAACAATCACCTCTTCACGAGATAATTCAGTGAACAGAACCCGCGGGTCCTTTTGTCAGGTCTGTTTGAATTTTCTCTACTAGTATAGCTAGAGGTTCGGGTATACTCTCTCTCTGCCCAGGGGAGGCTTTGGGACGTTAAGCTCATACGGATTTATAGAACCACATACGGCAACAGTGGCGTCGACCTCGGCTCGCATCGGCTCATGTACGTAGGTACCAACATACGTAGTAGGTATACGCTAGGGTATAGGTGAACAAAAATTTTGCAGATCCCGTGATCTGGACACAGTGTGTGTATATACACTGGATTCTGGATACGGTGAAGCCGGGTGGACCACCAACGGCGCGGTACCTACTAGCGGGACATTCTTTATTGTAAATCGGTGATCCCTGCGAGGTCGTGGTTCTTTGTTTAACGCACTGGGGAAAACAGCTAAAATACGATTACCGCGTTATCCGTCGCTGGTGTATTGTCGATGGGACTGCGAAAGTCAGACACCTCCTATCGTGACCTAAATCGAATTTTTATCGCTTCCGAAATTTATTTAGTTTTCGAAACTGGTATTATCCTAGAGATATATACCTATACACGCGATATTACATATTTCTCAAACGAATACCTCAGTTTCCTGGAACCGCGACACTTCAATCATTTCGTTTTGGTCACTGATTTCTAAACAAACTAGGAGTTCATTTAAAATAATTGAGATAACGTGTAATATTTGCCGCAATAAAGAGGCATACGTGGTGTTCTTTACTAACGTTTGGTTTGCCAAGAGAAAAAACGTTCTATGAATTTCAAAATTGTATTTCTTTCATCAAATTCTTGCTCCGTAACGTTGCATTGTTCTCTTTTATCACTGTATAAAGAGTACGTTGTCAAAAAATTGCTTGGACAGTATAAGGACGACATAGTTCGATCACAAAACGATAGGTACCTACACGATTCCTTAAAACATACCGAAGACCACTTTCTTGCAGTTTTTCCCATACATTCATCCGTACTAAACGTAACAAACGAGGTTCATTACTCTCAAAACTTGTCATCATTTCAAAAAGAAATTCGATTTTTCAAAAATGAACAATGAAAGTTCGAAGGCGATTAGATACAGCTAGAAATCTAAACTTTCCACCCGAGACATCGCGCATACCGACCTAGTGCCTACCTAGATTCTAGGGTCACATTCTCCCTTCGGTAGGTCGCATTCGCGTTATCTCCAAAGAGGCAGGCGTATGTTTCGGTTCGTGTCTATCTGCGGCGTGGCTGTCCCTCGTAATCCGTTGGTGATTAAGACCATAAATCCATCGGCGGATTAGTATGGCTGCTGCATCCCGCACACATACAGTTTCAGCTATGAGTACGACAGGGTATATCCGGTATAGGTACCGATGGTGCAGGCAACGGTGGTTTGGATCGCGCTTACACAACGATGGGGAAATACTGGATAGCTGAATTTAGGTGGTAGCGTTGGTGCTGGTGGTAGCCAACGCCGGGTACCAGAATGAGGATTACCGGGTGTCATCCGTATTCGGCGGGTTAGCGGCTGTCAACGGGAAACGGCGCCGGTATATATATCAATTATTACCGCACCTGCATCGACGCATATACTGCAGATTTCCGTAGCGTTATTGGCACGGTATTCTACCTCCACATGTGTACCAGATCCGTATGCCTATGCCCGATTGTAATCGGCTTCTCTTTGTTATTTCTGTCAGTCATAGCTAATTCAGCCGATTAATCATTGACGCCAATTTATTTTTACGCTGGGTATAATCCGAGGGAAATTATGCGCTGATTGTCGATTGTCGATTATGAACGGCGACGAAATTGGGGAACGGAATTGGGATCGATTTCTGGGTATTTTCGAACGAGGATAATTCTGAAGTGGCGTGTTGCAAGGCGGGACTGAATAGCGACAGGATTTTATAAACGGGTATTTAATTGTGTCTGTTTATTAATTTATAAATTTTGAAGATCCACTTTCAAAGCGGTTGCGGTAGCATTAAAAATCACGTGTTTCGCTTGAGCTCATAATCTCGTATAATCTTTTGCAAAGTTGTTAATACTCGCGGCTTACGGGTGTTAATTTAATATCCATACAGGTGCGCTAACATTGAATATCCGAATCCCGCAGTACTGCAGCTATACGTTTTACTACCACAACGACTAAAAAATCCATAAAACTCCTCGCCCTACCAACTATATCGTATTCTACCACCCACCGACGCTTACAGGTGAAGACTAATACCATTCGCATCATATCCAATCGAACAATGTTTCTTTTTAACATTTTACCTACACCGCAGTCTAGTTACATGGAATAAAGTTTTCACCCAATCCCCTATACACTAACGATAAGATATACACTATAACACCTCGGCGAAAAAAAAGCCACGAAAAATTCTGCTTACAATGCTTCCAACGAGGAGCTGCAATCGCAATCATAATTGGCAATTAAAACTTAACGGATTAAAACTAATCTCAGGTGATTTCTCCATATTGCGAAGTAGCGTTGTAGAGAAGTTGAGAACTTTGTAATAATGATGATTTGAAATTGTTTGAGAAAGGAAAGAAGCGGTAGTGTCGTAGGTGCAGGGATAGGGTTGTAGATTATTTGAGGATATTTTGAAAAAAAAAGATATTATCGCGTAATGGAATCGAATAAGAATGGAAAATAAAATGGTTCGGTAAAACGAAAAGAGTATGATGGTGGTGGCAGAGACTGTGGTTCACGTTCACAGGCAATTACAAATAAGGGTCGCGGTGCCAAATCCCGTAGGATCATCGGGATCACATTAACGTTATATACCCACCTGACCTGCTCCACTGCGTTCCTGGTAGAGCCACGCAAACTACCACGGGAATGGAAAGATTATTTTAACGTTCACGAGCGATCAAATCCCGATCTTGTTTGCAGAGATTGAACAATTAAAGAATTTCACTTATCTACCCCCGCGGGGAAACCTTCCCAATTATTGTTACCATAATCCCGACAAAACTTGGGTCTATGTTGGTGAATCGAATTTTTGAATCCTCGTGTAACCATGTCACTAGCTATATACAAAACTGAGCGATAAATTTTCGAAACTGACATACGTATAGATACGTGGGCTAATATATCCCCGAATCGTTATAAAAATAGAAGTTGTTATTCACGATCCTGAACCCAAAACCGCTTTTAATATACCCTTTGATTCAACCCGGAGATTTGTCACGCTTAAATGTCTCGTTAACAAGAAGCCCCTTATAATTCTCAAAGCTCTCGTGTTAAACGTCTAAAGCGTTTTGTGAAGCACTTCAAACTTGCGGCTATCCTTAACATTCGTTAACTATAAAGACAGAACCGATAATCGCTTGCACTTTTCTTTTCTAATTTTTTTTTTTTCTTTGCTTTTTTCTTCGACGGAACTTTTCTCTCCAATTTCTAGCCTTCAAAATTTATACCTACCTAACGTGATCCCTATTTTTTTCACTCGTGGCTCTGGTCGCTCCATATCTGCACGACTTACTGCAGTAACGCAAGTCTTGGATCTATTGAATCGCGGAATATTTGAGATAGGAGAACGGTTGAGAAAGTTTCGATAATAGAAGTGTAGAAAAGTATAGAGAGAAGAGTGATTCGTCAAGAGGAATAGAGTCGGTATAGCTCAGCGGTATTCGATGTGACGAATTCCCTCCGTATCCACTCCCGATGCGTTGTGTATCAACGAATACACCCTCGCATCTCAACTCCCTCGCTATTCAACCACCTATCTCACGTATACGCACATCCACGCAGAATACGAGGAGCTGTGTGTATGAGAGGAGAGAAAGAGAGGAGAGAGAGCGGGTGGATGCCACCCGAATATATACGTATTCGCTGATCCATCTCGACGGCATAGTGAGATTTATGGAGAAGCTGCTGTTGGAAAGCGAGGTTCGCAGAACGTGGGGCGCGGACGATGCAGCAGGGGGAAAGAGGAACGAGAGGGAGGAATATCTCCCTCTGGCGAAGAAGGAATGGAGAAGAGAAGAGGAGAGAAGAGAAGAGATGAGAGGAGACGAGAGGAGAGTAAGAAGAACCGGGGGAAACCGCGGCATATCCAACCTGGCAGCCATGATGGCCGACGTTGGGTTCTAAACGCGCTACGCGCAGCTGTCCATGGCACGTATCCACTGGCGAATATCTGTCCGTTTTTCTTCTTCACTTTGACTCATCCTTGGTTCAATTATTTTTTTACCCATTTTTCTATCTTTTTTTTTGTCACTTCTTCAGCCTTCTTTATTTTTTAACAAGTCTCAGGCGAACAGCGTGGTAATGAATGCGGAGATTAATTCGCGCGGATTGTTTAATTTTATTATTTTCTGCATACATATAGCTGCATACATGTCTGAGTCAATTTTTCAACAATTCGTCTCCACACGAATGATTCGGATGTCTTCAGTTCTCGTTTCATTTTCTACTTGTCAGAAACGAAACCGTGAATTCTTGAAAAGGTAGACACAACGCCGATTAGGTGACTAATTTGCCAGTTGATCGGGATCAGGCGATTCTAATCTGTTGAAGATATGTCGCAGAAAGGAAATCGCTCGGAGGCGATCGACTGATGAATGCAATTCAAAGACATTGATGTATCTAATGAGCAGACTTCAATAGTGTTTGATTAATCGATTAAATAGCTTCCAAAGGAATCGAAAACAACGATTCTAGTAAAGTAAAAAGGCAGAGACTCTCGCCGCTGCCTTTCGCAAAGAAAGAACCAAGGACTTTAGCGCATTTCGAAAAGCATGCTGATTTCTGATTCAGAAAATCAAGATCCGTATGAGTTGATCTCGAAAAATAAATCAAAGCTGAAGACAGGGAAGAAGTCTCGCGTACCCAAACAGAACACGGTGTGCGGAAAAGATATCATTCCTCCGTCGTGTCCGAAGAGAGTTGCGAAGAGAGCGAGATGGATATAGAGAAAAGACATGAGAAGAAGGAGGAAAGGGTGGCTCAGAGTTATGGATACTACTGCTTGGGGGTTGCGGCATCAAATCCTCGAGAAGCCCCGGATATCCGGCGGCTCCTTCACGGAATTTATTTTTAATGAAGTGGCGCCGCACGGTCTTCGCTTCGTTCTTTCTGGTACGGTTGATCCTGGCAGTACGTACTCCGTGCTTTTCCATACCTTACCTTAAGTATTTTCGTGTCTTTCTTCTCTTTGCTTTTTCTTATTTTCGTTTTTTCTTCTTTCTTTTTTTTCCCCCCCTCTCTCTCCCTCGCCTCTCCCGTCCCCGTACTTTTCGTAGGGACGTTAAACTTGCGGAATCTTATTCCCTCGAGGGACTAGCGAGTCTTTCTTTCAAATTTCGCCGAGAAACGCACCGTGCGTGGATGCGCAAAACACGGGGACAAGGTGTTCTCCATGAGAAGGACAAAGACGGAAATTCGTACGGAGGGATGGTGGGTAATATAATGATGGCGGCGGCTACCAGGCGGGGCGGGACTACGAGGGGATCAATATTATCCTCCTCCCTCCTTCCTCTTCTCTAACTCTCTCGCACTCTCGTACTCTCGTACTCTCGCCCCCAGCGAGTCCAGCTCCCTCCAGTTTCTATCCTTTCGTTACGAGCTCTACTGTGGTACCAACGTTCGTTGATTCCTCAAAACGCACGCATCGTAATACAAAACCAGAAACTAACACGCGATTCAACACGCGAACTTTATCACGTTCGCAAAAAAAAAAAAAAAAAAAATGGAAAAAAAATGAATAAATGAAGTATGAATAACTTTCTTGTTTTTTTACAACATCTGAAATTTGACGAGTAGTCATTATCTGTAGGTACATTTTTGTACAGCGTCTCATTCGTACTCGATGATAGAGAGAATGAGAGCTTTCGGCATCGTTCCTCAAAAGCATTCATTCGACTTTCGAATAAGATTTGATCAAGCGAGAGGATTTCCGAAGGATCATATGAGTGCTTTAACCATTATGCCAGAATAGATTGGGTTGCGAATGACTCGTGTATATCAAATTTGCGAATTTTACCACCTGCAGTATATAATGTTCTTGAATTTTGACACGGGGTCTCAAGTGCGAGGGAGTTTATTGCGAAAAAAAAGTAGAACGAGAGTTCGGAGGAACCAAGGCACCCATAACAACGGTATAAGAAAACGTTAATTTCGGTGGGGTCCGCGGAGTGATTGATGAGTTTGCCCACCACGGTCTCATTACGGTTATATAAGCTTCCGTAGATTGAGCCTGCAGGAGCTTACCGAAGAGCCTGCAAAAGGACGCGGAAGCAAAGGTGCAGGGAAACACAAGGGGACACTGTGATTTGATGAGGTTTTATTGCTGCAGTGACATGTTATTCGGCCCTCGACCCTGCCAGACTCTAACATACACCCTAGAAAAATCGTTTGGTCTGATTTAAGCACTTACATGCCTATACCTTCGCTGCAGTCTCCTTCCAGCATTCAGTCCTCATCTCTGGAATTTTCGCCCAAATTGCTTTTCTCTTATTCTTCATTTCTTTCTTTTCTTTTTTGGTCGAACACGGAAACATGCGACGAGGAACATCTATAGAACCCTTCCTAATTTCTTGAGAAAGTTTCCCCTCGAATTCTTCGACTAAGGATATAAGTGGGTACTGGTTGTCGCGCGTAGCTTTTTAAGCTCGCATTCGTCGGCGAGGTTTACGATGAGGAAGTCGTCCGGTCGTCCCGGTTCCTCGCACTATATACCTGCCAGAATCCTGTGATACCGTTAAACTTTATGGGCGCGGCCTTACCTCCTGCCGCTTGCAACCCTGCCTCGCCCTCCATCCCAACCTCTGCCCTTACCCTGGCCTTATTGATTCCCGAGCTCGCATCTTCCGCCTCCGTTCAGTTCTGTTGTGTGCTACTACCCTGAGTTGACTCCCTCAACGGCTCAACCTCACCACCTTACCACCTCACCCTCACCCTCACCTCCACCTCAACCCTCGTCTTCGCCCTCTCGGCACAATAACTCTTTCGCCTTTTCTTAGACACTGTATTGTATATACTGACGTGGCAATATCTAGCAGTGAACCGTTTGCGAGAAAAGAAACTCAAAATTACGTTGGCGGACGTTTCAACCCTCTTTTGGATCCGGGCCAGGGTGCTGGGGGCTGGGGGCCTTTAGAGTATCTTTTTCACGTCGGAGATAACTTTTGTCATCTACCCCTGCAGCTAGGACATCGTTTCTGATGATGTCACAGCTGCAGAGAAATTTTTGTCTCTCGTTAATATTTAATAATGATAATGGGGAAAACGAGGATCAGTCCAATTTACAACTCCACGTTCCCCTCAAGCCCTTGAGTGATATATTGCGACAATTCCAATTCAATGAACTAGCGCAATAAAATGATCAAACAATTATAACGATTTTATACAACCCGTTTGACAGACGCGGTACGATTTTAGCTTTTCGTCTGCTACCACGAACCCGACGAGATTAAGATATCAGAGCGGTAGTATTTTTCCCTTGACTTTAATTACTGGAGAGGAAAAAAATGTACTTCTTGGTTACTATGGTTAACCCCCGATACTAGAGCTTTTTCAGAGAAACTAGATTCTCCATTTTTCATAGAAATTTTTCAAAGAAACAAAGTATGACGAGAGGTTTAAGGCGAACAAGGGACCAGCTAGAGGACGGAAGATGCAGGAGGTCCTTTCGAGTTGGCATAGAATCGCGGAGACATTACTCTTCATTAGCCCCTTACCCTCTTTCAATGATTCGTCGCGCCTCTTAGCGTTTCCGCGACGCGATCGCGGGCCCATCCATCTTGCGTCTTCCCCGCACTTCGTCGTACCTCGTCCCGTCTTCTTATAGTATCTTACAGTTACGGGAGAGCGACATGTACGCCGGGGGCAACCAGCCGTATAATTGTCGGGGGTATGAGGCAGGGTTTTCCCGCTTGGTAACGTTCGAGTTTTCCACCATCCACCATCCACCATCCGCCATCTCCCATCCGAGTTTCTGAATCCCTTCGGGTCTTGGAAAAGCTGACGAGGTTGCCGCCCGCCGGTTATACCTAGTATCGAGCGTCGCCGTTGCCATGAATTAACGCCAGCGTATTTCAGACCGAAAGAGCCAGCCTCCACTTCCTTGGTACTTGTTTCCAGGTTTATGAACGCTATTGTATAAAGTATAGGGGGGAAGCGGAAAGCTCAATTCGAAGACAGATATTGTTGGGAAAAGCTCGAACAGTCTTATTACCCTTTCTCAAAAACTTTTCAGAATTCAACAAATCTGCCTATTAACCGATTCGATTTGTTTTTTTTTTTTTTTTTTGCTTCATTGTTTCAGGTCTGGTTCAAGAATCGTCGAGCTAAATGGCGAAAGCGAGAACGCAACGCAATGAACGCTGCCGCAGCCGCAGCCGCGGATTTCAAGTCCGGTTTTGGCACAACGAGTCTAAACAGTTTTATGGCCCAGCCGTTCCCAGACGCAGACGCACTTTACAGTTCTTACAGTTCCTACAACAACTGGGCAGCAAAAGTTCCCTCTCCTTTGAGCAGCAAGAGTTTTCCTTGGCCAGTAAATCCCCTTGGTTCCGTGGTCCCAACCGCATCCCATCATCACCATCACGCCCAGGTCAGCCCAGTAAACTGTTTCAACGCAGCGGCTACCTCAGTAGCCGGAAGCCACGTCGGTGGCATGTCAGTATCCGTGGGTCAAGCAGCAACCTCAATGCTTCCAGGGATGGGTTCAGGACTAGGAGTAGCTGGTTCACCGGTAGCCGCCTCAGGAGCAGCGTGTCCTTACGCAGCACCAGCGGCGCCGCACCCTTACGGACCGCCGGTCTACACTCCTCACCATAGAACCTCGGCTCCGCCAGAAACTTGCAACGTTATGTCAAGCAGCATCGCGTCTTTACGGTTAAAGGCAAAACAGCATAGCAGCGGTTTCAGTTCGGCAAGTCCTTACAGCACGGGAGGTACGACTGGAACGACTGGCGGTAGCATCAGTCCCGTTAGTTCCAGGGCCTCTTCGGTCGGTGGTCTTAGCGCCTGTCAGTATGCTCTTACGACGGGTAACAATCCCCATTCACCGGGCCCAGAACACGGCAACGCAACGGCAAGGGCCCAAGTCTGAGGCGAAGTGGGGGCTGCGTCGAGCCCCCACCATGTGACCGTGGTATCATCTAGCAACAATATGAGCAGTAATTCAATAGTAAATACCCACGGTAAAGGTCAGATGAATAATTCCGAGTGACCCAGGTCGCGGTCCGCCGCCTCACCTACCCTATCGTCGACGCCGTCGTCGACCGCGTCGCCTTCGCCGTATCTTTTATACGACGAAGACGCGTCGGCGACGGAAGTTAGGGTTCAGGACGACGGCCGTATGGCCGCCGGAGGTGCGGGCCTTGCCGGTTATTGGCAACACGCGGCTACAACTGCTGCGGCCAGTTACTGGCCCTCGCTTCTTGACTGTTGGACAACACCTTCGGTTGCTACTAGTTCGCAGCAGTTGTCTTTGCCAAGGGATGAAAATCGCGGGTTACAGTAGCGCGGGTAAGAATTTCAAAAAAATAAAATAAAAAATAAGAGAAGAGGAAAAAAGGAAAACCGCGATATGTTTTTGGTTCTTTTTTCATTATGTTTTTTGTTTTTTTTTTTTCTTTTTTCTTTACCTCATCATCTTTATCCGTGAAGATATATATATAGAGAGAGAAAGAGAGATAGATAGAGAGAGGAGAGAAAGAGGAGGACGTGCACCGAATTATTATGGAGTTTAGGAGAGACGGTTCGATCGATGGAGTTTAGTATATATATAGATATACCGGAAATATATAATGCGAGATAATTATAAGGTATATTCTCGTGGTGGTTTAAAACCGTCGAATAATTCTATCAATAGACGGAATAAATTTGATGAACGAGTAATCGAGGATGATGTAGATATACGCCGATAAATAAGATCTCGTACACGGATCGCGTTGCTTTACTCACTACCCTGTAGATATCTGTATAGTAGGCACAAATTCAGTGCGTATATATGTATACCAAATTGTTATATTATCATGATAATAAAATAAATAATAACATTAATAATAATAATAATAATAATAATAATAATAATTGAAATAATAATTATAGTAATAACATTAATTATTAATAATATTAATAATACCAGTACTAATTATTATCATTATGGTAATAATACTAATAGTAGTAGATGTAATAACAATAATAATAATAATAATAATAATAATAATAATAACAATAACAATAACGTGAATAATAAATATTAATATTCAGCAAATACCAAATGTTAGGTCATAAGGCATGGAGATTGAGGCGTATCCCAGTTTTGAACGCCTCGTGTTGTACAGTATATATGTATGAGCACAGATCATTCTAGTAATTAGCCGTACGATATACATATTATTGCTATTAATAAATAATTATAAACAATATTCAATATCTTCACAATATATGTGCTCGATTGGTCTTTGAAATTTTGTCATTTTTATCAAATATATATTATATTATCTTAGATGTATCAGTTTCTGCTGGTATGTGAAAAAAAAAGAAAATTTAGTTCCAAAAAAAACAAAAATTGAAAAATAATTGAAGAAGAAAGAGAATTGATAGGTATCTAGCTTAAACGTTTAGATAGTTGAGAATTAATTTGTGCTTCGAAATAATATTAACGAGAGAGAGACTATTGAATAGAGATGAGATAAAGCAAAAGGGTGTTTAAAGGGGTGACAGGAGTCAGAGGACCTGTCAAGAGTTCAAAGACCAAACGATACATAAACTCCTAGGCATATATTATATAAGATAAACTGTGCAAGAAACGACCGCAGCTGTTTTATATGAATCCCGATGTCGTACAAATGTTCGTCGAATCACGTGCATCCCGATATCTTCCAGCGAGTGACTGATTTCTTAGGCGACAGAATCCAGGGAGTATACAGAGATGATCTGTGGAAAGTTATAAGCCGTGTGGGTAGGCAACCGGTGATACACTACGAAATGGCAACGCTGTCGATGCGAGAGTCGAATAAGTCGAATGACCGTATCTACAGACGACGTAACGGCAGCTGTCATTCTGCGGCTCTCATGTTGTTAGGTTAGAATGAGAGTTATAAATAATTGTCAGATTTAGATTTTGTAATCACAGTTCCTTAATACAACGGTAAATATTCTTTCTTAAGAAAGTTTAATGGGTTATTCAGGTAATTGCGGATGTCAATATCGGTTTATTTCGAACATTATTAGGTTATAACCTAACATTATTAGGTTATAACCCCGCAGAATGACAGCTGCCGTTACGTCGTCTGTAGATACGGTCATTCGACTCATTCGACTTATTCGACTCTCGCATCGACTACGTTGCCATTTCGTAGTGAAACACCGGTTGCATATCCACACGGCTTATAACTTTCCACAGATCATCTCTGTAGATTTATACGGAAACGTGAAATCCGTGTTTCATATCAATTTTCAACCGATCGTATATTACAAAGAAAAGTTTCAATCCATTGATCCCTAATTCACTCGCTCCATATGTACGCGTTCCTTATAATTATTGACGGACGATCGTCGAAAGGTTCCGTTTGTAATCTAGTCACAATAAAAAACCAATTCTATTCTACTCGTAGCCTATCAGTGTACTCAATATTTACCCCACATTCTTCCATACCTAGATCCCCGAGATTTTCATTTAATCCTTGTATTAACACCCACCAAGCCATAAATTATATATCTTCCCCATTTGTTTTTCCCTTCAGTTTGTTTCCTCACAAGAAAATTTTCAACGCTCTACGAACTACGACAGAACCTATTCCGGGTAACGAAAATAAAAGGTATATAGCCAAGCCGCGACATGATAAGCCCCATGGATTTACCATCAGGTTTGTGTTCGGACCATTTAATCATCCGATACTAGCTAGTCGATGACTGCACTTTCTATACGCATACGGATATTCTCACGATGAAATGAAACACTTTTTGATTTTCTAGTCCGAAAACAGCGAGAGAGATATCGCGGAATACGCGATGTTTCGGAATACCGTTTTAAACGAGTTCGAAAACGAAGTTAATCAAGCCCTGATTGTCGTCGTGGCTTACTACCGCGATTAAACAAACGACCGATAATTATTCATTTAGTCATGTGACGAATCGTCGATAACTACGTTATGCTTAATAGAGATTGAACAATGGGGATGAAGCTGGTGCACTTCAGACAGGATAATCGTAGATGTATGTGTTGAACAGTAAAGCATCGGTAAGACGTAAAGATCGATTGGTTGTTTAAGCACAATTTGTACACCGAATGCAAGAAGGAAAAAAGAATTCGTTCCCTTCTTCGATTTTGCCGCGATTTAACCGCGGGGGTTGTAAAACGCGAATGAATAGTCATCTCTTTCGATGGCGAAAATTTAACGAGTCTAATTCATTTGAAAGCAAAACAATGTCTCCGTTTAGATATTTTCTAAACTCCTTAGATGATTAGCATTTAGCACCCTTCCTTCCTTCCTTTGTCCTTCGCATCCCCGCGTAAAGTAATCAACTATTCATCCGCTTTATTCGCCTGGTAACGCCGGGTGCTAACGACTCCTAGTTTCGCTCGGCCTCCCTTATTCAGCCGCCCACTCTTTGCCGTGAATAAATAGCGGCGCTATGAGTTTGGGAATGTAAATGCTGAACACTCCACATACACAGCTCTGTGTTTTACATCCATACGGCTCGTGTATATCAACTTTTTCCACACAGTTAAATAAGCACACCCACTCGCAGTGGGCACGTAACGTATTACGGTACGGAGAACAGCTAGGGGTGGAGTTTTCAGTATGGAGCAAGGGGCGAAGGGGGCGATAAATTATGCACCCTACTGTCAGTGGAGAGGGGTGTACCACGTTGGGGTACCAGCGGGGGTTGCCATAAGGGAAGCGCGGGGGTGGAGTGAAGGCGACTCGGTAACCCCAACACGCAAACTAAACTAAACGCGTATTACAGTATCGTCGCACGCTAATGTTATATCCATTACGATATATTACGATCCGTATGTTACCCATTACGTAATCCCCCCTGCCCCCAGTGCGGTCTGACTCCCCCAGAATCTCGTTCGAGCGTGATATAATGACTTTGTACCACTGTCTTTAAACGATGCTGGACAAACAGGTCCTCGGAGATTTCGGACCGAGGATATCGACGTCTCAGCATCCTTAAGTTACAAATTTATTCGCAGGTGTAAGTCAGGGTTTTTGCGACAGTTCATTGGCGAATACGTGTCGAGTTTAGATTAGCAAAAGCAATGGAAACAATTTAGGTAATTTTTTGAATAGAAGAAATCGAAACACGTGTTTGAATCTTCGTTTCTAAAATCTAGATTTCGCTAGATTGAAGGAAAGTGTAAATGTATAATAGAGGCGGGGGTATGAGAAATGACATAATTTATACCGTAGATGCGAAGGGGAGACCTTTTTCGATCTACAGTTACAATTTATACTAAAATGTTGACAGGGGCTAGGATAGTAATCAAAATACGTTGTGAATATTTGTTTTCTGGAACGTCTGGGAGTCTGTCGAATTGTTAGGGCGGTAATAGGGCTGGAAAGTCTGAGACATACGTATACGACGACGTGGCGTAGCTGGTGTAGCCGGGGCGAGATGAAGACGAGGAGCGCGGAGGTGAGGGCGTCGCGTATTCACCAGGCTCTGTATCGGGTTTTATTCTCTGGGTAAATCCTTGAATCTCAACGGCAGCACTGCTACGGGGTTTCGTATAATAATACGCCAGGCGACGCGGCAATGTACATACCCATGTACTGGGTGTACGCAAATTAGAAAACTTAGACGAAATCTTTTCATCTATAGAAATCTGTGCAAAGATTGGTTCTTCCCACAAAAATCTGCTTCATCCAATCAACTCGCGAACAACGACGTTACATTAATTGCTGATAACTTTTTGTTTTCATTAAGAACATTCATTTGTTACTGGTAAGTTCTATCCAACTTTGCGAAAGAATGATTGAAATGATGCAGCGGATTATCTACTTTGAATAAAATTATTCATTAGGTTCAAATCATGTCAAATAAATTATCCTATAAGTTCACATTTGAATGAACAGATTATTGAAAACGATGACTGTGTATCAATTGATATGTGATTTTTTTTTCCCTTTGAATTTTCTTTTTTTTTTTATATTAATTTTGAAGCCAGCATCTGCATTGTTGGGAATGAAGACGTGCGATTTTCGTGTGCAAATTTGTATTCACCCTGTATACAAAAGTGAGGCAAAGTCTTGGGTATATACAGAGACGAGTTACAGGAAGGGGAGGTATTTGGGAACGGCCAGGAACACCCGGGACCGGGGATGATGTCTGCGTATATTCTTAGCGAAGGTTCTACCGTTAGGGGGTTGACTGGGATCGCACTTTGCCCTTCCGATGCTCATTTAAATGTCCCAGGGTAGTCGGATGGCTGGGACTATACCGTAAGGATACCCAAATTTCGAATTACCCTGAAGAGAAGAGTGAGGGAGGAAATTTAAACCGTCTTTTTAGTGTCTCCGAAAGTATTTCCTGCTATTTCTCTTCAGTTATGCCTTCAGCCTGAAGAAAATTCTCTCTGGTATGTAGAATAATCACCTCAAATATCTATTATTCATTTTTCGCTATCTTCCATGTCATTCATTTATTTATTTAATTTTATTTTCGTATCCGTAATCTTATTTGAAAAAAAAAAATGAAGAAGAAATTAAATAAATAAATAAGAAAAAATATCCAGAAGTCTTCAATTATAATCTATCGATAGGACTTTAGCCTGGATTAATCCCGAGATAGATGTATAAAACGCGGCTTTTAAGTCGGGTTGTAAATTATTTCCTATCGGTAGCAATTGACGTGTAGGTAACAATAATTGAATACATATAGGTATACGACATTTGATCAAAAGAATTTCATCTTCTACTAGGAATTGCTTCCTAATTTAGCGATCTTTGCACACCGTGAGCGAATCGAACCCGAGAAGATTACAGAAGCGTACAAGACAATGGGGGGACTGAGGTAAGTGTGCGTTTTCCACTGTGCGCTACTTGCGCACGTAATTAAATTTATGTACCCACTGATGTGTGCAAATAGCAGATATAGCCAGAGCTCAAGTACTTCTGCAGATTCGAGGGCCTTCGTCATGCATGCATATTCAGTAAATCTAGAAATGAAGGGCGTCGCAGGTATCTTGAACTTTACATACTGCATCGAGGATGCAGATCGACGTATAGTTTTCCGTGTGTATCTGTCGGAAAATTAAATTTCCTATTCCTAAGGCACACTTCTTGTTCGTCATAAATAAATTCCTTCGTTTATCAAAAACATGATTTATTGGTAAAGAGCGTGAATTTGCTTTGCGCAAATAAAATGCCTGGTAGATTCATTCGAGAATGATCGTAAATCATTTTTTCAGGTGGATATAATTCGAATTTCCTACTCTCCGACGGCTTGGGTTAAAGATTAATTTAAAACAGGTACACCCGGTCATTCAAAGAGAACGTACGTCAAGTGAGACGAGGCTCTCGCAGATCTGAAGAAATTCGAATATAGGTACCTAGTATGTAAGAGATTTCCACCATGATCGACATCTGACCGTCCGGGTAATTTAGGACTCGTATAAAAAGCGGTGAAGAAATTTTTCGAAAGATTAGCAGTAGTTTAGAAATTTTTTTAAACTGATTTACAGAAAGACTGACTATGAGACGTGGCTTAAAAATTCTACCGAATAATAATTGACCAAATGAAATCTATTCATCGCAGTTGTGATTGTTTGCGTTCTAATTTAATATCCTCGAGCGCCTAGGGATCTTATCTTCAACTGTTCACAGGCTGCGAAATTCTGTTGACTGAAAAGCTTAACGTCTTTACCCTCTTTGACATTGATTGCAGGTAATATGACTTACGTTGACGTTACATTTGCTCGTATAGTGTAGATATTATGTGGGTTGCAAATTGTAAAGTCTGCGTAGTGGATTTGCTTTCCAGTTTATTTGTTCATTCGTTTTTTGTATTTTTTTTTTTTTCATTCTTTCATCTTCTTTTTTCTTCCTATTACTTTTTTTTCTTAACCTTTTGTTATTTTCGAAATGCTGTATACTCTAGTATATTACTAACGCGCGTCTCGCTTCTCTAGATAAAATGGCAATTAACTTTAACTTGGGCAACGTAGCTTGCGGTGGAGGTAATAAAGATAGGCGTCGGTTTTATCTGCGCCAACATCTTCGGGGCCTTATCTACCCCAGTGGCGTAACCGCGCGCTCTTGCAATAACGACAAAATTCAACGACCCAAGAACCTCGGCGAACTAAAGAGAATTCTCAGCATCGAAACATAAATATACTCTTCTCCACACATTCACACTTACACTATAATATCTGCACCAAACCATCACGCAGAGATCACGCGAACGGACATGCAGATCTTGGCAGAATATATCAATAGTCGTCGATCACCAGCTTTCATCTTCATGCATGACTCTTTACGCCGAGAATCAAAACTTTTCTAATCATTTTCAGACGCTTTAGAGATCCAGCTAACAATTTTTTCAACCAAAGACCAAGAAACCAAAATATCATCCGATTTTTTTCCCGATCCCGTCATGCGCCAGGTAGATCGCGTCATCTGAGCCAGTCACACAATATAATAGATAGATATTGAAGCACGCATCCATCATGCTGCGGCAATGCCGCATGGCTTTGAAGTAGTAGATAAACGGTTCGTCGCTCTTCGAGTAGACGATCGTAACAGCAATGAATAAACACCATATCATGGCGGTTGGAAACGGTACAAGAAACTCGACCGAAGATCGTGATATTGATATTTCGCAAGCTCGCGGCTCATTCCGTTAAGTAATCGCGAGCAAAGGCTACGTTTTTTTTAACTTTTCTTCAATTTTAGCCCGACTTTCGATGCCACGTCTCGCCTTCTCGCCGGGGTTCAAAGCGGCGATATTACGAGCTTCGTCAGCTCTGGTGTAGACGTATGAAATCCAGCGGTTGTGAACCTCGATAAAAATAAAAGAAATGAAAGAAAATAAAAAAAAAAATAAAAAAAAGACAAGGACAGACAGCTCAAGGATGGCGCAGGGGATGGCACGCGATTGTCGGCCAATTACCGTCCCGTAGCTGGTGCTACTGGTGCTGGTGCTTTGGTGCTGCCCGCGTACCGTACAGAGTGGATCAAGATGCCGCTAAAGTTATTTATTACCGGTACGAGGCAGCCGCAGCCAGGCCGAGCCACCCTCTACCCGCCACACGTTGTCTTTAGCTTTTCCGATCGCAAACCCATCGCGAACCCATCGCAAGCCCATCCGTCAGTGACCGTAGACCGTTCGGTAGCCGAAACCGAGCTACCCGCCCGTATAAATTCTACGGAGCTTAAATACTGATGTCAGAAAAGATGGTCGTAACGGTCAGGGAATCATTTCGAGGCTAATCTTCGCTGGGGGGTGAGATGCGCCGACTTATCGCCACTGATTTTCATTTCATTTCAGTTTTGGAATTTTTCACTATTATTTTCGGGTTTTAATTGACGGGGTCATGGCGTGCTATGTGAATTTTCGGATGACTTCGATAAGGTTCATAGGTTTTTATTTTTATAGAAGCTTGTAAGTTGCGGGATTTATACGAAAATAAAGCGAATCGCGAACGAAGCTTATATTTATGGTACCAAGTGTTACAGTAGGTATCGCGTGATAACTGTATTGGTATATGGCGGGATATATCCGTGTATCCTAGACAGGCAACGGGATGAGAGCGCATTGGTAATAAAACGGAATTTATTGATAGGTATTCATGACGTTTGCCAAGAAAACGTCATAAACATTGAGAAAACGTGCGAGCCGAACGATCCGAAGCGAACCACCGCAAGCCAGGATGGTATTTCACACATTGCGCTGCATATATCAATTCGCTAGGGAAAAAACTTCTCTATAGCCAGATGAGTTTCGGTTATAAAAAACGAAATTTCCAACCACCTCACCCCGTCATTTTATATAATCAAAGAGCAATAAGCTTCCGAAGTCCGGCGGATAGTTTGAACGCTGAGCTTCGGAGCTTGATTCGTATTTCCATGCTAATGAATCAGCCGTCGTTACATTTACACACGAATTAAAGTATCAACTGGAGTTCGCGTGACAGACGACCGATTGGAACTGTGCCTCATATACCTACCTACCGAAAAATTGACGTTTGATATTCCCCGCGTTTGTCCGATCGTGTCGTGTAATTACCACCGGGGTTTGGGATCCTGTGACGTAATAGTGATCAATTATGTTACGGACAATCACCAGTTTAATCCCATTACAAAACGGAAACGGGTGAACCCAATACGCTGCAGCAGGCTGAATATAGATTCGAATCAATGATTATACAGTAATTTTTAGTCACTAGATTATATCACGCTATTTTCTCGATTTGTTGTCTCTTTTTTTCTGGTAATAGTGGAAAGGGACGTTAGCTACTTGACCATTAGATCCTCGTGGATATTCGGTATAACGCTGACATGCATCAACCCCATGCATAGATGCATATGAGGCTCAAGGCGATAATGCATAATGCATCACGGAGCCACGGAGTCCTATTTCCTTCGCTCTGTTCGTCCTCTCTCAGCTAGAGAGTCAGTTATATACGGCATCGACTAACGTGTTTCGAATGGAGCCCTTTGTGGCTACGAAGTCGCCCTGGATTGAATATAAACGCGAGAATAAGAAGCCATTTTATCGCGCTTTCGCCCGTGCTTTTACTCTAGTGAAATTGAGGGCTTAAACCAAGATTTAGATTACCTTGCCTTATATATATACCCAACTATCTATAGGTAGATACTATACCTGCCTACTTTCTCTGTCTATGGAAACAGCGCTCCCAGCTTCGACCCATTTGATGATGTCAAGCTTCGAATTATTCAGACGAACTAGCTTCTGGTTTGAAAGAGTTTAGTTTAGATTCCGAAAATATTATGTCACAATTTAATGTTTGGAGTATGAAAAACGTGTTGTAGAAATTTTTATCTCGTCTTCTTCTTCTTCGTCTTCCTTCGAGCTCAGAAATTCAGGGGCAAAGCTTTGCAGTTGTTATTTACCAAATGATCGCAGGAAAAGGTTGTAAAACTGTACGAAGGGTAAGAACAGTTATGGTCGAAGACGAGGAGAGGCGCGAGTTGGCGGGGGCGACTATAAGCACAGAAGCGAAATGGGAATCTTAAAATATTCCTGGGTGTCGTCTAAATCAAGGGGGCTTACGGAGCGTCGTGCGAGCAGGGATTATCCTCTTCACTTCAAAGCGTCCTGCAGGTGCATTCTCTCCGTATTTTCAGTATCTTTCACTGACAGAACGTTGAAGCACGCGCCAGTTGCAACTAAACCCCGTAGACTAGGGTCAATATCAAGTATAAATACATTTATTAAACGCGGAAGCTTCATTTTTCATTAAAACTGAACATTTTTTTTATTCTTCTCTCTAAAACTCTCCTCCTTTAGTCTATCAGAAGATCTGCAGATACTCGGGAGAGATTTTGCCAGTGGAGAAATATTGGTTAAATAAAAACTTGCTTATATATCTCCCGGGAATAACTTTATTCGAAGAAATTCCAACGATCGATGTGAGCGAATTTTTATCCCCGCTGAAGAATGAGAGAAGAAAACTAAGACGGCCTAAATATTGAGAGGCATGAATTCATTGATTTTAAATTATTGCGGGGCGATTAGGGAGCTACTAAACCACGACGTGTAATTAGCCGTAAAAAAGTGTAAGGGCAGAAATCGAGTGGAGAGGGTGCGCGGCGAAGTAGGTATGTATTGGTTACAGCGTTAAAGAACGGGATAAACCTAAGGACTTTTTTTTCAACAGCTCCTAAGGTCAATACGTTGCTGAATTAGTTTGCATGAATTTCACCCATCCCTTAACTCTAACAAGTTGAAGTCTTGAAACAACCCGGGGGCACAGAGTGACGTACAATTATCTCTCTTGGCGGCTGAAGATAGTGAGATCCACTCTAGGGATAGTAAAGAGTAGCCCCAGGCGAAGCCCTCTTCTCCTATAACCAAGCTAACCCAGCCAAACCCAGACCCGAACCCAAACCCTTACTCGACGGAACTCAACCCTCCGACACTGCCGAGGCTGGCACCTTCTACTTCTCCTCGTCCTTTCTTCCTTTCTTTCTTTCTTCCATCCATCCTTCCTTGCTTCATTCATTCCTTCCTTCCTTCGTTCATTCCTCGTCCTTCCTTCCTTCCTTCTGGTTCCTAGTTTCGCCTCGTACACCCTCCGAGCTCGTTGAATCTAATTACACGGGAAGACCCACCCTCTACGAGGAGCAGGATGGTTGCCAAGGCGACGGTAGCCATCTTGGAGGGTTGCAGCCACTAATGGCCTAATGAATTTAATGGAGGCTCCACGCGAAGTACAGAACGGTGGAGCGGCGCGGAGTGGAATAAGAGCTAGGTGAGCGCGTTCTGCGTCTAATTCTCCGGAAACCGAGAGGTGAAGCTGACGGAGGATGGGGTCGGTTCAACCGAGGGCGCTAACCGTATACCTACCTCCTCCACGACCCAACGAGACCCAGGAAAACCCAACCCAACCCTTGCGCCTCGACTTCCCTACCCTTCTCTTTCCTTCCCTTCTCTTTCCTTCCCTCGCCTTGCCTTCCAGGATTTCCACAATTAAGTAAAGACTGAGTACTCGTCGTTAGGCAAGGCCAGGGGTTCAAAAGTAACGACGTATGAATGCCCCGATATTTTATACCCCGTAAATAGGACAGAACTAGCTACCCCGTCGCTTCATGTTCCGTTTATGGTATCGCACTTCTTTTCTTCTCCTTCTCTATTCGCGTTTAGTTCCGGCGATTATAAGACAGTCCATCAATCTCGGAAGCTTTGAATTTGTTCAGCTCTTTCCTGTGGCTCGATACAATGAAATATGCGGTTTAAAAGTTGAAGAGATTCGATGTAATTAGATTACATTAAGCTTCGGCGATAACCGTTTGCCCAGCTACGGTTGATCCTCCGTGGGAACACGACACGGACATTTCGACGGCAGCTTTCGGTGTTTGATCCTATAAGCACCCAAAATTGTTGTAGCCACAGGAATTTCAGGTGATCTGCACGACTATACGGAATGTTTTACTCTGATCTTTCACAGAATTTTTATTAACTAAAAATCGATCGCGTTTCATCGCGAGGCAAGTCAATTTTTTTTTTTTCCTTTTTTCACGAATCTAAATCACCGCTTTTAATTCAAAGTGGGAAAAAGATTGAATTTTTTTTTCCTTCTTTACCGTCGACGGTACTTTTTTATTCTACCATCTAGCGTCAAACGAGACGTTCAACAGAAACGGTCTCACTAACTGCCCCTGGTTTAGGTCGGAGAAATAGTCAGTTGTTTTAATTACCGGAAACTTTTCTGCGGATAAAACAACTCTTTCGATTCACGGTAGACTTAATTCAACGTAACATAACAGGTCGTAAGAAAAGCCGCAAAAGATTACAGAATTGACTGATAAATTTCAAGGAATACTAAAAATCTGTTGCTGCATACCTGTACGGGGATGAAAAAATTGATTCTACTAATTGAACGAACTTTACTAGACCCTCGCTACAATTAGACACCCGTGTACTTATAGTCGAAGCAAAAAACGAACCTGCTATGGAAGTTTAGTGTAGAAAAGAGAACAGAAGACCTGGCAAGAGAGTGATAATTGTTTACTCGTAGAGATAACGTCCTTGCGCGTGATATGAGATTACTGTAAAGATAGCCGAAGCGTATGCTAGGCTTGTGCTCAGTGTGTCGCTGCATTACTCATTATAACCGCGATACAAAGTTCTGTATGCAGTTACGGCCCATAAATCTGCACCAACCAGATATTATCTACAAAATGAAACGTAGCATATATTTATTCGCAGTGTCAGTCGGTCGACAATCACTTTATACGGTCCTCCGATTTTTCGAAAATAACAAACAGATATCCACAATTTTTAGATTGCATGATTCGACTCGTATTTTCTACTCCAATTGTATACTCAACCTTAATTCTCGTTACAACAAATGAAATCCACTGGCAAACACCACTTGTCACATGTTCCTCGAAAGCACATTATTTATTTTCCAAAACTTTTGGAGTATTGTAAGGTATAGGTAGTATTACGTACGGACAAATATACCCACTATGGGTATTTAGTTGAAAACGGTAATCAAACACGCTGATAAATAATCGTATAAAAACAGCAAGCCGGAGATGATTAGGTACCGCGGATTGAATGTAACTTGTAACATGTCGTTTGTAGAGCGTTTCAATTAGATCAGCGTATATGTTTACTCAGCACTTCGCGTCGTTTTCCGTACTGCACCGCTCTGAAAGCATTCATTTCTCTCTTTATGTTGACAGTGTAGGTGAGATGATAATTACGAAGTCATTTTGCCTCCGATAGCAGAAAAGGAAATTAGTTTTTAATTTTTGACTTGCACAAACTCAAAGTGCCCGGATTCTTTCATACATCCCTTTGCGCCAGGCTCGAGAGAAATACTATATTGAAAGTAGACCAGAGTTTGATAATCGGTACACATCGTGTGTAAATAATTCTGAAAAATTCCAAGTAGGCGCCAGAAAGTGCGTCTTCAGTTCCACTTGACTTCAGCCATGGATTAAGCGTCTATACCTACTCGAGTATCCTCCCATTTTATTTCCCTTCAAGTTCTTACGTCAGTTGTTAGCTTTACGTCTGAGCTGGACATAATTAGATGATCCGTAAGAATCCGTGATGAAAAATCTCGATCTATTCAAGCGAGTGTAATAATTTTCTTTAACTCTCCAAGAAACAGTTGAAGTTTATATCCGTCCAGGCGTGACCCCCAATTACATAAATCTAACCCTAATCTCATCCACGGCGTTCGGTCGAAGGTCTAAACTCCAGGACACTAATAGTCGCAGACATCTTGCTCTATACACGAAAGCTCATCGTCAGACCGAATACGAAGAACGGTATAAAGTCGGGACCATTCTATTCCTGTATTAGACTTCCAGGGGACGTATAGGCCGCGCGTTTAACAGGGGATGTGACAGACTCCGTTCTTCGTACATACACACAGCACAAGGGCCGTCGTGCAGCCAGGGTGAAATCGAGAGCCGAGAAGGCTGTACCCCTCTTACAAAAAGAAAGAAAAAAAAAATAGAGGAAAACTGTGACGGTAATCCAGAGAGCGGTCCAAGGATTACACTGGCTCCTCCAGATGTTTATTGAGTCTCTGAAACGCATGCGTCTCTAAGTTTATCAGTTTTGTCTGTATACCGCAGCGAATTCCCCACGTCTTGGATAATGCGTGAAATTAGATGTGCGAAATTGAACTTGCTGCTGGTTAATTTCTCTGGAAAAGGTAAACAGCTGTACGAGTATAAAATTGGTTTTATACGACGTCTATATAAGAGATTATCTGAAGAATTTACGGTGAATGTTGTATATGTTTAATATAATGTGTGCAATATTTTAGTGGCAGCGATTAAAGGATCGGGATTACCTAGTTTAATCAAGTTCTAGGTGTAGTTGGAGGTCGGTTCGTACAAGTAATTTGTTTCCGGTTAACGATCTTGTATATACAAAGTTTATAATACTCGGTGTATGTTTCCGGATTTTGGGTCGAGACCCCTGGGTCGTTTGTCGTTGCTTTATCGATCGACGTGAGAAGAGGTGACTGCTTCAAGCTTTTCCTGCTTCAATTGCTCCGCGGCAGGCGCAGCGCCGCGCCACTGGAAATATCCTTATACTGTACTGCTACGGAGCTCCGGAGGCTGAGCTCTCAAACGATGCTTCACTCACGACTGGATCGGCAGGAAATATTTATTCTTCCGAGTAATTTACCGCCGCAGCTTTACCACGCGATACCTTCACCCCCTTACGAACGATTACACAAGATAAGTGAAAAGAAAACTGCACAGGCATTTCACCCATTAAGAACTGAGCCTGTCTAAGACTCAATCAAATCTAGAATTTTCAAATTCATACATTCTTTGCTTAATGATTCACGTCGTTATCCAGTCTTTCAAGAGTCGAGTTGAAGGGGTGAAACTTGTTTTTATTATTCTAATGATCGGCGGTCCTTGGAGGAGAAGAGAGACGAGAAAAATTTTTGGGGAAAAGAGCGAGGTGTGAAGAAAGCCGGTACCTAAAGATGTGAAGTAGAGCGATATTGCCAAGGCCTCTAAGCGGCGGGATTAAGAGCTACGTAAATTCTTCCGCCCCGCTTGCTTTCTTCCAGTAAAGAATCGCTTGCTCGGTTAAACGCATTGCCTTCAGGGGAAAAGTGATAGTCGACTGTCAGTCTCTCTATCCTCTTTGCCTTTACAGAACCAAAAACTCTTCCCTATTTCACCCTCTTTCGCTTTCGCACTCGCGTGATTTCCACTTCTGAAATGGCTGTATCTTTCATTCCGCCAATATCACGACGACGTTCATTTATACGATACAATCCTCCCGAGTCTCTGGATTTTGGATAGACAAAATTTCAATCATACTTCGCAAAAGCACAACCACAACGAGTCCTTTAGAATCACAGATTTTCATGCTTGCTACAAGTCTTCGCGGATGGTCAGCGCTTCTGCGGACAGTAATAACTTCCGTTGATGTCTGCCGGACGTTCGGAGATCGTTAAATCTGCCCGTACTTTATTTATCGGTTACACATGTGCGCCGAAACTTTCTTCGTAGATACTTAATCCTATAAGTACATTAAGTCATTGATTTTCAGATCTTTGAAACGTTTATTCGCATCCACTGCGCGACCTACGACGTAGATTAGAATAATTTTATGTACCCTTGCGTCTGGCTTGAGTTTTATAGAGGTGGCTTTCTTCTGGTTCTTTTAAACACCTTAAGTATCCTCGTGAGGCGTATAACCATCGTCTGTTAAAATGGGTACATAAATAGACTCTTGAATGAAAAATTGTGTGGAAAAATTGTCTTCCTGTTAAATTCACTTCCTCATTGGAAATTCGCGTATGAAAATAAAATTGACTCTCCGACTATGAGAAAAGCACTGAAATGCTGATAAGAACCATTTCAACGTGCTGATTCAATCGCAATGCAATATGTCAGAATTTCCATTCGTCGGTTTGTTTCGTAATATTTGATAAAAACTAGATATAGTAGAATTTCGGGCTTTCCGTAAAACGGATTCACTCATTTTCATCATTCGAAAAATTCATTTCAGATGTATGAAATCAATCTCGTATCTCTCGCAGCTAGAGCCATCTTTCAAACGCGGAATGAAAGCAGAGCCAGTCTCGAGCGAAGATTAAAAAGCGATATACGGCTGCTGATAACAGAGAGTTGGACAGTGACGAAACGAGATAACGATAAGAGAGTTCCGCGTATCTCTGGAGCTCGGCTAAAGGAATCCGCAGAGCTCAAAAACGTTCCCACAATCGATCGCATGAACTGCTTATCAGACGATGACTAAATCGGATAGCAGCTTTACCATCGTCGAGTAACGCCTCGGAAATATTGTAGGTAGGTACAATGATTCAAAATCTAGAAAATCATCGAAGGACCCCATTGAACGATTATATTCCTTAAAATTGGAAAAAATTCTCGAGTGATCGCGTCATCGTTTCGTTTCGTATTCATGTATTCGAAAATTGAAAAATATGGGTCAATGTTCTGAGTCGTCTTTTTTGTCTCTTTTGTTTTCGAAGCATAATTAATGAGGCTCATTATAAAGTGACTTGAATCAACGGCAAAACTGTTATTCACCTATTCTCTGAATCGTTTAAATTTCAAGGTCGGATAGCTGATCGATACGCGGCCACGACTTCTATGCTGAACTCTAGAACCCGTCTGACCACTTACCAACCATCGCTACTCAGCGACAGTCTGAATTATATTATTATTTCCTTTTTTCAGTAGAAATAGAGTTTCGTTGGGGCTAGCATTAGGCTTTATCGCAAATACGTTTTGGTTCTTCATCTTTTGCATTTTATAGAATATTGATCAGGGACTTTTATTATTTTTAACACAGTCAAACTTTTGGAAAATATTTTGACTTCTGCATACTCGATTTCCCGATAGCTCGTCAATTTTCATAATCACGATCCTTATTCTTAAAATTTATTTTTCGACGTTGCGATCCTTCGATTTTTTCAAAACGCGTTCGGGGTAAAAAAAAAAACGCGGAATAGGACAAGGACTGAATCAAATTGGGTGAAGTACAGAATAAATGAATCGATTCATGTAACTGTAAATATTATTCAATAATTTATAACAATATTAACAATTGAATTATTATTGGTAATACATATTTTTGTGTATAATTATATTACCTAATCAAATCTCACATATGGATCATGTTCGTGAATTAAATTTCTTGAACTTTTACGTAATACCATACCTACTTATATAATATATAGTAGGTATATACATATATATAGAATTTATATTAACATCTAGAAAGTTAATTACTATAACGATAAGGTAAATTCTGTCTAAATTTTCATTATTCTTCAATAATTTTTATTTATAATTTTCTACTTAAATAATCGCAGATATTCCCTTCTAAATTCTAAATTTAGAAATGGCAAGATAAATCGCGAGAGATACTCGCATTATTGTCTCAGTATCCCATGAAATTAATACGTATAACGTAGATCGTCAATCTTATAATAATTGAGCTAAAGAATGCTGTTTGATCTAGACTGTGCAAATAGACTTTTTTTGCCGAGGTACTAAGGCACTAAAGGCATCAGAAATAAGGCAAATTCTGATTGTAATCTATCCGCGTATTATCAGGGCTCGGCGTTAAATTTTATTTTACCAGACAACTCGACGCTAATTATTCTTTAGCTATATATACTCGAAGAAAAGATTTAACAGTGACCCGAAAATTTTATTTTACAAAGCCTATGGTAGATATTGCGAATTATTATCACCGAATAAATTTATTATACCATTCGTTTCATTTTGAATTCATTTCAAAACTTGAAGAAAATAAAAATAAAAAAAAAAGATCCGATCAATTCGTAAGCGTAAGATTAATAAAAATCTATCCAAACTCGTACAGTTGAAGAATAATCTGTTTTAATGATCGAATATAAAGATTGAAACGTGAATGAGAAAAGAAGAAAAAATGAACACATTGATGCAACGTGTCTTGTCTCATTAATTGACGTCATTTAATGGATGAAGGAACGTATGTCGACAGAGACACGTCGAACCTGTAGATTGTAATTTATTATTTGAGCTAATTGGTTTAATTACTTTCTAGCTATAGGTAAAGTTCGGATGATTTGCCTGAGTGGAAAGTTTCCGTTCCACGTTGTTGAAGCTCCTTGAAAGATTGTAGCTACCATTTCACTTTCGGATTAATAACCAGCTGCTAGAAATTGGAAGCTGAAGATTCCGTATCATCAAACTCTCCGTTTTCCAAGATAAGCAGAGATCGGATTCTCCACCATACAAGATGCCAAACCTTTTGTCGCGTAAAAAGGGAGTTCCTGGTACCACCAGGACGGCCATATCCCTAGCTCCATGGCACAAGCACACTCCATTGCAAAATACGGACCTAATAGGTAATAATAAAGCCTGAAATCTACATAAGTAAACCTAAAAGCGAAAGAAAAAAAAAAAAAAACAAATTCATTTCGCTAAAATTTATTAAAGATTTTGGGAGAATTTTTCGAAAGATAATTTCTCTCGATGTACGTATGGTTGAAAGGTGAGCAATATTATTACTGTATAATAGACAAACCTGAAAATTTGGAAGTCGGATCACCCTGTCAGAGACGCATGTTCGTCGGACATCCGTGGTTCAGTCTGTATTCGACGTAAAGCATTCCTGTATTGTGCCAATAGTAGAGAGCCGCGACAACCAAAGTGTGCCACCACTGATGGGAGGAACCTATGTAGTCAACAGTTCCTGAGGGAGAATGAAAAAGGAGAAGAAGAAAATGAGAAATTTGTTTTCGAATCGTGGTTTGTATTTTTGTACGAGTTTTTTTTTCTTTTTTCTTCAACATCTACGTAAATTTTTACCGGGAAAAAATCGCTCCGGTATACGACTCATGTAGATGAGAAATGCTGCTCCACTGATAACGTACATCCCAAGAACTCTTGGAAGCAGCATTGCGACCATTGGATTTTCCATACCACCCATAGCTATGGTCCAATGAAATGTTGGGAGAACCCCGTAGGCTGCCCATGCCACAAATACGGCTAATTTCACGTTCCCGTTTACGTTGAATTTCGGAATTTGAAGCAGCATTGCTATCACGAATATTAGCAGCACTGTGATGAGGTAGAAATGCTGCAACTCCTGAGAATTTCAAAAATGAATCAGTCGGATAATGGTGAAACTTTTTCCTCGTTAAAACGCGTTTTGATTAGACGTGTGAAAATCTTACCTTGTGGCACCAAAAAGCGTAATAAACTCCTGACATGTAAATTGCCAATAAGCTAAGAGCGATGCCGAAGAGATCGAAGGATAGGAAACACCAATAATCCTTCTCGCTTCGGCAGGAAAAAGTGTGATACATGGAAGACAAAATCATGCAAGCCTGCAACAGATTATTGTACGTATTATGTCGCGTTTGGGTCGTAGCTGATGCAGCGTGCAGATTATCATTTTTGCAAGAGTCTAGATCATTGATTGATCTACAATAAAAATCATATCCTCACCTGAAAGCAAACCAGCAGAAGAGCTACGATTACTTTATCGCCAAAAGGCGCGTGGATGTTGAGCAAACAGAGATCGTACAGTGTTAAGCCGAGGAAAAGCATCCAGCCGAATATATGACTCCATATATTGATCGTTTCATTTGTCCACCAGAAAACGCTAGATAAATATCAGCATATTTTTAGGCGGTCAAAAACTGTTACGGAGTTGAAGGAAGTATTTTATGTAAACGACGTCGATACATATGTGCGACATTCTACGATACGAGGCGTGAAAGATCAAGGAAGTTCTAAGACCTGATGGCTAGAAATAAGGGGACTGACCTTTCGAGGCATAATTTGGTGGTCAGGTATCCTCGATAACCGTGTAAAATGAACGGGTTGTGTTGCAGGTATTCAGGTGCGTCTGCGAAAGGCAATAGCCTTCGCATTTTCTCCTCATCCTCAAAGGCCGCGTCATTTTTGATAGACGAATTTGGCAAGTCGCCGTTTTCCTTCGCCTGTTGAACAAGCAAATTGCTAATATTGTGCTTATTCTTATATCTATATCGTTGTCTTGACTATAGTTTAGATTGATGTACGGAAGTACGGAAGTGTAGGTCACAGCAAACAGGAATAAGGAAACATTAATCATATACCTACCCACAGAAATCTACAGCAATATATGCGAGACATATGAATATTACAACCAGGTAAACGTCAGTCCGTATTCCGCAATGTTTTTATTCAAGCTTCTGATTATTTATTGTTTATAATTACACGGCATGCGACGCGTACAAATGCGATGCGATGCAAAAGTATGCGCATTATTAATGAAAACGTTATGAATTTTAAAAAAACCAATCAACCGCTCACTTTTCTTCATTGTATTTAAACACATTGAGTGCTGCTGTCTTTCTTCCAAAAACAAAAATTTCCGCATAAATTATTCCCCGGTGTCCTAATATAATGGCTTACTCAAGACTGGCGAAGGTATCCTTGGATTCTAAAAATTGCTGAATGGCTTAAAAGTGATTTTTCAGAAAGCTACTAGCTCTCGTAGTTTGAAATTATTCTCTATGATCAACGAGCTCGAAAATAACAGCGATTATGCAAGGGAACAAAACAACTAATTACGATCGCTATTGTCATATTGCTAGAAGGCATCCCGCTTCAAAACAGTGAAGACATTTATTTTGCCGTGGAAAAATGTACGACGATACTTGTTTGTTTAACGTCTCAAATTTCCGCGATACTGTTTGATCCGGCCTTTTAAACTCGACAATTTCTGTCACCACGATACGTCACGGTGTTTGACACCGATTCCAGCATTCAATACCCAAGTTCTCGTTCGTTTTGCAGACAATTCTAGAGCTAGGGATTCGGTCGGGTTTTATATACCGTAAACTGCTGGTCGAAATCAAGCAACGTGTCTCTTGGTCTTTTTATTCAAAAACGGATAATCCGGTTTGAAGATTTTCGGAGTAATTTAATCAATGATTGAAAAATTGGAGCAGAAATTTTGAAGATATAAATAAATCTCCTCGAATAACCAACAGCGATTGGGAGTCGATTTTTATTTAGGTAGATAGAAACGAAGATCGTTAATGCATCAATACAATAAGAGGAGCGAGTACGTATCAGCTTTCTTTTGCTGAGTTACAACATATTTGAAAACCGTTTAACACCGTGAAGGTTGTATCTGCGACATGATAACGTCGTACCATAATTCTAAACAGAAATAGTGTCATAATACACTGTATTTAACATAACTTGACATATTTAACAACTAACGAGTACGGTTCACCTGACTACGTGTCAGCCGTGAATAATTAGATAATCGAATAATCGCTATAAAGTTATTGAAAATTCTACCCGCATACACCGCAGTTCGTGAAGATCTAAATTGAATCAAGCTGGCCGTAGATACTCTAAATAAATGGGATAAAAATTCTGAGAAATATCAGAAAACCATTAACTGCAGGAATGAACTGAAATATTTTCAATTTTTTAAACGTAGAAATTTCATTTTTAAGGCCAAGAATTAGTCGGCAAAAGTTATCACTTTAATGGATTTCTCTGCAACTCGAGAATAGTAAGTAGGCCGTGAGTACCTATAAGCTACAGCTATAATCGCTACAATATCTTTCACCTTATTCGTCTATACCTTCTGCGATTTACTATCGTGCGGCTACGAATGTTAATCCAATATATGTTTGATAGCGATGTTTAATCTGGACGATATTATAGCTGCGGTTTCCCTAATTACGGAATAATATCCGTCATAAAATATGCCTCAGTTTAATACTAAAGGCCACGATTAGATGATAATTAATTATCCGGCAGACGTCAGCGAAACGTTCGCGTTTTGTAACGTACGTGCGCAATGAACGCGTCGAAGTATAGCGAACAATAGTCTCACGACCTGACTACGATGACCTGTTTTAATTGCACGTCGATAAGTGCATTTGTAAGTTTGATTCGAATCGTTTTTTAATCAGAAACGCGAAAATCAACATGGAAAGAAGCTTGAAGTTTGGAAATTCAAGTTCAGAATAATAATGCGTGAACAGTTACGTTGTTGGATCTAATCCAAAACCGATTATGGTGGTCAATGGTGAAAAGGAAAGCTGCGAAAGAAGAGCTCAGTCGGGATTTTGTCCTTTGGTATAGCTACGGTGAGAAAAGAGATGAAAAAGGAGAAAAAGAGGGCAGTGGGTCACAACGGGACTAGCCTTTCGTCCGGCGCGATGTGTATATATTTGTGCACGTGTATATTCCGCGGATTTTGTAACGTAATATCGATGAAGTACGAGTTTACCTAGTCCTCCGAGTTTTGTGGCGTCGATAGTTACCTGGCTAGAGAATATTTTCCGAGATTCGTATTTATATAATCGATAATGGAGATTCTATAGCTTCCAATGTCAAATGTCAAAAGCAGCTGAATATTTCGAAACGCTTTCGTGTCTGCAGACGTTTCTCTCTCAGAGACTAGAATCTCTCGCTCATGAGTTGTAACAGACAATAAAACGGACGGTAGTAAAGATCGTGAATGACCATTCAAAGTTCTAACAATCGAGAAAAGAAAGTGAATATCTATAACGATTCAAATTTATTCGCAGACAAATTACGGCACCTGCTTCTACGCCCCGTGATTAAAATTGTTTTTATGATCGGGTTGATTCACAGCGATAGCTACGATTTAATATATCGGCCGGATGCGTAGAGTAAATTAACGAAATGACCCGAAGAAATATTGTTCTCCGTGAGAAAGTATTCGCCCGAGGTTCTAAGCGAGGAATAAATCGTTTTGTAATTAGCGAATTGGGGGAGAGATCTGCAGATGAGATGAAAGGATCTTCTTTTTCTTCCTTTTCTCGAAATCGAAGCTGGAGGAACGCGTATTTTGATAATGGCTGTACTCTAGGTGTTCGTATATCGCTCTGAATTGAAATGAAAGTATTATACCGATCAGTTTGTTCTTTTAGAATTAACCTTGTCGCAGAATTTCTGTATTCACATTGCAAATTCATGTTTGTACATATTGCCATCATTATTACAGTATTGCTAAAGATATTTGCGAAACGTCTTCGCCACTTTACGGAGGTCAGCATCAGTTTTGGAAATCGTAAGCACTATGGTCGGTCGTAAAATCTTTCATAAAATGGTGATATTAATCTCGTAGAATATACCTATACTAATAATTCAAACGAATTTCACATCGTCGAACGTTTAAATATACATCATTCGACAGCCTGCAAGGTGACAGAATAAATCAACCTTGTCCTTTAATTTAGTCGAAATTATACTCGGTCTTGATTAAAGGCCAAGTGAGAAATAAAAGTCTAAACTCAACCTATCATAAACAAACGGAAATGTAAATTTTCTACAATTTAGCAAATCTCTATTAAATGTTAATTATGTTAATTAAATCAAAACCAAGTCGGATTCTTGGGCAAAAATTCACGGCCATATCAAGGCGACTCTGAAGGTGTTGTATATAGTCAGAGTGCATTGATCGATGACGTATGTGACTCTACGTGAGATGTAGAAAATTTGGAGCTAACTAAACGAAAATGAAGCCTTTCACCAAGAAATTATTTATTCCATACAGCAATTAATTCGGAAACTCTTTGCCTTGACCAACTGACCTTGTCGACCAGGGGTTGACCGGCTTCTTGGTGAACCTTGGCACTCTGTCTCTCCCTCGTTTTACACCCCGCGTGGCCGTTGCTCGAAGCTGTTTTTTGTTTGTCGCATTCTTCAACCCCTGCCAGTAATTTCATCATTGGAACGGCCCTGTCTCTTCTCGGCACCTGCGTTTTTTCAAGAATTAGGAAATCCGCGTTTCAATGATATTTAGGTATATGAATGCGTTTTAGGAGGGAAACCATGCGGAACGATCGATAGCCGTTGTTTCCGGTCAATAAAAAATACCAATCGAAGGATTCAAAGGTTTAGTATGATATGGCGAATTCAGATCGCTGATAAACTAAACCGAACTAAACTTTTCGTTCGATTTCTGAATCAAAAAAAAAAAAAGAAAAATCCTGTATAACCGATCCTCCAACATCCGTTTAAGTTTTCTTGCCCATTACCACGTTGGCCTACATGTTAGTCCGCGAGACGAAAAGGACAAAAGAAAGATCTGCAGCAGAGGGGAATGACTTGGTCAGGAAAGAGAGGCGAGGATCAGTTGAGTGCCTCCAGGTTTACTCTCTCCGTGGAACTACGAGGCCAATCTCTCGCGTCTAATCGGCGAGAAAGTCGGATGAAAGGTATACCATATCACGGTAGACAACTGACCACTAACTAACGCGGACACATAAAAGATAGAAGTGCGCTTAAATTTCGTTCCATAAATTTGGTCGAAAATTTTTTTCGCATACAATATTATTATTTTCTGTCTCGAAAAGAAAATTTCTCCCGTTATAGATGATCGACGATTTCGATGTGTCTGTTCAGCTACGCTAAAAATAGTGAATTATTTATTCCTGAACGGTTTTTATTCCGCGTTGAATTATTGCGATGTCGAGTATTCTGTCCAACGTCCGCGTTTGACCTAATTGGATATAAGTTGACTGGATGCACTTGGGACGATCAAGGAAAGAAATTACTGCGGTTATTTAAAGGCCCTGATCGTAGGCATTGTCGAGAATAAGAGTTGCCTCTATCTGTCTATGATAATTCCATGTCGTAACTGTATAAAAGTAATTCACGATTTCAAATAATAACAATATTATCAATATTCAACGGGATCTAACTGCTCGGCGATAAAAAAAGAAGCGCGATAACTGTACGAGTACATGCGATAATTTAAATTATTGTTTAGAAATGTAGGAACGATTTTATCGCATACTTATTTGCCATACGTGCCTGTCACGACACTTAACATTGGTTCAGTCAAGGGTCTTATAACAAACTGTTAACGACGAAGAAAAGACCCCGGAATTATTCCTAGAGTAATTGAACTTCTAGCGTGATATATGTACATACATATATGTATCAAGATATTAAGGAGTCAATGAACCGGTCAGAAATTCTTCAATAGCAAGTGCTGCATTATATTCGCACGAGGGAATCGTGCTAAAGCAAGTCCTTCGCGAATGTGTATACATCTGGCATACCTATATATGAATCTACTGTGTATAGTCGTCTAGCAAAAGCGCTTTCTTTTTATTAAGAAAGTTTGACGGATAATCATGGTTGTTAGTCAAAATTACGTGTTATAAAATAAAACGCGGAAGAATCCGCATGAATATATTCACTTCTGTATACATATAGCATACCCGCATATATATACGACTCTAAATTACGCGACTCTCTAACTCTATTACGTGTAGTTTTCTATCACCAAACTTTCCCGCCGGCGCAGTTTTCCTAATGCAATGACAACTTCATTCAAGCCCTTTTCGCTCTATCTGATAGGTACGAGGTAGGTAGGCAGGGAGATATTGCACATAGCGATTCGTCGTTGACACTGCAGCAGGCAGATACTCTCGTCGAGTGGGAAATATCGACGTACACCTGCATCCATCCAAGATGCAATATTATGCAGATTTGTGTGTTATTTAAAAAGACTCGAATGAAGATGGTGGGGATTTATTTTTATGAGAAAAATCCACGATTATTATAGACCAATAATTTGATGATTATATACATACGATATAGAATTCGGGGAGAGAAGAAGAAAAGAGATTACGTGACCGAGTAACAACAACCACCTTATCTAATTTTCTCTAATTGCAAAGGTCTTAATTAAACTTCGGAGAAGTTACTCGTAATTAAAACTTTCTTTTCTACTGAATTACAACACTCGCCTAAGTGTCGATGCGTTTAGCAGTTTCCCGGATCCAAATAAAGTTAAGAGAAAAAAAAAAGGAGTCACAAATGTATGCAACATTTGAAAAGGGCTAATCCGTATGGCGGCGTATTGATTCCTGGGGATTGTACAACTCGCTTAATTACTCCGAAGATGAAAAAAATTAGACGGAAAATACGAGTGCAGCGGAATGGATGAGAAATTGGAAAAAGAATGATTGAAATTTAATGAAAAATCATAAAAATGAACGTACCTTGATGAGACGCGATGATTTAACGACGTGGTTTAACTTGACAGTCAAACGGGCAGCAGGTGTCAGTTGGACAAACAACTCTAGCACAGTTCTCTTGCTTATAGCATGGCAATAAGAGATATACGAGAATCCAGCAACAGCCACCGGCTTTCTCGACCGAACGGAGAGAACTGAGTTGACCGGAACACCCGGACCCCCGTTCGAACTTCTATTCGACGTTCATTGAATCGCCGACCGCGTAGTAGGGAGTATAAAGCGCCGCAGTGCGCCACGACGATGTCCACGAGTCCTAGACGAGGCCATCCCTTGTCGCCGTTAACGATTGCCAGACGAAACGACGTCGTTGCATTTTGATGCGATCATTTTTCAGAATTGTAGTCGCGGAAATTTTGCTAAAATCAATACCACTAGGAGACACCGGGACTCGAGGGAATTTCAAAGCGCCACTTTAATCGAGAAATTTTAAGATCATTTTATTCCAGGGAATATATTATCACGATGTGTTCGCAGCTATCGATGAAAATGTCATTGGTGATCTTCCCTATTTATTGAATGATATATCGTAGAATCACAGTACGGTATTTTCTGTTTATCCTAAGCCGACACGAATATTGTATTAATTTTTCAAATAAACTTGAGTTTATTTATATCTGTATCTATTCGAAGGCTCGCTAAGAAGCGCTAATTTATTGAGTATAGCGAATGATACGAGTTAACGAAGGATATGGAAGCTTCTGAAGCTGCAACTCTGAAGTTTTTAAATGAATTATAAAAAAAAAAGGGATTATACGATGTGATATCGCATCCTGCTTTAATATCGTCAAGATTTCGCGCCTTTATTGTTAATTAGATATTCATTGTTTGAAACTTAATTAATGCGTGTCCGTAATATACAATATGTTACAGTATAGGCAGTAGCGACTATAAGATTGTATGTAGATCGATTTTATTCATTGTTTTATTTTAAATGTTTATTTTATTTCGTATATAACGATGCGGGTGTATTGATAATAACTAAAAGACAGATATATAAAACATGCATTGGACACCTCTGTCTTTTCGTTACCGTTTACATTATAATCATATACATTGGTTTTGAAGAAAAGGAATACGACTGAAGGATACGATTAAAAATTACAAGTTAACGACGTATACATTTTTAATCTCTACCTCGTCGATTATTATTATTATTATTCATTATGTTTCTCATCTTTTAGACGTATTCATTATAATCTGCGCATAAGGAGCGAAGGAAACTAGAGGAAGAATATTCATTGTTCTACGCCTTAGCTCTGCAACTGGTTTATATATTCGCGGATTAAAAAATTTTACTTTATAAAGTTATCAATGATTTTTTTTTTTTTAAATTTTATTCTTAATTTTCTTTATCTCGTCTAAATTTTAATCTCAAACAACGAAATGCAGAGTCTTCGTTATCGTATAGGATCTCCTCAGTTCCCCTCCTTCAGCTCATTTGTAGGTATATAATTATAATAATAAAATTATCTATCGCTATTGAAGTTATAACTTATCGATATTACCTAAACTTGTGCCACGTGCCTGTTAAAGAAGTTACGCTCTCCTTCGGTGTTCAATTTGTGTTTTTTTTTTTTTTTTTGTTTCCAATTAATATTTCAAACGTTTGTATTTTATTTCTTTATTTTATTTTATTTAACTTGTTTCTTTTTCTTTCTTTCTTTCTTTTTTCCATAACAATTGGAATGGTGATTCGCGAAGCAATATTATAAGTGATTATAAATAATATCGTGGGTGTAGTACGTCGATCATAATGACGTTCGAATTTTTATTATTAATATTCTTTTTTTTTTTTTTTCTCTTTCTTTTTTTCGTTTCTGTATATAAATACATATACATATAGGAATTATGGAGAGATCTGATAGTGTAAAAATAATCGGTACACGTTGCATATATTTATATGTATATATATATACTATATGTATAACCGTCGAAGCATAAACTTTATTCTATAAAGTACTGCCACCAACGTTGGAAAATTTTACACAAGATAAGTTATTAAAAATGCTTGTATTTTTTTTCTTTTCCTTTCTTCTTTCGTTATTGCGTTATTTAATAATAATTACACATATATATTATAATTTTTTTTTTTTATTGTTCAATTTTTTTTCTTTTCAAATTGTTTTTAGTTATTCATCTCCTTTATTATGTTATCATCATTTAATTTTCTCTATTCCTCGATTTAATTATTTTTTTTTTTTCTTACCATAGAATGAACAGTGAATTAATTATCGGAGGGAACAAAAATTTTTTTTTCTTTTTCTTTCGATGATCTATATATGCGTTGCAAACGCTTTTCTTTTTCATTTTTTACTCGAGAAAAAGAGAAGAAGAGTGTGAAAATAATCGAATTAAAAAAATGACTATGATCGATCAATAATCATCTTGTATACATTTTGTGAAATGAAAAATAAAAAAATAATAATAACGAATCGTTATACTGCAAACGCTTGCATCGCTTAATTTAGATGAATTTTTTCAAATTTATTATACACCCCAAATTTTGTGTTTTGTTTCTTTAAGCTTTCAAACCCTTTCGCCAACTCGAGTCAACATTAAAATCCCTAGAGCTAATTAAATAATTGTAAAAAAAAAGAAAGAAAAAAAAAAAAAAAAAAAAAACAGAATCGTTGAATCGCGATTTATATCACTCGTTCCAGTTGCTCTATTGTTTATACGATAAATACCTCCGCTGTTATTATTACAGATTTAAGATAATACATAGGTATATGTATGTTGCATATATGTATATACGTACCAAGTTAGCTATAGCTTGGGAGACGACACCGTATTAGAATATTAATGCTCTGATAATACGAGGATCGAATAACACTGTTAAAGACGTTTTAAAGTAGGTATATCTATTCCATAAGATTACATGTAAGTTTAAATAGTCTTATATTTTTACGTCTTATAAAATGATATTCGCTACTGATCATACATGAGCATTTTATTTATATTATATCAATTGAATTGTTAGAGAACAATAATTAAATAGAATAAGAATAAGAACGGGAAATAAAAAATAAAAAATAAGAAATAAAAATAAAATAAAATAAAAAATAATAAATCGATATCACTGCGGCACGAAAGGGATTTTTAACTTACGTTTTTATCAACCAGATAAATAAACAATGAGAAATATTAATACGAAATTATAGTTATCCTTTACAACCACAATATATATTATAAAATACAAAGCTTTTTTTTTTGTTTTTTTGTTTTCTTGACAATTGTGATAATAATGACGAAAATTATTACACCTAATTCACTAATAAATGTATCATGTATATTATGTAAATCGTGTTTTACTTTCTGTTAAAAAGAACCTGCGAAAAAAAAAGAATCACAATCATATATGTATATTTGTTTATTTGTTGTATATTATATTGTGGATGAAAGGGTATATTAAATGTATATATATATATAAATCGCTCGCTCAATCAAAGAAAGGGAGGGTGAAAAGAAAAAAAGAAAAACAAAGAAAGAATGAAGTATTGAACATTAAAATAGAAAAAAAAAAAAAAAAAGGAAAAAGGAAGGAAAAAAAAATCATTATCCTATGCTAAACAAAAAATTGACGGATCTAAACTAGTTGGATATACCGACTCTGATTCTTTATTCGCAAGAGATCTGGCGCAGTGTAATAATTCAATAAAGAATCAATGAATTGTTTTGGCTAAATTCGATCGCAACAGAAGTGACATAATTATTATAGATAGATTACAATAACACACACCACCGCCCATCGTCAATCTTTGCGAAACAGACAACAACTGGCCTAGAAGGGGCAGGGGCAGGGATTTTTATTTCTTTCTTTCTTTCTTTAATCATTTATTTAAAATTAATGATATTATTTTGAATAATATATAAATGTCTTTTGCTACTATAGGTAAAGGAATTAGAATAATCAAACAAAATATATAGGTATAGTTTCAGTAGTATTTATATAGAGCCCAGTCTTACAAAAAAAGAAATATTAAACCGCATAGTTAAAGGGGTGTGTGGGGTGGGACGGGCAAAGATCGCTTTTGTTACGTCAAAACTAACAATCAGCGAGTTGTCAGTCGAGGTTTCTTTAGTTTTCATTGTATTTTATCATTCCTTCATTATAATTATTATCATTATCATTATCATTATTATGTTGTTCTTTTGTTTCTTTTCTTTCCTTCTTCTTCTTCTTGTTTACTGAGAAAGTAGGTATACAATATTACAATATCATATCATATCATATATCATATATCAATAAGCACAAATATTAGAAATTAAACTAATTCCAAGTTCAAAATACAAATCCTACTTTCACTCTCCTAAAAATTTTTAATTTCATTTATTTATGAAAATCAAAGCAGACATTATTTTTATTTTCGTTTCAGATTTTTTTTTTCCTTATCTTTTCATTTTTTTTTTTCGTTTCTCTCTTTTTTTTTTTTTAAACTTTTTTTTTGTATTTTTTTTTCTCATTTTTATTCATTACTCTTTTTTTTTGTTGTTGTTGTTTGATGTTGTCTTCGCCTAGTTTTCTTCCTCTTCTCGAAACTCACATGTAATAATTATATATTGTGTGTGTGTCTGTTTTTCATGTACGTGTACTCGTATTAATGTATATGGAGATGTGGGTAGTAAGTATGTAAAGGGGTGAGTGTTTTAGAACCACCTTATTCGAAAAAAAAAAATATATATATATTCCCTCAACTGCTGGCACGCTGTTGCTGTTGTCGCACTGGTGACGATTGTCGTCTTACAAAAAAACCCACTTGCTACACTGGGCGAAGAAGGGATAACTTCATATTGATCTGCTGCACAAGTTGTCGCAATGGACTTTTAATGGTCCTAGGCATGTTCTATACGAGCCTAGGTTCGCAGGGCGAACATAAAATATAGACAGGCCGCTGCTAGGTTGAATCGGTGTTGATCGGTTGGTGGCGTAATGGCTGGGGGTAGTAGTGGTAGGGATGGGAGGAGAGGGAGGTTGGCTTGCTGATTAGAGGTGGCGTTTGGATGTTTAAGGTCAACGAGAATTGGCGCATCACATGGCATACTTGCGCGTCCATTCGCGTGCCAATTCGTTGTACTTCTCCCTGTCGGTTTTGTATATCCTTGCTATCTCTGGCACAAGTGGATCGTCAGGATTTGGGTCGCACAACAGAGAACATATTGACAGCAGCACTGGAATATTAGATCGAAAATTATCATTACAACATTCTCCCTATTCCATTTCATTATATCATATCATTATTCATTTATATTCTCATTGCTTCTTCCATATCTTTTTTCCTTCTTCATAATGCAGATATCATTTATTCAGGAGTCAATTAGGCAATCGTATTGTAACAAGATTAATATCAGAATTATCTTCTTTGTGAATTGAAACACGGTAATCTCAGACGTCAGCAATTTATCATTGAATATGGGTAAGTTTATGTTTCGGTAGGTTGGAATACAATCAAGACATTGTGCGTGTGAAACTTCAGTTTGAGATAGATTTTTGAATGATTAAGAAACCTGTGTTTTCCTTCCAAATCAGTACAGTTTATTAAAAGTGAGTCAAATTTCAGATTTTAAATAAGGGAACAGGTATTCCTTACTTTATATATTTGATTTGAATGAAAACAAGATTCGAAGATTGTTCAATACAGATATAAAAAATTCTGCAGTTAAACATATTAGAAAAGTTTGCATTTCGGTATATTTGTATTTTACACTTCATCGGTAAAAGTCGAGCATTACAAATAATATGATAACACAAGAAATGATTGATAGTCGAATTCTGAGTTTGTTGTGTTAATTTTTCGAGTATATTTTCGTATATTGTTTCATTATTATATCCTATGCAGCTTGTATATTGATTTTCACATTCTAATCCTGTTACAATATCGGAGCTTACTTATTGTGGGCATTTTGTTATATAACAAAAAGATACGCTCGCCTATAACCACTTTGGCGAGTATTTCTTTTCAACATATTGTTGGGAAAAAGAATATTTGAGAATATATCTCTATTCAAGTATAAAATGCAGACGATATTTCTTCTCAATATAAATATTTCAATGACAATGTTGTAATGTTTGTATCATTTTCACCTCAACCTCAAAATATTTCATTTCTTCTGATCCAAGATAGACAAAATAATACATGTTACGTAAGCTGTCTTGATATTTCGGTCTTTCATTTCTCCCGTAATATACATATTATGTTGATATTGGAAAGTTTAGCCTAGATTCTGACGGTCACTTTTACCAAAACTTAAAAATTTCGGAATAATATTTCTACACGCACATTAGATACCGGACAAACTTATCTGAGCGCAAAAAAAAAAAAAAATAAATAAAATAAAAAATAAATAAATAAAAACTGCACAAGGCTTGGAATAGCACAAAAATATTACGTAGAGATAAAAATTGCAAAAAACATCGTTCCATCATTATAAATAGTCCCGTATCCTGCACAGAATTGGCATCATCACAAAAATATTGATAGAAATAATATCAAAGAAATAAAGAAAAATAAAATAGGAAAAAGGTCTTTCTAAACGATGTTATATCCACTGCGTATTTACTATAATAATTATAGCAAGAAATCAAATTCACGAAAGCTTCATTTGCGTCATAAGATATATATATATATATATATACATATATGTATGTACGTAGATTCGTGATTAGCTCGAAAACAACTAAACGCATCTGCCCAAAATGTTGAGGAATTGTCCGCAGAGTATTTAAAAATATTTCCAAACTATCGGAGTTCAGTTGGAAACATTCATCGCGATTTTATGGGGATGGGATTAGGCCGGTAGATAATTTAGGCAAGTATAACTTGCAGATTTTGATGAAACAGTGAAAAATTGAATAGACATACCCTTTGAAATAGTAAGCGCTGGCGACCACTGCGATCTCAGTATATCCAAGCAGATACTTCCATTACTGTTGATATTAGGGTGATAGATTCTGGTTGTGAAAGCAACCTGTGAATATTGACAATCATTAAATTCGAGCTCAAAATAAAACTGTAATATTAAAATATATGTTTGAGAATATAGAACGAAGAGTATCTTACCTTGGGAGGTTTAAATGGATAGTCTGTTGGGAAGTGAATTGTTAAGAAAAATACTCCTCCCTGGTACGGACTGTCAGGCTGAAAACATAACACATAATAATTTTAGGAGGGGGTTTGTTGATTGGCTAAAAATTACGGATAAGATTTAACGAAAGAAGTTGAGCTTCGAATCGTAATGCAAATGTTTTCTTTGCTTTAGGTAAAAAGAGATTTAATACTTTGAGATCAATTATTGAGATTTAAGAAATATTCAATAGCTATTTTATGTGGCAGCTAAAGACGATGAAATAGGAATGAAAATATATCTTAAGAGATAGATAAAGATTATGTAAACTCCTAATGGAAAAATCAAACAAATACGCAGAACATCAGAGTTGCTTTTCAGCGGAGTGTTCAACTGATTAGGTCTGGTGTCTGTGAAATTAAAAGCTAGTAGATGACATATTTTAATCAATTACTCACTGGTCCCATTATAGTGGCCTGCCAGTGGAACACTGCAAAGTTGAAAAGAAAAAATAAATTGGATTATTAACAGGACATATTAAAGATTACATAGTCTACATTGTAGAATGTAATCAGAACTTCTCTACAGTGAATGAAATTTGAGAAGTGTAAACAACATCCGAATAACAAGGCCTAATTGCTGTACAAAGTAAAAATATAGTTTTTCAACATTTTTTTTTCCAGCATTCCAAGCCGCCAATGCAGCAAACATGTGAAGAAATAAATAATTGATGTTTAAGTTCTAGCCAGGATGCAAGCGAGATTATTCAATGCTGTCTGTGGTCGACAAAGGAAGTCTCATATCCTGATGTCGGAAAATTTTTATTCAGTCATAAAAAATCGTTCATCTAAATGATTGGATTTAATGAAAAAACTTCCCAACTATTTTTCATTATTTCCATCCGGTTTCAACTATCATCTTTACGGCTAGATGAAAAGCGTTACTAATTGTAAGACCAAAATAAAACTATACTGCTGGTGAAAATTAGAAGCAAAATTCTATTCAGCCTCTGGGAGACAAAGGTTAGTGTTTTCACTTCAGAGCAGTTTCCCTGTCTCATTGTAAAGTGAGATACTAATGAGACGAGAGAGGATGAGTCACATATACTAAGAATAAAATGCGATAAAATAAGTTACTCCAAAGACTTTGAACTAGATTTGAAACAATATTGTCACCTAATGATTGAAGCATGCTATTAAGCGATATTACAAAGCCTTGAAAATCCTGGATATTAAATCATTGCATTTTCTGTGTTTTTTCAACTTTTTTTCTCCTTTGTTCTCTAGTCTAGAACAGAAATCTCTCCAAGTCATAGATATAGAATTTTTTTCTTCAACTATCGTGATTTATCGAATCACAGTCTCACGAGCATCGTGCAGATAACTCATTAACTCATACGATAACCAACTCATGAGGAAAAAGGCTCCCAAACAAAAATCAGAGATACAAAGGGAAAGAGAAGAGCAAAAAATTGTTTTTTTTTTTCATTTCTTTCAAAAAGGGGGGAAAAAAGAATAAAAACTATTGAGAAAAGTGCGAATTCTGAGTAGGTAAGTAGTGGGAGCGAACTACCACATGTTTCTATGCTATTAATAGATTCTATATAAATGCTAGAAAATTCTTATTTAAAAATCCAGGTTATCTTGCGCGGTGAAAACCGGAACTTTAATACATCAAAGAGAGAGGTAGAAGTATTTGTCTTACGAAGGTAAAGCTCTGAAGTAGTAATACCCGACAGTACTTATCTCTATCAAAAATCATCGCTAAATGTGACTGTGTTATTACGTATTAGACTCTTTCCGTCCAATAATGATCCTCTGAGCTGTATTTAACTGTTAAAGAAGCAAGAAGCGAAGTACAAAGCTATATAAGATATATGGAGCAATTTGCAGATTATTTTCTCCTTGCTTTTATACGTTTGAACATTATTCGCATACAATATCCCCAAAGAACTTACAATCATCTCCTACTGGGCCAGCGGAGCATTGTGCAGGTGGATCCCTTCCCAGATCCTGAAGTTCCTGAAAAAAACAGATCACAGAAAGCAGAATGAGTATCAATTATGATTAAATTTGATTGCAATAGGATATAAATTGAATATCTAAGCTCGCAAAACTTCCATTCTTATTTTATAGCGTGATATCAGTGTGTCTCTGGGTAGGTTTGGCACGGCTTATTATATCTAAGGCATAATGGTCGGGGAAAGAAACTACAACGATGAGACGTTACGGGGAAATGGCAGAGATTTAAAACTTGCGGATGAATTTTGCCGGGGTGAGAAAGGAATTTCTTAATAAAATGGGGACGAAAAAAAAGAAGGAAAAAAAGGGGGAGAAAAAAACATGGAATAAAGGAAAGATGGATGAAATATGGATGAATTTGATGATAATTGAGGATATTGGATGGAATTTTTTCAACTTTCGTAGTTATCTATAGCCGTCTATCGGGTATATATAGATATATGTGTTGAGGCAAGGTTTTACGTTACTTCCGGCTATTTATCGGGAATCCAGTAGGAATTAATCGTAATATCACTCGTGTCATTTGCGGGATAATCACTAGCACTGAATTATTTCTATGCATATAATGTTGTTGCTGTTTCGCTGTTCTTAGTTAGGCGTGATAAAAATACGGTGTATAAATGAGAGCATAAATGGGGAATGCAAAAAAAGAAAAGGGTAAAAGCCAAGATGATTTTCAATGCTGGCTATGGGCTCTCACATTGCCTCCTATTCACTGCAAAATCGTTAAGGGCGTTCAACTTGATTTACCACACACCACACTCTCTGACGTGTTTGACTATGCCCTAGATACACTAACAGACTTTGACGTACCTTATTAATTCGTTTTAAAGCCATTTGATGGACTGTGTATTGGATATTAACTGGCTAAAAACCAGACAACGAAACCCGCTAGCCAAGGATCTTTGATTAGGGATTGCAAGATGGCTGCCTTCTAAACGTCGTCTCACTACGCTGATCAAGATATTGTATTCATGGGTTTTTTTCAAGGCGGTTAAAACCTCCCAGCTATTATCACGAGAGTAGGAAAATAATATTATTTATAAAAGGGTTTATTGAAGGAGCGGTAGACAACGGCGTTTATTATTTAACTAGTTTTTATTCACTTCTTGATCTCCAACTCAATCAAGTCTCCACGGATTTCCTTGTATCGGCGCATGTAGATTATTGTTATATACGCGGCGAAACCGGCAAATGGTAAAAGAAACTCGCTACTATATCGACGCGGTATTGACATTCGCTAATATGGCGGCTACCTTACGAAGCGTTCGTTTATGCACGTAACCAGCATGACGTAAACAGATTTTTAAAGAACTATTCATGATGCGCTACGTAGCGATTCAAACTCTTTTACCTTATTGGTTAAATTGGTACACCTTTATGTTCGCAATATTGGTAATCGTAGCCCGTTATGCCTAGTCATCCGCAGATTCATGACTAATCATCGCCAATCATCATTTGGCGATTAGTCATATGATTTAATTGCGGACGGAAAATACCGCCAATTTCATTCGAATTTGATTTCAAATCAACGTTCTCAACGTCGCTCAATTATGATACCGTTAGGCGTATGCGATATGTGTATTACTCTGATTCCTTACAGAATCTGTTGAAAAATCATTCTGATAATTTATCTGAACGATTATGAAATAAATTTCAGACTATTTGGAGGGTCGTATTTGGAAAATAAATTCTAGAGAAAAAACAAAGAATTATGAAAAAAATAGATTGAAAGTTTTTCAGACAAAGTGTTTAAAATAATTTTCGATTTCTATTTGAGAGGAAGATAAAAATTTTACAGCAGAAAAGCGACCGATGAAACATTGCGTCACGGTATAAAGAATCTTGTATAAATATAATGTACAGAGTGAAGTAGTCTGCGATGAACTAAAAGGGAGCGGAAAAAAAGGTATCGCGGGATGCGAGGTTAGATGATAAAACATGAACGATAGAAAATTTACAAGTAAACTTATATACCTATATCATTCGTAAACTCATAAAATAGACGCGTATAAAAATCATTAGTAAAATAAAATGAATAAGAAAATAAACTGAAGAAAAAATTCCGTCATGGCAGACGAGAAAACTGCAGAATGTACGTGCAGACGAAATAAAGGTAAAGGCAAGTTAAAGCCGAGTAAGAGAAAGCGTCAGACGTTGGTACACAATCCGGAAGAAGAGGTATGGCACGAGCCATACATGAACTGTCTCCGTAAGGAGTTTTCTCAGGTTTCAATACCGTGCGATTCCAAGATAGAATTACCGTGGAAAGACATAGCTCTGCCGGCTGTAGCGAAGAAGATTCGTGCGAATGTCGTGATGAAGGATACCGCGGGCGACGAAGTTACAGGGCCTGAAGAAAGCGCGGAAAATAATGAGAAAGCTCCAGCGAGACTAGAGCCGAAGGAATCAAATGGAAAAATGAATTTACCTTGGAACGATCTTTTGGTTATGGACACGGTAGTTCCACAGAAAAATTTAACGGCTAACGGAGCACCCTGCGATTCTACGCTCGAGATACCCTGGGATGATTTAGCCCTGGAAAGACCTATCGAAATAAGACCCGTCCCGGAGGAAGAACCCTGCGATGATAACGACGTCGAAATACCTTGGGACGAAATACTGGTTCCAGCTAATATAGTGATAGAAACTAGGAAGAAGAAGAAACATCCTTCTTCTAAAACAGCCCCGAATTATAATTCGCGTACGGCTGGGGGATTCTATAATTGTGGAATGAAGCCTTGCTGCAGTGTTAAAACGGGTAGGAAGTGACGTACCTACCTTTCCCAACTGTACCTACACCGGGAGAACTCTTTGACTAAATGTCCGATATTATGTTATATAACATGTAATTGCTTGTGTACCGAACGATCTTATACGTATTGCGTTAATAAACGATAATACCATGAGTATACGTTCAATCAAGGAGTCACTGCCGCATGACGTGGGTATACTTTTCGTAACAGCGATTCTAGAAGATACAACGAACTAAAATTTAATACGATGAAAAGTCTTGGTCTGTTGCCATACGTCCCGCACGTACATTTCCGGTCGTTAAACTACCTACAGTGTTTTTTCATTTTTATTCCTTTCCGTTTGTCAACCTCGAAAATTTCACTGACGTTTACGATGCAACGTCAAAGCGTGTGTTTCGTCCTGTTTTCTTTGTTTTTTTTTATATTTTTTTCCTCATTTCCTTTCAAGTCGACTGAACCTTAAATCGGAGAATTGACATGACAGATCGCGACGGTAGATCCAACGACTCAAAAGCATGTCAATCGGAAGTTTTTACTCCCGAGTCTTATCTGGGTCCACATTCCTTATGCGCCAGCTTGGCAACGGGGACTTTGAACCAAACTAACCCTTCCCCAACCGCGAACACCGACTCTGAAGGCGATTATGAAACTTCTAGCGAAGGTCCTCACAGTCCTCGACCAGAATTTCACCAGTCTGCAGTGACTAATTTTGGGGATGTAGTCCCAGAATTCAACGAGTCGCTATTAGTCAATACTGTTATCTTCTCAGATGAAAATTCTAGGAAGAAAAATGATCCCAGTGCTAGCTACACGGTCATAGGTTAGCATTCACGATCTAAAACTTCTTCAGGATTGCGAAACGACGCAGTATAACCTTTGATAAGGAAATTTTTCAATGCAAAATTGATAAGTGATGGTAAATGATGTAAATAGGCTCCGCAGGCTCCCCCGGGATTGGTGTAACGTCAAAAATCTCTAACTGCATGGACCAGATAGAATCTGCAAGTTCTTGTTCCGAAATTCAAGTGCCTTCAAGCGGTTTGGAGGGATTCGAGGTTCGAAGAACCGAGTACTTCGTGTCTCCGCGTATCGAAAGCGATGCGAATAGGTCCGAGTCTCTCCCCGTGATAACGATCGCCACACCATGGGGATCCTACGAGTATCCCGACGTCCACATGCCAGCAGAGCGACTCGTGTCCGACTCGCAAGTTGACATTAAAGAAAAAATGAGACTGATCGCCGCCTGTATGGACGGGTCCAATTTAGCGACGTCGAAAATTAATTTCCTTGACAAATCGGAGCAGTTTTTTTATCCGGACGTTGTAGAAGACGAGGCAAAGCCTCGAGACGATCGATTTTCTCAAACAGAATTGAAAGTCGATAATACCCAGGTGAACAGCAGGCCGCGAACGCCGAAAATGATAACGGTAACAAGTCCGAAAATCTTTTCGGAGGTATTCAACGTGTTGCCAATCATTAGAAACCCGGATTTAGGATCCGATTATACGTTTCCCCCGAGTCCAAGAGGATCTAGTTTACCAGTGCCGTTAAATAACAACGCGAAGTCAATAGCTTCTGGTTTTTACTCGCACCGAGATGCTGGCGAATCGCCCCGGAACTCGAATGTCAAAAAATCAAGCTACGATCCTCTATCTCGTATAGAAGGAGAACTTGCCCCGCTCCAAAATGAACTTAGCGAAATACGTGGCAAAGTTAGAGCCCTGAATCTCGACTTTAACCTATCCTGCATTGACGATATGAGCAAATTCCCCAAAGCCGTGAACTGGATCACCGAGGGAATTCGGTCTAGCCATTCGCAGATAACACCCGTTAAGGACGATTATCACTCTTTCCAGAATCAAAATCTGGCTTTCAACGCTACGAACAACGTCGGATTCTCGAATTTTAGAAGCAATGATCAACCCAGGTACCAATACCCGTTTGCCAATCGTTCATCCGTCGTTTCTGCCTGCTCCCACGGTTTCGAAGAAGTAGAAAACACGTTTGAACCCGCAGAACTAATTGCTGGAAAAAGCGTCAATCGTGATGCTTCTCTGGCGCAGATTTTTAGTCCGAAAAATAGCGAATTGGAAATTGATAGAATCAGCACCGAGCCTCCGAAAGACACGGATCGGAATTTGTCTCCCGTTTATGTCTGTAAATCTACCCCTTCGATTCTAAGTTCAAGAAAAGACGTCGTATCAGCCGCAGAGAGCGAAGAAGAGACGGCAGAATCCTGCGATGAAAAAGCACCGACATCGCCCGAAATTCGTCTTCCTGATTTTTCAGACAGAGTTTGCATCGTTCCCATCGCATATCTCGACGGAATGCCAGATCCTCCGGGCGAGCCGGTCTTCAATTTTGCGAATGAAAAAACCGGCGGTTTTGAAATCGGTCATAAAATTCTAAGAATTGAGCATCCGGATGCGCCGCCAAGAGGCCGAGACGAAGGCGGAGAAACTACTTCAAGTTTCTCTGATACAGTTTTAACCTTAGATAGCGAGACCGAAGCTTCGTTATCGGCTAGGAAAAACGTGGATAATTCTTTGGTTGAAAATTCTGATGGGATATCGGTAGCAAAATTCGTGAAGAAAAGTGCGATTAGGCATTATTCTGCTTCTACAGCCGGGAAGGAAAGTCAAGGCAAGACGTATTACATTCGTGGGTTAATCAGCGGTCCCGAAGATTTTTTATGATTGAAAATAAACGCGCTGTATTCCCTCCTCGTTTAGTAATATACTCATATTTATTCTTTTCCGTTCGTGTTTTAATAGTCTTAAACGAAGCTAATAATCAATCTATTTTCAACGCTAGTGCAGCACGCGCTACCTCAACTTCTTAATCAATAAACGTCAGCCGTCTGCGACTGCAGTTACTGCAGAATCGTTATAAGTTATAGCTGCATAATGTTCAATCTATATAAAGAAGAGAGGGAAAAAACAACTCTATGTATATGCCATGGTCCAAACGTTTCGTTTATTACGTTTAATACATTTTTCTATTATCCTTTCAATTCCCATTCCGACCCTATCCATTGTCCGATTAACAAGCGTTCAAACTTTGATTAAAAACAAAATAAATTTCAAATCTTGAGTCGGTAACTCCTGCATCGTCGTTTTCAACCGATGATAAATGCTGTTTCTACATTACCGACGGAGCAAATGTCGCGGCGCTTGGTGGCAGCACGATAGGCTAGTGGGGCGACGCTCGCAAATCGACATTCGCGTGACGGAAGACGGCAGTGAACCAGAGACGCCGTGACGGTGCGCGTCGTAGGGGAAAGCGAGAGAGATAGACAGGGTAAAAATGGCGTAGTCGTCGGCTGTCGCAATGTTGCGATCATCGTTAATCGGTTGCAGTTATAAAACCGCATTCGATAAGTGGATATTTATGAACGGTATACGGTCTTGGTGAACTAATGACGAGTTTAATCCACGCCCGGTGTTTAACAATGGATGAATTCGATCGTTAATAATCAGTGTTGTGCGATTTTCAACTCCAGTTAAATTGTGTCGGTGACTTAGGCCTGCACGTTCTTCTCTTACAGAAATACCTGTTCTTATTCTTCGACGTTATTACTTAAACTTCCACAGACTCATCTGTTTCACAATTTTTATTATAATCAATATTCTAAACACACTGTCGCGAGTTTATGATGTTAAATCAATCGTTACTGCACCTGCCTGACGTTATTATTTATACAGTTTGCAAAATTGAAATATAATTGCCACTGACAGATTGACGACCTTGCAACAGGCATAAGATGGCGCTAGTTGTGTTTTGACATACCTTCACGTCTGTCAGCTGGATTTTAACAACCTTTTGGGGCTTATTTATTATGAATAGAGAATTCTACGTCCCTTGTGCACCGTACGCATATCCGGTAAGTACGCATTCTTTATTCGACTATCTAGTTCTAGTCTGCCTTTTTCTCAATAAACATGACGAAAAGTGGGAAAGAAATTTACCAGGACCTAGTTGTTCCTGTTTTTCTATATCGCAGGGTGTCAGATCGGGTTTGAGACTAGGTTTAATAGAGATTTATAGCCGATTCATCATCACGCCAAGTCATAGCTTTATTAACGATGCGTAAACCGCGATGGATAGGGGCCGAGTTGAAGTTGTGAAATTTTAGTTCCCAATGCGGTCGAAATTCTGAATTCGTTTCAGACGATTTTGAATTTTCGGTAATGCGGAATTTCGGAATATTTCAAAATTCCTGAAGTCTCCGAAGGTCGAAGTCTCCAAAAGCCCAAAAAATCGCAATTTTTTATCCATTTCTCAGGACGTGAAGACAAAAAATAGTTCATTCTGATCAAAACCCTTTTTACGAAAATTCATATATATTCATATTCATAAATAAATGATTGATAGGATTTTGAAACTTCACAATTTTCCGAAACATACGTCCCAAGACGATTAATTTGACCCCTTATTGGTTTCGATTTGACCGATACAGCCAAAGTTATTAAACTCTGAATGAATAAATGCGTGAATTTCGAGTTTCGGCGGTCAGCCTTCCGGATCTTTTCAAATCGGCTATGTAGACTTCCGGAAAAATAGTCTGCCGAAAAACTGTTAGTCGGTAATATTCAAATTCGGAATTTTTTTTCCTGGACTTTTAACATTCGGAACTTCATGCCCAGCCCCGATGCATAGCAAACTCTGAATCTCCTAAGGTGATGACCATGTGTAGGTACTAGTACTAGTGCTTTTCCGTAGAATCGGAAAATCACCAGTGGGTACTAGTATCAGTATAGCGGCTGTAATGTGTCTCGTGTCACAGCGGTCGTAAATATGTCCCAAATGAATGTAGGTATAGCAAACGTTGTCACGTTCAAATCTGAGTCATGGACAATACGAATAGGTCATTTTAGTAGATATGCGTGAAAGTGTTTTTGCGTTTTTCATAACCCACATATAACGAGAGATTTCCGAGATAAGATATTTCAAGGATCTCAGCATATCTTTTTTCATTTCTTTCGTGGGATCGAAATTCGAAAAATTAACGTGTTGAAGGCTGTAGATTACGCTATGGTGATCTTCTCTTTTTTTAGAAACAAAGTATCATCGATTTCGATCTTTCGTTAGTAGCTAAAAGATTGCATGTGATCTGTCAAAATCCTCAGTCGTCTGGTCGAGCACCTATGCTTACCCAATTTTTGAAATGAACATTCTATTAGCGGTTATTTATTAACCCGACGTCATGAGCGACGAGAGGCTTCCCCAACCGAGACAAAACTCTTTGGAGTTTCTCGCGGCTACTCAAACCGCCTCGGAAAACGCTGGCGTTCAATCTGACGCTGTTAAAGCTGAGGTGAAGGTAGAAAATGAAAGAAATTTATCGAACGTTGCTTCGAAGGTAAAAGAAAAAAAAAAAGTATATAAATATTTGCAAAGAAAATAAGAAGAAAGAAAAATTATAGTCGATGTGAATTTCTCCAGCAGGATAATAAAGACGGAAAAGGTTTGCATTTCCGTCTGTCGAAATTGCTCGCGCGAAATCGTTGCGGAAATAAACAACCCGAAGAGATTTCTATAAGTTCGTCAAAAACTGGGGATACGAGATCCTCGTTTTCTAACGAATCTAGAATCGATTATTCAAAGCAAACTGTTTCCTCTTCTTCTTCGATAATTCCAAGAATTGGTAGTAAGTTGAAAAAATTGATCAAGCTGAAAAGTCAAAGGGAAATCAAATCCGAAGAAGAAGTAATCATAGTCCCCGATGCAGATGCTGCTGTTCCTATTCCCGAAAATTCTCTCGATTTAGGAATAGAGGAAATAACTGGTAATTCAGATCGTAGATCGTGATGTATAATGATCATAACAATTTATAATAAGTAAGTTTATATATATATATATTAATTATGACAGAAAATATGATATCTGAAAGCGTAATAGCGACGTCGGAAAATTCGGCTACCACTGATATAATAATAAACGAGGAAGGATCTATACTTTCCGTGCAAAGCGATACTGAGAACAATACTGGGATAATAATTGCTGAAAATCCGCACGCGGTTTTAGTTACAGCTGCGGCGTTAACCGCGCAACTTGGGTAGGGATCCCCTATACATTTTCTTCCTGTTACAAAACAGTATGAAATCCTTATATAATTTCATAGAATTACTTTTACCTCCAGGATCGAGACTTGATTCTTAATGATAATTTTACATCAATTACATTTATACGAAAGCGTTGTGATTAGTTATTGAGTTCCTTGTATCGCGCGATCAATATTTTATCGCTTTTGAAGAAAACTGGAAGAATTATGTACACAAATGTAACTCGACTCGAAAAACCTAAACGGAAAAACCTCCATACAGAGCTCTTCAAGCAGAGGTACAGATCCAAACATCAAGAAGAAATCCTCGTGAGTCCGTACCGAGAACGCCTCACCTTTACCTACAAGAAGAGGAACCGCGAGTTGAAAATTACGTCCAAAACATGCTCGGGGCTGAAAGAGAATCAATTACCACAGGGTAAGCGGGTGTTGTAGTTAATTAAGAAATTTCATTTCATTTTTTATCTGCGGGTAGATGTTATATATTTCCTATGTACACACACAGTAATTGCAGAAATGATCATTTCTCTGCGGAGCAGATTAGGGATTTATTACAGTGCGGAAAAAAAAATGACTGAGAAATTTCTAGTCAAACAATTTATGCTTAGCATCAATGAAATATCTATATTTAAACTCGCGACGACAGAGAAGAAAAAAAATTTACTTTTCTGTTTTAATTGGTTCATCCCTCATCGATAAAATCAAAGGATTAGTTATCATTATATTTGCATTACGAGAGGAAAGTTATAAACATATATATAATGGATGGAATTTCTTTCTTTCTTTTTTTTTTTTTTGTTCATATCCTTTTTCGTTTTTTTCTCTTCTTTCCGTCACTTTCAATATCCACTTGCGTGACGTAAAAATCACACGACATTTCGCACGCTCCAGTTTCTTGGTCAGGTGATTATGTTGCGTATATGCGTATATATATATGTATTCATGCAATAAACAGGCTCGCAGTATCAAATTATAAGAGACACACAGGTCGCAGTATATATTATATATCTACGGGAGGTATAGGAGGTAGATGTATATGAGGATCCAGGCTGGGTTGCTTTAGGTCTTCGCAGGTCCGTTTTGCGAACGACTGTCAGGTCGTGTGCGGTTTCTCCCCGCCGTTACATCTAGTTTCGTTCGCGTGTCAGTTGAGCCAGAATTGGAAAAAAAAGGAAAGAAATGGAATAAAAAGGAGAAAAAAAGGGATCGAGAAAGAAGAAAAAAAAAAAAGAATGGAAACCAAAAAGCATGATGAAACAAAAGAAAGGAACAGAAAATAAATGAAAATAAAACATACGTAGGTAACGGTATATCTCCACGTGCGGTTGGTTTACATTTGCAACAACTCGTGGTAATTCAGCACGGGCGGAAATGGTTTTGAGCAATAACTGGACTCGCTGAATGTGGGTACGCGATACTGACAGATAAAAATTGAAAAAAATGAATATAAAAAATAAAAAATAAAAAATAAAGGTATCCTATAAAATGAAAATAATAATTGGTGGGAATTTAATGAATTATTCACACCAATAATTACTTTCTCGATTTGTCACTGATCGATACGTCTATATGATTCGGTTTTTTTCCTATTATATATACATATATGTGTATCGTCAGTAACAAAAGTAGCAGTTGGCTCACCACCAGGAAATCTTACTTATTAATGCCTTTAGCTTTCACCATCGCCGTCGTTGTGCGGGTCAGAAAATGACCCCTATATGAATGAATTAAACTTCGTACATTAGACAGATGCAGTAGGTATAAAATAGTTTATGGACTTGACCGTATACCTGTACTTACGATTCTTTCGTCGTTTAGGCTTCTATAGAAATATATAAATTAATTGCAAGATATTATATACATATATATATATATAAAAGAAAAAGGAGAAAGAAAAAAAAAAAAATGATATATAAATCGCGGCGATTTTCACGTTTGTAAAAATAGATTCAATTTTATTCTAAGATCGCGGGTTTTTAGAATCGAGATAACTACACGTATTCAGTACCACGTTACGTCACGTACTTTCTGACTCATTCGGTCTAATACCGAGATCTTTATATGTATGCGAGTATAACGTGTACATAGCGTGAAGATAAAGGCTAACTATAACGTGAGTACCTACAGTGTCAGTGTTAGACCGAGTTGTTGAGTTTCTTTATTTCCTTTTTCTGTTTCTATTCCGTTTCCTCTTTTTCTTTCTTTCATCATTGTCGATGAGTTCGCTTAGGAAACGCGCTTCGTACCTATAGAAATTTTATTCTCGGTCTTTCTTGGCCTTCTTCGTATACATTCTCTATAGGTAGGTATATCACGGTGTTGAATCACGAGAAAAGAATAACTCGCGCGAAACATCGCCTACTAATTAAATTAATGCAATTTTTACGCGCTTAAACTCCTCGAGGTTATTGTACTTAGGTAGATATAATTCGACGCTTATATAGTAACGGGCATGCATAGCTAATTCATTCTAAGATTCTCTCATACGAGAATTATATATAATTATCCACAAAAGTCTTTGAATTCGAACTGATAATCTTCAAAAAAAAAAAAAAAAGAAAAAAAATGCAAATCTTAAATGAAATATATTTTAACTTATTATTTATTAGTGTATGAAAGTAAATTCTAGTTAATCGTGGCCTATTTATTCTTCCTCTTCTTCTTCGTGTCGGGGGTGACCCGGGTCACCTCCTCCTGGAGGATTCGTTTCGTGACGACGAGTGGCCTGGCACGAAGTATGGATTCTACGTTTTACCGGTAAAATTCAGGAGGTTTCTCCCCGGCTAAACTATGATTCAGAATCAGTAGCGAATGAAATTAGCCTGGAAGAGACTTAACCTGTCCATAGCAGCAGCAGGAGCAGCTTGCAGGTGAAACTCAACGAAATTTCCACACTTTTATTTCTATTTCAATTATTTATTCATTATTATACAGCAAGTTATGTTCCATTCGGTTTATCGTGTATCCAAGTGCCTTGAATTTTTTCAAACAGTGTAATACTGAGTTTCATATCTGATCTGCGATTCGAAAACTCAAGTCTCTCTGCTCACAGGTGGGAAAATTATTATTATCATATAATTATTATCACCACGTATACATTTATCTTTGATCTGATTAGAAATTATATAAAATAAGAAACAATCGTACCTTGTTGGCGAAAATAAATCGGGGAAATATTTTAGCGATTGAAAGTTATAGAAATCGATTTGCAACCTGCGACGTGAAGCCTAGTCTGCTATGTATCTAGGTGCAAATAATCGTAGAAACTGTTTCAGAATTATTTTGAATAATATAAGTAATAGTTTGAATATTTATAATCACTTGGTCGCGTGGCTGTGGTTTAAACATTTAAACACAGTTACTATTCTCTGTACATATTATAAGAATTGCTGCAACAACCTCTTTAGATTTAATTAAGCGGATTTACGGTAGACGGACCCGCACATCGAGGCTTGTCTTCGTTAAAGTTCCGATGTCCATAAACAGCTGTTATATACGTTGCCAGGCCTTGCATTTTTATTATATTACTATTATTTATCATTATTATTATTCATCATTATTATTATCACAGAGTAAGATAAAACCACTTTAGGGAGTACGGGGCACTTTACGGTATCGCGTTGTACATAAAACAAGAACATATATATGTACACCTAGATGTATACTGATTTCTCGCAGCTAGGGTTTTCCTCCATGGCTTCTCCCCTCCTATCTATACTGTAAACTCTACGGGGTGCTAAATTACACGATGAGCGAATGTAAATAAAATAAAAAAACTAAACGCGAAAATAAATAAGAAACGAAAAGATTTCTAAACAGAACAATTTTCACGCGTAAATTCGTCAATTATTAAGAAATATGTATAGAAATCTGTTGCACGTGACATGCGATGAAAGAAATTCATATAAATCAAATGCTAAACAGCAACACCCTGTATATACGTGCGATCGGTCATATGGTACCGTGTCGAATAGTATTGATTGTCTCGAATATAATGTGTTTGAAGTTATATATCGGAACAGCAGGGAATTTAGTCTGTTAGCGAAATAGAGTATGATAGTTTTTTGACCCACAATTATTATGTAATAATAGTAAATAGATTCTTCTTTTATTTTATCACGGTAATTACTCATCTACAATACTGTGCGAGATGATGAACGGTAAATTTGACTTTTACACGTTTCGTTCGCGGCTTTTTTTTTTGTAATTAAAATGAATTGAAGTCTTAATAGATTTTTTTTATACCAATATAACACACAGGGGTATAAGAGAAATGAAAAGAACTATGATCGATAGGGAAAAATAATTATTTTGATGAAAAAATAAAAATAAAAAAAAATAAAATCTCAAACTCTTCTGCGCAAGTCAGAAGGAGAATAATAATAATGATAATTCTTTCAATTTGTCGGAAAGAAATTAACGGTATAGCCTCGTATATACTTCGTGGTACACAGCATATATAAGCTTGTATATAAAGCCGCGTAAGTTTAGTGACCGAATTTGGTGTAGGTAGGTAGATAAAAATCGAGGAAGACGAAACCTCACGTATTCTCAGACCGTGAAATCTGGCCCGTTTGAAGAATCAAGCATGAAGATTTTGTATTTTTGTATTTTTTTTCTCTTTTATCTAAAATAGAACATAATTTTTTTTTTTTTATTATTTCTGGGGTATCGCAATAATGAAAAAATGGAATTATACAATAATTGAAATCGCTTTTATACGGAGTTTAACGAACTGACGCGTGAGAGCCTGCAGTGCATTAGGATTTCAGCCGATTATTCAATCCGATAATTAAAGTAATGAGATCTCTCACTAAAGCTAGCCAGAGACCAGACGTGGGCAGAAAGGATAAGTATAAGGCAAGGAACGACTGACTGACTGACTCCTGATCGTTGCATCTTTTTACCAAATATACCTGTAGATAGATGTTTAATGAAAAAGGCGTTTAAACGTGGGAGTTTGCGTTGGAGTCGATCTCTGCCTTCGTATAATATTACCGATCTTCCGTATGTATGTAGGTATAGGTATGTACAACGAATCGATGCCATTATAGACAGTCAACTAGCCCCTTATTCGACAGAGTCTTGACGTACGTGTATTTTTTTCTATATACCTATCGGTAAAACTCTTACTTTCGCAGATATGGTAATCGCGAGAAGAAGAAAGATGTATAACACGAAAAGTGAAGAACGTAGGCGAGTGTGTAGAATCTACAACTCAAATATTGATACTAGTTTTAGAAAGTAATCGAAATTCATTCCCAATTTTCCTTCTTTTTTTTTTCACTCGTTTCCATTTTTAGGCCGATTCTAATTTGCGATTTTAAGGAATTGAAATTTTGTAATCATTGCTTATTGATTTCATATACTAACTATCCGACTGCAATCCTTTTTTTTTCTTTTCTTTTATATCTCTGTGGGGTTTGTAATATAGATTAATGAATATATTCATTTGATAACATTTTTCGCATCATAGGAGTGAAAGCAGTTCCAATTTATCCGAGGTCGTGGATGCGAACGAACAACCCGAAGGACATGACGCTGCCGAACAGTACTATAACGCCGTACTGCGAGCAGTAATTCGTAGACAATTCCGTCACCTTGATGACGAACCCCCGATATATTGAAGGCCATAAAACTAGATAAAGAATAATAAAAAAATTTTAAAACTGATGAAAGAATTGCTTGAAAATAATAATTGAATTAGCAATTTTGTCAATTTTCTAGATTTCAATAAATAATAATCTCATTTATTCAATTTTTCATATTTGAGGGATTTCACTATGTATATATATTTTTTTTTTTAATTTTATTTGTGCCACCGAAGATCAGCTTCGAAACTAAATCATTAGTCTGACCCAAATCGATCTCCGCTTTGTAGGTATAATGCTTAAAAAGATTCGCTTGAGAGTTAGTCAATGATCGGTGCAGCCGACCGATAATATAGAAATTTATTCGCGCTAGTAGTAACATAAGCGTGTCGACCTGTACCTTTTTTCACGAAAAATTTCATGCCATGAAAATTTCACTTTCAATAAAAGTAGAAGAAAATAAAATAAATGAATAGATATGAAAAACGGGGGGAAAAAAATTGATAACAAATTTTACGAATATACTAAAATTATCACACGCGAATTTTTCGTGTGATTTGCGTTTTTTTTTCTTTCTTCCGTGATCCGTGATTAATTGCCGCGTGACTCGCGGTGTACATGAAGGTATATGAAGCGAGTCTTATATTGCGAAACTTTTTTTATTCAATTCGGATCGAATAAAACCTAAATATTACATGTACGTAGATACTACTACCCGGGTATAATACGTGGGTAAATAAAATTTAATTATTTTGTGCTGATTTCATTTCTAATTCACGGAGGTTATAATTTGGTATGCAAATTTAAGACTTGTACCTATACCTACCCACCTACCTCTCCGCGAAACGAATTGATTGTCGGTTGTCACTCCGCGATGCAAAGTAGATCTGATATCTAGAGAAAATATTCAAATATATGAAAAGCGATTAGAATCATCCTGCAATTAATATACGAGATAGAATTTTTCAATTAAAAACTGCAATTATCAATTTCTCTCTTCATTATAAAAGAGAGAAGATATATTCAAACTCTCGTCGATTCTTTATTTTCCTATTTTTCTCCCAGGTATTTTCAATATAATATATGTAATAGACTATCGGTAGGTATATATATTTACACACGTGTCACACATGTAGGTACATCATGTGTAACATTGATCCACGCCTGCCTATACATATACCTAAATGGAAAATTGTCAGCCATTGTACGAACCGCAGTACTGCCGATGGAAAGCTATTCCCCGTTCGGTATACCTGACATGTTTGTCACCTGACCCAGATGCAAATTCGATCCTCCGTAGTGTTTGACTTTTTGTCGTTATCAAATTCGATTTACCTCAAATATAATCCGTTTTTTTCTTTATTTTTTTTTTTTCTTCTGTTTTTCAAAGAGAGAGAGAGAGAGGAAAAAAACTCACACGCGTTTCGAAGCTACAAAAATGAATATTCCTAAAGCTTAGGTATATAATATAAGCACACGGTTAAATTTCCGCAAGAAATCTCTCCGCCGTTAACTAATGCAGTTGCAATAACTGCATGCATATGTTAATCCTATGGAAATAAGGGGAAAAAGAATTTCCAAATATGTCTCAACTGCATTATACAGAAATACCTACGCGTAATGAGAGAAAATTAAGTTACGTCATATACTGTACATAGCCAGGTATATCTGATTCACACGTATCCCGGTGTAAGAAAACTTTTTCTATATTCTTCGTGTGCAGTAATGATCGTGTATATTTTTGGCACGCGTATAAGTAGTTAAATTTCGCGATTAGCCTTTTGCTCTTAGAATTATTGCACGATGATTTTGCCGAATTAATTAAATCGCGATCGACGTAACGAAGAGGAGAACAACTTTGTCTTTCGTTCTATTTTCTTTTTTTTTTCTATTTTTTTAATTTTACATATCTTTCTTCTCGCGAAAATATATGTAAATTTTTATTATCGCATAGGTAAGGTATACCTATACCAACTTATGTGAAGCGTGTGTCCAGACGTCCCGAGTTACTATATATACTTGCATACTGTATTTCTCTCTATAGAAAGCGGGTTACGGGTTACGTCTTGTTGCAGTTTAAGAATAAAGCCTACTGTCACCGACTCGTGCTATGCAGTCTACATATTTCACACTTATAGTACAATCTGATAATTATAATTAACTGTGAAGTTTGTATTTTGTAATTCATAATTTTCTCCAATTACAGAATTATACTCTAAGCACTTATAGTCTGCCCACCATACTTCGCATTGTTTTTTTGCGAAAACTAGGGACACAGCGGAAATAGGAGCAAAGTGAATGTTGTTTTTTTTTTTTTTTTTTCACTCAAAAATTGTTTTTTAAGGAAAAAAAGATCTTTTTTTTTTAATTGATCAATCTTTAGCTGAGGTGCCCACTTTGCCCCGATTTTCCTACCCATATACTTTCATATCCTGTAAATATTAGACCTGTTAAAACGGAAGTCGTTGTCCAGTATAGATTCATAATTGATTATAATGATGTATAGTACTTATTTTTGTCGTAATGACAAGGATATATAGGAAAGGAGGTAAAGTTTCACCGTTTATTTCAGTGGCTTCCGTTTCTCTATAAAACCGCGCCTCATCTTTCTACTCTTCTTCATCTTATTCTAGGTGTTGGATATAAATCTGAACTATATACACCTAGCTATCCAGTTGCAATGATTTCGCTATTGCGGCGTGGTTCTTTGTCCGAAGATATCACCTCATCCGCTATAGTACCTACATTCAATGGGCAGAAAAATTTTTATCCTTAAAAACCAACAACGATATCAAAACACCCACCGCAAGCTTTCTGCTATCCTCAGAATAGAACGGCGATATATATATCTACCTATAATTTTATACCTCTGGGTAGGTACTTTCTCGACGTCCACCTACTTCCATATTTGCATTCCTTTTCATTTCCGAATTTTTTATACTCTCGGTAATGAACAACCAAATACTCAAAAAAATTAGATTCTCAAAGTTACGTCTCTTCTTTTAATTGATTCCAATTCCAATCGCAGTCTGTGTGAATATTGGGTCACACGGTGAGATATTCTTCAGAGAGATGGTATTTCTATAACTGGGTAATCAGGTTATTAATATATACCTATTATAATAATTAATGACAAACTTCCGGATTTATTTTGCTGAAAAGTGTTCGCTCTTGTTTTTCGAAAGTTATTTTTTCACCCTATACATTATACGTACATATATTGAACTAGCAGAGAGTTTGGCGAGAGTCATGCATCATCGGATGCCCTTGATTTCCATTGATCATAAAATTATGGAAAAAATGTGATTTTTTTCATTGCTATAAACTGTTTGTAGAAGTTCAATAGGTACGCTCTATTTCCTATCCTAACGACTCGATAATGATAATTTAGAATAATTTTACCGTCGAATTTATTTTACGCAAACTACCAGCGAGTCATACTATTATTTCGAGATATATGGTTTATTATAGAAAAAATTGATTTGGAAATATTGACTTTAATTAATTATTTACATTATTTGTGGCGCTTCGATCAACGCGATTTAATTAGATCGGAATTAATAGACTCGCGCTTTCACACCAAGAGCAAAAACTTTGTATACGTATTACCTGCCTACGTATCTAATCAATTATACACGTTATCTCGATTTAATGTTATGCGTCATTCAGTCGAAACGGGGAACGGACTTTGAACATAAAATCGATCAAATTCTCTCGCAATTTTTTTAACAATATATGTAAAGAAATTCTCTTTACAATGTGGTATACATACCTATATATAGAAATCGCGATATATAATAATTAATCGCGTTTATTTTATATTTATATAACGTTATACATATACATACACAGACTTTCGATCTTCTCTGAGAATTAGAATATTTCTTTATTATATCCATAAAATTGTACCATGTATCCTCTGCGGATACTTCGTTTAGTTTATAATATATACACACAGGTATATATTTGCATCGTGATTATTCATTATTAGTATGAGTTTAATCTAGATTAACTCTTCCTTCGGATTATAATAATATAAGAAAGTCTAAGGTATTAATAGTTGGAAAATTTCTAAACACTATATAGGTACTGTATAACGTGAAATGAAATAATATTGTTGGTATAAGTCTATCGCAGCTCGTTTCGACGATCGACTTTTATTTTATGAATAATTCTCATCGATTTCGTAATAATAAAAAAAAAGAAAGAAAAAAAATGATTTCAGAAACCGCGAATAATTATTTCATTTGCATTGCGAGGTGGTATACGTGGGATCATTGTGGGATGTTTTGCACTTTCTCAACTCTACTGCAGCAGCGATATATATATATTTCTATATAGGTATAGGTATAATATTCTCAGAGATAGAATTCCGGCGTGGATTATTCACCAGTCTTTTAATTGCTGGATAGAAAATAAATTGAAGATACGAATGAAGCGTGTAGCGTTGCTAACTGAACTAGAATAGCCAATTCACGGATAATACCTACTGCTCTATTCTATATACTCTGCTCTATACGTATATGGTCGAATTGACGGAATACCACGCACATATTCGTATATATATACGTATTGTAACATGAGTCCTAATTTTAGAGGTCGAACCTAACAGGATCTTGCAATATCCTCACACAGCGAAAAATAATCCGTATATAATTAGTGATTCGTCGTAATTATACCGCGGAAACGAGATTAAGGAACGAGTATGTATTATGTATACGTATATATAGAACCACTCTTCTTTTTTCACTTTATATTCACCTGTCTTAGGTATACATTCTCGCAATTATTATATAGCATCAAACTAAATCTCACACTCAATGCGCTATTCAAACTTTCACGCGTGTAGAATTTTCATGTCTCTTTTTTTTTTTCTTTTTCTTTTTTGCCTTTTTTCTTTCAATGCATCATAGTATATCAGTATCCTACACGGAGGTCGGTATCGGTTCGTACTTTCATAGAAGATTTTTAGTTACTTAACTTCCGGTATGCCACAATACCTGCTTCACTCCTCGTTCACGGTTCGCTGTTTTATATAGCGTACTTTTATGCTCGGTCTTATGCTAGACGATTTATTAATTCTCACTTCTAACTTAATCTACGTATTACAGAGAATAATCAAGCCGGTGTTTATTATAAGTGATAATAGTTGAAAAAAAATCGACGTTGTTATAATTTAATGAAAAATTAACCTATGTATATAAGTAACCACGAAAAGAAGGGTCTGGCGATTTAAAGATCCTACGTTCACCGTTAGGGATATAATCGGTTTTATTTAATTGTGGATAATTGAAGAGTTCTCAGCAATCAATCTATATCGTGGCAGAATAGAACCAGTTCGTAATATATACTTCGGATGAAATTATTTATTACCAAGTTTCGAAGTTTTTTCATCATCCGAATGGTCAGAATTTCTTATTCTTCTGAGATGATTTTGAATTTTTAAAAACTTTGGAGTTCAGAATATCGAAATTCCGAAAGGTCGGAATACAGACAGCTCAAAACTAAAAAAGTCCGAACCCCCCGAAGCCCAGAGATCCGAAAATTTCGGTTCACTCCTCAGGATCTGAAGACAAAAAAATAGTTCATTCCGGGTATTATCCAAATTCGGAATCCCAACTCGGCTCTCTCATTACGACCGAAGACTTGCATCTACTCTCGCATACAAGTTAACGATGTTAAATATATTAACGAGCTTTTATTTCGTGGAGAAATAATAGTAATTAAATATCTATTTAAAAAAGCGAAATAAAAAAAAAATGGCATTCATTTAAATATGCATGAAAGGTCGAGTCTCTAGGACCGGAAGGGAGGTCAAAGCGTTGGGTAATTCGGAGGTATATATTATGCAGATATACGTGGTATTATATATGCATATTATTCGACGTCATCAATAGGCGATTGCAGAAGCTAATGACGAGGACGTTCCTAGTTTTAATCGTACTTTCGTATGCGATTCAGGTAGTTTAGTTCCTGTCGACTCTCCGAGACACGAGGACAAAACTATACATACGATATTACGTACATACATTTCCGAAGATTTAATACTATACTGCTACGTCGAAGACGAGGACGTCGACGTCGACGGACGCGCGACGAACAACGGTGAAATTTCTTTCGCTATAAAAGACTATACCGGGATTAAAATTATTCCATGAATTATTCCTAATTTACATTTTTTCAACATTTTTTATAAGATATAGATATAGACGAAAATTGCCATGGAATATATCACTCAGTGCTCAATGCCCTAATTAACGCGTATATTAATAATTAACCATGCGTTGAACCGAGGTTATCTCGGCTTTCGGTCAAAGTTCAAACTTTTTTCCAACGTCCAATTAATCCGGTTATGCATGTAGCGCGACTAGTCTTATACATATCTCTACAATGCTGCAGCTACAATTTCAGGCGTTTTATTTTTATTTCTTTTTATTTCAACTTGACTTTTGACCTAGACGTGGTCATTTTGTTCGTTTTCCATAGCATTTTTTTCACCTGTTCTTTTCTTTTCGAGTCTAATTGATGGGCAAGTTTTTGTTTTTTATATAATCGACTCTAACGAACTCGTTACTATAATTTATGTACGTAGATACGCGTTGCTTCAAGTTTCCTATATTTATGCATATAATTACTATCTATACAGTCACGTTTAATAACCCGTAGAATCTTGATTAAGAAAATTGAAGGCCACGTACCGGATACGTCAGTTTCAAGTCTCGATCAAGACAGCCTCGTTTATCATTCGATTTTCACTCACGTTTTGCTATAACCGAACAGAAACTTTTCAATGATTACATCGACTGTATGAAATCATGTATATATTCGTCGAATTATTCATCAATAATCTATACGATTGATTTACATAACACAAAGTGAGTAAATAAATGAAAAAAATCAAAAATGGAGCAACGAATAAATTAGCTGGCTTCTGATTAAATTCTTTCTTTTTCGAAGATTATATACCCAAACATTCGTGCGATAGGTATACCTACCGGTATATCGGTGCGCTTATCCATCTCATGTCAAGAAATCATTTTCTTTTTTTTCTTTTTTTTTTTTTGTATGGCTGGTTAGTGTCAGTAAGAGGATCTCGTTGTCAAAGAAAAGATTCAGAGCTGACGGCATACTGGCTTACATATGAAGATGTGATCCGGGTGGGTATTGCCTTCGAAGAAACAAGCCCATGGGCTATACGCACGTAGAGAGATGGACCGGTCCTCGAAGGAGGACATCATCGGACGCGCAAAGAGGAGGCGGCTAAATGAGGTAGCGAGACACAGAGAGAGAGAAAGAGAAAGAGAGTGACGAGGGAGAGGAAATGATAATAAAAAAGAGAAATATGTGAGGAAAGGGCTTATTCGGCTTCGGGCCACGGCACACACTTATACATATATGTGCATTATAATATAGCGGGTTTTAATTTTGATTTTAATTAGCGCCGTGGCACGAGACGACGATCTAAGTATGTATGTATATACGCCGCGCCGTCGTCGCCTCTCGACCTTGTTACTCACAGACTGGTGCGAAACATACGTTTTAAGCCCTCGATACAATTAAACTAGGTACCAGGTACACATCGTGCTGATTCAAGACCGTTTTTCTTCTCTTTTTTCTTTTTTTGCAATTTTTGTATCCTACAACGAGTCAGAAACTTGATTATTCAATCGCTGATCACAAATAAAAAAGAGGGAATTTTAAAAACTACTATCTTTTTACTCGAGTTTCGACTTTTTCCCGCATATCTTATATTTCAGGTTTCTTATAATTAACATACATGCATTTGTGGTTACTCATTTGATTTCTCTCTGACCTCTCTCTCTTCCTCTCTAGATGTCGCAATAATTTTACTCTTCCCGTATATAATCAGGTACTATATGCACTGAGATAAAAGAATAAAGAAAATTTAAATTCAGGAATAATTGTTTGCATAAAAATTAAGATTAGTGTTTTATGTTTGTTCTTTGTTGGCCAGCTTACGATTGTCCCCTTGCACTATGGTATAGTATAGAAATTTCCTTGAATGAACGACCACGCTATACCTACACGAGGCTCGCAAAGCTTCTAGTACTGGCATAAATGTATACGTATACGTATGTTTCTAGGTATATGAATATACATATGTATTAAGAGAATAATAGCTTCATAATATATTGTACGTGCACGAGGCAATTTTTACAACGTCAACGACCCACTCATTTCCTCTATATATACTTATTGCTTCTTTTTCTCCATTTTTTCTTTTTTTCTTTTTTTCTTTGCCCCGCGCAGACTTTCGGATTTCTTTGTTCTTCTCTTATTTCGGAAAACCACGCACAACAAATTTCATTACTTTTATATGTACAGATATATTATCATATTTTGTGGAAATTATAACGAGAAGGAAAATACTCCGAAAATATTTTCTGGGACACCGTTTGAATAATTTAATCTCTTCTTTTTTTTTGACAACGTGTAACGTTCCTATAGAGAGCAATTACGCAATTATCCTAGGAGCTTTGTATGTACCTACATACGGGGCGAAATAACGGCAATGATTTTAGGATAAGAGGTACTCCTTTGTTTCGGGACTTCAGTATACATATAGTATAAGCTTAAAGTAGGCATATACCTACAATTCAATCTCACGCTTTTTCATATATAAATAATTAATCGTACAGTTACCCCTTCGCAGTCTACGACGCGTGGTAAAATCAAACTCGCCGTATATGGCTCAAAATCACCAAGGTGGTAAATTCCATGTTTCAAATTTCTTAATAAATTTTTTCATATTTTTGTTCTGCAAACCAGTCCTAATCATTGATTAACTTATCTAGAATTGATATCCGAGCGGGGCAAGCTGGAAATTAATAATTACATGAATAAAATTGTTTCAACGAAAAACGATTCGTGAGGTATCGTCATTTCGGGAACACTTAAAAAAGTTGTAATTACTTTTAAATAAATACGGAAAATAATTCGTTTGATATACTAGATATGTTGCTAAGATATGTCCGCAATAGTTAAAAATGATAAACATGTCAATTACTCGGTAATTTTTAAGTTTTTTGAAAAAAAAAACTTCGAAAAAAAACTTTGAAAAAAAAACTTTTTTTTTACATAATTACACACACTTAATTTAGTATTAGTAATTTATCATATAACGTTTATAACGTAGATTATCTTCATCAGCTTGTTTTGATTTTTTTTGAGAAATTGTCTCATTCTCCATTATTTTTATAAAATTAGACTGAAAGCAAAATAAATGTTTGAAAATAATGCTTTTACATACGTGAAACTATAAAAAACGATATAATCATCATTCCAGGAACATAATCATCATTCCGGGAACGCACGTCATGTCCGGGAACGTTCCCGGAATGACCGTTCCCGGAATGACGTTTCTACATAAAAATCCGTATTAAATAAATATTTACCACTGAAACGAGATTTTTGGAGGGTAATATAAAAAAAGGTTACATTAGTCTTTAAGAAATATTCTATCAAAAGTCATTTACTTATTTTTTTCTTACAATTATTGACGTTCCCGGAATGACGCTGAATTGATGTACGGTGCCAAATTTTCGAACAAACCTGTGCTTACCTTCTAAAATTTTCACATTTCAATAAAAAACACACAGGTGATCCGTTTGAACTTGAGTGTTTTATATAATTACCCGGTAGCGCTATCTGTCGCGTTTTCCTGAAAATTGATATTTAAAAAAACACCATGCGTTCCCGGAATGACGCACAAATTGTGGGACAAACTTTGAATTAAATTTTCAGAAAAAATAATATTGTATAGATTAGGAAACTTATAAATATCATTTTATACTAAAATGAACTAAGTTAACAAGTACCTTTGAGGTAATCAAAAAATTATTTATTAGGATTTTTAGCTGTTGTTATCGGCGGATTGGTACTTGGGGACGCGTTCCCGGAATGATTTTTCGGGGGTATTTCATGAAAAAAAATGTATTCAATGAATAAATTTAAAAAAATCTTTTTGATGTATTGCTTAAACGAGTTGATGTGAATAATTTTTAGTACATTATTTTAATTAGAATGAATAGATTCAATGATTTAAATCACTGGGACACGAATTTACCACCTTGGTGATTTTGAGCCATATATACCTAAACCATACGTGACGTTGTCAGTTTTGTCACTATATCCACAGGAGAAATCTATCGCAAAAAATAGAAAAAGATAAAGAAAAAAAGCAGAGGAAACGAGAGAAAAAAAGTTATGACTAATGATTTATTATGAAAAGAAAGTGTTTCAAAAACCTGTAAAATGTTAATTTCTAAATAGTTTATATTTACCAAAAAGTATTCCTCGGATCTTGATACTAATTTCATATGGATAACTCCGAGCGGAGGAACCAAAAACTGAATAATATAACACGAAGATTCTCTAATCTAGTAAATGAAAGTCAGTGGCTTTACTTGTTAATCAAATTTATTTAAGATGATAATTTCTCTGATTAATCGTGTGCTATGTTCGCTTATTAATTTCTTTTTGTATGTTTCATTTATTTTTTATTTTGTAATAAGAGCGGGAGAGAGAGAGAAAAATAAAAAGAGACAAAAAAGATTAAGAAGCGATAGAAAAATGAGCAATCTTTTTAATCGGCAAATCAGCCTGCAGCGAACGTTCTTCCAAGCGATCGAAGGAAGGATGTAACGGTACCTATCGATAGCTTCATTGAATGAGCTATTAGCCAGCGATTGACCGACTGGCATATATTAAAGTTGCAGCAAAAGTTAAATTAACGGACTCTAATATCCGGGATAGACATACGTATACCTATATATGCCTATACCTGTCTTGGGTATGTGAAACGAAACGTTGATTAGTCTTACTCTGAGCACCCTTTGGCCTTTAATCGCTACCTACTCTATTTATACGCGCACCGTCCTTATCTAGGAAATGACGTGTTGTAAGTGATTGTATAGATTGAGTCTAGTTTAATATATTTATTTATCTATCTAGATCTCTTCCTGTATAGAAATATATTAATCATTTTCTATATAGGAACTATGATACTATACGATACGTAATTTATTTACGAAAGCCTGTATACAGAAGTTTGTGATAAAATATTATAGAGTTTACACTGTACAGGTATTTATGTACTACATATCGTGTTATAAAGTATAACTACTTTATAGTGGTTAATTATATTATTATATATTTAACGGGTGAAATAAGTTACGGTCACGTAGTTACCGACTATCTCTGCAGTGAAGGAATTAAAGACAGCTGAATAATTTTCTCTCTCTATATATATATATATATATATATATATTCTCCTAGTTATTATACTATATAACGTTTATTTCTGATTTACAATTAGTTGCTTCCGGTATTCGGTGCAGATATTCATATTGCTTTTTTTAATTACAGTACGAACTGCGGCACTCGAGTGGAATAAATTTTTCCTTTTTTTATATTCACCGGCTAGGTATTATGCAGTTTATTGACGCGATTCATTTATAGGAAGTAATAATGAATATAAAAGACACGTATCGTAAGTAGATATATAAATAAATCTATTCGGATGTAATAAGTATTATTGTTACAGTGTGTTACTATATATATATAATTAGAAGAATTGACAAGAAACCTACTGTATTTCTAACTACTAGACACCGTTAACTTCCGCCTACGCTGTGGTCATTATATATACATTTTTATTTTTATTTTTATTAAAAAAAAAACAATTTCTTCCTTTTTTTATCATGGGTGATGATAGGTCGGTCAATTTTTATTACCATTTTATTTTCCCACCGCGTATTATAAGGTATACTAAATTCAGCTGTACATGGTTAATGACTCTTGAAACCAACCTCAACCAGGCTCAAGTAATTTCCTCTCCGAAATTTTTACCCAAATTTATAAATCATCTCACACTGGTCTGTTTAGATTTCTAAAAATTGATATATATGTGTTACAGAATATTATACAGAAATAAAAGTTCCAAATCATATGAAGAAGAGAATAAAAAATAGATTGAAAAAATTGATGAAATCATCGTCTCGATAAATTGGGAATATTTATATGTAAAACGTCTCTCCCCTCTACACTTTTTGCGAAATGTATATCAATCTGATGGATGCTAGGTTAACTGTACTTTGAGTAGATTTAGCATAAGATGTTGAATAATTCGTTGAAAAAGAGAGAAAAAAAAAGAAAATAGAAAGAAATTTCATTAAAAAAAGAAAGTTTTTATCTAACCTATATAATATGTGTCATTTCTCTGTTTCAGGTAAGCACGTAATTTTTCGTCGTCTTTTAGTCAGTCTTGGTTAACTTTCATTTAACGGTCAACTATTCTTTGACGTTGAAACTTGAGTAAGTATACGTATACCTATATAAATATAGCCGTTATAAAATTATCCTTTAATGTATAAAATATATTAAAATACAAAGAAAAACGGTGAAACGTCGTGTCGCCGTAAAGAATTTTCTTACGCCTCGGTCACTCACTCTCTCAATTTACATCCCGAATCCTTTGACGAGGTGATAAAAAAGAAAAGAAAAAAAGAAAAAAAAATATAACTTCATAAAATCCTGCAGCTGTATATATAACCGTTTTCTTAATTCCTAATTAAATTTCTCTAGAAATTTTGCTACTCTTATTAGTCAGTTTTGCTATTAATTTTCATATACGTCAGTGGAAAAGAACACATTCCTATATTATATATATTTGCATAGATAATATGTATATGTATACCCTAGCCGGTTCGCGACATGCAGACGAAACGATTTGCAGCACGGACCACGAAGCTCGCCTTCTGGAGGTCGTCTAGTTACAAAACTCGTTTAGCATTCGATCCACTCTTCGAATCCTTTCAGCCTCCCATCTTTCCAGTTATATCAAAAAAGGGCATCGTGAGTCTGGACCACTTTTCATAGCGAGTGTATCTGCTGCATAACAAAAAAAAAAAGAAAAGAAAAGTATACGCATACGTGTATGAAATTTCATTATATTTCATCTTTTTGAATTCAATGATTTATTCTATTTTTGTTTTTTGGTTCTCTTTTGTTTTCACTCTTCATTCCATTTGTTCAAAGTCGATTTATTTGATATGAAAAAAAAAAAGTAAAAAATAGCAAAACGTAAAATTCTCTTAATGGTCTAATTGAATCTACTTAGTTATTTGTAATTTGTGGCAATTTTCTACGGGCCGATCCCAATTTGGTACCTGAATCGAAACGACGCGTTTGTATATCCTGCGGAAACGGATGCACGGGTGCCACGCTCCGGTAAGCCGCATTGTGGCAAACTACGTACGTAGAGGTATAGCTCTTCGTCTGCTCGCCTTCTGGGCGCGTAACATAAATACACCGGTGCACTCGCTTCCAACTTCCATCCGTTTCCATCCACGCCGTCGCCTTGCAATTGCGATTCGGTATATATAGCAAGAAACCGAAAGAAAAAAAAGGAAAAATTGACGGAAAAAAAAAACGCAATCGAAATCAACAGAATATTTACAGAAATTTAACAGAAGCGTGCTTAAAAAGTTCGAAAAATTTCCATTGCTTTCAACTAAGTATAGCGTTATATGTATACTTTTATATCTTTGTGGTATTAATTAATGTTTAATCAACGATCCGTGAAGATCACGACCTCTTATATTCGTTGATACGGTGATAATTAATATAAAAAAATGTTGATGCAGGATTATATCAAGCGTTATGAAGAAAATAAAAGACGAATCGTATTTACATTTGATGTACGATTAATGAATATTAATATACATATGTTTCACAATAACGTATAGAAAATATTTTATATGCCATAACGCGTAGAACTCGATGAAAATGAAATTTCTAATCCGATGGAATATGAACGAAAAAATGTTCACATGATTTTCTCATATATTTTCGTGATCTTAACGAGTGCCAATCTCATTGAACGATTTATATGTTCGATTTACATTCGTTTCTACTTATTGTCAACCTACGGAAGAAGTCTGTCTCTTTTTCTCCGAAAGCAGGCTTCCTAATCCGATTAAGCAACAGCTATAAAGTTCCGGTCTTCTAAATGTCTTCTGCAACTAGCCGCAGACGTGTAGCAATAATTTTGATGTAGTATTGCACGTGTGTGGACGGTATGTGAATACCGGCCTTGCCGATGAATCACCAGAAAGAAAAAAAGAAAAATAATTACAACATGCATTATCATAAATTCGCGTAAAGGTCAATCGATAATCACATACGAACTTTATACCCGGATTTAACGAACGAGAATTTCATCACGTACCGAGACTAACGCCATGGTTTTTAGAAGATCTTTTTTTATCGAATTGTATGTTCAGAGTGAAATGAACTTGAATTAACAATAAGTTCAACGTGGGATAATGATTACAGCCGTAGGCGTATGTAGGAGCTGCTTGAGAAACTAATCGCAGTTTCCGTTTTTGTTTTTTTGTTCTTTTGTTCTTTTTGTTTTTTAATGTTTGCTTCTCGCACTTTTAAATTCCGTTTTTTGCGAAACAACAAATTGGTTCAAATCTGCGTAATTTTATAGAAAACAGAAAGGAAACAGGAGATGAGAAAAGAACTCGACAATTTATTTAGACACTTTGTCTAGTCAGAACTAGGCACGATATAACTAGAAGAAAGTCTTGTCACGTTATTGTGTGTCGCCGCCTCGCTCTCGAGGATAATGTCTTTTCTTGACAGTAAAAGTTACATTACTACAGGCCTTTCAAATATAGGCTTAAGATTAGCAAGCTACTACTTTAACTACTGCGGCTCTGGTCTTAGTCACCATTTAAGCTTGCTATTATAGCAAAGGATAAAGCACTACGCGCATTTCGCTACGCTCTACAAATCCTTGTAGAAACTTAACAGTTTATACTGCATACTGCAGCAGTGCCAACTACTCTTGCAGATCTTGAACTCAAGTATATATTATATACCTACGTATATTAGTTCTTAAATATATATATACTCTCTTTCCAGACTTCATATGAGTAAAGATAACCTGAACTCATTCGGATAAACCTATAACTATCGCTGAGTTCTGCGCAAATGCTACTATTCTACGATCAGTTAATAATAAACATTATAATCAATCACCAGGATATATGCCTAGATATGAAATTGAGATATCTATCTATTCATAGATTATTCGAAATTCTATGCATAAGCCGTCGATGAACACTTGCTTATCCCATTGCAGCTTTCGCTATTCCCATTTCACTTCGATTTTTTCTTTACTTTTCTTTTTTGTACCTACCGGTACGTGGTTTTCATTTCTACGATAGGCGCATCGACTTATTGTAAGAAAATGATATTTTAGAAATTTTGCAAAATACCTACTTCTGCACCCGGTTGAAATCTGAGACCGAGTTTATGCGCTTGGAGATAATTAAACCAAACCGTAGCCATATAGTCGAGCGCGAGGTGTAACTTTCGTTTCTACTTTTTATTCATATTTTATTATTCATATTTTTATTCTTTCATTTCGAAAGGGCGGATGCCCTCCGTTTAAATTTCTGGTCTTGACGTTGCTGTGATTGAGTTACGAAAAGCCATAATTTCCGTTCGACTTTTAGACAGGTAACGTTTATCCAATTCCTGCAACACCGAGGATATAAATCCTGTCAAATTAGCCTAATCGAAAGGCGCGGAAGAACGGCTTTGATACCCCGTAAAACAGATGATTTTTACCCGTTATAAAACTGCGATATATCAATGGCCTTATAGCCAAGATTATAGGAACTACAATAATTATATCAAAGTTACGCACGAACCACAATTGCGCAGTAGGTAGGTTTGCTACTCTATAAATATATTCAGGGACTCAACGGTCCGTTTCGGTAGAAGGAACAACCTTTTTTTTCCTTCTTTTTCTTTTACTTTAAAAAGGGAAGAAAGAAGAAGAGGAAAAACGTACAGACAAAGTTCGATATCGATTTTATATTATTCGGAGGAAATATAATATACCTACTGTTTAAAATTTGGGAAGAGTGATAATTTTCAATGCTCTTTTCTATCCGCGGACATAACGCGATACGAGGGTGAAATTTCAGTGCGACTTGGCGAGATTTCTTATTTAAATCTTAACAAGGGATAAACCTGCACCCTATGTCTCGAATGAATCTTCTTCCCAGCATCTGCCACCTGTTGCCCATCCTTTCGAACATCTGTCGGACGCACAGGTTCGTTTACTGAAAAATTCCGAGGTATTAAAGTACATCTATGCATACATTTGTCAGCGTACAGACGTATGAATGCGATAAGAAAGTAATGAAATCGATTTTCTCTTTATACTCATTCTTTTTTATTAATATTCTCTCATCTTTTATCGCCGTTTTTCAACTCCTATCAAACCAACAAACGATGATTGATGACTGGGAGCAGTTTCTTCTAGTCGAAACGCGTCTAATATACCCAGTCAAATTTCGGGGGTCTTATTTTTAGGCAATTTCAGCGTCTAGTTAGCCTCCGGATTTATTCCTTTGTACAACTACACGTGTAGACGATATTTTTCCCTGTAATTGGACGCACGCGTTTTGTACTGAATAATAGTACGGCAGCTATACATATATGTATAGCTGAAGGATGTATGTACATATAGATTTTAACGTAAGAAGAATAAGTGTATATTGCGTCATTACACTCGAGGCAGAGGCGAAGTTATATAGACGTGGGCATCGGGCATATAAAAAGATTTGGAAATCACCTCGCGGTATAGTAATTTGACTCAATTTTATAATACGTACTTAGGGTACATATCTATACTTATATATATATTATATAGGTACTCGGGACAGCCTTTCCTTTCCCTTTGCTAGCCGCCAATGGATCTATGCGGTTACTCACTGCTTTTTTATTTCTTGTTAAATTCGATTGTGTAACTTGCCCAGATACCGGGGAGGAGGACAAATTTACTTCCGTACATGTCACTTAGCTATTGTATTCCGTATACCTATGTTATAAATTATATTCGTCGTCTGTACATATGAAGACGATAGAACAATTTCTTCTATCATTTAATTCTCGCATATTAATAATAGACATTTTTCTGGAATAGAAGGACCTTCTATGAAACAAGAAGCGGTTTATGATATTCTTGGTAAATATGCAGGTATACTGTTTACAGTGAAACCGTGTTAATTACAGCATCGACGTTCGAGGAACAAATTGTTGATTAGACTGATATTCCTATCCACGTATGTCTGGCCGTACCTACATACCTACCTAGAAAGGGAACGATTGCGATAAGTCTTGTACCAGGCCGACATTGATCCATGCAATATTAAATAATAGATACTGAGCAAACTATCACGAGGTTACAAGTATATATGTCAATCTTACGATCATAAGTCCGAAAAAAAAAAGTAATGAGTGATTTTTTTTGTCCCTCCAATTTAAGAACAGCGTCCAACTTTTTTTGCAAAAAAAAAAAATGAACAAATCATCGTCATCGCACCGAGTGTTCAGAGTCTGTCTTGTTATATATCAAGCCTGGGTGCGGGGATGAGGTTATATTGCGAGAGACAATCTGTTCCGTAAAAGAACGCGAAAACGTAGATATAGCGTCGATCGCGTCCTTGGAGCACCTGTCACATCCGTTCGCCAGAATGTGATATACCCATGTACTCATACCATGGATGGGATTTTGGAGCGGAATTTGTGCAGCCTGACTCCTGAGTCGGGGCTTTAACTCTTCGTATTTTCCCCCCGATGCATTTTACAAGTTTATATAATCACGCAATCACGGGAAGTGATACATATGCCGTACCTACCGACAACATTATCGGATCTTGCATTGATTTTTTTTATTCACATTTTTTTTATTATCTCTGTTAATCTGTCTACATCCGTTATTTCCTTCTCGTAACAAAAGTTTACATGAAACTGCACGTGGTGTTAACGTGACGTCGAATGTTTACACGATCTTTTATTATTTGTTTTAAACGTAGGTATGTATACTGTGCATACAGCCACGCGATACTTAGAGTATATAGCTTCGTATGAATGTTTTCCCACCCAACTCGAATTCCATGGTTATGTAATATTTTTGGAACGTGATTGAAGTGATCCTAGTAATTTTGATATTTCTTCTATTTTATCACGAATTTTTACTCGCGATTATTATATCCTTGGTACATATTGAAATATACTTGGACGTGAATTTTCTGCCAAATTTACTTCTATTTCAGCGGTAGAATGATCGGAGTTCGTTGAACTTAAACGTGAACTGGGGTAAGATTATATTCCTTGATATCGACGTTTTCAACCGTCTGAAGAGTACAGGTATTCTAGCCAGCGAATCGTCTAGCACGTCTAGTCAGTGAAGCAAAAGAAAAAAAAAAAAATGAGACTATAGATTTGAGCTAAACAATAAGATAATTTCGATACAAAATTTTTTTCATCAATTCAAGCGATTCTTATTTCACGGATTTTGTAATTTTATTCGAGGCTCGCTCCTTAAAACTAGAAGAAATAGAGAAAGAAACGGAAGTCTGGATCTTCGATGAAATCACTTGGGAATGTAAAATGTAAATTAATTCATTCATCGGCGTTGTAAATGAGAAAAGGAAGCGAAGGAAAGGTGATGCAAGGTTACTAGACTACCTTGAACCCGAGTTGTGCCATTCGCGCGTGTCCTGGTCCATCATTTTTATCTAATAAGTAATAACTATCCTGTGAGTATGCTTTTCGTACGGTTGTATCAAAGTCACGGAATTTCTATCGACCAAACATTCCCCTACAAATCAAAATAAGCTACTTCTATTCCTCTCCTCGCCACGGACCGAGTATACTCGCGAATAATCGAAGTAATACATATACACGATAAGCTACGAAATTTCGCAGTGGAATAAACTGAAATTCAAAATTCAAAAAAATGGTAAATTCAAAACTTTTCTTGGGTCTATGCGGGTGAATAAATTCATTTTCTTCAATATTAAGAAACTCTTTTCAGAGTTTATCATGCTAGCATATACCTCATCGAATATACACAATTTTTCTATGTAATGACATCATTGATTTGCGCGGATTTAACTTAAAAAAATGGTGCCATAGTCTTCGAGATATTTTCGATTGAAAAATCAATTTGACCCCAAGTGGAATTCAAGATTCGCAAAGTGTAGCGATAAATTTTGAAGACAACATTTGCCACAGTAATAATAATAATAATCGTAATAATAATGATAATGAAGTGAGAACCTGCGCCGATCGTATTTCCTCCTCTCAGTTTCTTTCCGCTTTTCATTTTTCTAGCCGCAGAAATTGCTTGCGTAATATCTGACTAGGGAATAAAATAGCATCAGCATCAGCATCAGCATCAGCATCAACATCGGAGGTGTAATTATCGCTGTTTCAATTCCTGAAGTTTCCAGTGTCCGCGGTCTGGTTGTAGTAGTAGTAGTATAGGACCCTGTTTCGTTGAAGTGTATTAAGTATTTTGTTCGCGATCGTTAAGCGTAACAGAAATCAGTGGTGGCCGTCACGACGACCTGCTGCTACAGCTGCCAGGTGGAAGGTTTAGTAGAGCTGCTGCTGCTACTGCAGTATAGACAACTTAGCTTATACCTATACTAGATATATACCTATATTTATGTATATATATGAGTAAAAGGGAACCCGTGAGTCACGTCAGCTGTTCACCTGTAATTAAATACATTGAGAAGCAAACACAACGCTTAGTTATACTACGGAGTACATTATACCAATATTATGAGCGAGACAATTATGTTTCGCGTTCATGAAATTTTATAACACTAACCAAGGACGAACAAGGCGCGGAGGAATAGCATAAAACCTGATTCATTTTTTCATTTTTATTTTTACAAAAATTTGATCATTTTTTTGTTTTTTTTGTTTTTTCTTAATTAATTTTACGATAGACGGAGATAATGGTGATCTCATGATAATCTTTTTTTCGATGCTCTAGGCGAGCAAACAAAAGTTCATTGAATTGCTCGTTATTCGAATATTACGTAAGGAATATATTTGTCGTAATAATTATGTGACCGTATGGAAGATAGGCAGATAGACGGGTTGTAATTTGGTAGAAATTACACGTTGCCTAAGTATAAGTACACTAGACGCTCGTTAGTACCCATCTCCTTATTGCCCGACCTTGGCTAGCGGGAGCTCCAGGCGCAGGGACGTCGCTATCTAGCGCTCTTGCGGCGGAACTAAACCACGTTTGAGCCAAGCTCGGTCTCTGTGGAGCCGGCACTGTTGTCGCTCCTTATATGGAGGTATTAGCTCGAGCTCGTTATTACCCGTCGGGTCCCGAGACTCGGGTAATAACGAGCGTCTAGTGTAAAGTAAAAATATTGTAACAACGAGATATGGGTGTAATTAGAGATATTTTACTGGACAGGGTCACTGCGTTCGTTCATCTTCTCGGTATATCCTGCATTAACTATATTATTCTGTGATACAACAAGCCACCGCGATGTATTACCGTATTTTAAAAGGCACATCTAACGCAATAGCTCAGTATACGTAGGTATGTGCTGCATACCTACACTCGACAATCAGCGACATCCTGCGACCTCATTTTCTCTAAAACCTCACTTCAATTATATTACGTACATTTTTTCTTCTCATTTCCTCGACGTAGGTGCGTAGTTTGAAAAAAAGAAACAAAAAAAAAAAATAATAATAATGAAAATATAAAAAACGGTTATTACTCCGAAACTAAAAAATTCATATACTTAAACTTTCGCTGAATATTTTCCCAACAAATTTTCAGCCACATTTTTAGTCCCTAAAAATAAAGGAAAGGATAAAGGATTCACCCCTTTATGGTGCGTCGAGTGAAGGGTCCTAAACGCCCCTCACGTTGGTTTATCGTGTGGTTTTATCGGCCCTATCCTAGCCGCGGAGACATCCATAATTTAATGACGTAGACTAGAGACAGAGAAGAACGTAGTTTGCATTGATGTACCAGGCACAGGCAGCACTAGGTCGACCCTAGCCAGATCGTCGTTGTCACTACACGAAAGAGTTAGTGCAGAGCCCTAGGTATAACATTGGTAGGGTATACGGTATACGATGAGTGACGAGTAGCCGGAAATATCTTGCAGCTAAGAAAGAAGAATTTTTCGCTTTTTAAAATAGACTTTCACTTTAGAAGAACTTTTCCGTATTCTAGGTATACTTTCCGATAGATTTCTTTCGCCAAAATCTATACATACGAAGATCTAGACACACAGATTTTAGCCGGGGGATTTAAACTCGTCAGATTTTATATTATGATGAAAAAATTATTACCACTTTTCTATGACTGGTTGCAGTTGTATAATTGCAGTTGTGTAGTTTCAGTTGCATAATTTAACTGGCCTCTATATATATACAACTATATATTGAATTTGTCATGAATCATAAACAATATATTATACGTCAGTCATGAGTTATCAGAAACAAGCTTGTTACCTCGGTGTCTTGTTGCTGGTTATGCATCGTCTTGCGGGTATGTATAACAGAATATAAATCTGATCAGTTGATCACGTTACACATTGACGTTGGGGGATACGTTCGATGAAATAGTTCACGATCTCGTTGAATCGAGACAAGTTTGACAATGAAACATTACATTTCAGTCAGTTAGTCAGAAAAAAAAAAAACATCGTTTTGTAATCAGTGGATCAATTTTTGATCTTGATTAGCTGATATAGTCAATTTTTAATGTAATAATATACCGATTCGGGAAATCGAAGAGAAAAAATGAACTTCTTCTCATATAACGAAGAGAACGGAAGCCGGGCTAAACATTTTCTCGGAATAAATATAGAATTTAACAAAGCGTAGTTGGTATTGGCTTAAGAATATAACCAAATGGACTACTTATCTGCGGAATGTCAGCTGCAACAGAAAAGATAAGATTACTATTCCTTTGCGAAGCGTATGTCTCGAGCTCGGCTTGTATATAGTATTGAAAAGTTCGTATATTTACATATTAAATTGAACACAGTCCTTATATTTCCTTATTTCATATTAAATGGATGAATAAATGAATAAAAACGGCGAACAACGATTATAACCAATGTAACGCATGAAATCATACCTGATAGCTAGTTTCCTTATCGCGGTAAGTAATTTGAATGAATTCTTTTGAGTCGGTAAATCTAGACCGAGGTAAAAATAGAAATGAGGGAAAAGATACATTCAAGCCATAAAATGAAGACTTTGGTTTGTCTCTTGGTACCAGGTGGGCCTCGTCGTAATCTGGGTTACGGGTAGTTTGCCCCGAGTCCTGATGTCTGCAGAGCTCCGGTGACTTCCGTGACTTTGGCTCTGACGTATAGAAACAAAGAGATTATCAGGGTGGAGGTTAATTCCGAGAATGAAATCGACCGAATCAGCTTCTACAGGAATTTCTGGCCGGTATATGGCTTCGAGAACGTGACACGGATTTCAATTACATATCTTAGACTTTTAATAGGGGAAGAACTTCGCAGGTAAAGAATACGTATGAAAAAATGTACAAAAAACAAGAAACAGAAAGAAAAAAAAATAAGTTTATTGATTCACGTTATCCTCTCGCTCTATAACGACGACGAGATATAGAATCGGCGTGAAAATAGCATCAGAGAAAATTCTTTGCCTTATCGCTTTTTCACTGGCCTTTAAAATGACCCTAGAGTCTATCAGGGGGTGCGGCGATCTCGTAATATGGGTCTCTGTTATAGGTAGCGGCTGCTGCACCCACGGCAAGGCTGCGTGGTGGCGAAACCACTTTGTTAATTAATCGGACAGAAAACGCGAACTCTATAGAAGAGGATTATCATAGTTAGTGGTAGTTCACGTTATTGGACTAGGCAATATAGGCTAGTTCACGTACATGGCACACGATGAATATACGCTTTTAATTAAAACCCGTAACGTAAGACGTTACGGAGCTAGTCGTCCTTTGTCTTGAATACATAAGTATAATACACGTAGTCTAGCTAAACTTAAGTACAAGTCATTTCGATCAAATTTATTCCCACATGAATCTTTCCCTTTTTTTAGCTGCTACCTCCATCAGATTATTAATAATAATTAAAGAATATTTTTAAATTTAGTATAGGAAAGGGTCGAGAGAAAATTTCAATCAATCGTCGTGTCGGTAAATTTTTGCATTAATATTGCAGACGTGGGTGGTAGCACAAAGAGCGTATATCTATACCTGAGTCGTATTAAAATTTCATGGAATCATAAATCAGGTCAGATAAAAACGATCAGATATAGGATATTTGATCGCGATCATATGAACGACAATCCAGCAAAGATTGGTCTGAAAATTTCGAAAGCCCCTTGGCACTTAAATTAAGTATATATTTAGAAATTATGTGATATTCTTAGTTTCTCATGATTTTTTTTTAATTTTCTTTTTTATACTCTTTTTTTTCTTCTTTTAACAAAATATGAAGGAAACTGATACACTTTTTTTTTCTTCTGTGCGCTTGGAAAAAAAAAAACCTTTTCTCCGAACTGAAACGATATACATTTCGTTCAATCGAATGTAAGGGGGTTGAGAATCGAGATCACGGCTGAATAACGGGTCCATGGCCGGCCGGGGGGAGTCCAGACAGATGAACAGTCTAGTCGCGGGCTCGTTTGTGTGTTCAAATATCTCCTTATACATCGATTCAATACCGAATACGCGCGCATTTGATAATTCCGTAACAGGAGACCCGGGAGTCGTCGTTGGTACTTATACCTATAATATCTGCGGTTATGTAACTATTGATAGATTCCTTTGTCAGCCCACGCTGCCTTGGAATATACCTATAAGTTCATAAAAAAAAGAAAAAAAAATGAAAAAAAAAACTGATTCGAATTTTTTCCCTGGAAATTATTGAGCCGATAAAATTATCAGTTTACTCACTCATTCGTTCAGTTTCATTTCTCCTTATTATTCGCTCATTTGAAAATCAATAAATGACGTCAGATATTGTTACGAATATTTATACACTAACCGCGATAAGATTAGATATTGTGACCACTTAATTCTTGAATCTCATTGTCTTACTTTATGATCGGTTTGAATATAGGAAAAATTCCATTTCGTATGTATCGGAGAAATTAATGTACAATTTTGTTCTTCTCACATTTTGTTTCAGTCATTCGTGATACAGAATTTTTTCGATTACGTCACGCTTGCAATCACTGTGCGTCATTGAAAGCCGGGTGTTTCGCGCCTCAATGACGTAGTTCGCAAATCAGTTAATAGACGCTATGACGTCGGTCGCATATTCATTCGCGGATATACCAGCGAGGTATCATTTATTCGCGAAGAGGAGTTAATTTCTTTCTATTCTTATACAGCGATTTTTGACGGTCTTCAATTATTCAAGCTTATCATTATTCCAGTCTTTTTGTTTTGTTTTCATTTTCGACAAACAACAGTGCAATCAATCATTCGTTGATCGAATATTTTTCTATGAAAATATAGTAAAACCATGTGGAACGTTATTTACTTTATGCCTTAGTAAACGACGGACGGTGATTCGATTAGAAACAGTTACTCTTACGTTCATTCCCTTCAGCCGTGTAGTCTACAGTTAGAAAATCACTTAGCGTTACTGTTCTGTCGGAAACAAGGTAGACGCGTGATATCAGAAAGTTTGTTCGACGACAATATTTCGCTATAAATATAAGACAAACAAGAAGAAATATAAGAACAAATCCGTCGTTCACTTTTATGACGTTTTATCGTATTCTTCGATCGTTATTATCCCAAGCCACAGTCTGCATGATCTCAGGCCATAGATCGTCATTCGAAATGTCAAAAAGTCTGTGAACCTGATTCAGCCTATAGGATAGAAACGAACGAACGAACTAAACTGAACGGTAAATTAACGAAGAATAATTGTGCGACCGCCATCTTACGTCGATTCTTCTATTATACCTTTTTATATCTCTATATATTCGTATAATCGACTGTTAACCATTGCCCATTTGATCGTATAGAGGAGGATTAGATCTCTACAAGTGTATCTTATCCTAGCTGGTCGTTAGCGCCTAGTGGCCTTTAGATTTCATGGCCGATAGTATACTTGACCTTAAACCCGAGTTTTCACTTCGGTTTGCGGAGTCAAAGAGCGTACTTATGCTCGGTTCGCTTTCGCGAAAATTTGAATATTACCCGGTACTTCTTTGCGTATAGGAAATTGTATGCCTATGTATACCGTATTGTACGGAGTGCTTTAATACACAGCAATTAATGTTAATCAACTTGAATACAAAACAAAAATAGGAGAAAAAAGTCTCTCGCTATGACGGAGACCGACTCTCTGTTTTTCTATTATAATTATACCCATACCCATAGACTATGAATTATGCGGGTTCACTATTTCATTTCACAATCAGTCACTCAAGTAATCAAAGTAATCGCGGGTGGTCCGTGAACCCGTAGATTATACCCGCCGAATAACACCAGGAAGAAAGAATTGAAATTAATTTTGTCCGTCCATGCGACCTTGTCGCCTCATTCGAAGAATTTTGATGAATTACCTTATACTCACGGAACGAAAAAGAATAGGATCATAGAAATAGTTGACGCGGTGATTAGAAAAATAATTAAAATAGTAAAACCCGGGTTTCTTTTTTTTTATAAGATGGGGATGTGTGGGTACTAATTCTATGGAACGACGTATAAAGCTCATCAATCATTCTTTGCGCAACTGTCAGCTCTTGAGATTTTTTTTTGATTTCTTTCCGCGGTTTTATATATACCGCAAAACTGATGTTCTTTTTTTTTTGGATCACTTGTTTGATTATTATAATCAAGTGAGTGTGATAAAATTGCGAGAGAGAAATTTTCTTCAACGCGTCAAAATCATTGAAAGTTTGAATCAATCAATCGAATTTGTTTTTTTCATAAATCGACTTGAATTTCTTCATCATTAAATTAGTAATAATAATCCCAGAACACCTCGACCAATCCCAATCTCCAAACGACGATAAATTAAATCTGAAACCGCACATTTCTCTCATCTAAAAACGAGGCAGAACCCGACTTCTTCAGCCGAGCTATAAACTCGCCTCCAAGATTCGTTCCTCTCGATTTTCATCTTCGACGAATAAACGCTTCGGTCAATGGTCGCGGGTCAGGGGTCAGGTGAACCTCAAAGGTCTGTTCTCACCGTCTCGATCAGGTTCACAAACCTCGTTAATATATATATAAATACCTACACCTATACATAGCATACCTGTGGCCACTTTGATCCGGGGTAGTACCCAGATATCTGAATAATATTCACCTGTGTCTTGAGTTCAATTTTTCATTTATTTTTCCTCATTTTCTCTCATGTTATTCAACAAGGTGATACTACCTACGATTATACGTTTCCGGGATATAGAAAAAGAGAGGGAGATAATTTGTGTAATATAATCAACATCCCTGACTCCTGTGACTATGTAAGTAAATATAGGTATATAAAATGGTAGGGCTATCCTACTAGATGAAGTTTTTTTTTTTTTTTTTTTTTTCGGCTTTACGTTGTATCGATACGAAAATCCGCTTCAGCTGAAGCCGTAAGAAATCGTCTCGCGTGCTGCTGGTGCTGCAAGTCTCCTCGGAACTTGCCGACTAGGTATAGATATATATACCTGCAGATATACTCGTGTGGAATAACTTACACCTACGCATTCGTGGTATTATATATATATATAACATATATTTATATACCTAGGCATAAATTTGGTCGAAATAAGATATAATATGAAACTTGAGGTAGAATAGACATGTATGTGTAGGTAGCAAACTGAATTATCTACTAACTCCGAGTAGATATACTAGTAATAATGTTGGTACGCACATGTGTGTGGATATCGGATATTTTTAACAGAAAAAATATGTTTTCGAAACAGCGGAATGAAGTCCGAAGAGAAATAGATTATATCATCAAACCGAGGAATAAAAGTTATGCTTTTTCACAAGACAGATAGCTGACATTGCAGGTACTTCCGCGGTAGTAAAATCTTTACCCTTAAGATTTACAACTAGCTCTATACAACACTAATCATTTTGACAGACGTGTATTTAAACTAAGTACCGATAGTTATATAAATAAGGAATGCATATGTAGATTTCCATTTATTGTTATAGCTGCACAATAATTAGGTAGGAACATATGAAAAGTAACGTTTATCTGTTTTGTTGGTTTTTCGCAAGAAATTTTTCCATAAAGATTCTGCGTTATTTCATTCTACCTTAGGCTTATTTTTACTTTTATTTTATAAACAACAGGAACCGGAACAACCGGACGGATTATAGGTTGACATTGAATATTTAAATAAAAGAAACTCAGCACACATATGTAGGTGTACTGTAAGAAAACGGATCCGGTCTTGTAAATATGGCTATAGTCTCCAGTGTGCAGGAGATAAATCTGACTTTTTTCCTCACTGTACTATAACAGAGGAGAGGATATAAAAGCTGTCCCAGTTACCTCGTATCCGGTATTACACCGTGTATTCATTCCGTAGATTTATATAACGATATATAACATTGCTGACTCCTATTCTACTGGACCGAAATAATCTTCTCCTTACACTTTCCGCATTTCTGCATAAAACTGCGTATATTCCGTTGCACTAAAATTAGAAAGGTGAAAACACTGCCTGAGGGATTCTTCTCGAAAAGTTATTCAGCAGGAATCCAACTGCAAGATAAAACTATCGAGTCTTCTCTTCTACATTCATCAATGTATATTTAATTGTAAGTTCTGAAAGTTCTGAACTTGTTCGATGAACTGTGGAGAAAGGCTGGTAAATTTGGCATTGAACTTCATCTTACGATGCATATAATTACAATTTATTATGTATATATAGATATATGTATATGTGTTGGGTATAATACGTCATAAAATGACACGTCAAATGATCGCAGGGGCAGTGGGAAGGCAAGGTCTCCTCCTCTGCACTGTAATCAACAATTACTTCTGATTGGTAGCGTTTATAAACACATAGCCCTCTATTTATAGACAAGGAACTTGCTCGCTTATACGTTTAACAAACGGGGTTATTTGCCGCGACGTCGCGCATAGGGAATCAGAACCGTAATATACCGGGGTCAAGGAACTCTTAAGATCTCAGAGTTCCGCAGTCGATCTCGTTTTATTATAACGCACTTTTAATCCGACCCCGTTAATCCGATCGCAATGAAACTCACCCTAAGTATTATTCGATTTATTCGAGTTAGAGAAAGGAGAGAGAAGAAGTGAGTATATATTCTTACACTTGACACGGGGAAGAAAGAAGAAACATTTCATGTACAGAGACTTGCCCATTATGAATGGAAGACTGGCAGAGAACACTGACTTGCCACCTTGACACGCCTACGCTCTAGACGCGTCTGACTTCAGAGAGAATTATTTCGCAATTATTTTCACCCTTGAAACATAGAGGCTCTACTGCTATTTCGCGCTCTTAATCAAAACTCTGTACGTAAATTACCCTCGGGCGTGTATCTAGATATAATGAAAACGGGGTAAAATTCAAGTGCTGCATGTAATATATTTCGTCATTTTTATTTCCATTCAAATAAATTACACATCCATGCATAGTATACCTACATCTCTAATTGGTATTATATTACATTATTATATACGCGAGACTTGAACTTGCACTTGAAACTTACTTCTAATCGAATTCAAACAGCGACACATGTTTATTACTGCGAGTCTGTCTTCTCGTGCCTTTTGTCTTTTTCTTGATTCTGAGGGAGGCTCGTTTATCCCGAGACTTGGACTGAGTCTTAAGACTAAGACGGATGCTGGTATACCTTTTGAGAAAGAGAAAGATGGAACTTGTTCATCCGGAGGTTCCGGTGAATCATTCTGCCCGGTTCGCTGCGCCCTTGAGAGGACGGAATCCGAGCTGGTCGACGATCTGTCCTATTCTGGCGATTCTCTTTTCTCGTTTTACAGAACGATTCAGGACTTAGTTACCTCGAAATATATACCTGTACCTGTACCTACCGGATGGTAATTTTAAACCGTGAATCGAAATTCTGCCCTGGAATTTATTTGGGGTGAAATTGAACTCACAAAGCCTTGCGAACGGAACAGAAAGGGAATGAGAAAATCTTGAAAACTTTACTGCATTTTTATCACACACATATATGCTTCACGTGAATCCGATCTACGGACTTACTTTGATCTTAGAAAATTTTAGGACGAGGAATATGCCCATAAATCAGGTAAAAGTACCTAAAGGTTTAATAACTGGAATATTGTATCTCTTTGAGAAATTTTAGTTTAAAATTTAGATTGAAAACGAGTTTTCTGGACCTACAGCTGTTGATCGTAAACGCCTTTCCTTCTATACTATAAGAATTTATAGCTCTTGTAGTACCTATCTAACCTGCCCACGCCTTCTCTTAATTTCTCTTTATAAACGAAACTAGTAATGTAAAACAGAACATGTAAAAAAATTCGAAAATCTATTCACAGATTATTATAAGATAGTATATCGTTTCGTATATATTCCTGGGCTGGAAACTGTCGAAAATTGTTCTGAAACTTGTGACTTTCGCCAACTTTTATTTTCTCCGAAAAGATTCAACGGATCTTGTCGCCCTGAAGCTAACTTTGAAACTTCGCTTGGGTTAATGATTTGAAATTATCATGCTGACATGATTTAGTCAATCTCTAACTAAAGACTGGATGATTTTACGAATATTTGCCTGTTGTTAACTCCTCACTAACAAGCGACGAGCAATAAGAAATCTGGGTGTAAAAATTAGTCGAAAGAAATAGAATAAAGGCGTGTCTTCGCGGCCTGTCTGTCTCTCGTTAAAGTGTAACAAATTCATCATCCCGATAGTATTGTATAGGTACTACATAGGTATACGTAGTATACGAACAAAGGAACGGTTATGGCATTACGTAAAGACGAATCACTGTGGTTAGACGTTATAAACCTGCAGCGTTGGCAATTAAGTTCAATCAGTCTCGTCGTCGAATAGGAGTAGTAAATGGAAATCATGACGAGACAAAAATCATCGTTCTAGAAATCGCAGAAGACTTGGAGCATTCCTACAATAAGAAACTTGATGAAAAAAAGGAGAGAAAGAAAATCAAAAAACGAAAGAAAAAGAAGAAGAAGAAGGAAAAGATAAAATAAAACTAAAAAGCAAATTCACTATTGATCACTTTCGATTTCTTCTTCCTCAGAGGTGTCTCATTTGATGACAGAACGTGATTTTACTCCGGATGTTAATTCTCGGCTATCCCATAACAGTGTATATATATATATTCATCTATTTTATTACCTATTTACTCATCTGTAACGAGAATAATTGATACGCACTGTTGCTGCTGCAGCCTGTCTTACACCTGGATTTAACGATGCTCCTTATTGACTAAACGGGTATTCTTGTTAGATGAGTAAAGAAGAAGAAGAAGAAGAAGAAGAAGTCGTTGATTCCGAGTGTGGAAGACCGGTTTATTATTTATCATAAACTGGTACATTTCCAACGCTGAATTATTCCCTCGATTATTCTATACTTACAACAAATCAATCCATCTCTATAATCAGACTTTTTTACGTATAATCACACTTTCCATCATTTTCTCAATTTTTAGGAGTAATTCGCACTCGTTACACTATACTCAGACGAATAATTTTATTTACATGATATAATAGTATGCATTAGTATTCGCATTCGCGTATATATCATATGTGTACATCTACCTTTGCGTGATTCATCGGTCGAAGGTAGACTGGCTGAGGTGGGAGGAAGCAGACAGTGCTAAGCAAGCTGTTCTTGCCACTCAATATATATGCTGTGATGCGAACGTGCAAAGAGTCGCGTTTCATTCTTATCGGTATCAGAAAATCGGAATTTTTAACAAGAATTATACAATTCGTGATGCGTTTTTATACAAGGAACTTATGAAAATTACTATCACGAGAATATTCGAGCTCAGGAATCCGTGGCTTTTTCTATGAGGCTGATATAGACAGTTACAAGTGCTTGTGAAAAGACACTTGAGAAAACGATAAATATAATAGATAAATTAATAATAAATATATTTCAAGAGTTTTGAGATCTGTACTTGACTTTGGACATCCTACTAGGCTGATTATTAATGCACGTTGTACTGGAGCAGAGAGAGCCTAGAGTTTGCGGTATTTTATGTCGATCAAATTAATTTGTCAGGCTTTCATTTTTCAGTCACTCTATGATCAGATTCGCAAAGTGTTTAGATCACACAGTCGTGCGGAATTTTTAACGCGTTCTTCTTTTACTCATTTTCTTTTTTCATTCTATGAATTATGTCTGTCCAACTCCAAGAGCAGGGTTACTGACTGATAATATCATCGCACGCGAAACAAAACGTACATGTAGCACATGCAGAGATAGCGATGCGTTAAATAAATTAAACACGATTCGAAAAATAGGGAGGGAGGAAAAATTGTTCAATTTTTATATTCCTTGAATGTAATGTTCTACTATATTCGAATAATAATCGTAAGTATACCAAAAGTGCTGTTTTTTTACACCGCAATATGGTTTCTAATTCTGTTATAACAGCGTCTGTTAATTTTCATCCCAACTTAGGATAATCTGTACGTGACAGCAGACAGACCCAGCCACGAGTTTGCCAAAATAATCCACGTGATCGCGAGCACGTGCCTTTCCGCTGAATTCACGACTTTGAAAACCACGTGCGGAGAGTCCGTTTGTCAAACTTTACAATTGGATTATTGTTGGCATTATTTTTGTTATTATTATTAATTACTTTTCGTACGATGAAAGGTTTTGTTTCTTTTATAAAGCTTCTCACCGATTATTATCCGCACGCGAAACATTGACATACATATACGATCTGTTATTTCGAACATTCCATAACTTCATTCTAACTGAAAGTTGGTCTAATCACTTCGCTCTCCTCACGAGTCCATGAAACATTACTCATATAACACTTAATAAATAAGTAATAACTCGGTGACGTCAGATACAGTGAATTTCACAATTGAATACAAACAACGTGTAGATTTCGCTATAGGCTGTGATATGTATATAATCGTAGATTTCTTTGGCAAGGAATTTCTTCTAGGCAAAATAGCACGCTTATTATACACTCGTTACTGCATTAGTGTACATTTTCTATCAACTCCTATGCGAATTACCTATAATTATCGCACAACGAGCTCATGCTTAGATTAAATCGTTTCTCAACTTAATATAATAGTTATGTCTACATGCATATAATATCTACTCGTGATAATCATATTTTTCAACATATAGTACACGAATGTGTAACATACATGTTCTTTCGTAAAGAAATTCTGCTTTAGATTTGACAGTTATACGCTGATAATTTCAAACGTTTAGTTTACAGTAAAGCTAGATATCTGTACAACGTTTTACCTACTGCTTATACGTCAAGTCTTCGGAATGATTAAAGCTTTCTCCCACAAATAAGACATACGTTTTTCAATTTGAAATGAACGAATATTCGACTCTCTACTTTGCAGAGAAAAACATGGATTAGGGTCGGGAAAATGTTGAAAAAACAGAATTTGTCGTTTCTCATACTGAATAGCTGTTATTCGAAATTAGCAATTAGTTTTATTCAAAGGTAAAGATTCTCATTGCTGATCATTAGGTATATTCCCTTTGTTCTAATTAACAGCAAAAGCACACGTGCCCGAAATCCAGTAACGCGTTGTACATGTGTATATATGCATGTATAGCGGTGGTAAGAACCGTGAAGTTTAAATTTGCATTATTCATATACGGGTTGCGATAATGCGTGATTATGTAAAATACAAGCCGCCCATGAATCACAAGCCTCGCTTTTGCGGCGTGGGTTAATGTACAGTACCTATAGGTATAACAAGAGTTTGTAAAATAGTGATCTCCCGGTAATTATAATCAGCAACGATTTCGCGACATAAATTAAGTCGTTAAGCTATATCGGTTACACTTTCTTATGTTAGTTAGAAACGGCTAATTATACATATTCAGGTACCTAACGAGGATCGTCTATTATTGCACGTATCCCATATCTACGTGCATCGTTATTGAATATAGTATATCTGTTATTCCGTAATTTTCGAGAAATTTAGCACGCTAACGATAGATTCGTGAGAATCGAGTCAAGTCGGACAATGAACAATCGTGTAAAAAAAATTGTGCAGTAAGTAGGATATGGATATATCAAGGAGCGAAATAATAATTAATAAAAAGCAATCTCTGCAATATATCTTCTGGAATATTTGCAAATAAGAACTTTCGAGTTTGGCAGACTTCCGAGAAATAACTATGCGAGTAAAATCGTAGCTGAATCCCTGCAGCTGCAGCAGCAGCGCTGTGAAATTTAATACCTACACGGTTATCATATATCAAGGTGTAATGCTCGAGTACATATATAATATACCTCTTGAGTTGTCAAAGTTGCTTGCTGACTATTACGTAGAAAGTATATATATAATAAAAGAATAGCTCGCGTAAGTCACTTCCTTATCGTTTTAGTTTTCTGATCTTTAGTTGGATTCTCGGATTTCCTTGGTAGCTGCCAGACCTTTTACTATTCATCGCGATTCCCGTAGCAGCAGTGACGACTCGTGATTCTCAAGGCTTTTTACCGTACCGAAGCGTAATGAAAAAAAGGCGTTGAACAAAAAACATAAAAAAAAAAAAATCCAAAACGAAAAGAACAAACGGCGGAAAAGACTAAAAAGAGTTTGCGCAACGAATCGGTTGAAATCAACAGACTTTGCGACTGTAGGCTAACTGCTACCGACACTTTGAATTCACGTCCTTGGGACTACCGAAATGAACAATTCCTCCATACATTATTGTACAAAGAATAGACAGAAATTGGATCTAGTTTGCGTTAAAAAAAGTATATTCAGGTAGTTTTTATTTTTCCTTTTTCTCGCTTGAACGCGGTTATAATTTTACCTGTAAAATAATTAGACGTAATTTCATGTCTACAATTAGAGATTGCTCAATCGTTAATCGCTCTTTTGTATATGTAGGTACACTAGCTTGCCAGACCTTCATTGCGAGGTTGGGGAAATAATTGCTACAGCCTCCTGAAGTTCAAACCAGGTTAAAAGGTGAAACGTGCCGTTACGAGTCAGTGGCTACGTTTGTTACACGTCCAAACAAATTTATATCAGACACTGTCGCAGCGTGTAAGCTTTGACCATTTAGATAATATACGTCTTCTCAACTACAACGTGCATCTATGTACCTACTCATCTACTTACACACCTAGTTCTATGGATATATATATGTCCGTGTCCCTGGCTACAGTCTAGACTAACAAGTATCCTCTGGTCAAGAATCGCATGCGAATGAAGAGACCGCGTCAGACGTCGTCAATTGACGTTGATATGTTAAAATGAAATAGAAACTGTACACTTTCGAATACCATAAATTGTACACAGACATCTACTGCCTTCACGACTTTGAGACGAAAAATCTGATCAGGAGGCAAATGATAGTGGAAGAAGAAATGATTAATGTTGGAATTGGGAAGAGTTACTTGAACGCGTATATACCTACCTACATCCGTTCTAAAAACCAAAGTAGAGACGAAAAGAGAAATAAGAGTAAAAAGAAGAAGAAGAAGAAGAAGCTTCTTAACTGTAATCTCGTATTCCGTGCTCACGTAGGTTTGAAAGTTTTAAATTTCACTTTGTTACTCTACGTCACTCAACTGTCGCCGAGTTGTCTAAAGCTTAGGAGAATCCTGCCAGAAATAAGGTATTAGGAGTGATAGCTGTTGAGCGTCGTTGACGATCGTGTGTAGATGTGAGACACGATTATTGCCTACTTCTAAAACAAACTGCAGCCGGTCTCGACTAATTGACTCTGAGTCATTACATATTAGGTAGATAGCAGTTGTAATACGTGCGCGCGTATACACACGTATTTTTTATTCTCTTTCAGATTTCTTTCCCTCTTCGTATAGAATTTGAATATATGTGTAATTTATTGTTGGAATCTTCGACACGTTCGGTTCGGCTCGTACGGCAGATCAGATTACCTTCAAACGATACGAGAACATAATACTATTATATCGTAATCTCTTTCTGTTTCTTCTTCTCTTTATTCTTACTCTGTCTATCTATCCGCCTCTCGAGTTTCGAACTTGAATTCTAAACCAGACACTAGGCAAAGTAAATATTAGGTCTGAGTCAGTTCAGCGCTAGCTAGACAGAGCTCTGATTATAAATGTTCCCATTGCTGCGTGTGTAAACGGTATGTAAATGTCTATACTACGGAGGTCGTTTCCAAAGATATTGACGAAATTTAGTTCTCTTTCAACCTTCGGTGACGTATGTTCAATTGAATTCTAAAAATTGCCATTTATCTTCGTAACAGTTCTTCCAATCAATCAATCATTGAAATGCAACGACAATTGTGCCAATGTTACTCCGATCTGTTTTCGAGCGTGATTCAAGCCAGAGATTCCGAGCTTGATAACACCAACTATTGCAGAGTAAACGAATATCCAAACTAATTAGATAGATAAATAGTTTAATAGATCGAAGACGAAACTTCGACGAATGGAGAATCATGTCTTTCGTGATAGTTGAAAACAATTTTGTGGGATCAACAAAATCAAGTCAATTAACGTCGGACTAATTATTTAACAAATGATGATGAAATTCTTAGAAAATTAACATCGTATGATATATATTTGGCTTATCTTGGAAGAATCTTCCCAAAACTTCGTACAGGATCTCAATAGTTGAACTTGTCGTAATTAAAATAATTGTATAAACAAAGTTGTAGAAAATTTCTACGCCATTATCAAGACCGAAATATTAACGTTTATATATGTTCTCTGATTTTTTCAGCAATGTAGCAGTGGCTCAACAGAAGGTGGTGTAGTAAGCGGAGGTGGTGGTATGGACTGTCTGCCTCTTCGACCTGGACCGTTCCACTACCTGATAAGTGAGCAAGCAAAATCGCTAGTCGCGTTACAGGAGCTACAGAATGAAGTCGGCGCCCTCCTCGAGTTCCGGGACCTCGTCATCGAGACGTTCCCAAACCTCAGGCACAAGATGGCCGCCTCGGCGTCCGCGTCTTCGGCGTCCGTGATGTCATCAACAACGAACATTCCTCTCCTACCCTTAACGAGCCCTTCTTCACGTCGTATTGCCGAATGGGAACCAGGCCGAGTAAGAAGACGAGTACCTAGGGAAGGCGAACCGTCGTCATCCTTGCCAAGAAGTCGCAGCAATTCTCACAGCGGTGGAAACAAGCATAGTGCTACTGTCCAGGACTCTGGTTTCAGCACTGAAACATCTTCGAAGGATAGCGCCTCAACGGCCATACCAAGGCCTCCTAGTCCGCGCCCAATCCTGGACGAAGCCGAAGACGAGCTGTGGAATCTTCTGGACGTCATTCATCGGCGAGGAACTCGACTGAGGGAAGAAGTCGAGTGTCTTCAAGGGAGGTTGCAGGAGACTTCAACCTCTGACGAGCTCGGTTTGTCGAATGACGTTCTTGAGGCTGTGAGGAAAGTCGCTAGGCCGGAAGAGGCGAGGGTTGAAAATGACGACGATAAGGTCCAAGTCGTCGCGTTGAGAAGAGAGAAGGAACACCTCATTGATAAAGTCACGGAACTTGAAGCAGAGACGATATCCAGCCGGGCGCGTGCCCAGGAACTGCAATCTGAACTCGAGGCTTTGTCTGCGCTTAGAAATGGCCTCGAAGATCGCCTCAGGGCCGAAATTGAGTCGAACAACAAATCGGAGATATTTGCACCCGGAGCTCAGAGGCTGGTACCGGTCAGTCCGCCACCGATATCTTCGCCAAAGTCGGGTGGCAACATTAGGAGTAACGTGTCCGCGTTCGCTTGTGTTGTTTCTAATAAATCTCATAAAAATCGTTTTCGGACAAGGACTATTGAGAAAAATGTACTGGCTAATATTAACCAGTCTGCTACAGCATCTAAGGACGTTAAACATATTGAGGATGCAGAGGCTGCTGCAGAGGAGAGCAGGGCACGACTTGGACATTTAGATTCTGTACTTATTTCACCCAAGGTTGTTCGAAACGTTAAGAATGTTGATTCGAAGAAGATTGCAGCCATTTTACACGAAAATTCCCAACTCGAATTGCAGCGACATCTCATCACCACTACTGTCCATAATCAGGTAAAAAAATTATCGAAAATACATTTTTCATTTTTTTCCAAGCTAGCTTCGAAATGAATAAGAACCAGCCTAAATTTTCGATACTGATGGATCCTCTTTGATGACTTTGCTCGACTTTTTTCCCCCATTTAGTATTTCATACATCGTGAATATGTTTTTATGTAAGATTCGTGAAACTGCATCAAGAAAGATTCATTTCCGTCAGTCTTGTGGAATGATTACTAATGTTAAGAATATTTTATCCAACAGGCGTTGCAAGAGCGATTGAACGAGGCGGAAAAGACTTCGGAAATCCTCACTGAACGTTTGGACAAGACACGAGAGGAGAATGACGACCTCCGATTTCAAGTAATAATTTAGTTTTCATTTTATTTCAAGTACTTGATATTATACTCTTCATTACATTTGTTTTTCCATTGCAGTTTGGGATTTATTTCTTCGACCTTTACCGTGCAATTAAATGTCCGAATTTTTCAGCTTGAAGAAAGAAACATAGAGCTTGAAGGGACGCGAGCCCGAGTACGAGTTCTTGAACGTCTTCAGCAGCGACCGCCAACAGAAATGGACCCGAACGACGGAGACGTCGAAGTACCTCGAGGGAGCGATCAGGGGTGTCTAGAACCCGGAAGTAGCACAGAATCGGCGCGAGATCACCACCAAGAAATGGTACCATCTCCGCGTCGTCGTCCCAGTCGAATTCCGCTTCCCGGTGCGAAGCAGACGGCCCCAAAACCGCCCTCACACGGTCGTAACAACAGCAGAGAATCCCTCAAGTCTCTGACTAGACAGCCTAGGGATTCTAGCCGAGATAGTCTGGGCGGGAAATCTTTTTCAAAAACTCGAGACTCCAGCAGAGAATCATTGAACAATAAAAGCTTGTCGCGTAACAGCTCGGCGATTATTGGAAACGGGAATAACAAAGAGACTAGCAAAGATTCGCTGAACAAATCGTTGCCAAGACATCAGAGTAACTCGGGACGCGATTCTTTGAACAAATCTACATCTTCTCTATCTCGTACCAGAGACCAGAGAGACTCTCTTGAGTCTAGTGGGGTCAGTGGTTCCCCAGGAACTCCTCCCCGACGTCCACCAGCACCTGCACGTCGTGCCCACAGTCTAGCTCGGCCATCGGTTGAGTCTGACACAGGAAAGGTACGACCAGCAAAGCAATTTTTTTGGAGCTGGCTGAAATCACCGTTGTCTAATGGCCCGACATAGTAGGGATATCTGCGAGTCGAAATCAAGGGATGAAAATAGATGATCCCTCCGATCGGTCGTTTGCATTCCTACTCTTCATCACCGCATCAATCAGCCCCCTGAATTTGAAAGTTTTTAATCATTCGTTTAAGTGCCTGTCTTGTCCCAGTAATACATACTTACTCACGGTCACTTTAAATTCGGAAAATCCACCTCATTCTCCTCTTTGACATTGAATAAATAGACGAATATTAACTCTGAGCACTTATTATGCGATTACATTGCATTGCACACTCACAGCTCTATACATACGTTATCTGTATGATGATAGCTTCGGATAGATCGTGTTTTTTCTGTACGATCTGGCACTCCTTACCTCCTGACGATAGTTTTTTACTTTCAAATTTCAGTACACTATCCAGACTACTCAGAGGTAGGACTTTCCTTCTCTGAAAGTGACAAATATTCTGTAATCTACGTTTCTAGTATCACTCTGTACTACGACTGACTGAATTACACGTACGCATAAACTATCTAACGACTAAGACTATCGATCCTTTTTTTCTTCAATGACGAAAAAAACAAGTCTTAACCGTTATCGAATAGCACCAATCAATCGACCACCATCCACTTCTACCAAAAGTCTGATCTGGAGCGCAGCGAGTGTGCGTTCGAGCCCGTCCCCAAGTCGTCCAAACGAAAATGGCCAAAATAATGGCCCCTTCTCGCGTCAGTCCGTCCGTCGCTCTCTCGTAAGTTATGCTTATTTTATTATCATTTGCTTCAACGCTTTTCTTGGATGTGGTAAGCTGTTTAGCCTGTAGAATATATATCGTAGTGTTTTAGACATTGTAACACATAGAATGTTTTACACCCTATGACAAACGTCATTTTTATTTATAGTAGAGGTAGTATGGGTACCACCTTCTGTTATCACCTGGAAATATGCATAAGTCGGCATTTGCACGCTGCCGAGATCAGCATTATGAAATATATTCAGATTAAATACGTTTGCACAAATAATGAATTGATTTTATTACTACGGGGGCAAAATTCGTCATAGATATGAAACGATAACTTTATTTTAATTATACTGACAATCGGTCATTGGTTCTATTCGGTTTTTCATTAATATACGAAGCTTTTATTACGGTTTTATTGGTCAAGGGAATTTTTTTGAATCCTGGTTTATGTGAAACCCAATTAGTGCATGAAATGTATATCCTGTATGTAGACGGCGTTTAGATCCTAGACCCTATCCCCGAGGCCTTGATCCTTAATAGATTAAATCCTATTTTCTTTATTTTTCATATCATTTTTATACTCGATGCTATTCTTTGGATAAAATCGATCATGTGACATCGACGAAAAATAAATAAACAGAAATTCACGCACACAAAACACATCATTTATCAGTCCAGCGTTTTCAAGTCATTCAATCAGTCATGGAGTCATAATTCATATACGTCGTGTGTTCATGAATTCTTTGTCACGTTTTAAATGCGTTTAAATTATTTTTGCTATTTCATTTGCTCAAGTCTTGTTTATTTGCTAGTTATGCCTGATCATGGATGCGGCCACCCGTGTTAAACTCTCTTACAACGGCACTTGTTCAACATAAATCAAACAATTCAAAACCACACGCTTACCTGCTTGGCCTACGGTCCAATGACCGTTTCTTAATATAATGTACAGGGCTACACAGGAGTAATCCTCAATTTGTAATGCTAATCTAATGGAATATCGTGTTATCAATTTTCTATAACTTTTATTTCAAGTTTTTTTTATTTCTATTTGAAAAAGAAATGGAGAGATTTGATAATTTAAAGATTAGTTTTGGATGAAAAGAAACGTATTATTCTCTTATATTCCTCCAATTATGACAATCGATCATGAAATTTAACAAAATGTATAATTTGTCATGATTTTCATTAGAGGCTGTAATTTTCTAGGGATTCACCGATCCTCCGAGTTCTTGGTGTTCTACAAGCGGCAGCTTCCGGCACAGCGAATCCTCACTGTATCCAGATTCATTGAACCAAGATACTTCGTCGGTAACTGGATCGACGCGTGTTGAATTCATTTTGGGATCACCGACGAGACATTTTAGAACAAATTCTGTGTGGCCGCCAAGATATTTTGACAGCATTGACTCCGCTGCTCTGATAGCCGAAAGCCTCTCTACGGACGAGTTTCCACTTCGTCGAGGCGAAGCCCTCGCTGAATGTGACTCTCTAGAGAGTCATCCAATATCTAGCGACGTTTAGGCATAGCATAAAGATTATTTAGTGTCAAATATATATCGGCGTTTGTATTTTTCATTTTTATTTTTTTTTTAAGAAATGTGAGTTTGTTACGAATGGACTGATTGTTAAAAATATTATTTAATGAAAGGTATATATGTAGAAAGTAATGAGTGATTAAAATTCCATCAGTAACCGTCCATAATCAATTTATTGTCGTTAGGTTGAAAGGCAATTATTCGTGTTTATATCTGCAATAATAAAAAAAAAAAATGATTGATTACAACTTATTTAAATACTATATCAAGAATGGGTTTGCATTGCAAATCTTTCATTACTTGGTCCACTTTTCGGTAGCTGATTATTGTTATTTAAGAATATATATTCTCGGTCAATGTTGCGTTAGGAAATTGCATTTAAACTTTACGAAATAGACGAAATTCACCTCTGAGAATGATGAAATTTCACGTCGTTGAACGTATTTAAAAACGACAAATTTTATCACAAGAGGTTTAATTTCGTTTTTAATAAAACTAGTACCTTGAAATTTGTTTCGAAAAACATTTTAATTTTTCATTCTAGAGATTCGGAATTTCTATATCATATTATATACATATATGTCAATTTTTCACCAGGCTGCACTCATTGAATTATATACATAAAAAAATATTTGAAAAAGTTTGTCCTCTGTAAAGCAAGCTCTTTTTTCAACTTAGTAACTGTTTCATTTTTATAATAACTCTCTTATTATATGATATCGAAATTCAAATATAGATACGTGCAGCCTCAATCATGAAGGTGATTCATTCCATTTGGCATAAATCATGAAGGGCAATGCGTTATTCCAATAATAGGCAGGCAAGGCATTTACTTCCTATACTATTCAATACTTTTAATATTAGCTTGTTTTTATAATTGTTGAAATGTTTTTTTCTTCTCTTTTCTTTTTTATTTATTATACCTATGTACTAAGCTGTGCAGACTATTGCGCGATTATGAAATATGTTGAATGTAACGAGTGCGCGAGTGTCTATATAGTTGAAATATTAATTTTCATGCCATTATATTAGCAAGTGAGGATTGTGTCTAAGATATTATTCCGCATATCTTATATCACAGAATATCCATCATAACTTATTTAAGCACTAATATCTATACCAAATTTATTCAGACTGTGTATAACCGTTGTCATAAACCTATCATGACATCGAACAGATATTTAAAAATACAAATACACTTAACGTATGGTATTATCGTTCTCGAATCAATTTGTGTTACTAACGATAAGTGATGTGAAAGAAAAATTGAATAAAAATGACACAGACATTGAATCTTCTATACTCGACGCTCGTTTTATTTTATAGGGGGCTTTCGAGTGATATTTACCATGAAATTAAATAATTCTATCACGTAATGACTTTAAAGTACTATACATATACTACACAGTTCCTTGCTTCAACCAATTTATTATTCATGATAATGATAAATATAATAATAATAATAACAATAATAATAATAATCGATAAATAATAATTATAGTAATAATAACAATAATAATAATAATAATAATAATAATAATAATCGATAAATAATAATAATACTGATAATGATAATACAGTCACAGAGTGAAACGTGATTTAATTATAAATATGTAATTAACATAGTTGAAGAAAAAAAAAAAAAACAGTATATATACATATAAATCTAAAGTAAAATAAAAATAGGACTGAAGGACATCACTTATTATAATTGTAGTGCCTATGAAAAATTTATGCGTGAAGTGGCAAACTAAAATTAAACGAATTATTATAGTCTCTGTTTGCCCCGCGTTTCGATACTAATTATTATTGTATGAGGAGGCTGCATTAGATGTGGTAAATGAATGCTCATAAATAAAAAATTGTGCAGCCAGTAAACTCTGGTGCCCCTCCGACAGCCTTAGGAGCTGCCTACTGGAGGCTATTATTTTTATATTTTAATTATTAGCATAGATGGAATGAAAAAGGGAAATTTAAATGAAAACAAAAATATACAAAAAGAATGTAATTTAGAAAATGAGCGGATAGGATTCTTATCGATGATTATTATATTATTATTTGTATCATATTCAATTAAAAATATTCTATGTAGAGAAGAAAGAAAGAACGAAAGGAAGAAAAAAAGAACGTATGTTATGATTTATATATACTATATAATCATAATATTATCATCGTGTATCGGTACACACTTGTAAATAGTTGGTATATCGTAAAATATTCAAATAGTTTTTAATGTAAATGAAGTAATGTGTAACGAAATTACGATAACGTGACAAGATTAATAAATTGAAATTACGTAAAATTTGCCCTTCTTATCTTTTTTTAACTACGTTATCGCATGTTTCGTTCTCCTCTAACCCAGGAGTCTAAAATATAAAAATAAAAAAGTGTCTCATAGCCATTTTAATCATCTCCTTTCCTTAATATAGTATGTGTATATTCAAAAATATATATTTCTTTTTATTACCGACAAATTATAAAAAGTCAATCTACTATCATCTCCTGATTCCTACAGATGGCGCTGAAAACTATGAAAATTATCTATTTAAATGCCACTATCGGGTCTCCTGGAATGACGTATAGTAATCTTTCTTCCAGGTCCGCGCTCGTTCATCGGATACTAACCTTTACTTGCAACTTTCTCTTTCATCTCGCATTCATAAATTCGGCTACGTAGTAAATTCCTCAGCCAATCCACTATCATCGCGTACCGAAAATAGATTATAGTAGTCTTTCTTCCAGGTCCGCACTAGTTCATTGAATACTATCCTTCACTTGCAACCCTCCTCCTGTCATTTTGCATTCATAAATTTCTTCCTATTCAAACAGCTCATATGACGACATTCATTAATAAAAATAATAAAAACTTTATATATTAGTATCGTTGCTGTCAAGATATTGCGAATCTGTTATCGAATATCGAAAAATATCCTCATTTTAATACAAAATAAGCGGTTGTACGAAATATTCGCCGTGATATGAACCGGATCTCAAATATTAAAGAATTCTGTACATAAATATGAAGGTAAGTTGATTATAGGTTAGAATCTAAGCGACCGTGATCTATCTTCCCGTTTTGTCTCTTGATCGAATAATTATCGATCGTGATCAGAGCTTTTTACTTTTGTATTGATAAAGATCTAAAAACATTTCAGAAAAAACTTTTGTTCCAATAATCACGTATATCAAATGAGAAATACCGACAGTATGGAAATGGACCAAGAATTAGCTAAGCGCCTCTTAGTCGAAGGGGCCACCTTAATTCTACTCAACGTTCCTCCAGGTACAGATTTTGGAGTCGATATGAAGTCTTGGAACACTGGTGAAAATTTCAAAGGTGTTAAAATGATTCCACCAGGCTTTCACTACATTCATTATAGGTAAACTAAAATAAGTAAAGAAGAAGTCGGAATGAAAAATATTTCCACAATTTTTCACTCCCAAAAAAATCCTCTTTTGATTTGTAAAATTTCAGTGCTGTAAACGAGTTCGGAGATCTCGCACCGCGTGTTGGCTTCATTCACAATTTTAAGACATCAGAATTCCTGGCCATGTCTTGGGATGCAGAGAAAGAAGATATAAGCACAGAATGTATGAAATTTGTGCATAATAAATTGGCGATGTAATTATTGACGAAACGCCACTCACACTTTGTGTTTTTTAATATTATTCTATGTTACAGCTCCTTCTGAGGAAACGATTCGTCGACTCAAAGAGAACTTAACAAGCCTCGATCAATTCCTTGGTCCTTACCCCTACGACATTTGGGAACAGTGGAAAGGATTGACCAGCAAAGTTGATGAAGCGATAATAGAGAGATGCACTCCGGTTTGTGGGTATGAAAAAGTTTGGAATAATTTCATTTCATAATTTCTTGGAGACTAAACTGCCTAACGAATCTCAATTATATATCAATTGAAATTTTGCAATCCTGCTTATGAATGAAATTTAATCTCTAAAGCTAGTTATCTCTAGCCTCTTTCAACTTGAACCCCATTTCCTATTTACAGTTACATCCGATCAGCCCTAGAGTTGGAAAATTGTGACGATGCCTCAAGACCAAGGGGAGGAAAAGCTGTGGAAAAGCGAACTAGACGCAGTGGCTTATCTGCTGAAGATAGGGAACAACAGCTACTTCCACAGTTGAAACCGAGAGCGGGAACAGAACTTAGACTTACTAAACTACCGGATAAAAATTATCCAGACGGTGCTACACCCGCTGAAATTACCAGGCATTCACTGGACTCTAGCTACGCTTTGGAAACTATGCTGACCAAATTGAAAAAGTGGGTTCAAAATCTGCTTTCTGATTGAATGATCTAACAAAAATTTTATTCACAACAAAGGAACGGAAGTCCATTCTTTATTCTTCAGTTAAATCGGAGTAAATCAAACTCTTTGAATTCTCATTTCAATTTCATTTCCATGAGTCAAGCTGTCGATACAAAATTGCGGTGCGTTTATCTTTGACTGATGAAACTTCGGCACATTTCAGCCCAATCGAAATAATGGGAGAACTGCAGCTGGCATTCGTCTGCTTCTTGGTCGGACAAAGTCTGGACGCCTTCGAGCACTGGAAGAAGTTAGTTGGTCTCTTGTGCAGTGCAGACACGGCGATACCAACGCGGCGTTATATTTACGCGGAATTACTGAACACGATAGAGGCGCAGGTAGCCTGTGTGCCGGAAGAAGTTTTATGCGACATTGTAGCCTGTAATAATTTCGTCTATCACAACCTGCGCAATTTATTTGCAAATATCGAATCTAACTCGAAAATTGACGGGCGGTTGAAGACTCAAGCAGTTAGAGTAAGAGATAGATTAACGAAAAAGCTTCTATGGGACTTTTCCTGCCTTCAAGATGAGGAGGACGACGAAGCACCGGTTGTTGTTGCACTGGACTGAAAGTCGGAATAAAAATACTTAGGATATTCTCAACTAATTGTTTGTATGGAAATATAGATAGCAGGGAACAATTCTGCGTTTTAATATTATCTTATAATTATCTAATGTAACCGATGAAGATGTTTATTTAATGAAAAGATTTTTTCGAGTAAAACGTTAGTGATTTACGACCCTTTCTATAGATAATCGAACAGAATATCATCCATGCATAGGGCAATAATGATTTTTTCTAACATGTAATGTCATGTTCTACCTATAGCATGTGATAGATTTTATGAACCATACGTGTTCATTACGTTGGAATTGACGAATTACTTGTGCCGCAAACATTTGTGCGCCTTACGGCATGCAACTTCGCTTTTACAATCGCATGAACGAAATGCGAATTGCATGCGACAAGGCGTACGTATGCCAGCGGCCAAAGTAGTTCGACCGTGAGATGGCGATACCATTTAGCACGCTTTACTTTGAATGCAGGAAAATTGTAGCAGAATAAAGAAAATACTCATTAACGAAGAAAGATTAGAATTATCTAGTCTTCTACACATTCATTGAATGATAGCGACATTATAACATCTGTCCTTCTGTTATAGATCAATGCAGTTCTATTCAAGTCCAGCCATCTCCATCCAGCATGGATTCTGGTCTAATTGCAACGAATGGGTGTTGATACAACTCAATCTTCGTAACATTAGTTATATTAGCTAGTGTATCATTGTAATATAAATGTAGTTTGATTATGATAGCTTGCTTGCCAGGAAGTAAATAAAAAGGTTCAATCAATTGTAATAAGCAACATATTTATTCATAGAATACTATTATAAATTTTACACAACATTTACAATGAGTAATATTGTATCGATTCTGCATCAATAAATTGCCAGATATGTCAATGATCAACTGCTTCGTTATTTTCCAATTTATCCTTCCTGCAACTCTCCATTTCAAGTAACAAACAAGCGGTGGCTACCGATGTATGCATTCATATTCACTGCAGTTTTTTCCCGTTGAAAAATTCAGCACGCGTCCTCATATAAGATGCTCTGCTGATACCACTGGCAATTTTGACTAAAAATTTGTCTAACTCCGAAAAATGCTAGTATTAATCAATGATAGGTATAGAGACGTATAGAGAGAAGTATGCATGAATGAATCAATACTCATAGCCTATTTCGGCACACCTCCTTGGGTCTGATGTTCTCCTGATACCAGGAGCAGAAATTTTGCGAGTTAAAATCCTTTTTACCTCCGAAAACGCTAGTATAAATGAATAATCATATAGAGAAGGGTATGAAGAGACGTATGCATGAATGAATCAATACACATAGCCCATTTCAGCACACCTCCTCGGGTCAGATGTTCTCCTGATACCAGGAGCAGAAATTTTGCGAGTTAAAATCCTTCTAACTCCGAAAAATGCTAGTATTAATGAACTATAGGTGTAGAGACGTATAGAGAGAGGTATGCATGAATGAATCAATACATATATCCTTTTTCGGCACACCTCCTTGGGTCAGATGTTCTCCTGATACCAGGAGCAGAAATTTTGCGAGTTAAAATCCTTCTAACTCCGAAAAATGCTATTGATAATGAATGATAGGTATAGAGACGTATAGAGAGAGGTATGCATGAATGAATCAATACATATATCCTTTTTCGGCACACCTCCTTGGGTCAGATGTTCTCCTGATACCAGGAGCAGAAATTTTGCGAGTTAAAATGCTTCTAACTCCGAAAAATGCTATTGATAATGAATGATAGGTATAGAGACGTATAGAGAGAGGTATGCATGAATGAATCAATACATATATCCTTTTTCGGCACACCTCCTTGGGTCAGATGTTCTCCTGATACCAGGAGCAGAAATTTTGCGAGTTAAAATCCTTTTTACCTCCGAAAAATGCTAGTATTAATGAACTATAGGTATAGAGACGTATAGAGATACGTATGCATGAATGAATCAATACATATATCCTTTTTCGGCACACCTCCTCGGGTTAGATGTTCTCCGGATACCAGGAGACATTTTTGACTCAAAATTCTTCTATCTTTGAAATTACTAAACTTAGAACATCTGACCCGAAGAGGTCTGCTGACATTTTTGGCGGGAAAAGGGATTAATGTCTAGATATAGGCATGCATACCTGTCTTCATGCACGTCTTTATATTTATTCATTCTAGCGTTTCTCGGAGTTGGAAGAATCGAGCGAGTCGAAAATCGGGCGAGTCAAAAAATATTCATGGTATCAGGAGAATATCTTATCCGAAGATTCTGTGCTGAAATATTTGGTGGAAAGAAATCACAGTGTACAGGGAGAGGAAAGTAAAATGACGAAGCAATTGATTATTGGTATATCTGCCAATTTATTGATTCAGAATCGATACAATATTAGTAATTGTGAAAATTGTGTGCAATTCATGATTACATATTTATTGAAAGTTCAAGTGCAATTTAAAATATATAGGCATACATGGTGCAATGCCTTAACCAGTAGGCGACTTAGTTAGTATGCAATGATTATTATCCCGAGAGTTGATACGCTACCGTATTTATTTGGTACAATGCAAGAAAGGGGATGGTGTTTCCTTCAAGAATTGACAGACTTCCTCGACCGTGTAATTTCCTTCAGCGGGTAAAAACTCGCGCGTCGTATTCTCGATGCATTTATTCAGAGAAGTTTCATCTAGCTGAGTTTTTGGCAATTTTCCAATACACATTTTCGTAAGGTCGTATGCCCCATCCATATTATCGAGGCCAAGGTAGTCGTACCGAAGATTTTTATCTTTCAACCAGTTCATCAGCAGAGCCTGGCACATCCACGTTAGAGGATTGTGCCGAAAGTGAAACTTATTCGCTTTGAAATTTCCAAACGAATTTGTAGGAAGACAGGTTATTTCATTTATCGAAATATCCAATACTTCCAAAGGAGGTAGAATTGAAAAGAAATTGTCTTCTATGTGTTTGATTTCATTACTTTGGAAAGAAACCGTTTTCAAGTTCGAGAGGCCTTCGAACCACGCACTCTTTATGACTCGCAATTTGTTTCCTATAAATGCCAGCAAGTCCAGCTTCTTCAGTCCCCGAAAAGCGTTGTCCTCGATTTCTTCAACGTGGCAATAGAAAAATGCGAGTCTTTCCAAATTTTGGCTTAAACGAGTGAAGGATCCATCGTGTACAACTTTTGTCTTCGCATTAGCGAACGTCAATCTGTGTATATTAACTGGAGCTTTATTCACCTCCGCCAGATAGTCAGTGGACATTAGACATTGGTACCAATAAACTTTTGGCTTTGACGTGTTTCTGACCAAACACAAACTGCTGACCATTCCAGCAAATCCCATCAAAACGAGAATAAAGACTGTACTGACACGCTGGAGCTTCATGCTGATCCAATGTCGGACGAATACTGAAATTCTTGAGGATCGTGAGGAGAATCTTATACAGCGAATGTTTTCGCTTTTGCCTAATTGACTGCATCGGTATGAGAGTACTCTGAGAATGTGCGAATTTAATTTGTTTATCAAGTCAGTTTCATTCTATGACTCGGAAAGGTAATAACAAGGAAGCAGCTCGTTTATATAAATTACTAACTTGCTATACTGCTTCCCGACCTTTTAGCAGAGGTGAAATTACACGTCTTCAGACCGGAAGATATTAGTGAGTTACGAGCCAGTTGAGATGAGGAAATTTTGGAAATTTGAGAACCTTGAGTACGTGGTATTTGATACAAAATCATCAGTATGGCACAAGAACATATTTATTAATAATTTAAGTGCACAGAAATCCGTAATAAATATACCTATACATTTTCTGAATAGTAATTTGTTGATTAATGTATTACTATTTGTAGTTTGAATCATAGAAAGCAATTATCATTATTCGAAATACTCATACACTGGTACAATCCAAGAAGGGGGACGGCGTATCCTTAAGTAATTCGCAGACTTGTTTGATAGTGTAATTTCCTTCAGCGGGTAAGAATTCGCGCGTCGTTTCCTCAATACATTTATTCAAAAACTTTTCTTCCAGCTGAGATTTTGGCAATTTGTCTACACACATTTTTGTGACATCGTAGTGAGTGTCCAAATAATCGATCTCGTGGTCGTTGTACCGAATGTTCTTATCGTCCAGCCAGTTCATCAGCAAAGCCTGACACATCGGCGTTAAGTGATTATGCCGGAAGAGGAACTCGTCCGCTTTAAAATTGCCAAATGAAGTCGTAGGGAGACACGTTATTTCATTCATAGAAATATCCAGTAATGACAAAGGAGGTAGAATCGAAAAGAAGTCATCGTCTACATGTTTGATTAGATTACTTTGAAAAGATACTGCTTTCAAGTTCGAGAGTCCCTCAAACCACGCACTCTTTATGACCCGTAATTTGTTCCCTGCAAAGGCTAGCAAGTCCAGCTTGGCGAGTCCCTGGAAAGCGTTGTCCTCAATTTCTTCAACGTTGCAATGGAAGAAGGCGAGCCTCTCCAAGTATTCGCTCAAATGGGTGAAGGATCCGTCCCGCACCACAGTTATTTCCGAGTTAGTAAAAGTAACCCTGGGCACGTCGACTGGGGCCTTTTTCACGTCTGCCAAATAGTCAATCGACCTGAAACACTGGTACAAAAAGACTTTTGGCACAGCGGTGTTCTTGACCAAACACAAACTGCTGACCATTCCGGCGAACCCTACCACGCCGAAGACAAAGACTAATAAGACACCGTGAGGCTTCATCCTGATTCTGAGACAGGCTCGTACTGAATTTTCATGATTCGCGAACCTCATTTTATACCGCTAATGTCCGCGTGATTGTTCAATTGTCTCGTTCACTACCACCCGTACACAATTGAAACAATTATAGAAGAGGTTGAAGACTTCATCCACAGAATATCTATCATATAACTGTAAGACTGCGCGGAGGCATAGCTAATAGCATGATTCAGATATTAAACTCTTTTGACTCACTGCCGTTTAAAGATCACGCGCTCCAAGCTTGAACTGTTATGGAAATTAAATTTCAATTAGGTAATGTGCTAGAGCAAATTTAACAACCGCTTTCGTACCTACCTATATGAAGACTGAGTCTCCGTGACTTCAATAATGACCAACTTAATTTTGCCAATATATTGTATGCTTGCTATTTGCCTTCGGCAATTTTTTCTGCCAATCGGAAAGAGTTTGGAAATCTAAGGTTGTGGCAAAGGTTTTATATGGCATGAATACACATACGAAGGTACTTTTCTTCAGAACTGTTGTATCAAGCAAGCAATAACGAGTGATAATTTAATGGTTAACTTAGATTAATTTGCAAATTGATATTACCTAATTATAATATTTGTATTACGCGATTACATGACATGAATTCTTGTCTCTATTTGGTACAGTTCAAAAATGGAGAAGGTTTGTCCACCAAGAATTCGCACACTTGACTTACAGTATAATTTTCTTTAGTAGGTAAAAGTTCGCGGGTGGTTTCCTCGGCACATTTGTCTAAAAATGTTTCGCTGAGTTGGGCACTTGGCCGTTTTTCTGCACAGATTTTAGCTAGGTCGTAGGGTACATCGTCACTGACGGGGTCGAAGCAGTCTTCCTCAATTTCTGTCTCGTTCGACCAGTCGATCAGTGATAATTGACATATCCATGTGAAAGGATTGTGCTGGAAGTAAAATCGACTCGCGTTGAAATCGCCAAATGTCGGCAGACAGGCCAATTGATTTTCAGAAATATCCAGTTGATGTAAATGAGCGGGCAGAATTGTGAAGAAATCTTCATCCATGTGTTTGATTCGATTACTCCGAAACGAGACTTCCCTCAAGTTTGAAAGTTCTTTGATCCATGCACTCTTTACGACCTGCAATTTGTTGCCCCTAAGACTCAGCATGGTCAGTATGGTGAGACCTTGAAATGCGTTGTCTTCGATTTCTTCAACACCGCAGTGCAGAATTTCGAGAACTTCCAAGTGTTCGCCCAATCGAGAAAAGGTCCCGTTTCGCAGAAGTTGTATGTTCGAGTTTGCAACCGCATGGCCGAATATATCAACTGGCGCTTTTTTCAGATCTGCCAAATAATCATCCGATTTAAAACACTGGTACCAATACGTCTTCGGTGTAGATGTGGAGTTTCTGACCAAACACAACCCATTTACTATTCCGGCAAACCCTACCACGCCAACTACAAAGATTAGACTTAGACTTTGGAGCTTCATGCTGATTCTGAGATAGTCGCACACTGAGTTTTCGAAAATTGTGACCGGAATCTTATACCGTAGTCTGCGAACCATGGCTTATTCACATAATTGTCTTGTTGCCTGCCAACCACGCACGGAGTGTGGGAGTTGTGAAACACTAAAGCGTTGAACGAGAATATATATATTCATATTAAAAATTACATCTTATTAGAGTAAATTATGTTTATTACCACTAATCTAAGGCTTTGATGCCTTTTATGCGAATAGCAAAGGCTGTAGTGCAACTAACTACATTCAAGTCAATAAAAGAAGAATATTATATTTTCTTATACATTGATACAGTCTAATTTGCAAACTGATGCCTGTAGATCGTTTTTGTATGTATAAATATTAAATATATCCTAAGTATTGTATGTTGCCCGATTTTACTTGGAGCAATTCAGGATCGAAGACGGTTTATCTTTCAAAGATTGGCAAAGTTGTTCGACAGTATAATTTTCTTCGGGTAATAAAAGTGCGAGTGCCCTACTCTCAGCGCATTTCTTTAGATTTTTCTCTGTTACCGGAAGGTGAATTTTCTGCAGTATATTTCGACACTCCAATGCGAATTCCATCGAGGAATCCCAACTAGTCCGTTTAAAATCATCGAACCAAATGTCTGTTGTCTTCAACCAGTCCACCAAGGACAACGCGCATTCCCAGAAAAAATGATTATGCTGGAGGTAGAATACTTTGGTCTTGAAAGTTTCGAGTGCAGCGATGGGGAGGCAGGTCAACTCATTTTCCGAAATGTCCAGAGTTTCAAGGGCAGGTACGGTAGTGAAGAAACTGTCTTCTATACGTTTTAATCCGTTGCCACGAAAAGAGACTGTTTTCAAGTTGAAGAGACCTTTGAACCAGGCGCCTCTAACTATCTGTAAATTACTTCCCACGATTTCTAATGAGCGTAATTCAGCAAGACCCTCAAAAGCGTCATCCTCGATGCTTCCAATTTCGGAAAAAACAATGTGAAGTTCTTCCAGTCCGCTACTTAACCGAGTGAACGATCTGTTTCGTATGACTTCCATCTTCGAGTTACCAAACAACATTCTGGGTATATCGGTTGGCGCAGCCTCGACGTCTGCCAAATAATTATTTGACTTGAAACACTGGTACCAATACTCTGATGGCTCTGCTGTGTTTCTGATCAAACACACGCTGCTGACTACGTCGATGAACCCGAACACGCCAAGTAGAAATACTGAGGTGAGAGTTTTGAGCTTCATACTGATTCTGAGACAGACATAGACTGAATTCTTACGAAAAGCGAGCGCAATTTTATATCCTGAATGTTGACTCGTTTATCCAATTATCTCGATCTTTACAACCCGCGCATAATTGAACTTATTATCCTGTTATCATGTTAAAGCACTTCGGAAAAGTGTGCGAATTTAATATCTTCATCTCGTTGATCTACATAATTTTATAACAAGACAACCAGGAAATTACTACTTCATCCACTTACCTCTAACTATGAGTTCTGTTTCTCCAAATTTCAGCAGAGGTGACATCGCGCGTTGTATAACAGAACTTAATTGCAAAATATGCTAGTATTTTATGATACAGGAATTTCGGAAAAGTTGTAGACACAGTCAAGTGGGAAAGGCCTTTGATATCATGGAAAGCAAGGACGTCAGCAAAGCGTGACTATATGTTTATTCAGAAGTGGAATGCAAAGAAATTCATATTACATTTAGGTATATGTTATCGTAATCCCTTGAACATTGAGTGAATCGCATTTAGATCCTCATAATGAACAAACTTGGAAGCTTTCATCGGCGTCACTGCAGGACACGAGTATAATAATTATGGGCAACTAATTGATTACGGTGAGTTATTCTCAATTGGTAAGCTAATAATGCAAATCTTCTACTATGCATTGTAGTTACGATATGGTACGCGTTTTGATGTTACTTAGTACAATCCAAGAAGGGGGAAGGCTTGCCTTTCAGAAATTCACGGACTTGCCTGACGGTATAATCTCCTTTAGCAGGCAATAATTGGCGGGACGTTTCCTCGGCACATTTCTTTAGCGATTCGTCATCAATTTGTGATTTTGGAAGTTTTGTTTCACATATCTTTGCTAGATCGTACGGTGCGTCAACATTGGGAGCGTCGGGTTCCTCTTGCCAACGATAGTCTGCCCAAATACCAGCGTTCATCAACCAGTCGGATACTGAAATCTGGCACTCCGGGGTGAGACGATTGTGACGGAAATAAAACTCTTTCACTTCGAAACTGCCGAAAAAAGGCGTTGGAAGACAGGTTAATTGATTGTTAGAAATATCCAGTGTATCCATAGATGGTAGTGTCGCAAAAAAATGATTTTCCACATGTTTGATCTGATTATTCTGGAACGTAGCCAACTTCAAGTTTGGAAGTCCTGCGACCCATGCACTCTTTATGATCTTCAATTTGTTCCCCATAAGAGCCAGAGTTCTCAGTTTGGTAAGACCGCGAAACGCATGGTCTTCAATTTCTTCAACGTCGGAATAGACCACCACAAGTCTTTCCAAACTCTTTCCCAATCGAGTGTAGGATCCGTTTGGTATCACTTGGATTTTAGACTTGCAGACTGTGTGTTCGTAAATATCGACTGGTGATCTCTTTAGATCTGCCAAATAATCACTTGATCTAAAACACTGGTAGGAATATCGATCGGGATTTGTGCTATTTCTGACCAAACACAATCCGTTGACCATTCCAGCGAGCCCCATCACGCCTAGCACCAAAATTACGCTGACACTTTGAAGCTTCATGCTCATTCGGAGTCAGTGGTACACTGAATTCTCACGAATGGTGAGCGGTATTATATACCGTGAGTCCTGACTCGTTCGCTCAATTACCTCTGCCTTCGTTATACCTTCTCCTAATTGAAATCATGAGAGAAGGGATTAGGATATCAAACAGTGGATCAAGTACATATATTTGTAAAAATGAGTAACCGTTTATCCTAAAATGTCTGTTATTATTGGATTTGACAGCACTGTTGATCCTTCGAATGACCATCGATAAAATCATAAAAACGTGCAGATAACGGCTTAAGAAATTAGCGCAGCAAAATATGCATTCGCGTATAGATACGCCGAAAGATCCTGTAGATTCACTTTTGTTGCCCGACATAAAAGGTAATTCCACTGGCGCTGTTGAATGACATACTTGCATGAGATAACTGAAGTTTTCTTGATTAGTCAATAGCCGTCCTGTGCAGAGGTCTTCTTATTCATGTTTAATTAATTTGACAATATTCAAGATATCTAGGAGATACGTATAATCGCTATTCTCAGATCTAGACTGTATAATGCACGCGAGCTAATTCATTTATAGAAAGTAACGTGTCATCGAAATTATTATATCAAGATGATAATGATCATTCCGAAAAATAAAGACAACTTGACCCTAAGGTTGAACTATCTTTTACTAAAATTTTACCTATACGTGTTGTTTGTTGTACCTACGAGTTTTCGATTACAAAGAAATTTATATCCACCCTTCGTATATTTTCCCTTCCATTCATTGATTTTCATCCCTGTCATTAGACCTTCTGAATGATCTCCCGACTCATTCATTCCAAACATATCAAAGTACATCAAATATGGGAATTTGATATCTTCGTCTCGTTGGTCTGCCTAATTTTTATAATAGGACAAGTGAGTGAGGACAGGAAACAGCTACTTTATGCACTTACCTTTAATTATAAGTACTGTTTCTCGAAATTTCAGTAGAGGTGACTAAATGCGTTTCCTAAGAAAATATAATAGCAAAATATGCAAGTATTTTATGATGCAGGAATTTCTGGTAAGATTGAAAACACAGTCAGGTGGGAAAGGACTTTGATGTCATCGAAAACTAGGACTTCAACAAAGCGTTACTACATATTTATTCGCAATTGAAAAGCAGAAAATTTACTTCACATTAATATATAATTGTAATCCCTTGACAAGTACGGTTATCACCTTCAGGCCCTTTCATCGAACAAACTTGAATGCTTCTTTCAGCGTCATTGCAGGGCACAGGTATAATAATGGGCAATTGATTGGCTATAAGTTATTCTGAATTTGCAGACTGACAATACGAATTTTCTACTATAGAGTTACAATATGGTACATGTTTCGATTTTATTTGGTACAGTCGAAAAAAGGAGAAGGCTTGCCCTTCAGAAATTCACAGACTTGCCTAACGGTATAATCTCCTTCAGCAGGCAATAATTGGCGGGAGGTTTCCTCGGCACATTTCTTTAGCGATTCGTCATCAATTTGAGATTTTGGAAGTTTTGTTTCACATATCTTTGCTAGATCGTACGGTGCGTCAATATTGGGAGCGTCGAGTTCCTGTTGCCAAAGATAGTCTCCCCAAATACCAGCGTTCACCAACCAGTCGGATACTGAAATCTGGCACTCCGAGGTGAGACGATTGTGACGGAAATAAAACTCTTTTACTTTAAAACTGCCGAAAAAAGCCGTTGGAAGACAGGTCAATTGATTGTTAGAAATATACAGTGTATCCATAGATGGTAGTGTCGCAAAGAAATGATTTTCCACATGTTTGATCTGATTATTCTCGAACGTAGCCGCCTTCAAGTTTGGAAGTCCTGCGACCCATGCACTCTTTATAATCTTCAATTTGTTCCCCATAAGAGCCAGAGTTCTCAGTTTGGTAAGACCGCGAAACGCATGGTCCTCAATTTCTTCAACGTCGCAATAGGCCACTGCAAGTCTTTCCAAACTCTTTCCCAATCGAGTGTAGGATCCGTTTCGTATCACTTGGATTTTAGAGTTGCTGACTGTGTGTCCGTAAATATCGACTGGTGATCTCTTTAGATCTGCCAAATAATCACTTGATCTAAAACATCGGTACCAATATCGATCGGGATCTGTGCTATTCCTGACCAAACACAATCCGTTGGCCATTCCAGCGAGCCCCATCACGCCTAGCACCAAAATTACGCTGACACTTTGAAGCTTCATGCTCATTCTGAGATAGTAGTACACTGAATTCTCGCGAATGGTGAGCGGAATTATATACGGTAAACGTTGATTCGTTCATCCAATTACCTCGTCCTTCGCCACCTCCTCGTAATTTAAATTACGCGAGAAGAGATTAAGGTGTAAAAGAGTGATTCAAGCAGACTAATACGTGTATGTTTACAAGAATGATAATAATTCTTATGAAAATTGAAATTCTTATTGCAATAAAATATAATTTTTCATACAGGCACGTCGAAAGATCCTGTAGATTTACTTTTCATGCAGGGCACAAAAAATGCAGGGTATTAATTGAAAGTTAATACGTAAAGCTTGACGTGTTAATTAATCAATATAATTCAATAATTATCACGTTTAGTAATGGCATGGGAGATTTTACATTGAACAATCTAAATATGGAGAGGGCTTGTCCTTCAACGATTGGCATAATTCGTTAATTGTGTAGTTTTCTTGGGGTAGTAAATAGTCCATCAGCGTTGTCTGGACGCAGTTTTTTAGGACCCTTTCGTCTAACTGTGGTGTTGGAAGTTTTGCCACGCACTCGTCGATGACCTCCAGGGGCAGGTCCATATTATTCCGTCCAGTATAATCGTGGTGAATATTTTTATCCTTACACCAGTTCATCAGCGGAACCAAGCACACCAAGGAAAGAGGATTATCTGCCACCCGCAACTCCACTGTATGAAAGTCCGCGAATGAATCCACGGGGAGGCAGGTTAATTTATTTTCAGAAATGTCAAGTGTATTAAGCGCGGGTACGGTAGAAAAGAAACTGTTTTCAATGTTCTTAATTTCGTTCCGTTGTAAAAAGATTTTCTTCAAACTGGTTAGGCCATTGAACCACGCACCCTTGACTATTTTTAAATTGCTTCGTACTATTTCTAACGAGGACAATTTGACGAGGCCTTCGAAAGCGTCGTCCTCGATCTCTTCGATTTCAGAAAAATGAATTTGTAGGATTTCCAAGTCACTTAAACGAGCGAAGGATCTATTCCGTATAACTTTCATTTTTGAGTGACTGAATGAGATCCTTGGTATATCCACTGGCGCTGCGTCTACGTCAGACGAATAATTATTCGACATTGAACACTGGTACCAATACATCTTTGGCTCGACCGTGTTTCTAATTAAACACAAGCTATTTACCATCCCAGCAAATCCTACAATGCCGAGAAGAAAGATCAAGTTAGAACTTTGGAGCTTCATGCTGATGCTGTGCCAGACGTGTACTGAATCCTACTGAATCACGAGCGGAACCTTATACTGCAAAGGCTTGCTCCACGAGACCAATTATTGTATAGAGTGACTCACTCGCGCAATTGACGTTATGAGAAAAATTGTTGAATTACATACCTGCGTAAGATAATTGAATTCTTGATTAGTCAATTGGCGTACTGTGAAGAGATCTTCTCATTCATATCTCTCTAATTTGAAAATATTTAAGACGTTCAGGAGATAAGCAAGACCGCTATTCTCGGATTTTTACTGTAATATACGCCAGTTAATTAGCCCAGAGTAAAAGTACGTCAAAGATCTTCGTCTAGTTGCATTACATAATTTTATATCAGGATAAGTGAGTAAGGACAGGAAGTAGCTACTTCATGCACTTACCTTTAATTATGAGTGCTGATTCTCGAAATTTTAGCAGAGACGACTTTGAGCGTTTGATAACAAAATATGCAAGTAAATATATCTTATGATTCAGGAATCTCGAAACTTGAAAACACAGTCGGGTGAAGAAGGCCTTTGATATCATCGAGAACTAGGATGTCAAGTAAACCTTCGGTACTACATGTTTCTACAAAATTTACCTTAAACTGAAGTCGAGCTTCAGACAGTTTTGTTTCGCATAATTCTGCGAGTTCGTATGGTGGAACCATGTTCGTAGCGTTACATTTCACGTCCTATTGGTTATACCTAGTCTCGCGGATTTCGAGTGTCCTTTGAATTTGAAAGTGCTCTTGATTCTTTCAATGGTCTGATATTACCGTTCATCAAAACTGTGAATAATATCTCAGTAAATTCTCGTCACAATAATATATACATACTTTTTCGTATATGGGTACGCTGGAAGTCACTCTAGATTTACTATTATCACTGTAATACATAGAGTTTGATTTATAATTAGCCAATGTAATTAAATTATCATGTAAGGTAATGACATAGAAGATCTTAGATCGATCAATGTAAAAATGGAGAGAGATGTCTCCCAGAAATTAGCATAATTGTTCAATTGTATATACCCATTGTTTTTTTGCTGCAGTAAAAAGTTCATCGATGTTCTCTTAATACAACTTTTCAGAACTGCTACGTCTAACTGAGGTGTTGGCCGTTCTTAACTTATGCATTCATTCAAAAGCTTCACGGGCAGATCCATCATAAGGACAATCTCCAGAAGACAAGGTTTCACAGGGTTTGGCAATCAGTTGACTCCGAAGCATCAGCAAAGCATAAGTTTATGTATATTTGAAACAAGAATTTAAGCAAAAATAACATCTGACGATCATACATTTTATCCCTTGTAATAACTAAGTCAATCCTAAATGCTTTCTAATCTTAATAATTTTGTCACATCGCCTAACATATTTTTCAGTTTTATAAATGAATGCAAGCAATAATAAAGCCTAATTCAAAAATGTGTACAGCTCGTTTCTTTGATTAATCCTTGTTACCACTCTGTAAGCGGGATACGCGTCCTGATGTGAAGCAAGTTAAAAATGGAGATGGCTTGCCCTCTAAAAATTTGCAAACTTCATTCACGGTATAATTTTCTTGGGGTGGTAAAAGGTCGTTCACAGTTTCCTCAGCGCACTTCTTCACACTTTCATCGTTCAGCTGATCCAGAGTTTTTCCTAGTTTGTCTTCGCAGTGTAACACGATTTCCGATGATGGATCCCAATGGCCTCTTCCAAAGTCGTCGTACTCGATACCTGTCTTTTCCACCCAGTCCATCAGCGCAGCCACGCATCCCCAGGACAGAGGATTATACTGGAAACGTAACATTTTAGTTTTGAAAATTGCTATCGAAGGCATGGGGAAACAGGTCAGCTCATTTGCAGTAATATCCAGTGTGTCCAGAGGCGGTACGATGGAATAAAAGGTTGTTTCTATGTGCTTGATTTCATTATTCCGAAAAGAGATTGTCTTCAAGTTGGAGAGGCCCTGGAACCAGACACCCTTGATGATCTGCAAGTGGTTATCTCCGATGTCTAATGAATGCAACTTGACCAGGCCGTCAAAAGCTCTGTCCTCGATTTCTCTGGTTTCACAAAAATTTATTTCAAGGATTTCCAAACTGCTGTTCAACCGAGAGAAAGACTTGTTTCGTAGAACTGGTATCTTAGAGATACTGAGTGTCAACTGCGGTATATCGACGGGCGCAGATTGTACATCTGTCAAATAGTTATTTGACAAGAAACAATGGTGTTTGTAAACGTTTGGCTTGGCTGTATTTCTGATCAAACACAAGCAATTTGCTATTCTTGCAAGCTCCACAACACCGAGGATAAAAATTACGCTTATACTTTGCAGCTTCATCCTGACTCTGAGACGGACGGGTACTGAATACTCGTGAACTATGGGGGGAAATTTATACTGCAAATGTTGACGCTTCTGTCCAATTGTCTCGTTCTCCACCACCCCCGCATAATTAAAGTCATAACGTATAAAATTATAGACTTGGTTTAGGTATTATCTCCTACTACGTATCCACTGGAGAGCTTTATCTGAACGTTTATAATTTTAAAAAAGAGAGTTTTTCTTGGTGAGTATAGATTTGATGATTTTAGTTGAGAGATGATTTGTTTAAATTTCATAGTTTGATAAACTAGATTATAACACAAACGTTGGATTCGCTGTTCTTAGTGAATTTTCACATCTCATTTTCAAATCTTCTGAACTATTCCAGCACTCCAGTAGTGAAAGGTAGATGAGTAGATATTTCAGCTCAATTTGCAGCTTGATACAATATTATTGGTACAGTTGTATAAATTTATCCAGTGCAATTCAAAAAGGGAGACGGCTTGTCGTTCAGAAATTCACAGGCTAGTCCAATGGAGAAATTTCCTTCAGCAGGTCTGTTCGGTTCAGGTTTTGACAGTTTTGCGACACAGATATTTGCGAGTATCTTCGATTTAATGACCGTGTGTACGTTTATATTAATTGGGGATTTATTCAGGTCTGCCAAATAATCATTTGATCTAAAACACTGGTAATAATATACCTATTCGACGTCGTGGTGTCTCTGGTCAAACACAACCCGTTGGCCATTCTGGCGAGCCCCATTAGCAATAATACAGCTATACCTTCGAGCTTCGTACTGATTCTAAGACGAGTAGGTACTGAATTCTATAGAGTTGAGAGCAGATGATATACCTCTTGCGAATTTCGTCCTATTTGCCAATTGTCGCAATCTCTGCTACTCGCGCATGATTGAAGGTGTGCGATAACAGATTAGAAGACTTTATACACTTGTTGATCTTCGTATGAGTCATAACTAAGTGGTTACTTAAGCACCTATTTCACTTCCTAATTGAATTCAAGGAAGTGATATTATTTCAACCAATAACCGTCATATTTTTTCGTTAAATGCGCATCGTAGTCTCGGGGATTTACAATTACTCTATACAGAAACACCAACGCAGTATTAATATGATTTGTCTATTCGGCTCAGACTCAAAAGTGACCGAAATCGTATTCTCTACTGAATGGTCGAATTTATTCGACGTATATACATGAACTTGAACACTTTCTCAGGGTGTTTCTCCTCAAGGTGGAAGGGCTCTTGAATCACGTCTTTACGACCCTCAAACTGCATTTTGCGATTTTTAACGAGGATAATTCGACGCGACCCTCAAACGCGGTATTCGAAAAAATCGATCAGTACGATTATCAATGTGCTGACACTTTCGAGCTTCATCCTGACTCCAAGACGAACGTAGAATTAAATACTCGTGGATGGCGAGCAGAATTTTGTACTGCGAATATTGTCCCGTTTTCCACCACCAGCGCCTACCTCAATTCGTAAATCGAGATTACATACCTGATCAGGCCTAGATTTTTCACCGAGTAAGATTTCAATAAATTCAACTATCCGAGGTATATGTATATCGAGATAATGTTATAACCATTTTTATTAGAATAGACAATTTTAGTGTGTAATTTATATAGTATATATCCCCATGACGATTTCGAATCTGTGCTAGAGCTACATGCCTGAGAATATACAGTGATAATGCAAGCTCTTGCCATCTCTCGAAATAGAATCATCATAAAAGCATGATTATATTTATTATAGCTTTTATTACAGAGAATTATTTCTTATCCACGTAATTGTAGTACAATTTTATCTAGGTACTCTGATTCTCACTCAACGCAGGACTGTCATAAAAACATAATATTATATGTTATAGCCTCGATTAAGAGAAACATTATACTACTCACCATGTTATCACACGCTCTGAATAATTAATGGCATTTGAGCTTACTTTACTACCATAACACGGCATAATCAATAACAGTAATATTATAGTAGTGGTTAATGTAGCTTGATTTGTGCTTTATACGATACAATTATCAAATATTAAAATTTCGTGGCACGTTCTGTCATTGTCAGCTAGTTACTTCTTACAAGAAAGGAGAAGCTTTGCGAGCATGACCAAATCTCTTCTCAAATGGGGCTCTGTCGACGTCTGCCAAATAATTATTTGACCTAAAACATTGAAGCCAATACCATTCCGGCCAACTGGTGTTTCCCAGCAAACAGATACCATCAACCAACTTAGCAATTCCCACGACCCCGAAAACAAATACGATGCTTAATCTTTGGAGCTCCATACTAATCCTGAGACAGTCTCACGCTGAATTCTCATAAATCATGAAAAGAAACTTATATCGATTAAATTGTATCGTTAATTCTCAATCGAGGGTCAAGTCATGGAAGTAGAGATTGGAGTTTTCCTTTCCGTAAGCCTCGCTGCATACTGATGTGATGCTATCCAGGTAATTAAATTTTTTCTCATTGCAGCACAATCCTGGATAATACTCCGTGGAGCTATTCTACCGAGTAAATGCGTTAATAAAAGTTTTTCAACATGCAGAAGCATCGGTAAAGCACAATAAACGATTATTCGTCGTGTGACCAGCTATAGGTGCAATTCAAAAACGGAGATGGATTGTCCTTCAAAAATTGACAAACTTCATGGGATGTGTAATTATTTCCAGGTGGGAAAAAGTTCGCCATTGTTTCCCGAATGCACTGGTCAAGGGTGTTTTCTTCCAACGGAGCTTTGGGCAGTTTTTTAACGCAAATATCTATCATTGGTTCCAGTGGCTCGGACAGACTAGTCTGTCCATCATAGTCCTTTTCAATGTTTTTATCCTTCAACCAATCCAGCAGTGCAGCAAGGCACACCAACGAGAAAGGATTATCTTTCGCGTAAAACCTTTTCGTCTGAAATGTCGCGAACAAAGTCATGGGTAGACAGTTCAGTTCATTTCCAGAAATGTCCAATTTTTCAAGTGGCGGTACGATCGAAAATAATCTGCTTTCTACATGTTTAATTTCGTTGTTCGCGAAAGATATGCTCTTCAATTTTGAGAGACCCTTGATCCACGCGCTCTTCACGATGTGTAAATTGCAATCTACGATCTCCAATGAGCGTAACTCGACCAGACCTTCGAACGCGTTATCCTCTATTGCTCCAATTTTTAGAGAATAAAATCCGAGCTCTTCCAATCCGCTGCTCAAACGAGCGAATGATCTGTTTCGTAAAATATTTATCTTTCCGGAGGTGAATCTGACTCTTGATATATCGACCGGTGCAGCCTCTACGTCAGCCAAAAAATTATTCGTTTTAAAACACTGGTAACAAAATACCTCTGGCTCATTGGTATTTCTGACAAAACATAAGCCGTCGACTATTGCGGTGAACTCGATCACTCCGAGAATAAAGACCATGCTGACAAGTAGGAGCTTCATACTGATTCTGAGATAGATGCACACTGAATTCTCGCGATTCGTGAGCGGAATCTTATACGTACTGTAGAATGTATTTGCCTCGCAATCTCTGTGCAATTGTCCTGTCAACGGATACGCGTATGTAATTGACGTGATACAAAACTTAGTGGTAAAAGTACATACCTACTGCGTCAGTAGTCAATCTTTGGATCTCTTAGTTAGAAAATTGGTGTAGTACTGTATGAACCGATCCTGCTGAACGTCTATGGGTCATTCGATGGAAAGTGAGCTTTTTAAGGAGACAATGTCTCGCGAATCAAATAAATATTCATTTAAAAATTCAATTTACAACGGATGAGGTGAATAATATGATGTAACAAAAGTCGTTTTATTTTCCAATTGTATCGTACACAGAAAATGATAATAATTGATAAAAAATAATTCGGCTGTAAAACACGAATTTTATTTTCAATTCCGTACTAATAGACTGAAAGTTACGTTATAAGGTAAAAAAAGCTTTCCGACCCCGATTTAGTTGTATGTATAGTCCGATGGCGGAAAATGACTGTTGATCATTGTCGTATGTTTGGTTTAAACCACAGCCGACTGACTAGCAGCCTCTAGAGCCCGGTTTTCCTCACAGAGCAGCGTCACTTTTTGCTCATATTTTCCACGGAGGTCTTGGAACAAATGCAACTGCGTCTCATACTCCTTTTTCAAATCCGCATTGAGTCGTGAGGCAGCTTCCATCTTGCTGAGCATCGTGTTTTGCCTTTCACGTTCAGCAGAAATGTTCGTTTCCATCGCATCCACGTCACTCTGTAAAAAAAGAGTTAACGATAAAATATTCCCTCATCGAAACTCAAAGAAACAGCGTTGATATTTCGAGGCAAACGCGTTACTGTCTCACCTGCAAATGCTTCACCTCCATGTTGCGAATGTTGAGCAAGTCTTTGGTGATCGCTACGACTTCTTTCAGGGAAGAAACTTGCTTCGATAACGCGCTTATCTGGGTTTGCTGATTGGTGATTAAACGGCCACGATCATCGATCACGAGCTGAGCCTGGGTCAGCCTATTCTTTAGGTCTTCCTTCTCTCTTCGAAGAGTTATTTCATCGCCATCTCCGCTAGTGACGGCGTTATAGGAGGCCTGAACTGCGGCCAGCTTCTTCTCCGTGTCAGCGAGCTTTTTTAGATAGTTGTCTCTTTCGTTTGTCCTTTTCTGTACGGGGGTGCACCGGATATACGATAATTATTGCATTTGATTAATTATTCACTCGAACTAGAAACTCACTTGAACTTCCAATTCGAGCTTCGCTACTTCATTAGATTCCTTTCCATTTATCTCGGTCGTATCTTCGGCAGCGGCGATCTTTTCTTCCTGGTAATATAAGAGTAATTTTTGGTCCATCCATCGCGTGAGAAATCGAAGAAAACGAAGATTACCTATATTTGAAATTCTCACCTTTGTGGGCTGCGGGATTTCAGCAATTGGCAATGAAGGTTTGGGATCGTTGTCGGTTTTTGGGGGAGGATCAGCTGCCACATTGATAACGACATCACCGGTATTTTGCACCGGCGGAGAAGATGGATTTTCGTTTATTATCTGCGCCCCCGAATCTCCCCCAGCGTTACAAACAGCTTCAACGTTGTCTGACATCTTCTCCAGCGACTAACTCGAGCTTTATAATTACACCGTTTTTACAAAATTGAATAAAAGAAGAAGTGGGCGGACTTCGGCGGAGTGAAATAAAAGATGATCAAAAATTGTTTTTCGATATTTCCGGCCCCTCTGCGTGAATAACTGCACTTACTCGTTCCACAGTTAATTGTATATCGATATAATATTATGATTAGAAGAAGGCAATGAATATAATATTAAAATGGAATAATCGATATCATCGAATACTTACATCCTGAGTAACGGGAAGGCGAGAATGAACTAGCGCTTAAATTTATTTTTGGAAATCGCTGCGTACGCGTTATTTTAGTACACACATTCACAGCTGCGCGTTGAATTTTATAGTATAGTTATACAAAGCTGGGTTTCAACTTGAGTGATAAAATAACTCGGAGTTAAAGCCTGTAAATGGAGTTAAAGACACATGATCGATAAGATTAAATACTCGGGAAAATTATGATCTAATTTATCGATCTTTCAGAGCCATGAAAATCTCGTATTTTCAACTTTAATATCAAAACTATAAATGCATAAGTATAGATTCTCAATTTCTGCGCCGTCTCTTCGGTCATTTGATCAAACTTCTGCGCACAAATAGTCAAAACAAATACGTATACATTCTAAATGATAATGATTGAGTTTTATTGATTTATAGGACTTGAAATAATATCGAAATATTATTTTATCGGAATTTAAATCCCCATAAATAATTTATAATTTCAATATAATTGAGCGATAGACTATCAACTATATTATCAAATCCTCAAACTGACTCGTGTAGTTCTTCAGCGCAGACGCTTTTGCCCTTGCGGTTTTCTGTCGTGAGATCGGACATTATTTAATCCTTACAACGGTAAATATCACAAGTTATAACATAATATCTCCCTCAAAAAATATCTGGCGTACAAAATCTCCCTATTTATAATTCACTGTGTCGCAAGTCATTCCCAAAGTTTATAACAGTCACATTGCCTAACATGTCATCATCCTAACCTCTCTTTCCGCGATACAAATATCTCCTTATTACTGGTTTACATAATTGCGAGAACTGTTTCCCCCCAAAAAACGCAAAGAACGATGCAAAAAAGAGGCTCACTCAATCAACGAAAATCAAATATAGACAATTTTCTGTAAAAAAATTAACCTCAAATTATAAAATCATTTATTTCTCTAATAAACGTTACTGAATAATCCGAGGAATTCTAATTCCATTTAATGCCTTCCTAATCAACAGCCGATCTCCAAATGGAAGAATACGCAAGAGAGCCTTGCCCATGGCGCATCGTAGACGACTGCGGAGGAGCGTTTACAATGGGAGCCATCGGCGGAGCCTTGTTCCAGAGCATAAAGGGTTTCAGAAACGCACCGAGCGGTTTGAACAAACGTTTCGTCGGCAGTTTGATGGCGATAAAACAACGCTCTCCGATAATAGCTGGGAACTTTGCAGTCTGGGGTGGAATGTTCTCGACGATAGATTGCACGCTGGTACATTTCAGGCATAAAGAAGATCCCTGGAATTCAATAATCAGTGGAGCAGCCACAGGCGGCATATTAGCGGCGAGAAACGGCCTGCCAGCTATGGCTGGTAGTGCGATAATCGGCGGGGTACTTTTGGCACTGATAGAAGGCGTGGGAATTCTATTCACTAGACTTTCTGCGGAACAATTCAAACCCCCTGCTCTTGTCGTCGACGATCCTTCACAGCTTGGACCACCCCCTACGCTCGGGGAGCAACAAAATTATTGAATATTAATGAATAGGATACGAGAATTAGTTGTTTGTATTATTGTCTCGTAATATCCGTGGGGCAGCGATATTTTACAGATTAAATACCTGGTGAATCAACGTTATACCGAATAGTTGAATTTATCGAGTAATATGTGAATGTTTAGTTTACTTTTAAGGTAATTAATGATATTGTATAGGGCATTAGATGCTGGACAGTTTATGATAAGGAAAATAATAAGAATTATTTTACGTTAGTTTATATAAACTTTTCTTTATTCGATTTCGACCCTCTGCACTTGCGAAAATATAAGACATGGTGTTATTCCCTTGTAAATGTCGTTATAATTGATGGTTCCTTTTCACTAATTTCCCTTTCCTTTTTCAAATTCAGCTACTTTCTTCTTCCTCGTCGTCCTCGCTCTCTTGCCGAACGTGTGGCACGGCTAGATCGAGTTCCTTCTTGACGTTAGCGTCTGTAGATGCTGTTTTCGTAGCGTCAGACTTTTGCGGCCCTGACGGTCCGTCTTTCGACAGATTTTTAGCGTTTAGTAGCTGAAGCTGTTCGACCTGTACGTAAAATTTATCGAATTATTGTCTCTTCTCTGGCTACTGATGATTTCAGTCTTTTTCTTTTCTCTGAATCATCGTCATTTCGCTACTTGATAAATGATAATATACTCCCACGTAATCTTGCCTGAAGCGCGTGAAGTTGTGCATCGATTTTTCGCAGCATTGAGAGTATCAGTTGTTCTTCTTCTTTTAATTCTTTTTGAAATCCGACCAATTCATTGACCTCCGTCATTTCTGTTCACCCTAAGTCTAGAAAATATATTTCACGACTAGAGATTATGCCACAGGATAAAACCCGCTGTCAGACATGTCACTGCCCACTGGTTTACATGTCAATGAGAATTGAGAGGTTAGGTTCCCCATGGCTGGAGGTTGGGGCAAGAGCGCCATCTGCGGTAGCAAGAAGTCAATGTTTAACAATTTGTCGGTACAACGGAGACAATTCTTGCCGATAATAATTAGTAATAGTGTTTAGGGGTAATATGTTAAACGAATTGATTAGAAACAGTATAAAGAAGGTCTGGATTTACGCAAAAGACATGAAAATACATAATATGTTCAGAAACATTGAAATTCAATAATTGATCAATTAAAAGCGGAGGCATCCGGCAAATACGATGTTTCGTTTTTTATTGATTAATAAGTTTGCGATTCTAATTTTTTTTGTATTAAAATCACATTCTGGCAGACGTATATTCATTAATTATTTACTCGCATCATATTCAATCAAAAATATTGATACATTGATTTATTCGCCGGTGTAGCAACTCGCGCTTTTGCAGCTGTGATTACTTTATCATCGTTCACTTTATTTCGAATAATTCGGTGGATACGAACTTTTATTATAAGAGTCATTGTAAGTTTAGAAAAATTGAAGCATGGAAGATATTCACGTTCTTCAATTATTTTCTAGGCGAATGTTATCATAGAAAAATTATAGGAAGTTTGGGTATATTAAAATGACGAATATGTATTTTTTTAAATAGGAATTTTCTAGTAGGAAATTTAGAGTAACGATGGATTAAAATTTTCGTGAATAATTTATATTCCACAATATTTTAATACAATAATACTTTATTCTTTCTACAAGAGTCCTACAAGATATTAACTAAGCATAATTTATAATAATAGGAATTTTTAGGTACAGAGCCTTGCGTTGTTCACGGTTATCCGTGTCTATTAATTATAATATCCTACTTCTATAGGTCTTAAATTATGAAATTAATTTAATTATGAAACCTGTGCAAATCCTTATATAATTTCTCCGCCGTCCGAAAGTACATTGAATCATGGTAACGAGAAGAGAAGACGTTTCTATAAATAGTAAACTTTATTAATCTTCTTAAATACGTGCGCGGATAATAATTATACACCTCAAATAATTATTGGTATAACATTATACATATATTCAATAATTAATAAACCAAATGAAAATAATCTCTTCTTCTATCTTTTTTCCTTTCAATCTCGCTTTCTTCTCATCCCCCCCCTAAACAACAAATACCACCTAATTGTTTATACCGATCGAAGATTTGCAAAGGATTCTATTTACATACATACACAATATATTCAGTAGGCATATCTATCATTATCACACTATCACAACAGGATAGTACACACTACTCACCGTAGTATTCCACAATTGTCAGGATTATCGGTTCGAAACCGAAAAAGCGAAATAGGTTTCAAAAATCAAACATCTTTTACTGGAAAATACAATTATAAACTGATGATAATCCTGGCAATCGAGGATAACGATACTACCGTCCAATTATGCATAATTAAATGCAATACACAGGCGTTAATAATTCGGTAAGTCATTTTGGCTAAGTGACTCTCAAACCCGGCTCTCCATGGATTGTTAAATTTACTTTTTAACATAAAACATATGACTGGTAACTTTTGGCTTTTGTTTACGATAAGCAATTAACTTTCTTCTCTATTCTTTCTCTTCTTTTATCTTCTTGTCTTTATTTTTCGTTAGACGGTAACACGAACCAGCTTCGATCCATACTTTTATCGGCATAAAAGTTGGCAATGATCTAAAATCTGCATTGCGAAAATTCATTTCTGATGTGACCGAAAAAAGATTCGGCTCTATCGCTAAAAGTGCAGGTGCCGATTTTGGTTCGAAGAAACGATAACCCCTGATTAAAAAAATCAGTCGTACGTGACCGTTTCCACGTTCCAGATTCGGTGTTGCGGTGAGGAATGGATTCGGAAGAATGTCGAAGTCGAACTTTCTTTCTTGTATTATTTTGTCGACAGAAAAAAAATGAGAAAAAGGAAAGAAGAACTGCCTCAAAAAGTCCAAAATGGCGTGTAGGCCTTCGCTCATTCTTTGGAAGAAGAATTCGGGGATTCTCTGCTGTTGTCACTGGTGAAATTGGCCAAACTCAAACCAGCGACTTCGAGGTTTGACCCGGTCGGCGAACTGCTGCTACTTCGTGCCCCGCTTAATTGCCCAAGTTGATTCAACTGTCCCGAAGCACCGTTGTCCGACGGAATGAGTCCCTCCTTCATGCGCTTCTTCTGTTTCATTCGCCTGTTTTGAAACCAGATTTTCACCTGCGTTTCGTTCAGCTGCAAAGCTGAGGCTATCTCAATGCGTCTAGCCCGTGTCAGGTACTTGTTGAAGTGAAACTCTTTCTCCAGTTCCGTTAGTTGCTTGTTCGTAAAGTTGGTCCGCCCTGTGTTATTAAAACCACCCGGAATACCAGCCAACGGACCACCGCTTAAACAGCCTACTGGCCCTGCGGCCGAAGTCGCGTAGACCGCCGTTCCGGAAGTACCCACAGAGCCACCCCCGAATTCGTTACCGGATGTGTTCGTCTTTGGCGCTGAAACAAAATTAGAAAGAAGAGAAAAAATTAATTACATAAAAGGTTTGGGATGCTCAGACACCGAAGAGATGCTCGCTTAGGGTCAGAAATATTCTACCCCTGAGTTGCAAGAGGATCAAAGAGTCTTCTGACTTGTCAGATCTAATTACGATGCCGTAGAAATCGGGAAATGAAACAATTTCATGATTTGTCACGATTCAGGAGGAATCTAGACCGAGAGTATCCCGTAAGTAAGTAATATACGGATGGATTAGGCTGTTCGTTTGACAGCTGTAGATTGTTCAACACAGCTGGTCAGTTAGGTCAGCTTCTAGGTACGGGTCAGGATATTTTAGGGGTCGATCGATGATGGGGTTGCGTATTAGTGTCGGATAGAATTTGATAGCTTATATGCTAGAGATGGGCGGACAGCAACCCCTATATCCAGCGAGGACGTAATCCTTGCAGAGTAAACACCGACTTCCTGTTTTCGCTGGACAATGCCAATCTTCCTCGACCAAAGTCCGAAGAGATTGTAAGGGAATATTGAATCCTTTTTTCACTAAATGAAAATCAGAACTTTGAGAATAAAATGGAGAGAAAATGAATAAATGAAAAAAGATTAAGAATAACCAGAAAAGATGATTCTATCATATTTTTTAATAGATTATGTTTAAATTGTATCGTCTGGACGACGATGACGTAATAAAGTTTCCCTGAAGATGCCTCGGATGAAAAAAGAAGCCGTATGCTGTAGCAGGTAGGTACATTATAAAAATTAGTGGATTATTTAGTCTGCAAGTATGTCGTAGTCAATTTGTGTAATGGAAGAGGGTGAGAGAAGAAAAGCTACCCGTGGCACCGCCTTTGCATCATCTTTCTGATAATATATGCATATAAAGTCTAGCTCCCTCCGATATTGACTTCGGTGCTCTGTCTCGCCGTCCTAGTTTTTTATTTTTCTTTTTGCAACAGCAAGAGTATACCTAGCAGCAGTATTTTTATAGAATTATGTCAACGCTGGAAAAATGTTTCAGAACTTTCCAAGTGATACGCGAATTTTTTCTCTTCTGATTAATTTCTTTTTATTATTATCACCCAATTTTCTTTCGTCTTCGGTAATGCATGAAACATTTTGAGTTCTCGATAGCTCGCTTTCTGGTAGCCTATTGTAAAATCAGTACAGTTTCATAATCCTGCAGTACAAATCGTTCGAGCTTCGACCATTCCGTTTGCGAAAACGTTAGGAATATACGTGTGTACGAAAATAGAGAGAGAATTAATTTGAGTAGGGGATGAAACAGCCGAAGGATCGAAGAAGGAATGGCGAAGAACGTACTGAAGGGATCGGAGGGAACAGGATGATCCGTCTTGTGGCTCATTACCTAATCTTTGGGTGTCGTGCGCAGCCCAGAGACGTTCATTTATATATAGACATACGGCGGTGTAACTCCCACAGTTTCATCGGTCGTGGAGTATCTGGGCAAAAATATCCAAGGTAGAAGCGAGTGCAAAAGAAAGAAAAAACTGAATAAATAAAGAAAAAAATTACAGAAACGAAAAGATAAGAGGTGAGGAAAAAATTGTCCGACTTGTACCAAGGCTAGATTTACTCCTGAATTAACACGCCGTAATCTCCAAGACATTCACGTTTCGTTTCATTCATTTTATCGAATAGATTCTGACTTGAGAAACGTTTTAAAATCACCTGATATATACCAACATGGCGAGAAAAAAGAAGAAAAAGAAAAGAAATTTGAGCTACTGAAAGCTTCTGCTCATTCCACGAAGACTCTGACAGGTAATTCGCCAGTGTAACACACAGCGGTGGAGTTTTTGCAGTTTATTCTTTGCCAAGGTCCAGTTAGCTCCTAAATTGATGAATGAGACAGAAAAGAGATTTCATTCTGTTCCAGAACCACGTTTAATAGAACTTGTCCAAGTTTATTATACGGTCAGAGAAGTCTGCGAACTTAATGGGCGCACGCAACTTTCACAGAATTCGACGATTCTATTTTGGATAAGTGAGTGATCTCTCGCCGCCTTCTTCTTGCAGTGGTTGCAAGTTTTTCCCAATTTTTTGCACAAATTTCTTACACACGACTGACCAACCGGTGTTCAAAATTCTTTTAGAAATATTCTACCCTCAACTGAATTCATGCCCATATAATAATACGACAGGGATAGAAATAGTGAAGAAAATTTATCCTACTTCAGAGAGGGGCGGTACTTTTTTCGAACGCATCATTAGATTTGTTAATCTTACGCGTGTGAACCGAAAGGTTTTAACGAGACTAATGACAGGCAGTTTTCTTATCTCGGTCAGTTCCCGAGGGACACAACGGGTTCAGAAGGATACGATTATGGGATTTCACGATCCAGGTTACCGGCGCGATGGGTTGTGTCATGGGAACCAGTTTTTATACTCTTTTCACGTTCTGTTTTTCGATATGCCTACTCCCTTTCACGACACACTCAATCTAACTGTTTAAAATTTCAAATGCATGATCAAGATGAGAGACCCGAACAGCGACGAGATTTTAATAGCGTCGTTAGATCGAGGGATACAATAGCCGAATATCTATCGACGTAATTTCGGCTGTGATAAGTTCAGTTTATCCCACAGGGACCATAAACACTAAACTATGATCAAGTTTGAATTCCGCCATATGCTACGGGCGATATTGATAACCGATGCGTATAACATTTTTTTATTGATATTCGGAGATTATGGACTTTCGACTCCCCGCGTAATTAAAATAAAAATGTGTCAAAAATCTGTTAAAAAAAAGGGTCAAATCCTGCCGGAATAAAACAACTCGACGACCTATAGAGAATTCCTACAGTTCTTTACGTTTTTTTATTTTTATTTTTTTGACACATAACATTTTCCCCCGTTTGATGTGACTTGACAGAAAGTCTGGTACCAAAGTTACGTTTATTTACCCGTCACCGCGTAGCATTCCGTTAATAATTACTACCCAGTGCTAAATTAGGGGGGTCAAACACAAGGGAAGGGGGCTGACACGAGTGAGGATAGGTAGAGAGCTACGGATAACGCTGAGTCAAGAGAGTCCTCGACGCCGTTAATTACTCTCGCATAACTAACTCCGGCGTTAATGGCAGGTCGAAGTAGTTAGTTAACGTATGACTCCCCTGGGTTGTTTGCACTGTTTACTCTCACCTTCGTTTCATTTTGATCACCTTTCACCACCCGGCAACGTTTACCCGCATTCTCTGACAGCGATTTCGCGACTTCCATGCCTGCAATTCCTCTTTTCGCAAGAAATTTTATCCCGGAATAGGACAGATTTCATCCTACGTAGTGCAACTATAGAAATATCGTTAGCCCCTCGTTTCATATTCTACTGCTACCGCGTAAACTGCAGACTGTCCAAGAGTAATCGATACAAGTACAAGCCACTGCACTTCAAGATACTCGTAAAGATTTCTAAGCAGACCTCGCATGTGAGTTTTGCGGATGATTCCGCGTGGTTTCTTGTAATTATGGAATTGAGACTTTAACTCAGAATCAGTTGTTCTGTAACTTGATTAAAAAAATTTTCATTTTTCGCGGTATATCGTAGCGACTAACGTAAGAGGCATGAGTCTTATCAGAATTTGATATGCGTTCAAGATTATAATGGTTTACATTACGGCTGACAATGGGTCGTTATTTTTTGCTCGTAAAAACGGCCGCACTGGTAGATGATCCGTTTTAAATATTGAAACAGGAGCGTGTGCTGCTACCGATGGCGTTACCGCGTGTAATCGGGACACAGGAAGCGGATATTGGACAAATACAGCTGGGGATGTCCTTGCCGACGGTGATGGTACAAGTTCCGTTACCCCCGAGTGGCTCAAATTTTAACTCGAAGAAGAACGATTTCGCGTCTCTTTCACGGGTTCAATTCTTTCCAATATTTCGTATGATTTTAATTTCGCTTTTCTCTCATCGATTTCGTTCGTCTTTGCCATTTTTTTCTCTTTTTTATTCTTCTGAGAAAGTTTCGAACTTTCACAGAGTCGAAAATATTGTTGGAATGCAGAGTATAGCTAAGTTTTCAAGTCTCTAGTTCGTGGGATGGACAGGCTGACGTAGAAGCAGCTGGACAGACAGACAGACAGAGAGACAGACGGACAGGCAGGTAGATGGACAAAGTGATAAGAGCGTAAGCGTAAGCATTCCATCGTTGGATTTCTGCGCTTCTTCTATGTTTTTTCATTTTTAATATTGTCTCATCGCGTCTCATGCGTTGTAACGTTAGATGCGTCTCACAAGCGTCTTTACATCGACTCTTATACCATTCCCTTGTCAAAATCGATCTCGCGACTCATTGTCATTTAAGTCTCAAGTTCCCGCGAAGCAATTACGTGCTTATATTCTATCAATCGATTAATTAATACGATTTCATTTTTATCCTCATTACATCACTTCGCCATTCGACTCTAGATTCTCGCATGGCTTTTTATAAAATCAACTCAGGTCTATACCGAGTTTTAAAAACGTGCTATTATAGCGTGTGTGAAATACGTCGGACTGGCAACCTCAAAGCGGATCTCTCACTCGCTACCCCTATTCCGAAAATTTTAGCCCTCTTGGCCCTCAAGCAACATAAGCAACATAAGTGGCCTTCTCGTGTATATATAGCACTTCTGGTAACGCAACACCCGCGGTATACATGTGAGAAGCGTATATATATACGCGATGCATACATGGACGAATAATTTCCCCACGTAGGTATAGATCGCCCGCCTTTTTCCTATGCTCTGTTGTACGCAACGTAGGTATATGTATGAAGGTATATAGGTATATATGTATATGTACCTATGCGTCGGGCCTGTTGGCCCACCGGCTTTTAGCCACTGAATAATATTTGAATTGCGTAATGCGCTCGCCACAGGGGATGGTACCGCCTCGACCATACTATCCTGTGTGTTCAAAGGATTGGCTTTTCAGAGGACCGAAAGGTTCCGGATACCACGACCCACCCTCTGTACGAAAAGCTTAGGTAATCCTGTCAAGAGTCGAAAAGCGGTAGGTAGGAGCGTTCCAAAGTTCAATTTTTAGGGTATCGGTTCAATTCTACAGGAAAAGACTTTTGGTTCTAAATGCCAAAATTGGCTAAGAAGCTTTTTTTATATAATGCATGTGCGTACGTGGGTATCGAATCTCCGGCTCAAAATCGATTTTACTACCAGCTACTCATCGTCAGCCAAATTTATGAAAGAAAGCTAAAGAAAGGATTACTTCATCAATTTATGACATAATTACCAAATTAATTAAAAAAGATTCACGCCGAGAGATTACGCTGTACATTACTTTCTCAGTTTTTGGAGTCGATTCACTTCTGAAGTATGAAGACCGTGACAGTGTGATTCTACTCCAAAAATAGAGAAAGTATGCGCAGTTTTTGAAGTATAAAAATTCAGATGAGAATGCTTGCAAAAATTTGCGTAATTTTTATTTTTTACTGTTATTTCGATTTTCCGATTTTTTAGAGACTTAGGAATCTTTAGCCAGTCTCGACGACGTGATTTTTGACAAATTAACGATCTGACACGCGACGATAGTTCGCCCATGAGAACTATTAATTATGTCACGTAACCCGACGTCGCGATGAACGCGCAAGTGAATTCGATCCCCGATTATCTATAGACTATCCTATCCCGTATCACAATCGGCCTTCGCGGATTCTATATTGTTGCAGACAAATCGATAGAGTCGGTGTTGGTCTCGATGTTGAGGCGTTTAAACGCGGAGGTCTGTAACTTTTCGACATAGGTAGGCGTGTAGGTATAAGGTAGGAGTTTGTAGTGGCAGGCTTCGGGGGCTGACTGACCGTGCGGAGCTCGGGTACGTAAAATAATAATATTAAGCTTCGTAAGATTTAATCTGCAGTGGCCTTTGAACGAAGGTGGTCGACTCGCATGCACGATTCTCCAACCCACACGGTTACTAACTTACGTTTATAGTAGCCTCGACGGTTGCAGAGTAAAGTTGTACCTAACTACGACGTCATCTACACCCTACTGCACCGATACACGGTGGCAAAAACGATTTATTCCTTTATTTTCAGCAGCTAATAACTCTCCATTAGGACGTTAACACTATCTTGAACGAAATTTACAATTCGAGGAAAATAATCGACAGAAATCTGCGAATTGCCAAACTTTCGAAATAAGTACACAGGCAGATATTTTTCGAAAATCTGTTGCCTTTCGTTGTTTTTTTCTTCCAACAGGCACCCCTTATATCGTACCTTTGATTCTTTAGCGGGCGTTTTCTGCACGTATACATGTAAAATGCATACATGTATGATATAGATATGCGGTCAAGCGGCAAGTAGTGTACGCGGTATGAAACACTTGCCTCTGCATAGTCGTGTTCCATGTGGAATATCAACACTTTTAACGACTCTCGTAAAAGCCTGTGCTGTTACATTAATGGCGTAAATATTATTGCTCCATATCACTGTTCCCCGTGTTCCCTAGATGTGGGAGTTCAATATAATAGCCCTAGACCTGACTTCTAACGTACCTACGTGATCCTCGAATCGATAGAACACAGAACTGCGCTCTGAATTCATTTCTCACGTATTTGAAACTAATTTTTGAAAAGAAAGAAAGAAGGGGTCCCAATTTATGCAGCAAAAATTTATAGCCATATATGAAAGAACGGACAGCGGTGCGATAAATGGATTCAGATTTATCGGAATTATTAATGTTCCTTTAAAACGACCATGAGTTAGAAATTTACAGCTAAAACTTATCGTGACAAGGAGGCGGACCTGTCATTTCGATAAAACCCTTATTAGAGTTTCAATTGTGGCGAGTCAGGATAAATGAGTGAGCTTTCACGGATCTTAGAAGTTTTAAGCTGTGAGTTAATGATTAAATTTGTGACTTCGATTGTGCCTCTCCTGACTACTCGCTGTCTTCTCAAATTGATTATTAATACGTATTATACCTACATGACTAATTGCATTGAGTTTCGATATCGTCTCTTCTCTAGCATTAGGAAAAGAAGAAAAAAAATACGTTCTATACGTGTATGCGTATACGTCTGTGCGTACATGTCTCGTACACGAAAAACTCGATATATCTAATACCCCGTTGCTGTAAGTTGTCAAAGATTTAATTGACATTCCGGTCTTGCTATAGCTATCCCACGTCACTCTTTCGGGACTTGGTTCAACGTTGTGATAGGTAATATCCTGAGTCATAGTAAAATATGGAAAGCAACCGTCACGTGATATCACTTGGCCCCTTGGCCGTGCGTGCAGCAGGTTATAGCCTTGTACGCTACAAATTAGGCGGGTTGCAGGAAGGTGGGTGGGTTGGCGAGGAACTTTTTTTATTTTCTATTTTTTATTTTTAGGGTGGCGGGTTTCGGTGTATGTATAGTTACGTGTCATTTTCTACGCAGTATTCTATTTTTCTTACCCTTTTCTTCAACACGGAAACACGACGAGTCTCGATATCTCTATCAAAAAAAAAAAAAAGAAAAAATAGTCTACATACACGAAATGCCAGAAATTTCACAAATATTTTCTCTCGCATAAAATTTAAAAAAGTACTAAAATACATGTAAAATTTGTTTCCTGCTACTGCAGTGCAAGTGTTGCGGAATTAAAAATCACCGCCCTGAGCCCTTTGGACACGTGGACGGGTTCGGGGTCGGGGATACGTTGCCGTTGCCGTTGGCGTTGGCGGGTGGCAGCGGGTGGCAGCAGGCGCGATAGGAACACATAGGAGAACACGCGAGCGATCCTCAGATCCCCCTGGCAGATATCGGCCGCTCACTCACGCGGCCACCGCCGGCCGCCGGCCCTTGCCGCAGAGTCGTGTAGTTTAACACATACCTGCCCATGGTGACCTAGCCAGTCTACTAGCAAGTAACTAGAACCTTACGAAGCTTATATTTCCAGGATGAAGCGCGTCCGAGCTCTTAGCTTCGACTTTGCGGTGCTTAAAGTTGGAGTATCAAGCTCAATTTGAACGCAAAGTTATGACAAATGCAATACAAAAAAATTTCGCCGAGCGAATGCGAGAGGGTTGAGTCATGCGAGAATTTTATGTGACATTGAAAAAGCTCGATGAATATGAAAATGAAAGTGCGAGGGGAATATGGAGAGACGTTTATCTTAAGAATTCCCGCGGGAAATTTACCTGTTCACATATCTTTAGAGAGTCTATAAAAGAGTCTATATACAGGTTTTCGAGGTAAGTAAAAACGATAACGTCACCGGGTTAAAGCGAAAGAATTTCCTCGGATATTCATAGAGAGAGTATTTTCCGATTGTACCTACTGCACGCAACAGCTACGAGATAAAGTGGATAGCTATTTCTCACGGACTTGACACTAGCACTTGCGGCTACCGCGTGGAATCTAGATAAATGATTTCATTGATATTCGGTAATCGGGGAATGACACAAGAACTCATGAACTCCCACGAAGAAGAGAATTTTTTTTGTAGAAAAACTTGTGCAGTGATGCAAGTCTACAATCACTCATTCTCTTCCTTTTAATTTTCAATTTATGGATGTGCTTTGCGATATTAAAAGCCGAGGAAGAGTCTGAAGCACAAAATTTTTAAAACCAAAAAATATAAACACATGATTCGACCTGAGTTATACCTTTGCAGATTTATTGTTCTCCAAGTTACGAATAGGTTGTGTAAATTTCTGGATTAATGCGACGATAATTGTCGAAGGACAAAGTCTTCCGATTGAGACGGTACTGGTTATCAGAATCGCCGTACGAAGGCAGTTTTAATGTAATGTGTTTCACTAGTTGTAGAGAATCGGAGTAATAAAATGCTGAATCAGCTATTCTTTACTTGAATATCGTGAAACAATTACAATATACCTTGACGTTCACGGTTGACGAACATTTCATCCGATGTATACGTTTTTGTACGATCGTATTCGATTACACCTTCGTTTTATCGATGAAAGTAAAAGAAATGCGATTTGATCTACACGAATTATCCAATCATTGGACCTTTCGTCGTCGTACATCAATACCCAGAAATTATAATTTCGCATTAAATTACTAACGAAGTGTAAATCAATTAGTTGTACAGAAATAAAGAAGGATTGAGACAGATTGATCAATTATAATTGTCTTCTGGATGTATACGTGTAAAAAACAAAAATGAATTAAAACGTTAGGTCGAATTGAATATCTTTTTACTCTTGGTGCATGACTTTTTAGGCCACTTCACCCTCAGTATGAGCTGCAGCATCGGTCCTTCCCTTTTCGTTATGCTCCAGCGATTTCACCTTGACGAAACGTCGAAAACGAAGCCCAGTAATTGGTTGGTAGAGTTTGGAAAATTGTTACAATCAAGCGTATCGCGATTCGTATCAGTAGCATTAGCGCTAAAAACGAGCTCCGAAGTCACGAATCTACGTTAAATATATGACATGGGTTCTAATTGGAAATTCTTGACCTCTCGTGGCTACAAGAATACAAAAATTGCTCCGCAATCATCCAATCTAAAAAAAAAAAAAATTTACCAAAATCAAGAAATTTTTCTTCGATTCAAAAGTCATTAGTATCAATTAGAAAAAAAAAACCTATTGTTCAAGGGACAGAATGTCTGACTAAAAATGTAGACACCTACAAGGCTTATCGGCAGCGTCACGTCGAACTCAAAGAGGCGTCGCGTCCATCTAAGAGATAAATCTGACCGCTAATCCGCGAAATAGAAGTACTACTCAAGGTGCCGTTGATAAACGTGCCTACTTATGCAGATAACCGTATAGCCCACGTATCAGCATCACGATTTTGAAGAGTGTAACCAGCCGGGGCGTGGCGGAAAATTCCTGGGAGGAGAATTTGGCAGATATTTCGTTGGGTGGGTCTCACAATAGCCTTTCTACACCCTGGCCCCAGATCCGCATGGGGTGAGTTTGGCCAAGTCGATCGCCCCGTGTCGGTCGTCTAGGGTTAGCAGCAGGGCGTCCATCCCCGGGTCCAAGAACTCGCACCCTCGATGGACGCTCCTCCGTATCGTGACGTCCTCGTGTAAGCCGTCGGCTGGACCCCCCGATCTATCAAACTTGCTTCAATTTCTTCTAGTGTTACCCAATAATGCTATTTACTAGTCGGCTTAGATCCGGCTCGAGGAAATTTTCACTTTCACTATAAACCTTCACTGGGTTTTGTTGTTTCGTATTATTTTCGTATTTTACCAACGATGATGAGCAGAATGCAGAATAGGAAGAAGAGAACAGAACAGAGCGAGTCAAAAAGATCGAAAATTAGGGTGTAGATGTAAATTTTAAATTGCTGCGAGCTTCCAGCTTGTACACAAAGACGTCAAGGGCAGATAAAACGGCGAAGAAAAAGTACCGCACGATGTTGAGGAGCAAGAAAATTTCTTGTTAAAACGAATGGATGAACGTTTATTATAATAAAGGTCGAAAAATATTCGCGATGTAATGATATAACGATAAATCTTAACGGGAGTTTAACAGTTTCTGAAAGGCAACAAGTTGCGGGGTGGTAATTGGCAATTATGAAATCAGTAGCGGCGTGAGAGGTCCGCCGAGTACGGGTCAGAATGAAGGGGTGCAGGTTGAGGATTTGTAGTTACGAGTCCTCAGGGTAGCTGAGTCGGCCGAGGTAAATGACTACGGTTGACGTTATTACGGTTTGCATGTCGCGCTGCAATGAGTCTCGGCGTTTCACCCTCGGAGAACGAACCGTAGGTATTATTAATTCGATTATAATGAGCTATTAAGCTCGAACCAGCGTAATCCAGTTGCGAGCTCAGTTGAGTACCTAAACCCGGTTTTACACGGGTCGTTTAAAGTGCTTTCGAGCGATTAACGTTGATATAGTGACTGGCGAGATTCGATTCCGCGATTTATCTCGGAATGATGTATAAAAGCGGTATGTTTATTTCCGAAAGTGATTGCTGCAATGATATACTCGACAATAAATATCTAACAATTAATTTTTCATTCCTACAAATATACACAGCTAGATATCTCTGATTCTATGAAAGACCTCTCGAGTTTTGAGACATCCGTCAACGGCGATGAGAAGAAGATCATGAAATTGGTTACGATAAAATTAATCAAAATATCCATTCTATAAGTATATTCAATCTGAAGTGCTTCGGTGGTCATTCCGTTATCAGAGAGGAAAAAAAAAGAACTTGGGTATCCCTGTCGCTGTCGCGCGTCCAGCCACTCCAAATTGATATGTACATCGTCGTCAGGTAACGATTATTTAATAATATATAATTGAATTACTCAAGGCCGCGGGAAGCCGAGTACCTACCTATTCGAGGCCCACGTTATTGTGTTATTATTTTAAGAACTTTTTACAGCGATTGTGCTGCGCTGACCATCGTCCGCAGTGTCAAGATAAGGACGGGTTGACTGGTTGCGTTAACGTGTTAATTGATCTAACACGTTTAAACTGCTTCTATATATCGTTCGTGAGAGTTTCGATAATATAGTGCGGCGCCAGTCTGCTGTCAGTTTTTGTCTCGCCGTTGAAATCGAGATGCGCGGAATTTTTCACGACCCAACAAACTCGAGGCCTTTATTTTCCGAAGATCCTTATATTCCGTCTCCACTCACTTCGCGTGACTCAAACCAAAGATATTTCACATCTCCGGGTATGGGTCACCTAGGCATATACACGACGGTCAAAGTTTGGTCAACTAACGATACTTTTTGAATCAACAAAAAATTATAATCAGTGCTGATAATTCATAAAGCTACCTACTCGTTTTCGAGATAACAACCGGACTTTTTTTTTCCCTCCTATCTAATTATGGTCCTTCAACTCTTAACTTCGAGTATAAACACGATATGATGTAGCTGCGGTTTTAATTAAAGAGGTAAGATTTCTGCAATCCAATTTCAAACCCCAATGAATCTCCTAATGATTTTTGTTGACTTGTCACCAATTAAAAACTTAGTCCAACTGCACCTGTCCTCAAGTGTCAGACAGAAGGACCCCTGACAAGTGTGCAGGCGGCTGATCACTGCTGGTGCGTCAGCTCAACGACCCGCATGAAAGATATACAGATATATAAAGATACTCCGCTATACAAGGTGAATTAAATCGGATAATAAATCGGCGAAAGAGATGCAGCTCGCGTTATCGTACCCTCGTATATATATTCTACAGTATAACCGAGAGTTTGCAAACTTGTTCTGTACCGAGAAGAGATTGTGGCATATTTGCATCCGGCGGACTGACGAACTAACAAACGGACAGACCGAAGGTGGAGATTGGTAGGCAACACGAGCGGTAGCTACGTTTGATTTATGGCCTTTGAACAACTGCGTGTGTGTAAACGATTGTGTGCTGTGGCACAGGGATTGGCGGGGAGATACTGGAGCCTATGGTTAGTTTCACTTCGTTTTTCTTACTCTGTTAGAGAGTTATGGTTATCTGTTGCATTTGTGACGAGTGCATCGGTATGCGAGGGCGGCTGTTTGCCATCAACACGCTGACGATAACAAGAGCTGCAGGTAAATACGATATGGAAATTGAATAGCACCAAGACATCGCGTGAACTTTCGGATCTCTCAAAGATCTGAAGAAGAACAAAACGAAGAAGAAATTTGCAACTCATTCCGCAGGAGTTCCAACGATAAGACTGCACCTTGACTGGCCTGACGCTCCGAGAGAGTATCGGGAGTGAAATTTTGTCGATGGATTCATTTTTTGCAGTATATGTTTCTCCTTTGAGGCGGAAGAAAATTTGGGCCTAGGAAATTATCTGATTCTTCCCTCGGGTATCCGAACGTTAAGCGCCCTGTGGCCAATACTAATTAGAAGATTAGAATCGCAAGGTTCTACTCGAGCTTATTTCCTGGCCAAGCTGACCTCCGCAGTCTTAGAAAGCCCGGAGTTTCTCGAAGGGTATAAAATCCTTATTACACGCGCATCTTCCACAGGTCAAAACTGTTCTAGTGATAAGTAGCCACGTAGTTTAGGAGGTAACTAAGATCGTGACTAGCAACTGCTATAACGACACGCTATGTTAGGTACGGGCTACGCAAGCTCGATGGATCGCGATCGTGACTTGGAGACTCTGTCGTTAATTGTCAGCAAGAAATCACTTCCGTGTACATCAAGATAGAATTTTTTTTTCCTATATATATTATTATTATTATTTTATTTTTCCTTTATTTCCCACCCAGAGTGCCATGGAGAGCCATGGTTTCAATTACAGAAGAATTTAATTATAGCTATATTGCCATCTCGCGATATTTTACACAGTATAAACTGAGTAGTGTGAAGAATCGTGAATTGTGAACAGTCAGTGAATGATTCCGCAATTTTCTGACCACGGGAGCGCGACTCCTCCGATCCAACCTCCTAACGAGTCTCACGAATCATTTTCGTGCTAACGATGGATGGCTGGACCGCCTTTCAACAATAGATAATTTTACGGTCGTTGGGAGGCCCGAATGAAAGACAAGCGTTAAATAACCTGAAATCCGGTCCTCGAGATCGAAACCTTCACGCATATACAATATAACTATCCATCCACAGTCTAAAACAATTCCAATAGTTATCTTCACAATCCGGATCCCTTCTCCGTCATCCATTCTCTACAATTACTCCACAACTTCTCCAAACAAGAATCATAAAATCAAGAATTACCTACCCACTGGTTTAGGCACGTTTCTCTTGACTTGCATCCACTTATATGTCGGGACCTGAGCCTGTTGTTGCTGTTGTTGCTGCTGTTGCTGTTGCTGCTGCTGTTGTTGTTGCGGATGCGTATGGGCATGGGTATGTTGATGATGGTGCGGGTGAGCATGTCCAAGAGGATGGTGTGTATGGTGAGGATGTCCCGACTGTTGTATTGTATGATATGCCGTGGGATCCGGGGTCTCTTCTTTATAATGTGTAGCCGGATGACCGGGGTACTCAGACTGATGAAGAGGCGGCTGTCCGTAGTGCAGAGCGTCCTCTGGTAGCTGGTGAAGATAGTTCGAGGAACCACCAAGGGTGATTTGGTAGTCGACCTCATGATGACTAGATTGCTGATGATGGATTTGTTGTTCGTGGTCAGTATGCTGATGAGACTGAACGACGGTTCCGGCCTGGTGGAGACCCGGAGGATCGTCTCTATATCCTGTCGGTTGGATATGGTAGGTTTGTGGATGGTGTGCATCCGCTGGGGTATGACAGCCCGGGTGCTGAGCCGGGTAGGAGGCATAGTCGAGGTTTGTATAACTGAGGCCGTTTTCGGACGATATTATCGCGGTGCCGTCTTCGTGGAGGACGGCACCCGTCGGTGAATAAAATCCCTGCGGAGGAGTGCTGGATGGTCCCGATTCGGCCGGGTTAAGGAAAGGCTCTGACGAGGAGGAGGAATAGGGCGCTACCGCTGTCTGGGGATAATAGTGACTCGTCGCAAGCTCAGGTGACTGCGGAACGGATCCGTGACCACCGGGTTGATGATGGCTGCCCGATTGACCCGCGAATCCGTAGTTTGGATAGGAGTCAGGCTTGCCGTAGGTCCCGTACATGCCCATGTCCATCATCATCATCCTCGCGATACAGAAACATCAATCCACTCTGTATAGGGATCCTCGTTGTCGGTACAAGCGGCTAAGAAAATATCACCCGCATCACAAACGACGCGACAATTATTTAAAAACGATCTACCAAACGCTGCGAACTTTACGAGTCAAGATTCGGTTAATTAGGCCTAATCGTTCGGCGGACGGCACCAGCGCCTCGGCGGTGACCGTCGACGCCTAATCAAACCACTGTCTCACTACTTCCTCACCGATCACCAGCGTTATTATATGCACAACTAGATCAAGTCCGATTCTCACGGGGCCTCACTTTATCACTTCTAAAACCGGACGGATCCTTCTTTACGCGATTCCGTAGGTGCTCTGCCGAGGACGATCGGTTCTTCCATGAAAATCTGAATCGTTGAGAAAATCGGTCGATGTAAACCCGGTGCACTGGGATAAATCGACGTTGGTTCAGCGTCTAGCGACGGTAACGATGTCGTTGGAATGACCACGGCCGGTTTACTCGTTTTTGATGATCCCAGGGTGGTTTACCTCGCGGAATATTTCATACGCGAACGAATCCTCCGGAGTTTTGAGCACCCGGGTGATACACGACTGACCTAACGATCTAATAAACGAGGTTTACGAAGGGACACGGATCGGACGGCGTGGCGTGTCCACGGGCGCTCGTGGTTTGAGCTCGCGCACCAGGTGTGCGGTGGAGTATCCCCTGCCCTAGGTGAGGATTCGTGTCGTATCCAGGTTTAGTCAGAGTATAGGAAGTGGCGGAGGGTCGGGCTTAAGGGTCATGTGACCATCAGTGGGAGGAAACGACCAATCAGGAGAAAGCTGCGCCGGCGTTGCTTTCCGTCCACATGATGGATCGGCCTGAGATTCTATTTTCATTCCTTTTATCTCCCATGCTGCAGTTGACACGTATCGTATATATGTATATACATATACCTACCCGCGTAATATTGGTACCACCTTCGCCCGTACGGCGACACCCGACCCAAACCCCGACCCACAGTCACCCTGCGCGAACCCGATACACGCCAAACCATCCCTTACACGGCGAAACCTCGCTGCGTGTTTTTACTCACCCTCAGAACGAGCCTCCATATGCATTTTAATTTTATTATTAATCCCGATAACTGGACGTAGGACCTACACACATACAGGCATCTCTGCATATATGACAGGCTTATGAAACTTCCATTTTTTTTTTTTCAATCATCAAGAAAATCTCTGGCAATATTTGCGGAGATATATCGAAATTATTCCACCCCTTTATCCCATGTACAGCGTTACAGGTTTGCAATAATTAAATCTACGCTACGCAAAGTCCACCCTCGATGTGTTCCTTGGAATCGAAATTGATTGATTAATTAATTAAACGTAGTACGGATTATCTATCAGGCTGAAGTTCTTGTACAGAGAACAACAGACTCCAAGGCCCTACGGTTGTTCTCTCACTACTTGCTGGATTCTCAGCTTCATCGCCTATATGTTGTAATTTTGGTCCGCTCATTCATTTCTTGTATAATTGGACTGTAGTACCTTTATTGAGAAAATTGTGAAGGCGTTTCGTGAATCCGATGTCCGTTCGGATTCCACTTATGTCTTTGGGTGTGGGAAAATTTGAAAATCTACAACGTTTACTGTTGGCTCTTCTGTCTATTTTTTCTTGTTTCAATTTTTTTTTTCTTTTCGGGGGTAGAATATTGTCAACGTCGGGTACAGTGTGTGCGAATTTTTTTCTTCTATGTTAATCAAATTTATGAATAAAATATCCTTCAATTTTCTCCCAAACCTTGTGCGGACGGGCATATATGCGCGTTGAAAGAAAAAACCCTCCTACGGTTTCTACCCTTGGCTTACGAAATAATTTGTGATTTTTCAGCCGGCCTATGAAATTCATCATCTCCATGTCAACGCTGCTTTGCCTCAACAATACCCACTCTTCGCTCTTCGAGAGATTAGACTCCGATTGAAAGCCGATGCCACACCGATTTAGACTTTTCGCCCTTATACGCTCTACACACATCGTACCATTCGCTATATTATATTCGCAGGGTGTCAACGGTGCGGAAAATCTTGCTGCATCTTTCAGTAGCTGACTAGCCAAGTTCCGAATCCTTTTATATCCGAATGAATATGTTGCTGCGCGAGAACGAATATGCAGATTTATGGGCATGGGGTGTCGCGAACGACAAACACATCTGCAAGAACTGAAATTCATTAAAGTAGAGACGACAGTCGTTGTTGAATCTGAAATCGTCGAGCTGAATTAGTTAGCTTCTCAACACGAACGTAACTGTTTTTGCAAAAATTGAGAAAACTATGGAAGAATATACTTTCCTCTGAAACGCGATGTTTTAGTGAAGACTGCTGTTGGTCCTAGACGAAATTCGTCTTGAAATTGTGGAGAGATTCTATTCGAATTTCAATTTCAGCGATTGCAAATATGATGTTACCAATTAAGGAGGATTTGGTAACACCCTGTATATAACTACGCGCCTTGACTTGAAGTTTTTCTCTCTTTTTCTACCTCTATTCAAGTTACCGCTCGATCCATCTTGTTATGCAGCCATATTCTGCGCTTTTTCTTGTGCGAACTCTTACACCCGTATCCCTAGACACCAGAGTGTGAACATAAGCCGTGGACCGTTTGAGAAAAGAATGGCTCACTTTTGGGAAGTCGCGGAAGTGTGTTGAAATTTATTCTCCTTCTGACTGTAGAACAGATCGCATCACATATCGCTCTTCGATTTGTTACGAGTTCCGCAATCGTTATGGGAATTGTAACTAGGTATTCGGTTTCACTCTATATCGAAAGATTTCTTCACGTGAAATAACGCTGCAGACACACCCGCCATGACGCTGATCTAGTGAATAATTTATTTGAATACGTGTTTGATTAACGATACAGAGGTTTACCGAAGTATTAAACTGTTGCCAAGTGGATTAGCTCTTTTCCACGCAAAAGATTGATTGGACGGGTACGCATCCACCCGTTCAGATATTATTTCGATCAACAAGCTTGAAACAAAATGGCTGCATTTCTAATTTCAATTCATTGCCAGCATTGCAGACATTTTCTTTAGAAAAATGATGCCTTTATAGAATCGAACGAATCGGTTACCTTCTTGATTTTCTAACGATAACCAATATTCGAAACGAAATTCTGAGACAAGAATTAAAACTCGAAGTATTGGCATTGTATTTAAAAACCTTATGCTATTGCGATTCTCCTCTCCAATGTATCAACTTTTTTTTCAAACGAAGCTGCAGGTGCATCTACGTACCTCCTTGGTTCGTATAAAAAAATTCTCGAAAGATTGATTGATGAGTGCTACGAATTATGAAGAGAATCCATTGCAAAGGTTCCAAGAACCGTTTGCTCTAATAGCTGTAACTTTTCTGAACAGCTTACAGTCAAAATCGTTCGAAGTAAAAAATTTCCAGTCATGAGATATGCGATGTCAGAAAAATCAGCAACTCAGGTTGCAGATGTTACAAAGGTCTTTATCGTAGCCATTCACATATTCAATTTGCGATTCAACAGCAAAATCAGTTTTCTCTATAATCTTACGTTTCGATGCGAATGATTTTCACTCTTCACCTGTGGTATAATCGACGACCACAAAACGAGACGTGCTAAGAGAAATATTTTACCTCCACTCACCAATCCACTATTCATAAATATCATCGATACCGTCAGATTGACGTCACTCCGGTATCCATCAAACGTCCTACCACCGCTATACGGTACCAAAGGCTGAGATCCTTGCGTCGGAATAGGTGTCCCGCTGACCCACGCACGCGCTAAGATCCTCCAGGACTTCGAAAGAAACGTTGGAGCGAGTAAGAGCGAATAAATGAGAGGGTTGTACCATCGCATAGTATGAAGATGAGAGGAAGGGAGAGAGAAAGAAAAATGCAAGAGGACGTGATGGGTCCACGGGACATGCTCGTTCCGTGAGTTCAGTGACAGGATGACACATTCCACCGTGAGAGATTGGAACCACGTTCTGTATCTGCAGTTGAACAGTTGAACAGTTGAACAGTTGAACAGTCCGAGCAGTTGGAGTCTGGAGCAGTTGGAAGAAGCTTATGGCAAGGGCGCCACCTGCGGCCACCCGCAACCACCACTGTTACCTAGCACCAGGTCGAAAACTACGTCGAGAATTAACAGGCCACGAAGCTGGTGACCGTCCTGACTCGGCCAACTTACATCTCGAATCTTGATCTTGATCGAGACCTTCCGATCAGTCTGATTCCTCGGCTCTTCGGTGTACAAAGTTATACCTACTCCAAGCTTCTTTCTGTACCTACTTGACGCGACCGCATTACGACAAACGTTTGTTTTAGTCATCTTCATGACACACGGGCCTTAAATCCATGCGAGATTCTTAAACCATTTACCATTCCATCAGTCAAAGAATCGATTTCAAAAACCAGTGGCTTGAGATTCGAAAAAAATATTGCCACGAGATTGAAACGTCGAGTTTTTGCCGTTAGCTGATAGAACGTTTGGAGTTTGTGAACGGGGACGTTAGGCGACTTTGTGTGTGGCTTAAACGGTCGGGTTGATCGGTGTCTTGCGGCGTGGTTCTATAATAATAATGATAGAGAGTAATTAAGCAATCTGTCGGATGTTTGGTTTGAGCCGACTGATGTATTGTCGGGCATAAATCCCGGCCGGCTCCAGACAATACGGCCATTCATCATTTCATTAGGAACAGATTAAGAAATCAATAATACCGAGGTGTCACTACAAGCCCCTTCTACCGGCCACAAGCTAATTGGCCAGCTCTCTGTACCGGTTGCCGTTTGCTGCTCGCCGCTTGGTCATCGTCACTCATTAACTCCACCAAATTGATCGGCTGTTGTCACTTCCTTACAAATATACCTTCGACAATCCTTCACATGATCTAATAAAAGACACCTAGACACTATCGGACAATTTATACCTGCCATCTTCGAGTGCTTCTGAAATTTATAACACTTTCTGTATTACGTCTCATTCAAAATGCAGTTGACATTCGCTCTACAACACGATTCCGCAGCTTCTACAATCCGACGCATAGTTTCACTCTCTAGATTCAATCTGAGCAGTCTGAGCTGGGATATTGGCTTGAGAATTTTATTGCTGACTCTCGGACCTAGGATTGCCTAAAGACATGCTTAATTAGTAAAAGTACGAAGGGTTCGAGTCTCGAGATGATAGAAGCGAAAGATGCGAATCTTCAGCCCGTAGGTAATTCCTGGCAGCAGGATCCTTGACTTTGAACGTCAAGGAAGTCAGGTTTCTGTCGATGATCTCTCCGGCTCTGTATCGGAGGTATTTCCGTCAAGGTCCAGGTACGGCGGTGGGTAATATCTTTGAGGAGGCGTGTGATTAGCGACGCAAGCAATCGGGCAGTTCTAATGAGATTTTCTAGCTTATCCTAGTAAATTTGAGTTCAGCCATCTAATGCCGGGTAAATATCGTCGGCGTATACCACGCTACGTTACACAGCCTTTCCCAGCAGCGTGTAAACTGCTACGGCTAATCCTCTTAAACAATTATGGTCTAGTTGGCCGCGGCTGACTGGCCTGGCTATCTTGTTTGGCGCCACGCTGAGTTTTGACGTGGGATGAGGCACCTGCATTGTCATGCCGAGCCACAAACTTTACTCCCATCTCGCTGCCTCTCAGTTCTGACCATAGGTTAGACCTTAATGTTGAGCCGCGACACGAAGTAGTGGTCGAAGGAGCGTTCTTCCTCCGACGCTGTTACTTGACAAGGATAAAAATTGAAGAATACAGATTTTTTGATCGGGAATTATACCCGCACAGAATTTATCTGTCATTGGGGCGAGGATCTGCCTTTGGAACGGACTCGGAGTTGGTTTTGCCTCTGACAATAAAATCGAGGAATACACTGTCACTTGTTAAACGGTTGCCTCTTCGTCCGGTAACTTGTCACTCAAACATCAAGTCACAACACTTCTGTACCGGCTCGTCATAGCTCGTTTGACAGCCAACTATACTGTTTAGAAAACGGCCGAGCATTCAGTACAGGATTCAGGGTCAGCTACCTATAATAGCGTATTCATTGACCGTTTAACTGTTCCAAATACCGGAGAATACCAACTTGGCTAGACGCTCCTGAGATAAAGAAAAGTTGTCTGACTTTGGGCGGAATTTGGTAAGAGGCATGCTCCCCTGAGAAAGACCTCACCTTCCCGGTCTGTCCACCCGCCCGTGCCACGCCTAGGAGTCCTAGGACTCGGGTCATTGTCTATTTTGCACCTCCGGGTTTGGTACTGATGGTTTCTGGCCGACTCCCATCGACGGAATGTTTAGAATTGGGAAAAAAGTCTGAAGATGATTTTCGAAGGTGGTTCGAGCGAGGGATGAGTTCGAAGAGTGGGAATTTTTCCGGCACGAGAAAACCGCTCGGATATATCGGAGCTTTTCTGGATTTCGGGACTCCTTGCTTGATTCAGAAATCGAACGTGGAGAGCGGATTGACACCCCATGACAGGAATACTAGGGGTGCATAGAACATACGACGACGAGGACAAGGACGAGGACTGTCCAACGGCTCTTGACAATAGAGTCATCCATCATCTCGAGAAACAGTTCAATTGCCGTTCCAACTCTGCGATCTGCTGCTGCTGCAGCGGCAGCTCCCGCACTTATACAGAACTCCCATACCCGATGCGAATGTAATCAGATACATTTGAAAGTGTATAGGAAACTTTTCCTGCAGGATTTATCTATGCGTATCGGAGAGGGAATGAATCATTCTCCAATATTTATTAACCTTTTTTGCTTCGGACCTCTTCTATGCTGTATGCGGTGCATTGATTGAAAAATAACAAACTCAATCAAGCCGGACGTAGTTACCGTGAAGTCAAGTCTAATTCAACAATTGGAAGAAACTTTTCTATTACTCTGAAGGAAAAGGTCATGTAAATTTACTGCGCCCAGATTTTGTGAGATCAGTAAGTCGAGGCGCCTATACAGTAACGTAGTCGGTTATGATCTGCGGGTGGCGCTTATCATGCAGAAAGCAAGCGAGCTGTCTCTAGCGTGACGAATCGATCCTCATTATATCGCGCTATTTACATTGTTCGCGCGATAACTTTTCGCTTCTATTTCTCCTTCAGCTTTTTTTATTTTTTTTCTTTATTTTCGCCTTCTCGTCGTCTTGGACATTTCGATTCTTTCTAAAGTTAATCGAATCCCAGGATATTCTGCCTCGAATTTCTTCTCAGCGAATTTGGAACCAGATTTTTGATCCAATCTCGAAATACAAGACGAACGATTTTTTGTTCTATTCTTTGCAATAGAGATTCTCGAGTTTTCTGGTCTACGGAATGTTACCGGATTTTCTAGCAGAAAGCAATTCCTGATTCCAACCGATTGGACGATCATCCGAATTCCGATCTTATGATTGACATGAAAAAATTGAACGAAGGAATTTCTCGTTAGTATAATTAATAATTATTGCGCATGAAGGGAGAGGGGTGTTGATCGGGTAACCCGCACGGCAGCCGAGACACGCATGTGCGTCAATTATATGTACGCACTCGACCAGGAGAAGACGGGAAGCCGATAAGATCGGCCATTTGCTTCCCTCGCTACCGTCTACTAGCTTACCTGATCTACGGGAAAGTAATTATCACCAATCGCCTCTGTCCAACAACTTAATTGATTGGCAAATAAGGCAACGACGAAATATAAGATCAATTTAATGGGCATCGAAGGTATTCCCCACCTGCACGCACACGTATTCCCTATCCCATCATTGTCGGGTAACGATACCCTGCACTATAATTTGATTTCGATTTCTGTTTCTGATAAACGGGAGCCGAATTATAAAAAGACAAATTTCATGTCGAAGCTGACATTGTTTAATATTTGAATTAGAGTCAGGAGATATCCAGACATTTTTTACCACACTGGGCAAATAGTAAGACAAGTTTGGCATTTTCTTTCATTATGACATGATGAAGGGTTTCAAGAAAAAGTTGTCTCTTTCTATTATCTATTCAAACCAGATTCAACGATTCCATATTTTTTAGGAATCTCCAAAATCTGATGTGGGAAATTTTGATGCTTCGTCTCGCAGAGAAACGACGACATTTACACATGCAGCATAGATATTTGAAAATCTGCAACTGGAGTCTAGACCGCAATTTCTAAAAAATCTAATTGTACCTATACATGGCTCATTCTCAGATAACTGTGATTTTTAAAACTTAAATTTTTCTAAAATTAAAAATGTATTAAAACGCATGCTTCGGGTGTTTTCTTGCTTCACTTATACACAGAACTAAGCCTGTAATGTAGTTCTACTACAACTATAACAGAACAAAACCTATGACAATATTTGAAAAATATTTATATTATATTATTATAATATTATATTTTTTTATTTTTTATTTTATACTCAGTATGTGGTCCTAAACCTTATGAAAAAAAAAAAATTGGATCAGCAATTTAGTGCAAAGTTGACCAAAAAAAACGTCTATTTTTGCTGGCCTATTTAGTTACTTTTTTGGTTTGGGTCTTCACTCTTCTTTTTAATTGATTATTATTGCACAAGTTTTGGAGCCCAGGTATGTCTTTCAGTCTCGTCCGGAATATTCTAGCCATTTTCAACTAAACTAAATAACAAATGAATAAGTTATTTTTTATTTTTGCCATGGTACTGACATCCACGGTACTGACATTTGGATTTATAATTGACCTAACTTTATAATGCGGATAGTTAAAATAATTTCCCAAATAATTTTGATGTTTCACGTGAAAGCAAATAAGAATTCAGTACAATTAATTCAAACATCATAATAATAACCCTAAATTTCAATACCATGGTACTGACATGTAATTTTATGACTTACCTTTTTAAAAACTAAACAAATTGCTTTAACCATATTTTTAAAACTTCCAAATAAACACACAGCTGTAAACGATGCACCAATAATCTCTCTTCAAAATGACACCAGATAGAGCCAATGAAACTAAATTAAGACAGCGATTAGGCGGTAAACATTTCAAATTTAAAAATTGAATAAAATTCCCGGACATAATTCAATGATGATTATTTTTCTTCACAATCAATATTTTCGTATAATTGCAATACAATTTGATTGAGTATACATTAGACTTAAGTTATGAGAGGTTGATTTTATATTACAAAACGAATATTGATAGAAATTTATACATTTAGTTTGAAAAATGAGAATCGGACATGCCACGGTACTGACATTTCCAGTATATTTTCGTCAGTTATGAATAATCCGAAACCACTTATGTTCCAATATCTAATGTAGGTTGTGGAAAACTATCAGATTTATGACATTAATGACTACTTGATGAAAAAAAACTCTGTTGGATGATAAATAATATACTCGACATAAAAAATCACAGTTATCTGAGAATGAGCCACATATGTAATCATCACTTCATAAATATGTAATGTCGAAGAATCTGTACCTACACTATGAGAAAGTATAAAGTGATTTGAAAAAAGCTGTGTGACTTATTCTTCAAATTATATTTACAAATGAGCTATGAAAGTTCACACGAAAAAAGTTAAAACTTGTAACGCAAGGAGCAAGGAAAAGCGATCAAAGTGCTCCTTGTCTCACAACCATCGAGTCTTTGAATTCCAACTTTCCTGGCTCTGGCACTGGCGAGTTTTCCTAAATTCAGAACAAGTATTTTCATATATAGTAGAAATAATTTCGCGATTTCGTTCGAATCATTTTTATAGGCTCCTCTTAATCATTGAAGCTTAAATACGAAGCTTTCGAGTGAATAAAATTTATAGCCTCTTTTATGAACCTTGATTTTTATTTCGCTGTGATTGTTCTTTTTATTACTCTGTCAGAACCTGGTAAGTATAGGTGGGGGATACGCATCTTGCGTCGATTTAAGGTGGGGGCTCAGAAAATAGAGGGGATTTTCTGTGATCAGGGGTTAAACCGTGATAAGAGTAGCCGCGGAGCATTATACCTAGCAAGGTGTAGCCGGAGGCGCCCTATTCCTCTCTCTCTCTCGTTCTCGTCTTCTCACTCTTTAATCCTAGGGTTACCGAGGCTAACGGCATGGCTGGTTGGTATTAACGTGTCAAACGCTTCGGCTACTGTCCGTAACCTCAGATATATACGCACCCACGATACACACGCTGCGGCCAGGCAAGCCACGACCAGGAGAGGCGCGGCGCGGAACGCTGCGGCCGATAGCACCGTGGCGGGTTCTACTGACAACCTAAGCGTTATGCAAACAGACATTGCGGATAAGGCCGTGTGGGATACCCTTGCAGTCCGAAGCTACCTTCGTTACTCAAAAAACTGATCCCCAAAATCAAATATCTTCGATTACTCTGCAACAGGGATGACAACATTTTTACCTCAAATTCATAATTTTCGGTCTCACCTCGAAATTTCGTAGTTTTTACTATTCGAATAAGCTTCCCGAAATTTGGGCACTGTCGTATCATTTTGAAAAGTCGCACAAAGAATCTCGGAGATCATTTAATTTATTAAAAATCGATTTTCTTTTGAATTTTTCACCCTAACTCTCACCCCCTATATTTCTTCACCGTCAATATTTATAGAAATGCTCGAAATTTTGCGGAGCAAAAATTGGAAATTTGAAATCAAAAAGTTGTCACCCTGCTCTACAGTTTGACTTTCGAATTTCAATAAAAAAATGAAATTTCGACATTCGTTTGGATTCGAACAAGTAGAGCTAGGATCGGCTACGATCTGCATTCAACCCTTGTTCCTAAAATTGTATAAATATGAAGAATTAATCAACGTCTTCGATGCTATTTGATTGTAGAATGGGATCGGGGAATGGTAATTCGATGGTTGAGAAATAGCGTCGGGCACACGTGGATTAAAACGGAACTTTTGGGCCGGTGTACAATGACGTTGCAAAGCATGATCTGCCATTTCATTCAACCTGACTCACGACAGTTATTCCCCGTCGACTGATACTATCTTCGTAAATATTGAATAAATATAATTAGCCCTTAGAATTAGGAATATATATATTCTACGTAATGCGGTTAGGTGGATATACGAGCGTACTAAAATTAGGTCTATTATTATTACTCCCAGCCAGTAGGGTAATTGTTTGACAGATCCGATAAAAGTGTAATAACAATAATTCATTCCTAGCGGAAAATTGATAGACAAATGGCGAAATTGACTTCCGCTTGATACTTTTAGAGGAACAATTTTCATTAATGGAAGTAGGAGAGTGTCGTAGGCCGATTATTAAAGTGGTGATAAAATTGGAAGGGTGATAATTATGTATTATAGAATTTGTGCATTTATATTACTCTGAATTTAAATTGCTTTTTTCCTTTTACGGGTCGAGAACATGATTAATTATGTCATACAGGACGAGGAATTAATTAAGATACGATTCCTCGAGTCTAGGTATCTTCTCCGTACAGTAGTTACATATTCCATGTACATACATGAATATATTAATCAGTAGTCAAATCGAATGACGATAAATTTCAGCAGAGTCATTCCCACAAGCGGAAACGCATTGTAACAATAATAAGTAAACGATGATTTGCCAGAGGGACTTTCACATCCGTTAAATCTTGCGCACGTATCAATTCAAAGAGCTTCTTTTTTTTTTCTGACTCGCCATTCGTTGCATAAGGCAAGATTTCGGAACACAGCTATGATAGCTGGTAACACACATTAAACTTTCCCTGATTTCCGTTATTATAATACGAGCAACGACGTGCCCAGATCCATTTCTATCTCTGTATGTAAGTATGCATGCGAGTATGCATGAGTGTGGATACAGCTGTAACAAAAGTGACGCGGTGTTGCGTGGAGATTGGAAGCCCCTTTCATCCCCATTTGAACTCCGACTTTACCCTCTCCTAAGTTCTTGATCAAGTCCATTAAACTGATCAAATATGGAAAGCTATTTTGAGGTGAATCAAACGAATGATATGCAATGGTAGTTTTTTCTTTTTGTTAATTGACTAATCCCCACAAGTGAGAAATCGAATTATTCAGATTTTCTTCTTTTTTGTGAAAAGTATGCAAGTTCTGTTTTCAACTTATGGAATAATTCGTTTCGCGTGTGTCTTGGGAACGTGGTGTATGAGGGAATGGGTTAATTTGACTGTCGTATGACGCATATGGTTATACGGTCGACCGTCTATCTGCCATAATAAAGTTAGCATGGTAATTATGACAGGCTTGTTACGAGCCCGTCGCGCGGGATATGAAGTGTTAATGAATGGACTGGTTGAACCAAGGGGTGTCCGATACCACACCGTAATTTCTGCCTCGCTCATAAATGGCATCAGCCAATAGTGGCCATGGGTGAAAATATTGCAAGCTCTGAACTAAACTTTTCCCTCAATCAGAATTTGGATTTTTATTTTTATTTTTTGTTTAATCGGGATGCTCCAAATATTCTTCATTTTCTAGCTAACTTAAGATTCTAGCCTTTTCGACGATCAGCGAAGGTGGAGCCTTATTCGATATCGTTGCCGTATTTCATGTTCGGATTAGACGCCTTGTTTGTTCCTTGATTTGTTTGGATTTACCCATCGATATTTAACTGCAGGCCATATATCGGATAACCCTTCGAAAGATTTGTTATTTATAAACGCGCTATAAAATACTTAACAGATGTTGTAAAAATAATATCGCATTGAATATATTTTACAGCTATGTATATATATATCTATATCTGTGCTGATATCATATGCGAGAAACATATTTTTAGAGGAAGATAAAGAAAATAGAATCATTATCATACGATATCAAGAATATAAAAAAATAAAATGAAAGGTTCTTGGATGGATGATTTTTTGAGATTCGTAAGCTCGTCACTTCTGTTCACAGAATCTTGACGACATATATATTTATATATAGATCACGTGATAAATAAACGTGGACTTTGACAATGTCTTGTCACGTAGCTTAGGGTCGTTAACATATTTATAGACGGCGTTACGTAGAGTAGAGATCAAACGTCAAATTAGTATTTGTTATAAGTAATAATAAATTAACAATTTGATATTATCACCAGTTCGATGTGATATCTCATGCGATTTTATTATAAATCACGAGGTCCTGATACGAGTGGATAATTGGATACATATAATATATGTAATATATACTTATATATAATAGATAAGGCGAGCAGAATAAAACGATCGCTGTAGCAGCTAGGAAAAAAAAAAAAGTAATTTATTCTCTAGTATCCCTTTTCCCTATGCTGAATTCTATTGTCGAAGAGGTGACGATCTACTTTCGATCGAAGTAGTCGCTATCTCGCGATAACGGGGCATGGAAGCCGAGCGTTTGGAAAGAACGATTTTAATTTCATTTAAACTGGCAAGCTAAGCCTTTTAATTCCGCCGCTGATAAGCGACCCGAGAATGGAATGTTTACCGTAGATATGACTACCTCTATCTCTGGCGGGTAATCTTCTCTGATCTGCTGACAGCTAGCCTCCGTGCGCTACCCGCCCCTAGAGATTGTGAACTCGCACACTATAACACTCTGGTAAGAACTTCCCGTTTCCATGTTGGTACACAACGGCACTGGAGTACCCATAACTTCTAATCTACAATTTGTGTACATACTTGTATATCGGCAGCGGATTCATTCTTACTGCACATGTCAACCGTGTATTCTAGGCAAACTACAAGACGACAAATAGTCCGTAGTGTGTTTCAGCTCTGAAGAAAATCTGAAGAAGAAAAAAAAAAAGAAAAATTTCTTCATGTTTTTTTTTTCGTACCCATAGGTATAGATTTTTAAGAATCGGCAAAAAGAAAATTTTTATTCGCTCCTTGAAGGAACTTTGAATCGTTGAGATCGGATCGGGATCTTGACATGAAATTTTATCGTGTCTTAAGATGTTTGTGAATATCGTTAAACAGGAAAAAAGTAACTGGATGAATGACGCCTGGGTCTCATATTCTATTTTACTTATCTTTGCAGCTCTCAGTTTTCGGTTCTCAGAGGACGTGGTGAGGCGGAAACTGATCCTAGTGACGCAGAGGAGAAGAGAGCAGAGATCCTTCGGCCAGGAGAGGACCTGCTCGAGTCATGTCACATCTCCGAAGCATCTCCGGAACAAGGTGATCGTATCAATAGCCACGTCTGTCAATATTCTAATGACGGTATAAAACACTTGAATGCGCAGCTAATGATACGCGATATATATTATTGATTTTTGCGACGTATAATATATAATCGCTAATCTTTCGCTGAAATAATTTCATACTTCAATTTCAGGAACTACGATTAATAATAGAGTTCGACTGTCCCGATTACATACTCTGATTCAACGAAATTTCTATCGACTATAAATCTAGACTAAGTTCTACCGATGTACTAATTGTACCCAGAATGCACCCTTATCGTACCTACCGCTAGACAGCGATTGCCGCAATTGAAAATGAAAATAATGATCGTAGTGTAAGAATAGGTACTCTGTTGACAAATTGTTATCAAATTTGATTTCTTGGAAAGCGAAATATTAATTGCGAGCCAAAGAACAAGAGTGCAGATTATCGAACACTTCGCACGTACCCTATCAATCAAAAGTTCTAATTTGGATATATCAAACGGGGAAATCGAATTCCAGACTTCTCCGAATCTGGCAAAAAATTCCTTGTCTTCGAATTCCTGATTGACTAATCACGATTCACGGAATGGCCTAATACTGTAGTCTAGACTCTATTTATTATCACGTAAATTTTTCATAAAATTTGAGTCCTGAGTTTTCACACAATTTCTGTCATAAATGTGAAATTGATTCGAATGCGAATTGCAGCCATGCATAGATGCTGGAAAATGTGGTAAGAGAATTCGAAAGCTTCTTTTCTCGAGTCTCTATTTTCTAAATTAGCTAAAAAATAATTGCCCACCGGGGGTGGCAAATAATGAAGAAACGGAGAGGGTTGAGGTCGGGCTAGTCTCACGCGTCATTACACAGGCGTGGCGCTCTGCCCAAGTTAATTGAATACGGAGTGTGTTGACAGGCAGGCATATTGGCAGGCAGACACGGGACTTGGAGACCCTGGACGAGGTCCGAACCCGACGGGACGACCTGGGAGGATCGGGTAGGATCTGCCGGCCAGCCACGGTTGTGTCAGATGTGGTCGCGATATCAACCCCGCGTCCTCAGCTTCGAGACCGTGTACCTGTCATTTTCAGTGAGCGTGTAGACTACAGAGTCCCTTATACCCACTCTCTTCCTTAACTAACCACACTACACGACTGAAATAACCGATATATGCTTATATACTTATGCTTATGCGTTATGAGCCCGAGGTAAGGTGGGCCAGTTATTCGAAGCTTCTTTTTTCCCATCCCAAGGATAGATAGCGTTTCTAGCTTGTCACTTAGGCGATCCTTAAACACGTTCTTTTTTCTTCGTATAATTATTTGTCATATACATATATATATCTCAAGGAAAGATATATTTTTTCTATTTTTTTTCTTGCTTCTTCATATAAATCACTTAGTTATTATAACTTGATTAATTGATTTTTCTTTGGATGGATCGTTGCTAAGGTAGCTTATACGATAAATGTTGCAAGAAATTTCGCTTTACATTATAACAACTGCCCTGGTCATGTGCTAACGAAGTGCCAAGGAATTATTGATTATGCTTGATCACCATAGATAATTAGATGTGTATAATAATTATCGGGTATGTAATTTATTAGCGTCCTTCGAAAGGTTGTAGAAAATTCGCGTTACGACGCCATTTAGTAACGCGGTAACACTGAGGGTAAGCTTTTGCTTATGGATTAGGATGTCAAGAAGTGAATTAATTTCTTTAAACATTCCATACGGTTATTTCGTACAATCATTTATCGTTGACAGATTCTTAGTTTCATGCATCTTCCCAGCTGACAATGAGCCACGTACCTAATTGCTCACCGCGTAACAACCAGATGAGTGATTTTATAAAATCTCGATCGGATCATAGGTTCAGATTATAATCGGTAAAGGATCGATTTTTCATTTTCAAATATGATCATCGCATTCGCATCATCCTCCCTATATTGACAGGGGACACAAATCTTCACACCACTTCTTTCATACGAGCTGCCCATCCATCATCCTTATAGGTAAAACACAACTAATGACGGGTTTTGTTCGTCGTGGGTAAAGTTTTCCTGATATCAACAAAATTATTATCTTTTACAATTCAATTCAATTCGATTCTATAACTCTTCTCATCTTCGGATCAATTTACAAAGAAATCATCTCCCCATCTCGACGCGAAGAACCGATTCAATTTTTTTCTTCACCTCTAAATATCGAAGACCCGTTCTTTACTGACTTGGGGATGAAGAAGGGACGTACAACTTCGACACGACGAGTCAGAGTGAATTTTTTCGAACGGTATGCCATCGAGGCTTGTTTTCATGCGAGCCCAAAGTGCTTGGCTCAAGATCCAGGTAAAGCGGCAATCCCATGGGACTTCTTCGGGGCTTGGGTTAGGTCGCATTGTTGGTTCCTGTCGCGTTTTTGTCGCGGTCTTGTCTTCGGTTCCTACATGGTCCCGTACTTCGTTGTTACTACCCGTCTAATCCTTGGGGATTCGTATTCAAGTCACGCGGTTTATTCCTGGAAACGTACGCGCGGTAGAAAAGCGGATCGAAGATACTTTGAAAATTGTTTGAATAAATTATCGGTCAAATTTTACATCGCCAAATACCCCGTGGAAGATCATTCCCGAGTCGAGTAGGTATAAAAGCCTGGCGCCGTTCTTGTCGGAAGTTTGCTGGATTTGATTTGATTACACATATAAAATTGACGTGATTCATTGAGGAGATATTATACCGCTCTGTACACAAAATAGTTTTTGCCTATTTCCTGCATAACCGTTGCGGTGGGTTCAACGATGTATCATTTTTATCTAAAGTCGGGCCGCGTCTGGAAGGCGCCGCTTATCACAAATGCAGTTTCAAATCATGTTTAGGTATTAGCCATCAAAAGATTGATCGACGAATATTGGCGTCTGCCTAAAACATGTCCAAATGTTGTCAGCTACGTCGCACGTGGATGTATTTGAGATTTATTTTCTCTTCCTGCGTCTATATTTCCATCCTCGAATCCCTCGAAGATTATCAGTCATACCTTGATCACAAATTTCTGAAAGACAAGAAAAAGGATGCTGGTCTCTTTCCTCATCACGTTTCAAGAAGGCGTCAGTAAAGTTTAGGGAATGTAAGGAACAAGATGTCAATAGCGGAATGTGTCTGGCGTTTTAAAGTGTCTATAGAAGCGTCGGCTCTCCTTGCCATTCTTGGATCAGGGTCGTCCTGAGGGACAGATACGTCAACGTAGGGACGTCGGGACTAGCAGCCGACGCGACGGCACGAAGCAGCAGGCGTCGCGACGCTACGTCGCAAGCCCTGCTTGGGTACGTATACACTAGGTCGACGTTATGTTCACGCTCGGTCGTTTCTTCATGGTTCGTAATTCGCGTTTCTGCCTTCTATTGCTCGCTCGTTCGCTTCTACATTTCATCCTCCGGAGCGGAGTCTTGCTCGCCAAAGGAGGTGGGGATTCCTCGATCCATCAAAACTGCATGTCAGTGGCCATTAGCACGCTCCCACCGGTAGCGACCGTACACATCCGCGCACACTCTACTCAACTTCTATATCCGGGCTTCGGAGATTCATGTTCTCGAACCGGAGCCTCCGAGGATCACAAGAACCTGTATGATCCAATATATGATATGATTCAATTCTTCGACCGGTCGTCCAAGATCATCAGAATCACCTTCCGAACTCCAAAATTGTGTCGGATGTATGCGGTTCTTCTTTGGCTGCAGTCATTGAATTTTGAGTCGGTCTTATCGCGACTTTTATTGAGCTGAGATCAACGCGATCACGTCAGTAGCGAAACTTGACGAAGCGTCTCTGCAAGCCGAGGACTATGGTAGCAGCGAAGAAGCGGTAGCAAGAAGTAACGGGATCATCGAGATCCACGTAGTGAGATAAAGACTTGATAATTGAAATTGGAGCGTGTTTAAAAAATGGCCACTTTGAAACGCGATTAAAGTGTTCGACTGATGTGTTCCTCGGCTATCGTGATGGGCTGTTCTGGTCTATAGAATGGATTCATTGCTGGATGAAAGGCACTGGCGATTCGAGATCATGGTTCGCCAATGTCCACTCGCGAATCTCGATTCTTAATCTTTAACTGTGTTGGGTCCACGTGATATGGGCAGGTATCGGGGACGTTGACGTGTCCGAGGTACTCCGAAGTCGTCCGAAACGGGCCGATCCTGATGTGTGGAAGACGTAGAGAACGAGAAGCCTCGACGGGGTTCCTGGGGTTCCAGCACAACGTTCAGTTCCGCAGCGTCGGCAACAGCAGCAGCTTTGGCGGGCGGTGGCCATCCATCACGAAGGTGTCACCCGCCCCTCTCGCCAGAAACAACTAGCTATGACATTCTTCTCGCTGCCACTGCTTCCTCCTCATTCTCCTCCTTCTCCTATTCCCTCATATTTTCCTCCACCTTTTCTTTCACCTTTACTTTTACCTTCAATTCCACCCCTGCGCCATTCTTTGGCGAGTCTTTCTTATAGATTAGCTGAAAACTCGCGTGGAAACGTTACGTCGGGGCTACTTTCACCGAATAAGGTTGCAGCTCTGGAAATATTCGTAATTGTACCTATGGGCGGGGGGGAGAAAGAGAGAGGTTAACGTTTTAATTAAAACACGGCCATTGTTGGTGTAAATATGCTAACCAACCCTCTAAATATCAATCATACCAATTATGCAGTCCACTGATCTCCGCGTGATAACTTTGTTTCGAGATCGCTGAATAAGGTGCCACCTGTAAACGTATACGCTCGTGTATACCTACCATGCAGAGCTGGGTATTGAGATACTCGACGTCGGTTTCACGCAGATGGACTTCAGGACTTACTCTTCGCGATCGGCCAACGCGTACACTACGCGACTCCGCACCCGTCTTTAGTTACAAAAATAATAAACTTATGCTGATCTAATAACCTGTTTTATCGTAACTCAATCGGATTCTACGCGTATGAAACGGTGTTCGCAATACATGCGGACCTGGGACCAAAAATTTCAAGAACCGAGAAATCGGATCAGAAAATTATTGTATGAATCATTCTGGCAGGAGGTTCTTGTCAACGCTAGAAAACGAATAGAGATTTTTCGGACGAAAGGACGAAATGAAGAAAAGAGCGGACGATGGGAGGACGGCAGTTGTACTTCGTAAGCGTGTCCAGATCGCATGGGGCTCCGTACGATTCTATTTGTTGGATGATTGTATTGCTGCGAAATCAAGTCTGACGAAGATCGATTGGACGCTGAGCGTTTCGGGCCTTTCGGGCGTCAACAGGAGATCGTAGTAGCTAGGTTTCCTGCACCCAGAAGGCCAAGCCCCAATACACCCTGGCAGCGCAGATGCTGCCAATCTTCGCTAAAGTTTCTATTAGGAAATTTCTTTCAACAGAAAATAGAAATGTTCGTTTACGCCACACCAAGAGCCGTAGTATAGTACATTACATCTTATGCAGGAAATGTAGGTATACGGTCCGTTGTTCTTTATCTACACGTCATCCAGTCTCCAGATGAATTTTTTACCGTTCCCAAATTGTTCTATTTCAACAGAATAGAGAGATTAATTTCTCGATTACTCGGTCCTTGAAGTTGGAAGATTGTATACCTCGTCTTAAAAAATATTGGAATCAAGTATTAGTTTCAGAATATGTATTTTCACTGGTGAATAAGGCCTGACGTGAATGAGTCGAACGTTTTAGCCGTAAGCCTAAGCTCAAAAACATTCATGGTGAGTTTATATCAGAGAATGCTCCAACCTATGGATTGATTTTCGTTTATTTTATACTTTTAACGATTATAGCTATGTAATATGTTCATCTGTCTTTTTGACGATGAAATTCCGACGAATTATTAGACATCCGAGAGTCGTAGAATTTCTATAGAATATATCCATTGCTGTAATCTTGTGCCATTGCGTTGAAAAATGATACATTAAATGTTATTTCAATTTACAAATTCACAAATCTCTTTGGCCGAAGAATCTGAGTAAAAAAATATCTGGAACTGTTTATGTGTGTTAGATATGATCCGGGAAAATCTTATTTCCCAAACCTTCAGCGTTCTCATCCAACAGACGAAATTTTTGGAATAAATAATGAGAACTGAGAAGAATAGCTGAGACTCCGAGTCATTTTACTGCAAATACGAATCAATGAAAATCGATTCCTAATTATTCACCTAGAATAAAATTAGTATAATTTGTAATTTATAATTTGGGAATTGTAATTTGTACTTTTTAAGTTAGAATTAAGTGGCGGCGGCCTACAGATACTGTGCAACTCTGCCGGGCAACCTGGTTTTAAATAAATAAATGAAGAAATGAATGAAATAAATAACTACTGATTGGGTAACTTATTTCCTATTCGTGTTATCGTCCCGAAGTATCGCTCAACCAACGCTTTCAAATGATACTAAAATACTAATCGTCTCGAATGATTAATTACCGTCGAAATATATTTCGAAAATCTGTTGTTACTACCGGAGTACAATTCTCGTGTGTCGTCAATAGTTCACGAGATTATTTCAGGCGTTGGTAACTCTCGGATCGGTATAGTGCCATTATCCAAAGCTGGCAAGAGCTGAAATACCTCCGCAGATAATGCAGAGAATTACCTTTCATTCCTGGGCCATGGCCAATAGCGTTTGGAAGCTTTCACCTGGATGCCGCTACGAACGATCCATGAACTAAGCTTCGCAAATGGAACAGCTGTCCTTGCTCTTATTCCGACTCAAACATGAAGCAAGGGTGGTTTCTACTGTCTGATACTCCGCCTATTAATTAGCCCTACTTGCGGGGGAGACGATCAAACAGCATGCGAAATTGAATGAATAAATTCTGCCAGTCTGATTGATAAACAGTTAAACGATGGTTCATCTTATGGCTCAACGATGTACAGTAATATTCATATATATATGAATTTTGGTGTACCAGAAGCTGCCCCGAATTTTGGCTTCAATTATTGTTGCAATGATTTTTCTATTCTTTTTTTTTACAATTACAGGACGCGATTGGTCAATCGCGTTTTGAAAATGTTGAAAATAACCCACGGGAGATAGAAACTGAAAGTTCCAATCTAACGATAAATTCTTAACGATTATGACAGCAAGATTATGATACCGGGAACGCGATGTCGCTCTAGGCAAATATCTGCTAGATAGATAGATAAAAGTTAGCCTACTTGTAAGTAGTCCCGATGTATGGTTGAACGAATGGAAAGTAAAGGCAGCGATCGGTCTGTCGCTGATGCAATCGAGCTTTACATCATAATTAAATATGAATTTGAATGAGATAAGTTACCTTATTAGAATTTAAAACCATTTTCTTGACCCCGTAAGGGCAAGATCGAAGGATCCGTGCCCGTGCCATTATATGTATATACCAATGGGAAAATAATTTGAAAAATTTAACAGCAGGGCCAGAAAGCATACCTGGATATCCGAATGCATAAGCCCTCCAATTTGCAGAGAATGGAAAGGTGTGGGTAAGTCGGGAATATCTATTTGTAAGGTATATATTATTTCCTGGCGTGATCGATCGACGAACCGCGTAGCTCTGGATTTCCATCCCATTACAGCGAATCCATGTATCCAATTATGTTAAACCACGTATTAATTATCTATATTGTTTTACGGATAATGATTAATGTTTGGGGAGCCTTCGGCCGCGCTAGGGCCGTCGGGGAGGACGTCTCTCCCTACCTACTGGCACCAGTCGGTGAGCCAGGAGAATATGACTAACCTCAGCAGCCCCTTTGGCAATATACAAGGTAGATTATAAGATCGTAGGTAGTTATTGAGGTATAAAAATGATCTGACGAATTAGGGTACATACCTTCTGCGTCTTTTCTCACTTTCTTCCAGAGTTTCTCAGGCTGAGATATCCGGTCGTGACAGGACAAAGAGAGTTTCGTTACTAATTGGCCGTCTTATGTGACGATAAGATCTTATCCGGGAATCATAACTGTCTTCTCTTGAATTTATTTCCGATTTCTTGCTGTGATATTACCATATGTGAACAATAAGTGAAAGATTGAATCAAAGTATTGAGTCATCTTGATACTCTTGGACGGATTAAGAGCGTGGAAGATCGGGAGAGGAAGATATCGCCTCAATGAGATGCCGTACAACCAAAAACAACCCCTGCTGGATACAGAATCGTTTATCATCCACGCTCTGGCTGGGATGGTGAGTCCCGTTGACTAGCTTTCAGTCCAAGGTGCAGAGCACCAAGGTTCACTGAGCTAAGAGTTAAAACCTCAGCATGACTGTTGCATAGAAAATATATCAACGGGACTTGTCGCCCTCGGCATTCACGAATCAATATCCAATTAATTCACTTTACATCCAAAGTAGGTATCTGAATTCTAAGGTCTAGGTACGCGTGTCATATTAGTCGATCGGATATGATATATGAACAACGAATGGCGACCTATCGACTGCACTTGATATTGTCCATCTCTCACGCGAGCTTTTAATATGATTGGGACTTAATGATGCATCATGAATATTCCCGACTACTTAAACTGCCTGCGCATTGAAGGATTGAATCTTTATGGATAACCATATTCTATTCTCATTTTTCAAATCGACCGGGTAGGATGATTGATTCATTAATGATTTCAAATTTCACACAACACTCCAGGGTGCAATGAAAATGTTTGATGGTTCAACACCGAGCGATAATCTTGCGCATGAAATTGTCGATATCCGGTAGCGAGACGAATCCACCATTACTGCAGCCGGGAACTTGTAATATCAGTTGTTTTTAGCGAAAGGAAATTTAGATGGGAAGAAAAAAAATTAATAAATTACCAGGGAGTGCCTAGAGTGGAAAACAGCCGGTTAGACAGCGTACGGGTCTGCCTGATACCCGAAGACTGTCGTGACACGGAGCCACTAATCATAGGAATGATTGTACGAAGAGGATAGTTCGTGTCCGTGACTCGCTGACTATCTGTCCGTCTGCTTGTCTGGGTTCTGTTCAGTTTGACGTTGTGCCTCGTAGAGGTCCCGAGGTCCGCTATTCCTGTTTCCCACTCCAAAATCCCCGAGGCACCCTGAGCACCCTCGTGGCCCCGAGAGATTTATGACGCGTGCCCAATCGAGGGATAACCCTTGACTTCTTAGTCAGGCTGCAAAATATGCCAAGTAGTTCAGGGAACTATTGAGGACCGTGTGTACCCGAAAAGGAATACCGCGGTGAAATTGTGCTTCATGCTTTGACGGAGAGTGCGAGGTAATCATCGTGTAGAAAATAAAACTCGTGGCGCGGTGGAGGGATTATACTTATTATAGTTTTACACCTCGGGCGAGTGATGATCTGTGAAAAAAGATATACTTTCTGAATTATGTATGAAATTTGCGAAAGATATGACGAAGCTGGTCTGATTCCATTCTGTGAGGCGGAATGAAATACGGGAAGCGAAACACGCGTGAGATTCTATTTGCTATATGGAAATGGGATCGCGTGTTAGAGAGACGTGAAGGAGGCGAGCCTGCATCAGAGTCCTTTCGGTCCTTCTACCGTTTCCGTCATTTATCATACCAACCATGACAAACCGGGCTCAAAAGCAGCCGCCTTCACACTGCTCACTCTTAGCCTTACCAGGCTTCACTCTTCTGACCCGTTGAACAGCCTGCACCGGCTACCAGCTCCACGAACGCCATCAACACCACAACCGCCACCATCATCATTGAGTACAATCTTACCTGTCTTTCTCTTCGGGTCCTGGCTCTAGAGAACGAGAACCCTCTATATTCCCTGCCGACATTTGTTACCATTTAAGCGTTCACAAGATTTCTCTCGCGGCTAGACACGCACGGCGACGGACGTTGAACGAGCGGCCTTGACTCGGGAGATCTTCTAACCTCTTTTATAATTACTTGAACCCCGGTGTCTGCCTCGAGGACAATTAGCTACACCTGTTTTATGCAAATATGCGAAACCGGATGAGACATATCTCATTTGTCACGTCAGCCAAGCTAGAGTTGAGCCTGTGTCTGTGGTCTCAATCGGTGTTTGCGTCGGAGGTTAAAAGTTGCAGAAGGGATGAAAAATTCAGTAATTGATTTCGTGATTTCACGCGACCTTAAAATATAGTGAGAAGGCTGCATCTCGTAGATCGGCGAATCTCAGATCTGTCGAGAAAAGAGGAAGCGTGATCGCGATGTACTGCTGAATGGTTTTGGTCCCTTGGCATGCGGTGAGATTTATGGACCGACATGCTACCCGGGGTCGCCTAACCCTTGACTTCTCCTGGACGCTAAAGACCCCCGCGTTGACCTCAACACCCCATCGCGGCGGGTGGAACCGTCACAATGCCATACAAGAGCAATAATACACTTTCATCGTTGCGCACTTTAGAGTTTAGAACTTGCGAAGTTCGCCACCCCTTTTTGCCGTGTTATACCAGAAATGATGGACTATTTACCGCATCGGTTTATTCAAGAGGAACTAGATCGCTTCTTAGTGACTTGAAGAATACGGAGTCAAAAGAAAATGGGATCTATAATTATCTCCCATAGCGATGTCTGCGACTCTTCGTTTTACTTCCATCTTATCGTTTTGCAATAGCTGTATCTCGTATTTCGAAGAGATAGGTATAACTTCGTTGCTGAAATTGAACCTCGCGGATGCAGGGCTTTCGTATAGGGATGCGTTAGGGTGCAGACCGCAGCTAGGCAGCAGCCGGCATGGCAGGCCCCTGACTCACGGACTCACCGTCGTCGGATCGCAAACCCTCATCCATCATTGTCACCCTCTTAGCGCCGCCAGTCCGGTGCGTGTCCAGTGTGCGTCGTACGCGTTACCTACGTCGTCGAAACCCACGTGTGTACGGTTGTTCCCGGCTTGTCAACTTCTGATATCTATTCCCGGGATGTCACTCGACCGTGCGATCAAATTTAGAAACATTTTAGGCGCTTTACACGAACCTGAGATAAAAATTAATGCCAAAATTGACGCCTGACGTATCACTTCACATACAATATGGGTACATGTGCATACTTATAAGTCTCTGTGTGGGATATTGGCTTTATGGGGGTACAGGAAATGCATTTTAATATTTCTTTTCTTTACTTTTTGGGATATATATATGGCAATGAGTTATTAAACGTTTCAAGTTTTGCTATAACCTGTATTTGACAAGTGTGTTAGTGAACGAATGTACAAGTGCGATAGATTCATGGCGGCGTAGCTCGTACTGCGTACACTACACGCTTTATTTATATACGTTCAATCAGAATGAATAAACAATATATATGAGATTACCGAATTATACTAATATGTACAGGGAATCTTTATATAAACAACAATGAATTCATAATATTTTATACAAAACGACAGCATCTTTTAGATACCTATATCTGCCTAAAACGGGAATTAAAATTAGATAATTACAACTTTATATCTACGAATTAGGGCGTCGAGCTGGCTTTTGATGCATTTTTAACTCTGTTTCAACATTGCACGTTGTCAAATACTTAATATCTCAATGACGATGAATATTCAATCAATTAACTGGCTTTACGTAAACGAATCGATAGTTCTACATAAATTCGGAAAATCAATCGCCTGCGTTAGTTTCTAAACATTTTTTACACAGTATCTAATAACTTTGTAGCATTAACTTCACTTCGATATTGGTTTCGCTAATATTGAAAGAAGAATGATCCCTCCGAATATTTAAGAGACTACAGTATGCTGCCCAAGTGTCTGTTTCGTTTATTTAAAGCTTACATTACTGCAACTATTCGTTTTTATAAATAATTATTATACTTTTATTCTAGGCTTGATTGTGTATAGATGCGATTTTCGTACTTAAGTCTACTTTCAGTTCTTCGACGTTCCTATCTCAACTAGATTTCTTCTTCGTATTATACATATTTCATTCTCATTGTTCATCATACACCGTAATTTTCTACAGTACACTCTTACCAACTTCGATCTCGATCAAATGACCAAGTGGGCCTCAGATTTTTCACTCCTTTTTTCACAATTCATTCAGACCAAGTCTACATCATACGGACACAATTTCCCCTTACTAAAGGGCACGAGTTATCTCTGCACACCCGCTCGGTCGTATGACCATAGTACCGAGTTTCCATAGTAAATGAACAAATCTTGATTGCACTTATTTCCATCTTAAGCCTTCCGAGAGATCTTTCGAATCAGCCGATTTAATTAGTCCCCAGTAACTCCTAATATGTACAATATAACCACCGCACGTAAAAGCCTCGAACACGACATAACACCCGCGGAAAAAACCCCCTGTGAATCACCCGCGTCACTGGTTAGGCAAATATTGTTCATCGGCCCAGTCGAGTTGCCACGATAGTTCGTTTTCTGGTACTCAGCTGAGCTGATAATACTCAGGAGCGAAATCGTTGGCGAGGTTACTGAGGAAGTTAAAATCCGAGGAACTGTTGCTGTTGTCTGCCGACGGTGGTGGGGCCGTAGCATGGACCGGTTCTCCATAAAAGTTTCCAAAGTTACCATAGCTATCGCTGTTGGCATCCACTTGCCCCGCACTTCCTGGTGGCGTCATAACAGCCGCAGTCGCCGCAGCGATCGCGGTTGCCGTCGTGGTCATTCCAGGTGCAGGAAAAGGATCCGGTGACGAGACGTAGCTACTGGGAATACTGGAGGCCTCACCGCCTTGGTGAACGTGAGGCTGACTCGCCTGCTCGTAGTACGAATTCTGGTGGCACTTATTCGCAGTTCGATAATCCGCTGAATTCGAATGCACTGTACCCTGATGTGCGACATATCCATCCGCGGCATGTTGCTGCTGTTGCTGCTGCTGCATGTCGTTGTAATATCCGTGCTGCGTTGCTTGAGTGGCCTGTGTCGCTACTCCAGGATGCCCATGAGCCCCAAGGGTACCCAGAGCATCGGTTGTCGCGTGATAAGCACTGCTTCCAGTTCCCGGGTATCCGTAGGCACCCCCAGCAACGTAGCTTTCGGTTCCCGGATCACTCTGCGCATTGGCATACCCTTGGCTCGTGGCGTACGGAGTGGTTTGAACGTTCCTGTGATAGCCGGTGTGATAGGCAGCGGGGTTTCCGGCCTGGGCTGAAAGCGAGTATCCATTGTAATCGCCCACGGCTCCATACTGCTGTGCTTGTTGCTGGTGAAACTGCATGCTAGCGTTGTAGACCGGCCTCGCCGTGGACGACGTTCTTCCATGATGACCCCGAGCCATGGTCTGATTCTGCCTCGCGTATAGCGGATGGATATCGCCAGGATAAGCGATTCTTTGCTGGTAAGGTTCCCGGGGACAATATGAATTCTGGGTCTGCTGCGTGTGCTGATTAACCGACGGCGTGGTCTGCCGATTGGAGGTGATGCCGTTTCTGTAATCAATGGCTGAGGGCTGATAAGAAGTCTGTTGAAAGTGGGATTGGGAATTTTGGATTCCCCTGGCAGCATGGGGCGACATAGTGCTGGGGTTAGTTGGGCCGTGTAAAACGCTTGTTGGAACCGAGGTAGCCGACGACGGAGAGCTTCTTGGTCTCTGCATATACGCGACGTGAACAGCTTGAATCCCAAGTGGACTTCCTTGCTGAAGTTGAACCGACGCTGGGGTTCCGGGCGTCGAGGAAGGCGTCAGACTTCGCGCTGAACCCTGGCCTCCACCAAGGGCTGGTGTGCTGACGGTAGAGTCGGGCATCGCCAGGAGGACACCGTTGCTGTTCATTGAGCACATTTCCTTCGAGTTTACCGGAGGCGACTTTTTGCTTACGGAAATTTGTTTCACCGGATTCGGACTCTTGTGTCCACCTTCGACTTTGACTCGGACCTCGTTGGGCACCTTTTTGGCCGTGACACTTGGAGATGTGACTTCGCTACCGTCTTGGGACCGCGAATCATCGTCGGCTATCATTTTTTCGAAAGAACTAGAAACGCTGTTGGTACTTCCGACGCTACTGGCGCCATTACTGTTCGTGTTAAAGCCAGTATTGTTGTTCGTCGCGCTAGGAGTGTTGTTGTTGTTGTTGCTGCCGGTGCTTCGCTCTGAGGCTCGAAGTTCCGGAACTTCACCGAGGGAACTACCGACGTCCCCGACACCGGAAATGTCGCAGTTGTGACAGCTCTTCTTTTCGTCCTCGTCCATCAGCATCATCTTGTCGCTCTTTGACTTTTCGATACCGTCTTGTGACGTGCCGTCCTTATCGTCCCCGTCCTCTTTACTCAGGGTTTGACGTTTGTGTTTCATCCGACGATTCTGGAACCACACTTTGACCTGCGAACAAAAAGGGTCCATTATTTTTATTTCGAATACACCACCCCCCTTCCAATCACAAAGATAATCACTTCAAGCAACGCAATTTCAAGACAAGACTCACCTGTCTCTCCGTAAGATCCAACGAAGCTGCAATTTCGATTCTTCGTGGTCTGCAAAGGTATTTGTTGAAGTGGAATTCCTTCTCGAGTTCAAGAAGCTGTGTGTTCGTGTAAGCGGTACGTAATCTTCTGGGAAGACCATTTTCTGAAACATACGGAAGGTCGAGATTTTTTTTTTTAAAACCGTATACAAATGATGGATGTTTCTGTAGTTAAACGTTATAGGACAGTGAATAGCCAGTTGAATTATTGTCTCATGACAGTTCGGCTTCAGGTGGTAAAGTTCCGCTGTTTGATCGAGGCAAGTTTCAGTGAATATTTCGTCAACGCCTGCGGAGATGCTGCTGTTAATAAAGACGCGACGTATTATCAGGGCTCTGAAGCTGAGCTGTAACGACCTTAAGCTAACTAGTTCCAAAGTTTGCATCAAGTTCCCGACTACAAGTATTCCGTATCAATTCAAACGTCAGCTAATTGTTACCAGACAAGAAATTGATGCTTGGGATTATTAGAAAATTCCTCACCGTCTCACCCTAATCTCTCGAAAATATTCAAAGACATTATTCCAAAACATGTTTACGGAGCGAAAACATTGACAAAGCATTGTTATACTTTTCTGCAACGGTTTTCCCTTGATTTTTCTTTTCCTCTGCAGATTTAGGTATGCGTAATTGTTAAAACTGCACCAGTTCGTAGCCTGTGATTTAACGTTATATTTTCTGTCTAGAAAGATGCGATGTAGTGTCGTGTCGTTGTAGAAGAACGCAAGGATAAAGGGAGCGAGGGTGATGGGGGCAACGGGCTAAACTACCCCATGGCGTGCGAGCGGATGTAAGGGCGGCTGCGAGGCCGGGGGTTTGCAGGGGTGTATCGGGGGTGTTGCGAAGTGGAAGGGGTTGACGTGGGCGAGAGTCGAGGGAGTAAAACGGGCCGGGTAGCAAGAGCGAGGGGGTGAGATGAAAGTATCGCGTGATTGACGTGGGCCTCATCAGCATTCCGGTCTCGTGATTGGCTAGACGAACCTGTCAATCAAAAGTATCCACGCCTATTGCAAGTGCCGTCCAACCGACCGGTACCAATTCTCTCTGGATGACAAGTCGTACCGAAGTCCGATAGTAACTAATTTCTAAGCTCTTAGTTATCCCAGTTGATTGAAACCGAGAAGAGCTTCCTGTAACGAGACAGAAATTGAAGAGAATCTTTCGAGGGAAAGAAGCGAGATTTTCGAGAGGATTTAACGGATGACCTGCTTTCCATTTCTCTCTATACATTACATATATACCTAAATATAAATATTCTCTTTGGTCCAATTATAAACGTTGAAGAAATGGAGAGGTACGAGGTTCGTGCGCGAACCTTGCCTGAGCTAATGTATCTAGTCGCTCTTTAACGCGGATGAGTACAGAGGGTACAAAAATACAACTGACGAGTGTCTCTTTGGTTTTGACTGTCGTGAGAGTAGACCAGTTGATGGACTGCCAGACAAAGTCTCACAGAATCAAACCGAAGAGTGACAGTCTAGTGAGGCGAGGGAGGGCAGGGTTAGACATTGGCTAAGATTGTCCAGTATTTCTAAAATCAGAAATGAAAGGAATTCGGGTATCTACACGAATCTATATACTCATCTAAATTTGTCTGTTTCTCGAAAACAAATATTCCCATCAATTTCAAAAACGATTTCATTCACATTCCTACCGAAGATCAAACGACAGGCAAGTTCCATCTGCTATCAATTTTCGACGAAACTGAAGATGTTTCTCAAACTTCTAGTACATGGATAACTGCGTACGGATGATCGTTATCAGTCTCTCATATCCGGCGAAGGAAAATTGGAAAATGAAAAACTAAGGGCGGACGAAGCTGTCGTCAGTGCGGAAATATCGGGAGACACGTATATCGCATAGTATAGAAAGAATAGTCCGCGTGCAAAGCGGCTCATTGTCAGCTGCTCGTATCTGGGTATAAGTAAATAGCAGCTACTACCGGACGCTGAATTATTTCTGGACGGGTGTCACTCGTCGTAGTTTAGAAAAGTCGCCGGAATTATGTTGCCGCGTCCGACGGCCGTCGCTTCGCACTTCTTGCCGACGGACGTGCGGCCAAGACGTCGCGTCAGGCCGCATTGCGTCGGTGTAGAACGCGAGGCCTGGGATATCCATCGAGAAGTTGGGACGCCGATTTCTGACTCGCAACCGGACGACCTACTGAGTGATGCGTCCTATTGTTTGTTTAACGGTCTTATTTAAGCAGTGGCAACATTGACATCTATTTGTTACGATCTGAGGTGAAGAATAATCTTTGCCTACTCTCGCCCCACGATCATTTACTACGCTCGGTTGACAGGGGTTATTTTAAACGAGGAAAAACCTATCAAACATTAATTTCATCAATTTTTCAAGCAGGAAGATTGACACATGTTCTAATTATTATCAATCCTACGGTCAATCCATGCTTTCTTTCATTTCATTGATTTAGGCGTATAAAAAGTGCTGAACTGCCTATATTATGTATATGAATATATGATTGGTAATTTGCCAGGAATTGTTGGAAATGGTAAGGCAGCAGTGCAGCCAGTCGTCAATTTGAAACGGTACTTTGAGCATTGTACCCACAGCACTGACTCCGATTCAACACCAAGACGGTCTACATAGATCTAATTTCATGATAATTGTATCAACATGAAAATGGTACTACCGCTAGCCTACCTACCGGCGTTAAGTGTACAAGTAGACATAACGGACATGGTATATCACTTTGACGTCCGAAATGGCTTTGTATCATTCACAGCGGAGTACGAAATATTTTTCTAGTCAAGAGAAAACCGTGCCTTTTATTTCCATCAACGTTGAAAACCTTATCTGGAAATTGAATTATCGCGAAATACACTTTCTTCTTAAGATTTTCAAGAAAAAAGCTCCAATGGTCGTGGTACTCGGTTTTATTGCTGAAAGTAATACTAATGTGCGAATCTGAAGGCTGACGGGCAACAAAGGATTGTGAATGCGCATTTCGTGTCATATTCCAGCCTCTCGGAAAGCAGGATCTTTTCGGAAAGGGACGCGAACCACGAAATGGATAATGAAAGCACACGCGACTAAATCGAGTGGCTCTTGTAAGGCGCCGTGGCTTGCCTTGGTCTTCCTCTTTCTCTTTCTCTTCCCCTTTCCCTTTCTCTTTCTCTTTCTCTTTCCCCAAGTGCCCGAAGGTTTCTCTACCATCGCGGTGTATAGACAGGTGGGAAGGGTCACATGATGGCCGTCTCTGTAATTTGTCTTTTGTTTCTCGGGGCGCTTGTTTGCCCGTAGGAAAGAAAACTTGTAAAGAACAAAGGGCGGAAAGACCCAGGACGAACTGACGGACAAACGAAGAAGAGAGAAAGATAGAGTCCGTCCTTTCGTCCATCCGAAAGCGGCGTGGTGCGGCGTTTCAACCGCGCTGTGGATGTCTGGGGTAAACGTATGAAAAATGAGTGACGGGAGTTTGAAATAAATGACGGGACAGACGCTGCCCTCCTTCGCACCCCGCGGCACTTGCTTGCCTCCGTTAGTCCGGCCAAACGTTGGTTGAAGGAAAAAAAAAAGATGAAACAAGAAAAAAAAGAAAAGAATAGAAAAGGGACAAGATCACCTATTTAAGAGGAAACTCAGAAACGCGACGTCCCGTCATTAGCCAAATAATACTTAATCGCATTTGAACATCCGTTCGAAAACGACATCCAACTTTGTATCTGCTTACTCCGCAATAGGAGTGAAACTGTGAACTGAGGTATCCTTCTTATCACAAAAAAACAGAATTTACGAGTAGGCAGGTATGTATGTGTAATGGGTAAACTGTTTAGCAGTAGATTATACACACATATAATAGGTAAGTCGTTTTCGGCGGGTATGGGATACCGGAATCGGTAGCGAGCGGAGTTTATTATAGATTTATGCGAAACGTGATCGCAAAATGGAAGGGAGTATCTACCCAAAACAAAACTGTGTATGCATGGGAGGTTTTAGCCACGGTTGGTGTATATTCTATACGGCCGTTAGGAGTTCGAGGTTCGGGGTTTGGGGTTCAGGCTTGGGTTCGACCTATAATCAATTAACAGAGCAAAACAAGAACTGTGCCTGACCAGTGCCCACTGCCACAAAATATTCCACACCTCGCTGCGTCTAGTCTCGCCATATTGGCGTTACCCTGCTCGCCAAACTGGGGATGTTTCAATTTTTTGTATCACTTATCGAATCCATGCATCCGGTGGTTAGTTGAATAAAAATTCATCGCAACCAAAGAGCGAAAGCTTTTCGCGAGTAACGCTGATGAAATAATTGTATCGCTTTGTTCCTCTAAACCGAGAAAATTGACCAGATCAGATCGTTCCGAGTTAAAATGGCCGTCGTTTACGTGACTAGAAGAAGAATTTAACGGGGGAAGAATTTTCGCCCAGTATCTATAGTCGAATTCATGTATCGGTTCAATGGAATTGGCTGTTTACAATGTAAATCTACAGTCTCGAAAGAGACACTTCAAAAAGTGTCAAACTCGAGCATTTCCTTACCGAGATACTATGCTATACTGGATTTCGATCCGACCCCTCGGCACGGGCTTGTCTTGGCTTCCTGCGTATCATCCGCCCAGTCAAACCATAATCCGGCATCGATTTTATGCAAAAGGTTCACTCCGGCACGGACGACGTACCATATCATTACTCCCACTCTCTAAAGAAAGAAGAAGCCTCGAGCAGCCCCCTCTTTGACTTGCCTTTATTTTTCACCACTCGCATATCTTGTCAAGGACCGATGGACTTGATATACATTAGCATAACGTTTTACATAGCTATTTCGCTCGTAATAACAGTGCAAACGCGAAGGTTGAAGCCAGCCGGATGGCTCGATGGTTGCTTCGTTGCAGTGCTCCGAAACAAAACGATAAAAAGAAGAAGAAGAAGATGAGGAAGAAGAAGAAGAAAAAGAAAAAGAAAAAAAGTGGTAAAAATATTACTCGCTGGTACCAAACCCAGACTGCAGACTATGGTTCTCTTCTGGCGTGCATGGTGGCAGCCATACTTGAACGGACATAGCCTGACCACAGTTGCTGCAACGTCGAGCCTGCTAACCTGTGATTATGGTGGCCAGGACGGCGCGTCTAGAAAATTGGATATAGGTATATCTGGATGGTGAGGGTGAACGAGCGAACGAGCACATGGATGCATGGCCTCATGGACGACTCTGCAGAGGCGTGCCGATGCAACCAGCAATCATTTGGGTGGGGCGAATGCGCTCCAAGCCCTGTGTTCCCATCCAACAACTACCTACACAACAACTTATTCTTCAGGGAAAGAAACCTTTGCTGTTATGACATAGACATGTGTATGTTATCTCCTCGTAGTATACCTACATACATACCAACATTTACTGTATATTTAAATTCATTTTTTTTCATACCGATTGCAGCGCACGGTATGCATTTATGTCTATCAGTCTCTCATTCCTTTAACGCTACGTTATAATATTTTATACCTATGTATAATGTTACCTAGATGGTCGATATATAGGTATAGTATGGAGCGTTGCGTGTTGCAGAAGACAAAGATATTCACGAAGGCGATTAAATCAAGCACGCGATTTCTCTGGACTAGAGTTGGGCGGACGTCAAGGTGACTTTGTTAGATTTTCGAGCCAAGAAAAACATGGCCGCTGTCCAAAAATTTCTAGTTTTACTATAGAAACGGGTTGGAGCTAGTTCGAATTAAGTATACAGTTCTTTATTCGACTTCTATTATATACGCATGTATATTGCATATTGTATATGTATACCTAGTCGCGGATAAGAGATTAAATCTTCGGTAATAAATCGGTAGAAAACATGGTTCGTGACTTTCGAGTGCCTACCTGCGAGCTGTTCTCGTAAGTCGGAGAGAGAGAAAAAAACTAGCAACTACTAATTCGCGGCTGAAAGAGATTGGCGTTTGCGCTTATTACCCTTTGGAAATTCCCTCCGTTTTTGTGTAGGTGAAAATATTTTTAAACCCATACTGCCCCGTCGCGTTTCCCCCTCCGCAAAAGCACTGGAGAACTTTTCTCTTTGGATTATTTTAATCACATTAGTGGAAGCGACGCGGAGCCCAGAACTCCGTCCTATTATCAGAGAAGCTCGCGCGAAATCAATCTGCCGTCTAACGGAGAGATGCCTGAGCTTCCTCGTCCTCGGGGGAGCTCTCTTTGTCGCACCCTGGGTCCTCCCTTCAGTCATCCCGCCGCGCCACCCCAAAAACCTAACTTTATATCCGAGCTCGGGACTTGACTCAAACCTTCTTGCCGCGAGTAGCGAGAGAAGGATATCCGCGCCTATAGCGAGAAAGAACTCCAAACTAATTTCTTGATAATTTGCGTTCAGGAGAGACCCTCTTCCCTCCCTGCCCCTTGGCTGCGACTCCTTTATCTTTTTTTTCCTTTTTTTTCCTTTTTTCTCCTCTTTCCTTTTAGCCGCGAGATCAACATTCTTTTTCTCTCTCGCTTCGCGCGAAGCTTGGAGACTTTTCGAGTTGGACTTTGCGTTTCATTGCTACAGGGTATCGCAGTCGTAGTACCTACCCCCGCAAGCCCGGGCGATACTTTTTCTTCCTTCTGGCACTTTTTCCTACCCTTATTTTCCCCCGTTATTCCCCCCCTGCAGTTGTCGGAAGGTGGAAGAACGCGAGGCCGCAAGCCCGCAAGCCACGGGATAAAAAGTTTATTTTAATCTTTACAAATTTTAAATCCTCCGCACAGCTTTCCGCAAGTAACTAGGAAACCGCGCGGCATAAAGTAAGCCCTGCGCGACCCAAATCTCATATCTTCTCGTACTTTTGCTCGAACTTTTTTTTTTCCCCTCTTTTCTTCGTCTTTTTCTTCTTCTACTCATTCTCCTTCCTCTCTTCTCTCTTTACTGATAAATAACAATTCACGTACGGACAACTCGACTGCAGGTTTTGTCGAGATTTAAAGAAAAAGAAAACAAAAAAATGCAGAACGGATGTTGTGTATATTACTACATTACTATACGTATAGGATATCTGCCGCCGTTACTGCTATTTTCTATACCGAAGGTAAATGCAAACGTGTAATTTACTGGCAGGGTTAATCTTGCGAAAATACCTTATAGCAAACCGCATAAGAAGCAGACGTCATTACCGTAAGTAATACGTGCTCTCGAGGTGCGCAGCGCGTTATATTAGGTGTAGATCACATGTAGGTATATAAAACGTGTAGATATTATCCGTGTATAATATAAATTTATAGAAACACGAGGCTACAGGTGAAATAAAACGTGAAGTGCCGTAAATCATGTAACGCTCGGAAATTCATGCACGACGTTTTATGCGCCTGTATGTACATACATATATGATTATCAAAAATAAAAGAAGAAACTAAAAATGAGTAGATAGAAAATAGTTCATATTTTATATACCAGTCATTTTTCACAGTCACGTGTTTACCTTCGATGTATGTACACAGATTTGTAATCATTCCAAAGTAATTGGCTTCCATACCGGCGCTGCGGTTAATTAATAGGTATATACGTATGTATACATACATTGCATGCGTACTAAGTAATGCACTTGCATGTTTCATAAATCGCGTTGCGTTGAGTTATTGCTCTAGAGAGAAATTATTGCGTGTGGAGGAAATCTTTTTATTACATATAATATTATATGTACTGCGAAGAGACGTCTCATCCGCAATGAGACTCAAGCCAAGAAAGCACGAACGAAATGAGATGTTGGGTAAAATTTTTGCCTTGATATAAGGAAGAAAAAGAGCTTATCGTAATATAGATGATACATTATAAAATTCAATTTGTTTTCTCATTGTTTTTTTTTATCCTAATTTTGAAAAGCGACGTCCGTGTAGCGTGAAAGTCTGACTTGGAACTTATTTTCAGTTTCGTAGACGTAGGTAATTATATTTAACCCGAGAAGTTGGACGTTAATTAATACGTAGGTACAATCTTGATAGGAGATCTATTAACAGAAATGAGTAATGATTCTTTCTGGCGTTGCTCCGTCGAGTACGTGACAGCTAGTGAAGAATAAATGTGTACTAAACGTGCTAATAAAAAGTGAATTGAGTATAAAAACTGGTAGTGATGTGTCTCCGATACGTCATAACATATCGCTAAAATTGAATAAAAAGATAAGCCTCTATTCACTAGGCACGCGTAGTTGAGACCGAGGAAAACAATTGTCAATTGAAATAATGACAATGATATATTACCCACCCTACGTGAGCTACGTCCATTTCATATATGAGGGAATTTTATGAAAGTTCCAATACCACCTGCGAATAAAAAGAAAAAAAAAACACGTTTTCGAAATACCACAAAGGCGTAAACCCATAGCAAGCACGAGGTGCATAGCTTATCCTTCTTCGGGCTGCTAATTTAATACTTTGTAGGTATTAAAATACAAACGGGACCGCGTGGTCGGGAGGGTAATGCGAAAAAGAAAAGGGTTCACGGGTCCCAGAAGTATGTACAACGTATATATGAAAAAAAGTTGAAAAAATGAGAAAAAAAAAAAATGAAAGGAAGAAAGAAAGAATGAAAAAAAAAAGAATCTTTTTCTAACCACCGAGGGGAGATGCCCCTTCTAATGTATGCCACGTATGCGTGACTGTGTGCGTACACGTCCGTTTGTGTGACTATAACGGGGGACAGAAAGATCCTAAGAGATGGTGCGGGAGGAAAAGGGAGGAAAAGGACGGGCGCCATGTGTATAATAATGTTAAAGAATGTTAAATGTGGAAGGGATCGCAAAAGCCTACCCGAGCTGCATACATTAGTTGTTAACAATGCTATAAAGAACACACGCTGACCCTCTTCCGACTCTCAACGCGTCGTACGACTGGATTTACGACACCCCCCGCTCCCCTCGTCTCGTAATATATCCTTGATTCTCAAGTTGGACACGACGTCGAGATCTGCAGTTTCCTTAAATCGCTACAGGATTTCTGTAATCAATTATTTACCCGAAATTATTGAAAAAAATAAAAGAAAATTCAGACTTTAGCGAGAGAAAAATTTGCAACGATCTGTTTTTTTTTTTTTTTTACTCCCCCAGCCTTTGCAATTAAATACTGAAACGTTGATTGCTACTGATGCAGCTTCATTTCGTAGAGGGTAAAAATCGCACCGTATAATAAGCGGCGTGGCTTGCCCTTTGGGAGGCGAAGCTGGTTGAGTAAATCCAAGTGGTTCTTGACCACCAGAAACCCCGTACCACTGTTTCTCTTCCTCTATCTCACTCGCTTTTGCTCTCTCGGTTGGAAACGTAGTGGAGAACGGGCGCCATTACTTATCACCCCTGTCGACTCAATGCATGCTTCCCAACCCTCGTGATAATTGTTTAAACTGACCACCTACTCGCCCTTTCTCCTTCTTCTTCTCCTTCTCCTTCTCGTTCTCGTTCTCTCGAGTCGTACCATAGTCCGTTTGTTACCGTAAGCGTAATGTACTTTACGTAGCGACCTAACCAAAGACCTAATTGCAATGGAATCACCCTTAGGTTGACTCTGGACTGCGTGTGGTCTCCTCTCTCATTCAACTTGCTCTTTCGTCAGTTAGAAATTCTTGACTTTAACTCTTGATTAACGACGGAGTATTCTCAATGCTTTATTATGTCATACCTACAGCTTCGTCAAAATATCGTTCGTTTCAATTTTAAACTGTTACCTTTCAACTGGCGATAACAAGAGAAGAGATGAAATGAATAAATTGTGGAACCTTTTCGAACTCGGAATGTATCGCAAGAGTCTTGACGATTTTATTACAACCAGTTATCGTTGGTTCAATAAAAGCTCAAAGATTTTTGTAAAATATGAGCAGTGATACTTGTATAAATACTAAAAGCTCGCTTTTAAAGAGTTGAAAAACTCACTCCATAACTTGGCGAGCGGAAGTCGAGAGCGGTTTGGACTATCTCCAGAAAATATTGTGAGTTAGGGTTTGAATATGCGCGGTGGAAAACGAAGGAGAAAAAGAAAACCGCGTGGGTTGTATGAGAAGGAAGGAGAAACGGAGAGAAAGAGAGAGAGAGGTTTGATAGCGAGCAAATAATAGGGAAATGATTTGCTCCTTGTTAGATAAAGACTTGGGGGACTCGCGGAAAGAAATATTGCCCCCAATGAAAGGGAGCAGCACCGGAACGGCCGGGAACCTCGCAGCGCCCTTGTAACCGCTTCTTCGCCTGCTCCTCTCCGAGTCCTCAGGGTCGTCCACGTGGAAATGTGCCCCTAAGCGAGGGTTAAGTAGCCAAGGCAAAACCCGATCCTTCTGTCTTTGGATACGAATTAATACGACCATTTCAAAGGACCTTTTCCTTCAATTCTTCTCCGCCGTTTCCCCAGCCATTTCTCGATCTCATAATAACCGATGGATCAAAATTTCCTCAGGATGAAAATACGATCTTCATAGGTAAAACTACTCCCAATCAGATTTTGTCGAACCTATATGTACACAGCTTCGACTAAATAAATTAAAAGGCTATATTTTCCTTGAGTCCTTGACTAGAAATGATTGATTTTGTGAAAGAAGCAATTATTTTAACTGACTAATGAATTTTTTGGCTATACCTACCCATTGAGTTATTGTCATTGAATGAGGGATACTTATTAATGAAACATTCGAAACCTATACGTATCTCGTCTCGTATAATAACACAATCGTTCGCGGCCTCTTCAAGGGATCGCCGACAATACGACAGCTCAAATCGCTCCTGTGCGTCCGTTGAGAGCACCGATCCCCGGGTGCCAGGTTCGTCCTGGCAGGGGTCCGGGCAAGGGGCCGCTTTTGCCAAGTCACTTTTCATCACTTCGATATCACCCCCTTTTCGCCCCCGTCATTGGCGGCTTGTTCCAATCCTGTCTCCCGGTTATCTCTCGGTTATCGAACCGATCTGAAATCGGGGTTCGCGCCGCCAATCAATATTACGCTTCTTCACTAGCTCGAGTTTTCGAAATATCTATTCCTGCCTTTTGCTGATCACCGAAAATAAGTTCCTCTTTTTTTTTTTATTATGTATAAAATAACCAAATTGACAGCGCTTATCGTGTAATGCGATAATACGAACGTGTCGTTTCGTATCACGTAAGAATTGAACGATCTTTATGGGCTGGGAAGTAGGCTGATACACAGGGTGTCAGACTTAGTCCATAAATAGGTATATGAGAAGAGCGTGTGAGGCGTTAAATATACAGACTAGATAATAAGAGCACCAGCGATAAGGCAGCTTTTTAACGCTCCGCACACCGCTAACGTCTTTATCGTTACAAATTAGGGGCAGGGGTTAGACGAAGCGTGCTTATCTGCGCCCCAAACTTCGCAGAGCTTTATGTACGTAACATACATACGCATGGACTGCACAGTAAATTTTTCTCTTCTCTTTTCTCTCTCTCATATCAATGTTGATATTACCTATACGCTTGTAGAGTATAGAACAGGTTAATCCGCGCAGCATCGTCCAACGACAAGTAGAGCTGTAATTTAGTAATTAATTTTCATGCGAAGGCGCGTTAAGGCAGCTCCCCGCAGACCGGACGAAAACAAGGTGTTATTTGAATCGCGTCGGGGATTAGGGCGAAGGTGCGAAGTCGGGAATGAATCGGCTCTGTTCAACGAACGGTCGAGCGAACCCAGGCGGCCCGAACCAGGACCCAGGTCCCGGTGGAACGGGCAGTTTGCATGGCGTATACAGCTATGGCCGTGGCGGCATAGAGTCCGGTAGCGGTCATCAATCAGAAGGGCAGTCAGCCGTCCAGCCGTGGGTCGGCCGACATGCAGTACAGAGACCTGGGTGTCCGTGTATCCGACGGTACAGATCTCCGAGTCACGCCGATCCCCTTCGTCCTTCGCTATCCGCCGACACGGAGGACCGCGGATTTTCGTTACTCTCAGATCGAGAGATTCTAAGGATCGCAGCTTGTTTAGCAAGGCTCACGACCAGACGCGGAGGCATCTAGAGAGACATAATTACACGACAGCGTAGAACACTGAATAATTCATTTGCACGGTATACTATGATGGCATTTCGATTTCAACAACGCTGATCATGGCTACGATAGAAGAAACGGCGAGCTGTTGATGAATTATGAGAAGAGAGATTCGCCCTTCGTTATATTTCACGATCATATTACCCCTAGATATCGAAAATGTGTTTCCTTTCAGTTTTTCTTTCCAATTTTGTCACGCGCATACGTCACATTACGGTTTTGGCCACATGATGAAGAAACGATTTTGATGATACATTTTTTTTTTCGCGCTAGACCAATTTGTAAACATATACAACCTCCGTTGTAATAATCGTGGGGTTACGTACTACGCTACTATCTGCAGGAGTCTGACACGCGGGCTTAATGCGTCCTTCGGGAAAAAGGTAACCTTTTTTGAAAGTGTCACATGGGACATGAGAGAGTCAACGGACTCGATTGGCATAGGCCGAAAGCGCGGGCTCTCAGGCTAGCAGAAAGGTAATTGCAAGGCTTGATAATGAAGCTGTGAAATTTCCTTCCCTCCTGCAGACTTTCCGTCCTTTTCTCTCTCGTTCTAAGCCTAGCTTCGGGCCCCTTCTTCGTCTCTTTCGTTCTCTTCTCAGCCGCTGTTTGATGTTGCATGACTTTTTATTGGCGGCCTGACATTTTCAGCAACAGAGTAGCTAGCGAGAGTTTCGCCTCTTTACTTTGCTGCATGGGGTTCGCGACGCGAGCCAAGGTTTACTGGCAGGAAATCTTTCAACGTGCTACTGAGGCCGCCGTAGCTCCCGGCTAATTACCCTCAGGACAACCCCGCCGAGTTCTTCGTCAGGGATGAGGGAACGAGTCTCAGAAGAAAGAAGAGTAGAGGGAGGCCAAGGGGCGCCGGAATAGGCTCGACCCGTACCAAACCTAATGTCCCTTAAAAGTAGAATGCTTAGTACAGACCGGATGTAGCTGCCAACGTACTGCATTGGGAAACTACCTAAAGGCGACCCTAAGTCGAAGACTAAGTTCAATTAGTCGATATCGAACTTTTCAAGGTATTTAAGACCAAGAATCATATATATACCACTTCGCAGTAAATTATCCCGAACGGTTTTCTGTTATCGCAAAAGTTTCAAGTTCTGGTTATCCTTTTTTTTTTTTCCCGTATAATTTTTTTCCCATTCCATCCAACGAACGAATTGAATCACAATCCCTTTGTGAAGGTAGCAGACAAGGCCTTATTGCATCCCAGAGAACGCGGCACTTTGATATCGAATGACCAGCGTCTTTGGATCACAAAGCTCAAACAGTTGGTGCAGATGAAATGTCGGTTTGTGCTGCTGCATGGACGGATACTTTTCCATTGCACTCTAATCTCCATAGTATGACGTAGACAACAGATCTGGTGTTCAACCTGTACAGGAAGCAGGCAGTGAATAGCAATTCCGTTCTTAATTGGTAGGATGGTTGAATTTCTTTCAAACTCACTACTTTTCAGCCAATTATTTCCTAATCATATCGAAACACATATGCCCTAGCTAATGGGTCAATCATTTTACGCAGCTTTATGAGATAATTTTGTAAAAATTATTACTAAAACCAACTCCGTGACCAGTGCGGTTTATCTCTGTATGATAGACGTAAGTACTTTGGTTATAGCTGTAGGTTTGCTATTAATATTAACAACGTGAGTACCTCATACGACAAGGACATCAAGGAAGCAAACATCGCAGTCTCGTCGTAATAATATCATAATGACAAATTATGGAGATGAGTCTGAGGTTGAAGGAGCCGCTATGGTATAAGCCGACAGAGAAAATGAGAGATAAATATGATGAGAGAGAAAGAGAGAGGAGAGTGGTATCAAGGGGAAGCAGACTAGAACGGGGAATCCCCCCCTCCGACAATCGAGGTTCTCCTTCTATGCTTGCACTACCTCCGCTACCACGAAGCCACCCTCACTCTCACCCTCACCCTCACCCTCGCCCTCGCCCTTACCCTTACCCTTACTCTAACCCTCGGTATTCGACGTATAGCCGGGCGGATGGTACGACCTGGGGAAAATAATGCATTAGAAATTCAGATGACCAAAAGAGGAGGTCGTTCTGCGATTTATCAAATAAAAGCGGTAGTACAGTCAAATACCCGTCGACGTCGTCAGTGGAAGCGACAGTTCATTTTTAATATAAAGGGGGGGTTACGGCCATGGCGATAAAAAGAATACGACGATACGACGGGATACGACTAGCCGTTGCTTGACTCACAGTAAAGATTTACGAAAAGCGAGAAAAAGCTGTAGGCTACTATGTACACCCGCAGAGATTACTGCTCTGGGCGATTTATCAACTTGTACAACTCAAACCTGTGCAACTTGGCATTGTCAAATGCCATAAGTCACTTTTGAATTTTCAATTCAGCGGGACAGAGTTTGGAAATAATTATCTACAGGTTTATCATTTTTTTTAAGAGTTGTATGAACCAGGAGCAGAAAGTATCATCGGATTGGAATCCAAAAACAACTAACATGAGAGTTCAATCCGAGTCGTTCAATGCTCACAATTAGCACATTTCGCGACTGCCTCGTCCCTGCAGTTCACTGCCATGAAATGATATTGCAGAGTCACCAATGGTTTAGTAATCTCGAACCAGGGTCGGCCTCGTCGATGTATAAACACGTTTACATCGAGACTGCGACAATGAGCAGCGGGGATCCCGATGGAAAACAAGAAGCTCAAAGTCTCGGCTACTCATCCTTGCTTTTGTCAATTTTCTCCTTTCATATCGAAGTGTGAATGAAACGGAATTGAATTAACGTCTACGTTGATTCCGACCATACGAGGATTTTCTCGAGGCATGAAAATCGCCGTTTTTATCAATTTTTTATCGCGCTGGAGGAGCCTGAACGCTTCGGTAATTCAAACCGCGCCTAAACCCGCATGGATCAACTTTTCCCCAATGTCTGATGTATGTAAATAATATTCATAAATAATATATAATTGTAGGTCTGGCCTTTAAGGGGGTGCAGAGTTCTGCGACCTGTCCGCGTTCATCTATCACTGCCCCTTCCTTTCGCCGACCCCTCTCTCGACTTCTCTTCACTTCGCCGTACCATAACCATTCCCTTTTACCTCGAAAACTCCGAGCCGCACAAGGACCACCTCGCAAAGTGTATAGCTGCCAACGCTTAAACGGTTTATAAACAGTCCCAGTCCGGCAATTCATTAGCTAGGGGTAGAATTCGGAGTTTCTTCGACTCCCGAAAATGAAGTTTCACGGGCCGAAATTGACTCGAAGTAATACAACACATCGTAGAGATTCAAGGGCGAGAAGATTTCGTTAACTTTTTTCCAAATGATCGACTGCCCCGCGGATACAGGCTCGACAATATTTCGCATAAGTTGCCCGACTGATACGTTACGAATGACGCATTTTTTTACCCCGCGGTATGTTTCATCGATCGACGTATTCACTGTCCACTGAATTACAAATTGCTTTCGATTTTTCTGTAAGTGTCTTTTCCATCATTAACCAGACGTATTCACGTATGCCGAGGAATACGCGCCCGTGCCTCCGGAAATAATAATCGGATAATTTCGAGGTCTGGTTAAATGCCCCTATCACGTTCTCGCATCTAGTAATTCTAATGTTTGGTGAACTGATAAAAATGAGCGGGCTTACGATTATCATTGAATTATTATCTCCTCGTTATACTCTTTCCTTTTCCAACTCGACGCCAGAGCGCTTCAGAAGTTAGGTCGATGCTAATTATTACGGGTATGATAATTACGAGTAATAACGAATTTGACGGATTATTATGAAACGGTGTAATATGCCACGATTTGTGGACAGAGATTTCGAGTCTTTACGCGGTTGTGGAAATGCTACGAATCTGCGATTCGAAGTGTAACGCTATACTCAGATTATGCGCAATTTTTAACGCATCAACGTCGGGAACTTTTTCATTCGAAAATTCAAACCGGAGTATTTTCACCGGGCACAATAATTAGTCCGGTGAAAAGTTTTCGTGTAGGTAAATTTTTACCGACCCCAAGTTATGTAATTGATGGTTCTACGCGATGTTTGACGAACCCATATATTGAAAGGACAGGAACTATATTAAGTTTGAAAACAATAATTGAATGGTAGTCGGCCATTAGCTTAGCTGTCTGTTTAAAAATAGATGCAATTACAATGGCGGCCACCACGGTAGGTATCCATGAATATCAAGCCGAGTTGAAATAATAATCGAAACAAAAAACAGTACGAATAATTTAGACCAAAATTATTCGTCATGTTTTCTAAATCCTGCGTTTCCCCACGCGTTGGATACTCGGTGAAAAATACGAGGCGAGATACTATCTGGGAGACGTAAACGAGACGGTGAAACTCCGAGAAAGTAGAAAATCACGTTACATCCAATTAAAGTAATTGAGAGAACGTGACACTTGAGACTTTAGGTATACCTACTTCTATCATTTAAGTATGCCGGATGAAAGTATCATTATCAGTTCAGAGGATGAATAGATGTATATGAATATTTTAGTCCGTATAGAATCGATTACAGGGACTCTGATTATTTTTGTTTTCTCTCTTCTTAAAGAGTTGGTGATTTATTTGGCGATTGGTAAATTTGATACCTCATAAAAGGGACTAGAATTCGAGGGATAAAAATTTATTGAGATCGGAACGTTAGTTTGACTGGCTCAGATTTTCTAGCCTCCTGACTTTTCTTCTGGTTCAGCGATTTTAGGTTCGGTTTACTCGAGTAACAAACCGTTACGATCCACCCTGTGGGTATATATAGCTAAACCGCCACACCACAGCCGCGGAATCCCCCTGCATATGCTATTACTCAGCCTCCCTGCAAATTTTTACACCTACTTCCCTTTTACGAGTGACTAAAGTAACAGATATAGGAACCCATCCAAAAACAACCCTCTTCCCGCTTACCACTACAATCTCATCCACCGCGAGAAAGCGGGCAGAAATTCAGAGCCGCGCGAAACGTTGAGCTGCACTCCTTCCTCCTACACGTTATGATCCTTCCGTTTGCCGGCGAGAACATTTACATAAAATTGTTATTAACGGGAAAAATAACAGTGGAGGGGTCTCGCGGTGTAACGTTTCCTCAAATCTTTCCTACTTTTTCACCTATAAGGATAATGATTTAATATACGTACCTAAATCCTGAAGATTTTCAGGAACGCTCAAGGTTCGACTACAGGGACCAATTCACACTGCAGAGATTTGATATGCGGATTGAAAAATGGAGAAAAAACGAAGAGAAGGAATAATTCATATCTTGCATAATATATACAGCGAAATAAGTCCGTGAGAGTATATAGGGTATCGTCTTCGTGAACCGCACCGTAGAAGCTTTCACTCGATTTTCTGCAACGATTTTAAGAAGAGGGAGAAAGCGTGGAGGAAGTGAGAGAAACGGAGAGAGAAGAATACTGCAGGGTGGCGAAGGGGCAGCCTACACTTTTATAGCGTCCCATTTGGCGCGACAACGAGCGAGGAAACTTCTTTTAGCATCGAGCCACAGATTTAGTTGAAAATATGCGTATGGTTATGGGAGCCCGGATTATCAATTTGTTATTCCATGTTTATTATTTTGCGGGGGAACGCCGACTCTATATACTCCTATTTGCATGATACCTAGATACAGCTTAGGCATTTCTCCTTGGCAAAAGAGAAACTCGGTTAGAAAAGCTGAAGAAAAATGATTGTACTGCCTGAGGTTGAAATTTCCGAAAACAAAAATGAAATTTGAAATTATTTATTTCTAAGCGAAGAAGTTGAAAGAAAAAAAAGAAAAATGTCAACTGCAATTGAGTATAAAATTTCTGTTCGAACTGAATCAGTCCTTTATCACTGGCAAGGATTCAAATTTGAGAGGAGGAACTTTCGAGGTTCATCCTAGCGGGGATTTCGAGATGAGGTGATAGCGGGGTTTATGTAGGTCGACGTTAGAGAATCAAGCTATCAAGTTCCTGGTTGGTTGGGCCGAGATCCGCCACGCTGTCGCTTGGCTTGCCTAAATTATCGGACGTTTGCGGAACGGGGGAACAAGATAGTCCTCCGGTTCTCCGACCCTCCAGTCCTTCCATCCTCCGTCTCCTCTTCTGCAGTGGGAAAGTCCTATACCCGAATCGGAGAGAGAGTAAGTAGTAGGTAGGTAGACGGGTAAAGGCGAACCAGATGATACCTCTTGGCGCTGACGAAGATCTCGAAGATATTTCCTTTCCTGCAAGCTTTGCCATCGCTTGTCGTCGCGAACGCTAGAAGAAATTCGATCTGGGGAAAGCAATCTCTAATTTGCGACGGATTTACTCGCCGATGAATCTTTAAATTAGATGCTCTCTTCTCTCTTAGGACCTTTCTCTCCTGCAATTTCACCACTTTTCTTTTTTTTCCTTTCCTCTTTCTTTATCTCTAGACCTTTAAGACTGCCTAGCTTTTCGATCACTCTTATCAAGAGGAATCAGCGAACGAGAAAGAACATCTCAGAGGTAAGAATTCCTGTCTTGACTCCGTCTTTTTGAAACGTCAACGATATTCTTGATATTCGGTGACATTCTTTGCGCTTGAAGATCTCTGCAGACACACGTATGTGGGAGGAAAGAAGGAGGGTAAAAGAAAGAAAAAAAATGATGATTCCTGAAGATGAGGAGTTACCCACGAGAGAATTGTCCACCTATATAGCGTTGATCCCAAGGGATGCAGGGATTAATTGACACATCGGCGTCTAAGGGAGTCTAAGGCTGAGTCTGGGTCGACGCCGAAGCCTCGACCGACGCCTCTGCCGTTGCCGCAGTGACTGATGAGACGCCCGGAACAAGGCGTCGCAAAAACACCCAAGGAATCAGGTTTTTGTCACGACCGCCAAGAATTACCGTCAAGTATAGACATCAGTTGCGAGTCTCTTGGCAAATAACTCGACTAATCAGGGCTCCCCTATACCATTCTATACGTTCAAGACTCCCGAACCTCTCTGTCTTCCGGCTGTATACACCTTCCGGACAAGGACACGATGATGTAACAGATTGGAATTTGATACTACTACCAAGCAGACAACACCAAGCCCATAATTAATTAATCGAGAAGTTTTGAGCCTGTAAAACACCGTGTACCCTACTTCGAATATTAGCTGAAGCTATTGTTCGTGCTATTTCTACGCTTCGATTCAAGAATTTTGGCAAAAACTTGACACCGTTGACTCGGTAAAATTTTTCACCAGTCAATCCTTGGAGAATCGCGATCCTTCGTAGCAGAATGATGAAGAATTGCATTCTCCAGACTTCTTTATCTTCCATATATCGCAAACAAGGTGATTACGATCTAACTGATTGCAGTCTGATCTGATACTCTTAACAGCGAACGTCAAAGCCTTATCTAATTAGTCGCGAGATTTCGTAGGTCGCGAAATATACACTTTAAAATAAAAAAACACGTTGTACCTATGTGCAGCAAAACTTGGAATGATGAATTGAATTAAAAAAATCAGAAAAAAAAAAGAAAACAGCAAAGGGATTCATTTTAAAGTGAATGTTACGTGTTTATGATATATAGCTTTGTTCAAAAAGTGGACGATTGGAATTTTATTGAGCGTACAAATTCGGGATTCAAGAGATGTTGCGAAATTTTTTATTTTTTTTTTCTCATTCGCGAACACTTTAATTCCTGCAGAAAATTTTCGAGGTGGTTATAATTCCTGCAAGCTTTTCTCTTATCTAGAGATTAAAGTTTTGACAAATGGGATAGTAGACACAAACTTTTTCAAACGCATCGTTTAATGGGGTCGGTAGACTTTCAATGGATTCTGTTAATTAAGGGTGAAATAAGGAAATTTTAATTATAGAACTGCAGCTGCCGAGGAAAGATCAAGCAACTTGTCGGCCGTTTTTACGCACACTGCATTTTTTACCCTGGATTATTGACGTTGATCAGTCGCATTCATTACGAAAGGTACAAATCAAAGTCCGAATATTTCTCAACCGTGACTAGGCAAATTAGTTTGATTTCTCAATTTCACGATTCCACCTTCCGGCAGGCCAAAAAATTGCAAGTAGCTTTCACACGTGATGCAAACTGGCCTCCAGGACGCGGTATTAAAGCGTATATTAATCAATGACAAGTCGCTAATTCAATTCAATAAATTAAGAGACTCCTGCTGAGAAACTTGACTAGTATACAGCAGTTTATCAGAGCCGGTGAAACTACGCAATTGAAAGAAAGAAAATAAAAAAAAAAATTCATTTTGCCGTATTAAATTTATGGAAATAAATTTTTTCACCATTATCAGTCATCGCATATTCCCCTGAATTTATCAATGTCCCCAGTATTTCGTGAAAAGAGTATAAATACAATCACAGAAACACACACTATATTATAAACAGCTTTAGAACTTGAGTGGTAAAGATCTAATCACATCGACGTGCAAATAATATTTAGTGAATTTTTCTTTGACCGATATAAATATCACGCGTGTATAATAAAACAACATTTTGGCAAGCCGCAAATCATGGGGTGGCAAAGGCGTCGCGACGCCGGTGACCCTCACGCAAGCAGAGGTCCTGGCGGTCAGTGGATGACGACGATAAGGACACCACCGGTTACTGGACGATGGACCACCTTCGTTCTCATCCTTCCGCATTTGTGCGGGGTATCCTGGGTGAGTTATGGCCGTCCCGACGCTCCCTGTAACCGGCGCACAATTTACAGATGATTCCGCGTGTTACCGCCGGCCGGCGTCTGGTTAACCTTCGTGCCAAATACTTAATCTTCCCTTCCCGTCGCGGTTCGGGCTGGTTCGAGCCGCCGGAACGTATCGTCTGTCGTTAAATTGTCACCGCAACGCGAAACCGCTCGTCGTTAAACGGCGACCCTCTCCTGCCCTCATCTGTCCTCGACGGAGCCATAAAACCCCTTCCAGTACGACGACGGCGACGGCTCGCGCCCCGACGCCACGCGTATATACGCGAAACACCATCCTCTCCCTCGCCAAACCGAAGCGTGCCTAGACCGCTTCGCAGATTTATTGGTCCTCGATGGGCCAACAATAGTCAACAAGTTAGCGGAAAACGACTCGCTGATACCCGCGTCCCTTAGGGTAGTTTTGGGATGGGAAGAACGGCTCAGCTCCCTATTCGTTCGACCGTTACCTATTTTTATGTACAATCTAACGAACGGCATAACATTTTCACACATCTTTCACAATATCTACACACGTCTACGTATATTTTGAAAATTTATTCAAACTACTGTCACTGGCTGTGAAAGGGATTGACAAAATTTATCTCCTCCATCCTTCCGTTCTCTCTTCACCATTCCTCTTAGTCAACAAAAATCCGTACCAAATCGTGAGTCAAATCGGAAGTAGAAACTATAATTAGAATGTATGGAATGACACGAGATTCGGTCCAGGAAAAATAGAAAGGGTCATAACGTCATACAGTTAGGAATTGCACTGCTTTAATTTCGAGGAGGTTTGTGTGAGATCGGATGGTTTTTTTCAGTTTCAAATACCCGAACGCACCATTTGACATAATTATTCTTATTGTTCTGTCAAACATCGCGTACCGACTGACTTATGGCTATTTTAGTGAAGAAGAAAGAAGTGTTCATCATTTGGTAGAATGTTTCATTTGTTAACGTCAAAGGTACAAAAGATAAAGGGTTTCGTCAGAGTCCAACTGCGGCAGGGTCAGTCATGTGCCGACCATTACAGGGTAGATAATTAGGACGAACGTACCCGTATGTGTATGCTAAACAGGGGTAGGTTTGACTCGTCCCAAGAAATGATACAGAGTCATTTAGTGCCAAATGTTTGCAAATTATGGAAAACCGTGCGGTTTTCTCTACGTTGTGTTATCCAGATGTGGATTTTCCTCGTACAGATAGGAGTGTCACTCGATGTCATTAGCCGACGGTGCTTTGGCACCCCGTAGAGCAGAACCATAGAATCTTGGCAGGATTTTCGCCGAGTTATGTTCCTAGCGGGATACGCCAGCAATCATAGAAGTCAACCCAGGGTGAAGGATCGCTCGCTAATTATATATAGTTCTAATTTACAGATTCGCATTATGCAGTACAGTGCAAAGGTTACATTTTCAAAAATCTCTCGCCAATTATCGATTTTTTGAACAAATATAATCCATCGAGATTCTCAGCTGGATAAATCATGAACGTCAGTCTGTTATTAGTTTGACCATTCGAAGCTGTCGAATTTGGTGCCTAGGCTCTGCGATTTTGCAAAAACTTCGTACGTCTGAGGTTGGTTTTTTGCATTTAATAATAAGCATTAGAACTGCGTAGAATATTTGAAAAATCTGAGCCACATACGTAATGTGGGATAAAAAAATGACGGTTTAATTTAAAATTCGTAACGTCCTCTAGACAGTCATTCCAATTATCCGCGGATTTTTCAAGGGCGACGAATATCGAGATTTCTGTATATATATGAGCTGATTATACGTTACCGCGGAGCGCTAATATCCGCGGTTGTTTATACAGAGTAATTATTTCCACTTTGTAAAAGATTACAATTTATTCTCGACCGCAAGAGAACAAATAACACTAAAAGTATCTCCTTTAGGATCAGCCATAATTGCTTCACGGTAAAAACGATTTTTATATCATTACGATCTGCGGGGTATTCGCGGCCATTCCGCTATCCCAGATCTGGTCAGATCTCTGAATGTAGTTTTTTGAAACCCCGTCCTTCTCAAACAGCGTCTCATGATCCCACAGCGTCGATTTCATGCCAACAATGACAAAATTCTAGCTCATGGTCAGCGGCCCTCGAGCCTGTACAATAAAACAGCCGGAAGTGCTCCAAGGTGGCTGCCGCATACGCACGAACTGCGTACCTACAATACCGGACCTGGGAGCGTGAGCGGCGAGATAATCGCGCTTCGTCTTACCTTGCTGATTGTTTTTCCTCGTTGTTTTTTTCTCCTTCATCCACGGGTATTCGGGGACATTCACGCCCGAGGGATCAGCGACGCCGTGGGGGTCCATCATCGCGTGATACCCGGGATGATGAGCACCGGGACTCATCGGGCCCCCTGCACCAGGCGAATGCTGCAGCGGTCCATCACCGGCTAGCTGAGGTAAGGCGGTCATGAATTCCGCCATCGATGGCTGACTGTTGATGAAGCCAGTTTCGGCGGGGCCGCAGCTCGGATCCATAGCCGGATGAGCACCGTGCGGAGGTAACCCGGCGCCGGCTCCGGCCCCAGCCGCAACCGACGCCAACCAAAAACCACCACCTCCACCGGTGGCGGTACCACCGCAGCCGTCGTTCGCCAGGACTGGTGTTGGAGGCCTCGTCTTCACGGCGACTAACTCTTTCTCCTCAACCGTCAGACCCTGAAGATGAGCCTGGAGTTGAAGTCCTTCCGTTAATTGGTGAACCTCCTGATGCTGATGGTGTAAAACCTGGTGGTGTAGCTCCTGATGGTGCACCGCGGGCCCCTGCTTATCGCGCATGGGAACGCGGCTCCACCGCAAACAACACTTGCACTTTTCACTCTATATTGGCCGGTGATCCTTGCCACGCGATATCACAATCCCTCATCACAATCTTGCACCGATAGTGGGCTGCTCAGCGGCTACGTTGCACATCGTAGAGTCGCGCATCGCGCCGATTTGCGGTTGGTTCTCGTTTCTTGGAGAGCAATTATTTATTTCGGGTAAATGATCAAGGGTGTAGGTATGATGACACGGGGTGGATATCACTGGGTAATAAAAATCGGACGATATCACTGTACGGTTTCACTATGGTGATTGGCGAAGGAGCTCATACCTGATCGGCGAGTGATCGGCTCTTCGTATAACGGATGGATAAAAATTTGATTATAAAATAGAAAAAGAATGATAAACGGACACTGGCACTGTAGAAGGGATGGTATTCGTCGGAGGGTAGTTATTCGATGGAATTTCAACAATATAACACAAATGCGGCACACGCCTGCCAATCCGACTGGCTCGCGATCAAGAACGCGCACGGAATGGAGGTTGCCGATGTAAACCGTGGTACGACCTTTTTCACTCCACGAATGTTGTTGGCAACGAGTCGGTGTTGTTACTGCTGTCTCTTTTCTTTGGTAACCTACGGGGCCGCTCTTCGCGTTTCGTTCTCCGCTCTCCACTCTCCGCTCATCGCATCACTCTCTGGACTTTGTACACTCGAATCGTTGAATATCACGTGAGCGACCGGGCGGACCAATGGCGGCACCGCCGTGGTACCCGGAGAGCTCAACCCTCTCTTCGTAGGCGGGCTGTGTAGAGAGAGGGCTTCGTGAAAAGCTTTCGGAGGGCCTCGGAGGACCGGCTTGAGTCTTTGGTGCGGTCGGCGGGAGTGCGAGCGAGCGACTCTGTGCGGCTGAGGTCTTCGTGCACGAGGGCGGCTGGGGCGGCAGCGACGTCGGGCGCACAGCGTGGGCGGGACGCGCGAGCGCGGCGTCGGGACGCCACGATTTTGGTGGGGGTGCTGTCACGTGCTCGACCACGCGGTCAGGTCCTAGAGCTGCACCTTAGCCTCGACAATAATCGTGTGGTCATCGAATTGTGCTCTTTAAAAGTGCCTCCCCGAATTCCATCATCCTCACCATTACAACTCACTCGAAATCCCAGATTTCCTCATTCAAAGTGTTGTGTGAATTGATCAACGGCGATTCGTCTCACCGATTCCGATTTCCTCTCAGACCAATTCTTTGCCGAATGGTGTCTACGGTCACACGCGACGACGCCTATGTTACTCCCTCATTCGCGAGTCGAAAGAACAGTCAAATTTCCTTAATTGCACCGTAAGTAATCATCGAGTACTGATCATTTCGTCGGATTATCATCTTTGCGGGTATTTTTCATCTTCAATTTCCTTTTTATAATACTGAAGATCTTGAATAGGCGATTGATGCCTAATCGCGATGGATCGAATGTCCGCTTATTAGGCCGCGATGGGGACTCAAAAGTCCTGATAGAAACGAAGCGCGCAACTTCCTAAGCTAAACTGAGGAGATCAGCTGAGATTGCTTTACCAGCGTCCCTTCTGCCCCACCACTTCGATCTGCGCTATATACCTATAGTCTAGGCTCAGCGTGGTGGAAATATACGTGCATGTAGATAAACATGTTCACTGTTTATTCAAACATATATACCTACATACGTCTACAAAATATAATAAATAAGTATAGAAAACCGATTTGTCAAAGAGTTAACTAATCTGAAATAACAAATCTTATCTGGCAGTGAACGATGTGCGGCACCGACGCATTATTATGTTACTTAATCTACGGTTATACAACTATAGATTTCTCCAAATCCCGTCCAAAGTATCTGAGGTCAAATCTGCAGCTTAGCCAGCCACGGCCAACCTTGATATCATTGAAAACACCTTAGATGTATGAATGATTGAAAGTTTCAGCCATAGCCATGATTCCTTTGCGTCTATCAGGCAGAATCGTATTTGAAAATTGTCAAACTACCTGGGAATTTGGCGTAAGGTTTATGGCAACGATTATAGACACGGTAATGCGTATCTGCACAAGGTAACTCAGGGTACCTTGTTCCAACGGTTTGACTAGTCGCCTATGCCGCGGGCGCCGGCTGGCGTCACCGAGACACGCCGGGTCAGTCTCGATGACAGATTACCCTGATCCGCTTTGTGGAGAAGCTCTCATTTAGACAGGCGGTTTGATTGAAAACTTTAACGGTGTTAAAAAAAAAAAGAAGGAAAGAATGGAAAAAAACATAACTATAGGCAACTACCGTTGGGGCATGATTTTTTTTCACATCAGAGTCTGATCGGTCGATTTGTTCATCGGCTCCTATTCACAGGGAAAAAGGGGGTAGAATTATAAGGGTACCGGAAAATGACTTCGGTCCAATTGACACAGAAATGAAGAAATGAATTTAAGCTCTTCAAGCTCGAATGAGAACGACTTCTTGTTCGTATCGCACCGGGCTTCGTATCAAGCTTGATCAGAGCTATCAATCAGTCAGAATAAAAAATCCTCATGATCCTGCAGTGGTATGAAATAAAGCAATGCAGTTAAACGGTGAGATGTTCTCCAGCGATGATGACGATTATAAACAACGCTATACGATTCCGGGATCTGATCACACTTCTATTTCCATTGACAAGGCCACAAGTCTCTTTCCAGATCCACTAATTAATCTCATAGTCAATTATTATATTCGGCGATAATCACCACTCAAAAAGTTCGCAGCAATTTATCACGACGTGTTGCGAGATCCGTAAACGTTTTATGTAGGCACTGCAACTGCCTGACAAGACAGTCATCATCTTGAACCAAGAAATCTTCATGTCTGACTCGTAATGAAAATTTAATGGGGACAAAGCTGGACTTGATTAGTACGGATTTTAATGGTTCTGACGAAGTACGAGCGGGTTTTCTGACGAATGAAAGACACCCCCTTGGAATTGGCGTCTATTGTTAGTATATAAAAATCAACTCTTCGGACGCCTGTGCAATTTCTTCGAAATAATACTTTGAGGCATTCTCCTGCGATGCAAAGAACGGAGAAAGGGTGGGTGTCGAAGGCACAGCCAGTAGCGTTGTGCGATGGAACTTTTAATAAATGGCGGAGTCGATATGAAGTATAGGACTTTGACATATCGTGTGTCTGTAATGTATAGTTAAATCTGGCGGCAGATGTGGCGGGCGCGCACCGTTCTGTGCGGGGGTGGTGCCAGGGTGGTACCAGGGTGCTGGCGCTTCACCAGTTCCAAAAGCTCCAGCTCTTTCGCAAATATCCTAGCTACCATCCGCGTAGTTCTTTTACCGATTTCCCTTCCTTCGGCGAAGGAAAATTTGATCAAATCTTGGAAGTTAGATCATGATCGATATGAAGCATCGAATTAATTTATTATTTGAATGACTTTTGTTATAAGATCGTTCGGAATGATTACAGAACACCCGAATTTTGAAATTCGTTGAAATAATCGAGGATCCCTTACGAGCCCTGATATCTTACGTCACTGGCATTTCTATCTGGCAGTCCTCTTCTACTCGCGCCTGCCACCGATTGCGAAATGAAGTTTTATATTAAGCTCGGAGTTTTCTCTCAGTCGCCTCCATCCTCCCCAAACCCCATCCACCCTCGCTACCGGCCCACAGCAGTGCGGAGCCCTCGGCTGCCATCGTTTCCCCAGGCCACCACCGTCGACCTCCCTCTTCTTCCCTGCACCCTGTATATATTTTATGTGCCGATAGATCGTTATGTCGGCGTTTGCATATATATTGACATCGCCGCCTCTCTTAGAAGGATGTATAATGTATCGTCAAAACTACCCGCCTGGTATAAATAGATCACACTTCACGTCCCACTTCGATCGGTGACAAGCAATCTTCAATTTACAGTTCGAGATTTGGCTCGAGTTCTTCTGCCCAACGATTTGAAATTTTTATCACTACACCCCTGCGCGTCTAGTCTTCCGCACCCTTACTTGATAATTTCTAACCCCGTCATTTCGTTCGCAAATAGTCTGAAAAACAGTCGAATGTACTCCATAAATTTCTGGCAATTCAATATCCCAATTTTTCCTCACTTTTGATAACAGGGGAGATTCTCGATACTACGAGAAAATAATTGCGATAACGGAATTACCTCAAGATATTCCGATTACAACTACAAGTTTCAGGATTGAAAAAGGCTGCATACGACCAATCCATCTTCATAAGGTCCGTGCGGTGCTCCTAGGATTGCTTATAGTTAGTCCAGAGGGAAAAGTAAAACATCCCATGTCCCAGATTGCTCGCTCGCAATGCCTGAAACATAAAGCTTTCATTTTTTGTCGAGTATAGAAACTTTGTCGCGTTGTTTTTCCAATTTTTCATTTATGCTCGGTGCAGAGCGCGGTACGTATAATGATTTGCGAATATGAATTATGATGTCCGCTAAAAACTATTGCAGGAATCACCCTGCGGAACTAAATGTTTTATGGGTATAGATTAACATAATGTGAGAACGTTCGGACAATGGGACGGACTGTCATTAACGTTATCAATATCGACAGACGACTGGGACATTAATGGAAAAATTGTGTCGGCTTCAGGTACCGGGTAGGTAGGTAGGTACTGGTTAGGTGTTATATTCCCGCCATTAAAATTAAACCATCTTTCGCAGCCATTTTAACGTGGCAGGCGGCGGTTGTCGAGCGGGGCTCAACTGTCAATCATCGGATCACTGGAACGAGCGACTAGTCTAGTTTCGAAGGGGGAAAGAAGTGCGCTGGAAGAGGGACGGAAAAAGGGAAGAACCAGAGACTCAGCCTACTTCTAACTCCCTGCAACTTCGAACTTTTACTTTTTTTTTTCCTGTTTTTTTTTTTTCTTTTTGTTTTTTCTTCTTCTTTCCAGCCGCATCTGCACAGGGGACTCCCGGGAAAAACTCATTACAAGCCACCACTGGAAATTCCGTTTCTCAACGTTGTACAATAATTTGAAATAAACTGTTCGCTGCACAGTTCGGATGAGGAATGAATATACATGTATGAAAGTTGAGAGCATTCTCCTGATTTGAGAATATCTGCTGATCTACCTATATATGATATCAATGAAGAGTCAAACTTTCAAAAACACCAAAAACTGTCTGTTATAATTGTTTAGAAATTTTGTCAGCACCCAATATATAATTGTCTGCGTATGATCCGCGTGACAGCGTATCGAGGTTAGAGCAAGCGGTGAATGTCTAACTGTAATTGTCATTGTCAGGTAGAAAATGACTGTGCGCCCTAGGGTGTAATTATTCCAAGTTAATTGGACGCATACTAACTACAGTTGTATATATAAAGAAAATATGTTCATTGTACAGTGAGATTTTCACCCGTTATATACTTATCCCGCGTAAATGAAAATTTCTAAGAAATCACTATCATCACTCGCTTTATATCTATTCGGGAAGCTCATTGTCAGAAATCAAAGAGTGGGGTAAATAATGAGGAATAGATACGAGAAAAACAAATTCGACTACCCTCCACTGCACCCTCGCATTTGCAACTGCTATACGCTTTCCTAAAAAAAAAAAAAGGAAAAAAAAAAAAAAATAAACTCTGCGCAAACGAATGATTTTTACGCCGTAATCCTCCGCTGGTCGGCATTTCCTGCTTTGTCAGCCAGCAACAATGAATGGTATTGAGGATGCTTCTTCTCCTTCTCCTTTTCGTTTTCCTTTTCCTTTCCTCTCCTTTACTCTTCCCCATACCCCGTATCCTCGCAGCCCCTAAGAACAGCTCAACGAAACGAATACAAGTAAAACGCGCCCGAGAGAACCGGGAGGCCGCTTCTTGCGGAGGGCCGCGCGCCGGGACTGCTATACTATAGGGGAGCTTTGAACGGCGTGGCTGCGCGGGAATAGAGGCTGAGGTTTTAATTAAGCATTCGCTGAGGATGATATCGCGGGCCTCTTTATACTTCATAGCGACCAGATGTTGCTGCTGCTGCTACTGCTACTGCTGTGGCATCTCTTGCGCCAAGAATACGTCTTTCGTGTACCTACTACCTACTACCTACTACTTACTACCTACTACCCATTCTCCACTCTCGTTCTTCCTTATAGATACACAGTACAGCTACAGCTTTAGTCTGGCCAAAATCCTTTCGGGTAAACTCCTAGACCAAAGACAAGAGGGAACTGCGATCTTCTCTTTAATTATGCAAGTTTAATTTGCCTGCATCTCATTGTCAGCTCGCGAAACCGGTATACCTACTCCGCTCTCGGAATATATTCCATCCTCTGTTTGGATATTAGACAATATTATTCCTGGTATTTTCACTATGAAATTGTTCACCAAGCGGGATATGGAAACTTATCGCTTTCATATCGAGATAAATTCGAAGAGCTTAATTAACTGATGCACGAAGAAAGGAGGAGAGTATAGACATAAAAGCAGCCTTGTAAAAGCGGAGATTCCCGCATCTGGGCGATCTTCGCGGTCTTGTAACGTTTCGTGATTCATGGAAATCGCCGGAGTTCAAAGCTCCAAGCTCATCTTCACAATGCCACGAGAAATAAAGCGCGTAAGCTAGAAATATCGAAGGATTGATCGGATGATTTCGCGGGCAAAAATTGCGACCGGAATTTATAACTCATCTCGAATTCTCCCGTCGTTTAAATTCCGTTCAAGATAAAAAAAGGAAACTATTTACCGAAATCCAGCTTCGTCCTGGCAGCATAGTGCCCTCAGCAACCCTCAAGAGCGACACTGGCCGGCCAACACTTGGCGCAAATTACCTCCGTAAGTGTAGTGCATTAATCTTTGGTTTGGTTTGCCTGGGTTGCCGCGTGTGTTGCGGCCGCGTTTCTCGTTCTTCTTGGTCCCCTTCTCCGCAGTCTCCCTTACTCTCTCACACACGAGACACACCGCTAGTAGATGTATAATACAAACCGTAACCCGGCTGAAGTCGAAGAGTACGGAAAGGCTGTGCTAAACTCGATGTATGTACCTATATGTACGGGGTTGTTACATGTATTTGTACACAGTACACAGCGAGTGTATATAGGTAATGTATATACATTACGCGCACGTATAGCCAACTATGAGAACAGAGCTAAGGGTAGTCACCGTCGTTGGGTAATGCAAATACCATACCAACGGCGGAATGTGAGATCCGAAGGACTTTCCCTTCTTTGTTTGATTAAATAAATTACCAGCGATTAAGTGGGCATCGTTTAATGAAAAATAACTGGATCCTGGGACAGCGATGTGTCGAGAAGAATTTCTTTTCCCCTAGATACGGTCAGATATTATGTTCTATAGTTTTAAGTCCTGCGGTAAAAATGTCCGGGGATTTTTCCATAGATACCCATCACGGACAATTTTCATCTCGTATGCAAAGCTGCGTATATCCTAATACCGGTGGAAAATTTTTCCTCGGTTAAACGTGTTTCACATACGCGGAGCTAAATTGTTACTTAACCGGAAAGTGCATAAACGAGCTTTCCAGTTGAATTTACAAGCGCGCTCATTATGGAGCCGTAAGAAACCTCACACCACGTAAGCTAATTACAGGGTGTAAATTGAATGAAGAATCGGACCCAGGGACCACGTGATTGATTATGACAATGCGGATGTTGAGGCAGAGTCTTGTGCCAAACAAAAATTACACTATACACACAGTGTTAAAGGCAAACGTTCAAAGCCTACCTTAAATCAGCGTATCTCACTGCAGAGTCACAAAGTGTGGTTTGAGGGGGTGACATTAGCCGAATCCATGTTTGCCCTGGTCGACAATACCAGTCGTCTAATTGCCTCATAGCTTGTCAAATAATTGCAGAGATTTCTCGAGTCATATATATTGCCTGCGGTTTTGGTATTGGCTAATCGAATTTTCCCTTGCTGGTATTTCTCTGCTAGTATGAGTTACTAGATCTTTATTACCCCGGTCTTACTGTGGCTTCTAATAAACGTGGAATCAGAGGGTATCAGCTGGAAATCTCACCGTTCCCGGAAACACATATCCATCGAAGAAACGATACTCGGAGAGAAAAATGATGGATTTTGAATTCTGGTTAAAAGAAAAAGAAATATTCCATAATTATATAAAAACTTTTGAACGATCGTGTACATGTCTACTATTACCTGTCTTAAACCGCGCCTACCGCTTACACCCGCAGAGAAGGCAATAGATCGGCTATTGATCGAAGGAAACGCGAGTCATCCTGCGTATCACGTTTATATCAACTTATCCGCACGGGCTTGTAGTTTTCGGGGTCTAGTCATCTCATCGGCCTCCGGGAGGCCAATGACTTGCAACGGTGACTAGCCAGTCGGCCGCCACCATCCACCACACCATTCCGGATGGATATTCCGCATGTTCGCCAACTACCTTATATAGAGAATCAGCTCATCCCCCGAGATTGTCAATCCGGTCTGCACTTCCATTTATCTGTCCCTCGAATAGGATTACCCTGACACTGCTAAATAGTTATGGGGATGACGTCGTCCTGTGGATATACTAATCGCCGATATAGGGGTGGATCTGCATTTATTGCGAACCGATTGTATAAATACACTTGTTACATGCGTCCGGGATATTGTGTGATCAGGAATGATTATAATTGTCATTATGCTGTAGATTAATGTTGTATAAATAGAGTTCGAACAGTTGGTGGTATAATTAGGCGGTCAGACGTTATTAACAAATCCACAGCTGCAGATATGGTACCTCTGCATATACCCATACCCATATAATTTGTTTTCAGTTGGAAAAATTGAGGAATAAATTAACCATCGAACCCCTAGAATTGGGCGAGTTTTAAGGGCTGAACGAACGAAGTATCTAGCTACCTGATCTCAAACAAAAACGCCTAGCATATGCCCTATCTGTCCCTCGCGAGTTGTCGAACAAAGCAAGCGACGAGTGATCGGTGATCATGATGAACGAGCTTGTAAAAAATTAAACTAATAATAGAACGAGGATCGGTAGAATGGCTGCCGTTTGAGCGATCGTGTGAGAAATGGAAACACGAAGAAAATAATATAAATAAAAATATACATTTTTTTTGGAAATGTGGGGGAAAATCGCGAGAGGTCGGGTAAGTTTTTCAACCGAACTTGTCAGAATCTTATTACAGATCTGTGTGAACCTAATACGTCATGTTACGTAGGGCTTGAATGACATAGTTAATAACTATGAAGATAATTTTGTGTGTCTAAAGTCTGAGCGTATTGATAAATTTGTAATAATTATACTCATCACATATTAATACTAGACTCCGTAACGCGATGAGTGTAGCTTAAGCGTGATCTTTTCTCGAACGTCTTGACGATCGTGTGAGAAAATTTTCAGAAGGGAATCTCTGCGATATATGCGGAAGATATTTAAGGTCGAAGGTTACGTGATCCGACTCGCTCTTGGGCCGAGCATTGAAATTAATAATTATATACGTTGGTCTCGATTCTTCGTGAAAACCTGTGGATTATACACACACTACTTAATTTCGATTCTGTTTCGTGAAGAGGCAGGGTTTCCAAACTCTTTTTACACCCCAGATGTAAAATATGAAAGGACGAAGATACTAGCCGATTATCTTAGGCTTGATGAAACGCAACAGCCGGGACGTTTGTCTCCGAGGAGGTACGGCTCGCTCAGCCACGTCCCGCGAGTTCAATACATTATCCTAATGAATTAGAAATTGGGCGCGCGTTTAAAGTGGACCAAACTTCAATTAACTTTAAGAATCAGATGACATATTTAATTTCCTCGGGATAATGAGAGTGGATTTGGGAGGCGCGGGGAAAGATATGAGGAGTGCCGGAAGGAGATGAAGAGGGTGCAGGAGGAGTCTCAAACTTATCACGGGGAGGCCGAGGACGGGGTTCGAGGCCGAGGTCGAAGACGCGGGCGCCCTTATTCCCAAAATTAAAAACACTTATGCTAATTAGAGACCCAGCCATCATCTTCTCTACGGTCTAGTGACCGAGCTGGTTCGATCGAATGTTCACTTTTAAATTGACGAGAGCCTGCTGGCTGTGGGGAATATATTGGGAATGATAGAGCTTGAATTATCTTCACCTACTCATGAGTATAAATGAGCAAGGGGATGAAAAAGTAAGAAAGAAACGGATAACTTTTTAGACTAAATCCGAGATTTGCTCCTGTGGCAGTATTTTGTCGGTTGGATTTTCAGCCCAGCTTCGTCGAGAAGGGAATCCCGTGTCTATTTGTCACCGGGACGCCGCCGCTGGACGTCTTAGGGTGTAGTGGAGCTGGCCTCCACCGGCCAGTTGGATGCCCAGAAGCTCTTTCTTTGCGATCTGGTCCTCCGGGGACCACTCCATCTTTCCACCCTGGACTGGATCTCGGAGACGGCGACTGGACCAACTAACCCCCGTTAAAGAGGTAATTTGTGTCAGAGCAATCTAGAAGGGTCCTCCAGAGTGTCGCGGGGTTTTATTTTTTCTCCTACTCTGGTCGACGACTGGCCAAACCGATTCTCAGAAGCCAAACGCCTTACGGATCTGTGGAAATTGTTAGTATTCCGTTTTGCGATCGAGAGACTTGTGCCGAAAATATTAGCGATACTTTTATGAACGGGGAATAGACTCGTGTTTTATTTCCCAACTTGCCTATAGAGTTTTTAGGGTAAGAATTGGGTGAAAACAGAAACTGAATGCTGATTTATCGAAGGCCCCTCAGGAACGCCTTTAAAATAAACCCCGAAAGAACTAAATCTCTATTTTACTTAGCTAACCGAGCTAAGAAGGTGGGGAGTTGGTCGTGTACTAAATTTAAAAGTAAAACCGCCTTTGTATAGCCGAATACCAAAGCCAAAATAAGGTGCTCCTCGCTCGGCCCGTTCAACGGATTTAAACCGAGCCCTGAAACCTCGTTCAATTCGATCTGTTCAACCCCAATTGTTTAAAGGAATGTAACCTTTCCCTCTAATTAAAAGGGTTGCTTACTAAACTCGACGCGACTACTCGCATCGACCCTTCTCTTTATTTCTCATTCTCAATTCTCCGCGTGTATAATAAGAGAGACAGTATTGCCAGATAGATTTCAAACGATTTTGGAAATACCCAATGCAGCCATTGCACTGCTGACTCGTTTTCTGCCGGCTGGAAAGGTTGAGTGAAGCGAAACGTGAGGCTGGTTCGCGTAAAAGAAAGAAGAGATTCCCATTGTCCGACGCCTAATAGTCGGTTAATTCCCACACAATGTGCCGTATTTAGAGGCGCACGTTTGCTACCAGCTACCGGTCTGCGGGGATCGGCTAAATCAATTCATAAAAGAATCATAATTAACTGCTCTTTTGTCCGCGACGAGCAGCCAGCGAACCGTTTCATCCGCGTTCATCCCAGTGAAGTCAAGGTAGTATAAGGGGAAAGATGATCGTGCCACCTATAACCCAACACTGAGGTAGGTAAAGCGAAAGAGGCGAGAGGGAGGCTTCCGCCTTTCTATGCTCTAATTTTGAATAATATTTTGATGAAATTCTGCACCGAGATTATCAGTCGTTGCAGGGAGTAGGTATAATAAAATTCGCATGGAAGATTTTATTACGAGAATCGTATATACAGGACAGCTACGAGTGGGTAATTTTCTTCAAACATGAATCGAACTCTTAATTCTACAAGGACTAAAAACTAAGCACGTCAGTGCACCCTGACCCCGTACCACCTGCCGTCGTCATAAAGGACAATGATATTTTTATAATTGAAATTAATTACGGGTCGACCGCAGTGCACATATGCTTGCACACACCGCTATAAAAATGGTCGCAGACGGTCCTGGCATATAAGTGGACTACAATATGCCAAACGGTTCTAACATGCACTTTCCACTCCGCGTATAGTTTGCTTTAAATCATCATTCCCTGAATAATTACACGCGAGATCTGGCCGACAAAGAAACGACTAGATACACCTGTTTTGCGGAATTGCTCCGATCATTAGAGCTCAGATTATGAGAATAATAAGAGCCCACGAAATGTCATGTGTGTAATAAAAATGCAGACTGTGCGCACCCCTCAATTTAGTTTAGAACCTTATTAAATTTGCACCCGAATTAACCTATAGACGTTAAAAATTTGACGTTAAAACATGAAAACATCTGAAAGTAAGTAGGAGATGATGCCGGGGGCTGTGTAACATGTGACGATTCCCACATCGCTACGTCCTGCAGGGGGTTAGTATTGGTACGTATATAGGGCTCACTCATCAGCATCCTTTCTCCCTCTTGGGGTCCTCAGTCACCCCATCAAGATGCCGACGGAGGCGTATTGATGAGCCTCGATGGCTGACGGACAGATAGACGGACAGATCCCTACACGAACCCTCCTATGTCAACGCGTATTCTTGCCATTCTCTCTATTCTTTTGGGAGGCTTTGCGTGTAAATAGTATCTCGACATGGGGCAGTCTGAACTAAACTGTTCAAAGTTTTGGATTTTTTTCTTCTTCGAGAAACACGAATCCTTCTATGAATAGGCTGGTTCTGCGTTGAAAGATATATTGTATAGATCCTTGATTGCCTATTAATTACTCTCACCTTGGTCCTCTTCGAACTTGGACGTAAGTTGGAGAAAAAGAAGAAGGAGAGAGATAGAAAAAAGAAGCAACAGATTCCTTCGCTTATGGCGAGGCATTCGCATAATTATTATGATTCGTTGTATGTGGTTGCAGCTGGTTTCAGTCGTCGCGTTTAACCAGTACAATGATGTCGAAGAACCTGCTTCGAGAGATAATCGTAAGGAGAGGAGAGTTACGCTGCAGCAGGTCCCCTCCCACGGATACACAGACCGAGGGGCCCAAGGCCCGGGAACCCCATCGGTCCAATGGGCCCCATGGCCGCTCCGACGTGCACCCAATCATCAAAGTCGCATTTCCAGCGTAATTGGTGCGTTCAGGGTTGGACGCGAGAACCTTCTTCCTTCGTAGTATAAGGCGAAGGAAGGGAATGGGCAAGCAACTATCGGCGGGCCTCCGGGTCGTGGGGAGACTCCTCGATCGTGATCGGCCATCCACCGCCAATAACCATCACTCAGACGCAATTATGAACCCGTAAGCCCGAGGGCGGCCAATCCCAGGGCCAGCTTCTTCACGCACTATTATTAGCCAGTATTATCGTAATCGGGGCCCGCAAAAGTTACCCGGTAATAAGGCCGCCCGGTCCTACAGGTGTAGACCGTAGAGAGATCGCTGGCTATACTCACTCCGAGTAAAATGCAACATCTAACAGAAACTGTGCCGAAAGTAATTTCATCATAAACGGTACATACGTTGCCTAAGCCAGAGTAGATTCATTTCCGGGCATCTTTGTCGAGTATGAGAAGAAGCTACAGGAATTTCTGATCATACGACGATGGCGGATTCCTGCGGTTTGTAGCAGCCAGGATTAGGAGATTAAAGATAATTTTTATCGGTAGATGAGCCATGGCTGTTTTATCTTCTAGAGCATGGGAAAAATTGTCTCGTTTATTTCGGGTATATATATGTGTGTGTGTGTCATTTGAAACGATCGTAGGTAGAGTCAGAGATTTATTTCTGATGCCTCGACGTAGAGTAACATTCTGGAAAACGCGTAATCTCAACTTCACCGGACAACAATAGAATTTTTTGGAACCCTCGTTCATCCATTCATCGCGAAGAACTTATCATACGCGTTTGTTGGAAAGAAGTTGTGGAAGCGGATGACACGGTAAGCTAAAGGAATGTTGGACACAAGGGATGGCTGATTCAACCTCGCGATGTTTGTCACTAGGATAGCGTCGCGGTGGCGAAAGGCATCGAGGCAGACGACGGCGTGAAGCTCGGCGAAGGTTGAAGGAGGGTAAAGAAGAAGGAGTCGGAGTGTGAGAGAGAGAGAGAGACGAGAGTAAGGGTGAGGGTGAGGGGGTATCGAGGGCGCTAATGTTCCCCGGGCAGGAAACGCCATCTCCCTCGTGCACCCCCTATCTCTTCGTCCGCTCGCCTATTTTTATTCGTCTTTATCTGAGACTTGAGTCGGTTCCTCTCCATTTCCTCCCGAGGAGTTCTCCTCCTCTAACCACCTCACTCCTAAACCCCCGAACCCCCAAACTCCAACCCCCAACCCCAGACCCAACCTCACCTCTGCCTCGCTACCGCCGGGCACCGATGCGGTGACAACAACATGCAAACATTCTGGTATTTGCAATTCGAATGCCGCCACGGGAACTGGGGACTTGGATGAGAGTGTGGTCGTCCCACCCACGTTTACTTCTATTCCCCGGCTCTTACCAGTTTCCAAACCTTTTAGAAAGCCGAAAAACTATAACCACACACGATGATATTCTATCTTAAGAAACCGCAGCTGATAAACTCTAGTATTGATGTTATAAGATCCCTTCCAGCTATCGCTTACCTCAGAAGAAATCCTGACGAACCGATTACAAAATTTTGAAGAGAAATATAAGCTTGAAATTTTGCTCCCCATTTACTGAACAATTTTCGTGAATTTACTGGACGTCGCGACGTCGATTGACGTGGGTCACGACGAGGCGTTGAACAGCTAGCTACACGTGAAGGGCCGAAGGTATAAGGTATATCGGCGATCTGTATAGGGAACATTTCGTATCTCGCGCGATCTATTAAAAACGTTGCAGTATAGTCGGGTATATAATGACGGATATCATTACAGTATTCGAAGGGAGACCGCGGTGCAGACCTACCTGTATATCTGCGGGACATCGCTGCCTACGGAAATAATTCTGGCATATTATTTGAGTAATTTAGCCCCGAGAGAAGGCTGGAGATTTCTACCAGATAGCGGTTTGGTAGCTTAGAGATGCAAGACCCGATAGCCCTACTCTTGCCTTTATACCAGCTCGTATTGGTCCGCGTACAAAACGAGCTACAGACTTTTCCAAAAATGGCATTAGTCTGTAGGCGATGGGATTACGCGGTGCCTAAATTCTGACTGCTTTTTACACAGCGAGAAAAAGAATTTGAGATTCGATTTCCTCGATGCCTTTTGAACTACGATGAAAACCCTTCGTCCGATCTCTGTCGTTCTTCTTTTCCCTGATAAAGAAAACTTTGAATCGAGCTATAACAAATCATTTCAACTAACCTCGAAGATGCCTCGCGTGACTCGTAGGCGTGCCTCGTGACACAGTCTGCCGATCGTGGTAGCAAGTGGCAACCAACCGGCATTCAGAAGTTCTGCCCTGGTATCGTGCATAGGGCCTTTGATGTTCTTGGTAGTCACGTGATCCTCGGCCTTATATCAATTCATGATGCTAAATACGTCCTCGCGTGTAGGTACTGGGCGCCATGATAGCTGGCTGCCTGTTGTCACGATTACTTTTTACAGGACCAAAAATTTCACCACCCCGTACCATATGCACACTTACAATACCCGGCTAAAATACTGTTTGCACCTCGTACCATGGCAATGCATAAACAGCTGCAGTGAAGTATTGACACGAGAGAATATCACCTGTCAAATAGCTTATTGATACTTTCTTGGAATTTGAATTGTGAATTTTTATCATTGCTCCATAAGTCAAATGATTCTGTGACATCGTACGTTCAGTGATATAGCAATATCGTGGAGAGTCAGACGGGGGTATGGATGCAAATATAGGCGAGAAAAGGTATGAGGAAATAAGGAAATAAGACATGATCCTGTGCGGGTCGAGGAGAGATTTGCGTTGGAATAGAAAAGCTGGCGATGATTGTTCACGTGCAGCAACATCAGTTATGGTGCCTTTCGCTCTGTGGATAGAAGTGATTAATCTTTCGTGCTGCACTCTGACATTAACGAGTTTAAATATCAAAAGTTCAAGACGTGAAAACACTAGTTGAGATGCTAGGTTACACAAGATTCGTGTGATAACACGTTGGGGAAATTCTCATTGGTAACTCCCGCGGTATCTGCAATGCCAAATAATAATTTGACACGTAAACCGAGAGAACGTAGATAGGTACGGGTAGTAAATCCATCGAATAAGAATAGGCTCAGAATTTTGAACCTCTTTGATGGATGAACATACCGAAATACTGAAAAATGGTGATGGATTGAACACGGAATCGTTGAATATACAGATGTGTAATCTGTCAGATAAATTGTATCGAGTTGTCACAAAAAAAACCGTTGATAAAACGCGGAGGAACGTGCAGCGGTTCTTCAGATTTTTCTATCCCCATGTAAAAGAACTCTGATCATCTCACCTGATGTCGATCTCTTTCATCGTCACTTGCCGATCTTTAGCTAAAAATCAGATCTAATGAATTTCTCAAACTGTAAAGATGATCAGGTAGCTTTTGATTTCCAGTTTCGCTGTTCAGCTACCATTAAGCAGATTTTCTTCTCAAATATAAAGTCGATATCGAATTGTCGGATGGAAACATGAGATCCACATCTGTCTGGCTTCGGAAGTTGTCGTGTATCGACACGGTGGATGTAGAATCCGTCGTAGTATATAAATGGCCGCATTTCAATTGAATTGCAAATTTTATTCTTTAAAACCGTCGCTATCCGTTTTCATAAGGTCTACCAGTCCGCCTGTCCGTCCGGTACAAGTACCGAAAGTGGAATCGTAGAAATGCGGAGGCAAAAGGCGGACGGAGAAACGGCGGAAGCTGCCTTATGCTGATATTGACCGAGCGGAATGAGAAAATGATTTTCGCGATCCTGCTCGTCCGCCTGCACCGTGTCACTGAAAACAAAGGCTGAGCCGTCGATATATAAAGTATATAACGGGGTTCAACCGACGGCACCGATCCACCGTTCTCTGGAGGAGTTAGAGGGGATGAAAAAGGGGGATAAAAGGGGCCGCGTGTGGCGGATGGGGGAGGAACGAGTCGCTTAGGGATCCGACCGAGATTCAAGCGGCTCCTGGAACGTCTCCTGTCTTCGAAGAATCGATATGAGCGACAGACTGTGACAGAAATAGAAAGATGAAGCCCAGGGGACTCAGATTGTCAGTTTGCATCCCAACTAGTCCCGTACGAATCCATTTTATACCACCGCGCCGCACCTGCTGCTGTTCCTGCTCTTATTTCTTACCCCCGAGTATAATTAATACCATTTCTTCCAACGACTTCCGCGAAAATCTCTCGTTCATTGATTAAGATATGATAGGAGACGTAGAATTAGAAGAGAATTGAAATAACGGAGTGTGATAAGCCGGTGCTTGATCCGATCTCGAGGATGGAGCATGGCGCGCCATATACACCTGCGAGTGGGAAGTGGAAAAAATGTAGAAAAAAAGGAAGAAAATGTGCGATCAAAAGCGAGAAGCCATTCGAGTCCCTGTGACGTATTAAATATGTGGTAGCAGCACGGTGTCAGGGGATTGCCTTAATCAGTAGATTAATTCGTCATGGCCTCACCGTGTTTCTCGTCCTTTGTCGGGCCAGTCGTAATATACGAGCAACGTACATAATCAACTATTTGTGGTAATGAATATTATGCGGCAGACGCGTCTCATTAATAACACCAGAGCACGCTGAGCAACGCGTGTGAGAAACGCCGTATTATTACACGTCCACGCACCTTATAAAATCTGCGAGGGTTGCGGCTCTCTCGCCATGTTTTTTTAAATTAATTTCCTTCACCTCCGTGCGACACGAGACTATTTAAAAAAGCCACGATACAGAGTCTCGTGTCGTTGACACAACGAGAGTTGAAACTCACCTGCAGAATCGCGTGTGGATCTCTAAAATTGAATAAGAACAACGCCGAAGTGTCAGAGAAAAAGTCGATCCGTAAACTCGAAGACTTTGTCTTATTTCAACGTTTTTCCAACCCCCGCCCATTGAAATCAACGAAATTAGCGCAGTAAGTGGACACGGTCCGGCACCAAGAAAGGGGTTTACTATAGTCTCGCGGGTAAATGAGGCTCATGCGTCAGCCGGTTGTCCGGCCGAAGGACCAGGGAGTTCAGAAGGGTGCGAGGTCTAGAGGGCAGGGGTCCAAAAGGGCGAGAGGGCGAGAGGGCGATAGGTCTACCCGCAGAATTTCTTGCGTCGCGCTCTCCGCTCCCTGGTCAAACACTGTGTCGCCTTTGGTATTTATCGGGCAAGTTCTCACCTCTAGCTCATTTGTCTTCCGCCACGGGGTTGGGTGCGGGCGAAGGCGAAGAAGGCGGGAAACGAGGAACGAGTATAGTTGGGGGAAAAGCCTGCCGCGAGTTACCGAAAACCATCGCCTAACGATAAGCCCGGTAGCTACTGGCCTGTCCGCTGTCTTCGAGGTACGTACTAATTCTTCGTCAGATATTTCTGCTGTATGAGAAATAACCAGCTTCATTTTTTTTTCCTAAATAAAGTAAAGATATGATGTTTCGCTGAATCCGCGAACAAGACTGGAAAACAGGTCTGAATTCGTTCAAGACAATCAATTATTCAATCGGATCTGTATTTGATGGAATATCCGGTAGACATAGCGAGCGCAAAATACTAGAGAAACCGTCCGGCTCCGGAGCGTTCCCAAACTTTTTGCCCCCGGAAGGCGTGTTTTCCAATGTTAAAAAAAGTATTCGTGCTTTTAGCCGAGCCAGTGACAGGCGATCATTTTTCAACCCGGTTCGAAGACACGGGGTTGAACCTAGCGCCGTCTAGGATTCGATGCCGTCGGCTACGTCGTGTATACCGTATCTTTTGCGAAATCGTGCAAATATAGGTGCATGCATCTCTCCATGCAGTATGTACCTACGTATATTACCCTTTATCGAGAGTATTCTTTATGGAGCTAGACGTCTCGGTATACTAGCCAATAGAAACGCTATGAATAAAGTATACAGCTGTAGGAGTACTGTAGGATAAAGTAATTTCGCAACGTCAAACGCGATTGGAATTTTACATTGTGTTAAAAATCGCGTATATATCGATTACATCGATCGCCAGAAACAGGGCGAATATTTTTAAAGAAAATTGCCCTCGCCTGCCTCATAGACCTGAAAGAAAAAAATGAAAAAAAAAAAAGGATTCTGGAACAGCGACGCACGAAACGGCGATAAAAATTGGGAAAAAGTCCGAATGCCTAGTTTGACAATATAATGGTAAGAATAACGCTCATGTATTTATACCTATCTACGTGTCGCTATGAAATTGTAATAATAACAAACGGCGGACGTCCTGCTCCTGCAGGATCGTTTCACCGTTTCATTGTTACGATACGAACCACCGTTGTCCGTCTGCCGTCACGTCTGCCCGTCCATCGCCTGAAATCGCGCGACGCCGGAATTTTATGTAAAATTCGATGCGCCTGTTAGTTTATGCGGGCGGCATACATTGCCGTCGTCGGTCCCACGGACGTGCGTCACCTACCAAGGTTCACCCTTCGCTTCTTCCCGCTGCCCACTTCGAATTTTCCAATTTCTCTTTGACCCGGTGTACGTAGAAGAGAAAGAGGCGAAAAACAAAACCGGGTACACGATATCGACCAGTTTCAAAATGAGCGTTCATTCTTGACCATTTTTCATTAAAAGTCTCGCATCTTATTCCCCGGAATCGGTTCCTCCAACTTTATACTTCGGATGAATGAACGTGGATGCAATTGTTTAATTGGGGAAGCGGAATGAGGCACGTTACCATGCCGCGGAGCCCATCCATCACCTACGGCTCAGCCCAGGAACGAAGTGGTCTCGGGCCAACGGGCTCGACAGCCCGACAGCCCAACGAACTGACACGCGTTGATTGCCTCTTATTGGATAGTTAACATCCGCGGTGACACGTCGCCTCGCCAAACAACCTCGGGCATGGTTCACACGTGGATTTGTCTCGGTTGCCATAAGCTGCACACTTCTTAGTTAGTTTTTCATTTTTGTTAGGAAAAAAATCCTGAATGAAAGGATGCAGGTACTATACCCAGACATGCTCACGGGTCCGGGAAAGGCACTTGACAAAAACAATCAGCTAGTTCCCCCCAGTTCCCCCGTTAGATATTATTTTCATTTTTGAAACCTGCCCGCGGCTGGAACCGTTCGTAGAGGTTGGCGTAATAGGCCAGCCTAAGGCCAGGCTGAGAAGCAGAGGAGCTCCGAGACTTGACTAATGAGGCGGCGCGTCTTCGTCCTGATTAGGTCGCCGAAGGAGTTTTCAAGGATCTCGAGTCGGAGCGGTCTGCTGGCTCGCTGGCTGGCTGGTCCACCGCGAAGGATAAGGATAGGCCTTTCTGTAATGATACGCCTGAATCCTGTTTCTTATTTGTCAAACGTCAAGCACAAAGCCAAGACCAGTCGTTCCGATCTTTCTCACCAATAAGGAGGAAGTGTACCTCTCGAATTATCATCCGTTTGAATCCGCAAACGCATCAGCACCAGGGCCCGAGAAAATCGTCTACAATTCTCTTCCCTCCTCTTCTCTCATTACGTAATTATCAATAATCATATACCGATGCTTCGAAAGATGACAGAGACCGCGAGAAAAATGAATCTTGCCTCTCAGATACGTTAACCGTTCAAAAAACTACTCTTGATAGTTTCGGATGAAAAACAGCCATCAGCTCTCCGCAGTTGGTGCGGATTTACAGACAGACAAGGATCAGAATTTCATTCGCTTGCGGGTACGTAACTGTATCTGTACATACATTACTCAATCGATCGCAAGGGCATAAAAGATAGGCATGCATGTCCGCTGCGGCCATATTTGATTACAGTTAGCTTGTTTAGTGTAGCTATTAAGTCTACTGGTTTTACTCAGCATGTCGTGCAGCCCACGTTGTAGAATCCATCCTCGCGAAGGTATAACGCATAAGTTTAATTTATCGCGTGACCATGGGCGCGTGGTTGTAGCTGAAAATGTACTCGGTGTATGTGTATATCTCGTGTGACGGAACTCTGGCGATTTTGATGAAAAAGTATATCGCTGACAGTGCCACGTCTCTCGGTGGTTACGGCTAGGTGGGATTTCCATTAGCGGCGAATGCCAAATGGGGACCCTTTCTCAAGGTGAGGTAGAAGTAGCGGTAGTATCCCGGGCCGAAAATGAATGGAAAGTTAAATCTAAGTCAGAGCGTGACTATCCTTCGAGTTATTGCACCGGACCGGACTATTCTGTGGAAGGAAATTGGTCCGCAGATCGGAGCAGTGGTTGCTTATTAGCGTTTGACGTTCGATTAGTCAAGTGCGCGAGCGGCTCTGCCGCTCACGATCGGCGCTCCTCCCATATTCCTCTTCCCGATCCATGGTGCCCATGGTATCCAGGGTGTCCAGGGCATCAGCTCTCTTTCTTAGGTAAGAAACGACGCGAGGGCTAAACCACGAACAGCAACAGCAACAGCAACAGCAACAGGCGGTCAGGCGGCTATGGAATCATCAGTCTTCTTAGAACCGAGGGATAGGTATGCCGGAGGTAATTACACTAACAAGTAACAAGTATCAATTCATTACATCCTTGCACTTCAGATTATGCTTAATACCATTTATTTGTTAACCGAGTTCACCTGGTCGGATTGAACTCTCGGGAGATTAAAAATATCTCTTTATAACACGGAATGGAATCCTTTCAACTACTATTAAATTAATATAGTCAGATTTATCTCGTGGCGGCTGAATTGAACTCAAGGTAAAAGATCGCCAGACGACAGATAGTGATTGCTTATAAATGTGCAAAGGCAATTAAACGGTGAGATTATTTTTGGTAGGTCGTGGTTTGACCTTTGATTTACCTTTTTTTTCGTCGGGAGTCTGGTTGGTCTTGAATCGTCTGCGTCGGGTAAGAATTGAGTGAATTAATTACGGAAGAGTTTGTGAATCGCCCGTTTCGTATCAATCCCTTATTTTTGTTATAAAATTTTTATGACAGGCTATTTGGTTAGAAAAAAAAAAAAAAAAACGAAGTTATTAATACGTTTTAAAGAAATGTGTAAGATTAATTTGCAAAGCGAGTCGCTCTATTGAAGTTCTTGTCTCGCATAGTCATTAATCTTATCCAAGGAGGAAAAAATTATTTTGTAGAATGTTGGACGCGTAATATCAGAGAATCCTGTCGCCGACATGCCTAGGAGGGAGGGCCAATGTGCTATTAATTCATGTCTCAAGTTTTTAAATAAAAGAGAGAAACGTCAAACCCGTCTAATATCTACAGTTCAATAACGTCCTGACATTGATCCCTCATCCTTACCGACTTTCGTCGATTGAACAATCATCCACCTGCATAATATGAGTCTAAAAAAATTGCTAATCACCTAGTTTCAGATAAAATATTCATCGTCGTTCAAAGATGCGACAATAATTGTCACTAATTTCTGTCCAACTCTTTTGCAAAGGATGTAGGAAACTGTGAGCACCCGTTAATAATTTCAAAGCCTTAGGCATCTCGTTCCACCAAGTTTGACGGCCAAACATGACGACCTCCAGGATCGCTGCAGGACCGCCAGGATTGGTTTGCTTCATAGCTAAGCCGAGGAGAGAAGGATCGCCGAGTGGTATATAAGAGAGTCTGAAAGCGACACGGAGGAAGAGGTACACGTAAGTTATATCGTTTCATTTTTTTCCAAATCTCAAACACTCTTCCAGTCAGTTGCGCGGCCAGAGACGTGAGGCAAAACGGCAGGAGCGCAGATCCCGGTATCATTTATCATATTTTGTTGTCTTTTTAAAGACGCGTTCCCTTTGTCACCCGGCGTCTTTATTCCACGGTTTATCTCCGTGGTAGGTAGGTAGGTACAGACCGAGTTGAGGAGAGCTGTAGCACCCGGGCAAAATGAGGAAGAGAATAAGACGAAAGGCGAACGCGAACCAGTGTACATATACGCAGATAGAAGACCAGGGAGAACGAGAAGAATGGCGAGCCAAGAGACGGAGAAAGTAAAGTGTTGATCTTCGTATGCCGCAAACAAACTCCTCTGAATTCAGACCGTGTTTTCGGCTGCTCGACACTTAAGCATTCGTATACATCTGAAAGAAGAAACGAAGGCGATATAATGGGAGATGATGTGCTGCGATCAGCCGCTGTCTTATCCAGGTGTGCAACTCTGCCCGAGAGAATCTCTGAACAGCGATTTATACGTTGTTTAAAACGCAGTTTATATTGTGCGGTTATTAACGAGCGTCGAGGCAGTCATTGATGACGGATATTTAAAGATATGGGATCTTTGAGAATTTGAATAGGTTTTATGCGATGGTTCAGACGCTTATGTATGTAGAGGCGCAGGATGCACGTGTGTATCATCGGGTGTGGAACTATTGTACGTGTATATGACGTAGGATAATAATTTTAATGAAATTGTAGTAACGGTGAAAATAATGGTCAGCATTTCCTTTTCATATTATTTTTCGCGCTGAGGCGTAGAATTTACGAGAAGCGAATGGAAGCAGAAAATTAACGATTCCACGGGGAAGTTTTTCTTAGTATTTTAATATAAATGCGGCCGCCAGGGCGACTTGGGCGCGGCCCGACGGTGCGCGGTTGTTTGCGGCAGTTTGTGCCAAGCTAAATGAAGAATGAAGCTGAAATTATTTGGTGGAAAACAGTGAAACAGGATGTGGAAACGACACCGCTTAGATTTACCGACACGCCCCCTACAAAACGGCGTGGGTATGAGACGCGGTGCATTTTTAAACGCAACGCAACTGCAACTGATTTCACCTTATCTTACGACGAAATATATATATATATATATTATCTATTTAAAAAAGCTTCGTACCCTTTTTTCTGAGTAAAAAAAACTTGAACAAAAAAATCAGAAATCGATTTTTAAGTTGAATAATAAAAAATAAAGAAAAATAAAGAAAAAAACTGTCGAGTGAGGCGGGAAAATTTTTCCGCGAGGGCGAGTCATCGCGCTCGAACGAACATCAGAAATGAAGTTGGTCGATTCGGCTCTTAAAAATCACACGTTTTATTCCCTTTGGTGCGGAGTCGTGTTATCGAAGGTAATGACAAAAATTGACGAAAGTGCTTAAAATGTTCTCTCTCCCTGGTCTCTTCGTCCGGTGGGTGCTCCCCAAGCTACCCCTTGCATAAGCGGGGAGCGGTGAACCCCCGCGTCTCCTTCTCTCAACGGTGGAAATCTTCCCGTTGCTTTTTATGGGGAACCAATAATGAACTTTTTTTGATATAAAAGTTGATTTGTAGCCTCATCTCTCTCACGCTAACGGGAAACACTCGCTTCTTCTCTCTCGCGATATCACTCGTGGCATTGCTCATTACTCACTGCGCCTTATCGTCCTTACCAAACCCTCCTTCTCGCCGCGGCCGTACCTACCTACTCCACCCTCCGACACTTCATTGCGTTTCGGTCGAGACTCTACTATTTTCCCTAAAGAATCGGAGGTATATACCTTATACAGCACTGACTCCAACTTTTCTCTCGTTCTATATAAATAGGTAGATCGGTTTCTGATTTTCTTTCCTCTGCAGATACAAGTTGGAAATAGTTACTAGATCAAAGAACCAAACTCAAAGATAATACGTCTTCGGTATAAAATTTTGCTTCACTTTTTATCACCTCAATGACATATGTGTTCATATGTGTTAAGAAAGACTTCATATTCGAATGATGGGCATTAAAAAAATGAGGAAAATTCGACTTTCGACTTTATTCCTAATCTTCAGCTTTCGCATAGTTTTAGTTCGCGCGAGCTTTTCTCTCTATTTCTCTGAATGTCTGTAGCAGCCATCGAAAACCTCGCTACTCATTCACCTGCTATCTCTCCCATTACCAGATTTCGTTAAGGCTTTTCTCGAATCCTTCCCCACCTTTAGAATCCTTGTTCGGCATTCACCGATAGATCAATTGACAGCGTTAGTCGCACATTACCTACGCCCTACCTCACAGCCACCGCATCTATACCTACCACCCTCGGCTAACCGACTATCGCAAAATCTCGCATTAAATTTACTGCCGCGTTGATAGTAGAGTGGATCCCGCCACGGGATTATCAGTAGCTCTTAGCAGGTACCTACGACAAATTCTATACCCACTCGTATTGGGGCGTCAAGAGATTTCTCACACTGAAATAAAATCCAGTAAATTCGTCTTAACGGTCATTCGAATATTGCCAGTAAACGTTTAGGGATGTTTTTCGGCTACGATTGAGGTATACATTTTTCGCCGATGTAGCCGAAAAGGAGGAGAATTTGGCGAAAGATTCGAGACTCATTTAGATCGGGTTGCCTACAACGATACCCCGGTAATTTCATTTCTTTCCCAAGCTACTAGGACTCTGTAGCTTCCGAGATACCGCAACCCAATAAGTATCGAGGGGGTGTCTTCGGCCTCTTCGAAAGGTCCTTGCTGTTTCTTATCAGTGAATTAGCGACGCTGCCAAGGTATGATGATGTCGTGGGCTCTGGCCGACATGGTCGCTCAGTGATGATGATGAGGCGAGTCCCAGGAAGTGGCAGGTATCAATCACTACCCATCTACCAGGCTTCTGTGCTTTGATATTCTGATAGAAAACTTTTCCCCCCGCTCTTCGCACTCTCTCTGCTTCTACTTCCCTCATTTTCCTTCTTCACTGAACCCTTGATAACAAGGATACTTGATATTTAGTATTGGCATATAACCAGCGTGCCCGCGGTTCGCTTTTCACGTTACAATCTTTCACATATCAGCGAAGAAAAAATGAAAAATACAAAAATACAAAAATGTAATGTACAAATATGATAAGCGGGGAAAAAAATTCGTCACGGGTTTTTTTAACGTCCATTTTTAACTTCCGGTCTGGCTTTTCTACCTCCGTATAGTAAAATTGCGGACGTTAAAGAACTCGGCGGTTTTGCTGCAGAGAAATGTGGGTGGATGATGGAGGGAGTAAAGTGACGTACACCCCCGTGAACACTTCATTTATTATGCGGTTAGTTATCGCGTCTTTTCGTCTGATTTCCCTGGCAACAATGCCGTCCCAGCTATACGCGGTAGGTATAGGAGATTCGTGGACGCTTTCCTCGACGCTTTCCTGCGCCTCGGGACCAGGGTGTCGCCGAGTTCCGTGACGCCATGCCATACGTCACGCCATGCCATACCGGCACAGGCATCACCACCCTTTAAGTCCCCCCATAACCTCCCCTTTTTTGGCCACCCCTGTTCTATTCTACGTACACATTTATACGCGAATGTGTGCCGGTGTGTGGGTGGCACAGAACGAGCTATACCACCCCATCTTTCATCTCGACTACGAGAACTCCCTCACGAAGCAACTCGGTCCTAAAACTTGCGTCGTTCACTGCCGTCGACGTGATATTTACGAGCGAATTGGTATACTACGATATGAAGGCACGAATGCGCTGGAAAAATTTCAGCCAATGCACTGCGTGGTGTGAAATATGAATTTGGAAAATTCGTTGAACAAAAAAAAAAAAGGAAAAAAAAGGACAAAAAATTAAGAAATAAAGAATCGCGTTGAAAATTATCGCGTTACTTTTTTTTTTTGTTGATCATTTTTTGACTCGCACTTGTTCCACGAACTGGAAGACCAGGGAGGTAGCGAAAGGACACAAAATCCAGGTCCATAGAAGCTCGTGCTGCTCAGACGCCGAGTGATGGATGAACGCTCGACTGGCAGGCAGACAGACTGACATGTTTATACGCTGCGGCCTATGTACAGACAGTAAGGGCCCCCGCGTAGGTACGTTACAGGGTCTGCGAGGGGGATACCGGGGTATGTGCCTACGATTTACACCGTGAATACCCCAGAATTCTATGGGCCGGTACAACCCCCTTTGCCCCGTTGAAGTTTCGAGGAAGTTGAGAGGCAACTTAAATAGAAAATAATACAGTTATATATATATAGATATATATGATTAATTAACGATGGTACGTATTCCGGCGGCCACCTACGAAGCAAATACCAAAAGCTGCCCATCCTGTAAGGAGCGAGTAGACCAGGACCTCGGAGTACGTGCTGGTGGTTGATATATATCCACTCAGAATGCGAACACTTCCTGCCGTTGAATCGTTGTTTGATTGTTAGAAAGAATGAGTTTTGCCCGTGAAGGATTAGCAGGATAAACTTCAAGATGTAATTCTTGCCACTTAAGGGACAGTGATTAATATGTCGTGTCCATCTTGACGCCTGTATGCGTTGGCTACATATGAGATCTTGACCGCGTGGAAGGATCAGGGATACGCATATAGGTACGGGTATAGGCATGCATGTGTACGCGGAAGTCAGAAGTAAGTCTGGAAGACTTGAAATGAAATATCGCCTACGTTGACACGCACGTTCGATCGCTGTGTAGTAAATCTGAATAATTTATCGCGAGGAATAGTGCCTTGCCCTTTGACTCGCACGTGGATGCTAGAAAAGGTGTGAGAGGGCGAAGGAGCGAGTGGGAATTAAGAATACGAAGGAATATGGCGTTGGGTGATGGAATCGTCAGATTTGACCCAGTGACCGTTGGCTAAAAATGTTTAGCTTGTAAAATAACACCGCCGTTACGAGTGACACGACCCAAATCCACTCGAGAGCATATCGTTTTGTTTTAAACAAACATTTTCAACAGACGCACATTAGCTATTATTTACGCTAATCGCCTCGAGCCCAGAGCTCTCGCTGTTTGATTTTCGTGGATCAGACGGCGCCCAAGGCTGATCATTTTAATACCGACATCCGCAATGCTCGCGCAGCTGATACTTGCGTCACTAATTGATTCCGGGTCGCTATAAATGCAATGATGGAAAATCCGGAATGATTTTTTCCGTTTTTGATCAAATTTTTTACGTATAAGTTAAAATAGATACAATTCTGTTTTCTTTTTTCCTGTACTTGCGAAAGCTGCCAGGTTTGATTTTAGGGATGCGATAATTTGCAAGTAAAGTTATTCTAGTCTCCCAGGGTAAAAGCAGCTTAGAGTTTGAGTTTAGATCACGTCGCACTTGTTGACTACACGTCGAGGCAGCTATCAAGTTTCGGAACGGGGCTAGAGGCTCGCTCTTCTCTCTGCAAGCCGCAAACGGCGGGGCTCTCGATTCGATTCGAGCTAATGACAGGAGGCAGCAATATGTCGCTCGCCGAGCCCCTGTCCTCCAGTCCTCCCTCGTCCTCCCTAGTTCACCCTCGTAATTAAAATCCATTACTGATTGAGCCAGCCAGCCTTCCTGCCACTACGTCATCTCTTTGCCACGAATTCTCGATTGTCGCAGTACCCGGCCTCCGTATTATTGCTTTTCATGTAATAGCTGTTGCGGCATCTTATGGGAACTTGTTGCCTATATTGATTTTTTTTCGCTCCGTTTTCTAAAATCGAGAAAAAATAAAAAAACGTTTTCGTAGTCGACTTTCAACTATTTGAAGACCTCTTTTATTTTTTTTCCTCTTTTTCTTGAAATTTCTTACGAAATAAAGGGAAGAGTTTGACGGTGAGAAAATATCTGTTACAGTGAATTGAGAACGGTGTGAGCGGATGCATTAAAGCATAGAGAAACGTGGAGATAAACAACGCGCGCATAAAGCTCTTTTAATTAAAAAGGATAAGTTAGGCATAAAGAAGGCAGTCCGGAACAGAAACAGTGGTTAGATATACCTAGTAGTCGGTTGCCCTCCGGGATCCTTGTACAGGGGGAAGATCAGCCCCTTACCAAACCGCAAAGAACCAACACGTCACGCTCTGTTTTTATCGCTTTGAATATTTATACGGACAATTAAAATTATAATTACTAACCATTTACTGCGACCATAGAATTAGCAAGTTCAATGAACCTCGGAGAATTAGCACAATGCAAGACTATTCATCGCGGATACAATCGCTGCAATGCTACTGCTGCACCAGAGGCTATATATATATATATATATATATATATATATATATAGTCACGTAGCGAACGAGCCACTTAACGAAAGGAACATTTTCTCTGGGGTGAATTTAGACCCTGTTTCAAGTTTATTTGTTTTTGGGTATTTTTAATTTCACCAGAAGTCTGATCGTTTGATGATCAAAGCTATACTGTCGCGATGCAGACGTATGGCGCAGTATTGTATAGGTGATTTTAGAAGAGTATGATAATGGAAAATGTTTGTTTTTAAGAAAAGTAGCAAATTTTAGTTCGATTATGAATAAATTTTTGGTAGTTGTGGTATCCGAGGACTCGAACGAGAGCCAAAAAGAGTTTGAAACTGCTGGAGCACCCCTATATTATAAATATCAGCCGTGAAAGATGGCGTAGACAGCAGCAGGGAGGCAATGGGGCTGGGGACGCCTGGGTAAAGGAGTGGAACAGAACCGGAATTAGCATAATCAGAATAATTTCCACCAGCTGACAGCGCCCTCATTCTTTTTCCTGCAACGATTCTTTTTCTGCTTTATTTTTCGTTGTTTTCATCGCCATCGCGTCTTGACTTTTCTCGCTTCTTCCTTCTCCCGCCACTCTATACCTACCTACGTGTGTATATATCCCTGAAACAAGATATAAAAAAGAAAAGACAAGAATATAATCCAAAAATTTCACTTCATCTTCTGACTTTTTCCTTCGCTTTTATAAAACAGATATACTCACGTAGATATGAGCGAGGTAACCGACTGAAATATTGGTTAAACGTAATTCGTATATCGCCAGAAGGATGTCGGCCGAAAGTTGCAGGTCACGTATAGCTCGGATACTTGCCGCAGTCTGGTGCCTCTTGCGGCCCCCCCGTCGAATATATCAAAGTTCATGCGTTTCTACCTAATATCACTCGCGTGCACCGCCCCGCCAAGCACCTCACGTGGCGTTTTCGTACCGCGGAGGATAGAGGTCGGAGTTTTGGTGTAGAGCTACCCTTAGACCTCCGGTCCCCTCGGCTGATCTTTATTCATTCTTCGCTTTTCCCATTTCAATTTTTCTACATTTTAACTGGAAGAACTCTCCCCAGTGGCAAATATGGGTATAGCTACGTGAGCCCCGCGAGCCCTGAAGGAACGCGTTTTAAAAATTAATATTTCCAGTGCAACGTGGGAGAAGAATGGATATACGCAAGTCTTCGGAGAACTCACGACGAGATGACACAGCTCCGGATCGCTGCGTTATAGAAATTAATAAAGTTTCTTTATTTTATTCCGGTATATATAATATATAGGAGAATTGTGCAAAGTATCTGGATTTCGGAGGTGATAGTCAATTCTTTTTTGACGTTATTCATCCATTATTCATCCAGGATAAAAGTCAAATCCTCCGGAGCGTATTCGCGGTAAATCCAGACGGTGAAAATATCTGATTCAAATTCAAATACTTATATAGATCCGCGCCGTACGACTTCGCGCGAGGCATTGTATTTATTGATAGGCTAGGCTAAGAGCTATGTATACATACATATTACATATACCTATATACCGTGATATGTATACATCTGGTAAAATCATTCCAAGTATATCGTTCATCAATAGATTATCAACCAGAGAGTGACTTTTTTTCCGTATATAGGTACTGCAGTATTATAAGACTGCTACGTTTATTTTTCAAAACTGATCAGGTTATGAGTATGACTTTTGAAATCAGTAAAGTCGTTTAACTTTTCCTCGGAATATAAAATCCTTTTTCACCGCATGAAAGCCTTAACGGCTTTGTAACCCATTAAATATTTCACGGTTTTAACGGTTCACTTTTGTCAGGTCTCTATCGTTGGATCTGAGAATCCGAAACACGACTTATATGCTTATTCTTAGTTTTTGGAGATAACGAGTCTCGACTTAGCGTAAAGACGGTCTCAGTTTCAATCTAGATTAAAGCCGGCCGAACTAGAGTATGGAATGGTTTTTTTTTTCAAATCTGCAATGCGTATCATGAAAAACAGGAATTTCAACTGTTTCACGACAAATGAAAGAGGGAGAAATCATCGTGGGAGTTCATTGGTGGAATAATATCAACGAAAATCGACGAACGATGAGCGAGAAGAGAAAAAGAAAACGGAAGTGAAAAAAGAAAGAAAAAAAAAATTGGAAACGGAAAAAAACATGGAGAAAAAAACAAGGATCCCAAAAAATGGTACATGCCACGGTAGTCCTTTACCCGGAAATACAGAGAGGAGAGTAAAGGAGAGAAGAGAGAAAGCTCGCGCGCAAACAGGCGAGCGGCAGCCCTTCTCAACCCACTCGTAGGATAGCGGTGAGGTTTACACACACTCGAGCTTTCGCACATACACGTCCGTGCTGAGGCATACACGCACACGCGTTCGCACGCAAGACTTGCCACGTCACCGGCACTCGGATCCGCGTCTATCTGTCAGTTTCCAGTCTCAAACAAGATGGATGGCTGGCGAATGGAAATCATGGTGGAAACCTACCCCCCACTTCGTACCAAAACCCTCCCTTCCAAACCCTCGCGCTATTCTAAACCACGCTTTCACTCGCAATACCCTGGTTACCCCGGTAAGCCCTTATACTGTACGCGCGTATACCTGCCTCGGAACTGCACTCGCACACGAATGTGAAAAAATATCGCCGATAAATTTCGGGTATTGGCGTATCTTTGAACAAAAATTTGTTCATTTTTTATCGAGAAATTTCCTATTCTTCTAATTGTTTATTAAGATTGAGAATGTCGTTTTCTTTTTTTTTTTTTCTTATCGAATAAATTTTTTTTCTTTTACTTTTTTTTTTTCAATACACGGTTACTTCAGCGACCTTTTCCAAGGGTTGTCGTAAAGAGGAATGAGGTGCAATTAGCCGAGTCGTTAACGTTACGATTTCGAGGAAGGAAAAGAGGTTGATTATATTACAGATATATTGATGTTTGGCTTCAATTGTATTGTTAAACTTTTATTTACACGTTATTTACATTCGTTGACTAAATCATTCATAGTCAACTACTAGTCAGTTTTGTGACCGATTGGTTTCTCTGTATGTTTTCTTGTTTACTAAAAATACAACTTATTTCTTAAAATTTCATATACCCTGCTGGTGTGTATATATACTATAGTATATTTCCAAATAAGTACATTCTAAAAATTAGGTAATTGGTTTTAAACTAATTATCTATAAAGCCTATAAAATTTTCATACGACAATTAACAATAAGCTAAATTTATTTACACATATGCAATTGATTGTCAATTTTCATCGAAATATTTGATATTTCATTGTTCAGAGTACCCTGTGAATTCTATATACTTTTCTTAGTCACATTAAGCTCTCACGTTTATCTCAGTATTAACCTAAAGCAATAATTAACGACCTCGTACTCGAAGATCAGATGTCAGTAGTCTAGACTTTTAGGTCATAAGAACGCACGAGATAATCCATGCACCAAGTATATCGAGCTACTTAATTTCTTTCAATTCATTATATGATTCGATTAAATTTGAACAAATTATTGCAAATAAAAATGGTATAAAACTACGCGATGTAGATATACGACGATAGACTAGTTCCGGTCGTAATTTACAAATTTTATTATATATATAATATATATATCAAAAATAGAAATACTGCTTCGCAGTAATTTAGAATAGTAAAGAATACCAAAATTACAAATGAGTGAGGCTCATTTGAGTGTCGTGATATTCTGGTGGCTGGACAATCTGTGTACCGTCAAAATTAGCCCCATGATTTTCTATTTGCTGTTGCTGCTGCTGGCGCGAATTCTGCTGTTCATACTGGCTTAACTCCGGTAAATCCGGGATCGGATATGTCTCCGGGTATCCACTTCCGGTCGTGTTTAGATACGACTGTGAGTAAGCGTTCGTATATGAATAATTATTCCAAACCGAAGCGTAGGTGTTTGGAATATCGGTGAAATGTACGCTCGGAGTATAATCCGGCACAGATGCAGCATGCCTATCGTTCGTTTGATTGAACGGCATGTCTCTATCAACGTATCTTGACTGTTGGCTCTGGTGTTCCTGGATCTGAATCGGGCTAACGGATGAAGGATTCTGGTAGCCAGTGTAACCCTGACCCTCCTCTCCGTAGAATTTGAATTCTGGAACGGTAGGCGAGACCCTGTTCTGCTGGGGCAGGACACTGGGGTAGTTAAAGCTCGCCGAAGGACTGGCCGAATCGTGCTGTTGGTTCGCAGACGGTCCCTCCTGAATTCCCCAAGACATCGACGGCGAGTGGACCGCCGGGGTTTGTCCTGACTCGCGATTTCCAGACGGTGAACTGTGGTCGCTGTCCTGAGCCTTCTCCGAAGGACCAGCGGTCTTTTTCGCTCGTTGTTCCTTCTTGAATTTCATACGTCGATTTTGGAACCAAATTTTGATTTGTCTCTCGGTCAAAGATAGCAGAGCTGCCATTTCGATACGCCGCGGTCTGCAGAGGTAACGATTGTAATGAAATTCTTTCTCGAGCTCAACTAGCTGGGCGCTGGTATAAGCGGTCCTCGCACGTTTACTAGGCGCTGCCTCCTGACGACGAGGTCGGACCTGGTTGGCATCTGAAAAATAAAAGAAAAGGAAAAATTCATTCCAGGGTAACTTTATGGCAATGAATAATGAACAAGCGCAGTTGTGGTTTTAACTGCGGAATCAAACGCAAGTCGATCGGTGAAAGGGATCAGAGATATTTGGAACGGTGCTTCGTGCCTACATGCATACACGGGGGCCGAGAAAATAATAGAGTGCTAGATTGGCGGCCCTTCTGAAACTCAACAATGAACACTGTTTCTGTTTACGTAATAGTTCTCGGTATAAACACGCTGAGCCGAGCTGTGTAAATGTGATTTCGTGGGTACAAAGGGTTCGGTGATGGATCGCGGCGGGAGTGTATGGAACTAAATAATTAGCAGTGCCTCTGGGGGATTCTGCCGCGTTTTCGCCTGCCGAGGGATCTTATTTACACTACTGCACCCGTCACGCATCCCTTGCAATATTCATTCGCACAGTTTGCAGAAGATCATTCAACCCTGTGCCCGCAGTGAGTGACAATAATTCGGAAATTGGTCGAATTTCCAAAAGCCCTGAAGCCACCCCCGGTGAATAATGAAGAATTAAAACTGCATCTATCTATTTCTCTTCGCCTCGTAATATACGGTGATGGAATCATTCAATCAATGAGCGGTGGGTATTAAGAAAGAACGAACAATCACTATGGTGGCTTTAAACTTGAAATCTGTTGAGAGTCTCTCAGCGGGCGTCGTGTCGGGCCGTGTCAAGCCGTGAGGAAGGCTTCCCACCCGCTGCGATACTCAAAGGCCACGTACCGCAACCATACCGTATCGGATTAAACGGTTCTTCGTGAATTTACGAGCCAAATTGTTGGTTAAACGGTAACAACAATGCCGTTTTCTGCCCACGAGGAAGCGACGTGCGAATGAATTTCACGTTCAATTATTATGCAGAAATTTATGGAGTGTTGGAGTCTTTTTTCTCACTCCTGTCCAGTCGTATGGCTAAAAATTAGTCAAAAATCACTATTTTCAATATATTTCTATACGTATTGACATCTTCCCAGAAACAAGCTTCTTCTGATATCAAAAATTGGTTTTCTCTGTACGGCAAGTTCGTGTCAGGAAATAATCTTTCATATTTTTTGGAAGATAGGCTACCGGAATATTGTGACATGTTGCTTCTTCGGCTATCTATACCGATTGTTCAGGAATGTAGAGTGCGTCGCATGTTGTGCCGTGTCGTTCTTATACCTCGACCTGAATATCGGTGGGAGTTCGGCTGCGAGTTACCCGCAGTCTTGCGTTATCGCTGTGTTCTGGTTCTCTTTAGGTATTTATTTTTTTTTTCTTCTTCCAGACCTGCCGCATATTTGCGTCGGGTCGATGGCCTGACGGTTGAAATGAATAGAAAAGAAAAGCCGGAAAACACAGAGACGGAGAGACTCTCGTTAAACTATCGCGTGTTTGACGAGTGCGAAAAGTACCAACTTTCGATATATTGTTAAGAATTTTAAGACATTAACCAAAGCCAACTTTGGCCTGTGATTTAGCCTCAGGCTTTTTTAATAACTATAATACCGCATATTAATTAGAGAAGTATTTTTCCTATCGCGCCTATATAACTACGCATTATGGAATCGAGGTTGAAAAAAAATTTACACGATATTATACCGCAGCTGGAAAATGTAACTCATACAAGAATCAGAATCCAGATCTCCGCATGGACTGATGACGATAATCATTAGGAACGTGATTAGCCTGACAGGGAAACGATTTCTTCAAATGTAGATCACAATTAAGTCTCTGTCTCTACTATGCCGGAAAATATATACGAATAGAACTTACATTTTTCGCGACGTAATGTAACGACGTTAAATAATTAATTTCACTATTCGCCTGATGAGCTGCGGTCGGAATCACTGTGAGCAAGAGTCTCCAATGACTACGAAATCGGCCCTCATCCGCTACGAATCGAAGTTGAATAATTTATTCAGGACAGACGATGGTAGTCCGATGTCTTATAGTAATCTAGGAATTATGTATAAAAGGTTTTCGACATTCGTCAAAAAATGTGGTGAAAAATCGAAACGATTCTGAGAAGACTGACTGATGCAACCTGTTCAAAATGTTACTTTACTTGTTGCTTTCTTTCGTTCAGTTAAAATAGACATCAGATAAGATTGCAATTCAAATATGGCCGCGAAAGTGCTCAAAGTTTGTCGGTGCTTAGAGGCTGTTGCAACTGCGCTTGACCTCGCCGAAGGGGACCGATTCTCGTATTCGAAGACAGTGTGAGAAATATATCGTTACGAGGAACCGTTAGCTCGAAGGAAAACAAAGCCTGATTAGAAACGAAAGTTTAATATAAAAACAGTGACGAAATTTGAGGACGAAACTGCATTGTATACCCCTATCATGGCGTGCGATTATTTTGAGAAATCAAATATCGATCATAGACCCGAAGATCCTTACAGCAGAGATTGAAAGCGAATATAGTGAGGGAGCAGGTTATAATGTAAACATATACGTATATAATATAAACGTTGAATGGATCTCGTCTTGAGGCACGATGCTCAATGGGCTATTAGGATATCCTGCGGGAACTTGAAGGAGTTGGCGCGGCACTCCATGTTTTGTTATCAATAAATATGTCACCACTGGACCGCGATAGTCCATCATCTCTCGCCGCGTATAGGGGACCCCCTGCGACGGGGTAAGCGTGCCGGTCCTCGTTTTATGATCCCTTGAGTCTAAAGTCGGCTAAATGGCCCGCTCGTTAATCAAACTGAATTCAGTTATACCTATGCCACAACTATACGTGCCTGAACCAAATACGTGTATACCGTCGTCATCAGACACGCATGTATGTATGTATTATCTGTATGAGTAAGTGTATGTATATTGGAAGGAGGTTCTCACCTCTTACCTATATTCTCATCAAAGAAACCCACCAAGGATTGGGAGGCATTCACGTGACGACACATCGCTACCCACGTGTCAAGGGGGTTTCTTATACGAGCCAGACTTTGCGTAGAAGGTAAACGGTGTATAGAAAGATGGAAATTAGTCCCGATAATGAAGTAGAGAGAAAAGGAACAGAGAGAACTCGAATAAGACATTAATCCCGACTTTTAATGAATCGACGATGTTCACGATATAATTTGCAAAACTATCGACCGATCGATTTGTATTGGCCACTCTTTTTTTCTTTCTTTCTTTTTTTTTCTCTTGTCGTATTCTAATATATTTGCGAAAGGGTAGTTTCATTACCTGACTATCGTCATGACTCGTGACATTGTGGCAACCCGTTTAAGGCGTCCCGTTAACTTTGAACCTTTATCGCGCAACGATCATTACCCACAAAAGGTTTACGATGCGGTCGACTCAACTTCACGCTCTTTGAGTCAAGAGTCAAAATATATTCCGTCAAGCAGTAAATTTAGCTAAAAATAACCAAAATAATTCACCGTATGCAGAAACTTTCCGTACAAATAAAACTGAACAACACCTGATTCATAAATATATATATTATTCCCTTTGACTTACCTGTCATCAAATTCGACGATGGTGACACACTCGCAGCATGGTGCTGTTGCTGCTGCTGCTGCTGCTGCTGATGCTGTTGCTGGGGTAGTTGTTGATGCTGTTGCTGCTGCTGTTGATGTTGCAGCAAAATATCCGTCGCCTGCCAATTGTAATTTCTAGGCGGTACGGAATATTCTAAATGCTGTGAGAGGCTGTTTTGGTGATGATAAAACGGCTGGTTTACATGCTGTTGCATTTCCAATGGTCTCATGTTGATATTGGGATGTTCTTTTACGCTGCACCTCGACGTATTTGATCCAAGACTCGAAGGTGACAACGGGAACATAGCATCCTCCAAAGAATCGCGAACGCTGCACTCTGAGTTAGCCAATTGTCCGAAATTTTTCAATGTCATAGCTACTCCTTTGCTACTGGCCGGTAAATTGTATCTGAACCCTTGCTGCACGGTCGTCTTTATAGTCGTCGTGGAATCGTTGTTGGTCGTCGAAAGGTTCAGGGTCGATGTTGTTCCGCGATGATGTTCACCGTTTGAGGTTTGCACTTGAACTGACATAGCTGGGGACGTATCCTCGCCAATTTGTTCAATTTCGGTAACCGAAACGGTTGTCATTTCAGCCAATCACTCGTCAATAACTTACGGACACAATAACCCTTCCTCCCACTTTGACTACCAATTTTACTACCGACCTACCTGAACTTCGGACGACGCCTACGCCCACCGTTCCTAGCCGATGCCTGTCAAACGATAGCTAGACTACTGCTGTCTGACGACACAATGGTTTTCCCGACTGTCTAAGCCTCGGGCAAAACCGAATCTTACCGGAGGGCTATATCCGCTGAAGATTAGGCAATACCTTTGACGTAAAAATCTGAATTCCTCAGCTCAGTTTTGTCACGTATTCCCATATTGATTAGAAATTATTTTCACAATTTTATTCCTCACGTAAATTCACGCTCAGTGATATTTTATTCTTTCTTTCTTTTTTTTATTCATTCATTTTCTTCTTCTTCACGGTTTACAAGTACAGTTTGATCAAGGGTCGATTATAGAAAAATTCCATTGCCCAGTTTCTCGGTTTAAATTTTACTCAGGGTTCTTTAGGGGTGGCGCGTGGGTGCAGTAAAACGAGTTTACGGCGCCCTGGGATTTACGAGCCGCTAAGCTTTCGATACAAGGCGACAACGGGTCACGAGGGGCTTGACTGCCGGCACGTATATACCTCTGAACGGAATGGCACACCACGCTAATTTGTCTGCTCTGTATTCATTAGCAATCTTTGGTCTTTTGTATTAATTTGAAAATTATACTCCGGCAAAGTCACTCGATTCGCACGTCGTTTGAAAAACGGAAAATTACAAGAAAAAATCAAAAAAAGAAAAAGAAATAAAGAAATGAAGAAAATAAAAACGATAAAGGAATTTCTATATCTCAGAATATGCTGTCCACTGATTGCTTTCATCGAATAATTCATTCATCGATCATCCATTAGTTTATATAGGTATATGTATAATAGGGTTAGGCTATAGTTAATTAGTTCACTTATTTTTTTTTCTTCTTTCTTCTTATATATATTTTTTTCAAACCGCGATGACTTTGAGGATGTTGATACTGGTCACGATCAATTGACGCATTAGAGTGATTAATATATCGACAGTCGATTACAACGCGAACACGATATCGAAGTTTGAAATTTTGTCCTTTTTTCTTCTCATCTATTATTATAATATTGCGTATAATTATAACTTTCTATTAAAAATAAACGATGAGACCTATAGTTGGCGCCTATAGGAAAATTACCACGAAGTCAACCGCGTCGAGACTGGCTCCAAAAACTTCGACACTTCTATATGCGAGCACATCCCACCCCACCTATGCAACATCAAAAATATACTGTGACAGTGGACGTATTTCTGTGTGTAACCTGCACTATCGGGACCGTGACAGCTCCGAGTAGTTGAAAATGCAGTCTTGATGACTAAGGTGAACGCATCGGAGCCCCAGGCGATGACCTTCCAGGTTGTCCACCCCGGCGATCCGGCATAGACCAATATACCGATATTCAAATACCGCATCGTTTCTATATTTTTCCACTTATTTCTTTTAATTTCAGGCCCAGTACGTCATCAATGTTGAAAAAATTTATATTACAACAATTTCTAATACTGGATAATAAACTAAAGAAAAAACAGAAAAATTCGTGACGCCTTTTCCTGCTTCCGATAATGTAGTAGGTATACTAATCCTTCTTTGCTGATAAATCGATCACCTCATTCTCATTTTTATTCTCATTGATAAACGAGGGGAAAGAAATTTATGAACATTTTCTGAAATTGATATTACAAAAGCACTTGCTTTGCGAGAATTGCAGATTTTTGTTTTACATTTTCATGAGGTCAGTGACACGTCATGGTTGTATCTTCACGTGTTACATATCTCGATGCAATAGCCCAAGAAACACTTTTCACCGTTTCGGGATCATGAAGAAGTCTTTATGAAATATTCACGACGGGAGAAATAAACTACGATTTTATATCGTCTTTTATTAGGGGCTATCGGAACACATATTTTTAATTCACGCAGTCCATGTTGCTAAATTTTCCTGGAATAACGGATTTTTCTATGTTCTTTGATGCGCGTCGCCTTGAATCGAAAATAAATCCCCCGAGGCCCTTCAGAGAATGAAATTTTTTTCACCGTTATACATTCGTACGCGTATCTTTACAGTCAGAAAAACGCAAGTATGAGATTATCTTACGCTTTCTGGAGGCCCTCGATTTTATCATTCAACTTACTGATAATTTTTACTCGAGGGCATAGTTCTGGGCATGGAACGTGTTGTACAGTTCGTCTGTTCGGCTTTGGCTCCTCGTGACCGTTAGAGTCGTGACGTAATTTCTAAGAATTCCTAATTTGTATTGTACGTAAATCAGGATTGCCAAAAGTCTCTTTCTGCCGAGTGAATGGTCGTCATTCTCGAGGGAATGATAATTTTGTAAATCAGCGCGTTGCAATTCTTTCGCGACTTTGATGCATTAAAAAACGAAAGATTCGCGGATGAAAGAAGAGCTATCGAATCGTAAAGTCGAACCACCCTTCTGCGTTAGTAAAGTAACTCCGGGATCGGCTAATCCCGTGAATCGCAAAGGAACTGAGAGGCGGAATACAGGAGTGAGAAAGAGGGAAGCGTTTGGTATCTGAGAACGGTAGATTGATCAACGTCGTTGGTTCGCGCTCTCTCTTCCGTTCGCCTATAGTTCCGCGTTTTCTTCCTTCTTATTTTCTAGCTATTCCCATGTTCTCAGCCTTCCGGTATACATACATAGGTATATATATACGGCTAAGAAATCCTCCATTCTACGTCCGCGCGAGTTCAGAACGCTAGAATTCTCCTGGCATGTCTCGGACCCCCGCCTCGCCTGCCTCGCCTCGCCTCGCCACTTTTTCTGCATTAGTGTTCCGTAGACAAAGATCAACGAAAAAATATCGCAAAAAATACGCCGTTGTTTCTTCCGCTAATTCTTTTCTTGCAATCAACTTTTTGCCAACAGTCTCCGCCTACGTTTCCGCGCTGGGATCCCACCCCAACCCCTCCACCCAGTCTAGCAACCCTCGACCATACCGTTACTCCGCAAACTGCAACCTTTACGTCTTATTTCCTAAACCAGATTCACCGATCCCTTTTGCCATTTCAGAGCCTTTCGTTAATCGATGATAATCAGGTATTGCGAGTTTTGCAGATTTCTGCCCATTCTGGGAATAATATCGTTCAGAATGATCATCGTATTTGGATAAATGCAGCAGTTTATAAAGGTTTTATTCTTCCGAAACGTGGTTTGGATCATAGCTCACGAAAACGGCAAGGATCAGCTGTTTACTTCCGTCAATGATAGATGCGTTCTATGAAACAGTTTCGAGGAGATAATCTGAGTCTGAGAAAAGTCTGCTTTCTACGGTTCGTTCGGTAACATTCGAAAATCCGAAATCCTTCGAAGCTACTTTCGTTAAGCGTGACTTGAAATGCTTATGTCAAATGGGGCAGTAGGTTCGTATACGAATAGTACTAGGTATCCTTACTACCTACTCCCGCTGCTACTACTATATTACTATACTGGCCATATTATCTCGAAAAGTTGAATGAACACGGGCGTCCAGACTTAGCGTAAGGTGCCGAATTTTGTTTTGATCCTCAGCCAAAGGGTAATCACTTCAGTACGCCCACATTTTAACGCATCGATATCGCAAGATCTCTTTGCGGATAAGCCGTTCCTGTAATTAGAAGTTTGCGAGAACCGGGGCTTTCTGCTTCCATTTCGATCGGTCGGGCACAGTTGCCATCCTCTCATAGGATGGAAATGGAGAACTGTATCTCGGCTTTTGTATTATATAATCTAGAAGTTTGACGGGACTGACGGGGGGAAAGTGGCGGATGGAGAATCGAGGGATGGGGGACGAGAGAAAAGGGAGAGTAGGAGTGAGAGCGAGAGGCCAGACGACAGCCACGGTATAAGGGGGTTGAAGGGACTGGTAGAATATAGGGAGATAGGATAGGATAGGATGGGATGGGATGGGATAGGACGATGTATATAGTACATGGTCGATGTACTATAAGCATAGGTAGCTCGGTGGCTGAAAGGAAGGGCACAGCTTCCCTTGGCGGTAAGAGAGACGCCCGCTTTAACCGCGGATAACATCAGCGGCTTCAAGCCAGGAAATGAAAATCGGGCGAGCACTGTTTAATTTAGATAAAAGCATATGTTACACGGTACCAACACCCGAACATTTCACCTCGCTTACATCCTTATGGAGCTTATGTATTTATGTTCACACACACAAATATACATACGTATACATGTGACATATTCGCTGCAGGAACGCGTTGGAAGACTTTCTCAGACGTTTCATTCGTCGAGAGATTTTATCGATGGGCTTTGAAAGAGGTGAATTTTTTTCCTGCTCGTAATTTTGCCAGAGATGTCCTCCTCCGAAGTGTTGGAATCTTAAATCGCGTTAAACTTCTACTTTGTGAGATATTTTAATGCGTCTCGTACCTCGACTCTAAACTCCGAGTCTTATCCGAGTAGGCATACGTCTTTCGGTTTTCCCCGCGATTCGGATTATCCATACTGATTTTCACGCACCAGAATACAACCCCCTTAAGATCCATACCTACTTATCTGGAGTAAACCGCTTTGTGAACTCGGCGAGTTGCTGATACGAACTAACAAAGGATACGTAAGACGAGTGAAGTGGAGCTGAGGAATCTCCACTCTGCTATATGGTAGACTCGTGTATATATGTACATCTATCTACTGGATGTTCGTTTAGGCGGACGATAGAGATACGAAAGGCTGACATGAGTGTAGCGGGAATCTCGAAGAAGACGGTTTTGCATCCGGTGAATTCTTGGCTCGTTGAGTTAGTTTCTTGGTTCAGAGAGCGGTGGATCACCGCCCTGGTTCTGCGGTGGTTCTGTGGGTCCTAGAGATCGGTTTGGTTCAAACTAAGACCCTGCAGCGTCGCGGATATGACGTGTTTTTATCGTTGGACCTCCGTCGAGTTTGCACGGGATAGCAAGATTCTTGAAGCCAGATAGAAAGAGGCATCCACTTTTATACTCTGGAGGTTAAAGTTTAGGAAGTTATTTTGGCTTTCAGGGTTGAATGCCGCTCGCTGCCTTCCCTCACTTTCCTCCTCGCTCGACGAGCCAAGTCGACGTCAGTATAAGGTTGACGTTTCACGTCATGGTCCCTCCTCCCCGCTTCGCCGCCCTTCGGCTCACCCCTGTATCTCCGTCTTTGCCGTCCCGCGATCAGCGAGCTTCAACGCTGGCAAAAAGTTAGCAATCTTATAATAGAACTTTGCTGAATACAAAATCAGTGGGCTGTCGCGAACCTCGCAGCTTGTATCGCATAATGCCGCCAACTTGTCTGCCTGCCTTTAAGATACATTTCACTCCGATGCCAGACGGCAAATACCGATACGTTCTAAACCGCGAACGTACCGCATGCGGAGATCATTAAACTGACGAAAAATTTGATATTTTGATAATTTGACCGGAGTTGTGTTATACGCGACGTCATATTGGCCAGAGGTCTTCTGTCTATTGAGAGAAACGTCGAGGAAAGATTATCGTTAAAATTTTGGCGCCGTAACTATTATCGCGCGTCAAATATCTTAGGGATGAATACGTATATGTGAGTTAACTTCTTTCCAGGGATTGTAAAGTTTGGTGTTACGGTTGAACACGGTCAGTCGTGGCATTCGATGAGGCCGGAAAGAGGACAAAAAATGACCGTTTCTAGGCGCCCGCATGGCGGAAAAGGGTTCGAGCTGCAAAGTCTGGAAAAGGATAATTGTAATCCGGCAAGGAAGGCCAGTACGACAAAAGGCACGACGCCTCACGCCCCTAATTGTCAGGTTTAAAGTCAGGTCATTCAGTATTACAATCTGCGTTTGTTCTATACCTATACCTGAACGCACGCCCATAGGGTAGTAAATCAGTTGCTCAGTGCAGCATAAAAATGTCGAGTGCTAATTACAACTAAGGATAATTGGAACTCGTCCTCAGATAAAGTTAAGCACGCGCTTTAACATTGTTCAAAAAATTCACTTCGTCCCGTTACTTTCCCCGTATTCACACACCGATTTAATATTCGTCAGATTTTGTTCAACGGTCCGCGACCAACCCTCGTATAACGCGTAATACCTGCGCTTAGAATCATCGTTGCGCCTTCTCTTTCACGCTTGCATAGCCATATATAACTGTACACCTATAGCCCATAGCGCGGATATCGTCCGCCCCGAAGTTCGGATTCTTGGAAAATGTAAGCAAACTTAAGAACCATGACGTTTCGCTTGACCGTTAAAAAGGATGCCCGAAGGAATTCGAACACATATTGGCTCGCTGAGTTCTGGCACCGTTCGTTCGGCCGATGTGTTTAATACTTTCCTGATAAATCAAATTTCCGGAATTCCGTGTATGAACGAATTCGGTGTTTTTCCATTCCGAAGGAAATATGAGGAAGGTGAAAAATTCTTAGGAATAAGATATACCATCGGTGGTCTAGTCTGGGCGTGGCAGAATTGCGTTGGTTGCACCCCTCAGAACCCCTGTGGTAGTTCGCATTCACGTTTACCGTCTTCCCTAATCCGATGTAATAACAATATATTGAATGAACAGTTATTGGCATTGAATTGAACTGAAGAATGACCACCGGCTTAGAAGAGGATGCTAGATGAGAAGTACGTATTTAGACCGTTCCGTCTTCACAGTGTACATCGAGGAATCGGGGTGCAGTCAATTTTACAACTGATTTATGATAGGGAGGTCCACCGCCCGCTTTATACGGAGCGGAGAAGAACATAGCTGCTCTTTAACCGCGTACAATGCAGAAGAAACACGCAGCCAACTAATTTCACGGTATTCTCAGAACCGGTAGTGTATCGACGAAGGAAAGATTCAATTAAAGTACCTTGTCGTGTACTCGTCACTATCTCAAAGGCAGATTAACTCGGAGACAAAATTTTTTTCGTCGTTTCTATTAATATGCCTCCGCGTGTGCGTAGATTAGATACTAATAGGTAAATACGTATTAATGACGCTGCTGATAAAAGTGTAGGTCTACGACTGCATAGCCACTTTTTGGAACGCTGAAAGCAAAGAGCGATTTTTTACATCATTTTTCTGCCACATCCTAGCGAAATGCGAAAGACGTAGGATGTGGGTAAGGGTGTAGGTATTTAAAGGGAACGTTGTCGGATGAAGATTCTTCGTGGTAGATATTATCGCTTGTACCGCGAGATGTTTTATTATTATATCTGCGTCATGTAAACGCGGTGCTCTCCTAGGGTCGCGGCACGCGGGTAGATCCTGGGTCTCTGCGGGTCCCGGGTCGGCCAGGGGGCGCCGGGGATGATATATCATCGGGCGCTGTTTGCACTTTGACAACATCGCGGGCATAAAAACGCTGACTCATTTAAAGCGGCCCCCGGGATTGCGGCGCGGTGCGGAGCGGAGCAGAGCGGCGTGCGGCGATGGCTGGGCTCTCTTTTCTTCCGCACCAGAGAAACCCTGGTCCTCCACCTCCCCGTCCTCATCCACCGCCTCCACCGCCGCCGTCTTCTCTTAGGCAGTCTTCTCTCCTCCCTAACCTCGCCGAGGTAACGGTCGTTTGTAATTGCGATTCCTCGTATAATTTTTATTAAGACTAATTAATTGCAATGGTCCGTATAATTTACTTTACTAACTGTTTCGCCCCGGAGAAGAAATAAATTATCAACGATGTCCCGACGCTATGCCACATAGCGATATTTACCTTGAAATAAAATAATGATAATAATCAGACAGAAAAACACCCTATAGAAAAATATACCTACAGGTATTAAATTTCCCTATGATTTTTGCCTACCATCCCTTATCCGATTGATTGATCCGACGATTTTTCACGGCGATAAATCTAGTCCAGGTGAATATTCGGTGTATCTATACTTTCAGGCGTAACGTGAATACGTGCCCGAATTTAGCGGCATATAAGATTACGTAAGTATCGGAACTGAGTGTAACGGAATGTGGGTCGTCGTCGAGTGGATTTACTGGGGTATTCAATAGGGTAAATGGAGTATTGCATATTAAATATAATGGTTTAGGGTTTGCCTCCCAGGTTCTGCGGCGAGAGGGGGGTTTCGCAAGGGAACGATCCGTGCGGATGCGTGCAGAGTAATGCGTAACGTGGTTATTGATTGCAAGTCTCTGTCATTGACGCTCAGCAATACTAAAGTATGATGCCGATTATTCGTTTCCTCAAATATAACATATTGTCCGCTAAAAAATTCCCACAATTTTTAAACACGAATAATCAACCCTTCAGTGTACCTGTATCAATTAAACTTATTACGAAACGAAGGAAAAGTAAAAGTAAAGTTCATCGTTTATATTGTCCGGTTATTTACTCGTCCGTATTTCCTAAATTTGAAAAATAATTTCCAAAGTTAATAAAAGACTCAGCGATCTCGTATTTGATGCGTCAACTATGTACGTGATATTGCTTGACTGAGCGTGCAGCATCTGGGCATCCGTATCCCCTCTTGATTAACATTATCACATGCTCGTTAACAGTATACGAAATTAGCTGGTAAGTGTAATAATGTAGGTACAGCCCGAAAGCGTCGTCGTTTCGTGAATAAAAATGGCTCGATAAAATTTTACTGGTGTCTCAAAGGGGTGTGAAAAATCTTAGTTTTTTTATCTTTCTAAATCTATTTATCTATATCTTTTTAGAAACTGTTTTCACCGCGAATATAAAAATTTGATTTCATGTTCGGGGGATCGATTCGACTAATTGCAAGATTCCGAAACGCGACATTTGTGCATTCTCGCGACAAAACCGCGCGTGGTCCACGGCGAAGACAAGAGAGGATTATTCCCAGCGTGCGGCTCTGTAGCGGCAGTGTTGAGCGTTGAGTGATGGCTGCGCAGTCGACCTCCTAACCGACGCCATACATCATTCAAGATGGCTGGCTTCTCACGCCGCTTGGGGAGAGACAGGGGTGACAAACCCCCGTCCTTGGTTGCTACTTTTGACTAGTCGCGTCTACGCCTTCATTGATAATCGTATTACCAACGTATCAATCACGGTGTAACTATACTATACCTTGCCTACGTATAAACGTAGATGCAGATACTATAGATACACCGACATCAATTTTTTTTTTACAAATTTCTTTTCATTTCCTATTTTTTTTTTTTTCTTTTGATAGAGAAGAATTGGTAAAAAATTAATTGCTCACTACGCAAAGTTCACATTCAGTTATGATGTGGATACAAAAAAATTAAAGGCTTGATTAGTTTTTTAAATTTAATTTTTGACTATACGCATGTAAGTATATAGGTAGGTATATATGTAAATTGTGCGTTCGCGGCATATGGGTATATATACATTATAGATATACATATATTATATATATACGTTCGTAGGATGTATTAAAACCCCATTAGTTAGCGAACGTTAACTAATCCGCAGGCATTGCATTTCGTCGAATAATTTACAGCTTTTGAAAATCGTGATTGAAAAGTACGATTGGACTGACAGATGTTGAGGAAGAGAGAAAGAAGATGAAAGTAAAAAACAAAAAGGTGTAGATTGGAAAGATTGAAAAATGGAAAAGAAAATTAAGTTACCTAGAAATTTTGAAATTGTAGATAATTTTATTTGAAAAATTGCGATGATATTATACCCCGAGGATTCGAATTCGAAATTGAAATAGTCGAATAATATAATTTATCTAAATCGTATACCTATACCAGCTACAGCGAAATTCGTTGGGCAGTGATTGCGAAATAAGCTGCAGGGTTGTCGAGCTGAAAATTTTGTTCTTTTTGCCTGGCAAAAGTAAAGGACTAAATGAAATTCGGGCCCGTATCTTCTCTGAAATATATTTTTTGCACGTCACTCACTCGCGGCAGCACGTGGCGCACGGGGATCGATCGAAATATGGCGGTGGTTGGTTTTCCACCCTCGAAACCCCTGCACGAGGCCCGTCCTCCGCGCGAAATGCATAAATAAGTGGCCCCCTGTGTCCCTTTAATCCAGGCCAACTTATGTTTTAATAGGATCGGTTTTACGCGGCCTAAAATTCAGAAAGTGATACAAATCCCGCGGATCAACAGAATTATACAGAAACCATGCGAAACAATTACGAATACGAAAATTTTTTTCTTCTTTAATTTTTTCACTTTTGTTCATTTTTATTGTTTTCATTCGACACAATTTTGCAAAAATTTAACACCCGTGTAAAACGTGTGACCAATTTAATCTATAGATCATTCACGATCTGACAAACTACGGTGATCTCTGATCGATCAATTTTCCTCAAATTTCGTTACCCAAATAAACTGAAGAAAATTAAGAAGAATTGAATCCGAGATAAATTCAAGTTTTTCCACTTCATTTCGATTCCAAACCCTACAAGAACTTTGGCTTCTGATTATTCGGATATTTGCACGACTCGTTCCATCTCGATAATTCTCCGATGAAGATCATTCCGTGGATTGGGTCGCTATAGATCCAGTTGTATAAAAAAATATAAGTCGTGTATTCAATCGGCTTTCACAAAGTAAAAAAAATAATTGAAATTAAAGCCTAATCAAGCCACTCTGCGTTTCAAATGTCAACACATAACAATACGCGGTAACGTGTGCGGAGAGAATACTTACCTACCTTTCGTTCATTGAGGAAACCATTTCGGCGGTTGGTAACACGGCCATGGCTTGAGTTACCGACTTCATTTTCCTAAGCTTATCGACTCCTGGTGCAACGCGCTCCGGTCCGGATTGGCCAGGCAATTCCAGTATTGGGATTAGTTTTGGATGTAAATTCCGCAAAACTTTCGTGCAATTTTCAAACTTGAATTTATCACAGCGTAAGGTTCAGGTGACACTGACAAACCGGTAGTTTCGTACATTCAACGAGAACCTAGCCGTCGTTTTATTTAACGACAAATATTTCGCGAAGGCAATAGCCAACCGCGAAGACCGGCACAGGTGTAATATAAAATTCTGAGAAATTTAATTAAATAACGTTACGAAGCGCGTAGTTCCGCCGAAGAAAGGAAGATAACAGCGTGCGGGATTATTAATATAATTCTGGGTCACGCAGATATATTTTCATTCTTTTCTCTCTCTCTGTTTCTTCCGCTCTTTATGTTTCCCTCTTTGCAACCAGGTTTCTGGAGCTTAAAGCGGTCGAGCTGTTACATACACATCTTAAAACGTAACGTTTAAAACGTTTTCTTCTTATTATTAGAAATAGAATAATATTTGTTTGAAAAATGAAGAGAAAGAAGAAGCAGAAAATAGAGAAGGAGAGAAAAAAATGGAGGTTGTCTTTCCCGAGCGACGTATCTGGATACGTATAATATATATAAAATATGAATATCTGAAAGAAATGGTTATGTTTTTATAAAGACAATAACGCACGTCTATCTATCACACGTCTATGTAATATTGGCATGCCCATCGGATGTAATATTGAAATTGTATTTTTTCGTAATATGAAAGTTATTTATGAAACGTAGCGGGCAATATAGGGACCCCCGTGTGTTGGCGCTACTATGCGATATGATACGATGTGATGTGACGCGATGCGAAGGATATAGTATCATGCCTATATACATTCATATAGTATAACGGTAAAATACCTTCTGTCAAATCTTTCGCGCGAACGCCATATATATACGAGATCTTTCCTATCCCGACTCCCAATTTTCTTAAACTATAAGCTAATCAAAAATCCGATCAAATTCAGGATTCCATCTGCGGCTGACCTAGAACTCTCGGTTTCTTGCACCGCTTTTCAAGCATGAATTCGATCTTCTCTAGACTTACGAGTACTAGGTATAGATTCCGATGATGATCCGCGCGTTTATATTTAAAATAAAAACTTTTACCAATTTAGCGAAAATTTTTGGTCCACGTGTGATGGTCATGGCTGCGTGAATGTAGGCGTATAGACGTGGATATGTGGACGTAGACGTAAATCGGTCGGTGCTAGCGAGGCGACAGCTGTTCGCCGGTCGGGCGCGCACATCGATTGTCTCGGATTGTCTCGGTCCTGGTGATTGATGATCCTTGCAGGGGCGCTACTGCTGTCCTGTCCTTCCCTCTTTCGTTTTTTTTTTCCTTTTTTTTTCTACTTTATCCATTCCATCTTCCTTCCTTCCTTCCTTCTTTCCTCTGCTTCGCAACTCCCCGTCTAATTCTCTCTCTTTTCCTCTCTTTATCCCACTTTTGTCCATATCGCTGAATTGTTTGCCTGTACGGATATACCTACGAGTGACGATATCTCTGACCGCGATCGGATAGGGAAATGCATGCATGTGCATACATGAATACATTATACGGCAGAAATTGTATGCGAAAATAAGAACGAGTTGACTACAAAAAAAAAAATATATATACCTTCGATTTTGTCAATATATTCAACAATTCGGAGAATATGAGAATTCTAAAAGCAGCACTGCACTAGGACAACTATAGACGCCCGTCGTACCCCAGTCGGTTCACTCTTCGGAGTGTTTTCTGTAGCATAGTAGCCTCCCTTACCTACGAAGGAGAACCGTCTGCATATCCGGACGCGATATCTTAGCGTTTGCGTTTACGTCGTGTAGTAGAATTACCCTTACCAACCCACGCCGAAATTTTGATTATTAGATTTAAGGTAATTCGAATATTATTCGATCCAAGAATGTCTAATTCTCGATTGCAATTTTCAAGGAAACTCCCGCATAGTCGAATATCGATTCTACCATCTGTATAAAAACGGCATACTACCCTATGGCGAGAAAATTTGACACGCATCTGTATGTGCGGAATTACTGAAACCCGCAAGCGTGTGAAACCGGGTCGAAGGCAATACCGTGTTTCACACATGGCACAATTTCGAGCAAGACTATAGACATTTTGAAAAAGAACAAAATAATTTTTAAATCCCATTTGTATGCGAGTTGCTTGTCACCCTTTGAGACAATAACTACTTTCCTCCGAACTTTTATCACTTTACCGGTTTCCGAAATATTTCCAAATAATCTCAAACGTTGGGGATCAGATCGTCTGCTGCGACAGAAGTATATGCGTCAACTGGTGAACGCGAGAAGTTGCACTGTGGGATCGAGGCATCGGAAATAGCCAGTCTCGTGTGAATGAGAGCCTACCTGCAGGCATCCCTTAAGTCATAAATCACTTTCCCCTGGTGGTAACCCTCGGCGTGGACCAGCAGCACAATTCGCCCGAACACCGGACTGCCAGCATCACCTGGAGGCTGGAGCTACCCTATCGTTCTGGGAGAAGTTGTACAGGATCCAGCAGCGACTAAGGAGGCTAAATCCAGGTACAATTTTGGTCAATATTTGTTTCCCCGAGACGCAAGTCGCGGCGGAGAAGCTGTAAGATATTGAAGTACTCATTTCAACCGTTTGGAATATCTGCCACATTTTCTCTGACAGAATATGTATGCGCGTTTTTGATATCACGCTTCCACGGTATCGGAATCGCGTGTAAAATAGTAAATCGCAGCGTTTTTCCCATCGAATGCTGATTTAACGTTCGTCCTTCGCAGCAGCCCCGTCGACATTTAGTAGAGGGGTGCTGGAGAGGGTGGGAAGAGGGTCCACCGGAGAAGTAGGAATAGGAGGGGCGATGGGGGGAAGCTATAAATTTCGTACACTTGACACGGATTCAAAATGATCCCCTTTATTGCAGGATTCCCGCGTTAGTTGTGCTGTGGCCTGCTAGCTGGGCAGTCGCGCCTTCTGTGAATCTATTCTGCTCTAAATATCAAAGTTTGAAAAAATTACAAAAAAACAAATCACCAATCTTCGCGCGTAATATTTTCTCTGATTTTTGATTCCTTTCCCTCTCGCTCTCTCTCTCTCTAAATAAAATCCTTTCACCGATACGCGAGTGCAAGTGACGAAATGACGAAAATGACTAATTTTCAGTTCTAACAAAAATTCGAAATAATTAAATCTGTATTCAATTAACTAGCGAGTGAAAATGTTCATTCTTCTACCTCGGAGTGAGTACAGTTGTTGAAGTTGAAGTTGAAGGTATTGGTGAAACTCTGGAACGCCGTAAGTCTGCATTCTTGGAAGGCAGAACTTTCTTTGGCAGCACTTTGGATTCGGGGAGGTCGCGCATGGTGAGAGTTCGTGGTGAGCAAAGAGTGACAGCCCGATGGGAAATCGTTACGATGTAGTATGATGACGTCACGATCCGCGGGAGTGGAAAGCTGCGGTTACTAAATCGAAGAAAGAAAATTAATTTTATGAAATTTAATATCTACTTCGCGCAGTTCTGTGTTAAATCAATTATAAATACGATTGAGAAATTATATCTGTGATCGACGTGGTCCTTCATCCTATTTCTTTTTTTTTTTTTTAGCTTCTTTTTCATCCCCAAAAAGTTCTCTCAAAAGGAAGCTACGTTACCGATAGATCGTGACAGACAGGGTTGCGTGAGACGTTCATTACCTCTATTTTTTTCATTTCTTTAAATATTCCCCAAGCGGGGTGAGCTTTTCGCGTGTGGCTTGTAAAGAAATTTGTTACAACGATCAGTTGTCAGGATCAAAGCGATAATAATCCTCGCTATGTCGTCGCTAACACTTATCGCTTATTATACATACGTGTGTGGGTACGAAAGAGGGTTGAGAAATGTCTAAAATTTGCAATGCGTATCATGGTTTTTATCTGATCTAGCACGATTCCCGTGACACACGCGTATTCTCGCATGCAGGTATAACACATCAAGATACCGATATAGGAGAAAAAGAACTACACGGTTCTCGCGTTTACCTATACTCGCTGCTGGTAGAATAATCATATAGCAATAAAAATGACGAAAATGAAAATACGAATAATTCTGTGTCTTATATGCTTTTCGCACACAAAAGTTGATTCTGATTTTTGTATTCACTTTAAATTTCCAATAATAAATTCTGTTCAATTCTGTTCTTCCATTTCTTTCTCTTTTCTTTATCAATGCCTTTGTTACACACGTTATTTCACAAAAGCACAATATTTCGAGTATGCTGTACGTGGCGCCACACATCGACTATTTCTCGAAGGGTGAAAAACTCGGTAAGGGTGGAGGATGGCGCTGCTTGCCATCGGAGTAGCGAATAGCGAGTTGGTCCTGTTTTTCCTCCCTGTCTGCTTCGAGCTATGCAGCAGTTCACCAACCAATCTAAAATCTCGTTCCATTTCATTCCCCTCTTGTGAACCCCTCGGCCTTTTACCCCAGCGGCCATTTTTATGATAATCAGTAATTATCGGGGAAGCATCTTTTTTACGCAATTATACGTCGGTCGGAGTTCAACTGTCTAACATTTCTACTGTCAAGATAAACGAGAACTCAATTCCAAATAATATAAATTTCCAAATTTTTGAAAATAAGTTGATACATAAATTGACATTATGCACGTGAAAAAAAGGCATTGGTTCAATTAGCTCATCCAAAAATGACGAGATATGTCTTTCCGGCACATCGAATTTACCACTCATTGTCCTCGCAGCTACATCGACGTTTATTTGTACAGAAATTTTCAATTTTTCTTCCCGTTTGTTCAAGTGAGTGAAATTTTTTCACAAATTCATGAAAGAAGTATGCGACGAGCTTTTTTTCGGAATGTTGGGATTATCGAAAACTGACGACAATTCATCTAATGAAATAATTAATTCTTGCCCAATTCATTGAACTCAGAAATCAGCCATTTTGTATAGATTGTAACGTATTGATCGACACTACTACACCGAAAAATTCATCGTACATCTATAGATGTAGAATATACACTGTATATTATACGTTGAATCTGAATGACAAGCTGGCAGATGGAATCGCTCCCCCTTCTGCCAGCCCCTTTTGGCGCTTTACGCCGTCTACCAGCCCCTACCCCAGGTTATACCCATCGATGTACACTTGTATTATGGTACGAGGGTAGTCGTGCAGCAAGGGTATATCTTCATACATATAGACGGGTGGCACATACACATATTTTCCGGTAGTTGCTAGCACCGCCCATTTATGCATCGTGGAAATGTAGTTTTTAATTAAAAACGGTGAACATGCGAGATCCGCGCTATGGCATTGGCGTAATTCCCGCGTTTATTAAATTAGCAGACAATAGCGATGAAACGGGAGTAAATTTGGAACGTCAAAATGTCTGGAATCGACCGTTATTACAGCGAAAACAATTTCAATCAATAAAGTGAAACCAAGAATCGAGCAAAAAGCGTAAAAGTATAAACTTTGTTCCACTTTGTTCTTCCTCGACTTTATGTCCCGGGTTATCGTTACGAAAAAACGTCGTTTCAACCCCTGATGAGAATGGATACTTAGTATTCATCTATGGAAGCATAAAATACGTCATGGTCGAAGACAAGATAGGCAATGAAAAAAGGATATCGATGAATGTGTGTAAAAAGAAAATTCTCTGGCCAACGATGTCGTATAACGTGTCTTTGATATGAGTTCTCGGCTTGGTTATAGGCCTTTTGGTCGTTGACCATTTCCATTCTGAGTTTTAACGAGTAACCGGAAGCCGGTAACGGGTATAGATTGGCTTTTCATCGTCGAAGTCCAGCGTCACTTTGTGCTGTATTGGACAGTCCGAAAAACGCATCTATTATTTTTATATCAGATTATGAAATTTGGCGAAGAAAATCATCGTACAAAAAAAATCGTACGTCTCCGTATCCATAAATGTATTAGGTATAACTTGTGAATATTTGGCACCTTTGGTATACGCAGGTATACATACATATTCATGCCTATATACAACAAAAGTTATCCACGTCGATAAAAATGTTCTGAATTTTGCTGAGAAATCTGGGAGCCAAGTTTGCCCCTTAGAATCTTCGCTGACGTGATAGGAAAAAAGGAGAAAAAGTCAGGAAAAAAAAAACAACGCTAAAAGCTCTCAGCAAATGGTAATTTGCTTTAGAAAGAAAAATATTCACCACTTTTTGCCTGACAAGTGTTCAGACAAAGTGTAAGTAGCATCTTCCAGATTCTGGATAAAATTTATTCCGAATGAATTAGAGAAGCTCCTAATTTCCACGTATCACCGAATCCCTCGTGAAGAAATTCCGATAATCAAGTGGGAAATTTGTGAGCAAATTAAGTTCAAATATATACGTGTGGGTCTGTGTGTCGAAACGGTAGACAGTGATGCTCAAATTGTTCAACAAGAGCCGATCCGTATAGATTTTTGTCTCGTAAGGTATACGTACTATAAAGATGGAAAAGAATCGTGAGCAGTGAGCACCCATTCCCAGAAAGAGTCCTGTGGGAGCTGCGTCAAGTCGCCTTTCACTGGTCTTCACAAGCTGCGTGTAGATTGTCCAAGTGTTCGAGCTCGATTCCGAGAGTTTCCTCTGTAAGACTCCAGAGACAATGTGTGGGGGAAGGCTAAACAATTTACTCCAAGAGTCAACATTTGAAAAAGAAAGCCTTTTTTTGGAATTTCGAGACGTAATGAGTCTCGCTTATTTAAGTTTTCGAGTGCTGCAGCGAAGCCGGAGGTTTCTCAAAAACGGTATAAATATATGAGTGGCTAAAACATCCCTTTGCTTCGGTAAAAATAGTATCAATTTTCAGTTATTGCAACTTACACGGCAGCAAGCTAGTGAAACTTCATGGTTTCTTCACGGTTTTGACGTTACAGGCAACTATGAGGTTGAATCCATAAATAAACCATGTTGTTTTACTTAGCTAGCTGGCATCAAGGGATAACATGGTTTGGTCATCATTGCCAAGTGAAAGCCAAGACAAAATCGACTATGGTTGACATGGCGGCCACATTGGCCATATAGAATGGCCATATAGTTGCCGTTTGCTGGTGAGCCCTATCCACGAGGATCTCTTTGCCAATTGTGTTGACGTGGTGATTTTTCTTTCATTATCCCAGCGCGATTTTAAACCGAATTGCAAAACCGTTCAATAAAAAAGTCCAGCCGATTAAAAAGCTCATTCGCGAAATCTGATGAAGATTTGACTTTGATTCTGTCCGTTTATTTATTTTTTTCAAAGTTGTGGATATTATCAGAAAAGCATCGTACGGTTTGGGTATAGCAGTGAATTTGACGGATGATGAATGAAAGTATCACTTGATTGACCGAGATAAAGGAGACGATAAAGCGATGCTGTTGATGGAAGAAATTTCGCAGTATGAATTAAACGTTCTTGTCAGTATAATTCTTGCTCATCTCTCGAGCGGGTAAACGCGTGTTTGCTTACGGTGTAAATTCATGATAATATTTGTTGAAGCTCGAGGTATCCTGTCAGAATTGATTTTCACCGGAGAATCTAAGCTCCTGCGAATCTCTCAAGCTCGCTGAATAATTAAATGGGAAAAAATATGAGATTGATTTTCGAACGCGAAGAATCCTCTTGGTCTGAAGAATCCCACTTACGCCATTCGGCATTGGGAAATTGAAAATAATCATCTAAACTGTGAGTATTAACGAAATCTCGTATGAAAAAAGGGACGAGGTTCAAGACTGGGTATCAGAAATTATGGAAATTAATTGTTCAAGTTTTAAGATATGCTTTACGACGAGATGAATAATTTAGATCGGAACTTGCTCACGTGAATAAAGCATAATGCGAGAGGTGTAGCTGTAGCTGTAGCCGTAGCCCCTGTACATTTAACGCGAGGTAGGTGGATATACTGTGAACTATAAGCGTACCAGTAGACGGGAGGGTTTTAAATAAATTATGATTAACACGCGAGCACGGATAGCGGTGGTGGTTCCTCCGCGAAATAATATGAAGGCAAAATTCTCGTGCGCTAGTCTCGGCACTCCTCGACCCCTCGCAGGATCAATGCTGCCTCTTGCGCGCTCCTCTGCCAGTTTCAGTCCTCCGTCTCGGATCAAACAAGAGAATTGTCAGACAGCTAGACTACACAGAGATCCAAAAATCTTCCATTTTGTATTCTGCTGAATCGAATTTCAATTATTTCCATTTTTTACTTCAAAACTTAATTCTGCAATCTGGAATCTATCTCTTTCATGTAAGATGGATGCTAGGATCGTCGGAAGCTCCGTGCAATTTCGTCTCAGAAAAGCAAACGGGTTTTCGCCGTCTATAAAATGACCTCCGTCGGTTTAACTTTTATTGCACAAACTTTAAACCATTTGGATCCTTGCTTGCTACGTATCTCCAGACGTCTAGGTCTGTTCGTATATGTTGTACTCGCTGGAGTACAATTATTTCATGAATTCAGCTCACATGTATTAGTCTGCGTGAATATCGTCTTTCAGGAATTTCAATTCATGAATCTTCTTTTTTTTTACAACTAAAAAAGTACAATTTTTTTTTTATCCAATAAACGCGATTAAGCTGACAGCAATTATTCGGATGAGCTTTCCCGTTTTTGTCTCTTATCTCTTCTTAGCCATGAGTAGAAAGCATATAACAGGGTATAAAGCTTGCTTTTCATGTATCAATAAAAAATGTTATACCTACGTCATAACAGAATTATAAACGGCATAAGAACAATTTGACAAAGTGGCACCGAGCCCGGTAATAAAATGAAAATGATTATTTTTCAGCGACGTTATAGAAACCATCCTAATAATTATTTTAGGCTTGATTATTATACCGGCTCACCGTAACTGGCTTGTTTCAGACATACACCGTGCTTCTTCGCACTGTACGTGCCTGAAGAATGACTGGATTAATGTCACCAGTCAATACAGTAAAGAAACCAGAAAGGAAATCGGTTGGCAAGGAATTATCATTCAAGTCACGATCGCCGGACGTAGGTGCCTATACCTTCCTCCGAAAGCATTCCTCGACACAATAGAAACGGTCAGTCGAACGTGGTGTTTCTTAGCGCGAGCAATCATCCCGGACCTGGGGACGATATCTACTCCGAACGAATAAAGTGTTCCCATAGATGTATCATCGGCGAAAAATCCGACGAGATTTTCGCGATCATTTCATCGTAGAAAAAGGTACGAAATGGTAATCTTTGAATCAGTCATAAGTGCTTTTGAGAGAAGGAAAAGAAGAAGCAAAAATAAAACAAATTTCAGGGTTTCGCGCGAGGGGAAATACGGTCATCGACCCGCGAGGCAAAGAGGTGAAGAATCAAGGAGCAAGCGGTTGAATAAGGTGAGTGATTGCGAAGCTCGACAGTGACATCCGGATGATGGTAGCAAATACGGTATACGAGAGGTAGCAATTTATTAAGTTAAGTTGTTCGAGGGTCGAAGGTTGAAGGTTTGGCACTCCCAGGATACTGTCAGGCAGTCATTCGGCTGCACCATCTTTGCGAAAGATTCCCGTCATCTGGTCGTCTCTCTAGCGTTATCCACCGACGTTGTACATCAGCCAGTTCTGGAGCCCGTGGACCGGCGCCGATCAATACATCGTAGTCCGCGAGACTACGAGTCGTTGGTGACGGTGGGGAGCAGCTCGAAATTCAACGACGACCCGGAATCCGTGATACCCCTGTGAAAGAGGTAGGGATGCGAGGCTCGCAAGGGTGTGCGAGAGAAGGAGGAAAATATCCTCGGCGGTATATCTCAGGGGAGGGTTTTCGGCTAGCTGGTTAAAAGCAAAGGCTGAAAGGAGATACGCTGGTTCTGCGCGAGCAAAGAGATGACGAGATGAAAGCAGGGGCATGGGGAAGCGACCGGGTGGGTTGGATTGCGTCGAGGGGTTGACAAGGGATTTCCCATGCCCGAACCGAGCCCGAGGTTTTACCCGAACGGGGTCGAATTTTACCGGGAATAACCGAAACCCCGCGAAAGCATCCCCTTCCTCGAGGAAAGGGCTGCCAACGGTCCAATCATCGCAGCATCCGGCAACCCCTGCGACACCCGCGTACTACACCGAGTAGAGAACCGGCCCGAGAGACGCTGCACCCGCCCTGACGTAGCGTGACGACCGACTCCTTCGCGAAATCGGAAGACCCAGGACGCCGTGGTTAGAGGGGCGTTGGCCTACGTACTTGCGGACCTTAGACTCTTGACGAAAAGTAACAAGTAATCTTACTCTAATTCATCCCAGTATTACAAATTCGCAACTCGAGTGACCGGACTTTCACGTATCTCCGATAGACGAACTTCTCACTTGAGTGTCTCTATCATTGTATACATTCGCTTGAATCTATGTGTATACATGTGTATCTCTCCATATACCTATATCTCTGTTTTCTCGCTTGTTGCATGCCGATTTCATGGCTTTATACTATTATCATAATCCAAAGCAAGACTTATCGCTTGAACGTTGTATCTCACAGTGTTTATTTGTTCTTCTTATTGTTGTTGTTGTTTTTGATGTTATTTCCACCCTTTTTGCATGAGTGAACACCAGGTCCGTGACAAGTGTCGGTGTCTTCGGAATCTGACTATCTCTCAGATTTTTCTTTCTCTTCTTTCTGGCTTTCTTTTTCATTTCTATTTCGTCCCGTTTCACTTGCATTGCTTGTCGTTCTCTTATCTTCAATTATTCTTGCACCCATTCTTCATCGTGCTATAATAATCTCATTTTACAATTTTGGTGGTCAAGCAAAGCGACCGGACTTTCTTAACAGTTCCAACGACACACATATTTGTTTCTAAGCACTTTACGCAACACCAATATATTCGGGTGTCAGTATATCGATTAGCTTCCTTCGTGTATCCAGTTCATATGAAATTTTGCATCCCAAATTTATATTTGCAGTAGAAAGTCTAATCGGTTCAAATGCATGTTAAATGTTACTCGGAAATCACAGGATCTAAAGTTGTGAGAAATCTGTGGATCTTGTATATTTTTCGACAATTTTCAATCCCCCGAACGTACAAGTTGTCAAGAACTGTAAATTCTGTTTATCGAAATAAAGGTGTGTCTCTATTATTCGTAAAATTCGACGAAAAATCCCGGCGTTGAGATGTACGTATAGAATCGTGTCGCGTTTATGTATGTTGATAAATAAATTGCTTATTTAATTTTGAAACGAGTCGAAGCGTAGTCGGGTCAGGTACACAAGAATGCCGACAGACGTGACTTCCGTTAACCATATTACGCACGCGTATACCAGTACGTTTCCTGTTTTGGCGAACATTAACACCTCCGCGTCTCTTAATGTGAGTCTGCGTAAACGGCACGCGTATAGGGTAAACGCGTACGACCACCAGAGAGGCACAAGCTTTCCATAAGCAGGTAGACGGGCCTCTAATCCAACTTCCGTGTCGCTTGTCAGGATTCTATTGAACTCGTACTCATTCAGCTATTCACACCACGTTCTTTTCAACGTTGATTCATTTCGGCTACACGTTTTCGCATAATGTGAAGAAATAATAAAAAATAAAAAAATTTCAAGTTTCGAAAAAATTTACAAAAATTCTATTTCACAAGTCGAATAGCAGTATATCGTTTCCAATCGCAGATCCTGATTATTAATTTTTATCAACATTCGATCAAGTTATGTAATTGATAAATTCCAAAAATTTGATAGCTTTTTCTCAAAGCTCTTTTATGCGTGTATGCAGTATCAGAATTTGATGTTATACCTGTTGAACATCGATGGATTGAATCAGTCACAGAAATATAAAGAAAAACCGCTTCCTGAACTCGACAAACACCCCAGGCTAAAATCTAACGTAATTTGTAATTATTCAAACAGCGTAGTACTTCGTCTGCAAATCACGTTTTAAACTATCGGTTCATTATGATCAGTAATAGGGTCTATTACAATAAAATTAACCGCAGTATATCGAACGCGAATTTGGTATTGATAAAAAATCGGCAACGAAGTCGATAAAAGAGAGAGAGAGAAAAATAAGGTTAATGGATAATTGCAAACAGTTAAGGTGACGTTTTTCTGCTCTCTAATTGTATTTAGGCATGAAGAAAATTGTGTGTATCTTAACTATTACGACTTAGAAATATTTCATTATGTTTCAGATACTTACATTCATCGTTGCGGACATCTGACCAAAAACGAAATGGGTATCAGGGGTGTTGCATAAGATAGGCACATTCGTGATCTACCCTGTAGATCCGGGCTTTTGTAGAATTGTAGATATCAGAAGCTCGTCTCTACAGGTATCTTACGGATGACATGCCACGCGACTAATGATTGCAAGAAACGTGACAACCTACTTCAAGAGATTTTCGTACACCTGATGGGAGAGTTTATATCGCCTTCTGCAGCCAATTTGGATTCTACGAACATCATATTTGTACGAATTAACGTATTCAATTAACATGTTCAAACACCATAATTTTATCTGTTATCTTAGTGCTTACGGATTTGTGATAATTATTTTACCATCGGGTATATTTATTGGAGCGTTTTCAGATAGACAAATTTTTTGTACTTATTGTAACAAAGTTAACGCTTCTTTGAGTCTAAGTTTGAAATAATTGAGTACATAGGTATATGTATAAAAAAATGTATGTAAAAAAAAAGAAAACTCTGAATTTCACTCGATGGCTTATCGTCCTCAAAGATCCAATTCAGTTAGATACACAATTGTAGACATAGAAATAAAATATTGAAATTGAATATTCTCTCACCCCGTCGCCATTCCCATACTCCATAATTATTCCAGCCAGGTTTAACGTGTCACAGAGAATTGAACGGATATTCTGATAAGTAAGTATTTAAATTATTTTTATACACGAAGAACTATCACCTATCTTATAATTTCTCCGGTCAAGATTTAGAATTTAGAATTCTATTAAGATGTGTTTTTCGCAGGCACACATGTCCTGATTCAATATCTGACCTATAGTCAAGATGATATATCATATTTATACATAGCAGATTTGCATTTCGGAATTTAGTACACAATTTCATTTACCTGGCTTAGACGTTATTGCTTCAGACGTTTGTTGAATTATTATTTTTCAGGTGCAAGTTCCTACCATCATATTACACGAGACAGTAGGTACAAAATCGAATTCTTTTCCGACGCCTTTTGATTTTTCAACAAAACCTTCATTCATTCAATCCGATGTTGAAAATTTTCAATTATTAGACCGGGCTTATCCGATATTTTCCTAACTTTGAATTAGGTCCTGAAAGATTAGTAGGTATAAATATCAATTATGTATCTCGTTCATTGTTACTTTAGTTTCAAAAATATTGAATATTGAGTAAACTGCAGTTATCAATCAAAATAGTGCAATGAGTGTTTTTTATTTTGAATATTTTTCATTTCCACCGTTGATTCGCAAAAAAAAAGTGTGCTCAAGTATACACATGCTAATTCGCGATAAAATGCATCAATTTGCGACCGTACTTTGCAAAGTCTATATAGAATATCAAACGTGTATAAAAGTAAACGAGTATTTAATAGCGCGATCAAGGCGATGTCTTATGCTGAAATAAAATGAAATTTTTTTTTTTGCCGTCTTGATTAATCGCTCGTTTCGTCCTGCACTCTGCATTTCATAATGTATGTAAACTAGGGATTCTTGGTGAATACGTACGAAGTATGGGATCGAAGAACACAAGATACTTCTCACGCTTTAGTTTCGATTTTTATTGTCCTGATATCATATCCATATTATTATACGTGAGTTTCACTTCGTTTTTGCATTGATTTCCTCATTCTATTCAGTTTTATTTCACGCGAGTGGTTTCCCTCTACAGAAATAAGCCCAACTTAAGGTACCCGGGTCCCGGGTTGTAACCAAAGTCGATAAGGCAGAGAACCTCGATCCTATGCAAGTAACACTTTCAGTTAGCAATAGAGTCCTTCTTTACTAACGTATAATGATTTATCAACAAGATTTCACTTAAAATATTGTTCAAATAACAATAATAACTACAATAATTACCATAACGACGATAATAATGATGATTAAATGCACAAATGTCATTCCTACTCACCCATCTCGATTTACAAACATCTGCTGTAATGCAGATCACAAGTAAAGTCTTACTATGACTTACTAAAACACATTGGCTGCTATAGATCTGCGAGTTTCATAGGAATCATATTCTGCATGACTATAAAAAAATTCGAACTACGTGCAAAGGATCGGAAATAATTTCTGAACGAATAGTAATTAACAATTATTATCAGTCAAAGAATAAGGTGGGACGGAAAAAGTGTTTTATGAATCAATCAGAAATTCAACGGAGTCAAGACTCGGAGTTGTGCTTATATGACCAAAGATAGTGTAAAGTATAACTTCGTACTTTAGGTATGAAGTAAAAATAAAGTCATTGACATGCCGAAATAAAGAGCACAGCGTATCCAAATATAAGAAAATTACTGATAAATGAATAATCAATGAGTTTGTTCTGACCGATTTGTTTTTTTTTTTTCTTTTTTTTTTCTGTAAACTTGCCCCCGTACGACCTCTTACACTATTACCCGTTCTCCTTTGGCGTGCCTATATAAGGACGCTTATAAACTCCCTACAATAAGCATTATCGGAGGTATTTGTGAAGGCGGAACCCGCTCACGGATAATCGTACTTTCGTATACGGGGAGAAAATATGACAAAGATATAGAAGAACGGTGTGTGATGGTGCGATAGCGACTAGGTGCCCTGGGCAACGTGATATTATATTATTGATCGCGGCCGCGCGCTGTCCCCGTCAGCTGTCGCGGTCTCCTACGTTATCCTGTGCTCTCCTGCCTCTCCTGGTTTTAATACACTTATTGTCAGCCTTTTTCTTACTCCAGAATACCGAAAATTCTCACCTGATCCGAATTTTTTAACGAATGAAAAAAAAATTCTGCCGCCTTCGAAATTTCAAAATGCTTACGCGAAAACCTTGTTATCTCGTCTCTAGTTTCTCTTGCGAAAATTCTGCTCATGTAACTCGAAACAGAAACATGTCACCGGATTTTACAATTGGTTATAAATACGTGGGAATCTTTAACGAATTATTTAAATCACTCGATTCCAATAGATTATTTCGAACATGAGCTAGCTTCGGAAAGTACCTACTCAAAGGAGTCCTTAGACCTCTCCACGGCTCATCCTGTATTATCTTCCGGTGGTCCAGTGGATCCCGTGGGTAATATCCTGCTATCCGGAAACTCGGGAACTCTCGTAAGGAAGAGAAGGGCCAAGAGGTCCTGGCCCTGGTCCTAGTCCTTGCCCTGGTGCTCCTCAGCCTGGCTCAGCGCCTTACCGTGTCACTAATACCGGCAGGATTAATGTTATATGCCAGAGCTCACTCCCACTATTAATTTCATCGTGAGAACAATATCTTACGTGCCGTGCTTATATACGAGTAATATACTCAGCCAGTGCAGGGCTAGCCCGACACGACATCCTTCGATTTCCTGTAATTCGATTTTCCTGTAATTTTTCATTTAAAAACTTCGATCCTCGCCATAGCCGTAGAGTTTAAAGAAATTCGACATTTCTTATTCACATTTTAACCACTACGATACGAAGGCTTGACTGACTGGAAATTTCTGATAAATAGTGTCTTGTGTAACCGATGCAAACCGCTTGTGTGTCGGCTGCCTTAGATCTATGATAAAATGATGACGCGATCGTTTGTCGGATCGTATAGAAAAATTATTGCGCAATTGACAGACCGCGATTATAATGGTTTTAATTTGAATCTTTTGATTAACGTATCGATCAAATTAACCTCGGGGTTAGACAGTTATGAATTTGATCGAACGCTGAGTCTCTACGTCGGGGAAAAACGTGGCTAATTTTTGACCGACATAGCATAATCTCGCTCTTTCGGTGTTTTGGATTTTTGCATCCCTGCTAGTAACCGCCATGTCAACGGAGCTACGTGCTTTTTATTGGAGTAAAATTTATCCCCAGTGTATTATAACGAGGTGCAGATTATTGAGGAACTGATAAAAATCCTCTTGCATTTAAACCGGCGCGTTTGACTGACGATCGTTCAGACCCGCGCTGCAGGAGCCTGGAACACGCTATTCGCGGACGTGGAATGGAGTGATATTTATCTCAAAGTAATTAGAAGCTGGTTCAAATCACGCACAGTTCCTTTTCTTGACGGTCTGCTAACTCCCCGCTATTTCCCGCTGCAGCCTTCGAGCCGCATAACATTCGCGGTTATAATTATTTATCTACCTCCCATCATTTATATTAGCTCCTATATCACTAGGATAAAACTACATGTACGATTCGTTCGCGTACATCCATCCCGGGATCCCCGCCATCAGTTACAAATCGTGGGGCGTCTGAATGAGCATAAATAAATTCAGATTATTATTACTCAATTTTGAAACGACGATTTGCAGCGCTGGGTATTCCTACTACACCGGTCCAAGTTACAATGACTTTATTTTTCGTCTTATTGTTTTATTTTAAGTATGTATAGGATTGATTAAGTTTTGTTTTAATTCTACTGTCTATCGAGGCACGACTCAGCGGGGAAGTTTCATCTGAGATATATCACGATCTCTGGAAATGTAGTATCCCATACCAGCTACTATTGATGGATGAATGAATCCTCCGAGTGACTTCTGGTATACGTCGATGACTACAAGCTTCAACGACTATTACACGAGCTCTGCTACACGTAGTTTGTAACAGACACAAGCTCAGGAGTTTTAGAAAAGAAGAAGACCTGGAGTCGATCTCAAGCGACTCGAGAAAAGGAGAGAAGTTCTCAGCACGCAAAACTTCGGCTTCTATCGCGATTTCAGCCTGACAAACGCCGAGGTTATTATACTTAGGGAATAAATTCGAGTCGCTGACTAGACCGGAGATCCGAAGTTCAAGTTCCTCAAAACGAATGACCCAGTTACCTCGACTCACTGCCTGCCTGAGGCTAATTTAAACGGTATGGAAATACACTCCCCGAATGAAGTATTTATGGTTGTATTTGGATGGTTCAGGTAAAGGGTTAAACGCGGTACAAAGCCCCGACCATTTTCTGTTTTCATGTGGTCTCTACGGTAGAAGGAGTAAGATAAAGGGTTGTAAAACTGTCCACCGCGTACGTACGAATTTCTCTTGTCCCTGGGTACAATTTATCAAACTTCAAAAACGTCTTATGCATCGCAACTGCCGAGGGTATATCGGCCACAAACCGAGGGCAGGTCAGTGTGTAGAAATCCTTGTGAATCTCTGGCCACGAAGAAGTTCGGCCGAAATCACTTGAAAATATTTTTGTTCATAAAATCAAAGGACACATCAGGACCCGGTTCCTTCTTCGAGGACACGCCGGAATCCAATAACGGAAGCCGGTGTATGAGCTGGTATACATATAGATCGTTCTTGCCGAAACAGGACCACGACGATAATGGTAATCAGCTTGTCTACTGTCGCCGGGGCGGTCGGCTCCTCCGACTCCTCCGACCACCGCCGGCGTATACCATCGTACCAGACTTCGTTCTGCAACGGGGGCATCCTTTCCCCTGGTTTTCTCCCCTCAACCCCTCCCGCCCCCAGGTTCCCCTTTCTCTTTCCCCATTTCTGCTACCCTTGGCCCCGCGTCCCGACGCGGCATACACCCTTAGTAAGGTACCCCTGGCGGCGCGGTGCTACCCGCGACGTGGAGGTGATTAATGATCGCGGGTAGACCGGCGTATAGTATACCAAGCGAGCGACCGACTGACGTGTACTTCTGTCCTTTTCTCTTTGCTTCGTTTTCCGCTTTATGCTTGCTCCTCTTTCTTCCTCTTTCTCTTTGCCTATTTCTACTAGGTGTAGGTATGGGTACTATACGATGCCCCGATCCTCGGCTGGCTCTAGCTGTCATGGAAAGAGGCTCTCTCCTCTGCTGCTGCACCCTGCTGCAACTAGCACCGCAACTTGCGAAGAGCTTTCTTCAGCCACGGTCCCTATTGTCATGTGGAAGCTGCAGATTATTAGAGCCTATTTCTACCGAACAACCAACCGGTTCCCTGCAGTCGTGCTCTCTTCTCTTCAGAATTCTTCACTCTTACTTTTCACTCTATGGAATTTTCATGCTGCAGTAGATATAGGTACAAGGCTTTGCCAATGAACGCCATACAATCTATACACACCCGTATGAAGAAAGGAGAAACTTTCGTCGCATCTCTTTCTGACCCATAGAATGAGAAAGATTGAAAAGGAGAAGGGTGGATGGTATGAATTTTTCACACAATGCCCCAGAAACTGATCTATTCAAACATTTCGCTGTGAAATAATGAAGATTATATTATTCATTATCGTTCAGGTACGGATGCTAGCAAATAGGGAAACGCAATTCTGTCTAAGAATCTTCGCAATAACATTTATTTAGAAGATTCAGTCACACCAAAGTGCGCATGAAATATTTCCACGTAGTGATTGAAGATCTTCAGAGATCCGAGTAGAAAAAGGTTCAGCCTGGAGCATGGCAGAAGATGAAGATTCTATTTCCGCGTGACAAATGAAATGATTCTGCAACAGTTGGGGAAACATTGAATTAGGCCATCAAACGGTCAAGACCATTCACCGCGAAGATGACCTGCTACAAGAATGAAAGATTACTTCTTCAGCGATTGGATAATCGGGCAGCGAACAAATCCATATAGGTAGGTATAGCGTTTTCACTCATACGCATGTATGCGCGTGTATTCTGTCCGTATGTGCCCAGGTATTGGATGGTTAGGTATACCTATCTACTCGGTAGAAGGTTTTGTGGGCGAATCCACCCTACGCGAGCACGTGACACGTCACTCCCCGCGGAAATCAACGCCGATGTTGCGCCGCGATCCGTTCGCTGAAATTTCCGGTGTATTGTGTGACGGGGGCGCCACGATGGGGTGCAAAGGGGCGCAAAGGGGCGCAAAGGGGCTCGAAGGGTGTCGGCAACGAGAGTGAGGTTGATAGGATTCGGGGGTGGTGAGGACGCCCGACGTCCCTGGCGACGCCAAGACGCTGACAGCTCCAGTCTCGCCCATCCCCACGTATATCTTCTTGCATGGTCGGATTAAAAGCCTTGCTCTCCGGAAGCTTCCTATTTTTCCATTTCTATACAGAAAACCGTTTCTACATCATTCACGCTCGTTTCTCGATTCAACGCGAGATTTTCACCCCCACAATTTTCTCATTATTCATTATATACTATTATCTCTATTTTTATAACCATGGAAATATAATCGTCGTTAGCCATTTCAGTCCGAAACTCGAGCCACGCCTAATTCTTCCTAGAATTTAATCCGAAACCTTTTTTTTTGCACAGAAATAATCGGAGGGGTTGGAAAATTCCTCAGTAGATGTATATTGAATGATTGATCTTAAAACTAGAGCTCAAACGAATCCGCATCTTATTACGGCGATCGGACGTCATACAAGTCTCGTTGAGCCATAAACGGTTAATCCGGGTCTGTTTTCTTATCCCTGGAACACCTCCGAACTTCCCCCCGGTAAACTCTCCTTCCACGTCTGCACAGCCTCCAATTTCCAGCCCTCCACGACTTGTCTCCAGGTTAGTTACACTTCCACTAATGGTCGTTTTATGCAGAGCGCGCGTCGACTTAGTTAAGGCAGCTGAGTGATGGCGATTTGATTTCGCGTCGGACCTTGAATAAACGTCGGGATGCCTGCGGCCGAGAATCTCTATGCGATTACCTGACCCTATATTCAGAACAAATACGAGTTCGTACACATGTACAGAAATCAAAAGAACAAAATCGAAAATCAAATAGATATTCACCAGCGTTTCAATCCAAGCGCTTAAAATATACAAATTATACAAGCTTCACGAATGATTATTCAACCCTAGTGTTTCTACTAGAGCCATCGTATTTCTTTCACACGCCGTGACCCTGCAAAGTTAGTGATTGGTGTAAATTTTATAGTTTCACGTCACAGGTGAAGCTGCAAATTACAAGCAAATAGAAAAAAGAAACAGTAGATACCTGAAGACTAGGTATTGCAAATTGGCTCTATTAAGCCACCGTCTACCTTGACACCGACGTATGAATGGATTAACTAAACCTATAATTTCACATGTGTACCCAGAGCAGAAGAAGATTTCCTTGAGCCCAATGAATGAGTCGACTTGGAGTAATAATTCCTGCTCATATAGAAGAGAAATGAGAATTGAAAAATTGCTGAAAATATCTGAGCTACTTTTCTTATTTTAGGCATATCGGTGGTTTCCTCGTTTGAGACATGCACGAGCCTTATCGCGTCCGCTAGTCCATAGGTCCGTCCCTCCGTTCTTCAACCCTTGAGGCGATATTAGCGTGGTCGACAACGTCGGCAGTGGCTGGCTGACTGCTTTCATTCGAAGGGGATGAAATACTTGGTGATATTAAACATGAATAATGTAACGACCTGGCTGTGAGCGAGCAAGGGATAACTCCGTCGGAACGATAAGGCTTTCGGCGTACAACCCCTCCCGTGAATTCTATAAGCAATGGCCGGCCTCGGCGATGGGCATACCTATTTCAACTTGGCCTTTATATTTTTTTGATACTCGTAGAAACGTCTGAAAATACTATTCGGATTCGAAACATATGAATTATGGCTGAGTTATGCAAAGGGATAGTAGCGAGAACAGCTTTCGTTTTTCACCGTGGAGATCTCTACGTGTTTAATTTGAGAAATGCGCAAGTACAGTGATACTTAAACGTCGCGCCAGGGGCTAGCAAACGTCTGATGTCAATCAATTTAGAGATTAAACAGCGCGAATGGAATGAATTTATCGTGTAAAGTCGAACTCGAAGAATTAACGGAAAGAGTTTTTTATGATCCTTGGCTCCTGCAAACTCCATTTTGTAGCCCCTGAAGGCACGGCTTTCACTTCTAGTCGTAAACCAGACTCCAGAGTCACCCCGTGTACGTTTTCTCACAGGATATTTTTCGGATTAAACATTTGCTTATTCATTTCAGAAATAAAATATTCTAAAAACGTCGTAGAGGTAAAAATAGGCATGAGTAATTCATTCGTATGGAAAGACAGCAATATCAACCACTGTATCTCGTACTGAGTTCGGGCTCTGTCAAATTCGATCCTAAGCAGTGTCAATGAAACTAGAAATGATCAGGAGTGTAACTTTGGACTTGTGTTTTTTCTTTTTCTTTCACTTTTGCAGAGAACAGGGTACGATGTATGGTACGTGGCAACGAGTATACTAATAGCGTAGAACTTTAAACAAGGGTGAAAATTGTGGGTCCGATGCATTTGAATAATGCGTATTTAACCGTAAAGTATAAATTCCAAGAGAATTAGTGTGGTATAGAAAAGAGTGAAACGTGTTATATAGAAGGAGAGAAAATCAGTGCAGAGTGACTTGCCGTTTTGTAAACGCTGCAGAGTGACTAAGTGTGAATTCAATTAAGGGCTCGCTTTAAACATCTATCAAGCCTTGTTTAAGGCTCGTTCATTATTTGGATAACAAGATGAAAAATGTTAATTTAATGTAGATAGGTATACACGACTCGGCGGTTCGACTCTATAACAAACTATTTCACGGATTAACGGTTAGGATTACGTTACACCTACCTAAATTATTAATTAAAAAAACCTATCTTCCGATCATCTTTCCTCTCAACATCACCGCATCTCTAAAAAAAAAAAAAGAAGATAGAAAGAAAAATTACATTCTATTCATCAATAATTAAATAAACAGAATTCACACCCTAAGGTTTCGAGAGAAATCCAAATTTCGGGTCATACTCAAATTTACCTCATAGTTACAATTTTAAAATAGCGCAAAGACTATAATACCCTCTTTGCTGCAGTTTCTCCATGTTCTATCTGGTGGGTGGGCAGCCATGTGAGTTCAGAAGTGGCTGCTGGGCATTGGAGTCGCTGCAGCCTACCGAAGTACCGACGGTCGGGCCCTGCCTCTCTCGGGTGTCGAAAGACCCTTCCCTTCGCTGTCCTTCCCACCATATCCGTTCCCTTCTCTCGCTTTTCCCCATAGCTTAATTTTTTCTCTCTCGCTCTCCGTCTGCCCTAGCTCTGTAGCCCTTGGGTCGTTCGGTCCTTCAGCTCTTCGGCTATTTGGTCCTTCGTTCGTTGTACCCCAAAACATGATGGTGTGGGATATTGGTATGGCGTGAAGGAATGGTTCGGGGCGGTTCCTCGCTGTCCTTGTTGTTCTTAATTGTATAGAAGGGCCGAGGCCCTCTCCCTGCCACCCTGGACCCCCCTAACCCATCAAATCCCACCGTGACCCGAGAGAGATATTACGAATATGAAATAATGTGAGATCGACCGAGAACTATACGTGGCATTTGAAAATTATTTCATCTCACGTCAGTCAGTCGAATGAAATGCATGCGCGAACTATTCTTAAAGTATAGAATAAGTTATAACTATTACACCTCTTCTCGTGGATTTGTTCAGACTGTATCGTTCATCTCTCTTCTCAACCGAATGCCCGTGGGAATTACTATCGTTGATAGCCGAGGGGCTCAGTGGTCAGAGTGGACTTGAGCCCTTCCCGTCAGCGAATTCGGACCGGTCAGTCGGAGCTGGCTTATAGGATTCATTACACAAAGGGTGATAATGCTCGATTCAGGATACAGTGCTAGGCGATGAAAAGGGTTTCGCGGCAGTAAAACGTTATCACGTCTAAACAGAGAGGCGAGAATCGAATACCGCGAATATCCAAGACACGACGTCGGCTCGACGACATTTTTCATCCCGAATTCGCGACGAGTCGAACCTCTGCACTCCACATCTCATGTGTCCATTAACGGTCCGAGTTGTTTAGGGCTGGTGTGTTCGATGTCTCGCTAGCCAAGGTCTCATTGCTATTCCGTGAGGGGCCCATGACGCGAAGCCCGCAGCGGGGATCCACTAAATTGAAAACAAGATCCATCACGTTTTCTGTGAGACCAAAAAGAATTTTAATGAATTATAAGGAGCTGAGATTGGCAGGCAATCGGGCTAGAATTAAGGCCGCGGCCGTTGATCGGGTAGGGTTTTCTTGCGTGGTCCAAGACGCGCTGTATAACGTTAACGCGAAGGAAGCGGAGCCGACGTTGAGGAGGTCGACGAGGAGGGCCAGGGCGAGTAAGGAGAGTGGTGGTAGATGGGGGGGTTTCCGAAACAGCTCGCTGGTATCTCGGCTGATCCGATCAAGATTAATGAACGCCAGCGTGGCTTGCGAGCCAAACCTTCTCAGTCCTCTCTACACCACCGCGAGCCGTTCGTTCGGTTCGTTCCTTCTTTCGTTCCCTATTTCGTTCGACTTCGTTTGCCCGCTTGTACGAAAGGAACATACTATAATACTATATGGTTAATGTAATATGAAGAGGAAGAGGCGGCAACAACCTTACCGCACCGCAACCGAACCGAGCGCACGCGTTCCTTTAAAGAGAAAAAGATAATTCAGGGGGCCCCGGCCGAGAAGAAACGGTAACCGTTAACACACCCGAGAGATAAAAATACACAGCCTCATATTCTTACTGCAGTTCACCATGCAGCTCGGTTATACTTTTTAATGAATCTTGCAGACACGCTGGCCCGCCCACGGCACCACTGCAGCCTAGCCTCCGTACGTATATTATACTCAACTCGACAAACGGCTACTGTGCTGTTTGAGTTTAAAGCCAGCTGCCGAGAGAAACAGAATAACCCACATACACGTATGAATTATAGATAAGTAGTCAGGATTTTTTCGTCGATCCAAAAATTGGGGTTGTTTTAATACTAGGTTCTGTAAATCCGTTTTGAATCCCTTTTTATGGAAGTTGAAGTGCATTGTCGACTGGTAGACAGTTCGGAGTTAGTCACTGTTTTTCTAACCCGGTCAATGCTGACAAGTTGACAAAATCTAATTACTCAACCTAAAGTTGGAACCGACACTCGTCAGTATTTCCGTTAACTACAACGACTAGCTTCGGACAAAAACTATACGTCTCGAGCTCGGGAGTGATAGAAACAGAAACGCCTAATTGACCGTCTTTTTTTTTAATTAGAACACAGTCTACAGTCGATCCTGTGTATTTTTAGTCAGAAAAAAAGCTTCAGCGATACACGGAACGAACTCTGGCATAAAATAAGGGAAACAATAAACCACGAGGATTTATTACGAACTGGTATATCCATGCCGATCCTTCTTGCGAGTCAGAGCGCTGAGATCGATACCCACACTCGTGTTAAAATCAGATTTGAGAATCCCCTCTGATGAGGTTATCAGCGAGTCGAGTTATCTCGAGTTGAGAGAAGTATGTGAGGTGCCGACTTGTCTTTGGGGGATGTCAGACGAGTGTCTGGATATAGGTCGGATCGTGGTTGTCGAGTATAACGGGTTCGAACGTTGCAAGGGTAAAGGGGCATAGTGGGGCTCGGGGAGACGAGGTGGGCGCTTTGTAATTACAGGGTCTGATAAATGGAGCCGTGAGTCGTTAATCCCCTCCAATTACATCTAATGGGATTGTTCACACCAGATCTGTCTTGCATTATTTTCAGAATCGCAGATTTCAATTTATTAACAGCTCAATTATGCGGAAACAATTTTTCAGCCTTTTTTTTTTTTACTTATTCAAGGTAAGAAAACGAATTGGTCTGAATTGCATTCAAACGCATATTGTCGCTGGAACGGACCAAAGTTCAATCATCGCAGCTAGTAGTACGATAAATGTTAGGTTCACCTCACGTGTATTTTTCATCAAATTTATAACATCATAGAATTAATTATCAATAAACGAATAAAAGTACAAGCGGCTTATCGAGAACCACGAGGTTCCTTAGAGTTTTAAAACATCGACGAAATTACTCTTGGCACGCGATCTTATACCTATATATATACACCTCTACCCACCTAGTAGAAGGCTAAGTTTGACCAAAAATGGAGTTAAGGCGCCGGAAAGGAACCTATTAATTTTAAACGACTTGAGGAAAATATTCGGGTGTGTTTTGAACACCTCGTTGTTCATAGTGTCGTGTATATGTATATGGTGAAGATTGTAATCAAGCTTCGTCGCCGAGGCACGTTACCTAACCGTCGAGCCCAATTATTAATATCACTATTATTATTATTATTATAGGGATCATCATTATTCCCACCAATTTTTCTCGACAAAGTTCAGACTTAACTCCTCACGAATTAACTATACTAACCGAAAGGCACACTTCCTGTCGAATCAAACGATACAGAATTTTCGAGACGACGTATATACCGGACGTACACGATTCACACGAAATTTAATTCACTCTATGAAAAAAACGTGTAGAATATTTTATCTGTAATGTTTCCACCCACCTTTTACGGATCGGCAATATATCTTCCGACCCAACTTTACATCGTCTAAAACAATTTATTAGAGCTAGATTATACAGGGCGGAATATTGTAACTCGTTACCTCGAGTAGTTGACACGACGATCGTATCGATAAAGTGCTGAGTGTGTGGTCAGCAAAGATGGAAGCGCCACGGTTCACAGATCTTCATATACCCCCTCAGACTACTGGACAGTCGTGTTGCGACTTCGACCACCCATCCGGGAGTTGGCGTAGCCCGGTATGTAGATCGAGTGATTATAGAACGGATATTATGAATGATATGACCAGCACCATGGCACGAAATCTAGCTAACTGGATGGCGGCCACGTACCGCACCGCGAGATGATTGCCCCGTATCGTTTATATTTTCAACCTTTTTTTTTATATGCTGGCAATAAACGCCTAGTAGCTATTTCCTGTTGATAAATCTGACAGGACTAAGTGTTACACGCAGATCACTTCCATCGGTCTGTTGTTTTATTAAACAGATTTGATCAGGGCCGAAAGACATTTTTTTAACGCAATAAGCTTTTCGTGAAAATTCACAAAGCTGCAGACTTATAAGATGAAACTAATAGCTGAATTCTGTAGACGTATGATTGACCTTTTTTTACTACTTCGTGGTCAATGGCCCGTGGAAGATAGGGCACGTTCGCTATCTCAATGGCTAATTCTATACCTAATGGAGCTGCTCTGGTTTCTTGCAATTAACGGCCCTCGTAGACTTCCTTCCTTCCGGTTTCCCGAGAAGCCGACGTCATTCAACTACTTGCTCTCCTCCGTACTGCCCTACGACGGTACAAGAGACTTGCTCACGACCCTTGTCCTCGGAACTCAATGATCTAGCACATCGGATTAATTAAACATATATAAACTAGCGATGCTAGAGTCTGACATGAACTTGAAGAGGATATCGCCGATTTTCGTGACTCTGAAATCTAACATTTTGAATATGTCTTTTTTTTTTTGTAATTGGGACATGTGAATGAAAGATAGACGATGTCCTGTTGCTGGAATCGACTGTGGGCCCGATAATACGTATATGCGTTGCTTTGGGACGAATTGATTCGTATAAAATGAATTACTATACGCTTAGAAAGTGATTGAAGAGAAAGAAAGTTAATCAGTATGTAAATTCACTGTTTCGTAAAAAAGAAAAAAAAAAAGTATCTATAAAGCGTACTTGTATCGACGTTCATTGTCGGCACGACCCAGAGGCCATTGGCTCGCGATGCAGATTGAGCCGTTAACAAAACCTAACGAGATAATGACAGCTTCGAAGAATGAAATAATTGGTTCCGTTAAAGCGGAGGGCAACTTTTGACCTGTACGATGTAGACGAGCCTCGCGTGTGAAATTCCACGACCCATTTTACTCCGTTTTATCAATTTCAATCATTTTTCTATCCATACTTATACCAGTAATCAACAAATCATCTCGTTGTAACGACTGACACAAGCTACACCTCACGTGCGACTCCAGAGCTTTAAATTGACCGAGTCTTGAGATGTTTGTATCGCGTTTAGTATTCTTGGCCAGTAGCATGTCTAGCATGGACATGTTGAATCTCTGACTCACTTAGAAAGCTTCTGTGCCCATATCATTCCTTTTTCTCTCCAGTCTGGATACTGTGCTCAGTTCGTATGGGCGGAGGCTAAGGTAGCCGACAATTCCCATTCGCCTTTTGGGAGGCACCCTCCTCCGAGGCTACGATCCTCCACAACGAGTTCCTCGCTTCGTCGAAACGACTAACACATTTCTCTCCCACGCATATCGGCGCACGCACCGACCTGCACACACGTTACAAAGATGTACCGGCGCGCAAGCGCTTTTGTAACTCGCCACTGCGAGCTTTTCAAAATCCATGTATGGGCAAACGATGTGTGTGTACACACGTATGCACGCACACGTAAGGAGCTCGGCATACGTGGGGATGCATATCACATTGAATAACATGTTATATGTATATCAGAATTGGTAACGTCGACGGTATACGTGGAACGGCGAAACGGGGAAACGGGGAAACGATGGAACCATGGAGTGACTCCCACGCCGGCTTTGTTGGCTTTGTAAGCTCCTCGCGCCCGCGTTCTGATGCGATCATGGCTGCCTGCCTTGCGAAGTATTTTCAATGGAAATGAATATATCTTTTCTCAAAGTTACGTCGATGGGAAATGTTCAGATCGAACCATGACGTAGTATAGGTATGCGTTTTTGTTAAGGGGATGCATACACCTTGGGAATGATTTTCTTTCCAAATCACTGGTACCTACACTGTGATGAAATATTTCATTGGCTATAGTTGTTTCACTGCAGATTACAGGTCTCATCGTCGATTGAATCTTGTTGAAAATCGAAGCGAGTATTCTATATCGATATCATTTTTGAGCAAGCCAATGATATCCAATGGATTCAAATTTTAAGTATGAAAATTCCTAACTTTGAGCTATTTTCTAAATAAGTGCCGATAAAAAGAGGGTGGCTAGCATGGAAGCCAATGCTCATGTTTCCGTATTATTGGTTCGATCCAGAATCACATCAACGCAGAATATTTCCTCCAAATTTTGAAAAGATTCAATCAACGATGCGACCTGTGTGCTACGACAACCTTTTCAGAACCACGAAAGGCCAAGTTCAAATATTCTCTAATATTTCCAAATTACAGTTCAAAATACTACCAATCTCTAGTGAAAAAACTGAGTCAATAAAACATTTTATTAGAGTGTACCAGTGATTGAAAGAAAAAATTAGTTTCTAGGTGCATGTCGTAAAGCTTGTCCCGTAAAGCTTGCTGAAAATAGTTTTTGTAGTTCAGTTTTGAATGCTCTGAATTTTCATTCCTACCACAAAATTCGGAGAAAGAAGAATCGAAAGAACGAAGTTGTACTTTCAAGTGATGTAAGAAAAACACGATATTATTGTAAATTACGAAACATTTATTTATTCATTTATTTACTTACGTTTCATCGGCTCTATAATCAATATAAACACAAGCATTGTCATGTGTGAAGTGTACCGAACGTGATTCTGTTAAAAGTACGATAATTCATATCAGGGTGCATCCAGGAGATCAACCGGAGTCGCGTACCGGCTAGGGCTGACCTCAACGTGCTTTTACTACTGTCAATTCGCTTCTTTACTTCCCGAGCTCGACGCCGTATGATTTTACGCGTGTATGTATATTTCGGAACGTCAATTTACGATCGACGTGTTTGAAACTCAACGAAAACCACATCTTTCAGTTATTTTAGAAGTTTCATAAACTATTCATAGTGGTATAAGCATTTTAATTCAGCCGCTCCAGCCATCAATGAGTAAATTGCGAGACCTGCAGCGATCTCTGCATCATATGAGATTTTTCCATGTTTCTTTTTCGATTGATAATGAATTTGATTTCTCGAATTTCCACATTGAATTATAGGAACTAGTAACAGAAACACTTCGTACAAAACTTAGGGATATACAAGCTATATATACATAGATAAGAAGTTATAATATTATTACACCTAACATAGGGCGTGCCTCGATCGTTCTTCAGAATTCATAAACTTTTCCTTATCCAACTTACAGTTAATTAAACTAAATATCTTAACTAGTATTTCTTATCAATTATTTTATATGTATATGTATATATATATATATATATATGTCAGGTGGCAGTTTGTGGGACATTTTCTAAGGCATATAATTTCAAAGCTTATTTAATAGTTTAAACAATCCTGAGACTGATTCTGGATGAATTTTTGAGTTTTAAGAATTCTACCAAAAGATATATCAGTTTACGCATGCATTGTCAGGTTTCAGGACTTTGCTCCAAACGGTTGATTTCGGGACATTGTACATGAGACGGTGTTCTTTCAGTCCCAAGACATTGAATCTAAGAACTTATTCAATAATTATCCATAATAAGATAATATTGAACGTTTTTTTCTAATTTTATGAATTTTAAATGATTCGGCGATCGGATGTACATTACGTAAAGTATGCGGTGGTACCTTTCAAGACTTTATAAACATCTGGTTGCTTTCAGGACACTGAACATAATAATTATTTCCCGGACTTCGTTGTGAGCATTATGCTCATTCCCACTTTCTTTACACCTAATCAAGCAGTAATCTCCACAACAGTATAAATCCAGGAACACGGAAATGTACTTATTTTGAGTCTGCATTCCTTTTACTCGTTTACTCGTCGAGAATTATCGTAGGAGGAATCTGATTGTCCTAGTTAACTTTCGAGAATGAAAAATCTATACCTAACACGATTGTTATTAAAAATGCCTTCAATAACTGCATAATCTCTAGTTTCCGGCCTATCGGTTGAATCTGGGACACTTTGAACTTCGATTGATTTCTAAGATTATCGTCGACAATGTGACACCACATACCGTAAAGTGACGTGTAATTGCCTCGGTCTCGTAAATAATACACAGTATTTCGTACGATTCCTATCGAATGGGTTTCCAACTAATCAATGAGATTCATTTTTTAGCCCATCTCGGAACTAAAAAAACCCAGACCTTATTCGAAATATTATTACTTACTCAATCAGCTTTAATTCTGTTATCTTCGGCCCATTGGCAGATTGTGGGACACCTATCGTTGTACCTATTTAATCAAAGTGACGGACACAGCCGGATGATAACCGTCCCACACGTACGCAGCATATGATTACCGTTCGTACGTCCGTTGCTTCGAATTCAGCTTCTTTTCTGAATATCTTATGCCCTTGACTAATCCGCCGCTGATTCCGATCACCGAATATATTTCCAGATGTCTTGACTATTTTCTATAGAATCATCATCAAAAGTCTAATGACATCGGTGATTTGGAGAATATTATCGCCACAGTCCGATCTTGTGGACATGTAATTTACTTACAATCTCTTATATGTATGTATCCGGAATTGCTTCCTATAGATCGATAATCTCAAAATTTTGACCCATGGGTTGGTTGCAGGACATATCGACGCTCTAATTAGCAAAGTGGCTAACTCCACTTTTTTCGAAAATCGATTTTTGTATTTTCTGTTAAGAAATAATTATTTCAGAGAAATCAATACAAAAATACCATTTTCGAAAAAAAGTCGAATTAGCCATTTTGCTAATTAGATCGTCGATATATGTTTATTTTCAGCTTTCACAGAATTTTATCGTGTGAATTGCGAGAGTATATTTTTTGATCTGAAGCTACATAATGGTTGCATCGGGTCTATGTATTAGAACTTTATCAGCTCATGAGCGAATCACTCGAAATTCCACTCATAGGTCTGATCGTTTATTATTTTTGGCCTTCCGGTAGATTGCGGGACACCTGCAGTTTTATTATTCATCACCGAAGTTAACCCTCGAACTTGATAATCATGTGAGAAGGAGCTCAAACAATCTATAGTCGAGTCAAAAAGTTCGAGTTTTTTCGAGTTTTGAATTTTTGGTCATGATGAATAATAAAACTGCAGGTGTCCCGCAATCTACCGGAAGGCCAAAAATAATAAACGATCAGACCTATATGAGTGGAATTTCGAGTGATTCGCTCATGAGCTGATAAAGTTCTAATACATAGACCCGATGCAACCATTATGTAGCTTCAGATCAAAAAATATACTCCCGCAATTTACACGATAAAATTCTGTGAAAGCTGAAAATAAATATATATGTCCTGCAACCAACCGATGGGTCGAAATTTCGAGATTATCGATCCATAGGAAGCATTTCCGAATACATGCATATAAGAGATTGTAAGTAGATTATATGTCCACAAGATCGGACTGCGGCGACAATATTCTCCAAATCACCGATGTCATTAGACTTTTGATGATGATTCTATAGAAAATAATCAAAACATCTGGAAATATATTCGGTGATCGGAATCAGCGGTGGATTAGTCAAGGGCATAAGATATTCAGAAAAGAAGCTGAATTCGAAGCAACGGACGTACGAACGGTAATCATATGCTGCGTACGTGTGGGACGGTTATCATCTGGCTGTGTCCGTCACTTTGATTAAATAGGTAAAACGATGGGCGTCCCACAATCTGCCAATGGACCGAAGATAACAGAATTGAAGCTGATTCAGTAAGTAATAATATTTCGGATAAGGTCCGGGTTTCTTCAGTTCCGAGATGAGCCAAAAAATGAATTTCACTGATTAGTTGGAAACATGTTTGATAGGAATCGTACGAAATACTGTGTGTTATTTACGAGACCGAGGCAATTACACGTCACTTTACGGCATACGTGCTGTTACATTGTCGACGATAATCTTAAAAATCAATCGAAGTTTAAAGTGTCCCAGATTCAACCGATAGGCCGGAAACTAGAGATTATGCAGTTATTGAAGGCATTTTTAATAACAATCGTGTTAGGTATAGATTTTTCATTCCCGAAAGTTAACTAGGACAATCAGATTCCTCCTACGATAATTCTCGACGAGTAAACGAGTGAAAGGAATGCAGACTCAAAATAAGTACATTTCCGTGTTCCTGGATTTATACTGTTGTGGAGATTACTGCTTGATTAGGTGTAAAGAAAGTGGGAATTATCATAATGCTCACAACAAAGCAAGAATAATCTTCGATTTTAGTGCCGTGTTGCGTACTATATCACAACGATTTTTTATTTTCGGTTAATTTCTGGATTGTAGGATAGTTTCGGTTTTGGCAGTTTTCCAATATTACTGGACATAGTTTTACAGCCTATAATCGGTTCAATGACTTTCTTATTTGTATTTGTTATTTTCGTCATAAATAACGGCATCTAAGGTTCAAAAAGTATGTGTCCCGATACACACCGTTTAGTAATGAAATAATACTATATACTGGCAGTTAAGAAGACTTTTGGGCCATTGGCACTTTTCAGGACTCCATACATACCGGTAGTTTACAGGACTTACTCGGAAAAATTATATAACTTACACTTAATTACATCTTCAATGACATTCCACCAATGAAACAATTCTGTGAATTTTTGAGAACTTCATAGCAGAATTAACTATGTATTCAAAATTAACTTCTTTAACGAGCCTTCATATTATTTCTTACAAATCTACATTCGAATCATTTAGTGTATGGATTGCGTGTTTTCAGGACGTGTCCTGAAAAGCATTTAACGAGATCTACTGGTCTTTCTGAGGACAGTCCCGATAATATACGTATGACAAATAATCCTTATGGGGACGGTCCCCAAAGGCACCAAGTGTCCTCGTAATATACAATAGATGCCTAAAAATGTCCCGAAAACTGCCCCTTGACATATATATATTTATCTATATATATAGTATTATGTCCACTTACAAGCTATTTTGTATAATTATTAATATTGTTTTGGTATATCGTCACAGCGACTCTGTGCATGATTCATTTGATTTCTACTCGCTTAGTATAATATATCGTTATACATATTATCCATGTATTTATTTATTTATTTATTTATTCATTTATTAATCTTTTTTCTTATTATTTTCTATTCTTATTGGTCATTCCTTACGTCCGTTCGATAAAAATATATTTTCGGTTAATATTTACAAGCCGCCCACGGAAATCCTGATTTTTCTTTTCTCAACAATCACCTGGCAGAGGTAGGTACCTATATACGGATATCCAAACGTCTTTCGTTCAAACCTCTTATTTTATTTATTTCCTATATAGTCTTAAATACAGTTAATTAGTTTGATTATACCTATACAGCTTAGTCGAATCTTTTTTTTTCGTATATTTAACAATAATCACGATGAAATTTATTTACAATTGAAAACATGAATATTCATTTCTGTTCGAATGGCCCAGAAAATTATCCCTCTATACAGGCCTTCTGCTTAATTACGAATTGTAAGCATTTCATGTAGGTATACCAAAATTATTCTGATCAAAGTCAGTTCATGCATTCATATCTACAGAGAATAAAAGTCTGGCAAGATCTCTCGATGTAGCAGCTGAGAAGATAATACACTTCAATTAGAATCGAGTACGTTATATTTTTATTCGCCTCTGGCATGCGAGTAGAATGTTCAACCGATCGTATGTATAAACTGTGATATCAGTGGCTAGAAAGAGAATTTTTTTTTACTTAGAATCATGACTTTCTCTAAAATACAAAATAAAAGATGCTGCCGACGTGATAAAAAAAATGAGAAAGAAATCGCATTTGGAGGTAAAGCTCACCAGGAAGAATTATCGGTGTCCAATTAAGAATTTTTTTTTTCGAATTCACGTCATCCGCAACTGATCCGGTTCACTTGAACTTGACATACAAACGTTTTGTAATTGAAAGCATGACGATCCGTATAGTAACTAATGAACTTCAGAATGACAGTGTAATTTTTAGTGAGTGACCACGTGTGGGTATGCCGTAGTATAAATAGCTCAATTTCATTAATGGTATCTATAAATAGCACAGTTTCATTCAAAACAAATCTCAATTTTATAGTGCAATGTCCGGCAAATTATTCGTTTTCTCTTGCAAATCATTCCTCGCTGTTAACCCACCTAGGATACAAAACATTCTGGATCAATTGTACATCTGAAATTTCACGGTCAAGGAGTCGAATTTACGTCTTATAGTTTCGATGAGACGAAGAGGATGCAGGTTCCATAGAAATTGAAAAGTTCGCGTCCATCTCACAACATCGCGCTCTTTCAAAACCTATCGAACATGTGGATATCGCCTATAAAATCAATCATGCGGATGAATTATGGTCATGTTTTGAAAAATTTCAAGTCAATCTCAGAAAAGAAACTAGATGAGTTTTATTAGCTAGTAGAAATAACGCTGAGGCAAAAAGAATGTATATTTTTTATACAATTTCTCCGTGAGTTTGATCATCTATAATCGTTGATATTCCATTTGAACTGAGAATGGATGTTGGGACTAAAACTTCGTTTAAATATATTTAGGGCTTCATCGTGTATTTTGAGCAACAGTTTTTCGTCACTTGATGAATTGGTCAATCATCTGCGACAGACAATCGTTAGAAATAATAATTTACATAGGACGAGGTTTAGATTTCATAGACGAAATAATTACTGCAGGCGATATTTCGTAATACGAAATCGATATTTCGAAATCATACGTTTACAGAATTTGCGTCAATTACTGGAAGAAAAAAAATGTCGCAACCGTCTGCAGAATTTGGATTGAGATAGAATAAATAAAAACAAGAGTACTTTGGGAGTATTTATATAGTTATTGTGCAATGGCAGCTTCTGCGACGTGTTGTTTCTGCACGCACCGCTAATTCCGGTAAATTATTAATATTTGTCCTCAAACAAACGATAACAATATTGTAATTTCACTAACGAGTATCAATTGTTGAAGAATAATCGAAACGTAATAACGGCACAAGTAAATAGATTTTTAATCACACACATAGTACTTGATTAAACGTAAACACTGGTACTTATCCACTTTGTGACATAATGCCAATCATCTACGACTATTAATTATATATACATACACATAATTGCGGTATTTACATCATTGGGTAAATTACACACGTTGAATCTCCACTGTAAATTTTCAACCACTTGTCATTGTCTCATTGGTATTGAATTTTCCCTTCTCCATAAAGACAGGGAGAAAAACAGTCGCTCAAGGAGTAAATTACGCGCGAGTAAATTTCCACCGGAGTTCATCGGTTCGTAAAATAAATCTTCTCACATCCGGCTGCAGGACGTAACGATACAGAACTTACTTATCACCTAGATACGCAATGGCACGGGGAAAACAACTAAAAATCGTACAAACGAAACAAGTAATCGATGTCAAAAGAAAAAAGAAAAAAGAAACAAGGAAAAACAGAGAGACGTAACTATTCAAAGAAACAGATCTACGACTCGAGGCTTTGATTATAATGCAAATAATATGGCGACCCACCTCGCATTGACAGGACATTCGTGAGGTCGCTGAGTTGTGGATAGGTGTTGGGCTTAATCGGGTGTTACAGGGCCGTGAGATCGTAGTCAGACTTGACGGGCAGAGGCTGACTAGGGGTTGTGAGACACGGTGGGCTTGTTGCAGGAGCTAAAGGACTGATATTGCCGGATCCCATGTGTCCGATAGGGGCACCCGTTGCATCAAGCATTCCGCCGACTTGTAGGTGACTCAGCTGTGCTTGAAGATGAGCCAGCGAGTGTGGATGGCCTTGAAAGCTCGGATGAGCCGTGTGAGGATGTGGAAGGCCAGAGTTCACCCCGTGAACGTCGTTCATGTCTAATCCAACGCTACCGTCAAGACTTCCGCCTTCCATTGCTCCCGACGGTGAATTATTGTTGTTTTTTCGTTGATTGCTGTTGTTGTTCCCTGAACCACCCTTCGACCTGGCACCACCCTTCGATGCCTTAGCCGGTGGCGTACCGTTCGCATTTTTCCTACGAACGTTCTTAGTGTTCGGAAGCTTGTTGTCCTTCTTCCACTTCATTCTACGGTTCTGAAACCAGATTTTAATCTGCCTTTCCGAGAGCACCAGGGTATGAGCTATTTCTATACGTCTTCGCCTCGTCAGATACCGATTGTAGTGAAACTCTTTCTCGAGTTCTAGTATCTGGTGCCTCGTGTACGCTGTCCTTTGACGTTTCGGCTCCATTCCTGGCTGGTAAGATCCGTTTGCTGTAACAAAAAATACACGTCAGCTATCGCGGTTTAGCGAGGTTGAAACTTCTCTCGGTTCCTATATATATGCGTTATACAGATGCCCGGGATTCTAGCTATAGTTCGGCTTATTAACCATCTGTTGATCTCTCCGCCGCAACATGGCGTCGTTCCTTGCGTCATGGTACTTCTATTCTCCCCAAAGCTTCTCTCTAACTTCGAAGTAATTATTAATAACGAAATGCTTCTTCGGATATCGTACATACGCAATACGTGGATACAGAGACGCTTGCTGGGAAGAAATTATAAACGCGTTTCATACAAATCTATCCCACTGGCCGGCAAATAATTGTGAAGAAACATCATGGGTTCAATATTCAATCGATAATAAAAATCGGAACATCTTTGAAGACGATTTCGTACATGAAATCTAACGCCATTCATACACCTCGACGTAGTTGTACCACAAATTACTGAAATATGAAGGGCTGTGACTATGACCGAACGCTGCTAGCCAAAATTACCCGAGTCAAGCGTAAAAAGATATTAATATTACAAGGCTGATTTGACCAGCAGACAGCTAGGCTGTAGGCTACACGTCAGTCGTTGACTGATGGCTAACGTGCAATTCGTTCGTTGACAGTCAACGAAACCGTACGAATATATATACCTTGTCATTTTGTCGTCTATTCCTGGCTCTATGTTCCTGGGGTATTAGCACCGGCTTTAGACTCGCATGTAGGTAGGTACATACGTGGGAAGAGAATTATGGACGATTTGGTTTCTCACCAACAGTAAAATTTCCCTAGATATACGTGGCTCAGCGTGGAAATACACGAGCGTAAATTAATTCGGATCAATTTCTATCGAGCGGCATTGGTGGTCCGGGTAAACTTTTTAAGAAGTATGCGGGCCCGGCTCTGTTTCAGAATCAGAACAGACACATTCCATTCCGAAGCTGACCAGCGCTTCGAGCGACCCTCCGGACGGGTTCAGTCGTGGGGGAGATTGCGGCGGCGGTCCTGCATACCAGGAGAACCACTCCGACGTATAACCGAACCCGTAATCAAAGCAAACCGGGCCAATATTCGAGCTGGGTACAATTCCGAGCCGAAGTGGAAATATGGAAAGTATTATAATGCCTCGTAAATTGGGGGTGAACAAAAAAGCTCCGGAATATACATCATCCGATCGGAATCATCACGAAGATATTTTTCTTATCAGAATATAAATGGCGCCATTGTGAAAATCGACCCACGCCAGTTGGGAGATGAATTTTTGACTCTCTGATGCTGAGAGGTTCTAACTTCAAGGTGGCTTTCTGAGATCAATTTGAAGAGAGTTACTGCAAGTTGTAATGATCTGCGGTTTTTCAGGTCGCAACGTTTTTCTTAGTTGATTCTTAGTCTGGAAAGAAAAATTTTCCGTCTCAAGCCAAAAGAATTGCCAATTCTCCGGGGCTTCTTTGGGACCTGGACTCATATCCAATTCGACAGAAAACTGGGAGCTACCTTTTTCAGAAAGACTTGACTTTTCTGCATCGCGTGACTGTGTACGATCTGAACTCTGAACTAATTCGTGAATTGATGAGAATTGGTAGAATGTTGGATGAGAAAATAGGAACAATTAGTTACGAAAATGAATAAGACTGGCAAATTTAATTGCTCGCTAGCTCGTTACGTACGATCATTTATTTCGAACATATAATTAAGATCTTATCAATTTCGTTATCTGGACAAGGTTAGGGCTGATTACCATAACCAGTGAATTCATGAGCAATGAAATTAATTTTATAAATAACGAACAGTACCCACTACCGTCGGAAAATAATGAAATGACGGAACTTGTCAGCGTATTTGTGTCGATAATTAATAAGAACGTATATCTGCCTTCCGAACCCATTCGAGCAGAAACGAATTAACTCAACGAGGCGATAGATCATTATTACTATAAATTTTTTGCTTCTACTGCTACAACTTGAGGTGAGATAAAACTTGGATAATATAAGAAACAAAGTTCTAACTTGACCGTATAGAGGCGATATTTTATCCCTAACAATCATCAAGTGATAAAATGCTCAATGAATAAATCACGGTACTAGGTTTTTGCTTGAATTAAGCAACGCCAAAAACAACGGCAACTTATAATTATTGCCTTTCAACTAAGAGTTACGTCTCACTCGAAAATTGAGTAGTTTCAGATGAAATGACCTCCTCGGACCTTACGTTAATCACTTACACTCTTGGTGTTACACGATTATAAATACAGATGCACTGCACAAATTTACGCAATAATGCCTTCAGCTACAATCAACGGATCTACTTTCTTCGGCATTGGAATAGCATCTCTGTAAATCATTGGCAATTTACCTGCATTTTACCAGGCAACTATTTGCAGGGATTTAGGCAGTCCAGGGATCAATTTAAACCGAGGCTTTAACATATTTTGGAGCAAACCTTGTGCTCTTGCATTTTTAACCTTCGACGGCAGGCTTATTTGAGAATAAGCGACGCAGGTGAAAATACGTGGGGTTCCGTTCAGGTGAGAAATGATGACAAATGACAATAAAAGATTCTATTCAATGCGTCTGGAGTCGAACTGAGCTGAGACAGATGACTAGAGGTGAGGCAATGAATATCAGCCTATACGTCTTCCGACGCATAACGATGACGGCGCCAACCCTAAGAGGCAACTCCATATTCAACCTATATTATCCGATTCGATATGTAAGGTGCATACCACGAAATGGTCAACAATACCGAACCTCGTATTAACTACAAACTTCACCATCCCGACTCCAAAACGCCCCTATTCACTCGACCTGGTAATATTTCACATCGAATAAATCCAACGCGACGAATCTAGATGTGTGAAAACTTGAGATGAGAGTAAAATAGCCGAACGAGGAAAGTATTTTTCTCCATATTCGCTTCGGGCTTCGGAATGTTTCGATGACAATTGTCAAAAATAATCCCCAGCCATGTGTATCAGGCTTGCAACAATATCCGTGAGTGTAGATCCTCGCGTTTTTCTTTGTTCATTCAAGCTACTAAATCGATGAACCAATTGGAATAGCCGTACCAATTCTATCACTATTCGCTAATTATCGCTTTCTTGGAAGAAAATCGAGATACTGGGTAAAAACGTGGGCTTACGAATTTCGGAAAGTATCCTTTTACTCACCTACTCCAGCTACGTGGATCTTCTTCATCCAAGGATAAATGACTCGATCACCGTTTTCATCGTCCTCTTCATCATCGTCCATCATACCGGGAGAACCGTCCATCATTTGATCGTCCTCCATGTCGTCCTGATCCGACCCGTCGTCCAAATGATGTTGCTGCTGGCTTTGATGAGAGTTTTGAATATGCTGCGACTGTTGTTGTTGCAAATCGGGAGAAGTCTCGCGATGCAATGGCCCAGAACCCGCCGGACTGCACGTAGCACTCTCATGCTTAGGTTGTTGAGATTGTTGCTGTTGCTGCTGTTGATGTTGATGTTGTTGCAGTGGATCCGGCTGTTGAACATGGGTCGGCATTAAGGGTGGCGAAAGCGCGGTCGATCCAAGCACAGTCGACGTTGGTGCTGGAGGTTGTTGATGCGGTTGTGGGTTTTGCATAGTCGGTGGACAAGTAAGCGGTGGCTGTTGAGCCTCCGGCGGCATAGCAAGGGCTCCGACGGCCTGGTGATGAGGATGAAGGCTAGCATGATGTACAGCGTGAACTTGATGATGGGGATGATGAGGGCCGTAGTATCCGCCGTATCCAGCGTAGCCACCGTTTAATTGAACGGCCGGAGAAGCTCCGTAAGGAGTCGATGCAGCCTGATGATGATGTTGATGATAGTGATATTGCAGCTGGTGGGATTGGGGATGATTCAAGTGGTGTCCACCGCCAAAGAAGTCAGCTCCGGTTGAAGGAATGTAATTACTTTGGCTGTACTCTTCGCTGGGAGGAAATTTCGGGTCGACAACTACGGATGCTGGTGCCAAGTGATGAGTACCGGGTTGTTGATGCTGTTGATGATACCCTCCGGCTGTTGACGGATTCATTAGAAACGAGCTCATGGCTGGGAGGTCGGAACTTTGTCACTACGCGGCCTAGCTCCGGGCGCTTGGTTCTTCACGGTTTTGGGTACGACCGTTCAATCTTTGCCTACCTTTTTGTATATCGTAGCACTTTTCACGATCACACGCACCCCCGGCGATCACAACACTTTTCACTCGGGTCCATCCTCCGTGGGATGTCTCCTGTTACCGCGGGGGTGGTTTTTCCTTGTTTCCTTATTTTTATTGCCCGTTAAGGATCGAGCCAGCGTCCGGAGACACTATGGGCTTTCACACGCGACGGATACAGCCGTTTGTCCCGCTTCTTCGACACTTTTGCAGGCTATCCTATCCTCCGAAAGTTCTCCACCGACGTACACGAGGCAATAGTAAAAGTGAACGCCCACTTCTACCCAATTACCATACCACGTGACCAACGAGGACCAATCAGAACGACCCGACGTCCGCGACCATGATGGATAGCCGGCACGCACGCAGCATGCGAGTGGCGCCCCGCAAGGACGGTGGCAGGTGCCGTAACTCTATCTTTTTCCTGATCCTACACCTGGCTCTCTTACTCCTTTGCTTCAAACCACTTGATCAATTTCCAACTTTAATTCTACTCTCAAATCGGCTCGAGCCAATCGCTTCCTGACGTTTACATAATCGTATAGTCTGACGTATCCTACCCCCATTCAACCCTATCGAAGGGTAATTGAGCGTCGAAACGTGTCTTTTTGGGAGAAGAAAGAAAATTAAAATGAGATAAAAAAGAAAAGGAACGATCAGGGGTAACTGTTGCGTGAACTATGTTGGTAATTCGCGAACTGGTCTATCAGCACTATGTTATTTTGTTCTTATTGAAATCCACTTATATCCATCAGCTGGGAATAATGGATAAAACCGCGGTACGTTACTGTCGCCTGGAGGAACCCGCGATGGAGAGCTCGCGGTGCCTCGGCAGAAACTCGTCTGGTTACTCTCTGTTTGGTTCGCACTCCCTCCAGGTCGTCCAGCCGCTGAAACGAACCGCCACCAGTCCCAGCTGCTCGACGCCTCCCCACCCCCAATCTCTAGTTTCCCCCACCGTTTTCACCACCACTACCTACTACCCCGCGAGACCAACCCCTGCAAGCTCTGGCTCCTGCTTAGAGAGCCAACCTTAGCAACCCCGAAATCTCGTTCTATCCTCTGAGTTTAGGAACTCCGAAACGGGGGTTGAGCCAGGGTCACTCCTTCTCGCAGTTTCTCAACCCGCCCTCGCTCAAATTTTCGTAAATAGAATTTTTCGTAAAGGTTCATCGAGGCCTCGATGATTCGATGAGGTTGACATCCACTGTGCAATTAGTTTCAATCTTAAATGACGCATAATTGTGTTCCTTTGTGGATCTCGACGGTTATGCACATGACTATAAATAGTCGACGTTGTGTACGAGCATAACAACGGTGTTGAGTGCCTTCTTAGTGCATTATCACGGTGAAAGGAAGGCCTCTCTTAAATCGCCAGTTAGCTCGCACTTCGACTGTACTAGATACGTATTTATACCTGACCTATACTTGAACAAATAGTAGTAGTACGATGGTCATCTCGCACGCGGCCAGCCAACTATATATCCTACCTACCCACCGGCCCACCGGCCCACTGCTAGACTGGCGCACTTGTGACAAGCCCGGCGTATAAAGAGCATGAAATGCCGCGTCATTATACAAAGAGCACACTCACCGCGTTTTATTGTACTCTTATAATGATACTACGACGTTTTTTATCAAGTGAGAAGCGAACATTTACACGATGAAATTAGTGGCCCGGGAGTAAGCCCTCTTGAATTATCTTAGGCCAACGTATCGGAAGATGAATGGGCGGACAAATAAACAGTATGAAAAACAAATTGTTTATACATAGATATAAGTGTAATTATATACAGTTACCGTTAGCGAGCTACCCGTATCATCGCATCATCCTTGCGTCGCGTCGTGAGCTGTCGATAAAAGGGTGCGTAGACAAGCGGCAAGGATATACTATAAACGACATCGATTCTTTCACACTTGCAAATATTTAGTATAGATATCCGGTATAGATTCTTTCAACAAATAATAGCTAACCATTACCCTCGACAGCCCGAGTAATACGTTACCCTCGTGTGTATCCAATAATACAATCATAATGCTAAAAACAAGTAGTACAGGTCAATGGTTTCGCGTCCTTAGACCTACGACTATAAATTGATTAGCAACCGCTTGGTGCTGTTTATCAGTCTATGAATCTTTTTTCTGCAGTTTGTCTCGTCAAATTCTGCGAGATTTGACGATCATTTATTGCTATTTGTTTAATCAGAGACATGGAAGACTGGAGTTGATTATAAAAAAAAGTATTGAGAAGAGTTTTACGTTTTTCTTCAATTCGTTGCATGAGTCCCAAGGCTTCATTTTGAATTTTTTTCTTTTTCGTTCATTGTTAAACGAGTATAGAAAATTCGGGGTTAGAATCGGTTGGTACAGCTATACTTGGCATGGGTAGAATAATTCGCAACATGGAATCAAGAGATCAGCATCGATGGTTGACAAGAGTAACCCAGTGCAACAAGGGGGACCTTTTATTGAATAGGCATCAGGCATGGCGGCGCAGACGGCTGTTACTTGATACTTGAAGGCAACCGTGAATAATAGTTATAAATTATTCTGTGCGAAACGAAAAGTAGACGGTGGAAGTCGCAGGATGTGTAGGTATACTGCATTGAGAGAACGAAGGGAAACTGGTAGGAATACGTAATGTGACACACAGAGACCCGCGTAATAGCGTTAAATTTGAAGAAAACATTTTTTTTAGTTCTTCTAACGAGACAAAAAATCAACAATACCAAACCATTAGTCGAAAAGAAAAGATTGAATGCACTTAAAGCTTGTCTTTTTTTTACATTGATATTCGTCAGCTGCTTGTTTAACTTTTTTCAACGATACGAATCTAGCATTTTTTCGGAATTCATTGATAATTGACAAAATACTCCCCAAGTGAATCACAATGAAAATTTATTGTTTATCGGACGTGTTTAATCGCGTCATTAATTATAGCCGATCATTGCTTTGAAATAATAGAATCTGATAAAAACAGATACCTGAGCGGAGAAGAGAAGCTCGAAAGAGAGAGAGAGAGAGAAAAAAAAAGGAGAAAAAATTACAACAAGAAAAGAATCGCATTGACAAACACGCCGTGTTCGATGAGCAGGTGTCGTGGCCTCGAAGTAGGAGGGGAATTATGTAAGTTGCTTAGTCATTACAATATTGTGTGGCCCGTAACATTTCGTCGCATCATTCAAACCGTTCGTTGATCAGTAAAACTATACAGCAATTTCAAACTCGTCGATTTTGCCTGTCAGCAGTCTGATAGCTAGACCATTCCGCCGTCAAAATATTCGCGCATAATATCAGTACACGAACTATAACTATCCCCCCCCCCCCCCCCTCACCCCAAAAAAAATCGCGAGACTTAAGAGACAAGAGCAAAATGACAATTTGATAGATTTGTGACTGCAAAGAGTTACGCTGTAATTATCCAATTAAATCAGGTATCGCTGAATATACTCCAACCAGTTTTGGCTATTGATTTCATAGCCTTCATCTACCTCTTTGCATCTCTAGATCGGTATCGAAATGGTCTGCTGCGCATGAGTGGGTAGATGTTGGGTAATCAAGTAGATAAGTATTGCTTTGGTATAAATGACTTAATGCTGTTATGTTCTAGGTAGTTATGACGGTTTCCAGCAATACTCTATTCCATCTCGTAGATTTCCTCCTGCCCTCTCTATTCCACCCTCGACGTTGCAGAGCCTGGGCAAAATCCTCGGATGACGATGAGAGAGGCAATTCAACGAAGCCGAGAACGCGTCACCTGCTTTTTGTTCAAACAACTCACTTTTTCTTGCGGCGGCAGAGACGCGCGCGGTGTTTGCAGACGCGTAGTGGTGTATTTCTATTTTTCTTTTGTCCACTAGATGATGCCAGTCCGACGGACTCTCTCGGTTAAGGGGAAAAGATAGAGGACGGTGGATAGCGGAGACCGTGAAGGAAAGCTTCTTCGAGTGGAATCTCGAGGAAAAGGAGCTCTGAGCTTTTTGGAAGGGGCGCCGCAGGGCGGTGGTGGATATCTCCTCTTTTCGCGGGTCGACCTCTTCGTCTCTATCATCGCGTTGCGTTTCGAAACTTTACCGCCTTCCTCTTCTCGCCCATACCTACTCCTCCTTTCTCCGTGCTCCACGCTCTTTCCAACTCTCTACTCTCTTCTCTCTTCCGGTGAAATACAATCAATCACTTCTCCCGGACCGGCGGCGTGTCACACTGTCCCCTTCCACTACCCTCTCAAACTCCCACCACCATCTCGTACACCCTGTCACCCTTGCAGGCAAGGCTCAAGCAGTTCCGCAGGCACTTTTGCTTCCCGAACGAATGCCATCTCCAAATCGGTTGGACTATCGCACGCGTTGATCGCCCCTCGCAATACTCCTACTCGTAGTCCTCTGGGTGTACAGTAGCACTTCTCATCTACTCTTTCACCTCGCACACATCATGCGACTCCTTGAGTCGAGAGTGTTTCCTGTATAAGGAAAGGATCGAGATTCGTAGTGACAGTAATCGATAATATTTTGCATGTTGAGGTATGCTTGATTTAGGGGTGGGAATAAAGGGTGGAACTTTACATCATTTGATGAGTGAGATTTAATTTCTTGGGATCGATAAAAGAGGAATCTATTATTCTTTGGTTCAGATTAAGAGCTGTACTCGGGGTGTGTAAAGTTTTGGATGAATATTATCGGTGAGATAATGATATTCAAATGACGTTCGTGATAATGATAAATGAGAATAAAACGGCAGGCAATTTAATTTCAATCTGGACGTCGCGATGCTTATTATGGCGCATTGGTAAAGTTTTAATAACCTGCTGAGAACGCACCCTGTAGGGGAGACGCAACACGATTCATCTCTTTCGCCGGTTTATTAAATAATCGAGACATAATAACTTGTTGATCGTTTCTGAAATCGGGGAAAACTTTAAAATCAACAATAATTTTCCTACACAAATTTCGCAGACCTTAATTAAATTCACACTTTTTCACGGCATTCGTACCTACTCCCCTGATTAATAGCAACGAACTCATCGCGTTTCTCGAGAAAGTTACAAATTTCTGCACGGGTATCTCGCAGTCGAAAAATTTCGCAGCGCCAATTTCAGAGTAGATTTAAATACCTCAAAATCCAAACATAAAAACGTATGAAGTAAATCTTGAATATTCCTCAGGGAGATATCGGTCACGACTGAATCGCGTAGCGAAGGCTATTCGGTTCCATCGATCATTCGAAAAGTAGAAATATTTCTCTATTCAAGAAGAAGAAAAAAAGGAATTGAAATGCAGCGAATCTAAGGAGGTTAAAACCCCCAACGAGTACATACATTATACCTTTGGGATTTATTGATCACAAGACAGAGTCTTCACGCATGTCCATTCCCATTTTGTTCATTGGAACTAAAATTCAAAATATTTTCGGTACATGCCAAGGCGTTGGCAGCCAAACTGACTGTCCAACACGGGAGAAACGAGCCCCAGGAGACAGTCACACCGCTGACTCACGCGATCGCAGCAGCTCGGGTCGAAGCTGCGGGGGTGGTAACCCGGAGTCGGGTTTTCCGGGGATCCGATCAGCCTTTTGAGTCGTTCTTCGCAGGTAAACAAGGCTAGAATGTACGTGCAAAATTCCGAGTTTACTCCAACGCCTGAATTTCACGTAGAAAAGTTTTATAATTTTTCTTTAAAGAGAGTTTCCGCAATCCTTTCACAGCGAGTTCTCAAAATCAATGATGGGATGAAAAGCCAAAAAAAAAAAAAAACTTAAAAATTGAGTAAACTCGTCAATTTGGAAAACGTATCAACTACTTGGATTGCAACAAAAGAAATCCCCGGCATGGGCTGGGTATAAAAGACATGGATGGGACGTGGGTACAAAAAAGAACCTGCAGTGTCTCGCTTAAGAGGAGGATTTTTTTCGGTGTGAAAACAATCAGTAGTTTGTAAGCCTTTTCGAGTAGGCAATTATCACTCTTGAGTAAAAATACAAGATTTTTTCCTCTCGCCTAAACAGACCTACCCAGTTTTGACGGAAACATAATGGCGGCCCAGAAGTGCTTTGTTCGCGAGTTATACGTGTAGAGAAGAGATATATACATACATGCATAGATGCATACGGTGTATCCGCACGTGACGGTCGACGAGTGAACGTGTCAGCGGTTCTCTTACAACTCGCCAACAGTTTCTGCTCGAGGATTCTGCTCTCTGTGGTGATTACCGTTTTGTAGGAGGCTAGGAGGTGAAGGTCAGCTACTGTCCGTGACCTTGACAATTACCTCCTGCCGCCCTCGAGGTTCTTCACATCGTATTTCAATCGTCTTTGGCCGTTTGCATACGGCACCTACTTCCACGAGGTCAAAGGGTAGCAGCCCCGCTGAGAACTGACCCAGTTTCATTCTCTACCCTAATTGTTTGAAAACGACGGTATACGTTCTCTATAGCCAGAGTATAACCGAGCCGAGCTTTTCTCTCTGTCACACTAATGTTCCGAGCAGGTTAATGCTGACCTATCCCAAAGAAATCGTCGTAACCGCTTCACTGGCCGTCGTAAGCGTCGGAGTCGTAAGTGCAAAGGGATGTCTGTGCGAGGATCACGAGTTCGAGGCGTAAGGGAAAACTTTAAGATTAATGGATTTGCATTGTCGGTATTTTTCGGCCATTTTAGGACCACTCTTCAAGAAGAAAACATTCATTTTTCAAAAAGTCCGTTCCGGATGACCGAAGGAATCGCTGCGAATTCACCCCACAAATATAAATGGACCTAAATTAAACCGTTCCGTCTTTTTTTCCTCTCTTTTTTTTCCTTCGTTTTCTTCTTTTTCACATTTTTTTTTTTTGATTCTCAAGTTACGTGCCAAAAATATTCAACCATATGAGGGTATACTTTCGCAAGCCATGTTTCACGAGCTACTCCATTTGGAAACACAAAAAACCGACTAACCTACGACACACGTTGTATAGCTCACTGTCTGCCGTTCATGATCGTCAATTACTCCATCCACTACCCCAGTACCATTCGGTATTCGTGTCATTTCGACGGGTCCTTACTGCAAGTAAATCCTATAGTCATTAGGACTCAGGAACTAGAGTGCTAAGAGAGAGAGGGAAAGGCGTCCAGCTCGTTCCCCAGAGATTAAATCGCTGTCGTCTTCAGAAACTGAGGAAAATTAGAGGTACAAGAGGTGGGAATGGGAGGTACAGTAATTTCGGCGTTTTACAACTCTCGGGGGACTGATACTCATTTGCGTGTCAAAGGATCAAAGCCCTACAATTTGTGGTCTTTATTGTTAATTTAAAGATTTACGGTATCACCGCGCGGGTATAACAGTAAGTCCTAGCTGTGCCTGTCGACTGTCGAAGTCTTTGCCGCCTCCTCGCAACGCCGATGTTCGAACTTCGAACCCGGAGTCAAGAGAAGAAACGTGCAGTAACGAATAATCTCGAGAACAGAGGAACAGAGGAACAGAAGAGAGAACACGGAAAGGGCGGAGAAGAACGGGTTGGCGCCTGGGGACCTCCTGGATACACACAACTTCGAGCTTTGCCGGCTGATGAGCCGGAACCAATGCGCACACAATAACCTTCCGTAAGCAGAACCGCTATCCTTCACTCCCTCGACACTTGCGGTATAGGTGCAGCCTAGACTTGCTATATCGGCACATCGATACTCGCGATCAGCTCACAACTTCTCCGCAATAGATCTGAGAGATTTCGCGAAGCGTTATACCCCCGACGACATTCGCTGTATTAGACGATTGATTGGAATAAGAATTGAATAAAACTTGTTTGCAATTCCAATAAAGATTCTCGCAGGTTACGAAAAGGGAAAATCTTCAGTGACCCATTTACTCTTCGGACTATTCATGGCGAGCGATGCCAACTTTTAGTTTAACCCGTTCTTCGCATGGCTCAGGGCTTTAGGCAGCGTGAAAAAATTCGATTCGCACGGTAATAAATCACGCAAGAAGCGGTACATAACTGCAACCCTTTGGCTACTTGCAGACCATTTTAAAGCCTGCCGATGTACATTGGATACAGGAAACCGGACGGTTGGTAGGACGGGCTACTGGCTACCGCTGCGGTGGAGTATTGTAGCCTTCCAATAACTCGACAATGGCTACTGGCTCTGGCTGATTATATTCGTTATTATTTACGAGCTGTAAATTATTCAAATTTCGAAAGTCAACTTTCTCATCTTTCAACCCTTCTCCAATTCTATCGCGAAAAATCTTCAAGCATACGAAGAAAATATCCCCTCGTCTTGCATTTCGAACACATTAAAGCCTTTCCCTACCTATCAGACGTACGAATGAAAATTATCGTCTTGGTGACTCTGAAGGAGCAATTTTGATATCCTATACTTTTATAATTATAGTTGATGGTAGGAAGAACTGGGGCGAACGTGGCGGGCGAGGAGGGTAGCTCTTTGATAACGTCGTTCAGTTTTGAGGACTAAAGCGATGGGTTGAGGGATACAAAGTTTTCTGGCTGAGGGAGACCGGAGGGTGACTGGCGCGATTGCAGGCCGCTGGATGGGTGATTGATTCACTTTGAATGATTAAAGAACGCGGAGGACCAGGGCGGTGCGTGGCTCTTGGCAGGGCGGTGACGGGGGACCCAGGTTCTGCCGAATAATAGCATTCGATAGACTCATCAAACTTTCTCAGGAAAGTTCAGGCCTCGTTCCTTGAGGCTCGGGAAGTAGCTATCGTTCTTGGCTATTCCCTTTTAGCGACTCGTCAACTCGCATCAGCCCCGTCAGAAAATATTGATGAAAAAATTCGGTTCTTGTACTCCACGAAATGCGAAACCTAGTTTACCTAGATCTCACAGGTTCAGGTTAAGCTGATTTTGTCGAGGAATTATATGAAGTGGATGTCGCCTCGTGGTGCGTGTTTATTCCCGCGATGATATGCATAACAAAAAGCAGGTGGTATGAGCAGAGCGAAAGAGGAAAAGAGGGATCGAGTTTAATACAGCGTTTGCTATGCTGTATTTAATGAGACGAGGGTTTGGATAAGCCGATAAGCATCGCAGCAAATTCTATCCAGAGCAATATCGCGAGAGGCTCGTATAAATGCGCATTTTATTAAGGTTCCTTGCCGCGCGAATATACGGGGTTTCCAGAGCCCTAGGGGCTCAGTTCACGCCGGGGTTCAACCTGGGGCTGAAGCTCCAGGAACCAATCAGCTGCCCCCTCTCGTCCTTCTAAACCCTCGGCCTCGGCCGACCCACGGCCACGCCTGCCAATATAGGCTACGTACTACCTATACGTATATACCTACTGATACGTACATAGATATATACATGTATATATATATCTACAACCTACCCTCATCAGATCGACCTACCCTCGGTCTCCAGACTCTTTCACCCGCCTCTCTTTCTCTGGACCAAACTCATTTCGCAAGATGGACTCCTGATAATCATTCCCATATAGTTAGAAAAAAGAAACCTGGAAAGAAAGTTGTACTGCATAGAGGAATGATTCAATCTGGAATACTCGGTTGGGGTCTTCAATCAAACATCAATTGTGTCTCTTAGTTGGGATCGATGATTTGCCGATTGTTCCGAAATTCCTAACTTTGTTTCAGACCGCACTATATAGTGACGTGAACCGTCCGATCTAATCACGAATACATTCAGACTAGAACAAAATAAGTTTCGGCGAGGTACAGTGGCTGTGTCAAGGATCCTCAGACTCGAGCAGCGCGGCCGTCCTGTCACAAAGGCATGTGCCACCCACCTCGAAGTGGACGGTGAGATCGTTAATCACGTTATACCTACGTTTGGACCGCAGTTTCAAGGTACGAGACCGATACCTAGTCACACACCAGCCCCAGGTATCCATCCAAAACTCAGACCTCTGGCCAAACCGATGTAACGATATATTCGATATGAGCTCAGGACGGAGGACCGAGGGAACGGAACTTAATGCTCCTTCGGCACGTCTTCTGAAGTCCTGACCAAACCTAATTAGATTGCTCTATAATGATCACAAATCTAACAGCAATTTGGGGACAGAGATGAGGTGTCGCGACGACAGGCCGGGGTCAGTTAATTGGAAACTGATTCGCTGTCAAGTTCAAGCTTTGAAGGCAATTTCGAAAACTGGTTCGATAACATTAGGAACCAAAATGTTCAGTCTAATCAGAATTATCAATGCGTTTTAAGAAGTCTATCCCAAAAAAGCTCGTAAATCGCGTCCAATGACGTATCTTACTTACGGTAAAAAACAATTCCTCAATCATTGAGCTGAAATCGATTTAAAAGTTATCGAGCTATGTGACAATTGAATTTCAAACCCCCCTCACATTTGGTTTTCAAATTGTTTAAAATTCCGCCAGGAAGCTCGATGGCTCAAATATTTCTGTATCCAACTAAACGGATGAACAATCGATGTGAAACTATACATTCTATGACGACCCCACTTCCTTCGGCGAGTAAAAGCTCGTAGAATCAACGATTGAATCGGCCGATTGCATTATCCATAATTATCTTGAGTCCATTATGATCCACGAATGTCCAGTGATAAATAATAATCATTTTAATGGACGGCTACTTAGAATCGACTACAGAAACGACTGACTGAAAAGTTTGATGGAACCGCCTCAGCGCAAGAGACGTACGATACACCTCAGCGTCTGAATGTTACATGAGAACTAATCTCGAATTAATTAGAAGCACTTCGGTCTGGCACAGGGATTACAGTCATCCGGCTTCTGACCTAGAACAATTTAAAGCTCCCCGAGCCATTTCGGGTGCTCTATACACTTTGTAAATTCGGTGAATGGCCTCCTAATTGTCTTTACCATCGGCGACAGGCCATTGCAGGCGGCGCCATTTAATTTGTTTGGAAAAACGGCGACTATATCATACAATACCGGCGATTATCAGTCATTAGTCATCCTGCAGTGGCGCGCGCCCGAGCTTCTTCGATCAGAACATTCGCGAGGTAAATAACCAGCCCAAGCTGCAGTCAATTGGTTCTCGTTAAAGCCCAGGATCGAGAATCTCATACGCCGACGAATGCGCTCATCAACTCAATCGGCCGCAAATGGTACATCGGGCTAATAAGTCGAATTATTCTCACCGCTTCTCGGACGCAGCAGCTCTACTGCCGCCGGCTTTTCATCCGGCAAACCGCTACGCCATGATGTACTGTATGTACTGTTATATCGCCCATGGTCAGCCTCGTCCAAGTCTGCTGCGGTTCTCTCGATGACGTTGCACTTTCGGCCCTTATACTCGCGTACGTTGGGTCCGCATGGCCCACTGCCTGTGACTCGTGTGTATCGTGGAGAGTCGTGGTTGAACGGTTTTCGAGTTTCATTGGTAGCACGCTTAGTTTTGTACTTTTGGTATCATCAGACCGAGAACTGCGTGGCCAGGTGTCGCCGGCTAGCGTCGACGCGTGTTTGGGAACAATTGTCCGCTACCAAGAGAGAAAAATAGCATTTCGGAGGATAAACATATTTTTAACGATTCTGTGGTATGGATGTATACGGATGTATACCTACACGTGCGGCATATGTCCCAAACTCCGAAATACTCCCGCGATATTAAAGCTCCTGCGTATATAGCGAGAGGCTCGACAATGCCGCAGGAACGGGACCGCGGCAGAGAGGAGAGGAGAGGAGAGGAGAGGAGAGGAGAGGAGTAAGTAAGGAAGAGGGAAAGAAGGATAGAAAGAAATGAAAGGCTGTCAGAGTGGAGGAGCTCGGGGTATTAGTCGACTGAAGGGTGGATGCGAAGAAAGAGAGTTCCCTCTTTCTTATATATTTTTTCTTGTATTCTCCTCCGTTCCTTGGGAAAAGTTTGTTGTTTGAAGCAGCGCTCTGGCTGGGATCATTAATCATGCCTGAGTTTTGGTTTGACTAGCAGCAGCAGCAGCAGCGGCAGCGGCAGCAGCAGCGCGGCACGGCTGCGTCCGTTCCTTCGTTCTCCGTTCCCTCGGTTCCTTCGTTCTCGCGTTCGTGCGCGTCTCGCGGGTCTCGGGGCCGAGGCTAGGGGTTGCTCTACGTTCAGTCGCCTACCGACCAGGGGGAGGAATAGGGTGGGTGGGTATTTGGGAATATCATAGAGGGGAGCCCGCAGAAAGGAAACCCTCCCTTTCTCTCCCTTTACTTTCCCTTCTCTTTTTTGGATCACCCCTGCCCCGACAACCGGGGCCATTTCTTTCTGTGTTGCATTCTACGGATATAAAGCAGCTCTGAATGTTATAATAGATTTTTCGCCTTTCTCCCGACGAAATACATCTATAGGTATGCTTCCATCCACCAGTCGCTCTTCAACCACATTCACATCTATTCACACATATATTACTCAACATCTATACACAGGTAATAATCACTTTCCATCGTTACTTTACGTGATTTGCATCTAATAGTAAGACGAATTCGCAGGCTTCTTTTCTTCCCTTCTTCATCAGAAATATACGTTCACAATATTTTGCTCGAGGCGTTGTAACGCTATTTGAGGATTACCTACGAGATTGTGATAAATTATCGGTAGGGTAGTTGAGGATATACATTTTTACCTGTTTTATATTTGCATGTCTTTGTTACTGAACTTTAAATCCTCGAAAAAAGCCATAGCGACCATTTTCCGTTCTTTCCCTGCTTCAATTTTCGAACAGCTAAGTCGGTGGATATAAGTATTACCAAGAAACACATAAATAATTTATAACTTCGGGCCGCCCGCGATCAAATGATTTTCTATTAAGATTTTCAAAAGATCGTAAATTTCGGCCGAAGTTTGTGAAATTTTTTATCGGGTATAGATAGGCAGAGTAGACATAATAACACTTCGACTTATACTAGATATGATAAAAATAATTGACCAATCTTGAGAATAGATCAATATTATATCTAATATATACCTGGACTGAAGACTGCAGCAAAGCAGTGTGATCTATCGTCAATGAATATCGGGATTACACGGCTAAATGAGATTCCGGCGGCAGAATCAAAGAGGCAGCAGGTGGTCATCTTGGCCTCAGTCACGAACCCTACACGAATAGACGGACGGACGGACCCTACAGGGCTTGCGAGACCAGTTTTGGCGTCTTATGGTGCCTCTAGGTCCCCAATCCACCATTTTGTTAGGGCTTAAAAACCCGTAGGATGAACCTATATCCTGTTATTGATTGCTTTTTAACGTAATTTTACGTACGGAATGATCATATTCATTTGGTGAATTGTCCCGGAATTATCGCATGTGATGATTGCGACGGGTTACCATACCTCCGATTCTAAGTCCAATTATAATTTTGGAAATAACGAAGAATCCAATAGATTTTTTATCCCATTTTTCTTCGAGCTCTCCGCGCTCTTCTATCCTCCTTCCATTCGAGACTATAAGCTGCAAGCAGCGCGGAGGCGGAATACGCGTTGTCGGCGTGCACCAGGACAACGGGAGGAGTCGGCCAGTCATCATTAATATTATCCTGCCGCGCGTTCACCACTCCCGTCAGATCTATGCCGGCCTCTTCACATTCACACGGACATCGCGGTGTATGTATATTCCGTTCTAAAACTCGGGCTACCTCGCTATACCTTCCAATCTCACCCTGTCCCGCGTCCTGCCAAGGCCATATATATGCCTCATTATAACCCCATACAACTAAACGCAAAGTTGATGGATATCAAACACAGAAGTGAGGCTCGCCCCGGGCAACGTCGACCCCGTGAAAACGAGACGCGAATTTCGACTCCCAATTATTTGGAATAAAATTTCGATCCTCGAGATTAGTGGGAAAGAAGATAAATGGGGAAATCCGGGAAAGCAGCGAGACAAATGGGTCGGCAAGGACTTATGATAATTTAATGAATGTTTGTGCGGGGATGTAGTGCGCAACCCTTCATCGCGGTTCGCCGAATTACCTAGTTAGAAAGATTGAAATTACAGCAATACGTGCCTTCGCATAAGTATAATCGGCACCAGGTCGTACATGCTGTGGCAACTGATGGAGGAGGTGCCATCAGTCAAAACGACGCGATCCGCGGGGGTTGCAGTGTTTACGCGCGCGGACCCCGCTTAGCAGTTTAGCTTGGTGACTCCGGCTCTCTTCCTCCCTTATTCCATTCTGCATCCTCTTTACCCCAGGGGCTATCCAACGTGACGACGCTTAACCTCCCCGTCCTATATATCTCGCTTAAATTCATCTGGCTATGTGAAATTTTTTCGCGTTCATTTTATTCGAAAATTCATCTGCGTTTGTGTAACGGAGTTTTGTTTCGGTGATAAAATGCCGTTTTAAACCTAATTGGCGAAGGCATGTAATATTCATAATCTGAAATGGTAATTTTGGGGAATAATTAATGAAATAAAAGTGCAAATCTTACAGCGTAAGATATTAATTTTAGATTTTGAGATCGTAGAGTGTTAATTAAATACAGAAGGTTGCTCAGTGCAGCCCGTGGCTGTTAATAAATCTGGGAAATTGTTGAACTTTTGAATCGTTAACCGTGCGATACGCACGCTGCGGATTGGCCAGATTATATATTATTCATAAGTGCGTGTATATAGTTATAAAGATATGTATACATATATATAGACATATATACCTGCGCCTGTATCTACCGCCGTTTTAATACTCGCTCGTGTTTCATTTCACCCTTCGTTCATTTTCTTAGCCAGTTGTCAGCCGTATTATATTTAGAGAATTAATGATCGTATATACCTACCTACCTACGCGTAGTCGAGCCAATTTAGACGGTTGAAAATTTAGCGCGATGTTGTATGTTATATACCCGTGTAATGTAGTAATTATAATTAAACCACGTTACATGGATAAACACGAAGGCGTTATGAGCAAGCCGGGCAAAATTTATTCAGAGTATGATGTATTTCTTGTCGAAATGCAAAAGCTCCTGGTCTATATCTATTCTTGCTTCCTCGCCATCGGCTAGGGCTCCTGATCGTAAGCATCGCATCGTCCCCTCTTCGCCCGAGGCCCAGACTCCAAAGCCACCACTGATGTTGGCGAAGAAGACGAGAGGGTACAGTAGATCGCAGCGCAGCGCAAAGCGAGGCAAGGCGAGGCAAGGCAACGCAAAGCAACGCAACGAAACGCAGCGCCCCTCGGTCCATGTCACGCGAATCATTAATCTTGCTATGTTTTCTCACACACTCAGATGTGGATTTAGACTTGAGAAGCGAGGATCTTGACGTGCACGAAGAACGAACCGCGCCGTGCCGTTACGTACCGAAACCCGTCTTCATATATACGTTTCAACCGTTTGTCTCCATTCTCAAAGACTGCCGCCTCGAGAAAACTTCGCTTCGAATCAAGAATTTCATACCAGAAACCGCGGCTTGGTGGGTAGAATGAGGATACGAGATAGATATCATTCTACAACTTTGCGCAACGTACGGGTGGAGCTTAATAATTGATCATTATTGAGTATTTCGAAAAATACGTGGGTGTTTTTATAAAGGTTAATAACGAGTCGAAACCGTTGACAAGATTTGCGATACGATCTTTTTTTTTCACTCTCGACCCTGCCTTCGCTCAACGATCGAATATTGCAAGTACATGTTTTTTACAATTTGTCAAACTGTAAGTACATCTGGGTGTCGACGTTGACTAATCGAAGGTATTCACACTGAGTAACCGCCGATCTCGCAATCAGTCTACTCTTTTATTTGGGAAGATTTTTTCTTCATCAAACTGCCGATCAGAATTTCAATTCCGATCTTTCCAACGGGCGAAAACTCCTAACTCCACGATCCAAATTCTAATTTCTGTTCAGCCTTCTGATATTTCACACCTACTTATTATATTATATTAATTGGAAAATGAGGATAGATCTCTTTATGAATATTTGAAAAAAATTGTATAGATGATTGCCTTGAGTTGTCTAATCCACGTTGAACAGATTGCAACGTTTTTTTTCTTCTCCTCCATCGCACAAAAGGTGCCCTCGAAGCTCTGCTGCGGAGGGACAATCTATGATTATAATTACGCATAGCTACTGCACTTTGTTAGCACTTACTTGAATTACGTAAGATTCCGACGTGTCTGATTACTTGGATAACGATGTCTATTTAATAATTACCTCTCACCGTATCCAATACAGAACTGTTCAAAATCCTCCTTATACCAGTTCTTTCCAACGAATCTTCGATCGTCAATAATTCACAAAAATATTCGATTCCCATGCTACAAAGAAAAAAAGAAAGAAAAATGAAGAACGGAAAATTTGATATCAAGGAACTTTCATGGAGATTCTGAACCTCTCTCAAGCCGTTTTCAAAGCACTCGATGATTTATCGCGTTTCTTTCATACCTGCAAGCTGCGTTTGTCCGAGCCTGTATAACCGCGCAATCGAGGCATACCGTTGCGTTCGCGTCGCGCGAATATGTGCAACGGGTCGCGACTTTGTCTGTCACTCAATTCATGTTCAGAGCCCTGCAGTTATATACATGTCAGTGAAGTATTCAACAGCTAATGATGCCCGCAACTGGTCAAGTGACGGCTGCATGCAAAAAGACAATTTTAATAGTCCTGTGATTATAGTTTATATTTAGATTCGAATGCGAATAGTGTTAATGCAATTAAACAGCATTCGCAGTTTGTTACACAGATGATACTATTCGACAGAGTAGAAATACTCGAAAATTGGTTGGAAAGAACTGAGAACTATTTCAATGGGATGAAATTAAACCACGGATCAATCCTACCCGGAAATTAATCTATCGAAGGTCTGATGCTTGTAATTTTGAATAGATATACGAGCTGTCGGAAAAGCGCTAGATGAATATCAGATCGGTATAGAAATCACGTTATGCTTCATTGCGTCTTCTTGCTCGATAACATATCCGTCAATTCTAACGATCTCACTTATATGGAAGGTGTCGTGGTTCTTTTTCTTTTTTCTTCTTCTTTTCACTTTTATTCATACTGGTGTAATGTAGCCTGGCAAAGTTAGTTCCCATGCAGACGAGGATCGTTGACTGAAAAAGAGTTATCGATATTCTTACGAATACTCAGACCTACGTATCTGAATTTCGAGACGCTTCTGCAAGCTTGAATCTTCTACGGAGTATCGTGATGGTCGTGATAAATCCTGATTAAGAATTATAACATTGTACGTGTAATCAGGTTGTATAATTTGAATAAATAGACAAGAGAGATTGCATATCATTTATAATATACATTTGACAAAGTGTAAAGCTATCGATCCAGCATGCACTTATCTCAAATAACGTTTGGGAATTTGTTGTTCCTCGGAATTTTTGAATTGATGAATAAAACTAAGAATCAGAAATTGTTCAATCCATAGAAGAAGGTATAACGAACGACGATTTCGAATATATATAATTTTCGACAAAATTCTATACAATATTATCTAATGACAAATAAATTTCATTAAGCGATTACTCGACGTAAGAAAAATCGACGAATAAGGTCTAAGGATGGGGTTAACAATGTTTTTTCTTGCCTGATAGATTAGGCATACAGATATCTAAGCAATGATTTCGATCCAGACCACTGTAGCATTGTATGCACCACACAAACCTCTCTAGAACCGAATTTGTCGCCTGTTATCAAACAAATTCGGATCTACAGGGTAGATGTAGAGCATTAACTGGGCCTTCTATAATAAAACATTGCTGGCTGCGTAATGGCTCTGCTATCTTCTCTTTCAAAGCACAATAAAAATGCAATGCTTCTCGGTTGGCCCAGTGTTAGATATTACTCATCGAACGATAGATTTTCCCCGTCTGTTTCTGATCTGTAACAAAATTTAATGATCAGATTAATCGAGGGTGGATAAAATTCCATAAATATCGATAATAATGTATTTCGAAAGATTAGAGAATTGAGGAGGCGAACGATAATTATTTTATTAATTTTATTGTACATGTATGCGAGTGTTGAAATGTAGAATGAAAATTGAAACAGCGAGGAAAGATGTATCTTGTGCATCTGTAGCGAGAAATAAGAATAAAAGCTTGCTTCTGCAGTCTAGACTAGAGTCTGATTTTCAGGTTTGCATAGTCATTCGGAAATTGGTTCTTTTCGTAAAGTCATCTTTCAAAGAAGGATCGGTCCCACGTCTAATAAACACGAACGATGAGACTAGCATAACTTTCTGAATCAGTTTCTAATATTTGCAAACACGAAAGTCATTGCTAATTAGTAAACTGACATGTTATTCGATGTTGAAGATTTTTGTTCTCTTCATCTTTTATTTTACCTGTCAAATTATTTCCAATTCCTTATTTCGTCCATCGATAAACCAAACTCGTATACATTTTCCTCAACCTTAATCGTTTACAAAACAAAAATTCCAACCAGACATAACAAAGGATATAATTACGCTGCTTTTAATCTCCTTTCAATTCCTCGTGGACATTTTGCCATTCCGAATTCTCTGTGATCACTTTTCGACCAGGTTGCCTATAACAATCATAAAAGCATACAAATGTACGATAATTATTCCGCAATAAATATCCACAATAATTTCTAAACATGCGATATGCAATTTCAATTGAACTATGACTACGAGCTTAACATCGTAATTCATATTAAGGACGTGAACGGAATTTTTATTACGAGTACCATAATGTGAATGATTTATTTCTGCACTTATCGCGACCAAATATAATCATCTTACGTTGACCTATTGAAAAAAAGTGTATAGAAATCTGAGAAGGCCAGTATAAACAGTAACTAAGCAAACTCGCAGTAGTATTAGCAGAATACGGTCAGCCCGGACCAAGTTTGGCTTGTTTCCTGGACCATTCTCAAGCCTTGAAGATTTATTGAAAACTTTACGATCGAGGTTTGAAAATGTTTGATTGCAAAATCGCAAATTTATTTCTGAGTTGAAAAAAACTGATATTCTTATTTTCTCATCTACAGGGTGATCTAACGGGTGATTTGTATCGGCATATTGCGTACCTGTTTCTTGACGAGAGATACGATCGAATACGTCGACGAAATATTACCGCATCAATCTCGGTGCAGGTTCATCTCTGCAGTTCTGGCTACTACAAGTCAGCTCGGATCGACGAAGTCGAAGATGATGATGCAGCGGTTTGCACCAAGGTCGGCTTCGGATAGCGGTAAATGCAACCTCTACCCTGACGTGTAAATGCGTGTAAGTATGCGTACATGAGATCCTTCGAGCGAGAGGTTACTCGGTCATCGTATCCGCCTTATTTTCTCGAAGCGTTTCTGAAATCTGATAACCAATGTCGAATAAATTTTTGCCATATACGTCATACTTCTGTTCTCCGTTATTATACAAGTTATTCTGTACTACTTTTCGATATTTTAGTCGTATTTTTCTTCAGGTTCTGGTTTTTATCTTCTGACGAAAATCCTCTTTCAATACGAAAACAGAATTGGGTCTTAAGCAGGTTTATCAGGATTAATCTCGTCTAGAATAGGAATTCAAGTTTTCTTGCATCTCATATAGAAATTTTACGTATATATATATATTCACTTTGAAACGAGATTTTTTTTTATAAACCTACACCACTAATCCTTGAGGGAAGGTACGATGTAGGTACTTTTCAGGACAAGAAGAAATAAAAAGAAGTTTGTTTATTCCCTACTGAATGGAGACGTCTATCAAACGCTCTTCACCTACCAGCGTTTTTAAATCAACCCACAAGACGTCTTTATTCGCCGGTTAATCCGAGAAATCGTTTTTCTGTACAAAAAAGTGCTTCCTCTTTGTCAGCAATTATTTAGTTGACAGCTAGTCACGTACCGTAAAGGATTGACTGACCATTTCAGACTCCGGTCTCGTCATCTGGCTTCACTTCTTTTTGCCGGTACTACGTTATTACTACCTCGTTATCATCAGGCCTGTGAAAATAAATGAGAATTAAATTCATTACTCGTCATCTCATTTCATTTTACTTTAGTTTTTGGCATTCGTATTATTATATCTACTGCGAGACGGAATTTTGAACTCACAACCGACTGTATGGGAGGCCAATACCAACCCATGTTTGGAAAACCTCATTACTTTATTATTTCTAACAATGGACAATAAACGCCTTTAGCTGTTCTCAGAAATTGACACTCTGCTAAGCCGTTTATTGCATGCATATGGCCACCAGACAAAGCTGTCCTTTGTCCGGCAATCGTGAGTGTAATAAGCCCGGATTTTACCTGATCGACTCAAACAACCCTCGAGAGTTTTCGGAAACCTTAAATTTCCAACACTTTGTGTGATAATTTTTTACCAAATGGATTGCATTGATGCGAATACACGAGATAAGAGTAAATGCTATTCGTTTGTTTGGAGTCAGTATGAATTTCAGGATGAGAGAATAGCAAGACTCTAGAGTGTCTGGTCCTGCGAATAACAAATAGCCTAATTGTCCCTAATACACTGAAGCCCATTGACTGAATGGAGCTGGTAAAGGAGGACCCTTATTTGTCAAAATAGAAGAGATTAGTGGTGTTGGGTTGGAGAGATTATTCCCTGAGAACGTATCCAACAAATTAGCTCAAAGTGATCCTAATCTATGAAGGTTACACACCCCCAGAGAGGGTAAACCCCGGTGTAACTAAATGCCGAATACAAACAAGACCAGTTTGTAGCAAAGGATTTCGCGACTTTCGACAAGACGTCAAAACACGTCACGTCACTACAGTGAAAAGCGGAGGGTGAGGGGTGGCTTAAGGGTTTAACTCCTTCTTTCGCCCTCTGAAACCTCTCGCTTCCTCTCGCCTTTTCACGTACCTAACCATGTATATATATTATATGATATATATACATATATACTTACATTTTCGAAGGGAATAATTTCATCCCCTGGGATGAGCGGGGTTCAAAAGAGGCCTCGAGGGTGTAGACGACGGGGGGTTGGCCAGGAACGCAGTTTTGCCAGGCCTTGAGCCTCCATCGTCCTATCGACCCGATGCCGTCCGCCCAGCTACGCCATCACACGGCACCCCCGACCATCCCTCTGTAGAAACATAATTTTATGCATTGTAACTGTTGCTCAAGCTCTTGCCAATTCTTGTGTAAATTTTTACCATTTTACGGCATGTGATTTTATCCTGTTTTGGGATCAAACCATTCCTCAGGGTAAAGAATAAATTTACCTACTCCGAACGGGGCAGAATATACATCGACGCAGTGAATCCTTAATTCTTTCTTTTTTTTTCTTTCTGTTTTTTTTAGCCTTACTTTTCTTTGCATAACAATAAGTTCTTTTTCTTACGGTCTCTCCCGCCTTAGGGAAATGAAAAATCATTTTTTATTGGCAGCTTACTCGGACCAGATTTCTTCCTATACCTAGACGTAACACGCGAAGCAATAAAAACGAAAAAGTTTCCCAGGCGACGTGAATTGATAAAGCTTTCATTCATACGAAAGTAGGAAAATATATGTCGGTTTGAAATTTTGATTTCAATATATGTAATTCGTCGATTTTCCAATTGATGAGTAAGGGTAGGCAAATAGTGCAGTTTTGAATTTTTCAATCTTCTTTACGTCGTATTTGAACACGTATGTTACATACTCGTAGACACATACCTCCGGACATGATGGCTGTCGCAGTTTGAACAGGAAGTGAACAGGAACGTGGTTTCCCCTCGAACCGAACAACGTCGAGGTTGCATGGAGTTGGGCACATAGCAGCGGGGGTCAGGCGACAGGGCGAGATGGTGCGGAGGGCGAGGGTACCGGGCGAATAAACCAATAAGCAGGGCAACCATCTGCCTGCCAGCCGGCATCCTTCATTCCTCCCTTTTCACTTTGTTCGTGCGCGTGAGGAATGAAATTCACGAAAGGCTGCACGAGAATATCATCGAATCCGTAATAAACCCCTTCCAGATTCCCTGAAAAAAATTATACAAACTGAAGGTGATATCATCCGGCTCTTTTAACTTACTCGTGAAAAATTTGATCGGTCAAACTGCGGGACAGGAATCTTCTGCATTATTTTATTCGTCGATGTCTAATTCACTAACTGCCTTCAATTGCTTCAGTAAAAAGCATGCCACGATCTTACTTTAAACTTCCAACAGACAAGCCGAGAGTCTTACAATTAGTAAAGTTAAGTACCAAAAATATTTATTATCCACGATGATTTTTGTCTTACCACCTTCGAATCTCTTTCGATTAGAATCAAAATCGACGTATCTTCCAGTGAGTTTGATTAACACGAGAGAGGTCGAGTGCTCCGAAAGCGACTCGCCACTTCGTCATGTTTCCACGGTTTGATTGACGTGTCCATAAAGCTGCGAAGAACAATGAAAAACGACTGGGAATTTTAGGCCTGACGTTTACTCTTAGCCCAAACGACAAGTTATGAGATAGGATTGAGAGGGAAAGTTCAACACATCGGAGAATTCGATCATTTCCACTCACAGAAATTGAGAAGAAACGGTATTGCCAAACCTGCAGACATCTACTGGTACGGTGCGTCGTTGCTCAATCGATCGCTCGCTTCTTGATGCTATACCCTATAGACGGGTGATACGACCTCCCAGCTCTCTGCTTCTCAACCCTCAACCCCCAACCCTCGAATCATAAGACTCTGCCTTAAAGTTTCGAGATTCCTTCATGCGGTACGATTTTTCAGCCGAGTTTATATAGGAGAGGGCGAGGGCTTTGCCAATACGATTTATACAAAGTGTAGAATTCAAATTTGGAGAATTCACAGTTGAGCTTTCGAGCTTATTGAGAATAATATTTCCTCGATTTATGGAAGCTTTTCGAAGCAAAAAATTCTCATAGCTTTTAGAGATTGGAGAAGCGCTTTTTCAGATCTTTGAAACCATTTCATGTGCAATTCGTTTTGTCACGATTCACACGAACTACCGGTTCAAATTTTTCAAAAATTCTAGTAGATGCTTAGCTAATTTTTTCACTCGTTTATTCTCGTACTTTGGAAATACGCATCTCGTTCAGCGTAGGTTTGGGCGGTCTCAAGGCCAAACGGTCGCCATCGTAAAGTCAGTGGGGTTTCTGTTTCAATAGCACGTCTACCTGCCCGTGGTATCCTGAGATTATCCTGCGCAGAAGTTACAGTGGCGTAGCTAAATATATCCCATAAAGTCACTTCCTTGCGAATGAAAAATTTTCGAAGCATCGTAAGATTCGAGGAATAAAAATTGTAGAGAGAACATAAATTTTCGATTTCATACTCGACCATGAAGTCTTATCAACGTATCTTTATTTCCACGGAGGAGTAACTTTCGGAGAATTTACACTCGGCGTTCATTACGCTGTTCGTTAATTCGGCGAGTTTCAGACGAGAGAAAAATAATGAGAATAAAAAAAATTAAAAAAATGTCGCTTCTAAAGAGTTGGAATGATCTGTGGGAATCCACGAGCCATGTGGTCGCTCGCAGCTCCAGTTGAAAAGCTAATAAAGCCCTCGTTGCGTAGCCTCGTAAACAAACGGAGTCAACTGACGTCATTCAGCGCGGAAACGCGTTAATTTATATAGCGTCGGTGTAACATGTCGCTATCAAGTTCCTCGGTTTACCAACTAATTTCACAAGCCACCAAATTATTCTCATCAAACGGCTAGGCGTCTCCCACTCCGTATACCCGGGCAAACAGCATCATCGTTATTATTCGAGCATTGAAATACGCTGGGTGTATGGCTCACTGGAACTCGTCGCATTTTCTAATCAATTTTTTGAAACCAAAAAGTGAAGAAACGAGGAAGGAACGAAATTAAATCCTACACGTCGAGGAGAAGAAGGAAAAGAAGAAGACGCAAGGGGAAGAAGAAGAACGCGTGGCAGACACGTGCATAAGTTTGGGGGTGGGTTTGCTATTCGGTTATAACACCCTAGAGAAAAGTATTAGATACGAGAAGAAATATTCTGTATGTTTGTGTGGAAAGAGTTTACACACAAGAAGGTCTCTGGCTCCGGACTCTCATCGATCATTGGCGTCTTTGTCGCGTCATCCTGCGTGACGGTTTGCCTTCTTGTTTATTTAGATGTCTATTCACGGGTGCTGTCAATATGCATTAACTAATAATCCTTCCCAAATCTTCATCTTCCTCACTAGCCCGATGCCTACTCGCACCGAAATACGAAGAAGATCGGAACCCTGCTTCGCCACACTGTACTCTACTTCTCTGACTAAATCTACGTTCATTTAGCATCTCTTGCTATATTCAAAAAGTAAAAAATCCTCACGCCAACCCACGTACAAAACAAATTGCAAATTCTCCCATTTCTTACCGAAGTAGACATATCTCGCGCGCGCGGCTACCTGACGCTATGAATATCAAACACCCACTCAATCCCAACAAACTAGTGTATAGAAATAATTCCCGACGATTTGCAAAGTGGAGATGGATTTTTCCGAGATCATAATTTCGGCTAGAAATTTTTTCCCAAACCTTACGTAGCTCTCGAACAATATCCTCTATCGTAAAGTAAAATTCGACAATGCGCCAATGCAGTTGCATCGATCTCTGATTTATAAAAACGATGGGCGGAATCGGGCTGGACCCGTGGTCCAGGGATTTGGAGGCAGGAGTTGGAATGCGGGCGCAGTTAGACCCCATCGTCCTTGATTGGCCTGGCCACAGGCTTAAGCTCTCGAGCTGCGTCCGTGGATATCATACCTATATTGGATATCGGCGATTTTATGGGCATCCGAAAATAAAACGGGAAGAGAATACGGATGGGTTCGTATGTGTCTGAAGACGCGTGTCTATCGACAGTATAAGAGTGAAATATAGGTATACAGCAGCGTTTCACTGTTTCAATTGCGCCAGGTCATTGCACCTTCTCTGTCCTCGTCTCGCGTTAGCACGTGTGCAAAATATTTGAGTTTTTGTTCCGCTCGACTCGCCAGGCGGCCAAAGTCCTTGGTAAGAATTTTGGCAACGATTTTTTTCTGCCGCTGATTGAATCGTTGCATTCTGTAATGTTCGCGTATTTCATGGATTACCTGCTATCCAATGAGCTCGAGATTGGTCAAAATTTAGCATGGACGAGTGCATGAAGAAATGCACAGCCTCTTTGATTACGACTATTGAGGCAAATCAACTCAAAGCCAGAAAATTTATAAGCCAGGATATTTTGAGAAGCGGCCATAATGCGTGCGCGCGCAAATTTCTATACGCATGTCTGCGAGGGTTGAATCTACCCCTCCTCGAACGCCGATTTACCCTCCATTGTGTTAGAAACTCCATGAAAGAAAACGCTCCGTAATTATCCGTGGCTGTAACTAACTTCTCAGATTTGCTGTATCAAAACGATCGAATTTTAATACCGCGGATGGATTTAGTCGCGTTCGATGATTGCCTGGCAAAATAAAAACCAAAATGACGAGAATAATGATTAAACAATCCAATGAAAAGCTGAAAGCACAGTCATCTATCTTGCTCCAATATTTCAAATTGCTCTCCTCAATTAACCGTCCGATTGTAAGCTACTCCGAAAACCGATCGATGACGGTGATAGGTAATCTCTGAACTCGTGCATCAATGATGCTTTCATCTTTGAGAAGATCGATAGAGCCTTCTCCCTCGACTGTCACCGAGATACACTAAATTTCTCTACGGGAAAGATGAAATAGAGAAGGTAACGGATGCAAAGGTACTTACATGCCGATGAAAGTCCTGAACAACCCTTGTAGTATGTCTGGAAGGATTCTCCGGTGGTTTGACGACGATTAGTGAAATTTTTTTGGCAAGAGGGATGAAGATCGTTTGAAATAAATTTCTGACGCTGCGATGTCACGGATCGCTGGTAACAAACTCACGAATCCCAGCAGGAAGCAGCCGGAGGGATGCGCGCGCGTTTTTGGAGTAGCATCGGCGCCGTTCGAGTCTGCGTGTCTATGACGACGCCGGGTGACGCTGAGCGACGCTGGGCGTCACCTTTTACCTCGGGTATCAAATAGTGCATCATAGGAAGGGATGCTGATTTTTTTTTTCTTCTCTTCTCTTTTCTTTTCTCTCTCTCTTCACCCCAACGTTCGACGTGAGCGCGACTCACTCTGGAAGCTCAAATGACAATGAAAATGAAGCGAATTATTACTCAAATCTCACGAGCTCTAACAGCCAACGCGTCCGACCTCATCGTACGGCGTCTTTCTGACGACTGCCTGCCTCGTTGCCCGCTCCAACCTCGCCGGTATGAAATGCCATTAACATAAATTATCATTGGCGACAGTAGCCGCGCTCCCGAGGCAACCCACTCCCAGTATTACTATAGATGTCTGGGTCCTCTCGATTTTGGGGTCGGTCGTAAAACGGCCAGCCGCGTGCGGGCATTACAATAGATACGAAACGTGGGGATTGTACGTGTAGGTTGTAAACCCACCTATACCTACCATTTCGGATCGGACTTTCTTTCCGAAGTTTTCGATGTTCGATCTCGGAGTAGTCGAATGCCTCGAAATATATACGCCAATGAATTTTTCAGCAAAGTGAACCTATCCTCACTCCCTCGTCTCATTTTTTCCTACACTCTTAACCCTATCGGCGAACTTTTAGCGAGACGAATTTTTTTCCTGTATGGATCACGAAGGACATGGTTTCGCAGGGTTGTAAAAGCCCGGGGAAAACTAGACTCCTACGTTTTTCTAGCTCTGAGTAATGTCACGATAATAAAGGACGGCGACAGAGAAAGAGAGAGAGATAGAACAGCTGAAACGGTTGTAACTACACATGTTGCGTTACGCGACGACCAACTTTCCCCGAATACCGTTCCTTTGTTGCTGCACTATAAGTTGCAATGAACATTTTCTTCCGTGGAGATGGAATCTCGAGCGATTTTAACAGCAGTTGAATAATTTTTAGATGCGGGAAAGTTCTTCGACCGAATCTACCATGCCGGTTTAATTTCGCTCAATTCGTCAGGAAAGTTTAGTCAATATACGCATTGCAGTTTACCGCTGACCTGAAATGTAAATTTTTTTTCTTTAATATCGGTGTGCACACACCGGAAAGATATTTATTGACTTATGAGCGTCTGGCCTTATTGCCTACTTCCAACTATGAGTAATGGCCTTGAACTTGAACTGGTATTTGAGTCAACACGCTGCATGACTCGATCAGCTGTTTTAAGAACGCTAAGTCATTGTGGGTAGGAACGATATCGAGCTATTTGCGTTTTACTTCGTGGATGGAAAGTACGCAGCATCATATTTCGTCGGATCTTCAAAAACTGTTCATCTCCGCTGATTCACAGTCCTCAGATAATAATAACGAACGGCGAACTATCTCAAGTCAGAAGCATCAAGTTCTGAAAAAGGAAAAGTTCCACTCCAATAGTCAGGTTCAAAAATCAAGCAAGCGAAATTAAACTCGCGTCGATTTATGTACGTCTACTTTTCATCTCCGCAAGCTTCACAACTCTTTGGATCCAGCCAAGGTAAGATCACCGGTAGAGGGCTTATCCACAGCTGGGAACCAGGACTTACTACCATGGGTCGATACAACTTAGCCTCCAATGGTCATGACCAGCCTTGTCGACGGAGAAGTTGTTGTGGTTGCCCATCAAGCTGAGCCCTACCTTCTTACTCCAAACCATTGGATGATATGCTGAAAGTCTTCTGTCGGGTTCAGGATGCACTGGATAGAGCGCCAGAGAATTTTTCATGCATTTTTCTAGCATGCTGTGACCAAAGAATATCATCTCTGATTTCACCATTCGACCCATGAGAGTTCGAATGTGCATGAGAGAAATTGCGAAAGCTGCAATCATTGGTGCTTGAAATTTAATGATGAAAAGATCGTGAATCGCGATGGATAAATTCCGACGTGGACATCAAACGGGGATGCAATTAACGCATGCAAATCCTAAATTGAACATAGAAGAATGGTAGATGGGAAAGTTCTCTCATAGACGAAGTCGATTCGACGACCACAGGTGGTCAGCTGTGGTTTAGGAAAGGGTCAGGAGAGGGTCGTGAATGGTCGACTCCTCCCTGGGTGCAGTATCCCTAACCAGAAAGACCCACCTCTGTCCAGTGTAGACTCCTACTGGCATGTGACAAGTGGTTTGATTCATGATGGCTGCCTTGGAAAGGTTATGCCATCTCGTGAAAGCTCTGCAACCCTGTGCTTTGGTCCCTTCTTTCTGTCAGTCGATACTGCAGATGGAACAACCGACCCACTGCCATGTATCGACTTCTGGTACACCTGGTATATACGTGGCCATCGAAGTTACTGGCTTCTTTGACAGATGCCAGGAATTTTTAGACCAAAAAAGAAAAAAAAATCCCGTTCAAATTTTCAATGGTTTGACAAAGCACCCTTATTTCCATCCGCAGAAAACTACAATCTGATGAGGAATGAAGACTTCAATGAGAACAGAATCATTTTCATTATTTTTATCAGCTTTTATGATGGCTCGCTGCATCTCAGAGAATTTTGCATCATCGGATCTAGTCACTGAATATCGGCCAAGTGCCAAAAACTTTGGCGAGTTGATTCCGATGAGGATTGCAAAAAAGAAGAAGGATGGTTCTCTTCTGCATAAGGAAAGCGGCTTATCTTTACCCAGCCCCGGTTTGCCTTGGGATCTAAACCAGGAAGTAGAATTGGCGATTTATGAGTCGCTAATGATTTTGATAATACCGCAAGAGGCGTTAACGTGTTTGAGATATTGCAGTGTGGATATATGTGCGCGGAGCGCTTTTTGATAGGACCGTTATAGTGCGGGGCAGGAAGGTACCGTCCTTTATTATATAATAGCTTTGAGCCAGGGTGTGCAGATTATACACCTATACACACCTGTGACGTATCTACCATACATCTATGCCTCGGTCAGTATAGCGTAGGTATATACACCCATATATAGTCACCTACGTCATATCACGTTAGCAGCGTCGCGACGCCAACTCCATACCAACCTGGAGACTCCCAAGGGCACATATCCAACAGTACCTATATAGTTCTTGGGGTGTTCCCCGGGTATTCTAGGACAGTTAACTGACGTTGGCTGGAACGGGTTTGGAAGAAGACCCAACTGCCTTTCATTGAAGATGACGTTGACCTCCCCCGACTCACAGGGAGCGTCTGTCAGACGGAGTCATCTTGAGTTCAGGAAAAAAAAGGACTATAGGCAAGGGTCACGATATAGAAGTACCTACATAGTTCGAGATTTAATTTGAGTTTCTGTTTCCATTTGATGAAATCAAACCCACGCGATAACAAGTTTACATATTTTTGGATAATTTTGTTGCCCCTGTTTCCGATTCTTTGAAGATATTCTGGAAACTGCAATTCAACGAATTTGTGACGTATGAAGTGATTAGGTTCATCCAGCCAGGAAAGAGAGTGATTAATATTGCAGGATCAGAGTTGAGGTGTTATTGTTGATGTTTTGATAACTCGGGAATCGATATCTCGAAAAAAATGATAATAAAATGGATGGAGATGTTTGTGGGACCAGCGAGCTTCTTTCACTTCCTTTTCGCTTCCTCTTCGCTTCTTTCAGGTTTCTGCTGCGTCTCGACCCGTCTCCGTCTCCGTCTCCGTTTCTACACGGGTGATGGATATACCCCCTCCATTAACCCCCACGAGATCCATACAATTCGTAAAGCGGAGGGGAAACTATTCCAGTTTTAAACCAGAAATGAAATGAATTTCCTGCTTCCACTCCTTGCACCCGTTCCTCCTCCTCCTCCTCCTCAAAAAAAAAAAAATCCCGATACCAAATACACCGAAGTTCATTAATCCCCAAAACCTTATCTATATCAGTTTTCCGAACGCAGGGTCAACATATCCTCATTTCTTTTCACTTTACCCCTTGAAGTCAAAGTCACGTCTTCGTGGTAAGGAATTTTTTGATCTTTGTTACAAGCTGCAAAACCGCGCTTCTGTTTCAACCGTCAGGGTTGTAGTATCGTTGTGCAAAACTATTACAATTCCTCGCGTAGCGGGTTCTGAACCCTCACCACCCCCCGCCCCCCCCTTCACGGCATCGCGCCCGTCAAGGGAGATTTATGGCAACTCGAATTCCTCGACTACTAGTCGGCGGGGGTGAAGCGAACTGAAGCGAAGGGGGTGTGAGGTATGGTGGTGGTGTGGTGAAGCGCGGATGGGGCTTGGTAAGGGCGAGAATAGGGGTGAGGAATGGGGGAGGGAGTTCTCGTCACTCTGACGTGACGGCCACAGAACTCCCTCTCGCCCGCGTACACTTCGCCAGGACCCACGGCGATGTGGCTGCCTCGACTGGATGTCGGTGAAAACAGCCCTGGCCCCCCTTCCCTGTCCTCCACCTCCTTTGCAAGCTATACGGGGAGCTACTCTTTGACTTTCCTGCCTTATTATACTCCCGAGTTGGTGACAGCCGGGACGACGCTTGCCAACCTTCGACTCGTCGAACCTTGGCGAGACTGGAAATTTAACTCGCAAAATTAAACGCCCATATTGCCCGGCTATCTTTTGCCATTACTTCCAAAAAATTTCTCTTCCAACCGTAAGCTACGCTGATTTGAAGTGTTCGTTTCATATTTGACGAAGATCAAGATCTCAAATATGCTGCAGATTTCAATAATCCTTTCATTTTAGCGAATGCATGAAATTATTTCATTTACCCTGAAAGTCATGGTGTAATTTCAAGTGTCTGGGATTTCGCATATATTTGGCTCAGCAGTATGGGTTAGGCACTTAATACTTACTTGCAGACGAACTTGAGGAAGCTATGGGTAATCGTGAGTTCATCAAGTAAGTTGAATTGAAGTATTCAGGTCTTATTTTCTTTGTAGAGATTCGGGAATAAGATAGTAGGCCCGTAGCGTACCGTTCGGCGAGCTTAACATCCGCGTACATTTACTAGGTGTACGTAAAACCGCCTAGATGTAACACGGATATATCTTAATGACTGGCATAGAACCGCTGCGGCGATCCCTAATTCAGTGATTATATCGATAAATTTGCTAACCAACTTCCACATCGTGTTTACCGAAAATTCTAACGCTTTAATTTCCCATAAAATCTTAACCCCTTTGAATTTATTACTCTACGAGGTTCTGAGTTCATAATACAAAACGTGTTTCGTAGGTGAAACTATTAATCTTTCGAGCCTATACCAGCGACGATTTAAGTATTATCGTTAAATATATTTTTCTACTCGTTCGGAGTCAAATTTTTTCAATTATACTGGTTTTATTGAATTTTAATGGTCGACAAATGTCAGTGGCTAAATTCGTAGTCTACTATCGAAGTCTGAGAGAGCATGGCTGGAGAAGCGAGAGGCTCTCACCACCCCGAGAACCATCACCCACCCACGGGGCTGAACTAATCAATAAACAATCTATCTAGGAGGAATCTACCCCTGATTGAGTTACGATTCACTGATTTCTTTATACTTGCGACGAACCCCCGCCGGCAGTAACAAAAACTGCAAAAACATTTAGTTACTCCTCGTTCCCGTCTGGTTCCCACATTCCCTGAACTCTAGCTCTTCTCCCTGGACCATCCTCGTTCCTCGGTGCTCTCCGTAACTCGCTTGTTTGCGACAAACAGATTAATGGAAATAAATCTTGGGTCTTTGTGGGCAGACTGAGAGATTCTCTTCTCTCCACCGTAATAACAAATACACGATCATCTTAAACTTCGTATGATCCTAGGTCGGTCCAAACCTCCGCGTATTTCACCAAATTTTATTCATCCAAAAAACAATTCGATATTTCACGAATGACTAACCGGTCATTTTTCACAGCGACAAATAACCGATTTAGGCAAACATGGATCCAAAGGTAACGGGAACTATACACGTATTAGGAAACGGAAGCACGTGGGCGGATCACGTAGGAAGATGAGAGGCACGACCGCGTGCCCCTGCGGGTGTGCGTCTCTGTATGTACGCAAGTTTATACACACCTATGTCCGTGTATACACATACGCAGGTATACATACAGATCAGAGTATAGTAGAGGTGGTACACAGGAAATTTACGAGATAACGGCTGGCGCGTTTCAACCCTTTATCCCTTCCTTGCTTCCTGGCTCAACAGGTGGTTGTTTTGCCACGTTATAGTGCATCGTAATTTATATTTTAATTGATTTATGCTATGCTCAAACGTGAGAGCGGCTTGGCTTACTTTCGTGGCATCGATTCCCTGAGGAAGCTCGGGGTCATTTTTCTGTTTCTTCAGAGCAGTCAATCATTCAGGGAATGCTCTATATATGTATACGAGTTTCCTGAATTTCAGGGAAAAGACGAAAGGACCGAAAACCCTTTTCGTCCTCGCAACGCTCGCCATAGCCTTGTCGGTTGGGCGGGGAAAAGAAAATTATTGCAAGGTCCTTGCTTTTATGCAAATCGAGGACGCGCCTTTGTACCTTTATTGGCACTGGGTAGTTACCTATACTAGTGGCCTTGCGCGAATTTCGTGCAAAAGGGTTCCGCTTGTAAATCACCCAACCTTACAAACAAGCCTTCCGCTCCAAGCCCTTACTTTTCCTTGTTTTTCCCATTATATATCCTTACTGCTTTCCGCGTAGACCCGTACCTCGCAAATTTTCTCTGTACTTCCCACACTCGTATTTAAGAGTGCAAATGTCTGCTTCGAGCTGAGACTCTGATTCTGAGTGGCAATAATTATCGGCGGTAAAATCAGGACCACGCGACGAGTGAATTATGGTATAATTTGAAATGGAGGAAAAGTAGAAACATCGAGAATAGGGATCATTAATTTTTGTCTCGAAAGACCGGAGAATATAGGTACATGCGAGGAACCCTTGGAGTTCCGTTGTAGCTTCGTCCTGTTTCACCCTCTCTACCCTTGCCGCGCCCAATCCACAAGCCAGAGACTTTCTCGTTTCGTTTGTCCTCCTCTCCTCTCTCCTCTCGCGTGTCATTCGTTATTAGATGTTGGAAACTCGCGGATATTTCGAATTCCAAGTGACGTCTAAAAGCTGTCTCGTCTGCGAGAGTCAGACGAGTTTCTTCCCGAGCGTAATATGCTTCGACGTGTATCGGAATCTCGTCATTAGCTAGAATATAATTGACAATGAGCCTTCTGAAAGTCCCCGCAGTTAGTTACAAACGGCGTTTATCTTATTCTCGGAAGTCTATTCTTTGAATTGGATTAATTATGTTATAACTGATCTCAACTCTTGTTTAAAGTAATCCCTCGGCTCTTTCGAAGAGGTGTTTTTTGTCAAATTTCTTTGTATGATAAAAGAAATAACCTTGCGCCTATAAATATTTGAAGAGTTCACGTAGCGTTGGGTAAAAAAATCGAAACTCTGGCCCCTTTGTTTAAAGGTCTTCTTCTTCTCATCTCTTCTCTTCTCCTTACGCGAGTGCGCCCCTCCTCGCCTAAGTAGTTATATATAGATATGTATACTACATAGACAAGTGCGTAAGTATGTATATACATGCTGCTGTCACTCAGAAAGAATCAGCCGCCACCAGCTACTCCGATCTCTTGGCAGTAGTTCCACAAGCAAGAAGAGACCAAGAAACTCGGACGAAGGGACGAGGGAGAGATACCCGAAGAAGTGATTCTTGATTCGAAAACTCCCGCGCGACAGGAGGACTACACCCCATCTTCACTGGATGCTGCAGTTCCTTGCCTGCATTCCTGCATGCTATTACACGCCGAGTGTACTTTGCCGCGTTTATAGAATTTTATAACGTCTTCCAAACTCTGGACGGAGAGGTGTCTATATATGATAGGAATACTCCGTGCACATAGGGAGAGCTTTGAGCGTGGTGGATTCTACGGCGAAGACCTCCTGGACGGGATGCCTGGCGATCCTGTCACGGCAATTAAAACTCGTCACCATTTCTTTCGCGGCAAACTGCAACGTAGTCTCGCTGCAAAAACGCATATAAGTGGTTTCTGTGAAAGTAGAAAACCGCCTCAGTGATTAAGCGGTGTTAAAACATTCCCGTACAACCCGTACTACACCTGTAATAAATTTCAGGGATGAGTTTTTGCACAGGAAATAAAAGTATGCTGCTTTCTAGCGCAAGATTTAATGCTACGATACACATTTCTCTGTAAGTAATCACGAGCCCCTGATCAAAGACGAACTGCGATTGCAGCTTCGCAATCCAAAACTTTTCCCACTTTTCGTCGATGCGTCGCGTTTTAGGATTTCTAGATGAGGAAGAAGTTGCGTCCCAAATTTTCTGACGTTATCAGGTACGTGGCGAGTACAGTTTATAATTTCGGAATAGGTTTGGAGTGGAATGTCTTCTCAACGTATGCACCGTGAGTGCGATTGTGCAAGTTTTGTGCGGAACGGAACGGGATGGAAGAAAACGGAACGGAACGAAACGAAACGAAACGAAACGGGATGCAGAGATGGGACAGAGATCGCATTAATAAAACATTAAGGTTTTGTAGACGATGTATCGACGTAGCGTTTATATTATCTTCTTTGATGTCGACATGTGAATTGGAGAGATTTGTTATTCAGACTCCGTACAGGAGTGTGCTGAAGTCTTGCTCCGCTCCGTTTCTGGACAGGCCACGGTGGGACAGACGGACATACGGATGGACAGAGACGAGCGTCCGTACCTCTGTACAACCTACATATATGTATGCCTCTTACCCTACCTGCGTCCTGCCATCGGGTACGCTGATACTTTTGTAAAACTTTTCTTCCAAAGTCTCAACTGATCCCGTTTTCTGTACATACCTACCTTCGTGGGGTTCCGTACGATCAGCTGTCACTCGCTTTTCGCAGTACAATCTTACCTCGCCTTGCCTCCTACTTTAAATTCCTCCAACCATATTTAAAAGCAGCTTTTTAAATATTTGTTAAAAAATAGAACGCGTTGAAAAGTGTTCAATTTTTACAAGAAATGTCAAGATTCGAGAAAAACATCGCGGTAAAGTTATATGAGCGAATATTTTTCAGACTTCTACATCTTGATCCTTTTTCTTTTTCGTATTACTATTTGTACCTCGATGCGTTAAAAATGATCCTGACGAGTCGCGGTACATGCGGCGAAAGGGTACAGCCGGCCCTGGAGCAGCCCCACACCTTGACTCTTCATTAATCACTCGGCAGTATCAATGACTGACTGAGTGACTGGCGTCAGGCGAGAGGTATTATACACCTATTGACACGAAGACCTCGTAACTGCAAGCACTCGCAGTTGATTTACTTTTATTTTATTCTTTTTCTTTTTTTTTTCTTTCTTTCTTTTTTTTTTTTGCAACTTTGCAAATGAAGCTTTATTCAATGAGATTTACAGTATAACACGCGTTCGAGCTTTGAGTCAAGACATTTGCTTGACGTTCATTACTAGGAACAGATTTATCTCGCGGCAATATACCTCGAGGAGGGAAAAAGAATAAAAGTAAGTGCCTTTTACCGCGTGATATGGTTACGGTTGAGATATACGAAGCAATTCAACTTTGTTGACTCGTTTATATCCAAGCGAATGTGATTGTATCTAGATGCTTTTGAAAAAACCCCTTTTCCTTTTCCTTTCATCTGATCTGAATATACAAAGCGGAAAAATTTCCGACAAGCTTATATCGAAATCATTAAAGGTTAGAGGCTTACGCGAAGCCGATATTAATTACAGAGAGTAAAAGCAACGGTAAAATGAAATGACGCAAACCTGACGCGATATATATGAAATGCTAATATTTCCCATATGCGCGACCGGGACTTAGGTATAGCTGTACAAGATACTGCGATAAATTATTATTAATATTTATAGAATTACGTACGACACTTGGTGAACAGCGTATTACATGCTAAATCCGGGCGGCAAGTGCGTAGGACGGTCAGCGGGGCGCAGCGCGTCTCCGACACCGTGGGGCCGTAAATAACTCAAGATTGCGTTATCTGAGGACCGCGCTATGTGGCCCGCCGGCCGAACTCTCTGCATGATCACAGGTAGCTTTTTCGTAGCTACGCGCTGCAGTAACAGCAACAGCAACAGCAACAGCATCATTCTAGCAGCTAGGACGTCGCGCAGATGGATGGCGCGAGTTCTGAGCTGAAGCTTTCGAAGATTCTTTCGGCGGTTAAGAACGTGCCAAGCCGCACTTGATTTAGGAGAGCAACCTGGATTATAATTATTTAAACTATGTGGCGCCCGTTTGGTCAACCGACGAACAAAAATTTCTCTTTGCCTTTATAGCTTTTGGTTTTATAAGAAGTTTTAAACTACACCACGCCGTTGTAGGTATCACCGAGTGATTTAGGAGTCTAAAGAAAAAAGAAAAGAAAAAAAGTAAAATCTTAGGAAAGGCGTAAAGATAGGATTTCTTTAATCTACTAACGCGGTTCCCTATATTCCTCTAGTAGTATTCCCGGCGCATTAATCCTGGATAAAAGACAGGGTTAAACGAAAACACTTACACCCCTCGCGTATAACTAAGCGCGAGCGCGAGATATTCTATAAACTCACGTGTCACGATTGCGCTGCTGTTTTCCATCGATAATACGATATGATACTCAGGTAACGATTCTAAGGTGCCCAATCATCAGCGGTAGCTTGAACAACCAGTTTCAGTTTGCCCGGACAACCTTGCTGCGTGACTTTTAATTCGATATGAGGCTCAACGTCTCTACACAAGGCGGTCTTCTTCTTCTTCTTCTTCTTCTTCTTCTTCTTCTTCTTCTTCTTCTTCTTCTTCTACTTCTACTTGTCTCTTTTTTTTTCTTCTTCTTTGCCCCGCATCATGTAAGGGTAGGGTGTCACTGGATCGACCCCCCGTAGTTGTCACGTGATCTTATCACCTGCGTGGGATAGTAAATAAACATACACGTCGGTAGATCGTCCTCTTCAATAATCCTCCCGGAGGATAAGAGAAAATACATACGTAGAAATTTCGTCGCGATCTAGATATCCTAAAGTATAACTCATTACAGGCCATACAGGTAGTATAATATGCATAAGAGATTAAAGAGTGTCTGAAAAAGAAGAAAAAGAAGAAGAGTAACAAGAAGAAAGAAACAAGGTTAAAAGATGATTAATATTCGTTCATAATTCGTAATTGATCATTGACTAATCATGATGGTTTAACGATCGGCAATTAATAAGGTATACTATTTATAGATAGGATGATACGTGCTGCGGTAAGTTTCAAAATAAATCAAAAAAACGATTAAAATTGTCTTTTTTTTCATTTTTTTTTTCATTTTTTTTTTTTTTTTATATGACGTCATACCATTTAATAATTACAATTTAAGTTATATAATCATATGATCTTACACGTACGGTGCTCTAGGTTACGTAGATGTAGTAGGTAGGTATTTAGTTAGTCTATTACGTATATTACATGGAATGAAGTAACATTTGCAAACGCTACGCGAACGTAATACTTGAGCTTAACTTAAGTAAAGTGAACGCACCGTGCACGCCTCTTAAATGAGGAGTTTTTCTATCGTACGGGAGTATTCCTTTTCAATTATGACTAAGCTTTCGAAATAATATCGAGAAAAACGTGAACTGAGAACCTGGGGAAAAAAAAAGAAACATTTTTTCTTCGGAAAAGTATCCGCGAAAGCGAAAGAAAATATTTGCGAGGAAAACTCGTCATTGCTAAGAGGGTGCGTGAAAATTTTTCACAGCTATATGGGCGTTCATAGGTACGGAGCGTGTACGACACGCGGCGAAAACAACAAAAAAAAATAACTATAACGAAACAAATAAAATACAATATTAACACTGGACCAAGTCACTAGCAACAGACTCACTCTCGATATAATTATATAATATAATTACTATTATTTAGTTATTTAAATATGTCTATGATACCGGGCGTTTACGAGGGTCAGGATGTATTTCTAAGGGGTTGGAAATCAGTTTTGATTTTTTTTTCTTTTCCTTTTTCTTCCAAGGGGGTTGGACTTTGGGGTAGATCTCGTATGTATATGGAGCGAGACTAAAGAGAGAATAAATTGTTCGCAAATTTTTTCCAGTATGAGCTTTCGAAATACATTCGATTTCGTAAACGACCCGTACAATAATAACATTATTAATATCGTGTTATCGTAATTATTATTACATTATTTTTTTCCTTTTCATTTTCATTTTTTCATTTTTTTTTTCTTTTTTTGTATTTTTCTTTTTCTTCTCTCTTTTCCTCATTTTTGTTTAATAATTATGTACAATTTAATATTTTCAGTATACTTAGATCCCTGTATGCTTCCGAATTTGCTTCTCGTATCGCATAACCCTCCTCGTCCAACTATAACACGAGGTATACTAAACACAGAGCGACGGTTTTCGTATCACAAGATCCAATTACTCTTGCGCACGCATGCGCATCGCGCACACGTGAACACACACACATACACACATCATGCACACTAATTTACACACCTGCGGGCCGTTTAGCAGCTAACGGGTAATTTATTTTCGAATTTATTAACCAATTAATGTGAAACGGCCTCTAATCCTCAAAAACACATCCGCGTACAGTCTCAGACACACTTAGGTATATTATATGCAGGACATGCAGACTTTTAGGAAACAGAAATTATCCCCAAATCCCCTTCCCTTGATTTTCTTTTTCTTTTTCCTTTTTCCTTTTTTTTTTTTTTTTTTACTTCCCTTTTTTTATACTCCTTAGAGACATGCGTACAGTATGTGGTGCACACTATATATATTTACAGAGAGCGCTAGCTTCAGCTGCCAACTATTTTATCATTCGCGTCGGACAAATTAACATTTCTTAACTTCGATATAGGTATATAATATATAGTTAGAAGGGTAATAATTGGACTCTCCTCCGTGTCTTCGGAGCTTAATTATCAGGGAGAGAAATTGATTAGGAATTTATTTCGATATACTCGTACCGCAGATTCTTCATTATTGTTTCTGTTCTTCTTCTCAATAATTTCACACAAGGTACTTAAAAACGTGTTTTGAAAACTCTTATAACTTTTCGGGGGTACAAATGAATCATACGGATCGGACCTCGCCCGCAAGGATCAAATTAAACGGGTTAAAAAATAGATAATTTCATCTTTCGTTTCTATAAAACGCAACGCGCGGTGATAAAAATAATTTAGCAGCTGGAAAATTTGGGTATTTTTTTTAATTTTTTTTAATTTAATTAGATCGCTAATTTCTACGCTTATATACTACAAGATTCGATTACCTCGCCCGCTGATTGATGAATCGTCGCGTTTTCTTTAATAAATATATTATAAGAATTTTTCTTTACTCAGGTTTCATTTTTTCTTTCTTTTTTTTTTGTAACGCGAGAATCACTCGGAGCGCGTCCAGTCTGTGTATCACGGAAACACGGCGATGAAAATTATGCAGAATTTTTGGCTTCTTGTTATTCAATGACGCGTCTCATCAGACGCGCGAAATTGGAGTTTAAGAAAAAACTAGCGTTTTTCAATCCGCAAAAACGCTGCGTCTATTGCGACGCGACAATACGCGAGACATGCGACGTTGCGCCTCACCCTCAACGATCATCCTCGTCCAACCGAAGAGGAGAAATCGAGGGAAAAGGCAGCCGGAAATCATCGCGGCAAATAAGAAGAGCTTAAAAGTTCTGCTCGCCGTACATCCCGGGGAACCGGACCGCGTGTGCTCCAAGCTCGGCGGGCGAGAATTCGTCCTATGTGGCCAAATGCGCGAACTGACCAGGGTGCGGAGCGAATTGATAGGGATGACCGTACGGCGACATATGGTACGGGACTATGTTCATGCTAGCCATTTTGTGCTCCTTCTTCCACTTCATCCTTCTGTTTTGAAACCAGATCTTTATCTGCCTCTCCGTGAGACATAGAGCGTGAGCGATCTCGATACGCCGTCTCCTTGTGAGATACCGATTGAAATGGAACTCCTTTTCAAGTTCCAAGGTCTGATACCTCGTGTAGGAGGTCCTCTGTCGTTTGGTTTCACCATTCGCGTTCACCGTACCTGAAAAAAGTCGGAAACAGAAACTATAAATTACAAGCCCCTTCATTTGTATTCGCCGATCAATCAATGGGTTGATCAAACGCGACGTTGAACTATTAATAAGAGGATTCTTGGTAAGGACTTGGTCGGAATCGCCAAAGAACTATAGAATAGAAAATTTCAACATGGATTGTCTATCAGCGGGAGGCGAATTATCTGGCAACTAGCTATGACCTCGTTAATTATTCCAACGACGAAGTACGCCCGTGCTATACCAGATTGCAAATTACTACTGATGGTCACTTGCCAGCTGTTTTACCTATTTGCTAAGCACACCTCGGCCATAAATATGCTTGCTTATACCGTCGCCCCCCGCATACCCGCATCTTGTCACGAGCCCCAGTGCAGCACTCGCTTGCCACACATACTGCATCATATCATATGCGTCAAGGAAACACTCCTATTACTGGCGTGTCGTAATACCCTAAAAACCATCGAGGATATTCGCATGTTGTACCGTTTTCGAACGGCTGAATTTCTCCTTTTTTCTATCTCCAAATTGGGCGCATCAGTTATGCGAGATCAATGTAGCCAGATAATTGTACCTCCATAACGTAACGGGTGTTTGACACGCGAGCCATTCTGCAATTCAAATGAGTGCAAATGGTTATCCATGTTTGTTCAGAATCATTGCTCGTACAATTATCGACGTATGTACAAACGTTCGGAGTTCTCGCACGCGAATTTTCGCACACACTTTGGATTATAAAGAAGAGGAGGCAGGTGTCTGTGTCGACGGGGTACCCGGGCACAACGACGTCAGACTCGGAACTAGTTAGACGGATGTACGGGACCCCGGGATACCAATGCGGATATTAAAGAGGCGGCTCATTTACCGCAATAATGAATGCGCTATTAATAGTATAACTCGGTAAACGGAGGTCGAAGGACGAGGGAGGAACGAGACCGGATAAATGTTACGCCTGGTAACAGACATCCGTACATCCAAGTGATGCTAGTAGAAGTAAAGGCATTAATTACCAGTTAGAGCCACGGGCGCAAACGCACATTGCGCATTAATACAGATAGCGCAGTACGAAGACTAGAGATTCGGCCGGTTTTTACATCCATTCATTCAAGCGACGAATACATGTAATACATGTGTGTGTAGGTACGTGTCCGTGAAAAAGGGGAGTTAGCAGTTGCATCGAAAGGGGTGGACATTGAGCAGAGCTTTCGGATTGTGAAGAGTAGGTAGCGAATGCAGTGGACGTAGGTGGTAAACGCGGGTCTGCCGCTAATGACTGCTCCGTTGGCGTTATCGCTTTCCCCCCGATGTAGCACGCCGACGCTGACTTTTTAATAAATAGTAGTCGCGGATGTTGGATTTAATGGTAGACGTAGGGCAGCGGTAGTGCAGCGCACCGCACCGTATCACATCGGCGTTGTGCGGTAGCCAGAGCAGTGGCCGTTGTCGGAGAGGTATAAGCCACCCGTTTCATAACAAATAGAATTTCCTTTTTTTCCTATTTTTGAATCGTATTATCTTACGATAGCTGTAAACGCGGGTATACCGCGTTATCAGATTCGGCCGTATTGTTGAATCCCAGATATTATCATGATTAATTATTACCATGTTTTACCGACATCGATATACCGTGGGGATCTTCCGACTTTTGCTCTGTATACAGATATACGTATCCACTAATGTCGGGACGATGAATTAGTCGGCTTATGACTCCGATATTATTCATTTTGCACTATGAATACGATAACAAATTGCGGTTAATTAGTTTATTCATTAGGTAATGCGATTCGCCTCTGCCTGGGTTAGAATTTTTCTCCAAACTTGTATTCGACGATCCCGGAATACACATTATTGCGTATAAAGGATTTGATTTTCACGGATCGTCGAGCAACGCGACGTACGTATATACATATTGTCGATCGCGCGCAGCGAGCATATACCCATTTATCAATACCACGTTTCAAACTTTTTGCCTTTCACTGTATATCTACCAGAGTTTATCCAACAGCTCCAGGTCTCGCGGGAAGTTGGAATTAGAAAAAACATCCCATCGCCGTTCATCTGTCCCAAGTGAAATTCCCCAATATGAAAATTTCATTAACCAAAGATCTACGGCGGGTCTAGACTCCGGATGATCGAATTCTTCAATCGTATGGAATGAAACGGAAGCGTAGAGCAATAATTTATCCCACATGTAAAATCGATCGGTTAACTTCCATCGAAATAGTCGCGGTTTCCCAGGTCATGTCGGTCACGTGTCAGTCACTCAGAGACACTTAGGTGGCAGTAGACACGATGGGCAGCGGGATGAAGAGAGAGAACGATGCAAATACACGGGCGACGTGTTCTATTAAGAGCAAAACAGTATAAGGTGAGGGAAGGCGAGAGGAAGAGACGCTTCTTCGCCCGTCTCAGCGTCGAGTGACATCAGGATGGGTGACACGATCGCGCGCTTTAGTCGCGGGGCCGGGAGTTGGACACCTCTGCCCCCGCCGTCTCTTCGTCCGTCGCATACGTCGGTCCAGCCGTCGGTCCGTCTGTCACCAAACCGACGAGGGACTCTCGGAGAATTTTTAAAGTCGACTAGGTATACGAGACTAACGTTCCCTCTGCCAGGTTAGAAATCTAGAGAATTTTATGCTCGCGTATTGCATTATGTAGGTATATAGGTACGATTCCCATGGCACATATCCAATCTATCCAACAATCTGCGTTTATTATTAATTACACAAAATTTTCATTCACATTTATCATTTATGGTGAGATTTTTATCGGCCTTATAGCTCATTAGATATTTAACTCGCGAGATTACGTCGACCGACTCGTTGGAATAAACAAGATTTCTGCTCCTGCCACGCGAGAGAGCATATAAGAACTGCGAAACAGTTAATTGAATTTATATTAATAATTCATTTCTTCTCTAACGCGTTAACATTCAGAAAACATAAATTATAACACGAAAGTGGACGCACTTTGGACCATTATGAAAATACACGTGTATAGCCCGACACTTACCGAAAGTAAGAAAAGATGTTCAAAGTTCTATGAGTTTCCTAATCCATTGACCAATCTCCACGCTGTCATTATGCATAATTTTTCAATCTTTATTTAATAATTAACGATCAAGTCCTTCTGCATTTGAATAACTTCCCCGGAAATTTTCCCGATCATTAAAGAACTTGCAATCTGTGGAAGAGGATTCATCCAATCGACAATGTCGAGCAAATTCACAGAGAATCGTATGCGTTTCTGTTTTCCTCATAAATCCAAGTCATTCCTTGCATCGCGATGAACCATACACGTGTAAGTTATTGAAGAGAGAGGGCTACCACGATGAGAGCAGATCTCTCACGATCCCGTCCGTGCGTGTCGCATTCCGAGAGTGTATAATCTACTATACCTCCCATCCATGTGTGTGCTTTACGCGCCCTGGTTTACACACAGTTTGAAACGGGTCATGGTGTAACATGTGCATGTGTATAAAAATATAAATGAAATCTTCACGCGTATGTATGCATGTATGTATGTATATCAACTCTCAACTCTCAACTCTCAAGTCTCAGCTACGCGCTCAGAGGCTCTCGTTCGATGGAAGTTAAAGCATGTTTTATCACTTCTCTTCATCTAGGCGCGGGCGGTTGATTGGACCGATTGAAAATAAGAAAAATCTCCAGTACGGCGCCGGGCGGTATAATATAGGGGCTAAAAAAGATATTCAACGAACAAAATAGACTTTAAGCCAATTTTTCTCACGATGGTGTACGATATTCATGTAAAAAAATATATCTACGTTCTATAACACAACGAAGAGCCTTCCCGAAGATGCAGACACCCCCGTCAGTCCCCCTCTTCATGACGCACCTGCCATTTAAAAATCTTTCGGATCTTTTGCTCCTGTAATAAAGGGCGGCCAAACTATACACGTATCTTCGCTTCATGCCCTCGGGGTATTTATTGGAGAATTTGTATCTCAATATTCCTTTATTTATGCGGATAGGTGGGTAGGCACATGCGAAAGTGTAAAAATGGGTTTGGTGCGAGTGGGTCAGGTGATAGCGGGCGATACGTCCTTTGGGACTGTAGGAACACGCCGACGCGACGCGAGACATGCGAGACACGCGGGACACGCGAGACACGCTGGACACGGTACACACATAGAAACTTATTCGAAATGGAGAGCACATTGACATCGCCGACCGAGCGAGTGCTCATAAATAACCCGACCAGTTTACAGAGCTATTATACAATTATGATTACATCTGGTCCTCTAGGTGGTCCAGCCCCTCACAGACTCCAGACGAGAGATATGCTGCGGAGCAACACGAACTGGATACTACGTTGTTTCACGGATGCTTCTACCCCGTCCTTTTCCTGCCTTTCACACACGCGAGCGCGTATTCAAATGTGAAGAATATATGATTCATCATCATCCATCGCATGCAAAATACATCGCAGGTATTTCGGTGGGAGTTTGAAGAGATCAAGCGAGATATAACCGATCCAGGAAACACCGTCTTATGTCTATAAAAATATCTGCTATAAGGACTTGGGTTTGGTGAATATTCGAAAGATCTTTATCGCGTTTTGTAAAAATATACGCAGAACTAACGCGATTTCATGGTCGCACACTTATGCCGGAGTGGTTTTTCTTTACTCGAAGCTCTCAGGTCTGCGATCGACTACGGTTTTCGATAGCGAAAAGGAAACCAAAGACGCTTGTCTTTCTCTCGAAAATCTGTCTTCAGATTCGTGATGCTTAACGTGGACGTCTGGCGCTGGGCCAGGGCTACCTTAGACCTCAGATGACGCCCTGTAACTTGTAAGCAAGTGACTTCGAGGATCTCCGGGTCTAAAGATCCGCGAAAAATCATGTGCAACGTTAATTTATCCGTCTGAAATTTGCGCACGACGTTGTTGGCTCGGTATTCGAATGGAAAAAGGTCCGAAATCTGCGAATTAGGGTAATTAGAAGTGAGCTTACGAGCGTTGATTCAATTAGCGTGGATCAAGAATTGCGGAACTAATAAGCCTGCGCTCGGTGTAGCGCGGGGATCTAAGACTCGCAAAATAGCAAAACATCCCTAAGAAAACCGGAGACGAACCGTTAATTGAATTTCGGTTCGCCCTGGATTATTGTGAAGCGTTTAAAGCGGCCAGAAACAAACCTATTTGCGTCAGGGAGCTTTCTCGGGAGATAACAAATGATCGTGGCGCCCGCCGCACAAACTTCGGCATAAAAGCTTCGTTGAGAGCTGTGGCTCCCCTCCATCCTCCTCGCCTGCTTCTACCCTCCTATTTCGCCCCTTCCGTTACTCGCTACACTTTGCTCCCTTTCCCCTCTCGTTCCTCAACCCCTAGAGGTTACCCCACCTCGTCCTTTTCGAACTCTACACTCCTTCGCGCGAGCTTGCAATGCCATTTGTATTGAAAAGCAATAATTTTTGTAAATTAGGAAATCGGACTTACCGCCATTCGATAAAACGAAAATAAAAAAAAAAAGCTCGCTTTCAAGATCAATCACCGGTCATTCCATGGACTGGGAACAACATATCCAATTAGAATCTATCTATAGAAACATATTGACTAAAAGTTTGAAAACATTTTAGGGTTTATTCCTGCTCCAATTATCCGGAATCGTGATTCCTGTCCTCGAAATTGCAATCCCATACCCAGGCATTATCCACGGCATACAATATGCACATAATATAGTAGATCATTTTGACCTAAAGAGTGTAGATATAGACTCATATACCTAGCTGACCACGTGGCTAGTTGATACACAGGACCACGTGGTCCGGGGTCGTTAGAAACATGACGATGAGAGAATCATCTAAACGAATGTACATAAACTATACAAAGTGTTACTCCACTAGTCAGTGTACAGTTTCTCATCGTTGAGTGAGAGAGAGAGAGATCTTGTACGAGCTGTTTATCATTGTGACAGTGTCACGTTTTGCCGAATAAAACTATCACGTTTTTTAGGAAATAGTCTCCATCCCATTAACCGTGGAAATAAAAGTGTGCTGGCGGATAATCAGAGGAATGAACATACGTAGATGTATCCTAATTACAAGGGTTGATTAAAAAGTGATACGCGCCCGCAGCGAATGAACTATATAATTACACGAGCTGTCCTTGGAGTGACATAAAAACGTGTCGTTGAATCAGTCTTATGGCTAATTTCCTAATTTGTATATCGCACAAACCTCGTCACGCAAATACGAGCAGCTATTTTTGTCGCTTTGAAGATTGAACTGCAATAGGAAGTTTTAACCCCCTATGCCACTCCGCCGTTGGTTCTTTCGGGGCTCACCTACACGCCAGGGAACCCTCGTTCATGCCGGCTCTCCGAACTCGGGCCTCAAAGAACTGTCAGGTTCTGCAGGAGGGTTGCGAGCTATACAACCAGAGAAAGAGACAGCGGGGTGAGATGAGGTGAGCCGCGTCGGGGGCAGGGAAAGAGATGGCAATGGAATGGGTCTTTGGATCGCGGGAGGGCACGAGGGCCAGAGAAATGGGGAAAGAGGGTTGGATGCAGAGGTAGAGGCAGAGGCAGAGGCACAGGCAGAGGCAGAGGCAGAAGCAGAGGCAGAGGCAGCGCGTCTCCATCCATCACACGGCGGTCCGATCGGCCGACACACGCGAGACTCGAACGTACCAACCAACAGGCAACAAGCTCGGAATGCATTACCATCGGTCCCATCCACCCGTCCGTCTATCTATCCACCCTTAAATACCCCAGATCGCTGTTCCGGAAACCAGCAGTATGGATAAACCTTTCACGACGAACTTTGACACGTTTTACATCGTTTGACAAGGAAACCAATAGTTGCTAAGAAAAGTTCTACTTTTGTGGACTCCAGAACTATACGAGCGTATAACTACTCCTACAGATTAATTCGATTTCGAAATCTTAGAGGGTACCGGAACCTCTAATCATCAGGATTCAGACAGTAGTCGGTATAGGACTTGATATTAATTATCCTAAAAATTAATTCAACGATAACTGAGCGAGTAGCGATCAGCTGACCACCTATCTTTCCGTACCCTCGGTTATAGACTGGTATATTCATGTATGAACGCGGTAGGCCAACCCACACAGGAATAACCCTCGACGTGCTTGTGGAAAATTAATGATTTACCTTCGGTGGGAACAATACAGTCAGCTGCGACTAAACTCGTGTGCGTTGAACGGCGTGTGTATATCTATGTTTGAACTTACTACGGCCCGGTGCCCCGTACCTGAGCTAGTGTATGGGTATATAAGGCACACAAAAACATACAACTGTATATCCAACCGCGTTTCCACACTCCGCAGACTGCGGAGTATATATACTCTAGATCGATGTATTACCCATGTATATGCACTACCAGGCAAAATATTCAATCCTAGCTGAATTTCCATGGATCGAATTCCGCTTACGGAAATCATTATACTTGCCAGTCAGAGTTAAAGGGTTAATTAAACGGTACCACCCAGTCGGAGATGGATTTCTTTTTTACCTCAAACGTTTTCTTCAGCATGATTCATCGATCTATCACATACACCTATATGTGGACTCGTTTCGTCTTTCAGCAAAGTGACACTCGTTCAAATAACGTGACTTCATTACTTGGTCATCAGTTACTAGGCAAATTAACTCTCTCACTTTTCGTCTGTACACAGGACATACTCCGTGTGCCTGATGCCCAGTTACGTCACTCATCCATTGAGATGTTAATCGCCTTCGGTTCGTTCGAATCGTGTTACAGTCTCGGACCGGAATTGTATTCGCACTGCATCAGCTTGACGAATTCAGGCTAAAAGATTCAAGCTTCTAACGCGCAAGCTATGCTCTAAATCTTGCGTTAACGTGATTCGAATATTTCCGAGACACGTTTAATTTTAAAATCCCCCATGAACCAACCAAACGGACTCGGTGGTCCGTATTACCCCGAAAGAAAAATCTCCACGGTCCCGGACGCGTATGAATCACGTTACAACATCCGCGCTCGGTCTTTTCGGCTATATCACGCTCGAACTCTGGGAGACTGTCCGTTTTGATCGGCAACGAAGTTCCTTCTGGTTACACCGCGCTCTATAAGAAAACCGGAGAGGTTTGTGTATAGGTATATGTGTGCACAACCTAAGCCTCGCTAGCATTTATTTATGGCCCGGGGTCATCGGGTTCGCCGGGGTACACCCAGGACCGCCCCGACACGAAGCACTTTGCACTCTGCACCACCTACGGAATGAAGTTGTCCCATACCACGGGAAGATTTCAACAGTTTGCGAGTGCAGTTTTTCCGAAATTCTGAAGTTTCTTAAATTTTGTATATTAGTGATACTGGAATCGTAATATCTTGGATCTTTTTTTTTCCACCTTTTGAGAAAACGAGTCGTTTAAATTAATCGGTAATTAATTACCTCAAGGGGCCATTACCGCGTGGTACCGTGATATACAGACGCGGATGTGATCATGAAACGAGGGTCTGAAAGTTCGAATGACGACGTGTGTTATTCATTCGGTATATATTTCAAGGAGAAGACATTCGGTAGAATGTGACGACGATATTGTCACGAAAGAAGAGAGCGCCCGAGGAGGAGTATGGTGGGTATATTTTTGGAACGAGAGTGAGCAAAGATGGAGATGTAAGTGGTTCATTTCGAGGCAATGAATGCTCTTTTAAACGAAGACGTTTCACGTATTGTCCCTTGTCGAGATGTTGCCTCTGGCAATGCAGTTTTTTCCCTCTTCTTTCTTTCCTCCTTTTTCCCTTATTCTTTCTTTTCTCTTTTTCTCTTTTTCATCCAGTGGGCCGTATAAGGACCCAATGTTACGCTTGCAGGATCAACATAATGGGACAACGAATCGACTTCTACAATAATAATTATTATTGTGTTGTCGTGTTGCTGCGGTGATTGTGTCGCGTCAAAAACCGCGACCGGGACCCATTCAAGTTAAGCTCGTAAATTTTCTTTCCGGGCAATCCTCCTCGTTGGGGGGCTGCTGCTGCTGATGCTGATTCTCTCTCGTCGTTGGTACGAACCGTGGGGGAAACCCTGCAGGAGTAGAAACTAGGATCAAGGATCCCTATGGCGCCCCAGGACTCACGCTGCAGCAACAGGCTGCCCACTTCTCTCCCTGCATAACATCGGGCTCATCCCATTTGCAGTCGGTGGCCTCGATCGAAATTTATATTCCAATAGCCGATCCGTATCTTTTAAAGTGAACCGGGGCACGTATACAGACCTATTATATATTCTACCTACGGTAGCCGATCGTGGATAACCGAGGTGCTCCACTGCCACGGAAAGTGAAAAGAGTTTTGGCTCATAAAGGAGTCATGAACTATGAGCGAAGCACGGCGGGCGCATCGAGAAGAAAAATCAAAGATTATACGTCTAATGGAATCGCAAGGCGCCGTCGGATCTTGTAGCGTCAATTCTTTCGCCATTTTCTTTGTTTTACGATTCGGAAATGAGGCTAGAATTTGTCTTCTTCGAATTTGTTTACGTACTCGCGGTACGTTGCACTTTGGAGTTGTTCAAGGATGTTGAATGCCTCAATGACGAAAGTTACCCCTAATACCATTTCTCAAAGGGCGTTTTACCGCGTCCGCGTCTTTAGTCCCGGTGAATTTCATTTAAATACTAGGACTAAATGGTTGAATTAATGAACAAAGATGACGCAATTCGAGGCACGCATATGCGCCATCTTTGTCTGGCTTGTAACCCAAACCAGTTCTTAACATTTGACCCTTCCACCCCTCAGGTTTACCCCTACAAACTACCAAATACGTGTCTTGGGAATTGTGTATTCGGAGTCACCCTTGCCTCGACGAAGCCGCGAGCCTAGCGCCGTTCAACGTTCAGCTTTATTTATTGCAGAATGATCAGGCTGTAATTATGATTCCCCGACGAAGAGAGCACCTTCCGCCTATTCCCCACTCAAACAGCTAATCACATTATTTATGTCTTAACCGCTTGCATGCGTTCTATAGATATACATGCGCTTAGGTTTTGCCTTACCTCGTTCCGGGCTCTCGATTAACCCATAGTTTCCAACGAAACAAAATTGCATTGTAATGGGCCTCGGTGTAATTTTTTTATAGGTATAACAAATTCTTCCAACTTCTTTTTTCTCCGTATAGCCACGAACAATTAATACCCTATTCATCTTCCTGACGTTTTAGAGTCTGCTTTATTTAACGCAAAAAGAAAAGCTGCGAGATATCTCTCTGGCTAAGACTGGCATAACGTAATGCTGTTAACAGCTTAGGCCCATCAATCATTACATACAATTGAAAGCTTCGGCCGAAGAACCAATCAAACGTTAGATATCGGGCGGAGCAGATGTGTCGAATTTAGCGTCTATCCATTTACCTAGTTTCATGTGAGCATGAGATATGTATCTATTATAGTTATATACACACGAGGCAAGGGGAGCTTTGTTCGTTTTGTAAATCCGCAAGAAAAATAACTGCGATTTCTATTCTCATTCGACTTTGAAGAAGAAGAAGAAGAAGAAGAAGAAGACTTTATTGCGAAGGATTCACCTTTGATTAATGGAGTATGTAAAATGACGATGAAAAAATTACAAATTTCCAAATTTATACTTTCAGATTAAGCGATGCAGTGTTTACGTGAAATAATTTTATTCGTCGGCTACAAAGCCCTCAGGCTTTATTCGAGAGGGGGCGAATACTGTGGAGGAATCTTTGTCGAAGCGAGTGTAACGCCGTGGAGGCTAAGAAGAAGACGACGAAGATGAAGAACGAGAAGAAGAGGAAGAAGAAGAAGACTCTAAAGGCTAGAGGACGGTGAAGAACCGAAGGACAGAGGAAGGCGAGCGGAGCAAGGGCTAAGGAAGGGCAAAGAAGCCCCCCCGCCTTACAATGCGGCCTGATTTATGGCCTGGCGCACATACATAGAGTTACACACGATATCATAATACCATTAATTCTTCGTCAAATTCCCCGCTGACTGAATCATACTAGCCGGCTCAGTAAATCACGCGGCGACTAATGCGAACGCGACTCGCGCTGTCTTATCTCTTTTGACCCGCGGGGGCAGGTGGACCGTCCTCTTGCCAGCTCCGTTTTACTGTTTCTTCTCTCCAGCTATAATAATTCCTTACATCTTTCATTTCCTCTCTGCATGGCCACAGTAGTTATGTATTTACGCGTATACGTATGCCTGCACACGACTCGCGAACGATTCCCGCATTAACCGTACGTTGTAGTTGTTATACGTGGAAATAATATCCACTAATCATTCCGCTGCGTAATCGCGTACATTGGAACAACTAATTGAACTCCACACGTAACGTTTATACCGTTGCTAACATCCTGTCAACGTCTAGACGACTGTAGTGGAGCTTTTTGAAAAACGTTTACGTATCCTTTTCAAAGTACAATAATTGTGCTTCATATAGTTTGCCATATTCTCATCATAAGTGTCGTGAGCACGGTGACATTTTATTGCGTTTAAAATTTGTTATTATCATTCTTATTTATCGATCGTGAATTGTTACGTTCTATTTCACACGTTTTATTCAACGATGCGTTAGCCCTGACCATTATTTTCTACTTTGAATCGAAAATAGAATCTGTGCCTTGACCGATTGCATAACATATAGGCGAAGTAATATTTTATACAGATTCGATTCTTTGCCAAGATAACGATTCCGCGGGATACAGGTTCCACCGAGTTTGTGACCAGCTCTATTTTTCATTTTATTTTCTCTCTTTTTTTTGTGGAATGATAAAATACGCAAAAATCTCTTTGATATCGATTATAATTGGATCGCAATATTTCACGGGATTTCATTTCTCATCTGTAATTGCCTGATGTGCAATTATTTTTCAAAAAGCGTTTATTGAATCCTCACATCTATCTCATCCCCTTCACTGAATCACGGTTAATCTCGCTGAAGCAAACGGCAATTATTATTTCAGTGAGAAGGAAGATAACAGTCTTTAATTTAACCCGAGAGCATTCGAGGCTGACTGCGGCTTGCTGGCCTGGCCTGGCCTGACCGAGTATCATTTAATTTCATTTCTCTCCTCGCTCTGATGTCCGCTAAAATTTTACAGCCTTTAAAATACCCAAGAGAGCGTGTAACGTTTTGTAAACGACTCGGGGAATGCGCGTAGAACGATTAAGTAACCATAGTGTGAATAATTAGTCAAGTTTATCAACTTACTTTGACCGATGTGAACCCTTTTCATCCAGGGGTAAATCTGTGGGGGATTTCCACCGCTGGCATTCCCCTTATTCGACGAGTTGTTTCCCGTGCTCGATGTGCTCGACGTTGAAGAAGCCGGAGACGATGCTGACGAGGCTGTGGTCAGGGTAGAGGTACCCTCGCCACCTACACCTCTCGAACTACCTCCAGGGGGTGAAGCTGCCGATGCGGCGACCGAAGACCTCGATGAACTTCCCGGTGGCGAGGTTAACCCCGACGTTTTACTAGTGCCAGGCGCAACTAGGGGTGTAGGACTGTTCCTTGACGTAGAAGTCGTTAAATCCTGCGGAGAAGCGACACTCGTCGAAGAGGTAGAGTCCGCGTACTTGCAACTGGCTGCTGACGGTGCCGCGGGTGCCGGAGCACCTTGGAGCAACGGCGACGTGGGATCGTTGTGAAGTTGTTGGGGATGATGCTGCTGCGGATGATGTGGTTGTTGTTGAGGGTGCATGTGCTGCTGGGACGTGGCCGTTGCGTTTAACCTGGGCTGTGGTTGTAACTGGGTGTAGTCTATCATCCCCGTTGGCGCGGGATGCTGCATAGTTGCGGCCGGCGTAGCGTACGGATGTTGCGGATAATGTTGCTGGGGCGAATAGCACGTGGGTGGATAACTGGTAGCGGCAGCATTTGGGTTGTAATAATCTCCACCCGCCGGCGAAGCGGCCTGCATTGGTTCACCGGGTGAATTTGGAGTCGGTCTAGGTGGTTGTTGGGGTTGTTGTCCGGCGTAGCAAGAAGCTAAGGAGTTCACAAACTGATATGAACTCATCTTGTCTGTATCTATTTATTTTTACTCGAAGTTCGAACACTTTGAATATATATTTTTCTTTTTACTCTAGCTGGGGGTTAGCGATGTGCTTTTTTTTATTTTATTTTTTTCAATTCTATACCTCAGAAGAGAACATTAACACGTAACACTCATTTGATCGAACTAGTTAACACTTTTAAGTACATCGCCACGGGCCGAGAACATCGGACAGCTACTGGAATCTCCTCTGCTCTGCACTTCACTCCGCAATCCGCAATCCGCAATCCGCCCTCGACCTGATTCACACTTTTATAACGCGTTGACTCGGAGACTATTAACGATTCGATAATGAAGAAGGGCCACCGACTAATAGAGAGTGTTTCTTGCGAAGGGATGCAGGCTAGAAGTCAAAGCGTTAGGCAGACGGAGGTAGGCGAGCAGGGCAGGGCAGGGCAGGCAAACAGGCAGGCAGCCCAAAGTCAAGTTGGTTTACGAGCGCCACGTGGCCGAGGCTATAAAACTGTCTTCCGTTTCTTTACGGCCTTAGGAGGCGCAATTGCCTACGGGGTGCAGCACGTCGTAAGATCCATTGAGAGAATATGGGGACCGTGGATCCACACTCTTGATAGGTACGGACACTTGATGCACCGACACCTCCTAATTTCTATCTATAATAAATACAAAAACCGATCCAGATCTGACCCCCCGTTGAATAAGAATAAGAATAAGAATGAGAATGAGAACGGTCGCGAGTGTCCAAGACGAGGACTGCGGGAGTGATGTTACTTCGTGTACGAGAACGCCGCCGCAAGCACCTCGGCGGAGGTGTTCGCTGACGCCCAGCTCGTGTCTGGGTTACGATTTTCTTTCGTTTAGTTCAAGTTTCGTTTAGTTGCGATACGGTGCGGTGCGTTGCGTTGCGTTGCGTGCGCGAAGGGCGGTCGTATCGTACTGAGCCGTGATCTCGGGGGCCGGTGCGGTAGCGCTGTCACGTGCCGCGCTGCGTGTCAGAGCCAGCGACCAATCCCAGTCGTCCGTCAAACCTTGATTGGTCTCTCTTGCCGCCGCCGAGGATTCTTCAACCCCGTTCTCCGCTGCCCGACGTGACAAGGGTGGAGAGGGGTGCGCAGCATCGGCACCAAAGTGGGGGTAGCCCGCCAGGGGGGCTAATGGAGAGATATTTGGGAGCTTCTGGTAGTGGGGGTCCCACGGAGGAGAGAAGAGCCTCCGTTTCGCCGCGACGTCACCGCGGAGCGGTTCTTCGTTTCGTTAAAATATTAACGGGGCCCGCCGCGCACGCGCCCCCCCCTTTATCCGTGCTATTCAAGGGGTAGGTCTGCCAGTCTGCACCTCCTAGAGGAAAACGATACCTCTTTTCAGCCACCGGTCAATTTGCAGTCTGTACAGGCCCTAGTCTTATAGTCGGAAACACCGTCTTCGCCTTCGTCTTCTCTTCTTTTCTTCGATATCTTGACGATCCGCAGGGTCCCTTCTAAGGTGGGTTTACGGGACGGCCGCGAACTTTGAGTCTCGTGGAGTAGGGGCGCGCATAAGTCAGCTCGGCGGTCGGGCGGCTGACAGTTTTATGAGAGTTTGATAGCCCGACCCGACTACGTTCCTCCTTCTCTCTCTGACTTTTCTCTTTCGAGAAGAGCGCCGATGGACCAACAGAGAGAAAGAGAAAGAGAAAGAAACTTGGGATAAGGAAGGGGGTAGGTAGGTTAGAAAGAGATAGATACACGCGCACTATACGCACAGCACTCCTTATTGTCCCATAAATTCGAACCTGTTGCAGAATGACTAAACGCTGCAAGGTACCAGAGACCAGACCAGGGGTTGAAGTAGCGGCGGTAACGAAGAGTAGCTTAAACGTTCAACCGCCACCCCCAAATATAATATGAAAGATTTAACGGTTCGAGTGACTTTTACCCTTCCGCCTATTATTATTCTTATCTTTAACAGCTACGACGCGGCAGAGACTCCCGTATACAACTCTCGTAACTCACTGAACAACCGAACGCGTCCGGACGTCTCGGAGTCTTGGCGGCTCGCACCGCAGAAGCACGTGTGACGTAGTAGCCAGTTGGTCAAGGAGGGGAAAGTCGCTGCGAGGAGGCGGGGCTCTTTGAGTACTACCAGGCCTCGGTAGGGCTCTAGCCTCTCTGGCTCCTCGCTCTTTTCTCGTTTCCAAATTTCTCTACAAATTCTCGAAAGAAAATGAAAAAAACTAACAACTGATGAAATGCTGCGTAGCTTTTACCCAAATTCCCGATAATCTACGCATAGAAGATATGCATTTTCGCATCCCTATTTATCTTCCCTCGTTACTCGTTCAATTCAATTCGATTACGATTACTTTTATAATTAGGTTCTTGAACGACGAGAGAAGATGAAAAAAAAAAAATTTCGGCTCGATATGAAAAGCTAAAAAGTTGCGTGTGTCGGCGTTTCACGATTTTGTTGGAGCGTCGCGCCCTGCGCGCGCGGTCCGCGCCCTTTGATGGTGAGCTTTTATGGTTAGGTAGTGCAGCATTTGCTCACCAGATGTGGTGAGCGTGGCCGTTCCTGGTGAATTGAGGCGCGCACCCGCCCCCAGGTCCCCTTCCTTTTCGCCTTGTAACCGGTGCTCAAGTGTACTATACATGGCCAGGACTCCCCACCATCTAGAACGCCGACGCCGCCACCACCGCCGTAACCACCACCACCTAGGTTCTCGGAGTCATGAGCACTGCTCGAGCTATGCCTTACCCCTACCATACCACGGTCTTAAAACTCGCATAACGCATTTCCATTCCAGTCTGCAACGCGACAAGTGTTCGCTGCCAGACACAGCTGACTGATATCACGAGGCTACTATTTACTCGACTTTTTTCATCTTTCAGTTTTAGTTTTTTTCGTTCTTACCTCCTGGTTTCATTCGTTTGACATTTTGTTAGTGAAATAGTCTGCGACGAGACGTCGACGCTCTAAGGTGAGAAGAGAAACCCTCGAAACTTTCGACTCGAAGAGTTCGTCCCGCACTTAGACACGTCATCGTGATTTTCGTTTATTAACACAAAAAGAAAGTTTACTATAAGTAAAGAGAGAAGAACAAATTTATTAGCGAAACCAATAGAATAATTGACTTGTGCAATACCCGTGATTAGCTACCTCGATTATCATTATGCAGTATAATGTTAGATAATTGGCAACGAAATAATCCAGTCGTGGTTTTGACGGTAATTACAGTTAATTGCGGAGGTGGATTTAGCAGTATGTATACCCACTGACCTTGCATCGCGGTAAGTGCAACAGGTGTTATTACCGGACCTATAGAGTCTAGACTGACGATCCCGGGGCACGAAAAGCAAACATCTTCGATGATTCGGAACCTTAAAACGTCACGAGAGTTTAATTTATGATCTTTCCTAACCGCAGGTATAGACGCGCTTGGTCCATTACCGGAGTCGAAAAAAAGGGGAGATTCAATGTACCTATCAGACTCGGACACGCTTAAGCTTACGGACAATCGAATAGGATGAACTATACGTCCACAGAGATCAGCGTTATTATTTATAAAAATTGTGTTATACGAACCGATGTCGATTTTAATAACCATAGTCCTCCCTGTGGCTATGGAACTGATTGAAATCAGTTGAACTCTCAAATTATCATGTTATTTAATGGCAGTATTTAACGCATAAGGCAACGCTAGTTTTTGACCCCTTATAATGGTACTATCCACTCCCCTTTTCCCTTTAGCTACCCTTAGTGCTAATTCTCTTTGGTTCTCGATCTCGCTCGACTCTGTACATCTGGTTTCCCCTTCGTTGAATACGAAACAGCATCTTCTCGACTAGCTGCAACTGTTCCTAGGGGTTGTTGCTAATTAATGTTACCGGGGTAATTAGCTTTGAGTATAAATTACGCCGTTTCGAACTCACCTCGGGATTATTCACCCTTAAAATTCATTTTGTGGCTACAATAATCTTCCGATTTATCGTCCTATAAGTAAGAAGGAGTGGATCTGAAAGTGAAAATCTGTTTGTAGCAAAGGCAGATTTTGTTGATGTTTTTTGCACAGGAGATGGACACGTCCCCTTATCTGTCGATGGTTTGTAAAAGGCTTGTTAGTAAAGCTGTACTGAAAATACAAATTGTAAGATGTTCCAGTTGGGGCAAAACCTTCTGGTTTTCTTCGCAGACAACAAATGGCCTATTTAAGTCGATCAGTTTTTGCCATCTTTCTGAGGCAGCTCGACGGTGCAGTGGCGAGTATCGGAGTATTATGCTCAGTCTGAAAACGAAACGGGAGATGAGAGGAAGAAGAGGATCCGTGCTGCAGACGAGAATAAGGATCCTTTATGTAACAGCGTCTAAACCTGACGAAGTCATCAAGTCACCGACTCCCGACTACCAATAAGATCTCGGCTCCTATGGGCAAGAAATTTTATACAAGTTTAAATTCGTTTCCCGTTCCTCGCTGCTCGAATATGCTTCGTGTATATCGAACATAGCAGCGACAAGCCGCGAGACTCTATAGACGTACACTCACTCGCTCGGCCCATTAGAATTTCTAATAAAGCCGTCGCAGGTGTAAAAAATGCATCGTGCCCGGTCCTCGTGTCCCCATGAATCACAAGCCGCAAAGACACCGCCGACTAAGGACACGTGTAACTCACGAAGTATCCGCTTCACTATAAGAGTGAATCCGCGGAGGATATGCTTACTCGTGGCAAATTTCACCACCCACGAAGATTCGCCCTCTGAAATTCTTGCCGCTGTTATGATAGATTTCGGAAATAGATGGAAACGTAGATTTCGGAGCAAAATTCCCACACAATTATGTATTTCGATTTTTTCTTTGGCTTCTTTCTTCAAGTGGGAAAAGGGAATTGTATAATAAGATGTCAAATTCACCAGAGTTTAATGAATCTCGGTATAGAGTTGATCTTCGAGATTTGTGGATCTACTTATTTTTTATAGTGACGGCCGGTGGCTAATGCCCCGCCGTTCTAGATACTAAATTAAACTACTGAAACCAGCTGGTATGTCGTAAATTATTCCGTACCTACCTACGCGGACCCCGCATCGGCTGTAGTATGCGATGTTTAGATTAGATTTAGTTGTTAGTAGATATCTAAATGTCGAACAGACGCTTTACTGTAACACGTCATATTTGCCCAGTTATTAAATATCAAACACCTAGCTGGGTCGTAAAATTTGATTCCACTATTATAAGTTATAAACATTGTTAAACATTCCTCGATCGTTTGAATCTTGATGGTCCTGATTTCCTCCTAGGATCGTAAAGATCTTAGATGACTTATCTCGTAGAGTGAAGAAAGGAGAAATTAATTTTTCTACATCTATTAAGACTGACAGCCGACTGTCATACACAGGGGTTTTTGTTTGGATATTTGAGAACACTACTTCGTACCGACTCCAAACTTTCATATCCGCGCGGAGCTTACGAGGGTCAAAAACTCGTAGGAGGGAACTGCAGGTCGAGCGGGAGGGGTTGTGTTTTACGTTTGACCCCGTGACGACAGCTCTTGAAAAATTACACCAATGTTTGAACTAAAGTGTCCGCTAATAGATTTGGCTCTGTGAATCATTTGTTAGCATACTTAACTCGACGGGCCAGCTAGGCTCTCGCCACGCGTTGATATGCAAAATTCATTCGCTATTACACGTCACTGGTTAAATATTTTATAACTACATCACCGGTTAATCTTTTACATCAGATTTAGTACCTGCTTTGATCCAGGGATTTATTTTATTTCCACCTTCGAATGTCCGATCGATTTACTGACTTCTAACAATTTTTCTACACCTCGATATTACGGTGGGAGAATTTTCACGAGCTTTTTCTAACTTTTCAAATTCGCACCCCGATAACATGCGGCAAGGTCGCGATTCAGTGGGGATACTTTTCTGCCATAATGCAGCGACTACGGTTCTGTTTTCCTTCGGTTATCGTTAGATGAATAATTTATTTCAACGAATAATCATGCCGAGTGAATAAACGTTATTTACTTTTATCCTGACAACGTATAGCACCGTACAGGCAGCACTGCCAATGATGGATGAAATTTTAATTTAACTAGTACCTACTTACCCGCTGTGTGCTACTTTTCTAATGTTTATGGCTGTGCAGGCATCAGGCCTGCCGTCTGATATATTAAGTTTATAGGTAGATAATGCTGGACAGGTGAATTCGAAAATGTACGTATCAATCCCCCTAAGATATATAATTTTTATTTTATTTCTTCTTATTTTCGTTCAATTTGTATCAAGTAAGCATATGATTACGGAGGTACAGGAAGCGTATCGTTTGACACCTGTATAGAAGTGTCATGTCTTAGTAACATATTCGAGATTTACAGACTAGGTGGATGATTTTGATCATTGAAATTATAAATTTGAATATTCCAAATCACGCAAGTCTGATTTAAAAAAAAAATTGAACAAGTGATATTGGGGGAAGAACGAGTATCGAATGTAATCGAATGTAAAAAATATTCAATTTGGGCCCACAGCCGAGAGACGTACCTATAACAGGAAAACCAATACATCTCCTCGGCCGCCATGATGGATTGCTGGAGCCATGGGAAACTATCTGTCAAGCACAATATCGACCCTCGCCCCTTCGGCCAACGTTCCAACCCCTGCGAGTTGGACGACTCGGTCCGTCCCGCCGGGGCTTTTGCCGAACCTAGCCTAACTTACACCTACGTGCACCCCTGGGTTATTATTTTTTATTTTATTTTTTATTATTTTATTTGCATAAAAACTGCAGCTTTGCATAAATATTAGTTCTGAATTTTTTTCGCCCTTTCTTTTTTTAAAGGAAATGAATTTTTGGGCTTCTGCAGAGTTGACAAATTCTTCTTTTCTTTTTTCCTTTTTTTTTTCCCCCAGCGTAAATGAAAAGCGATACTTTTCGCTGAACTAATTTCTACCATCTGACCGAGGTTTGGGCAAGTTGGAAAGAGAATGACTCGAGGATGGACAAGGATGAATAGCACGTGTAGGTGTGACGTCATCAACGCACGGGGCGGTCTCGAACCGGCGGTATGCGTGCTTAACCTTTATTTCACGGTTTTGAGATCGCGTTTCATTTCCTGCGAGTATATGTTACACGGTAGGTATTCAAATAGAAAATGGAGAAAAAAAAAGGAACGAAAAAAGAAAAGAAAAGAAAAAGGAAAATTGTTTAATCTTATGTCTATACAGATACAGAATTGGATTATAGAACATCTTTCGAGTTTATTATCCTGCGGTACTTCTGCATAGTATCACTCTCCGTTAAGACCGTTTAACAATATTTCAATGCCAGTTATATTGTTTTCTTTACCTTTCTTCAATAATTTATTATTATTCATCAGTTCAATAAATTTAAGTACAAAATATAGTTCTTCTTTCTATCCAATAAATTAAACTATCTATACACATATAATTCGACTAGTATTTTTCCTCCAATAATAGATTAATAATATTCATTCGTCGCTCATACATATTATCAAGAATCAATTATTTTCTCACTTGTTAAAATTACCATTATTCAATACAATAATATTTCTCACAGCATCGTTTCCTTATAAACGTCTCGTTACGTGCAAATAGATTTTTACTGATATATCAACCAATTTACAGAAAAATGGAAAAAAAACGACGACACGCAAAATTTGTTACCTCGAATTCACCGATTAATTTGTCACTCAAACTTATGCCACGTTTTCCTTTTCTTCACGGTGGGTACAATTTTTCGTTCAATCGACGGTGAAGATTTTCCACATATAGGCAATTCTCAAAATGCCTATATGTACAACCGGAGCTAATAATAAATTAAAAACTAACTTATAGTCTAATCCTTATTTCAATGTATATAAATAAATTTTAACCACTATTTACAGTACCTTAAATGTTAATAGGAACATTACGTTTAAAATTTGATCTTCGACTAATACATATAGGTATAAGGCCTAAGCTATATGAGAAAGATGTACATACATCGTCCGATGAAAAACTTTCATGATTTTATAATTCATTGTCAGTATGTCGGATAAATTTACTGCTGTTCAAAGTCGCTTGTCAAAGATAATAATAAAAATATGAAATAGGTATCCGAGGCTTATTTTAAGAGAGAAAGTCCCGCAAAGTTGAAATCATTTATCAAAACCTAATTTATTCCGAATACATTCGAGCTACTGTTATACGACGGTGAACTTTGTTACAAAAACTGACAAACATTTTAGGGCATAGATAAGACGGATGATTTGTTAACAACGCGATTCGAGAGGTTCGATTCGACAAATCCAAAATTCAAAACTTTAGCAATTTTTACCACTCGATTTACGTCCCCCGGCGCCGCAGCCATCTTCTTCGCGTATTTTGGTACAATCAACTCCAGTCAGGGAATCAAAAGCATCGAAAGAATTTAAACGAGGGAAATCGACACTCGGAAACCGAAAAATGAATATACATGTGATAAAGGTGGAAGTTACACGTTGCGTTGCCTAGTTACCGTGAAGCTAAACATTCAGTTCATAAGTCCAACAAGTTGTAGAGTTTTGCCGCCTTTGTATGTGCACAGGTAGTTCTTCTGTTTGAGTTTGTAGAATAACTTTCACTTTTAGCATTAGCTTTAACGGATTCGACACGCTTATAGAAATTCGCTGTCTGAAAACTACGAGCGATTTTTGAATTTTTAAAATATTAGACCGAATAATGAACCAGCGATTAGAAGTGATAAATTTTCGCGAACTCATGACTAAATTTGTTCTGATCAAATAATATAATTAACGGCTAGATAAATCCCAACACGTCACTATATTCGTGTAATATTAGTCTTACGAAGAAAACACCACCAGCGATTCCAAGGTGGTGAAATTTGTACAGTATTCGTCCCTGCTAGTTTAATAAACTTTTTTCAACCAGCGCGGACATCCCTTGGAATTCGAAACCGTTTCACTGATCACAAAACAACACATTTCAATACCTGGGCGAAAGATAATGATAAAAAACTTAAATCTACCTGGCAAAAATAATAAAATGGTAACTGTGTAGTATCACTTGCAGCCAACGCGTTCGGCCATCTTATTTTCCAACGTTGCGCGCAGCTGCGTAGCAACCCCCACCCTTAAACCATCCCGCATGGTTCCCTTGGCCCTTAAATTGTATCAGGCCAATCTCTGAACTTTATAGCTTAGCTGTACGTACCTGAAATGACTATCGAACCGAAGCTCACCTTAAAAATCACACTCGAACTTTGTCAACATTTGCCAACCCTTCGGCCGTGAGATAATCAAACATCACTTACTCCGCGCGTGAATAAAAACATCGGAGCTTGCTCAGTTTCAGGAAAGAGTTGAACGAGGGACAGTTAATAAGGGGTGAAGTAAAAACTTGTAGAATCATCGTCGAAATATAAATTTCTCGTAGCAGATAGTCAAAATATTTTCGGACTAGGTCGAATGAGGGTAGTGTAAAATTGAAACGCGATGAGCGCCGGGTTCGCCTTGTAAAATTCGGCGTGAACGAACTATCGCAGGAAGCAAGGATCCCGAAGTATTCAAAGAGACGGTTCGGATAAACGAAGGCAGAAAAGTTTTGGCCCTTCTTTACCTGGCCGGGCGTAGGATACTCGGCTGTTTAGTTCGCTTAGCCATAAATCATCAGCGTTGCAGGGTCAGCTGCCCGATCTTAGCCGGGCGGCCTTCTCTTTCCTGTTCACGTTGCAGCGTGAAGATCCAGTCTGGATTGCCCATAGCTTTGCCGCTGTTGGCCAAATTCGTTGCGATTTTGTTGCAACGTTTGTTGTTGATTACCGTACGAGTCTTGTTGCCGACTTTGATGATGATGATGTTGATTTTGATGATAGCTCAAATAGGCAGCGTGAAGATGCTGCTGTTGTTGCTGATGAGGAATAGTTTGCTGATGTATTAAAGGCTGCTGCTGTTGTTGAGGCGTCGATGGTGCAGAATTATTCAATTCTTGTCCACGATGCAGCATCATCGTAGTAGTCGTGGTACTCGTCATCAAAAGTGCATCAGCGCCGGTTGGTTGGATGGAGGAGACGTCTTCTGGAGGAACTCCTGACTCGAGAGGACTGTACCCGACCTTCCCATCCTTTTTAGCCTTCATTCGCCTGTTTTGAAACCAGATTTTAATTTGACGTTCGGTCAGACAGAGAGCATGAGCGATTTCGATACGACGTCGTCGAGTCAGGTAACGGTTGAAGTGAAACTCCTTCTCGAGTTCCAGGGTTTGGAAACGCGTGTACGTCTGCCTCGTTCGCTTGTGACCGGCCCCGGTGACGTCACCTGCAACAAACGACGCGTTTTGTTCAATATGCAAGACACGGTATGACGATATAGACGACGGGCATGGCCGAGTAACATGAAAAAATACAAAAACGAAATAGAGTCAAATTTGAGGCAAAAATTTCCTGCTCGAATCTCCTTGGATAATTTATTTTCAAACATAGAAACACTTTACAGCTCTGAGAATCAATAAAATCAATTATTTTCATCGTAAACGTCTCAATCGAATCTATGATTCGGGCCCAATTTCAAAAAATGTATAATCTGAAAAGATTCTATTCATTCATATCCTGAGAATTCATGGAAATCAGATCAACGATGGCAGAGCATTGATCTTCGCGATCTAAATCAACAAACCATTCGTATATCCAGACTTCATCCAAGGATAATCGACTTGGCGTTGGTTCTGATCCTCCCCGTAGTCGCTGGTTTCAGTTGGACTAGCTTTCCCGACGTTATTATTATTCGCGTAAGAGGAGTAGCCGGGCTGTTGCATAGCGTCAAATCCTTGAGACGGTGACGTCGGAGTGATCATCGGAGTAGTACAATTTTCGTTCGGCGCCTGCGCCGTAAATCCTTGATAACTTTGCGCGTATCCAATCCCTACATCCGGTAGTTGTTGTCCTTGAGAAGAATGCCGAAATCGTTCCTGCCCGGATGTATCAACCAGAAGAGCGTTCCCATTCATCGGAGAAGTCCTGTCATTAGTAGGCGGGGTATATGGGGGAGTCTGAGACGTCATAGCCGATGACGTCACGGTCTTACCATAAGACGGTGCCGCGTAGCTCTCCACCAGGGCGTCCTTACCATGTCGCAAAAGGGTTTCTAAGAGGCTGGAAGACTGCGGAATCGGTTCAGATACCTTGCTTGGATATACCGAAGGTCCTTGAGGATGGAACTGAAATTCTGATCCAGAATATGGATTCTGTTCACTCGAGACAGCGTCTGTCATCGTAGGCTGGTATGGCCAATATCCAGGCTCGTTATTTGCGAAGTAAGTCGAGCTCGCCATGTTCTTTTCTATATTTCTTTCCTTTGTATAACGCGTCACGGACTGGACACCCACGATCACAATCACTGCCGCACTTCGTCCCACTTCAGTAGAAATTCGTGGTTAATTTAAACATAGGATTTTGTGCGACACATGCCCACATGCACGCACACACATACACCCACAGACGCACAGATGCACACACAGCTCGCTGATTACTCCACCATGAAATAGGCTCTTGTAAAAAGCACCTAAGCTCACATGTGACGAGAGTTCTCGCCCGATAACTTGTCGACGAAAACTTCACCCGAAGAACTCGGCTTGGCGACTCGCTTTGGTACAATGAAACGAAATGATTTGTGCTCGTAGTTTCGACCCCGTCACGATTTCAAGCTCAGAGTCCGTCTGCCGGGCACCAGGGGTTCGCGCGTGCCAATGTGCCCCCCACCCCCCGTAACCCCCGAAAACTTTCACCGGTTTATTACTGCAGTACAACAGTGGAGAGGGTGGTGGGGGCGCAAGCCACCCCTTGGTGCCTCCCGCCAAGCCAGGCAAACGCGTCCTCTCTCTCTCTCGTTTCTTTGTATCAGCTGTCCTTTGACATTGGGGCCCGCAAGGGTGATCGGGGAACGGGAGAACCACCCCCGATATTCACTCGATACTGTTCGATGCCGTGTGTCCGTCTACCCCCCCGCTAGTCGGGTACGTGTCCCCTCCCACTATTAACGCCATTCACCCAAAACCCATATTGGATCTCCCCCTGGATTTACACAATGCGCCATGTGTGCCCCTCCGCGTGTGCCAACGTATTATACGAAGGCCCTAGTGCGCCTATAGGATGGTGAACGTTGAACGTCGAGATTTAGATTTAGGGACCGGTTTTAGATCGTCTGGGAATATGCGGAGGTATATCTTAGTATGGAATCTGGATATTATTTGGCGGGTGTTAAAATGATCGTCAAATTCATGCGCTTGATCTCACAGCTCATCTCTAATCCCTCATCTTTCGATTTCTGATTTCTTTTTTTTTTCCGTTTCGTTTTTTTTTTTGTTTAAACTGTTGAGGAAGTAAGAGACGGAGTAGCGAATAAAGTAAAATAAAGTGAACGAAGTGCGTGATGCAGCCGGCTAGGCGAGGGCAGTCTTGCGAGTGACGTCTTCTCTAGGGCGCCCCGAGTTCGCAGCGTCGATTAATCACACACCCGTATACACTCTACGGTTCAGGCTTGCCGCCAGTATACGTAGTTAGCGCGGTTTCTACCGCGGCACTCCTCTGGATTTTCATTAATCCAAGTTTTCGTTGGCTGTTTGCTTTTCCATCGTATATACTTACACACCTATACTACCTATATACCGAAACCTTATACCGCTCGAAAAACGCTTTCGTTCCTGCTAAGTGAGACGTATTAATCCATTTGGTTTGCGGACACGTATAATAATATCGCTAGTAAAAAGCAGGCGACTTGTCTTTCTTTTTTCTTCTTCTTCTTCTCATTCTTTCTCTAGTTACTTCTCTCTTTTCTCTTTCTTTTCCTTCTTTCCAAAATAATTATCCCTGTACACCATTGCGGTGGTTATAGGTCGCCTCGATACATGAAAAACTATAAATAGTAAAACAGTTCCGAAAATTTGATTAATGATGGGCAGTGTGACGGCCGACTAGCGGCCGCAACGATACGGTACCCTGTGGTGGACACACGAGACGCGTGAACACATTGAATAGAGGTTTTCATTTATACCCGCGAATGCAGCACACCAACACCTATATCCGTAAACTACATGCAGGTCTGACGAGCCACCGATAATAAATAATAATTCTGGTAGGGCGATGGTAGGCCCAGGGTGGGATAGCTGTTAGGGAGAAGAAGAAAAAAAAAAAGTATAATGCTTAGGGTACCACTGCAGGGCATCAAACCGTAAATGATCCTAGCTACTGACTTCATTTAATCGTTGACGATGCTTCAGAATTTTATTTCGGAATAAAATTAACTCTGACTTCCAGTTTGGTATATAAATGATTATTTCATATTCTGTGTTATAGATTTCCGAGATCCGGTGAGTGGTATTTCCTCGTATTCTACAGGGTTATTAATTCGGTGGATGTAATAATTTGATGGAGAACTATATCCGTCCGTGAATATATAGAATGAATGATATTTATGGTTCTGTCAAAGAATATATAGTGGGCAGATAACGTCGTTGGTAAACTTGAGAGACGCGTCAAGGTAGGATATATATAAGGTAAAGTAAAACGGAGAAAACTACCTGGATGACGAGCCGCGGTGATGTATTACACCGAAAGTAAGTTCGGTTATATACTTTATGAGGGAAGCTCGTAAAACACGAAGCAGCAAAGAGACACGCGCAGGCACGTGCTACCCCCTCTTTATTTCTCTCTTTAACTAACCCTCGAAAATTTTACTCCCCCACCCATCTTTGTTACGACGTAATATATTAATTTTTTCTACAACCGTACCTGGCCGTGTACATACGCACCTATATACGTAAAACGAACACAGGTAGACCGAAAACAAAATTATAAACGGTCGTCGAACGTTTTTATTCAGGTATACGAAGTTACCTACCCCAATAACAAGCCGCCGAAATACCCCACTATATTCTCAAGCCAGGGAAAAATAGTCGTAAAACTTTCTCCGCGCGGGGCGCGTTGATGCCTCTCCGAGAAAATTTACCACCTCTTCAACGAACGCAGTTTTCTTTCACTGGTTTCCAGCAGTTACAGAGTATGTATACCTAACTCGTGACGCGCGAACAACCCTATGAGTTTTTCTCTGTAGCTGTAGCGTTTTTTCTTTTTTTGGTAAATTAATTTTTTTTTTTTTTTTACCTGTTTGAACATTATTTCTGCCACATGACATTACTGCACCGTTTTTTTCTTGTTCCTTCTCTTTCTATTGCTTATGTATTTATTACCCAAAATGCAATACTCGGTTTCAGGGGTGGATAATTACAGAACCGATCTTATTTACTGTACGAATCAAATTCCAGGTCTCCATGGCGTGAAATGGTTTGAACCGTCGTTCCATCTCGCCGAGCGACATATGTGCCCTTCGAAGGGAGGCGTTTCGGGTAGTATTTCGTATAGGGGGTGGCATTTGCAGCCATTTGGGAAAATTGGGAATATCGGGATCAGGCGGCCTCTACTTTGGCCCGTTGCTATTATTGTCCGATTGATTTATATTTTGTTTGTGGTGCACGACACGGCGCCCATAAGGCACAAGGCCTATTTCTGCCCGTTTATATTTGCCAAACTATTCATTCGTCACTGAAAACTTTCAATTTTTATTTACGGAACAAAATCCTTTCGATGAATCCACCGTTTTATTATACCTACTCTATAACTGCGGCTTATCTTCCTCGCGGTTCAATGAAGAATCAAATAAAATAAAATCAAATAAAATAAAATCATCCACCAAACGAACAGACGCACACCGAGCCAGACGCCTACCCATCGCGTGCTAGAGTAGAGCCCAAAATCACCTTTAAACTTTATACAAGGGAGAGCCTGCAGTGGATTTTGAAATGCTGTCAGTTTAGTTACAGAAACGGCGAAATAAATTGAAGGATATCGAAGTCTGAGAATCGCGCCATGTATGGTTTTACACATTGCTATAACTTTTCGTATTATAGCAATATGGATGCGGACATGGTGCATACGGGTACCATTCAGATTTGAGCTACAGGAGCGGAATAAGTGTAGGGAATGAAAACGGGCGGTTCGGGGCGGAGCGGAAAAAGTGCTGAGCAATCGTTCGGAGGTCGACTGTTCCTTGACTGGCTCAACACGTATGTACGATGTGTATAGAGGAGTTTTGCATCGGTATGATAAGCGTGAAGTATACTTGCACGTGTGTGCATCGAAGAAAATTCAATGGTAAATATCTTCCCGCGGGGGGACTTCCATCTCTCGATTATTTCACACGAATGAGGGCCCTTCAATATCTCAATATGTTACAGTCTCAAGCTTTGACACGGACCCATACAAACGTACATAAACTCGTTGATAAAGAACGCGGGTGCGTGAGGCGTCACTGACGTATCTTCTCTCTCCTGTCGCGATCCTTGAGTAACCGAACATGTGTATCTTTCTCTTGGCAGTGGGTACGTGTCAATCTCCTTCTGCCTCCTACTGCGGTTGGAAGACGTCTTCGTATCGGATTCGTGGGATGAGAACGACAGGGAAATAATACCATGAGGTTTTAACAATCCTAGTGAACCCGATGATATCGCGTTAAAGCTTACACGGCTGTAGGTTATTCTCAGAAAGAACTTGGCACTCGTTCGATCTTTCGAAAAAGCAAACGATACAAGATAAAAAAATAAAATAAAAGAAATAAGAAAAAAGCACATTTCTAGCGATAAAATTGCAGGTGACGAATTACGCATTGTTTAATCAAGCACCGCGAGAGGCTGCAGGCATCTGTAATCCATCTCAGTTAAGTCTGTGGTTGTTTTTTGGATTGTTGGCGCCGTTTCTTTGACCAAAGTCAAAGCCTTCTTCCTTTAGACGGGTCCGTACGCTCACGGGCAGTCAGCAATTCATTAATCGTCGCTAATGATATAAAAATACAGTCCTTAAAGAATTTCCTCGTGATCCTTTGTACTTTGACTCGAACTTTCATACTTACTACATATAATTACACAATGGATTCCTGTCGCTGGTTATATCTCGACTAAAAGCCGTGTAATTGATTTCAAGTGTAAACCTGTCTTAAGTAGTAATCTGCAATGTCAAAGCTGTGAAAACCCGGTAGATATAACTTACAAAGCTGGAAAGGATTACCGGATTGTCTACGGCTAGATGCCCGGGTACACGCAGGGACCGAGAAGACGCGGCACCACGGGGGTCCCGTCTTAGTGACAGGCGAGCCTTGGGAATCATTTGCTTCGACCAGTCGAACCCAAATAAAGGATTATCCATCGCTCTCTCAACTGGCCTCTTCAGGTAGCCGGGATCCTACAGTACCTAACTAATATAAAAGTTGTCACAAATCCGCGCGTAAGCGCAAATCGACAAAAAGCACCCGAGGGTATATTTACAAGATTACCACCAGAAAAGGGTGTTGAATATTTTGAACGGATTAGAAACTGTTTTGACATTCTAGACACTCTAGACATCTTGAAATCCTCATGAAATAATTTCTAAGAATCTGATGAAAGGGTATCCTGTGACCCATGTACGAAAATGGTCGAAAGTGCTTGACCTATATACGTAATATATAAATGGAATCGTGCATCTAACGTACCCTCAGCCAGCATACTGGTCTAAGGGATGTAGAGGGAACCTCTCTCTGCATAGCTCGTGTCAGCTGTCTATACCTATTCCCTCTTCCACTTCTTCGAGCATTCTGAATAGGACGGAGGCAGTCGGAGGTTCCAGTTCCATCGTATCGTGTCTGGAGGTCGGGAGGGCGAGAAGGTGAGGGAGGATGCTGGCGGCGACGGCGGGATCGTCTCCGTATCAATGCGGTGGAGATTGACAGGGCAAGCTATGATTAACGATGCCAAACTCCCTCCGAATGCCTCGCCTCGCCTCGCCTTACCTCGCCTCGCATCCCGCCATCCTACACTTTCTCGGCACCGCGTGGCGTGGCACAGTACTGCGGATCGGGGCTGCTACCCCAGAGGCCAGAATAAGAAAAGGACGAGGGCCACGAGGAAAGAGCAAAGAGGAAAGAGAGGGAGGAGTGCTGTTCCGCGGTGAGAAGTAAACACGTTACACAAACGAATGCAGGATCAATAGTAGACCGAGCGAAAGAACGAACCAGCATCCGCAACTTATTGAGTAGCGAAGACAGACCCTTCTTGCACCCTTTCTTTAATCCTTTTATAGACACTTCGTGGCTACAATTTTTCAGTGGCTTTTAAACTCTCCGCTAATCCAACGATCCGGTTGCGAAACTCGATCGGAATTTTACGCGCGATTTTCGTAAGCTTGAGATATATTACCGCGATGAATCGTTAGATCTGGAGATAATTGATTGATGGAAATCTGAGAAATACGCGAGAAAAAACTTCTATAATTAAGTGATAATAAAACTGAGCGAAAGGTGACTGGGACGTGATGTTGCATCGCGAGGTTGCGGTTATCCGTGGAAAGAGTATAAAATAGGTGAAGTGCCGAGCGTCGAGCAAACGAAGTTAATGCGCGTATCGCGTGCGCCGGAAACCCCCCCGATACGTCTGACGTCGGTGAAAGAGAGAGGAGAATAAATAGTAGAAGAAGGTTGAGGGTAACCACAACCCCCGCTGCCCTCTCAGACTGACCCTTTGAGGACGGGAACTGGACGAGAAAGAGAGATGATGGCCACTCCCTGCCTCCGCACGCACCTTAGCTCTCCCCTTCGCCACTACCCGCACTTGCGAATTACGATCTTAAATTATAACAAACTTCGCGGCGTCCGAAATAACAGAGCACGTCACACTGACACGATCTTTTCAATCTATCTACGATCCAGATACCTTAATTATACTCGCTGAGTAGTTTCTGGGAGGTTTTGCTCCTCTTCGTCAACCCTTTATGCAAATATCTAATTTCTACGGAACTGCAGCAATTTTCGACAGAGGAAACATAGATGTGTAGTTTTTGTTCGCAATGAAATTTATCGGGATGTAATCCGATGAAACAAAAAATAATTCTTTACAAATAAGCAAAAATCTCCACAATTTTACCGAATCTATAATCGCGTCGTCTGATGAACCTCATTCACCGTTCATTCCGAGCCACGGTGGGCCTTGGGTAGTTCGTTTATTCAAACGTCGATGCGAGGATCGCGGGTAGTCTGCCACGGGCCCGCGGAGAACCAAGCAATGCATCGTTAGCGGGCCTGGCCAACAGATAAATGACGCGGTCGCCTCACATCTGACGTGAATGAAGCCTGGACGGCTTGCCTACATGGCCTACGCCACGCCACACTGGCTACGGCGATCGCAATAACTGCCTAATGATATATTGAACGCGACCACCACGTCCTGCGTAATTTAAATGCACCTACGCGATTCAATTAATTAAGTGACCACTGAACCACCGAATGACTATACAGACCAAGCCTTTGGGTACATCGAAACGAGCCTCGGAACTTTCGTATTATATCATTTTGTGCCATTTCACGATCCGCGATTTTCCTTTTTTTTTTTCTTTTTGTGATTTGAAGTAATTCATAATTCGATCTGGTATCGTAGCCTTATGAGATATACGACGATTTGATATATCTCGAATGTGCGAATGTAAGAAGAGTTAGATGGACACGCGGCGTCCGTGTCCCGGCACAGTTCGGTGTCTTCGAAGCGTAGCTAGTTTTTTGTCGAGACCTTTTTCTTTTTATTCAAGCAAATTGCGCTTCCGTTTCAAACTGTTAAGTCGTTAAAAATTGCGAGACACGCGGTCGGGTCGATCTGCGCCCGGTAGGTAGGCAGGGCGCAGGTAATTACGTACTTCGAAAGTAATTTGTTAACTTTGACCGGATTGCCCCGTATCCAAAAGAAAAACGCACCCCTTTTCTTACAGCCTATATACGTATGTATATAACACGCCCTTCTATTTGATGACCAGAATTATAAACATTGCCTAACCCCAGCTACAGGATTATAGTAATTCGCAATGTGAATGATTAAAAGAGTCGTTACGGTACCGCGGTTGAAATAAAACCCAATTTTAGTTCATCCACGATATTATTACGGGGGTTGACAGGGCTGTGAAAGTAGCCAGGAGCTGAAGGGTCGCTAGGGGGTGGAGGGGGAGGATTGAGGTACGCACGAGCTCAGCCATGCCCAAATAGAAATTCAATTGATCTTGTCCAGCAGTGTCGGGCAATCTATCTTGTTCCTTCCACACGGGTCTGGGTCTGTGTCTACCGCGGGCGTCCCCACGTCGCCGTAGTCGCGACGACGCTTGGTATAGCTACGGTTCCGACGGACGCAATGGAAAAAAGGGGACAGCTGTCCAGCCGACCGCCAAACTAGCCATTAATTACCGTCCCAAACCCACTTACACTCATTCACTTGTTTGTCCTTTCTTCTTTATATTTATCCCCCGCCCCGCTGTGAATAAAAATTGTTCTGCCAAAGCGCAGCGTTTTGTCCACACCGCCTCACCCGATAATCTCCGTGACCTATCTCAACCGTTACAACTCGCGGGCCACAATTTCCTTCCCTATTTTTGGTTTTATTTCCATTTTTTATTACATTTTATTTTCCCAATTTTGTCAGAATTTTATCCAGGATTCAAATAAGGCGAGACAAGTGCAGCGAGCAGCACTTTGAAATATCGTAAATTTAATACCAGGAAACACTTGGAGGCGTCGATTATTTAGCAACACTAAATGACGTCTCGTAAAAGTGAAGCTAATTGCAATATGCATGGAGCCTCAGTAATTGGAGGTAAAATTTCATGATAACCGAGCATAAAGATGCACTAATATCGCGGTTGTGTATGAGAAAAAGAAGAAGGGGAAGAAAAAGATTACTGAAAATTCGACCACGGTGAAGATTTTTTGTCCAGATATAACGCGAACGAAGTGTTAAAACGTAAAACGGTGATTTAACAAAGTGCTAAAATCGTTGTTCTTAACAAGGCGTTGGCAATTACCTGTCTCGTTAAATTATGCACAAATAAAGACCCTTTTGTTGAGCAAAATACGTTGCGGAAGTTCAGAAAATCTCTGGTGCAGACTCGAATTGAGATTACCTGCATTACCTCTTTAGCATTAAAAAAGAAAGACTAAAAAAAAAAAAATAGACGCATAAGACGTGTGGTAAGAAACTTCATACCCAGACTTCGTTTCAATGCAGTATCATTAACGGAGCTGATCTTGATGCACCTGAATGCAAGATCGTTATAATTGTGCTCTGAAATGTAATTCAAGTATAAATGCATCGTGGGCGATGCATGGTGTAGAGCATAATTAGAATAGAATTACACGTGGTTCGCTATGGCAGATGAATGGGGTTATTATAAAATATTATAATTCAATAACGAATTCCGATGGGAATATAAATGATTTTTTATCAAACCCCCAACAGCCTCTTTCGCGAGGATCCAGCCCCATTTTATCTTCATAGATACCTAGAGGGAATAAGGTATCGCGATGGGTCAATCGACAATACGTGTTCGTGATCAATGGGCTCTTATAGCCTGAGAGTGGTCTGCGGGATGAACGATTTAATGCTAGGTTTCTATATACGTTTGTAATACTTCCTGGAATCTCATTGCTTCTTGTGGACCGAGTGGCTGAAATATATAGGGAAAAACATATCGCCTTTGAAATAGTCTATTAAGATAAATTAAAAACGGTTGAAACGAGTTATAGACGTGGGTATTTGGCCGGCGATAGTCACCGCGTGTTACCACATCATCATTCTCTAAAAGCCGCGGAGGAAAGTTTTTGAATATGAGTTTGGTTTTGGTTCGAGCAAGATCTCCGAGGCGGAGGAGACTTGAGAAGCATCGTCGGGATTATATGGGGCGCGACGACGCACACGAAGATGTCATCTCGGGCCTGAGGATTCGTACATGTGCGACGAGATACGCTCGGTTTGCATCCGCACCTCGCACCATTATTTGTTGCTTCCGTTCGTCGGGCTATTCTGAACGGCGTCCTTCGTCTTAAAACTATACCGGTGACAACCGGCGCGATTATCCAAGCCTGTTTTGTGATATCCGTCGTCAAGCACGGCTCTCGTATTAAACAACATGGTTTTTGCGTGAATTACGACGTGTTCGATAACCACATTGGATAAATTTCATCCGCAGCCGCGGGGCATGATCTATACGCAACGCGAAACAAGCGGAATTCAAATTCGGATGAATCCAAGTTTGCCACAAAAAAAGAAGAGACAAAGAACAAAAAACAAAAAAAGGATACAACGAACAAAAATGAAGTTTCAAAGTAAATCTGTGTAAGCCATTACACACCTTGTTTTAAGTCCTGTCAGAGTCGTCCTTGTTCCTTGGCTGTTCGTTGGCGAGAAGAATAATTCCAGCTAGTGCGCTCTCTCGCTATCAGTCGGCTTAATCAAACGATTAATGATTCTGTAAATTTAAAAATAGGAGGAGAAAGGAGGGAGGGCTGGTTGGTCGAGCTTGTTAGTCTCTGGCCCTCGCCTCGTCCACCCATGCATTCGAATAAACGAGTTACTTTGACCGATTGACTAATTATCGGCTGGGCGGTCGCGGCACTATACGGTCCTGCACGACGCCGCGAGTATCTCTATAAAACATTTCGTACTTTAAACTCAAATCTACAGGATGTCCAAGGATCTTTCAGGAGTCTCATTGTATCTCATGAAATTAACCTGCAAGCCATATTTTTCTCTATACAAAAAATCGTTAAAAGCTTAAGAATTCAAGATCGATTATTTGCATTATTATACTTATTGTATGAATTTTTTGACGTACTTTGAATCGAGTAAATTTATCAATATCAGAATATTAACGGTGTAAAGTAAGACCGTGGCTGGTGGTTCGTAGGTGAAAAAGTGTTGTAACTTTTGAGCCACGTTGTACAGCTAATGCTACCCTTGGGAGATATCGAAGCTGTGATGGAACGACCCGAGACGCGTTAAATATCGAGTCAGCCAAGAAAGCCGCGCTAAGGTGGGTATAACGAGGGCACGTTGGTCGAGCACACTTTACCACGATCAGGGCTGCTCATTAGGCGCGGATTAATATGATGCTGTCATGGAACGGAGAGCTTACCTACCTATACGGGAGCCGATGTAACTGCCGCTGTCTTGTCCCTCGTGCGGTCTGAACATATCCTCTCTTTTCTCGAATGCTTAATTAAACGAAAATCTTCGTTACTTTTTACCGCAATGAAATATCCTCCTTATATTAATAAACCATCGCTATATACAATATATATATCGCTATTAAATTCCATCGAGAAATCATCTGCACGAATTTAAATTACGAAACTGACCCGACCCCAACCACATCTTTTTTTCTCCCTTTCTCTTGCACATCTTTTTTAATATATATTTTTTTTAATACAATTGATATACGGTGGTACGCTGCAGAAAAGTGGGAAGAGTCGAAGTTTTATTTGGGATTTCGCACGAAATCAAGACCTCGGGAATCGAGGGTGGGAGCGCAGGGGTAATGGCGTGTGCGTTATGCTGATAAATCGTCGGCCCTGGCGCGTCAAAGCTGACTTCGAGCTGACGGGATCTTGGTGGTGGACGGCTATATACTTCCTCCGCCTATTTACACCCTGCTACCAATTCTAGGTACATAAAACGGTACAGGTACATAGGTACAGGGTGTTCCCGTGTTATTAGGTGTCGACTTTACATGGAAAAAAATTGCCCGCAATTTTATTAGAGCGGATTTCCCGCTCGCCCGAAACATACAGACGGATCCTTGACACTCGATCTACACTCGACTCTTAGTGTAAATTGTTGATGATTATTCAACGCTCTAATAAGGTAATTGTCGTCTATTGATTGCCCACTTACCCGTTCGCAATACACTCGGAATTGAAGTAGCATTATAATGAACGCTATCCCGAGATCGTACGATAATAATTTCCGATGGTATTAATAAAAAGAAGGGGAGATATATCTGCAGCGAATGTCACCGCAGGACCTTCGCGAAATCGGCGAGGAATTAAGTTTGGTCCTTTTTTCAGATCCTTATATGTTGTAAATAAATGGAAAGGCCACCCAGATCTTTATGATCTGGTTACGTGGTTCTGGTCCAGGTGTGTTATTACAGCTTTATCGATGGTAGTGGTTACCAGCCCGGGCACAAAACCTTAATTGAAAGACAATGAGCGTAAAACGATTAGGACAAAAGTGGTTCTGTAGATATAGTGGAGCTCGGAATAATAGTCAGAAGCATATAAACGCGGTGTGTCGTAGGCGCCTTGATTAAAATTCAAGGAAACATGACAAGTAGTATTCACGCTCGATCTTTTCCTCCGAGGCGTCTACTCCGTGCCATAAACTCGTCTATCAACAACGAATGTCAGATCATCCGGGCCCGGTCCTTTCCCGTCAAATATTGCGGCTTAGAACAAACAGCGATAAGCCAGTCCTTTGATACGAACAAATATTTGCGTCGCGATTTTCTCCCCGAATCCTCGACGGGATTATTTTCTTCTGCGAGGAAGCGATACGGATATGTTAGCGGAGCAGGGAAGACTGGCCATGCCTTGAATAGCCGCACCTGAAATTAAGGTACCTAGATGACCAGCGCATTTTTCTCAGCATCCGATCGCGCGGTCCAGTGCCTTCGGTAAAACGAGACTCGAGTTACGACTCGAGTAGCTGTGGCCTGCAGGGGGAGCGGAAGAGTTCCTGGAAGTATCGCTGACCGAGAGCAATGCTCCGGTGCTCCGGTTCCCGCGTACCCCCACGATCCCCCTACAAGGAATCCTGCGCCCCGTACACGGAACTCCTTCGTGAGAGCAAAAACTTAAGTGCCCTATACCTTTTTCGCCCCTATAATACGAAGAATCTAATAAGCTGGTGTGCAGTGTCTTGTGCCTTTGTGTATATCTTTTCAGAAGAACGCGAGGGCCAGGCTTCCTTAAATACGGTGTCACTACGTGACGTCACGTTTCACGTTTCACGCTTTTCATTTTTCCCTTATTTCTTTTCTTTTTTTTCCCACATTTTTCCTCTCTAACGCCGACCACGAATCTGTGACTAGAAAATTACCGCCGGCATTGGGATGAAATAATCTGAAAGATGATGATATTTATCCATGGTGTCGAAATGCCTATGTACCCATCACACCTACATGTGTGCTGAAGAGGCGGACGAACGGGAGGGAGGGAATCAATCATGTTTTTATTAAGCGATACACAGTCAATCATGTAATTATCGAGGCGACGCCAGCGGCGTGGAGACAAAGACGAACCCGGACCACACAGAAGGCCGTCCAGGTTCAGTGGCAGCTCTCCTCTGGCCTTCCCTCACTGACAAACTCCTGCTAATAGATTTATTTCTTGTTCTTGTTCTCGTTCTGTTGACTCGACGGTTACAGTTTACCTGTACTCGGACAGAATCGATCGTTTCGTTCCCATTATCGGTCTAGATACTTTTGTCCTTCATTAACGTGTAGGTATTGCTTGTAGAAATCGCTGCCTCTTTTTACAAATGCGAGCTTTTGTTGAAAGAATAGTTTAGATAGCCGGTAAAATTGATCATTTTTAAATTGCTTTTTCTCTTCGTATAGGTATAGTCGCCGATCCCTGCAGACTTTGCCAGACAGACAAGCGAGAGAGGTAGTGACGGGGCATTACCTGTTTAATGCGAAGCTCTTTAGGCTCGGCTAATTAATGACTGGATATTAGCGTAATCGTAATGAGCCCAAATTACACGGCAATCATGCGGCCTGCTGCCACGGGAAGGGTTTGACTTCAAGGTTCGGAGCAGAAGTTTCGAAAAGGGATTTCTTCCCCACAGAAGTTTCTACCAAGTTATAAATGCGCCTTGAGATTATGATAAGGTTAAAAATTCATCAAGACAGACAACTACCCGAATTTAATCAATGTGTTTTTTCTAATTTAAACAGCTTTACAGTTTCAATAGATTCCGCTCACTTATTCAACGACGTTAAATTATGTCTCGCATATTTCATACTACCTAATTTTCATGAAATTCGGTATCTAACTTTACACCTATTAATTACAGAATTTCTAGCAGTGTTTCTTATACGAGTCCCATAATTTAGGGTACACATTCAGCAGGTGAAACTCAATAAATAAATTTACATTTCTTCAAACGTGGAATCCGTTTTAATCTCTCTCAGTCCCGCTAGGGCTGACCAAGCGATTCTCGTACTACTTCTAAACTGCTTATCTAATTCGACAGTAACTTCTAGTCGTGGTTTTCACTTAGTTTCATGCATACGATTAGGTACGTCGCCCCATCGAAATATCTGAGGTAGTGAACCGAAAGCGAGTTCTAACAGCAAGTGGAACATCGACAGTAGTAGAAACATTGTTTAGTCAGCCCCGTCCGATCCGCAAAGGAATTGAATCGATTTTAAACTCATTCTTTGACATATTGCCGTTTCATTTCTTGATTTACTCCCAGAATTAGCAAGTTGCTTGTATAGGACGGGGCGTATAATTCTTTCGGGATATGAAACGCCGGTGAAAAAAGTCTGGGTCCGATTAATCAATTTCGTGCGTCTCTTTGACTCGCAGAATCTTAAAGTATGAAATATGTATTACAAGCATTTCTCCGTGCGGCGAACGAGCGCGAAAGATATTGTTAAATAATTCTAAGATATAGAGTTCGGATGTTGCATGGACGAGCTTTATACGGCGTGGATCTAAGCCCCGAGTTAGCAGCCACTTATTTATACGAGCCTATAAAGCTGATCCCCTCGTTCTGACGCCACGTCGGTAATTCATCCACTCTACCGAAGCTCCCGCAGGAGAGACCCGGCTTAGGGGATGAAAACGACGCCTGAACCATGGCCATCTGTCGGAGGTACCGCGAAACTCCTGTCAACACCAGGAGACTCGTAGCCGGTAACGGGTCGTCGTGTATCGGCGGTGGTTCGTCGGTGGTAACCGCTAGCATAAATCGTGTCTCACCTCTGAACAATCAATACAAGCATCTTTCACCCCCTTGTTAATCCGTTATCGAGATAATCGTCAGATTTAATGAAAGAATATTGTTTAGCTTAACTATGGAGTCGATTTTTTAATTTATGATTATTTTTCCCCTAATGATGGATAATTGATTTCCTTTTCAATTTTATCGTGTACATCTGTATGCGTACAGTTGTATTGTAAACGTGGATATTTTTCTTTTGTATATAGTTCAATTAGCAGACCTTGTACGATTATTCACGGTGTAGGTTGGTATATGCCAGACGCGTAGATCGAAACTGAAAAGTGAATTCTGATGAAATTTTTTGCCAAATAGGTAAACGAGCGAAAAACTATTCGAGCGAAATAAATCAATTCGATTTTAACAATCAATTCTCTCCGGTTGCGATCCGAGCCGAGAAGCAGTGTTTGTGTGGCTTGAAGAAGCCAGAACTATGAGCTGGCCCTGATTTCTCTGCCGTGGTACATTGTCGAATCAATAACCGACGTAAATGACGATCGAGTAATTAATATTCATTAAAATATACGAAATAGCAAATTTATTATAATTCGCAATGTATGCGCGGCCAGGCGGGACTATTTTTCATCCCATAAACACGCTCTGATTATTTATGAATGTGTAAATGCACGCGGCACAATCGATTTCACGCTGGCAAATTAGTTCGTTCCTGGCAGATGCACATTAAAATAATAACGTTCATTAGATTAATGGGTAATAATAATTAGGGAAATTCTTGCCGTTGGAAATTGCCCTCCCCCCTCCTGCCGCTACCTTTTACAAGCGTAAGGTCTCATCCTTTCCGTCGAAGAAACCAGCAATTCCTTAATGCGATATTTTCTCAGTTTATGGATAATCTGCGGCTGCTGTCTTACAACCAACGCAACGTAACGAGGGTAATCAAAGCAAAGTAAGTAAAGTCATATTCTCAGGAGTCAAGGCTCCACGAGGCTACAAGATTCAGGATCTACTTCCAAGGCGCGAGCGTCTTCACGGCGCCGCTAATCGCCGCTCGCTTCTCCTTCCTATTCCTTCATCTTCGCTCCTTGTAACAATCTCTTTTTTCATTCTTTCTCTCCTCGATCTAATAGCATTCCTTTACTACGATCTGAACACTTTCGCTAAACTCTGTCACATTTTTACTCAACAAAATCACCCGCACGTATCCCAGCTTGTGTACCTGAACTAAAATCGGTTGATAGATGTATCCTGGATATTATAATGTGTCAGTTTTATCATCCTATACTTGATTCAACGCCGTATAATTTTCTATTCAGCCGACAGTAGGACAGATTTCTTGTCTACGTACTCATATCGCCATAAGTTCGTTCAAATGTCTTAATAAAAATGTGTAAATCTTTTGGTAGTAAAAGTTAATGGGTCGTATAAATCAAGAAGCGAAAACAAGCCTGACGAGAATATAGAAACTTTCGTGTCACAGTTCACGGTAAGAGAGCTGTTTGCTTTGACTTACGAAAGCTGGAAAGTTTTCTTCTCGCGTTATGGGGCGATTAAGAGGGAAGATTTTCGCGGGGGACAAGCTCGCTGAAAGGTCGAACCCAAAGAGGCGATTTGATGGTTGGTGATTAGTGAGTTTAGACCCGAACAAACTCTCCAAGTCTTGACTCGGGAAGTTGAGCTGAGGATGAACCAGCTAGAGAGACACCAGGGAGTCGTAGACGCAAGACAACCTCCCAACTTCATCTCGGGCTTTATTCTAGGAACGTTGATTTCGTCCTCGATGCAAACTCCTCGATAGCTATTTCGGCTTATCTACTGACTCGTCTGACGCATATGTCATGCGAGTATTGCCATGTTTTCTGTGAGACCGTATATCGCGTTTACATTTAGTTGTTTGATACGCGTAGCTGTTTGCGTTACTCATCTCATCCTCAACTTGAATAACTTATTTCACATGGACGATTAATTACAGTTACGTAAAGATTCATCTGTTATTTCGTAATTTCACAGTAACTCGGCTTCTTTGTTACGTGACATCGTAATTACGTGATAATGATCCCTGCAGTATTTTACTGAATTATTTTCGTCCAAAATAATCGCATAAATCCAGCCTCCGAGAATTCAATCCTTGCCTTGCGTTAATTTCGTATGAAATTCTACTAGCGAGTGAGAAATGCAAACCTTGCTTGCAGTTGCTGGCTGTGCATTTGATTTCTTACCCGCAAGAAAGAGACAAAAAATAAAAAAAAATGAAAGAGTAGAAGAAAAAAGGTTGCCACGTCTTGCGCGAATTATAATGACGTTGTTTGTCTCCAAAATTTTGGTGTTATTCAGTTCCCCCAGGGTATCACATGGTGATTAATTATTCTCCGATACTGTCCAAATTTTAGTTAGATAGAAAAAAAAAAAAAAAAAAATGCATTCGAGTCAGTTACAAATTGAATCTAATTAATTTAAAGACTGAGAGATTATATTCGATGTCTTTTTAGCTGGGGAAATCAATCGTTCGATAAAAGTTGAAACTACAAATATACCGCACCTGTACACCTACACGAAATCAATAAATTTCAAAAAAACCATTTCCTCCACCCTCTCGCCTCTTCATCGCTGTACCTACTCGTAACGAATCGAGGTAAAATTTATACTCCCGGAACGTGTAGGCCGGCAAAAGTACCTCGGCAGTAGGTGGGAAGGTACCTGCGGTAGCGTTTGGAGACGAATTGCTGGGGACCACGCGGTGGGACCATCACGTAGCCCTCGGCTCATCACCGGGCGATCGCATCTCATCGTACCGCACCATCGCGGACTATTACGAGAGTCGCCTGGAGCCTGGAGTCAGCATCGCATAGCATGACTCTCGCACGATTCCGTAGGACCAGCCGTTGTCTGCTGTGCGACGCTGTGCAACCCGCCATACGAGATTGGGCTCTCGGCTCACTCGTCTACCTCAAATCCAACGTATCACCAGATCCTCTATCAGCATATCCAACCGCTTAGCACCTACTTCCCAAGAGCGTAATAACATCCACCTACTAACTCGTTTGAATTATACATTCCGCTTAGCCGCAGCATTGCAGATGTGACGGTGGCTCAGCTCGTTGAAATCTGATTAACCCCCCTTCGAATGGATGTAATGCAAATATTTCGTACTCGCGTTTTCTCCTTTTTGATAAGATTTATTGGATTAATGATAATTCGAGGCTTATTTATTTATACGAGCGGAGAAACATCCTCGGTAGAGTTTTTGCAGATCATCTAACATCTAACATCTCATGCCAGTTGCGCTCTGTACTAGAAAAGACGAGGCTCGCCGTTTCTTCGTTGTAATAAATTGCGACTTTCAGCGAGCGGTAAAGGAGCAAGCGATGCAAAGTGATAACATAATCAGGTGATAATGTGCCAGTCATATCTCATCGCCGTTGAGTCAGCGGCTGCCTCTCATTGGCTCTTTCGACCGCCTCCACGTCCTGCTTGTCAGGTGGGGTTCTAGCCGTGAACGAACGATGAGAGGAAGGCGAAGACTCGGGGCGACAAGAGTAGGTACTCGAGGAGAAGAGTTACTCCGACAACGAACAACCCTCGTTATCTTAAACGAACAACGGGGCTTAGAGATTTAAATGATAACGCGGAGTGCTGAGATGATGATTCCTCCGCTTTCTATTTGACATTGTAAATCGCTGCTTGATCAATCATACAAAAACATGTGAATAAAAAATGAGCGCTCTGTTATACGCTCTTTATTTATTGCACTGTAAAATTGAGAGCATGGCACCTCGTGTACCTAGAGTTGGGAAGGAGAATGTACGACGTGTACCTGCGCTAAGTTGGAGACTGAGAAGAAGATGAGCGCGTGTTCTGGTATAGCTCTGTTTATAAGTTTGTCGGTTATTATTTGTGGTGCCCTGGTGTTCCAACAGTATCCATTTAATCTCTCCTCTCACAGAAGAGCGTTTCTTTGATCAGCGCGCGACCGCATCTGCCGAGCAATATCTCAAACCTAGCATCGTGCAACCGGCGTCCTTCTGGGCGCTAGCTCCCGTCTTTCCGTCTTCCCGTCGAGCTCCCGGGAGCATTTGTTGCTGTCAACCACCGCCTCGACGCGTGCTTTTCGTCCGCAAAACCCGAGTATTCGAGGGGAAAGATTACGACTTGAAACAGGTATGGAAGAAGGAGACTATTCGTAATTAATTAAATTCAACAAAATTAAACAAAGAAAATACAGTTTCATATATCTTATCATTTGTTATGGAGATTTGATTATGTAATGAAATACTGCGACTATATGTGTCATCAATTATTCAGCGAGTTCAATTCAGACGTATGAATCCCTGGTGTTTTATGGTTTTCAATGATATAATAGGTTTCTTATTTTCAAAAAGCTGGTCATTTATAAGCGTCAAATTAGATCTCGTCTCGGTCCCCCGAAAATCTACAATTTCATCATTTCGTTTTGTACTAAATGCTTCATCCTGTTTCAATCCTGTCTTAATTTCCACTTCAAAGCCAATGGGGATAGATTGATGTGAGTATTTTGAGTTTTTTGGTCATCCGGTTTGTCTCACGATGAGTTCTTGTGAGAAATGGTTGTCGCAGTGCCAGAGGCATGATGAAGTTACCAAGACCGTCCCACGTTCTGTAACGTATTTCAGAAATACACCAAGAAGGTGTAAAAGAAAGAAGAAAAGGGGAAGAAAATCTCAAAACGATTCGAGTCTGCAGCGCCCGAATGTTCGCTCTCCACAAACGAAATAGTTCGCCTCTTGATTCTCTTCGTTCGAAGTAAATTCAGGGCGATTATTCATACGGGATTAGCAGCCATCGATTATCTTACTCTTAAGAATAAACAGAGATAATTTTATGACTAAGTATAACGCCGCTACCCTGAAAGCGTATTTTTTTTATTTATTTTTTTTTAATTTTTTCCCTCCTGCGCTCTCGCAGCGCGAATTTGTGCTTTTTCCTAAGCATACTCCCTCGTTAAATTAATAAAGGTCATTTCTCACTGGCGTTGGGACGTAACGCGTATGTCCACGCTCTTATTTTCAACGTTTCTGTCGCAAACAACGATCACAGAGGCATAGAGTGGAACGAAAGAGGGCTGTGAATAAGGCTCTAGTGCTTTAAGCAGCAAGTTACTGTGGTAGCAATATGTAACGCACTTTTGAGTAATGCCACGTCAAAGTCAGCAGCGTCGAAAATATGAGTGCCCCGTTAATGTCTCGCCATTTATTGCGGCAAACAAATGGTTAGAAATTTTTGGTGAAAAATTTTTCTTCCGACCTCATTAGACTCCGGATTCTATTTTCAATTTCATCCCTATTTTTGAATGGGAGTGAAATCCGGTTCACCGAAATTAACTCATCAGACTAATGCAGATCGTGCTACGAGACAATCAATATGAGAAACGTTCCGGTTTGAAATTTGATCCGCAAGTGAAAACGGAGTTAGATTGGCTTTTCAAGTTTCAGTAAAGATTAGCTACGTCGGACGGCCCGCCACAATGCGGGTCCTAAATATTTAGGTGCTGATAACAAACAATAACGGAGGCTGATAACGCGGATTGCTGAGTGGGGTTGGGCTCGGGATTCGGGACTGCGAGGTCGAGGGTTCACCAGGACCAAGGAGGAGCTGAGGGATTGAGGGGTCGGGGATGAGGGAACGAGGGAATGAGGGGTCCCCGATGATGAGGGTTGCTACGGAGCACACGTAACAGGGATGAGAGCCTGGTGTGAGAAGAATAAGAATCAGCGGTGCTACAATTTAGACGAACTCTCTGTGACGCTACGCTGCTAGAAATAGACGAGAGTCACAACCCGTTGGAAATTGTCTCTCCTTCACGCGATGCCCAGAGTATCCCGAATTAATTGTCTATCAATAAAATCGAGTACCTACTTTCCTCCTAATTAAATATGACCTGCGATCCTCTGATTCGAACTTTTCTGAAAGCCGCTATACTATGCACTGCTGGAAGGAACCGATAAGGCGAGAGATACCAAAAGTAACCGAAAATCGAAGATCCGGTTCTTCGTTTAACGTCACATGATTTTCCAAGCTAGGCGATAAGGAAGGTGTTCGAAATAGGCGGAAAGAAAGGGTGCCGATAGAGAGTTGCTATTTTCTCTATAGTCTAGCTACTCTACGATGCCTGGGCCGATTCGAAGCCGGAGTTCTACCCCGCGTTTGCCTCGTGTTTGTGCTCTCGCCAGGGAGCAGGGAGCACAAAGAGAAATGGCGGCGTATTTATCAGAGGGAGCGCCTCCGCCTCCACTTCCACCCCCGTCCCAACTCCGGCTCCAGCCCTCCTTCCATTCCACATCCAAATCCATCCCCGGCTGCTGGCAGCCTCCGTCTCTCTAAGCTCTTATGCGCACCGCACATATGGGTACTTCATCTTCGCAGTACACGCTTTGACAGCTGTCCAACTCACGTGCTTCGCTTTTCTTCCGTTGGTGTAGGTATAGGAAAATGTATTTCCGATACTGACTCGCGATTCTTACATGCATCAACCCTTTCCTTTTTCTTTCCTCTTTTCAATATCAAGATGTACTTTACGGTTAACATACATCAGACACTTAGGCTAGATCAACTTGACTAAAAAAATGTTCTATTGAGAAGTTCTAAGAGAAGACTGAGATCTTGTGAGCTTTGGCTATCGAGGAATCAGCGGATGTGTGCCTTGACTAGTTCGCTTTTTATTTTTCATTTTTCGATCGGGTAATCTTTCCTTATTAATGGCGAGGCATCGCGAGATCGTTATGATAAGGTGGATGGAAGAAAATGCGGTGAATGAATATTTTATATCGTGGTTTGCCGGCCGATGGTGAAAGAAACTTCGAAGAGCCTGGGCATTCCTAATTCCCGAGGTGAAGTGGGTCGCGTGTTTGAGCGACGCGGACAGATCGGTTGGTCGGGTAATTAAGGCTGGTGTTTTTTAAGGGTTTTACTCCTTGACGGCGGTAGAGACGAAACTGAATATACAAATGGCGACCACTGCCCGGTTTCTCCTCGGATTGGTTTTAAAATTAATGTTGTTTCTTTCGTTTCACCTCCTAATGGGTTCTGGGAGGGGCTCGACGAGAGCCAATCACCTATCCTGTCTACCTCGTAGTGAAAGCTTGACACCCACGACTCAAACCCGACCACAACCGGATTTTTAACTAAACCCGAACGCCGGCATCTTCGATCGTATTATGCCGGTGCCGATGCCGATCATGCTTCTCTGGACATCCACCTTAATTAGTCACCTTGAAGTCTCGTTAAATTCATGAATACTTATACTCAAGAGATTTCAGAGCAGGCATACCATCACAGTACCTAATCTTCCGATAAAATATTCGCATACACTTGTATTGAGGCTTAGGAAAAAAAATCATAGGCATTTGTACCATATTCTGAAAAGTACTAGCGAGGAAAAAAACTGGTGTACAAAAACGAAGATCATTGTCTCCACGTAAGTGATTGAGCGAGTTGGCGTGATTTTTAATGTAAGGCGGTGGGAATTAATGAAAATTTCAAATTATGTTAAGAGAGGGTCAAAAACGTACAAAATCACACCTTGGGTAGGCTGGAATGACGGTGATTTGCTTAAAACTGAATGTAAATTCTTGATCTTGATATTAAAGTTCGTAGTATACGTATGTATACGCGTGTATGTATGCGTGTACCAATTAGAACTGATGAGATTTAAAGTACCACAAGGCAGAAAGTGTTTTCATCCGTACTATACATATACAAAGGCTTTTAATAATCGTTATTTAATTTTCCCACCGCCGCAGGACCTCGGTTACAGTTTTTTTTAAATAAATATTCCACGTTGGTTCTGACGCGTTAATTTAAACAAGTTATAATCCAGAATCGCGCTCCGACCTTGGTTCTTTCGTACGACAAACAAAAAATGACAAGAAATAAAGAGTAAAAAGTAAAAAGATCTTCCGGGTTATCATAATTCGACCATGATTTAAATAGTATCGAAGACGTAAGTTGGCGAGAAATTTAAGCTGCGCGATGTTGCTTTATTATTTATCGAGCAATCATTCCCATGACACTTGTAATAAAATTACTTAATCTCTGGAGGATGCTTAGCGGTCAGTTAAATCTCGAGAGATACGATGCGAGCTAAGGTAGGTAGGTAGGTACTGTGCGTGGGCCAAAAGGATTGAGACGTCGAGCACCCGGTGCGTCTGATGGATGTTAAGCATTCAGTGCCACACGGACCTCTGTGCTATGCAACACTGGATCATTCCACGTTCAGGGTTGGGTCCTTTGCATTGTACAAGAGAACCCGTAAAAAAATAAAAATAAATAATAATAATGACAAAAAATGAAAAGTGAAAAATTTGAAAATAAAAATCAAACGAATGAACAACACAATGAACTCATCTCATAGCACTTCGACACAACACCTATACGAAGCCGGAAGCAAAAAACTTCATTTCAAAGGAATGAACGCATTTGAATAAGAATGAGAAAATTACTGTCGTCACAATTGGTAGGAATTTGTTCTCAAATTTACGAGTAATGTCGTTCTGGTTTGTAGGTACCTATTATCAAATGGGGCGAATTAGGGGATGATTTGTCGATGACCATATAATCGATCTGTGATCCGTATAAATCTATCCCGTCTCTCGTGGATTCGGGGAAACGGGATAAACGCGAGTTGTTTCTTAGAACCTGGACTTTTGGGGGTGTCTACTGGGCGAGCAAGGTTTTACCAAGGGCGCTGAAGGGGCGGGAAGAGAGGGGACGTATACCTTGAGCGTGGCGCGTACAAATTGCCCCCCCGTTTCCTTGCATTTGTCATTTCGGCCGAGAGGCAACCTCGAGCTTCTTTCATTTCCCAAATAATTCCGAACCCTCATTAATAACGCAATGCGTCAGCAACCAGAAGACCGCCAACGGGCAGGTAGCCTTAGGCAAGTTACGAGCATAGAGACTATAGAGTTCTCGCGGGCTCAGGGCTGTGTGAATAACGCCACTGGCGCCTAAAACAAACTTTTATTCTCTCATCATTTCCAGAAATTGGAGAGTGAAAAATCAGAATAACACATAACGAACTTTTCAAAGACGTTCGAATCGTTTCCAAAGATCATGAAAAGAAAAGCTCTCTCGAAGAAGCTTTGAAGATATTTAGTTATCTCCTTGTTTTTCCCTCGATACGGTCCTGCGCACGGTGTTACCTTGCAAACGTATAGAAACCTCTGTCCATTTGGCCGCCCTTAAAACCCCAGGGCTATTTCCACCCGTTGGACAATCGATTCATATCTCAAGCAGCTCGTGAACACCCCGAGAACAAGGCTCCGATTGAAACGTCTCGAGCATAGAAAGAGAAGCTGTTTACTTCGAAGAAGACGAACAGTTATTCATTATGTCTAACTGACGAGCGAGAAGCACCGGGATCAGAGCGCTGGCAGAAGAGGCGGGAATCGCATAATCGTTAGAAAGACGTCGTTGTATATTTGGACGGACTGAAGCCATTGGAGAACTTGAAAGGAAGAGAATCAGTCTAATTAATGAACAGATCAAGTAAACGCGATAGAACAACTCAATTTCATCTTTGAATCAGAGTGATCACTGCGTCGATGTGTAATCCTCGGAATTATGAATAAAAGGCATCCCTCAGGCGGGAGACGTCCGCGTGCATGCCGGTATCAAGTCTGATCGATGTCAGTTTGACTCTCGCAACCCACGGCGAACGAGACGGGATTGAAACGTCTCGCACCAGGAGGATGGACGAGTGTCACTTACGGAGGCCTAGGAGGTCGCCATTTTGAATTCCACCGACGGACAGCCGGTTCCAGTTTGAGGAATCGTAGGCGGAGATGAAAGCTCCGAGTTGTGCGAGAGGACGGCGCGTATATAGACGGAAACTTGGTAGCATTTGGGGTATAGGTATGTAGCACCCGCGAGCGCTGTACGTTCAACTCTATTTCTACAAGTATATATAGGTGATCCAGGGAAGCGTGACGTCGATGTGAGGCGAGGAAGAAAAGGGTGGCGAGAGAATCCACCCACCTACCCTTGCCGAGCGAAGCGGTGCTGGATAAACGCTCGCCGAGAGAGAAAGAGAGGGAGAAAGAGATAGAGGTGCGCCTCCCGCGAAGTCATTTATCATTGCGGAGCTCATTAAGGCCGAATCTGCCGCACACTGATCGCCTGGGATTACACTCCCTCCTTAGACTCGCTCCGCCTCGTCCTTCTCGCCTACCTCGCGTATAAACCAGCTTCTTTTCTTTTCTGTATAACGGAGACGCCACCTACGCACCCACGCGCACTTACCAACGAAATATGACTGACTGGTTCGATTCTGAGAGCTGCCACTCCGTTACGCACCAGATTTATACCCGACGATTCTACTTTGCGACGTGGATTCGAGACCAGCTCTCTTTGACCACAGGGACTCGAGACTCTCCCTTGAATTCACTAGGAATTAAAATGCAGCGACAACGTATGCAGTTATTCTTCGGGTTCTAGGTTCGACGGAATATCTCTGAGAAGGGAATTCCTGGATTTTATAACCGAAGGAATGATTCTTCGTGGCGAAGATCGTGAATTGCCGAAAGAAATTAATCGAGGAACGTGTGGTAAAAAATATGTTTTCGTATCCCGCCTTTCGAGGCTCAGGGAAGCATGCAATTCGGAGATTGATCAAATTCCGAGATCAGGTTCTTCGGAATTTCTTACATTGCTAGGTAGAAAAAAAGGCTACCACTGAGTCGGGTTGGATTCTTTTTATATCTTAAGAAACGTACGAGAGAACGGCGATCGCTCACTTCGCACGCGGAGAACTCCCACGGACTTGCTCGGAGCTTGGAGATCACATGTTGAACTCTAGGATCGTCTATGTAGTTTTTCCCGTGGTTTGAACTCAGCTCAAAGAACAGCGCATTAGTTCGCCTTTAGGCTTCGTCGTTCGAAGCTTCCTTCGCTCGGCCTAATGACGCCGCGGTGCGGTCCCCGTAGAGATCTTCGCTCGCGCGTGCTTTATTTCTTCTTTGCTTCTTTCTTAGACTTTTTTACCAGCTTCCATATACCCTCTTCCCTACCGTGGCACTCCGGTTCCGAGTGATCCATCTCGAGCGAAAAAATCCCTCTATATAAAGGGAGGAAAAATGGCATTTGTTTTTGGACCGCGACGTCGAGCTTTCTGCTACCCCCCGTATCGCTGACAAAGAACCTTCCCACGAACTCGATCTCTGAAACTACTCCTTAAAGACACCCATTCTTCGTTTGACTTTAACCCTCTCGCCTCTCGCCTTTAGCCTTTCGCCTCTCGCCTTTCTCGAACCGATACGTTCAGAGATCAAAGCATATCTCACAATTTCGAGTTTCCGCGGTAGTTGATGAACTCGTTCATCTTTCGAATAATTTCGAAAAGAGCCGTCTCCTCTCCGCAGAACTTTTCCGAATTGAGTTGTAAAACTTTTCAACTAGTTTCGAATAAGTGAACGGAAATCGCGTAGATCTATTCGGTCGGCGAAGCCAAATGTTGGGGTATCTTCGGTGTATGGTAGGTACGAAATGCAACTCTCAAAGAGCGAGGCGGCAATCGGGGCACATTTGTCGCGCGAGCAAAGCAAACACCCCGGGCCTCCATCAACGTCGTGGAGTTTCTTTCGTTTGCTCTTCGCTCGCTCGTGGTGCTCAGCTATATTCGGGACGGAGACCCGGAGGCACTCTATCGCTTTTCGGTTTTTACCAACGAAACCCTGGGGCCTGGGGCGCCAGGACTCGGGTGAGAAATGTTGCTACTTTTATTTTGCCAGTTCCCTACGTTAGCGATTTTTCCATCACCACGGCAGATATTTCACCGGCAATCTAAGAGTCGCAAATGGAGTCCACAATGAGGCAGAAATGGCTCCGCACGCTGATGGCCTCTACATCCGTCTTTCTTCTGTTCGTTCTCTATGGTTCTTTCGTCCGTTCTATCGTTGACTCATTCCTCCGCACATTCCCCTTGACAGTCCTTGCTATCACGTCAAAAATGGCACACCCTTTTGCTCGGAAGAGAATTGGCCAAAAAATGGAGAAAATAACATACCTACGTGGTATTCCCTTCCAGTTCTTCTCTCCTTTTCTATTTCTGCAGGCTCAACTCGTCAAGGGCTCCTGCGATAATTCCATATAATCTTGAGCGCGTTATTACGCGGGCAAGATCGTGACGAGAATAATAATGAATTATCACTATCCGGTAACGAGAGAGCGAATATCCTTAACGCAAACGTAACCACGTCAAGTATGAGTTAGGTATATTATCCTACGAACAACTTTTCCAAAACTAAAACAAAACGGATCAAAAGGCCAAACGAAATGAGGCAGCAACGAGCCACTCGCATGCACCATCCCGCCATAGGTATTCCCGCAATTATAAGTCCATCAGGGATGGCGAACCGCTGCGTTTTTTCGCCACGCGCTGTGACGAACAACGGCCACAAGGAGCAGGGCTAAAGCATGGAGCGAGGAAGGACCGAGGGCAAGTCAGGAGACGGTATAACGTGGGCATTTCGTGCACCAAGAACAGTTGATGCGATTTTAATCGCGCCCACCGCCCCACAGCCATCCCTTCTTCTTCTCAGTACCTACCTTCGCCAAGAACGTGGAAGATGACCAACCCCTTCGTCGTCGTGGCGTGTAGAACGAATTAATTTAAACACGGTCTACACTGTTCCGTTCCCTCGCCCTCGAGAAATCACGAGATGATGGCCGCTCATTCGGGCTGATAAAATTCTCGAGAACACCAGAACCAGAAGAAAAAAAGTGAACTTTCTTTCCGACATAAGATCAGGGACTGTGTATCCGATAACTGTCCAGCAACCTGATGGAAAACTTTGGGGAGGGACGTGTGAGCGTGTGACGCGGGTAGAGAATGGACAAGGTATAAATATGCATGTCTCCAGCGTTGGCTAGCAAGTCGCGATTGTTATATCTTCATCTGACCGGAGGTGGAGGAAGGGTTGCCCGGGCAATACATTCAAACTTGGATATAGAATTGCAGGGGCCGGCGGCAGAGGGGACAGACGGGTATGGCAGGGAGGTTTCTCGTGTTTCATTTCCTGAGCTCCTATATAACTTTGTTGCTCAACTCGACACCAGATTAATAACACCCCCTCCCGCTCAGCCTAGTCGCTCTGTCTCCTTCTCTCCTTCTCTCCTTCTCTCCGCTTCCTTTCTCTTCCTATTTCTCTTCAGCTCTTTCCCTCTTTCTTTATCATACTTGATCCTGCTCTCAGTTTCTGCATTTCTTACATACACCGCGAACTTCTACTTTATGGGTGCAGGAAAAAAAAAAGAAAAAAAAAACTAGCACATATATTTGCACGATCTGTTTAGCCCAATTCCGGACACGACCTCAGATCATTCCGTGGATCGAATCGGCGTTGAAATCCACACGGTAGAGATCAATGCGCAATGTCCACCGGATCGGGGTAGCCATATTTTACTCCGAGATTACACAGCTTTTCAGCCGACTGTCGGAGGGACAACCAGGGCTTATGTCGAGGGGTATAGAGCGCGGGAAAGATGAAAATAAAACGTTGGCGAGAGGATCATTTTTCGAGTCGTATTTACTGATTAAGGCGACACGTCATGCTGTTTCTCTGAAATTATAACTTCCTCTATGATACGAGTCTGCTTTTTGCTTATTTTCCCCATTTTTATATCCTAGTATTTGTTATTTGTTCAAGGTGCAGGTGTAAGTGAATAAACGTAGGGTAATTTCAGAAATAATGCAGGATGGATGGGGTTATGCTAATCGGTAATACCGAGCAATTTATAGTATTTAATAAATCATTACATGCGCAGCTAGTAGCGATTAATAATGTTGTCACAGATATCGTGGCGAAAGACTTGCGAAATCGGAAATAAATTTCTTTTTTTTTTCTTTCTTTCTCTTCTTTTTTCTTCGTTCTGTTCACGAGCTACAAGCAACTCCACTTACGGTCTGCTGCCACAGCAACAATAGGGGTATCCTGTCGACCAGTAACACAATCTTTCCACCTCAAAAGAAAGGCTCGCGTGTAAGAAAACGTAGATAAATGAACGACTGCTGACCGCTCCTAACTTCACCCACTGCTTCTCGGACACGCAATACATATGTATGTACATATATCCACACTTATTTCTAACACAGATATATGCAATACCATTTCTGTGCAGGAAGTAAATATAAAGATACAAAATATCGGAAAGGAAAAACATATGGTTTAGTAAAATTTACAGATTTTGATAATCACCCCAAACTTCCGGAGAAACACATATTTAAGGAATATTACATGCTTGTGGATCGATCGCTTAGCAACGGAGGAATTAATTTGATATTTTTACAAGCGTTCATAAACTTATAGCGAAGTACGGTTAAGCTTTTCCTAAATGACCAGAAGAAGTTTGCTGAAAATGATGCATGGCTTCTCTATAGTATCCAGCTTTATCTTGAGACCCAGGAAATTGCGATCAGCAATTTTTTTACCATTTTGCACTCGGCAAGCCTCAGGCACATCGACGCCAAGCGTCGCGGTGCGCAAGAACGGACATCGTGGAGGTCCACCTTCTTGAGTCTCGTGGATTCCACTGATTGCAGAGTTGCGTGTCTGGGTTTGCGGTCGGTTTTGGTGTTACAACCCTCCAACTTCAAAAGTGTGGATATACGCGATATGCACGTGAACATGTCCAAATCTATGTATAGCTATGCCCTTCCACATTACCAAACCCTATAAATGTATGCCTAACTCCATACGTGTCGCTTGGGTGATTTGATACCTCTATGCAAACAGTTGTTGTACGCCAGGGTCGGGCGTGGCCGAAACACAGCCACGAAAAGTCAAGTTCCGAGCCGTTGAGGAGGGGTTGAAACCGGGGTAATGTGTATTTGATTACACGTCAGAAATATCTATGCAACAAGATCTGACCAAAGGTTGAACGGCATCTGAGACACGTTTAGTTTTACCCGCGGAACTCTTGCCGGTGTATAAAACCGGCCTTATGATTTTATACGAGATTAAATATCGTCCAAAAATTACAGTCAAAAATTCAACGGAGGATTGAAGCTGCCCTGTAGTCGACTGTAATAAATCCGGCAGCGATGGCTTAGCCATTTTCCGCAGATTTCACGTTTCTTATCACGATATTTTTGGTGATAAGTCGCACTTGAGAAGCTTATGATTTAGAAAATATTCCATCGACACTTTCAATATCGAAATAAAACGGCAAGCAATTCCTGGACTGAAAGATTCAGGATCGGAAAATGGAAACGACGATAAGCGATTGTATTTACTGCGACTGTCAAACGGCAGTAACATCAGGGTAATGGAATATTTTGGGAAATTTATCGGTAGCTAGTTTGGGTTCGTCGACGATCTGTGCATAGGTACCCGCGTGGTAGGTAAAAACATCTATCGAATCCGTAGACAAATGTGACACTATTTTTTTGACAGTGTTCTAAACGAGTGTAGAAATCGGTGTCACGTGGAGCTGTCAAACGCGTGTACAATGACAATGAATCAGAGGCGTCGATCCGTTGAGATATCCGAACGAAAATTACCGAGCTAAAAAAAATTCACCCGCGTCTAAAACATAGACGTGACCTCGACTTCCCTAGATCCGCTAGCTATGACAAATTGTCATTTTTACGCCCTGCGCTTTCGGTAAACGATGGCTGTTCCACGTGTCATTTTTTACTCTCTATAAGCGTGCGATGAATGCTTGTATCAGTTTTACAAAAATTTATCAAATCCATGGACGTCCCAATCAACAATTTTCCACCCTGTCAGCGTGAAAATGCTTCAACAAATTATACATATTGCTCAAATTGAACTAGACTTAATTAGACAGTTGAATCAAAAACTAATCGCTTCCTAAATTTCCACTTCCATGTTAAAAATGTCTCGTCATTTCTTTCGTAACTCTTATTTCCTATCACGTAACTATTTGATCGTTAATAATTTCAGACTGTTTTCAATCAAGTCGCATAATAAATCGAACATTTCTAAAATGAATGTAATCGTTCGACGATATGTGTAAATGTTACCCAGTTATCGGTACCTCCATCGAATATCATTCACTCTCTATACCGCCACAGTTCAGCGATTAACCTGTAGTACATATACGCACATTACTAGCTAATTTTAGTACAGCGGAGGGTGATTCCACTTCCCGTATTAGCCGAGCACAGGCCGTCGTATGACATGATCGATTTTGCGGAATGAAGATACACTTATGATGTAGCTAGGCCTGACCACTTTGCGGCGGATCTGGTGGCTTTCTGTTGGACACTAAACCCTAGAGGAAGAGCCCCCAAATTTATCAGCAAATTCCAAATTTGACTATAGAGTATAAATTGTTATATAACAGCCCAAGAGATTCACGCTGTCTTTCGGGCTGATCGTTAGCAGTCGATCTCCTAATGATGACGAATCTCATGATTGGATTTAGACCTCAGTTCATACTTGACGTATTCTTTTTTTTTTTCATTGTTTCAAAAACTTTTTTCTTGTAGATGTTAGAACCGATGTGTAACATGCGTGTGTGTCTCTAGTTGCTTTTATTTTCAATGTGAATTATACTGAGACCAGGAATGAAATTCACCTGCAGCAGGTGAAAAGATTTGATTGGTTGTATAATTATGTGGTTTTGAAATGAGTAGTAGTATGTGATAAGAATACTATACGATGTACAATAAGAAGTAGCCGAAAATTTATAACGTATCGATATTTTATAAAGGCGTACCACACTACTACCTTTGCATATTCAATTCAGTAGCAGCTACTCGGATAGATGGTACGGTACGTTATTCAGGATGCATTGACAAATGCCCTGGGTTATTAATTTAATTGCTTACAATTATAAGCTGGCTCTAAATGATTAAAGTTAAACCAAAGTGAGCGGCTCGAGGGCAGTAACTGAGGATCTTCTATACCTATACATACACGATCCCGTATTCGAATGTTGCGGTGAAAATAAACAAAGCTCGGTTAATCTTTATTAGCTAAATCAATAGAAAGTTATTTTCTGTTATGAATCGTTGCCATCCTTCATCGCTACCGCACATCAACGCCGAATAATACCCACGGCGATTGACAATATATATTTTCTATTACCACTGAAAAATATCCAACGCGTTATTCCATCGGTGAACAGGAAAAAGAAAAACGAAAAAAGAAAAACGTAGAGTAGAGAGTACAAAAATGTAGAGTAGAGGGAAGGAATTTCCTTCATCGCATTTAAGAGAACATCTTGTAAACTTTTAGGCAAGTGTATGAAGGAAGGGAGAAGGAAGGATGTGTAAGGGAGACTCTGAGAACGACGGTGGTGTAATGAATTTGGAAAGTGCAATCAGTAGCGAGCCAGGGGCGGTTAGAGGGCGGTTCAGGGGCGGCTCAAGGGTGGAAAAGGGAGAGGCGGATGTGACGCGGAATGATGGAGCGCGGCCCGCAGAGAAAAATGAGAGTGGCGGAAAGGCGAGGGTGGTGGGACGCTGATGGATCGGTGGCCCCTCCCTGGGGTGGCCCAGGGGTGGTTTAGGGGGTGGAAAACCCCGGCGATATTACTCATAGTCCGCGAGGTTCGCTGCTCGCGGTGTGATGCGCGCGCGGATGCCTTTCCTCCGTCCACTGACATTATTTATTCATATTTCTATTTGGATAATGTCGGAGCCCCTATTTATAATTTGTTTACATAATATTGATGGATTCGCAAAAGATGGCCACAACTACCTACCAGCAGTGGGGTCCCAGCCCGGCTTCCCGACCAAATCTAGTTATCGATGCACAGCTCCGAGGCCCGCGGGAAAACGCTCTACCTTTCATTTGTTCAGCTTTTAATATCAAAATCCATGCGCTTCCCACCTGCAACTTCACAATCCGACAAAATATACGTTTGCTCAGTCCCGGTGCAATGCGTCAGATGCACGTCACTTCCGCCCCCCCCCTCCCCACTTATTGATTCACGACTGGCATAGCTAATTGGAAAATTTGGTGTATTGAAAAACGAGGTGAGATGAACCTTCCTAGAAAACACTTCGTACGAATAGGCATCTTCTCATAAGATTGCACGATCTAAGACACGTTATAGACTCCGAGTAGGCACTGGGTACTAAATGATGGTATTCAAGAACGGGTGACTATCAAAGTTGCACAAATCAGAGGGTAATCGATATTGATTTATACAGCAAGATGTCTAACGTTTAGCCTGATTTATCGCGAGATGAAATGGTTCGAGGAACAGAATGTAATGTGACTTTTATTTTCAGCGTTTCGTGTATAGTTTAAGGACGTATCTTATATAGCCTACGTTGGGATTATATCTGGGTGTATAGTGAGTATATACCTACATCTATATTCTATTATACAACAAAACCCCGTGAATACAAGGTCGCAGCCCTTGGAATTGAGAGCGGGTAAAAAGCTAGGTAGGCACCTACTCTCGATCTATCGCGTTCCCCGCAAAACCTCCGCGCACAAGTGTACGCGTGTAGGTAAGTGTACGCAACTTTCACACGCATACGAATGTTACGCATACAACGGCGAAGTCGGAGGTCCGCGGTTCGGCGGTGGAGAGGCAGCCTCACCGACCGCCATTACTCAACTATTCACTGGGTAACGCAATCACACGTCACAAAGGCCTTTCATTTGCAAGCGCATTGTGGAAACCCGGCGATATTAATTGCCGCGGCTCGTTACCCGGTCCTCTCCCTCTCAACCTCCTCCTCTTTCCCCTAGAGACAGAAAACCTATATCTATACATCCACATAGCTGATACCAACGCACACCAATCGTGGTACAGAGAGACACTCGGTACTCTCCCCATCTCTATCTCTCTCTCATAGATCCTTGTCTTTGTCGCACGACGTTACGTCGTACTCAGGCTTGCGTTGTACGTACAACCCTCGGCGTAGCGCACTTCGCCGGAGCGCGTAGATACGCGTTATGGAATGCGAGCCCCTGAACACCCTGGTAGAACCTGAGAGCATTCTTGCGCGTGACGAGAGCAAACATCGAGATGCCCCGGATACTTGGCGTTGATTAGCTTCTTTTAGAGAGGGGGATGATGGATGGTAGACATTCATCGATGGAAATCTGATATTTTAACTAAGAGATTAGTAATATCTTTATAGGAAGTGGGAATAAAATCGTATTTTTATATGCGGTCAACTTATATTGTAGGCTGTGAGTATTCGAGGAAAACTGTACATCCCACGATTTTGTGTCTTGGCTTCAAGGTTTGTTCTGTAGAATATTTGAGAACTGTTTGAGACTCTAGTGATGTAGAATGCGAGCCCCTCGCGGTGTCCTTTTGGCATCCGTAAAATAGGTGAAAAATGGGCTCCTGCGACGTAGACGTTTGACAAGAAAGGATGAAGAGGGATGCCGAAGATGCGGCAGATTGCTCGCGTGTTCACCTTTGAATTGAATGATCCTCGTCAGCTTCGTGGGATTCAAAATGGGGTCCATCAGCTCACGGGCGGACGGGCGACTAGAGGCAGCTGGGCTTTGGCTGTGGCTGTGGCTGTGGCTCTACTAGCTGGCTGACTGGGCGTCACACTCAGGGAATCGAAAAAAGCGATCACTGACGTTTGACGGATCGAGGGCGCGCCGGTGGGGGCAGGGGGAAGTTTTTCCTTGGTCTCTGTGCGTGTATGTAGAGGTAGAAAGAAAGGAAACGAGAGAGTAAAAGAGTGAGAAAGAGCGAGATAAAATGGGGAGAGAAACATAGTGAGATGCTCTCCTCATCTCCCCCGTTGCGCCTCTAGACCAAGAACAAAGACATCAAGTTGATGGATGCGCAACGCCGACTGAACCGTCTACCAACGCTCATCCTCAGACGAAACACACTTCTCTTCTTGCTTTCGTTCGGTAACAAGTCATCCCCGTCCGCTGCCTATTATCTACACTTCTTGCGCCAACCCCCGAAACTGCCACCCTTTTCGAGTGACATTAGCCGAGTACTTAGAACGGCGTGTTGGGCGAGAGACCGCCTGCACACTCCCCAGTTCTTTTACGAGCTGCGAAAATAATCTATGTGGCTAACCGAGCGGATGTCTTTCAAGCCGAAGAAGAAGAAGAAGAAGAAGAAGAAAAAGAAGAATTCAATTCTTTTATACTTAATCAATCGTCTCGATGAAACGGATCCTATTTAAACGTCTGCTCATTCTCAAAAATTGAGATATCGCGGATGAAAGGAACGTCCCTACAGACAATTACACGTTTCTCATAATATATCAGTTGAATTTTTTGAAGATAACTGAAAACGGCGTAATTCGAGAGTCGAAAAATAAGTCTGTAGGTATGGACAGGAAACCAACTAACGGCATCTGTTAGTGGATTTAAACGGCTCGACTTGGCAGCTCTCGGTTATGATTTATGTGGGAGTTTTGACGCGGTCAAGACTTACTCCCATTAACACTCATTCGAGCGTGAAATTTCAACGTACTTTTTATCATATCAAGCAATATTTGTTTTTCATACCGGCTTCTTCATGCTCTTGGGCTAATGTACAAACAGTATTTATTTCATCCATCAAATTATATACGTCTATTAGTAATACTTCAAACATCTTTACTCCGTACCGTGCGCCTTGCGATCTCAAAGTGCCTAACGGGTTCAAACGCCATAGAAATATTGAATAAGAAAAATCCTCACCCATACTTTCATCCCTTCCATTATTTAACAGATATATTAACGAACCGAGACAAAGCTGATACATGCATATAATAACTCGCTAACTTATTGTTGGGCTTTAAAGGTTGCCCCATGTTTACCTAGGTACTTGGATTTGCCTCATAAATTTCTAGTAACACAGCTAGGCAGGTGAATGTCTTACTTATCGCCGCAATAAAAGTTGATCGGTGCAATGATTCAAGGGAACCTAATGATGCTGGATGAAATGGGAGTAGGAGCGATTATAGGTATATCGGTATGGGGCAAATCGTGCAGGTATGTGCTACATGCATTATGGATACTATGTGTACAGTTAAAAATGAAAACGCGATGCGTTTTGCACCTGTAAAAATAAACGAGGAGCTTATGTTCGGAAAATATTACGATTTGAATAATAGAATTGCGGTGAGCCGTAAATGTGATGTACGATCGTGTGACGGATAGAAAACTCGACGACTGTGATTAAATCATTCTGACAAGTTAAATGATCTCGAACCTGTCCCTTGCTATAAATCGTGTATGTAGTTCTGAGTAAAAGACGGGATCTGTGCTTAATTTGTTCACATATTTCACGACACTCACTGAACGCGAGTAATCTCGGCTTGGTTGAAAAAAAAGAGTTATTTATTTTTTCAAATCCCATCAACTGATACAAATAGAATACACGTAGGTATATAGCATATACACGTGCTCGCGAATGAACGATGCGAAATAATGTTTGAAAAATGACTATCAACGATATAAATTTCGAAGATTTTCATTTTTTCTCTTCTTTTTGTTTCCTTCCATTTTTATGAATAAAAGAAACAAATCTACTTTCAAGGCAATTTCGAGAAAAGCCAGCGTTTTTACATGCATAAAAGAAGCCGAGTTCGTTTTTTTTTTCTTTTTTTTTTCCATAGATTTTAATACAAATATATGTGCTTCGATTTTTCTGACGACAAATCATTCACCATGGGAAATGTCCGTGTAGCTGTCTATACGGTACGTGGAAACATCAGGAAATCGCTATTTATGCGGTGTATAAAAATATTTCCTAGCCAGTATATCAGACGAATGGTGAGAACGCAAACACAAGTGATAGATGATACAGTACTAACTGTACTACATCATCTGCAAGCAACACTTTGTCCGCCAATTTACCTCTATTATCATCCATCTACACGGTGGAAGGAAACATTCAGATGTACACGACTTTATTAATAATCTAAAACCCGGGGCAAAAGCGATAGAAGAAATCGTTTTTTCGTGCAATTTCTGCCCGTACAATTTATTACATTTCATAGTGTAAATATCGCGACACATGGATCTTTCGAGCCGAGGATTGATCATCGTCGGAATAAATCATAAGGCAGCTAGAAAATTTCTACCTGAATCCTGCGATCATTTATCGTCGATGTTAAAAGGCAAGAAACGCTCGTTTTACCGAAGAATAATCATGAATCGGAAAAGGCGAGTGTTAGCGAAGAAAGCGTGAAAAGAAAAGAATATCATGAGGAAAAGACAATAAACCGTCACGCCGAGGTGGTTAGAATTTGGTATTCTGAAGGAAAAGCTCCACTCTTTCGTTGGGAAATGCATGAAACATCAGCGCTATTCCCCGCAAAGCCTAGCCCAGCTTCAGCCCGGTGGTCGGCCCCGTCCACTCTACCATTTTATTTGCGTCTCTTGGTAGGTACTGACAAAATGGCGCCTCATCGCATTACAGATATTATGAAGGAGCATTACGTTGTTCTGCCTATAAATACGGGAGCAGGTCGGTCATCATCATTAGGTCGCAAACCATCGTGCTATTATACTTTATCTCTGTAACACCACGCATATAATACGTTGATATAAGAGGATGGTGGTTCCGATTAAATATGCAAAAGTCAAATTTGAATAATGAGAGCTTAATGATACCTTGGTGCGCCCGAAAGTAGGTGGACTGGGTATTCAAAAACTAACACATGTCCCGATCCGAGGAGACGGGCGACATCGAGCTTATCTTACCTCATCTCGCCCGACCCTCCTCGTTCACCTATGGGTATGAATTATTGACAGCTTCAATTCAAACTAAAAACGTGAAATGGATATTTCTCGATTATTCCCTCATCGTCAGTACGATGGGCAATTGTCGTGTCGTTTATTTTTCGTCAGCAATCAAGATCGCGTAAATTTTTAACCTACACGTGTACCTACCTACTTCATTGGGACGTCACTCGTTCGATCCCTTAATATCAGACAGCGGATGATTTCAATCAACAATCCGTGCCTCTAATCGAAACCTTGTTCAACAAACCCCCTCGGGTAACGAGGAGCGAGGTTGCGGAGACCTTGTAGCGAATGGACGATAAAATGCGTTGATATAAATAGTGAAACTCGGTTTGATGAATCGAGCACGCTGCAAAAGGGGTTGTTTCTAATTGCGTAATTTGTTTATTTGTTCTGCCTTGGGTAAAGACAGTAGGACCGGTGGAAATTGAAAAGCATTAATAATTCCTGGATTGGAAGGGGTTTCGAAGGATGAACTCAGAACCGAGTCCCGTACAAGTCGCCGCTGGACGCCAGGTCGTAATTTATTTCCTTTCGCTTCCGCCTCGCGGCCGAACGACGGGGGGGCGTCTGTGGGCGTCGAGGAGGGGGTGGAAGGGGCAAAGAGGATAAGAGGGAGGTGAGGGGGAAAGTCATGGTCCACGGGCCGGTGAACCCCCTTTGCTTCGGAACCCACCAAATTTCAAGAAAATCGCCAGACCAACAAATACGTTTGATAAATTGCTCTAATAATTTTTGTATCCCCCCCCTTCATCATGAATTTCATGATTTTTTTGCACTATTTTTTTTTATTTCATTTTTTTCCCTCCCTTCTAAGATATTTCCTTATACCTCAGCAGCACTCGACTGATCCGAATTCGGATGACGAAAGGACTTTATTCGAGTTACACGAAAATACATCTCAAGTCAGGGAGTTTTATTTATATGGTATATTGCAGTCAGACGCATAATTTTTTTTCTCACTCGATTACTTCAATGCTGATACATTTCTATTATTATTTTTGTTATTCGCAATTTGGAAAAAGCACGGGGAAAATAACTTACCAAGCACCGATATCACCGATTAATCATTTATCGGGTATATATATCACCAAGTTTCAAAAGAGCAATCAAAAGTTATCCAATCTAACAAATTTCTAACCGGTCAAATTACATAATTAAAAGTACGATGAAACTCATGTATTTCTATTTCAGAACACTTCCAACATCTCGTCACGATATTAAACTCGACGAAAGACTGCGTCATCCTCGAATACCCATCAGTCCAAAGTGTCTAACATAACACAGGTTCAAAGATACATCATATAATCATCAATTAATATCTAAACACTCTTAGACGTCAAATTATTCAAAGATTCAATTTTTGTTCCGACCTTTGACTTCGCCAAATCAAAAATCCTAACTACGACCTTCTCACCATTACGATATTGAGGTACAGTCTGTCTGGCGGAAGTTATTTCCTCCGTAAACGGTACTCAGCCGTTTTTTACGAAACGATGTTGAACCAATTCAGGGTGGGTTTGGAAATTCATTGATTTTCATATGTAATATTATTGAAAGTACTCAAAGTACGACTTAGAGAATTTTCCGTACATTTCTGATTATACAGTATCTTCGAATTGATGCGTACGTTCAGCTGAATAGAACGGCGCACCTGCCCCGTGGGGCGAGGGGGTCCCACATGTCACATTGCCATACGGCTATATTGTTACAGTAGGTATTTACTTCCGATTCGTGTTTTTTTAACGACCCTATAATACTGATCCGGTGATAACCATCCGAGTGCCGACAATATTGACGTCAACTACTCGCACAAGCGGAGGGTCGTTATCCCCGATGCCCTATTTGACACGTGAAAATGAAGAATAGTTCGAAAATGCATTACAGTATGTGAAAACACAGCTCAGAGAATTTCAGACGGTGCATATTGTCCCTTGTGATCAAATATCGTCTGCCGTTCTGCATAAATTATTGTTTCGATCGCAGCTTTGAAAAAATCGAATTTGAAAAGCTGCTAAAAGATGCCATGTGGTGTATAACGTATATGGACTGTCTATGCAGAATGTTACTCGGGCAGTGACTGTTAGCATTTTGCTCGTTGATTAAAAAAATTAATTTTCTACTGTAAAAAGCAGAAACTTTGTTAGGTACGTAACGCTGTAAGTATAGTTTGCTCGAGAAAATCGTCTCGGGTACACGAATGTAGGTACCGTTGCAAAGAAAAGAGGTACCTGTAAAAGTCCATTCTCGCAACGGAGTAACTTATTGGGTTGGATCGGGGGTTAAAAGGAACTGGGAAGGTGAAGGGCCGACCTGTTTCACTTTGTGAACTGCATACCCGTAACTTAACTCCGGAAGCAAGATACGAACCAACCACCTTGGGACACGGTGAGCTGTAAGAGCTACACTTCGCATAGGTATATCCATGAGCCATGCGTAACTGGGGAGCACGCACACCGTGCTCATTGTGAGTTAGCAGGGGCTAGAGACGATGACCTTGTCCAGAATTTATGAGCGGGTCCATTGTACTACCCCCGCGGAAGTCAAGGCCGACTTCGCGGTAAGGGTGATTCGCTCTTCGCAGCGTGAGGTGTCCCACAGTACCCTAAACACAGAAACCCTGTGACGAACTGAGGGAGTATTGCGCACCAAATATGCGAATCCATTTGCTCTATGCAGAAAACCGTTTACTTTTTTTTTTCTCAAACTTGTGCGTGATTTCGTGCCATAGAAAATGTTTGAGACTAAAAGAAGTGACGGACTCGATAGTGCTGGATCTCAGATTTTTTTGCGCATGAAATAGAGTCTGCTGTAGATTTCAAAATTGTGTAACTGTGTTTTTGATGAGATCTAAAGCCTGCGGTTCAGCATACTGAAAGAAGATTGGCACAGAAGACTTGGCAGCGATTTGCTGCCAAGTACTTTTCCTATTTTTTATATTCACAGTTCTTGCGGGGTTGGTATATATATCTAAGTTGCTGAGAAATAATTCGCGTTTTTAATGCATCAACGCCCCTGAATCACTTTTTACATAGGCTGCCCGAGTAACAGTGAATAAAGTAAAAAATTTGAATAAATTTCTCGTTTTGGGGTAGAATTCCCCACACCGAGTTTTACCTAAGATTTAGAGACTTCTTTTCAGTGGGGGTGAAACGAAAAACAAAGAAAATTGAAAACTGTACACTGTGAGCTCCGTGATTTTTGACCAACATATACCTGGACCGAATGGATTGTTAACCAAGTTTGATTTATCAACAAAAAAAAGGATGAAAAAAAGACACCCTTTTTACAGCTGTCAATCTCAACTGGATCAAGGACGAACTGTGTTTGTATAAAGCAATGAAATTAGAATGGCATTTTGATAAAGGGGGTTCGGCAGTGAGCATTGAACGTCAGGTGCTTCGCTGTGGTGGCTCTAATTAAAAAGCCATGTCCGCAGCGGCGTCACGAACGACCGAGGTATAAATTTTTGTTTTTGTTTTACTCGTTTTCTTTTTTTTTCTTTTTATTTTGTTTTTCCATTTTTGATGTGGATGCCCATGCGACGCCTGGTTTTATAATACTAGAATCCTGCATCCCTTGACAGATACACATACGTGTTTGTCCCCTGGATGCACTAGCATCCCGGTAATTTCCAACAGGACAAAAGCGACACTCGTCGCGGTATAAAAACGTCGACCTGAAAAAAGTCTCTCTGCTGTAGTAGTAAAGAGTTTTTATTATTTAATTTTTTTTTTTTTTTTTGATTTTTTTTTTTAAAAGAAGCACGAGCGAACCTCTGGAATTATTGAAACGCCTTATGAGACATTTAATTTCACTTTATCTACCAGCTGCTTAGTCTACCTAAGTTCGATAAGTAAAAACAGAAGAGAAGGATGAACTTTCCAAAAGAAGTATTAAAACTGTTCGAAATAAATGACTCCAGCTTCACAGTTGAAAATGTTTGGCGCCTAAATTTCAGAAAGTTGGGTATATCAAACGCATAACACCGCCCAAAAAAAAGAACTAACTCGTAGTCGGTTCGAGCAAGCGGCAAGTTAAGGCAATTAATCTGTAGCTAACTTTGAACCTATTTATAGACTATGAAAAAAATAAGGATTTTTTCATGCCAGGCTAATTTATTTAGAGAAGATTATTCCTCGTCGTTTTTTTTTTTTCAAGTATAATACCGATTCACAAAGAGAAAGATAGAGACAGAGAGCTATACGAGATAACAAAAATTAACTAAATTCAGGCTATTAACGCGGAATTATTTACAATTCACTTAAGTATTTAATAAATAACCATGCCGACAGATTTTTATAACATCCGTATGTGTACATAGAATATGTTAAATCGCTCTAAAATACGTTCAATTATTATCACATATATCTGCATAACTATAGGGTATACGGTGAACAGTAATAAGTGAAAAATATTTGTCACCTCGACAAGGGTTTTGTCAGCAATGTATCTATTAAGTAGGAAAATGAAAGGCGAGATTTTTAGCAGGCGGGCTAATGAGCGCGAGAATGACAGCCGCGATAAAATGGATAACGGGCCCAAGAAGGTGATAATTATCGACGATAATCTCCGGGCCCACGAATCGTCGTGAGAATAAGATGAATTTGCGGAAGATGAATCGACGCAGGGTTGAAATTCGAACGGAATTTTCTTATTTTCGAGGCGGAATAAGGGTGTCGGTGAGTTGACTGATTCAAAAACCGATCCAAATGAAGCAGACGATTTGATCTTTCGAGATTCAACGATTTACCAAACGACGTATATTTCTCCCCCGCGATGTCGCCTTGTCATTTTGAAAATTCTTCAAATAATAGAGGCACGGCTATAACACACCGTTCCATCTATGCATGTACGTATATGTATCGGCGATACACGCACGCGACCAATTCTCACTAACACAAAGATCACGCCGGCAAAGGGGCGGCATAGAGGCGGATGAAGCTCGCGGAGGCCGCTATGATATCAGTCTTGCTTGCGCCGACAGTTCGTCATTTGTCACTGTCGCAGCCATTAATAACTCCGTGGTCCTGTCACTGTGGATAATACGAGTGGGTCTCTGCTGGGCTCTAGCTGTAGCGACGTGGTAGTTGAAGCTAGGGGTGGTTTGGGGTGGGTTCCGTTCAATTCAGTTCAGTTTAGGGGTTGCCACGGGGATTGGACGGGAATGCACTGCCGTTAAGGGGACGCCGGTTTCGTCAATGTCAATCTTAAAACATGGCGTTCTTCCAGTAACGTCCATCTTGGGTCTCCTCTCCGCTCCTTAATCCTCGCATTTCCAGAAGCTGATTGATTTTCATTTAATAATCATTCTTCGACGTTGAATTGAATTCCGTGCATGCACCCCTTCGAAGATCTGAATACACGTCGATCTCTTTAACTGGGGATGAATTATGTGCGAGTATAATTTGCCGACGTACAAGTTGACAAAAATGGTGTAATTAGGACTCAACCCTCGTGTTGGTTCACATGTTGGCGAAATATCACACAGATGAAACGCCTGATAGTCCAAGCCCGTTAATTATCTAAATAGACTCGTTATAACGTACGAAACTGTTTTGTGCAAGACCTACAATTTTGCATTCGCACTCACATAGGTATACGCGATAACTCGGTGGGTATATCTGCTCAAACGATCGCTGACGATATGAACGAGTTGTCGATCGCTAATTACGTGCCTCGCAACTAACGTTTGCATGAGGAAATTTTATCACGTTATTTTTCTATGGGAATTGCTCACACGAGGAATAAATTAGCTGACAATTAATTGAAAATTTACGCTATCGGAGTTTAAGAAATAATCTAGCCAGATATTATACCTACTCGTTGGAGAAATTCAAGGTTTTGCCTCTGGAAGAAAGGCAGCGTCATTTATAACCCTAACTAGGAACGAGCGAAGGACGATCACGCCAGAGCGATGGAGACTGCAGTGGTGTCGGAGGAACGCTATGTGGTATAGGAACGACGTACGAAGGAAAAACGAAATAAACCGGGTTGTGTACAAAATCAAAATAAATATATTTACAGATTATCCACGGCAATAACTCATGCGTGGTTTGAATAGGCGGCAGGGGGTCTCTCTTCTTCTGAAACGCTCTCGCGCGCCGCCCTATCCTCATCTCCTTTCCTCTCCTTATACTATCTACTCATTCCACAAACCCTCCCTATCCAGCACTTGCGACGCTTTGGCTTCGGTTTCAGCTTCAGCTCTTCTTGGTGCTGATGCTGATGGTGCTGCTGCTGCTGCTGCTGCTCCTGCTACTGCTGCTTTGTATTCCGCGTCGCTAGGTCTTTCCCACTACCACCCATCCAGCGACCCACCACCCATCGACGAAACCCCTCGTCTCATACTCACCTTCGTCCTTTTCTCCGCAAGACCGCGTCGCGACTCCTGGAAGGCTTGGTACTAAGGCCTCTTGATCCACCCCTTTCCATCCCCGTGACACCCCTTGAATCCCCTCAACCCCCGAGGCATAACGACCGAACCCCCGTTGATCCCCGTGAGCGCTCAACTCCGCGGATCTACGGTGAGATTTTCAAAAGAATTCATAACTTTGCTAACAGTTATCCGTGGAGATTTTATCGGTTGGGAAAAGGGCGGCGAAGAACTGGGAAGAAGCTTTGCTCGAGGAGCGTTGGCAATCGCGGACTAAATCGTGGGACTCTGTATAGTTTAAAGAATGAGAAAAACTCGAGTTTCATCTCTGTCTAGTTTCAGTGAGAAATGTTTTTTTGTCACCTACTAGAAAATTATGAAGGCGTGTAAAGCATCCGTCGATATTTTCTTCTTAAATTTTTTTTTTCTTTTTCCTCATACGATATCGTTGAGAAGAAAAAGGCGACAGAACTACAGGAGAGAACTAGACGCGATGAAACACGCGAGCCTGATCTGCTCCAGAGCACAGAAATCCCTGGTGGCAGACCCAGGGTTCCAAAACATCAGCGTGATTGCGTTCCTCGAGCGAAGGGATTCCATTACCGGGGCGAGTGAGTCTCCCTCACTCGCTATTTCCATCTCACTCACTCACTCACTCACTCTCTCTCTCTCTCTCTCTCCTCTCACTTGATCCCTCGGCCAACCCTCGATACACACAATGGCACCCACCAACCACCGCCGCCCCCGCATACCGACAAATACAACAACGGTCATGCGAAGGATTTCTATAGACATTGTTCGACGATGTGTCGCTCTAGCATTGCACGCATCCGCGACCACTTTGCCAGTAGGAATTCTCCCCGGGCGCGCATAGACGCCTTGATGGATTTCATTTCATGGAGCCAAAAGAGATTGCCCACATCATTTTATCAATCGTCGACTATTTTATATCTGTACAGGAAAAATTTCTATTCAAAGTTGAAAAGAATAAGAATGAATAAGTATGATAAAAATAGGTGAACTCGCACGTACTATAGTATGCATAGAGGATTGTTCATTGAATGCATAAACATGTGTATAGGTGTGCATCTAGGTGGTATATAACAGTAGATTAATACCGGAGACTGGAAACGCGCGACCCTCCTCTCGATTTTAATCGGAAATTGGTACACACTGATGTTCGGTCCCGTTTTCATTAACATTCCACAAATCCTGCAACAAATTAAATTACTTCTGCATAGCTGCGGGTAACGGCGAGATAGGGTCTCCAGCGGATAATCAATAGGCTGGGGTTGGGTTTGAACGGGTCCTGCCAATGGCAGTTCCCTCTGGAGTAGATACACTGACGACGACGACGACGACGACGCCGACGACTACTACGACGACGACGACGACGCCGACGACGACGGTGCGGAGGTAGGTATATATATACAACATTGGCCACGTATGTGCCCATATTCTAGGACAGCGAACCAGCCAGGGTATGGGGATGTGGGAGCGCGGAAGGTAATGGGGTTTGCTGGGAGTGACACGGGGCTAACCGAGCGGAATCACGAGCCCCGAGGAATCGAATCCATGCGTCACCCGGGCTGCCAACACCACCCGCGCAGCGCTCAGCTCTCGCCGTACAGCTTTTGGAGAAACGGAAGCTGTGCTTTTCTCCGAAATCGTTGGAAAATAAAAAATTCCGAACTTTCGAACAGCTAGACAAAATCTGTCGTTTCAATAATCCGATAGGCGCAGTGTCGAATTCGATATTCCGCCCCAGTAGTCACGCCACTTTCATCAAGTGTCATAAAGAAAAAAAAGAAAAAAAAAAGAAAAAACTTTCCCATTGTTCGATGCGACATAAGATAGGCTCCGAATTTTCTAAATAAAGATCGGCTCGATCTTTTCTTTAGTTTCTATTTCAGTACCGAGCGGAGCTTCAGGATTACGGTGGTCCAGATTGAGACGGGTACAGCCCGCTGTTCTTGCCAAGACAGACAGACAGACAACCTGCCTTTCTAATTAGCTGGTCCATCCAATTAAGCAAAATCTTATCAGAGCTAAGAATGTAGGTGTATGAGATTTGATTGAGAATACCAGGAGATAACGGGGTTCGGTTATTTCCCCGAGATTTTTCCCTCGTATGAAATAGAAAACTAAGAAAGAAAAAGACCAAAATTTGCTTGAGAAAATGACGAAGTTTCCAGGGGTTAGGTGGGCACCTAATATCAGAGTCGTCAAACAACGACGGAACAACGGGTGCCTCGCTCGTCTGCTCCGAAGCTCGCGTAAATGATGGCGCCCGGCATTATCTATTGTGCGCCCATTCCATTTAATATTGTATTCCATAACGCAAACAAAGGTAAAATGCGAATTAATGTAGTCGATTTATCACGCTTTTGTACGCGAGCTGGGACGCGAAGCGAGCTAGCAAACCCTCGCTGTCAGCCGTTGCTCGGTCGCGTCTCCCGTACCGGGCTGGTAGCTCTGACCCGGCTATGGCTATGTCCCGGTTCTATCCCCGGCGAGAACTTCGATACAGCTTCGGCGCCGAAGGGTTGAAACCCTTCAGGACATACTACGTTGCATACCCTCCGCTTGTTTATGCAGATTGTATAATCAATTAGTTGCTTACTATTATGCCGTTTGTCGGCAGGGATTTTATTATTCATCGAGGTAACTCAGCGGCTGACCAATGACTATGACCATGACTGGCTTTACTACTCTCGGTCAATGGCGGGGGATGGTTTCAATCGCGTGTTATAATGTCGTTTCAATTCCTCCTATGGGCTATTCTATCCTCAACAATTAGCAAGTCAATTCTACACCCCGGTCAATTTAGTATGGATGCAACTTCCCGGTCACCCTCATATATTCTCACGATTCAAGCAATTGAGATAACCATGCCGAGCATGAGGTGATTGCCGCACGATAGATCATTCGTATGAGAATAGGATAATTTTTTGCGGCAATAATTGAATTGCAAACTTGAAACTTGGCTATTTCTGCTTTTGTATCAGGCGTTTTTAATTTTCAAGGATTACAAACAACCCTTGGCGATATTCCGTTGCCGAAAAACCCAGCGGAACATTTTTCTTTGTTACTTTTGGAAAGAACGGTTGAAGGAGGATTGGGAACCAGCGCAGATGACGCTCGTTTTCTGTTCCCTTCCTCCCCTTGCCCACTTCGTGCGTCTCGCTTTTTCGTTTTCTCTCACTCTATCGCTCCACCTCCTTCCAGTGGTTTTGTAATCCCCGAACAGGATGCTGCAAGGACCACAGCCTCGGTGCTCGTTCCTTTCAACCTTCGAACACTCGAGCTTAAGCTTTGGAACATTTTTTTATTAAGCTTCCTCCGCGTACGTATACATTTGTTACACTCATTGATCCTCTCAGCCGAGGCCAGTGCCATAAATTGCTTAAAACTTGGGCGAAAAATGATCGCAAATATGATAATCAAAGATTCTTGAATGACCGAAACAAAGAAAATGGACAAGACGACAACATCGCGCTTATTCATGACGAATCAAGGGATGATGAAAGAATTCTTGCAGATTAAACATTCGAAGATCCCTCGAAGGTGATGCGAAGGTGGGACGAAGATATAGGGCTAAGGTAAAGTTCGCTTGTTGGTTAAAGCGTGCGAGGTTGGGCGTCGGGACGCCGGGGGTAGTTCTACCGGCTAATGCGCGATGATTAAACTAACGTGGCTCACCGATCATTCTGCCACGACTATTCCGCTTCTGTTGCGTGTGTCTTGAGTATATCTGTCTGTACCTCGCCTACGCGTCCGCTTGGATGGTCCGACTTTAAATAACATGGGGCAAGGCGGACCCCGGCGCAAGATAAGACCGCAAATTGCGCGATAATTGAGCGTTCGACGAAGAGAGGAAGTAGAGAAAGGGAGAGGAGTGAAGAAAGTTGATGAACAAAAATAAGAGTGAAAATGTAAAACAAGGAGAAAAGAGGCTGCAAAGAGAAATGTATGTTTTACCAACAGCTGGCAGTGAATGGACTGTGACATAACCGGTGTCATCATAATATTTAGCACGAGACGCAAGGTGGTTAACCATCGGTTATTTATTAGCACTACTTAAATAACCATAACGTGTTAATAGCCGTTGGTGCGGGGCTCTAGGGCTCCGGATTTATTTATGGGGCGTATTTGTTGGCGGCGTGTAAATTCTCCACCAACACCATCAACTCCGTCGCCACTAACTCCTGGCAGGAGCAGCAACGGAAGCTGTTTCACTATCGCGTGAATCATATCGGATAATCACGTCATCCCGAAAAGGAAGAAAAAAAGAAAAATAAAAAAACAGAAAAAAAAAAATAGAACAGAAGTAGGAAAATATAGGATCAAAAATTGACCTCAAACTACTTACCAATTTTACCTGACATGCTCTTAGATGCATATTAGAGTTCAACTTCCCCACCGCAGACTTGGAGAGCTAACAGATTACGGTTACTATTGGATAAGTCAAATATTTAAGACGAATGATCTGAACCGGACACCCAACACACTTAGCCCATAGATATATCGCGCAAGCTGTACATTTGAGACGCGGTATTTTCTCCTGGCTCATACGTTACGCGGTCCTCGTGGCTCGCGACGACGCGTCCTTGTTTGAAAAGTCACATAATCTCGATTGATTTATGGTCTCTTGAGCGTTGGCCCTCAAGAGAGTGTTTCTTACGCTCTGGGTATCTGCGGGCTTATACTTTGCAGGGTTTGCTGTACGAGTATTAAAACGATGGCGGTAGCGGTAGCGGTTTTCGTATAGCGTAGAAATATGCTGTACAGGTACTCCAGAGTTAATTTCCAGCTTCACAATGGAGGAGGAACCGCACAACACGCATTGTTAACGAATCAACGATCCACACAACGAGAAGGAATATTGTGATTCTAACTCCTCGACGTCTTTCCCATCACGGTTTGCCTCCAGACACAAAGACGAAAAGATTCATCAATCACCAACGGCCAATGAGGGCCTCGGCAGAATTCATTTAGCTACTTATTCATTTATCATTATTAGAGCCACGATGTTTTTGTAAGACTCGATGAGCTGAGGTTACACTCCAGGGCTAGGCTAGGCCATATTAGGTTAGTTAGCTGTCGTTGTTTGTGCTCTTCCTTGCCCAGACAGACAGATGGGCTTCGTTTTACACCTTTTTCATCCCCACACCCGAAAAAACGACACACCCACGACAAACCCGGACGGAATACGCTCTGATTATGCCAGGGAAGCGAATTAGAGTTCCGAAAGTCATTTATATCAACGGATAGTTCGGCCAACTTCCCTAACTGAGATCGTGTGACCGCACTCGCTGCGATATATACCACTGTCTTATAATTGAGAACTGAAACGCAGACCGCAAGGAATTCCAAGGTACACGAGACGGAAGGATTTTAAAAAATTCAAGGATTCTTTCCTAGTGGTTAATTTCATTGTTTATCAGCTGCTCTTTTCGTAGCCCTTGAAAACCGACAAAAGATCGAAATTCATTTCCAACACCGACTTTACTGCTCGAAGCCGCAGGCAGAGAAATGGTTATGCAGATGGAGGAAAAGGCGTCGAAGTAGGATAACAGGCGTGAAAGAACTAAAGCCTTATGTAAGTCCTTCCGTAAACCTTGACCCGCCGAAATGTGGGGGTTTTTCGTAGTTTAGAAAATAATTGAAGCAAGACGAATCGGTGGAGCGGATCGGTCGAATATCACCGCGGGGTGCATACCCTATCTTTACCTCGTCCGTAGGGACTGGGGTTTCAGGGGGCAAGAGTCGGTTATAAGGGTTACGCAGTTATGCAAAACAAACGCTGGCCTCCCCGATACCTGCGATACGTCAAGGTCTGCGGCTTTAAGGGTAACAGAAAACGGACAGTGAAACCCGGCGCCGTCGGCCAAGCCGGCTGAATTCCTCAAGAAGAGAACTCGCCAGGGTGGAAAGATATTGGTTCACGCTTTGATTTACAACGCGGCTCGCTAAAGGCTTGCCAATAAACTCTTCTCCGATGGATATACTACGCCAAATACGCAAATTCTAACCTTCAAGGTCAATATCGGTAAGGGTTCACCTTGCACTCTCCGTACCTGATTCAGTTCCAAGCGCACTTCCTCGGGGTCTGCATCTCCGCTGGTCTCCCACGTTAACGTTTGTCATTTCAAGTTCTGACTCACTTTGACGCTTCGCAATTATCGAATTTCACTTCACTCCCGCAATTTTCAAGATATTGTGTTCGCATGGGAGTGTGCCTCGAGATTCGCCGTTATATTATCTCAAAGACGACTTACTACGCATACGAGGAAAAGGTAAATGCAAAAAAGGAGAAGAGGAACGTATGTTCCTCTTCCACGGATATTAATCAATGTAGATAGGAGTTTTCGGCGACTCTTGCAACTCTCATTATTTGCCAAAAGTCTGACTGTGTAACTGTTCATGCTAAGGTTTATAAAGTTACACGTGTTAATGTTGACGTAACAAGTTACTTTCCTAAGCTTCTTCTCCAAGATTCAAACCCGGTAATTACGAGTACACAAGTTAAGCCCGAATATTCTATGCGTATTTCGACACATTTATACAAACGAAGTAATAATTTAAACTATTCTAACATTTTGATCATTTTGATAAGACAAATTTCAAGTCCAAATCCTTTCACACCTCCGAAATCCGCGGTTTTTTTTCTTCAAATTCTGCAATTTATCGATATTCGAGCCGACAGTAATGCTCGGATAATAGGCGTTCAACTTTCGACGATGATGCGAGAGTGGTAACGTTTAGAGCAATCGTATATTGGACTATAGATCGTGTACCGATAATCAAAGTATATATTAGGATAAATTGCTCGTGGATAAGCGAGGAGGAAGTAATATTTTAGGTTCGCGTTTCATCTGCCAATAGCTGATCGAATTAGTCGCCTTTTTGGATCTAATTGTAGCAACGATTCTTTTGTACAAAAGTAGTTAGCGCAACTTTAGCCAGTTTCTACAGGAGCGTCTAACACTCTCGTAGAGTAACGTTCAGAGACAATAGAGACAATAATGATTAGGACATGTTATTTTCGTCATACTTGGCTCGATATGATCAGATAATTATTTATTGATTGGTAGACGATAATTGGCAATAATTAACTACTTCAGCTGTCATCTGACGAATGAGATAATTGAAATCGCTTCGAAAACCCTTTGGAAAATTTGGCAATCAAAACTACCAATACTTGAAAATAATCGAGGACATTTTTGTAAGAAAAAAATCTCGAATTCAAAGGTAAGAAATATACATCCGAGAAAGAATATCGTGAAATGTCTCAGTTTCGTGAAAAACAATGCCCACAATTATGTTGTTTCCTTAATAGAGTAGTGCGCGAGTTAATTCCGATTCTAATCTCGTTATCTAGTCAAATTTATAATTTTCACGGTCCGTGAACCGCGTAGGCGTCGCGCGGGCGTCGCGATGGCGGTCGGCGAGCGTCGGCCGTCGGATATGGCGGCGGCCGTCGGCGTCGCCTCGTTATAGAAATCCCGGGGACCGTTGGCTGGGAAAGTTGATACATTTCCAACGTCACAGCTCATTAATATACCAGTTGGTGTTGGCTATCACAGCCGGTAATATTTCTATTAATATTTTTGACACTAGGATTAAATTTTCAACCGCGAAATTGCCGCATGCTATACACCAACGGCTACTGCACGGCCAGCGTGCAGCAAATTCAAAGATATTAATTATGGGCGTTAAGATACCTGTCTGCCTGCCTATAAACTGGTAAAAAACGACACGATACACATACGAGCTGAGGTGTACAAATATTTTTCAACGATCTGCTCCCGTGAGCCATTCTTCGATATAATAAGGATAAACTGATATTTATATTAATAGATTCGCGGCTTCTTATTCGCGTGTTGAAAACGTCGTGTAAAATCGTAATAAAATTCCATCAATTTTTTGTATTCTCAACAATTTTTAACACACGGATTGAAACGCGTTAATGGAAAGCTTGATTACCCTTGGTACCAACAACGACGTGAACATTTGCATACGTCCTTAGCAACGCGAAGGCGTTGAATTGTGAAAATTATGCAGTGGAGATTCACGCGATATGGGTAATTGCTTCGCAGTTACTTTTCGCTGTCTATTGTATTCAATTCGCAAGCCGTTTCAGGAACGTTTCCTTCGAATTCGGAAGATTAAACAAAGCCCCGAATACCGCTACTATCACTTATCATTTCTAACCGCAGATGCGAAGCTTGAATCGTTTAGAATAATTAATTGGCTTGTCACATTGCGAAAAAGAAATACTTTTCTCGTGGCTACGTATACGTTGGATACTATAGACGAGGAATCCATTCATTGACATGTCAACTTGAGTTTGAAAGAATAGATCAAGATCGACTGCATATATGCGTGCGTTAGGCGATTTGAACAACGATCAAAGAGTATCTTCATTGTTTAACAGCGTCAATAAATGATTGTATAAAACGCGCGTGATTGCGATACCAGAAATTGCGAGAATATACATTATCGCCGGGATTATAACTCAAAAATTAATCGTTTCTCATTTGTTATACGAACGAAGAGAGGGTAAAGAAAAAAGGAGGAGATTCCAAGTAGATGCGTGTACAAGATAGCCGCGTAAAAGAGAGAGAAAAAAAAATATATATCGAATGAAGTGAATGAACAGATCAATTTAAAACTGTGATTCAAGTACCGTGTAGTAAGTCGCGCGAGTTTCTACACTCGCGTAACATTTGCGTACCTACGTAATACATGCATAGAGCGTTTCTCTGTCAATTTATATCGAAACGTCAGCAAAGCACGTGGCTGTATAACCAGATCTCTATCTTCTGTTGAATAAGGATGCATAAATAAAATGATTCGAGTTCAAATAGTGTATGGGCGTAATTCGAATCAAGGCTACTATAGCTCATAACGTTCACCATATTATTATAATCATCTCGGTATATTATAAGTTCGGTGAGAAGTAAGAGTTGAAATGAAATACGCCTACGTTCTATCGGACAATTCAATCAACTATTTACCCCGGGTAATGGGATATTTAGAGACTCGAATAAAGAAAAGAAACGTGAAGTAGAAAAGACGAACGTCAAAACCCGGAATAATACGGGAAAGAATTCAGTCCCGCGAGATTTGCAATCTTACCACAATCAGCCTATTTTCGGTCGTACCGTTACGACCGTTTCGTAAACGTGGAACTGTGCAGGGAAGTCCAAGTTCTGTCTACACAGCGATGTTGGTTTTAGAAAGAAAACGAGAAAAAAAAAAAAAAAATACACACAGTTTTGTTGAATTTTTTTTATTTATTTTTTTGTCTTCTACGTTAAATTATGAAAATGATTGAAGATCTTCAGCGGCTATATTCCCTACTCGCAAAAGTCGTCGTCAACCGCTCATTTATAAGTAGGCATATCTGCATTCCACCTTAACAAATGCACGTACATTTATTAAACCCACTTTTGACTCGGCGTACCTATATTTCGAAACGAATGCTTCGTGACGCGCCACCGCGACGCTGTCGTCAACGCGGCTGCGAAAAGTGAAATATTTCCGTCGTATTTTCACATACGTCCCGGACAAATGACCTCCTGTGCGTCTGACAGAACCGCGCTGCCGAGCGACGAGTTAAAAAATGCTACCAAATATGTAACTGTTTTATCAACGGGACTATGCCGGTGCCGTCGCGTTGACCAAATGCCCGGAGGCTGACATTCTGGACCCGTTCTCTCCACCCCTCACTAAAATCTCCCATTTTCGATCGGAGAAATAATTACAGTAATTTCGAAGCATTCGAAGACTCAGTCGTTCCATTTCTTGCAGATAAAAATTATCGATCAATTGAACACTCGAAGACCATGCGTTTGGTCTCAACGTCTACGGATACTCGAATTTTTACGCTGATTTAATGTAAAGTAGAAATGTTCACTTACCGTTTATTGCAGACGCGTCGATGCGTTTGTCCGGTGGATCGTTGATCATACTATACTGCAAAACCTTCCGCGAAATGATCTGCTTTGTTCCTAGATTAGGTATATATACTTGATTCACAATTTTTTTTCTGGGACGTGAATGGCTCTACGTTCGAGACCGAAATAAATATTGAAAAACGTTGAAAAAAGAAGAGAAGAAGAAAAAAGAAAAGAAAAATGAATGTTGAAAATTTTCGCGGATGACAGGATCTGGGAATTGATTTACTAGCCGGATAAGCCGCGAAAGAGCAAAGAGCATCGGAGGTGGAATGACAATAATATTTTCTTTTGGCCACCCTCGCGTAGTCCCGGGTTCAACACAGACTTCCACCAACTTGGTGGGTGTACGATACATATATATAGCTGGGTATATATATACGTACCATATATACGGGACTGTTCGCGGATGTTCGCGAACGAACGAGCAAGCGACAAACCAAACAATGAGACGGTGCTGCGGTCGCTTTTATTTTTGAAAAATGGAGGACCCAGCCCGCCGAGCGGACTTCCGGTACTCTCCCCTGAAACCACCCCCGACTACCTATACCTAGCCCTACCTTTTCCTCTCTATACATTCACATAAGCGCGGGATATAATACACAGACCTATGTGTATGTATATATTATATAAATATGGGGTATATAGGTATATAATACTACACGAACGAGAAGAATCGTCCGTTTGCTCGTTCGCTCACTCGCTGCTTCCATGATTCATTGCTGCCGCGATGGATGATCCATCTTTTCCCCTAACGCCTGGCTAGTCGCCCCGGCCAGCCCCTACGCCATATAGTCCAGCATTCGGTTCGGCTCGCTCTCGCTGGCCCACGCGGTGCTGCGCAATATTATACCCACGTCTTGTTATTTCTCTCTTATCTTTCATCCTCTGCGATAGACAAATTATCGTCTCCGAAAAGTTTCGCTGTATGAATCGGTGGCCTTTTTTTCAATGAGATATGAAAAAGGCTGTTGATCGTTGAACGAACGTTATATATATACCTGGACACATCTCATTTGCGAGAATTTGTAAAATCGAAGAAATTATATATAGAGATATTTATTCAGATCGTTTTTTTTTTTTTTTTCGTTTTCGTTTTTATTTTCATTAAATTTTCGTCCAAATTACAGGACTGTTTAGTTTCTGAATGAGGGTGAAAATCTTCTGTATCAGACGCGACAGGGATGATGACGTCACGCGTCGGACGGGTAGCAACGGGGTAATTAACGTTGAGGATGGTTCATCAGTCAAGAAGAGCAAGTCTCCCACTCCTCGTCACCAACGATCTCTAGACGTTACCTGTCATCTCTTCATTATAACTAGTATAGTTGGAAACTCAAACCCCCGAAGGAAATTTCGAGTCTAAATACGCCCGAGGCTCCGCAATATAAGATACAGAGACATTAGCCGGAAGTCAGCTAATCCGCTTTACTATAGTTTCTCTATTTTTCGCTTCATCTCCGTCTCGGTTTGATTTTTATTTTCAAACTTTACCAGACCATGGCTATTGCCCTATCTATAGAGAGAAATTTCTTTCGTATCTACTATATAGATGATTTGGAAGAGAACTCGTTAGGACGTCTTTCCTCGCTTTTATAAAGGTGAGAAAATGAGAGAGTAGAGTAATAGTGGTTCTTTTGATTAATGAAGCCAACTTCTAAACTTTGTCCGGGAACAGGGAACCAGTGTGTATATAATACGCTTGTGTAGGTATGATAGTTGAAAATGGAAAATTAATCTAGTGTAACGGGGGCCCGCGTGTTCATTCCCGAGTTCATCGACGCGAACAAACACGGTGAAGAGAAAATGAGAGAAAAAAAAACAAAAAAAAAAAGAGCAAAGAAAAAACATCATCTCGATATATCGCTGAACGCATTACGTTAAAATTTTACCGCGAGAAATTATACAGGCAGTAAATGTAGCGAACGGAACTACGGAGATGGTGTAATAAAAATGAATTCAAAGCCCAGGACAGTATAACGAATTAAATATATTTTCATATTTTATTAAATCCCGTGGGGGAAGAAACCGCAGATCAAAATATGAATCCATAAATATAAAACATCCCTTGCACCGAGGATCTCCCGCAGTTTTACCTAGATATAAAGTCTCCGACTTTGCCGTGTCGCAGACCGGAACTGACCCAGTTACAGTCCCGTTTCCCGTTCCGTCATACCATTGGATGTACGAAACAGCTCTTATACATTTATATGTGTACCTCTTTCAGGTACGTGAATATCTGCAAGTTACACGGTTCGCTATACGTGTGTATGTAGTACGTACATCTGTACATTCGCGTACAGCTAGGCTAGACCAAACAAGACAATGCTGCCCGAGGTCATAAATCGTCGCAGGAGGTAGCTACAGGACAAGTTGCACGTATGAAAAGAGAATGAAAGCAGCAAATGTGCCACAGAGTTTAAGGAAATGGGGATCCCATACGCCACTGAGGATGATGAATTCTTCGAGCTCCGCTTATCGCATTTAATTCAATCGTTATCGACCCGGTTTGATTATTCATTTCATACCGCGGGTGAAGATTAACAATTGTTCTTTGCATTATTTCACGCCGATCATCAAGTTCCAGAGTCTCGATGATATTACAGAGATTTCGATAGAACCATTCGTTCGGTTTATATATCGTCTCTAGAAATACGAGGCGTAAAGGTGACGTGGCTTGTGGGCTGTAGGCTGTAGGTGTGTCCACTCGAAATGTCTCAATGAGCCATTCAAGAGTTCGTCATTGATATGCAAATGTTTGAATACGTTGAAAGGGTGATTTGAGAAAATGTGATATATTCGTCACTAATCGAGCAAACTTGAATGTCATCAACGACGTTCAATACGGACTGGATTTATCAACGTCGAATCAAAGTTCAGCTGCATACGTAAAGGGGGTAATTTTATCCTACGATATAAAAGGCAGAAGTTGGTAAACGCGATGATCGTTGCCAAAGTGACACTTCCGAGTACACCCTCGACTCAATTTCCGTATAACGTATTACGTTGCGGTAGAAAACTTGGCGACAATAATCGTAAAGTGCAAGCAGAAAGAATATAAAGGGCGGTAGCGGTAGCGAGCAATGAAAGCAAGAGAGCAGCAAGTGGCTCGTTCGTCAGCCGGTGGCTCGTAAACGTCAGTAGTGTGGTGCTCGTAAGCGTAAACGCGATGCTGCATGGTTTACGTAACGGGTGTTTCCACGAGAAGAGGATTACACGTAATATGGGGGTGATTTTTACGACAATTTCATACACATATATTTGTCCGGGAGATTAAAACCTCGGTAAATTTCTTCCCGAACGATCCAGAGATGTGAAGTCGAGTAAACAGGGCCCTGTCTTCGACAAGGGTTGTTCGCAAGGTTGTTATACGAAGTTTCAGTTCTGATTGAACGACGAGAGTGATAAATGCGATAAATGCAGGCGATAAATGTATCGTGGTATGAGGATAATTCGGTATTCATTATCGCCTGCGATAAAATCGGTAATTGAAATGTAACTAGCATTAATTTCGTCCCGGTAGGAGGTTCGGGTTTCATTTATCACCGCACTGCGTAAATGAATATCAATTTAAATTAGCGATAAGAAGCTCGAGCGGGAAGTGGGCTGAGGGAAGAGGAAAGAGGGAAGTGGGAAGTGGGAATCAAAACAAAGCGGGATAAATACCAGGGCTGCTGTCAGGGTGGGTTCGCATTATTGAATGGAATAAAGGCGAGCGTGAAACCGGGACGGATATATTCGCAAAGAGAAAACGAAAGAGAGAGAAAGAAGGCTTTGGGGTGGAAAACGGGAGACGTGGAGAGCTATCGCCGAGGCCGCGCGGGTCGCGGGCAACGAGCTTTGGGTAGTGATTAAACTGGGGATGAATTCCACGGGCTGCTCTCGAGCTGCTACGGGAAATACGAGGAAGAGAGGGCGGGGGAGAACGAGCGAAACAGCGGCGTTCTGTGTTTAATCATGTCTGAGCGAACCGAGGGGGACCTTCGAAACGGGGTGGGATTTGCATACCCGGGGTTTCTCTGCGTCTATATAGACACCCAGGACCTTGGTGTGCCACGATGTCCTGGGTGCGCGCCACCTATAGTATTATATATATCTACATGTATATGTACGGAACAGAGATTGCAGGAGAGGCGGACAATGGCGGTAGACGTGGGGGGGTTCGCTATCCCGAGGTCCTGTGGCCTGTGGGGTCCTGACGATGCTGTGGAGTCCTGCTGAGCTCGCGTCGAGAAAGGTCCAGGGTCCGTACGCCCAGAGAATCAACATGGCTGGCACCAATCGTGATTAAAAGAAAGCAATAATTTCCTTCAATGCGAATTAAAATTGCAGTTTCTATTTTTCTCGCATACAACGATTGAGCTTTGGACATCTAGAAACGAGCGGAATTGAGATATCAATTATTTTCCAGAAGGGAGAATCAGGGCGGATGGTAAGTGCCGGAGGAAGGCGATGTCTGATAATTGCAGAGTCTCGCAGAGGACTATGTAGCTTGGGGAGAAATTTTTTCATGTACTGACCACAAGCCGAGCCACTTGGAGCCGAGGATCAAAATTACAAGAGATCTGCGGTAAAAATAAAAACTTGACGATCAACTAAAATTATGATAATGATTCCGAACAGTTTTCAGTTAAGACATTACGCCCGGTATAATTTGCCGGAGTAGCACGCCCGCGTAAGTAAAGACTAAAGACTGAGGGCTGAAGAGAGGGGGCCCTTTGATTCGAGGTCCCCTCATAATGATGATAAGCGTTAACAAGTATTATGCAGATTGTTCGAAAACAGGGCGAATACGTTTTATACCGTGAATAATAAATCAGTTATCCGAATGAACGTCGATACGAAAGTTGCACTTGCGAACAAAAAACGTTTCCATAGGCATACGCAGCGTTATAGAGTCTGAATAATAAATATCGATTTCACTTCGCATATAACTGGTCCATACCCGTATAGTATACGATGGAGAATCGCGAGCGCGAAAAATAGTAAGAAGACGACGATTAAAACGGCGAATGTTGAACGCGGGGGGAAAACAGGGAGGTGGTTAAAGTTACTAATAGTCTTTGGCCTCCGATGAAAATTATAGGATCGGATATAAATGGGTAGTTTACGAGGAGCGAGGAAGGTGCAGACCTATACCTATATCTCTTCGTGTCAAACAAAGAAAGCCGAATTTAAAAATCCTTTAGCAGCTGATAGAATGAACTGGGGGTTTAATCTCTGGCGCAATGAAATAGTGAGGATAAGAATTTACGATTCAACGTAGACGGAGAACGGTTTGATCATAGCGGGAGGTTTGTCGGTACCACCAGTCATTTGCTGACCTCATACTCTTCAGTCGAACCGTAACCGTTCTTGGCAATGATTTTTATGAATCACCTAACGTGTCGCTCGTGATGGAGGTTCGTGTTGGTTCGTGTTGGTCCGCGTTGGTCCACGCTGGACAATCATCAATCTTTCGAACCTTTGGGATGTTTGCTTTGGTCCAGGTTGATGTATAGACAGCCTACGGCCCCTTACAAATGAGATAGGCTGCCATATTTATACGAAGAATACGCGATATACGTCTCCGCCTCTTGCGTGAGTGAAAAATAACTGAAAAGTTTCGTGCCTGCATGAAACGGATGCATATCGCAAAGGATCGATATATATTAACCCGGCGAAGGATCACGCAAGAAATTTTTCGTTCCGTTATAAAACGATCGGATTTCAATTCAATTCCATAAAACCTGATCCCGCGGAAACTGGTATTAGAGTTGTTTAGGAAATCGTACCGGTGGTACTTTTTTTGACATTGACAAAGCCTTTGTCTCTATCCACACCGCAGTCTGTCACTGCAAGAAATCAAGGTGAACGCGCGCATGCCACCTGCTGCAACGTTTTTATGATCCGATGTTTCTTGAATCACACGCATTCACCCATTTCATATTTCATCTTGACTGACTTTAACGAACACCAAACGCTCGCAGACACTTCTACGGATATTTCGAATCCCCGCTTCGATCAATACCAGATTAACAAGATCAATTTACCCAGTAGATTAGCCAGAACTTCGATTATACTCAAATTACAATAGGTGATTAATAATCGTAAATGCAAGAACTGATATCATGGATTAGCTGAAATAATATGGAAAATCATAACCATCCCACGTCACAGTTTTGCGAATCCCTGTTTATTTTTTGCGTACGGGTATACGGGGTGGAAAACATGACGCGACGCTTAGATATCTCCGATATTATCGTACACGGTTAATCTTCTGGATTCCGTTAAGAGTTCTTCCCTCACTTTGAAGAATATGAGCGTGTAGCGAGTGACACCCCGGAGAGAGAGATGGCGGGAGGCGCGGGGCTGATGGATGACAAATAGCTCCTCCACGGCGCGTCACTCTGGGCGCTGCTAGGGGCTTGTCTCTTCTCTCTTCTCTCCTCTCTCTTCGCTCTTCTCTCCACCCTCTCCGCCCTCCTATCCTTCTCTCTTCGGATCTCTCCTCTATACGTGTAGGAGTACGTATAGCTGAGGGGTGTGAGGTGGGGCGGAGAGGGTGAACGGGTCGGCGGGGATAAAGTGGGACGTCTGATCCTCCGACGGAGCGAGCAAAAAGATCCCGGTGCTCGGCGTCCCGAGAGACGGGAGCTGGGAACGAGAAAAACTCCCCCTTCCACCCCTAGCCCCGATGCGCCTCTCCTCCGGCGAGCGGCGCTCGGCCACCCTCAGGGAAAAAAAGAAACTTTGACGAGGAAGAATCTCTACTCCACTTCTTCGGAGTACGGTATTAATGAGTTAGAGCCAATCTTCTATAAATAAAGCTGGGGAGCCGGGCGTCGTGTGGCTTTATATCGTTCAACCCCCTATCACACGAGCCACGCGGGCTACACGATCATCGCGAAACACTTCGTTACGAATTTCTCCATCATTCGTCCGTCGAAAAGCTCGCGAATTTAGAAACGGCTTGTTTTAAGTAACAGAGGACAAATCTCGATAGCTATAATAAACCGAGAAAGGATAACCTTTTTTTTTTTTTTTTAAGAGGAGTTGAACCTTGCTGGGATTTTTCGATCATAGTTCTGAAATACCCTCTTATACTTGGGAGTCTGTAGGAAATATGTCGCATGAGTAGGCGACGCACGATGCCTCGAGCAGCCACAAATCCGTGGATAAACCGGGGCTAGCTAGCTAGCTAGCGAGCTGTCTGTTGTTCCGTCTCTTTCTGACTTTCTCGGTATCCTGCTTGCTCTTTCGTGTTGCAACGCGGGATGCTGCGCGGCAAGGATCGAAGAGGAGAGAAACGAGAGAGAAGGAGGGCGGAAGAAAGATGGGCGACTGATCGAATGTCGTTATTACAAATGACGTGACAATCTAGAACACGAGCCGCTGTATATATATTGCACGTTATACCCATTGCCTACCGGGACCAAGCCTTAGGGTTGCAATATAAATAATGGACGCCACCAACCACCAACCACCATCGACCTTCAACCTACAACCTTCAAATCTTGTTCTACGCGGATAGCCGCTAATTAAGTGGATCGAAGATTCCTCTGTGATCGGAATAAGACGTTTGACCCTTATTCCCGAACAGGAAATTCACGTTCGCATTGCACATTTTTTATTCACTGTAGTGTAAAACCCGAAATTCTCAGGAATAAAATGATGGAATAAATTTTAGACACCTGAAAGGCCGATTACCTGAATTATCTAAATATTTGTCAATTCATATTCATACTTGGATCATCTTAGTTTTTTTAATCGAAGAAGGCTGCATCGAGATACTGAGAAACTGGTTCACCCTGTCTGGTGGAGTCGCGGGGTGTTTATTGATCTCCTGTAATAAGTAAGTAAAATAAATGTGTTTTTCTTCGACCGACAACAACAACCCGGAAGTGATCAACTCCGAGTCGCTCGGTTTTTCGCAAATAGGCCAAACGGATAGATTGGAGCTGGGTTCGTGCAGGGGGAAGTTGAGAAAGACCGATTGCATGTTCGAATCTTATTGTCAGATATACGAACTACACTACCATGATACACTCGCCGCATCTACATCCGAACATATTATCGATGTTTCGGAGAATTCTGTTCCTAGTTATCCCTATAACGAATGTCGCGAGTGATTCGTATTCGTAATCAGGATCTCTGTCGGTGATTGTTATTGATCTTCGATTTCCCTTGATCTTTTTCAAGCCACGCGATAATCCTCGGACGCTGACCGATCGTTCCGACTACTTAATTAGGAGTCTTTTGAGATTTGAGATTCTTCGAAACGCTGGGGAATATCCAAAGTCAGAATAATAGGAAGTAGAAAGCGTCGCGTGCGTTATATCTAAATATCTACATTCGATACAAACGCATTTCTTAGGCGTACGTATGTACACGTGCATACAGACATTTTTCACGGTATACCTACCTTATACGCGGCACCCTCGCGCGAAGAAATACACTCGCGTTTCTCGCAGGGGACTACAATAACGCTTTCTCGTTGAAAAAAAAAAAAGCTCTTTGGGAAAGAAGAGCGAGAACGAAGAACGGGGTCCAGAGCAGCATCTGAGCGAAGAGAGAGCACACCGTTCTGGCTGAGGCAACCAACCCGAGGGGGGCGCAGAGGGTTGAGAGGAGAACTTCGGAGCGACGCTGTCATTAATAAAAGTGTCAATGGTGTCAGTGGACTAATGTCGGTAGTCGCTCGCTCGCTGGCTGGCTGCCTAGCCGGCAACGGTCGTGTCCTATCGGAGAATTCCTCTCCCGCGACCCGGACCCTCTTCTTCCAGCATCCCTCGTCAGACAGTTCTCTTCCATAACATGCCACACGAACCCGGTGCGTTTCGGTACACGTCCCACGTCCGACGTTCGCAAAATTATACACACACAGATACAAGTCTCGTCGTATACGTCCTCGCCCGACAGATAGGTACCCACCTATACATACCCACGTTCACTTCCATCGCTCGTCAGACTTGGCTCGGCTTTACTTTGCCGCTATCTAAACTACATTTTCACCAAGTACTTCCTTGACTTGACGTAGCCAACAGCTGCGCGAATTCTCGTTAACGGTATGTTGGCTGGGAATTGCAAGTCGGAAAAGAACCTCGACGATTTTCGGCTAAAGTTTACCCGCATTTTCCGGTGAACTAGATTGGACCTGCAGCTTTCTAGCTCTCTAGCTTTCTAGCTGTAGAGTAAAATTCCGTTCCATTTCATTTGAAGATCAACGACTTCGGAGACGCCTCCGAACCTCGCACGTTGCTATTTCGTTAAATTGCGTGCCGATCACGGTACGAAGAAAAGGTTGCCTCTGATAAGGGTGCAAAGGATCTATCAACGTATGCTGGGGGAAAGGGGGTGGAATATCTAATAAGAGGCGCGCTCATCCATCGTAGGGTGTTGGGGGAACCTGGGGGCTGTCACCGCGGGCGTCAGCTCTGCGCAAAGCTTTGGCTTGGTGATTTACATAGTAATAATATCGGGAGTCTCGGTCCTCCTGGGTCCACGGGGCACAACTTGGTCTTGCAGGGGTTTATAAGTCTCTTCCTGGGTTCGCATGTGCCAATTTCAGCCTCTGCGGTATAAGTAAGATTGTGAAATTTTTAACCACGTTCTTATACCGATCGAGCGATACTTTCTCCACATACATCAGAAACATTCTTTAAAAATTTTTACTACACTCAAACTTTCCGAGATACATACATAAGTGGCCTGGTAACTCAATTCGGGCGTCTCACCGTAAGTACTTTCGCATAGCTGCTTGCGCCCCTAATTGTCGAATTGCAAGGTATATAGTCCGATAGTATGCTGACGCGAATTCCCGGTTTCAACCGCGCGGAAATCAACGTGATTAGCCCAGGCCCCAAAACGACCCACCGTGAAAGAGCTGTAATTTAGATCGCGAGGTCTTCCTTGGAGATGAACATTGAACGCACTTTGCGAGGTGAAGAAGAAACTAACCAAATTTATTATAAACAGATCAAATTTACCCCCAAATTTTGGGTAACGAGAGACCGGGCCGACTATGCGTGAAATATTAAGACCGCGTCATGTTCTCTGAATTTAATTCTCTAACGTACGATATCTCTCGGTGTAGAGTCGTTAGAGCGTCGCGACGCCCTCGGTGCAGTGAGCTGCCATAGAGAAACGAGATGAGAGATGGAAAGGCAGGAGAGTAAGAGAGCGGAGAGAGGACTCAAGGGTCTTACGCTATTAGAATATCAAGCGAAAACGGGACGCGCATAACAATTTCACAACAAACAATAAAGGGGGTGGGTCCAGGGTAGTCGCTTCTCTTTCTGACCAGTGCGAAACGGGGTGCAGTATAGGCCTCGTCTCTTCTTCTTCTTCTGCTCCTTCTTCTTCCTTTTGCAGCCAAGAACGCCATATTGACGTCTTATTTTCTAGAAGGATGTTAATTAACGAGACGACCCTCCCGAAGTCAGCAGCTCTCCCTCCTCCGCGTTGCTGCACTTATGCGTGGCAGCCGCGATTCTCAATCAACGAAGGCATTCATGCCAAGTTTTCTCACAATGTTCGTCTTGAATTTCCCCTGTTTTTCGTTACAGGATGAGTCGTCCTGTCTGGTTGGCCGCTTCTAAGGCCAAGAACTACACGTTGCCGACGCAACGCGCACCCCGACGCCGCTTGACGCGCTCCACTGACGCGAAGAGCGAAGATTAATGGCTTCGGACTCTGAAATCCTGGAAAATAAATAGCGAGGGACATGTCGGAGTCCTGTGGGGCAAGATCTCGTTCTCTCCATGACTGTCCTGGACCCCGGGGACCTGCCCAGCTCCGCCATCATCCTTGCTACTCCAAGTCCAAGCGGCAACCCTCAACGTACAACCCCAAACCATCGTCCCCCAACGATGGAGGGTATCAAGGTGCTATTATCGCCTCAATTGTATCGCCCTATGGACCTTGAACGACTGTATCTACCTTACCCGATAAAATTCTTCGATTCTGAGTTATTGCACCGCGATATATCTCCACTAAGATCAGAGCTTGAATCCTTCCACGAAACTTTTATTGGAATTGTTTGTACTCGAAGAAATTTTTCAAACCCATCAAAAATTCACTCTCAAATATTAGCTTCAAATGTAATGGCTCGTGATTGCTTTTTGATTCAAGTGGAGTATTTGGTATAAATTTAGGGGCAGGAGCCAAGAAAGAATTACATTTATGATATAGAGGGAGTCATCTTCGAGTGTGACTTCTTCAAAGCATATAGGCGAACTGAAATTGAGTACGCGTAATGAAGAAAGATGTGATAGATTTCTTCCACTGTTCTCCAGTAAAGTTTCATAGATATTGTAAATTTAGATGAATAACAAAAGCTGCAACGACCTAGTTCTAGCATCTGCTCGCGTAACGCTTTCTCTGTATAACCACCACCCTTTCCACCCTTTTCACCCCAGAAACCACCCCCGCCACGTGGCTACTTCAACGTAAGGATTAATTGCTAATTCTGGCTACTGCTACCAGTTGCTGTTCTGTACTACATGGATATGAATGTTAGGTACACACACGCTTATATGCAATCAAACAAGAGATGAGAGAATCCTGGATACGTTTGTCTCTTACTACGTCAAGAAATAATTCGAGGGGAATTTTTCTCTCTCAGTTATACTCGCGTATAATTGTAACGCTTTTAACTTCGGATCGAACGTTAATGTAACAAAAACTCACATGATGGTGTAAAAAAAAAACAAAAAAAACAAGAAAAAAAAATGGTATAAGAGCAAGTAATATTAATAACCTCGGGGAGTAAAAAATATTTACTTTGTATTATGCCTGTTTTGAGGGCTGTGAGCGTGGCAGCTTGCCCCGGAGTGATTCATTGTCTTTGCTTTACCCGGTGCAGACCGCCTATGTGTTGGCACTACGTCGTACGTATTGTGGTGTAGGTAATCTACATTCTACAATACTAATACGGCGGAGCTTAACACCATGGGCTACTTTACACGCCAACATTTCCTATCTCAGACTTAATTATGTCTTACCTTGACGTTGCCTATATTTTATCTTTTTAATAAATCGACCTTATCTATCCAAGGCGTAGGATAATGCAGGTGAGTACAAAGTCGCGAAGGGATCAAGACTCGTTAGATTTTGTACGTGTGACAGCGGAAATAAGAAAAAAGAAGAAAAAATTGAGAATCTAGAAATTTTTGTATGAAGTCGCGGCTGGAATCTTTGAAGATTTATTGGACGCATTCAATCTCTGCCTATAGATCGATGTGGGCACTGTTCAAATATGGCAAAAATGTGGAATACAAGAAAAATAGAATAAAAATAAAAAAAATGATAAAGGATGAGAGCTACATTATATATTTTGAATATGTATTTCTGTGTGAACCAAACGTCGCGAGCATTGTTAAGAGCGATATATTTCATTTTCAGATTCAGCGAAGATTGATTGCCGGTCTTGAGTGACTCGGAGCGTTTTGCCTCGCGGTCGTTTCTGCTTACACGTATTTGACAGTGGCGCAGTGCCACAGCCGTTGCCAAGATCAGGGTTTGAAGAAGAAGGACGAGAAGGAGGTGAAGGAGGAGGAAGAGGAAGACTTGTCATCCAGCGAAACGTTCTATAATCTACGATCTACAATCCACAATCTTATCCAATCTACACATACAACGGCGTGCACGAAGTTTGACAGGACGTTGTTGCCGTTACGGTGCTAAGGATTTCCCTGCCGTTTAGTTTTCAACGAAATACAACAAACAACACAGAATTCACTCTGATCCACGACCCTCGTACGTCTGCACGGTCTCTGCTCCTCGTATGTTCATCTGTCGTTGGTATCACGCAGCGAAATATCATTACGAATAACGAATAAAATTAAAGCCACGAAACGAGGAACACGTCTCGTACGACTTAGGAGCACGGTGTACACTTAATCCCTACCCGCCAATCAGAGCTCCATAATCCACCCACTCACCTAACGAAGAACTAAAACCCGAGTCCCGATGTCTCGAAAAGTTCTCGACATCATTTTTCCCTGGAAGATAGTTTATTTTCTGTACCTACTATTTCAAAAATTCCGAGAGACTTCCTCGCGAAGGACGAAATTCTTTATTACTGTTAAGCACGATGGCTTCACGGCTGGGTGATAACGACACACCGTTTGAGGGCGTCTAAGTCTCCACCGAACATAGGTAAGAAGGTTAAACTGCTCGTGGCAAAAGGTCAGCATAAACGTTGAGGAAATTTCAAATAACTTTCTTGGTCTTTGAGCGAATCTAATCTAACGAGAAACCAGGATAGATATAGATATGTGTATGACGTCTATGTACTACAAGGTCTGTCATTTTGAAGGGTGAACGACCCTGGAAATAAATAAATTTAAAACGTGTCAACGGATCGGTAGAATCTTTGGGCATACTCCGTCGGGTCGTAAATAACTTGATTACACGACGTATAGAATGCACGCAACCTACTGTAGACTGATTATGGTGTAGATTTATAGCGTATTCATTAGGAAACTTATACAGCATAAGGTCTGTCGGATCTGTGGGCATATGTAGGTATACACGTAGGAGAATACCTATAATTCTTACCTAATATTTCCTATCGATAATGATATCAGTCGAGAGAGTTCGTATCATCTTAATTGTATTGTTATTTTTAATAAGATGATAAATCACCGTTTCAAATAACACAATCGAACGAATCCATCAAAATTTCATGTCAGAATAATACTAATATTATACTACATCCGAGGTACGGTGTTATACGAATTAGGTGCGCGAGCCTATAAAGTTGTGTAATAAAATTGTCCCGCTTTGACGTATAACGCGAGGCATTGCTCTGCGCCTACAAATTTATGCTTAATTATGTTGATGGAAATAGCTGTAACCTCCTTATAATTATAACTTCATATTTATACGCTCTTATCGGCGCTAAATATATACCTACTTATTCATTGAGCACGTGTTTCCTAGCTGATAAATAACGAGGAGTGTATTTATAAACAAGTTATCGTTAACCCCGCTGATTGATTCGTTGAGACCAGCTATTGTCTTAGAGCAGCCCCGAAGCAAAATTAATCTGTTCCATGTCGCCTGGTGTATTTGCTGAATAAAATAAGGTACGTATATGTCGTCAATTATTTCTATTGAACTAGCTTTCAAAAAATAATGATTCACTCGCGCATTTGTCTGATATTCCCTGAAGTTCGGTTTACCCGTTTTGTTTGTTTTACCTGTGATTCGGGAAGTTATATATGACTCTTATTTCCTGTCCAAAGAACTTTTCGAAAACTAACTTTTCGATAAAATAAGTTCTTCCCAAATCTTCCGTCGTTACACTTATAGTATACCTGCACGTAGGTATATGAGCCAGGGTCTCGCCACCCTTAGACGTAAGTAAATGGTTGTATTCTTACGGAATACGAACTTTCCGGCTGTATAAAAGACCGCTGCAATATTCAAAGCGGCAGAACCTCATTGTTTGAAGTCACACACATGTGCGGGCTGCAGAGAACCAAAAGTCTCTTTTCTGAAACTAGAGCAATTTATGGCTGCGAAAAATTTACAACAATATTCCTTTCACCGCCGGCATATTTCAGCCGGGCTTCGGCAAAGCGTAAAAACTTTTGCTCAGCTTCTGCACTAGCAAATTCTATTCATGCGTTTAGCGACGCTTCGAGGAACCAGGCTTTCGCCAGTGACCAAAACGTTTCGAAATTCATATTGACAGAGAAAATTTCAAGACTTAAAACTTAGTGCCTAAAAATACCAAAGAATCCATCGGGCAAAATCTTACGACTCGGTGTATTAGTCTGACTGCAATTTTTGCTAAAAAATTTCTCATTCCCAATGTAGAACGACATTTGAACGAATCAGAGAAAAACTTACCTGTATTCACATGCGATTTTTGTTCTTATTTCATCAGGAATAAGAGGAATGTCGTTGGGTTTGGTAAAAACGAAAAACTGATCAGCTAGATGCAAAACTATGAGTATTCTGTGGTATAAAACGCGTGAGTAAGAGCAAATTGATGGGATAGTCATGTGGGTATATATGGAGTATAAAAATCAATAATAAATCATGGAATTTAGTTGGGAATTTGACCGCGGCGATGGCAGCACCTCGCCACGATTTTTGAGGGGGTACATCAATGGCCGAATTTTTTTTTCGTAGATTAGGCTAATGCGATGGTCCTGATGAGAAATGGTCTGGCGAATAGGAATGGCTCTGGGGCGGGACGTACCCTGGGAACAGCGTACCCTGGCCCGGGAACCACGACGTGGACTAAGTGCTGGGTGGAGTCCCATCTAGGCACTACCTACCCGGTGCAGGAACCATCATCCCGAGGGTACTACGGTACTGGTTATGGCCGCCGACGTCCCGTAGCGGGAGACGCCACTTTTGAAACGAGATTAGAGGACATAGGTCGTCGCATACGCGCCAGCTGGTGCACGACGTTGAAGAGACAAGTTTTCGATTATAAAACGAAGAAAGAGTAGAAGCCGAGACTTTTCTTTCAACCCCGTACCGCAACCGCATTCGATTCACTATTCAAGAGTCCGTATAAAGATGCAAATTCATGCCAAGTAGGTAGAGATACGGTTTTTTCTTGTCTTTCCTCCTCGTGGTATTCGACATTCGCGATACGCCTAGATCCTAGAATCCTCGATTTAGAAATATGACAGAGTTTTGAAGAACCGTTCCAAGTTTTCAACCCTCGACCCGCAACCCCTGACTGCATTTGATGGCATGCTTCCATCTTCGCGTGATGGTTGATTAAATTTCACCGTCAAATTAACTAAAAGCACCGTAGACCACCGCCGCATCCTCATAACCGCACATTACCAGTTTTCAAACGAGCCGAACAGGCATGCTTTTCGGTCTAATAAACACGAACTATATCTACTCAATACCTCATATGACATATCGCATTCAAATTCATAATCAAAGAAAAGTACAAAGGTCCGTGCGATGGAGTTTCAGACAATTCCGTTCCATGCCAGGATGTGTTTACTTTTTGAGTCCATCTTGAAACGAACTGAGAATTTCGTACTTTCTTCGCAAAAACAGTTTTAGCGAATGATCAGTCCTCCTAGTTTTAGCTGAATCTCTCAGTCCTCCTAGCATTGAGCCCGAATAGAGTAATCGCGGACGTTAGGATTAAGGGTGAAATGTTATTTACTCACTCGACTGCCACCTGCAACCCTCATAGTGTTCCTCAGGTACGTCTCAGACTCCAAGAAGCACCCCAGCATCCCGCTCTGCATGTGTGGTCTCTCTTATCTGCGGTTCACTGCACTATCACAATTCACAAATCACATTACGTAATTTTAATATACAGTCTGTATCGTTCACTGGTGAATTGCCTACTGGTTTAACACAGCTTATCGTTAGCGATGTCTGCGCTGTGATGATCAACGACACAGTAATAATGTCAAAGTTATAGCCGAGGATAGGATAAACAGGCTCGTTCTACTGCGGCAAAAACACTCGTACGAAGTATAATTCAACTCTTTCTCTCACATCGTGTGATGTGACGGCACATATCTTGTTGATATGCTCTGAAATTTTACGTATCGCCGTTTGTTATGAATAAATTGTTCCACCTGAGAGTATTGTCGCAGTCGTGCGTGGAAATTGTTTGAGATTAAAAATCACTGTGTAACTTTATCAATTAGGCATGCTACACCATTAGTGTCCATTCCGCGTTTCATTCACTTTATACTTGTTCATCCAATTTTCCATATATTTTCGCGAATAGGTAAATTACCGCGTGGCACACGGCGGCGTAAATCTAATCAGAATACTGATGATTTATTAGAAATTTTCCATTCCTGGTAAGAGCGCTCAAGGGTGGCTCGTCCTTTGACTCTGGGGTTGACCCTAGGGTAAAGAATGGGATGATACCGCGCGAACACAAGCCTGGTGCACCGTCACCACCACTGTTCGTTGTGTGTTGCCTTCACGACCCACGGGACACTCACCAAGTGTCATAGGGGCATCCGGCTAATTGCGAGAGTGCTTCGTTACCCTCAAACCTACAAGCCTTTGCGTTTAGCAGTTGTTTGTAGCTGCCGTGGGATCATATACTGCGTCTTCATAATCCTCGAATTACACCTACATGTGGCTGCATAAACTTTAACTTTTAGTTGATAAAAATTAAGCCTCGGGGTTGTTTTCACCTGCACTCGTACGTACACCCACATATATACGTATGACTAAGTACCTGCATGCGGGATTCACTGCATCAGAATTAAATACGAGATAAAATGCTGAAGGGGTTGACGAGTATGCGAAAAAAAGAATTTGAAATTTGTTAATGAAATTCATAGGGAGAGAGATTCGTCAGGGTGGCGTTTTTCGCAGTTTCGTTATTGTTGGAAGTACCGAAAGCGAATAGCATCACGGAGCGTGTATGAGAGGAGAATGTCGTTGGGGGTGAAAATTTTTCGGAATTAACCAACCGTGAGCTCGAAATGTCCCGTGATAGAGAATAAATAAGGAAAGGCTTGAGCAGAAAAGAAAATCTATACATGCCGATGAACTGCGTAGGTATACCTACCTACCCTACATGATCTCCTGCGGAATAGCCGGTACATAGCGAATTTCTGACGTGGAGACGTGAACATTGATTGCAAGAGAGACTCGGCGTCGAGGGGTAGTTTCGGGAGGGAAAAAGACAGACGAAAAGAGCGAGACAGGGGGAGAGAATGAGCGAAGTAGAGAAGGACAGTAGACGGGACGGAAAGCAACGGAACAGGGGTGTGAGGGGTAAGCGTCGAGCGGACGATATTATTGATTTATGTTATAGGTACAGTTTCGCGTTACGTATTTCCCCGACCTCCGTATACTTTTACCAAATGCGACTGCGATACAGCCATAAGATCCGCGGGTCTGCGGCACGAAGCGAGAATTCATAAACTGAAGGAACGAATTGTATTCACTGATCGTTAACGTATATACCTACCTACCGCAGTAAAAACTGTTACTTTTAAATTCACTATAGATTTACTACCCGAGAAATAGTGGTACTACGTTAATTCATTACATTCCACAATTTACAGAGACGACAGATTGCCGGCTTGTTCACGGACAATAAATAGAATCCCCCATTACTTTTTTCGGTTCATTTTTTCCTTTTTTTTTTCTCCTCTCTCTCTCTCTCTCACTCTACTCGCGAAGCGCACCGCTATCCCCCCGCACAAACTATCCACCCACATTCCAACTTGATTCGGAAATCGCGGTTAGTAAATATAGAATGTAAATATATTTATATATCTGCTAACGGAATTTGGTGCAAAAACGAGACCGGGATATCTCTGAACGTATACATAGCTGAAGTGTAAAATTTATTGGTGCGGGTGCATTACTTTGAGATTGTAAGTTAAACGGTTATTATATTCGGGGTTTGGATATAGATGTTTATCTTCCGCAGCTGATCGTGAGGATGAAAAATTTCCTAACTTCCTGATTAACAACTCGACGACAATATCTGTCTACAAGTTTTTGATTCCCAAGTCGTTATAATTATCTCGCCAGTGATTCCTGGACGGAATTGATCACCGACAAGATTCTAGCTGACAAATTTTATTCACTTTATAAAACACCGGCTAGTGTCTCGCTGCGTGGTGTAATCGATAAATATCTCTCCTCGGAACGAACACTTTATTGTTCTAAAGAGAGAATAAGATAAGCACAAAGCCTCGCGACATCTGTATCAATTCTCACGCGTGCACGCATAAATATCGTGGCAAAACCTACACGCCAATCGAACAGCAAAAAGAATGACCAACTCCCTGGCTAATCACTTTCCAAACGTTTCTAACCAGTTTTTGCGACAACTCGTATCTGGATTATGAAAATACCGTAAATTTGATTCGTTAATAGAATGAAAGGACGAATTTATAGACCACGAGTTGGAACAGGGATATGCTTGTGCGAGGCCGGGCGTATATAGATGTTTTCAATTATTCCCGATATGAATAACATTACGGGAGGTTGAGGGTGCGTGAATTGATGCATTTCGTATGCAAAATTGAACCGAGTCTCGCCTCCTCATGGACAGCGCAGTACGTAGTCCGTTCACCGAGTGAAATGCATTTGTGTGTGTACTCCGTCGACTTTATTGGTTTATCTTCCCCCACCCTTGAACCCTACAGAGGAGAGTATGACACGGAGGTGGACTCGCAGGCGGCGGGAACGGCAGCACCGCGACGGAACCAAACTGCATAGAAGTGGTTAACACTCTATTAACACTAACGGCGGTCATACATAACATCGGCCTGGCAGCATAACCCAACGCGAGATGGAATTTATGGTCTGTTAATAGGGGTGCCTACTTTATGTGTTGTGTCGTGCGTGCGTGCAGGCGCGTGCGTTGTTGTCTCCCTGGAATCGCACGGCAGGTATATAGGTATACTGTAATAACGTATACCTGCCTAGTAACGTACTAAATTCACCCCCACCAGATCCCTCTCCGTGGCCCATAGGCTTTTACCACTGATGCGAGCGGAATCACACCTAAGGAAAGTTCCGTGAACTGTAGGTATACCTAATGTACCTAACGCTCTATTCCTCGCTGCAGAGCAGACAAAGTTAGCTGTTGGTCCATCGAGGCCGACATACATTTAGAGACATAAATCCCGAGGTAGGTGCCAACCTTTTTGTACACGCTTACAACTTGTAACGTTTTCTCAACCGTGTATATAACCTGACGTAATAGACGATCCGAAATAGATGACGAGAGAACTCGAGCTACGTTGTGCGAATAGAGCGTGTCGCAATTATCTAGACATGCGTTTTATTCCGAATCAGATTCACACTAAATCTTAGAGCTTGATATGACAAAGACCGCCGACTATTATGAAAGAAGTTCCGTGGCTCTTTCGCCTTACAATTTCTTTCGTCTATTTTTCGTTCATTTTTTTTTTCTTGTCTTTTTTTTATGCCGCAGCACAATCTGCTCGCGGCACTTGTGATTCGAATTTCATGACAGGCCCGAGTTCAGGTTGGCTTCAGTACCAATTAGAAATAATATATTCGGTCCTGGAACGTTCGGGACCCTAAGGCGATATCGGGCGTTCTGTAATTTTCAATACCTCCAGGCTTGCCCCGGGCAGCCCTGGTTAAACCAATTTATTATTACCTAATAGCTACCTAATACCTGCACATCGTAATACGCCAGTACCTAAAATACGGGTGATTTCTGTTAGCAGATCGTCGCTGTGACCGATCATTATATCTAATCGATAGCTATTATTTTCTTCCGCGAGTATATCGCAGTACTCGTGCATGAACACACCCCCGTTACCGAAGGGGGTGAACATGAAGTTATTACAGAATATTCGAATCAATTTTCTCCCCGTTCTTTTTTATACGTGGAATTATTCAAGATTCAAGATACGCTCGTGGCTCACGGATGAGGGGATGCTGCATGCGCGAGAATCTGGACCGTAACAAAAAATGAGAATGAAGTAGTAGCCGTGTAGGTGGGTTATACCCACATGATGCGAGTATCAGGGTAAAACATGTATGGCATATACGAGAAACGTGGGTAAACACGAGAAGGTTCGCTTACCGAAGGGCGAGTGCAACGTGGAGTGCCAAAGTTCATCATGAAATCCAGCTCCTCTCAGGCGAGGAAGACCGGTAAAGTGATAAAGCGGCCATAAATAAGCGAAGGCTCTGTTTCTCCTGCTCCCTCTTTCGCCCAGCTTCTTGTATACGAGGCTCTCCGCTGGTTCTCTGTATCCATATACCCGTCTGCCTCGCTCCTCTTTAGCTCTTGGTTTCCGCGTGCCTTTCCTCCCTTCCTTTTTTCCCTCTTTCCTTACTTTCCTCTTTTCTTAAACTCGCTTTCTCCCACGCACCGAGTGACCCGTCTGCCATCGGGCGCACTATCGCTGAGCACTGAGCACCTGCAACAGGGAAATTCAACCAGCATTAGCCAAGACTGTAAAAAGGACCTAGTCTGGTGCGGAGTGAAACTTACCTCTACCAATTTTCGATCCTCGGCTGGCTAGGTACTCCGCCTCCCGTATTCAATGAGCTGGGACTTCGATCAGTATGAGATTGCGAGAAAATTATCATACCTACTGTCATACTAAATTATATTTATAGCTTCTCATAGCTTAGGGATTAACTTTTGGGGGGTAAGACGTCTCTTTTCTTAACGGATTTTTCATCGATCGTTGGAGATGTATCCAATTTTGTCGACCAACCCCTAAAATCGAACTACGGGGTAGTTTTTTCAAAGGAATGAAATAATTTTTGTAAAATTGAACGTTCGGACGGCGGGGCGACGAGGACAGGCCTCGGCCGTAGGAAGAAGGCATGTAAGACCTGTAAGGCCAGGGAGGACTTGGAGGGCCAAGAGGGCCAAGGAAGGCCAGGGGCGAAACCGACAGAAAAGCCAATAAATCATCCCGTCACGAAGCATGAGCCAAGGCGGAGCCTCTCGCCTCGTATTAGCCAATAATAATCCTCTCCGAGGTAGAGGCCATCTTGGATTATACAATGGGTGCCTTCTGCAGCTACGTACCCGACGATGGTACCTACGACCTAATGCAAACTCCAAGTCCCTGGGCCCGCGATGGACCTCCAGGGGTGGAGGAGCTAATTATTTCCACCAAGTCCCTATTCGTGTATGCATAGCTTTTGCTATACGTATGAGCTGGTATGCGTGGAGAATAGGTAGAATGATTTAGGCCGCGGTTAGGACCTCCGAGTTTATCGATTCGTTTAATATTTTTTGTATTATTATTAACGTTGAGGAATAATCACGATTTTATTTCGAGGGGTTTGAAGTTCTTTTTCTTCTTTGCTCTTTTTTTTTTGTTCATAAGCGTATAGATGTAATCTTGAAAGTCCTAACCGCGACTGCACGCCTTAATGAAGGTCCGACGTCATATTCAACCACAATTTATTTCTCGTTTTCAAACACAGTTATTATAATTAATACCATTATTATTAATATGGACAGACTCTTATATAATACAATATGGTTTAGACTCATCGAAATAATAGCAGGTAGTACTATTATCGTAATCATTTTAATAATAATACATAATTAATAATTCTTCATCGTTTTATGTATACATTTAGTTTACATACTGCGGGACACTACAAAATAATTATATATATATATACATATATATATATATATATACGTTTATTCCGTAATTATAATAATATCATATTTATGTATAGTATATATATATATTTATATATATATATACATATATATATATTTATTTATTCATTTATTTATATTTATATTTTTATTCATTTATTTATTTATTTTTATTAATTATTATTTATAGTATATAGTACGACCTATACGCTCTCAGTATGTATACCCCGAATTTAAATATCTTTGTAGTCGCTTATTACGAAATTAAAAAAACATTACCCATATCCGTGGGCATAATACGCAATTATATTTATACAACACATATATATTATGTATGTATATATATACATATATTATACGTATATCACGGATCATATAACATAATCTGCGAATAAATCTTTCGGTTTTATATTTCAATGCGGTGGAGCAATTAGGTAGATATCATACGTATACAGGTATAAGCTTAGGTATACACGTGTGGGGTGACCGGGCACGTTTTTTTCTTTTTTTTTTTTTCAATCCGTGTGTGCAAGCGAAATAGTGAAAAGAGAAAGGAAGACAAAAAAAAAAAAATGTCAGAAGAAGAAAAGAAAAAAAAAGAGTAATCCTCTTTTTCTGGATTTAAGAAAATTGTTAAATAAATATTAAGACTTATATCACGAGGAACTGCAGTAGCGTACCTATACACACGAGTTACCTATAAACTTACACGTTCGGCGACGGGTAGCGTCACGACGCTCTATATATTGTCATCTCTTACTCTAGCGGCCATAATGTTAGAATTAATTATTTTAATAGCAAATCGCGTGTATTTCGTTATTTTTCTTTTTTTTTTCGTTTTCATTTTCATTTTCTTTTCTCTTTTTTTTCTTTTATTTTTATTTTTTTGCTTTTATTTCGATTATAGAGTATTATTATTTAAGTATATCGTAATAAATAGTTTAGTAATCTCTGCTACTGTTATTTTGTATAGTTTAGTCTAATAAACAGGTACCTACTTTACCTACGCGGTATCGTATACACAGAGTCGCGGCACGCGATTCGGCATCGCGGCGCCCGCCGTCGCCTTCCGCGTTGCTCCGCTGATAATTTCAACGTAGGCATGCAATTTTTATTGAACAAACGAGAGAAAGAGAAAAAAAAAAATTAATAATTCATGTTTTTTTACGCTGTAAATTTTTTTTTTTTCCTCTGTTTTCAAAATATTTCGATTCATATGAATATAATTGCAGGCGGAGTATATATAGTTCCAACGAAACCTACCTAGCTCATCATTTTTATCAACGTGTCTCGAATTAAAGAACTGTTCATCAGTTCATACCAATTATAATCTTATATTATGCCAATAGAGTGTAAATCGAAGAAAAAAAAAAAAAAGAAATAGAAAGAAGAAAGAAGAAATACTATTCCACCTCGTGTGCGCTTTTGGTTTCTTTTCTTTTTTTTCTATATTAATTTTATTTTGTTTCTTCCGTTTCAAAGATTTTTGTCTCCTATTATCCGTATTTTCAGGTGTGTAAGATATCAGTCTTTAATAAGGTGGAACTCTATCGGTGAGACCAGGTGAATCAATGAATCTGTAATCTCGCCAATTAATAATTGCAAAATAAAAATATTAACAAATTTGCCAATTTTCAAGTATATTATGAAAAAAAAAAAAAAAATAGGTTCACATATTATAAGACAAAGTGTGAAAAAAAATTCTTTTAACAAAAAAAACAACAAAATATATAATTTCTTTAACCAAGATACGCGCGAAAGCAATAAACGAACTTCCGAACAGAATAAGGTGAATTTTGGAAAATAATTATTCTATAACTGCACCATGGCTTCACCGCTCACAGAGTGTACACAAAGTGCTCTTACTTATATATATATGTATATATATATATATATTATATATGTATAGGTATATATATGCAGCTTGAAGTTATAAAAAGATGGTTGGCATGTAGCTGACACCAGGAGGGTAAACATTAAGTTAGGTAAGTAAAAGTAAACGGATAGTTTATTTATGTACGAAAGTAACTAGGTGAGATAGTTTATTTACCCAGTCACGTATATATGTTAGCTATGCGTAAGGTATACATAACTATCGGCACCTGCTGGGAGAGCGGCAACAGGAGCAGAGGAACTCTTTGGCGCCGTGCTTGTTGGGGCGAGGGGCATTGTATGCTTCTTCAAAAGTTTATATATAATTTATTTATGCATTATATATACCGGCACGCATATGATGTTTTAAATTCAGTACATGATGAGAGAAATTTTTTCACTTTCGATAAAAGAAAAAGTGCCAAATGTATAAATTCTTATCAACGAGAATGAGAAGATAAGTAAATTATTATTTTTTCTTTTCGTTCTTTTCGTTTTCCAAACAACTGCGGGGGAAATGAATCGGAAATTATCTGTAAATTATTTTTTCTACAAATCTGAAGGAAGGTGTAATAACGGTTGGCGTGTCGTTCGGATGACGGTTCACGGTTTTATTCCGTTGAAATATTAAATTATGTACATCTCCGTGAGCCACCGAAAAGTTTAAACCGGAAAATTTAACCCCTTTTTTTCTTACGGGGGTCCAATTGAACTCGGTTCAAGCTTTTCAATACGAACAATAATCGTCAACCGCTATATACCGTGATTTTGAATAATAAAAAAAAAAAAGGAGAAAAAGAAAAAGAGGAAGAGAAGATTAAGGACGCTCTGACGCTCATAATGCCCTCCGCCCCTTGCACCAGACGCTCTTTTGTTTCCTTACCTTAAATATCCTTAATAATTAGATTTTTACTTTAGTTTAAAGTTTAGCTTATACCTAACGCTTAAATACTATCCTATATAGACCCATATACACCTCGTACGCATTTTAGCTCTATGTTACATCCACGGGTACTTGTAATTGCGTAATCCTATTTAGTATTACGCGACTATGTATATATATATATATATTTATATATATGTACGAGTAAAGTTAAAATATATAATTTTCCTTTTATATTTTGTTCATAATCCTAAGAATTTCCGTTTCTTGTTTTTTTTGTTTTTGTTGTTTTTTTTTTTTTTTGTTTCCTTCTTCTTCTGTTATTCGCATTATATCTAAGTAATAATTTAATTATATTCACCGGATAAAAAATTATCCTTCTTTTTTTTTTTTCTTTTTACGTACATTGGTTGTGTCAATCTACTGACTATCCCTCGCTCTGCTCAAAAACACAGCCTTATTGTGAAAATATATTATAGGTTTGAATACTCGCCATCGTTTTTGACATTCCGATCGTATTCGTGTAGATTATGAGATAACACGATGTATATGATTTGTATAAAACCATTTTCTCATAACGGACAGAAAATCGCATTTAAGAACGAGTAAGTACAAATATATGGAGGTGTGTTGAAAAAAAAAAAACAAAAAAAAAATGTACAGTCGTAAATTTGGCGAACCTAATATCGTTGTATTCTGGAGAAAATTTGATTTTCAAAGTGTTTCTTTTTTTTTTTTTTTCTGAACCCGGCGAGCGATCGTCAAAGATGTAACGTTTTCGTTGCTGATTTTATTTACCCATTGTAAAGGTTCAAAAATCGAAATTACATAAATAAATCTCTGAAGGAAGAAAGGCTGGTCAGGATCGACAAACGGTCGACCAACTAGCTGGACCAAGTTACGTATATCGGTTTCACTTCACTACGCGCTCGGGCGTATATGTTACGTATATATTGTATGTACTGTATGTATATGTGTGTATGTATGTATATATATATATTTATATGCGTACACCTATTTCCTAAATTTTTAAGTATACAAACTGGAGATGAATCCCGCAGTTTGCTTTCGTACGTATTTCGGTAATTTTTCATTTAAATAGAATATAGCGTATCTATGTATAATATAATGAGAATAATAATATAATAATAATGAAAAATAATAATCATATTAATAATAATAATATCATAATAATAATGATAATAATAATAATAATATTTTACGTATATCATGTGTGATAATAAACTAGGTGTGAATCTACTAATTTTACAACACAGCACAAAATCTCATCGCGGCGCGTCTCATCGGCCGGAAATCAGGAGGCCACGGAAACACATCCTCTATACATTCGTATTCGAAGGTATATTAATTTTTAAAGAAAAAAAATTAAAAATTAAAATTAAAAAACAAGAACAACAGATCAATTTCCGGGCCCTATGATTCCCACTCACGCGTACTTCCAAAAATAAATTTTAAAAAGTGCAGCGTTTCAACGCGTGACGCGATTAAAGCTTTTATTTTTTTTATTTTTTTTTTTGTTGAATTTTTTATTTTCCCGAAATTTTGCGCGACTCGCGATCAACGGGATCGAGGGAAACAATAAATAAATATAATATTTATTATATTAAGAGACGAACGCTTCCAAGCTTATTCGTTCGATTGGTTAATCAGTCGGTTAATCAACCAAATATCAATCAATTATTTACGTAGATTGCATCTACGGTTATTTCCACATTGTTCACTACATATAATATATGTATAAATGTATATAGGTACTATTGTCGTAAAAACGCTGCACCAATTAAAATTGGAATAACGCTAATCCTTAACTACACTATGTCACTGGTAACTTGGCCTCGCGTCCGCAGAGCAGGGTCAATTATTTTTATTTTTATTTTTTTCTTACTTTTTTTATTTTTTATTTTTATTTTCTTTATTTTTTAATTTTTTAAATAGGTAGGTAGAGGTACTTAAATTACTTAATTATATAATTTCTTTAAATCTTTTATACGAATAATCTCAAGATTTCTTTCGTTCTATGTACAGAGCACTGTAGCTTGGTATATATATATGCATTTATATACATATATATATATATACATATATATATATATGTGTATAATATACACATCCTATATACCTACCGTTAAACGCACTATATAAACTCACTTTCGAGATCAACCCACGTGTGTACAAGTTGAGTAGGGGGTATAGCTGGCTACAATTCTAATAATATCAGAATTAATTAGGTAATAGTAGTAGTAGTAGTAGTAGTAGTTATAGTAGTAGTAGTAGTAGTAGTAGTAGGAGTAGTAGTAGTAGTAGTAGTAGTAGGAGTAATAGTAGCAGTAGTTTATTTTATTCGTACAAGTGCGCCACGACAAGCCCACCTATACATAATAGGTATCAAAATCAGGTCGCCACCCGCGAGTCATCCGTATCGGAATATTGTAGGCATTTTTTTTTTTTTTTTCTTTAATTTTATTTTTTAATTAATTAATTAATTTATTCATTTATTTATTTATTTTTGTTATTCACTTCTACCACTCATCGTACAGATATTATATACTTATAAGACTGACCTGGCGATGACATTGACGAGGTGCGACAAGTTGCTTAATTTCTGCTTCGTTTTTCTTTTTCTTTTTCGATATTTATTTATTTTTTGTTTGTTGTTAAGTTTATTTATTTTTTTTTTCTTTCAGGACTCCAATATTTTACACACTCAATGGAAGTTTGAACACTTATTCATATTCCTTCTTCTTCTAACTTCTCTCATTTCGTTTTTTTTTTTTTTTTTTTATCCGAGGGGAAAGGGAAGGACTGATCAAGCTCGAAAAAAATCACGACCGTATTTCGATATAATTTAATAACAATAATTTCTGTCTTGGGTCGGGGGGGGTTAAAAATTCATCACCGTTTCACTGGGTTTTTCTTTTTTTTTTTTTGCCGGTTTTAGTTAATTCGTAACGAATTATATAGATCCACCTACTACATTTTTGTTCTGCGCGGATAATAATTTAACCGCGAGAAAAGTTCAGAATTCTTTTTTTCATTGGTTTATTTTTATGCTCATTTTGATCTGGATATTGCAGATTGAATTATTTTGTTCTTATCAGGCGTAAGTAAGTAAGATTGTTGAATTTCGAAATGATAAAATGATACTTGGCACGTCGCGCGTTAATTTCTATACCCTCGCCTCGCCACCGCGGTATAAACGTAGGGAGCTATCTAAACGATCTAAAATTTCTAAGCCGCCTATATACCGCTAATAAAGGTGTAAGTAATATCGATAACCTTTTATCTATACTCGTACGCTATTGATAATCCTAACTCTGTACGTATAACGTACACGACGTATAAGAGAATAAATAATAATAAACGCTTACTAAGTTTTACAAGTTTTACAAGTTTTTTTTTTCTTCTTCCTTTCCTTTTATCATTCTTCGTGTTTTTTTTTTTGTTTATTTAAGTTACGTATATTTGTTTATATCTATATAGGCTTTAGTAAATTATTTAATTAAACGTAATAGAGGTTAACGTGGTTCTGATTAGCATGTGATCCAGTTTTTCCGTAGCATTGCGCATCGCCAATCCATCCTTTCACATTATACATATACTCTTCCCTCACCTTCCTCTACTCTGCACTTCTCTCTATACACTCCTATACTCTTGCTATATCAAGGCTTCGACTTACACACTTCAGCGTATCATCATCCGCCTCTCACCTTCCATTCCTTTCTTCCTCTCTTCCTTTCTTCATTTCTTCCATTTCTTCCTATGTATATAACTCTGCCTTCTCTCTACAACATCTTTTTGGTACGAGCAACTTGATTAACACGACAAGATAAGCGTCATTGCTGTGGGGGTCATTTGGAGGTCATCGGGGGAGGAGGTAGTGCTGAAGACAAGGTGCGACCCTGAGAGATGAGACCTCTTTGCGGAAGCTCACCAAGTCCAGGGTTCAACCCTGAGGCGACGTCTGAGGCGAGATGTCCGTGTCGCCATCACCCGAGCCAGGTTCACCCTTCGTCTTATTCTCCTTCTTCCACTTCATTCTTCTGTTTTGAAACCAGATTTTAATCTGCCTCTCCGTCAGGCACAGGGCATGGGCGATCTCTATACGCCGCCGCCTGGTGAGGTACCGATTGAAGTGGAACTCCTTCTCAAGCTCCAAAGTTTGGTATCGCGTATACGTTTGCCTACCCCGTTTCCTTTCTGAAACAAATCGAGAGAGAAAGAAATCCGTTAGCCCATCATATTCGTAGGAAAATTCACACATCTGATATACAGGTATGCCTAGACATTGAAACTACGCAAAGAATATGGATTTTTACTCAAGCTCAAACTGCGGAAGACGAGGAGATTGATAAACGGCATGGAGTTTATGCTTTATGAATCGTGAGCGAGCGATATAAGCGCGCGGATATTTTATAATAGTATTAATTGCGGCGTGAGGAGGATTTCCGATCGAAGCATTCCTTGACCCCATCGAAGGAGGTATAATCCGGAGAGGTAAAAGTAAAAGGAAGAAAGGAGGAGGAGGATTTTAGGTATACCGCGCTAGAGGGAATGCAGACGATGAGGAATATCTCAAGGTGAGTATAGGGAAGATGAGGACGAAGAAGGGGGAGAAGCAAGAGGATAAGAATTAGAAGAGGACAAAAAAGATCTCGGCGAGTATTCGAGCCAAACGCCGCCCGTCGTGCTGTCGGCCGATGAAGACGGATCGAGGTTTCGCCCGCGAGAGAGACCGCGAGATCTTGAGGATAAGAAGCCCCGGATACTCGAGAGAGACACGACTTACCGCGAAGCGCGGGATAGCCTGGTACGCCAGGAACATGCCTCCCTCGTGCCCAGCCCCCATCCTGCCTCTCCCTCGGGCTACGATCTCAAATTAACAGCATACCAATCTCTGACGATACATATACATATACATAGGTGCCCATGCCATGGTCCTCTCTCTCGTTTTCTCTTTCTCTCTTCCTCTCTTTCTATTCTTTCCCTCGAAATGTACGAAAGTCTCGGAAAACAAAGAATTTAGTCAAACCAATCGACTGGGTTCCCATGATCATCACGAGTGACTTAAATACCAGGCAGGAGGTAGTAGCTGACTTGAAGGGTGGAATTTTCGCGTAACTGATTACCGATGGAACTGAGAGTGAACCGTGTCGATAGATGAATACCCCAGTATAGAGCGACTATAAGATGACGCCACCGTTGCCAACTTTAAAGGTGACTTTAAACGTGGAGCAATAAATTAACGGCGTTGGGTTACGCAAGGATCAAATGTCCCTCCGAGTATGCCGTGAGATTTATGGGTCTGCCTTTACTGCCTTCGCTGGCGCAGCGTGAACGAACGTTCGGACGCACGTTGCGTGTGCGTTTTGGTATTATAGTGTTAGTGATACCGACACCGGCCCCTGCTTATTATAGGCCAGAGCGCATATAGTCGCTAGCGTTCGTATCTTCTGGCATGCACCAGGTTTTGCCTGCACCACCGAACCTGACTGGTCTTTCAAGCCGCCGCAGGACACGCCAGGACTTTTCAGATTAACAGCTAGGCGGATGTTGTAACCCGCTAATAAGGCGCGGCCACAGTCCACAGTCCACAGACTCTCCGGGCCCCAATTAAACTAGTCTTGTACACCTTTGCATGTATGTACCCCCATACCTATCCAGGCGCAGGGCACAGTCGTCTGACCTTACCACTCACGATTAGATATAATAAGCCGGGTTGGAATTCCTCGCATCTGTCAGCTTTATCTGTGGATAGGTATAAGTATCGAAGAAAGCTGATCACTCTTCGCTCTTCCCAAAATCGCCATTTTCGTTCCATTCCCGTGAGAGAGGAAAAGAAAAAAAATGGAATCAAGGAGGATTTCTCTTCCCGTTGAGTCACGCGCGGGGGTGGTGTATCTGTATGTCGCTGCCAAGCAACCCCCATGTCACAACAATAGGAATTATACTGCAGTGACGGGGATAACGTATACAGTAACTGCTAGCCGGGGGTTAAAAAAGGGATCGGAAAGTAAGCGGCGCGGTAGAAATACATGGTAACTTTATCCAAAGGGTATTTTTTTGCCGTTCGCGTCTGTGAGTCGGACCGAGGGGAGCCTCGCTCCTGCAGACAGACTCCAGCCAGACCCTGGAGCGGTGGGTTTTGAGATAATGAGCGAAAAGCGGCTCCGTAAAGTCGCGGGGCAGCCGCCTAATCTCAACCCCGAAACTCATGGCGTCGTCTTTCCTTGGGCACGCATTATACAGCCGTGTGTACAGCGGATAGTAAGCTAGTATAAGCTCGCATGGACTCGTGTATTATAAGGCATGGCGGCCAGAGACGAAACGGACGAGCCTAGCGCGTCTTTGCCGAGGATCATCCGTCATCGTCATCCCTCGGTTCCTTCCCCGCGCCTTTCCTAAACCGTCCAGTCTTTAGACTAGCTTCATTTTCTTGGCTCTAGTCCCTCCCGCCCTCGGCGCTCCTCATGCCAGCCCCTTTTGAATTCCAAAGCCGCCACCATCGTTCCGGTTCAACCGCCAAGAAATACCGACGAAATTATAATTAAAGGAAAACTCCTATTAACGAGAACAGACGCATGATCTTTCTTCTTCTTCTTCTTCTTCTTCTTTATTCTTCTCATTATTACGCGGAAGAAATCTCGACGGGATGAAAGAGGGGGAATATACGAGTTGCAAGAACCTCACCGCGGATTCAGCGCAAAGTGAGACGCCCGCAAAATGTTTTTCTCGCGTACCTCCTTTTTTTGCCAATGTTCAATCAGAAATAAACTAGTTATACCTGCGCGTAGTACATACGTGTATAGGGTACGCCTGTGACGTGACTACCATATAAAATATTCATGAGGAAATATCGAATCATAAATCGTCTTGTGGATTCCGCCGTATAGTTGTGTCAACAATTTTCTTTTCCTCCTAAGGAGTTTGGAGTAGAAATAACGAAATCGAGAATCTAGAAATCGATCGGACACTTCCGTCTAGTTTTAGGTGAAAAATTCGAATAAAGTATCAGTAAGTTGAAAAGGACGACCAGGCATGGACCAAAACGTTGACCGTTCATTTTTGGAATAAAGGAAATCACCGAGACATGTTTTCGGAAACTTTTGATACGTTCAAAAGCGAATACAAACGATACCGCGGCGTCACTGCGCTTGACATATCGCGTCTAATATTGTATTTTACCGTTTCAATTTACGGCTTAGACAGCCTAATGGATGCGAGCTCGTAAAACATAAGGTCCGTTCGTTCACAAAAAGGAATAGCAACGTATTCGTCACGAGCACCGGCCGGATAGTGTAGCCTATATAGTATTTACACATTTATATATCTACACACAGCCACCTTGAATTCTGAAACAAAAACCCTATTATACTCGCACCTAATTCTATATCGCTGCAAGATGTGAATGAGAAAAAAACAAATTCCTTTCCCACTTAAAGACACTCCAAAATGAACCTAAGCTCGTTGCACTGCGATACGAAATCGTCTAATCAACTAACGAACACTATGACAATTAATTTCAGTGAAGGGGTAAAATCATTCTATCATTTCTAAAGATTCCGCGATTTATTCGCACGGTTTAAATTACGGAAGAAAAATCCCGATGCGATTTCTACGACAGGTTTTTTTTTTTTTTTTGCGTAAGGGTGGATATACCTAGAGGAGTGCATCTGCGGATGGGTATAAAAGGATAAATAATTCATCGATTTATTCATAGGCTCAACGGGGAGGCTTCGGATTTTAATTTGGAACAAATAGCGAACAAGTTGTTACAGAACTTTTTACACAGCTATAGTAACGATTCGGGGAGAATGTGAAAGGTATATCAAAGAGAAAAACGAAAAAAGAAAAAAAAAAAAAAAACCGCGTGCAAGATAGAGCCACACGGGATCCATGTGCCGACATCTGTGAGAAGGTTCAGAGACTCTCTTCCTACTGCGGTTGCATTCGCGTCGTCATATGAGCGGTAAGCTTATCGGTAAATCGTGCCGCGAGCTTACCGCGTACACCTTACCCTGAAGCCGGTACCCTCACAAGGTACCTGCCCCTATGAAATCAAATCCCGAGAATCCAGGTAGAGGTGAAAACTTACCAATTGCTTGGAGCTTATCGCGGAAGGTCATGGAGCGAATTTTGTTTCAGGAAAATCGATCCAAGGGATGATTCTACCTTTTTCACTGATATGAAAGTCGGACTATCACTGGATATAGTTTGTCGAATGTGATTTTCAATGTGCGAGAAAGGAGCTGGTAGCTAAGCAATTTTACGCGAACGAAGCGAACGACGTTGGCACTGGCAAAGCCTCGTAACTTATGACTGAAAAGCAAAGCGTAATACTATAGTTAACACCTCCGACCTTCGTGCAGATCGAGAGGTAAGGTTGGGCAATATCCTGACAATATTTCTCAGGAGTTGAGCAATATAAAGACCCAGAGGGGGATACCGAAATAAGAGCAAAGTCAACGGGGGAGCTGACTACCCCTACAACCTGTACAGTTAAGCATCCAATACCTGCGATCCTCAAAGGTCGGTATACCTCTCCGAACGTAAGTTACGACCGGGCCTATTATCACTTCGTTAAAACCGTCATAAATCCTGGCCTCGTTGCGCGTTCTTCTTGGCCCTACGCGATGCCCCAGTTTACTTGAAAGCCATTCTCCTTACCTAGGCTTCTGAATTTTCTTTCAATCAGTTTGAAAATTTGATGAAAAATATCTCGCGAACCGCATGATGCAGGGATCTTTGAGTGAAGGGAATCGGTTGGGAATGGGATCGATCGAAGAACGAGATTCGAAAATTTATTCATCAAAGTGGACGCTCGCGGTGATACGAAACTGGACAGACCAGAGTCTAAGGCAAGGTGTAGCTCACGCTAGACATTTCAAGTGGTGAACGAGGAGCGGCGAGCGGCGAAAGACTTTTATGGGGCCGGTACGTACTACCCGCGCGCGTTCAAACTGACGGGCTAAAAGGTCAGGATAATAAATAACTTGGATCGCTGGGACGTGTCTAGAAAAGTGGAGACATTGTGCCACACGGGACTGCACCGTTCTATTCCTCGGGATAGGAATATCTGTTCGCAACCGTTGATATACAATCTGTTCTAGTTTTACGCACAGTTGCGGGTAAGAACCGCCTCTCACACCCGCCTAGCTCTACTTATGTTATACCTACCGCAACTGTAGCCAACCTACCTGGAAATAGTTTCCAGAAAACGTGCAACTTTCCAAAAGGCGACCTTAGGTCGCCTCGGCGAATCTAGACCACGTACATACATACACAGACCGCGTACAATGGTTATATTCTGTGCGAGATTAACCGAGGGCGATAGCGAGCTAGCTGGAGGCGAAAACTACCGGACGCCGGTGGACTAGATTTTCAAAAGAAACAAATGAATCATGACGTTGCCGAAATGAGTTGAAAATAAAATGATCAAATATCAAGGAGAACGACTTACCAAACTGACTTCTCATCCAAGGATACAGCGGGCTAGGAAGGTTAGCACCAGCAGTGCCTTGCGGTGCACTTTGTTGCTGTTGTCCCAGTGGCGACGTAACGACGCCCTGATGTTGAGGAGGTGGTTGTTGTTGCTGCGGATGCATCGCGCCCTGTTGCTGCTGAGGTGTAGCCTGTTGGGGTTGTTGTTGTTGGTACATCATGTGTTGTTGCTGCTGCATATGCTGCTGATGTTGTTGGAGTGGAGGCTGTTGCGCCTGCATGTGGGGATGCTGTGGATGCATTTGATGATGCATCTGAGATTCAACGAGGGGATCGGGGCTGTCAGGACCGTCCAAAACACCGCCTTGGTGATCGACTGCCGCCGCCTGAAGCTTGCAACTTGCATATACAATCGGCGTCGACGGATGTCCGTTCGGCGTCGGCGTATGTCCCATGTGTCCACCCATCGCTGAACTAGGCGAAGACGATCTGTACCCTGCCATACCATCCATTCCACCATGTTCTTGTTGCTGTTGGTAGTAGGCAGCGTTGCGTATGTCCATCCGATCGTAGGGTGGAAACCTCGGGTAAGGTATACCCTGCTGTCCCGCTGTCGCCCCGTAATGATGTCCCGGCACACCTTGTCTGAGAAGACTTGGATCGCATGGGTCGGCGGCTTGTTGTGGCTGTTGTTGCATAGCCTGGGTCTGTTGGGGCACCTGGACGGCAGCCCCATAGTGCTGCTGGTGCTGATGGGGGTGCTCGACCCCGCCATTGCGAAGGTCAGGAACAAACTGATTGGCAAAGTACGAACTCATGCTACCACTATCACCGCGAAAACACTTTTTCACCACTAGATACTCCCTCCTTTATTTTTACCTTTTTTTTTTTCTTACTAACTTTACAAAGAAATATTTTTACGTATATAAACACTTTTGCACGAATCTACTTCTCCTCCTCTATCTACTTTTCTATTATTCCTTTTCTCTTCTCTCTTTTTTCGTTACTAATTTTCACACTTCTGCGACGAGACGAGACACTGACAATGAGTTATAATCACACACACTTCGACCACTTGGATCACCACTTACTTACGGTCTCACGGGGCTGGGGGGTTCGGGGGTGGGAGGGAATTTACGGTTCTTCTCAAAGGGTGACACTTTATCACAAAACACCGAGACTTACCGCAAATAGAGATATATAGAGTAAAGGGAGAGGCACGTTGACTTTGCCACACTAGAACCACGTTACTACCGTTGCGGGACGATAAATAAGATCAAAGCTTGACGTCCTCTTCGTTAAAATTATCAAGATTTCGAAGATGGCGGACTGTTTTGATGGGATGAGGAGGCGCTGCGGACAACGCGATTATTATCTCTCCTTCTTGTTCTGTTCTGATCGCCGCTGTCGACGCTACGCCGCACCTGTAACACGTACACAAAACCACTATATTTACACAGGGTTGATATTATGTAGGGCTGAGAAAAAGAACAAACACTGAAATAGATATCGGGGGATATTCACTGCAAAGACACCCGTTTCGAATCTAAAAGAACAAGAAATTTACAAACAAGTTGCGGCGAAGGTAAAACCTCGCGTTTTCTCAGCCGAAGCCAGAGCCCAACGTCGCGTTAGCTTCCATTGCGCAAAAGCTCACATTGCCGAAGTTTGACTGGTGAACCGAGGGTCTGTCTGAGTGACAGACTGAGAGGTGCACACGTGCTCGTCACGGTGACGGCCATCGCCCAGACGGGGACGGTTCTACAGTCCTGCAGCTCTGTCGCGTCGTTGTGGGCGGGCTGAGCGATCGCTAAATTTGGAAAAAATCTCACGCATTAACTTTAATGGCCACCGGCGTGTTGGACGATTTCTTTCATGTTGTTACCACTGTTAAACTCGAACTTACACGCGATCTCTGGGCTCCTGGAGCTTTAGCCTTAGGGGGCATTCGGGTTTGTTTAAAAATAACTCCAACTACCCCGCCTACGTAAATTGCTTCTGTAATCAAGGTCGTTTAATTTCCATAAATTAGCGACACGGTTTTGCGTATGAATCAGAGACGCGATGTGTTTACTCGACGCGATGATTTTTCGTAAATATCATATTTACTGCGTATAGTAACACTTTCTCGCGAATCAAGTTTATCAGATATTTATGAAATTTGCATGCATGCATTTTATATAAGCTCGAGGCTACAAGTGGTTAAAGAAGCCGGCTGAATCCCGTTTTGCATAATTTAATGAAATTATGTATTTATACGTTCCGAGAATACTGACAGTTCAGCTTGACTCACGTCAAAGAGACGCGCAGAAATGCATATGGAAAACAAACTGGTCATATTATATACCTTACCTACTTCTTCGTGCCAACAATTTCGAAACTTTAACGTCTGGTGTCTAAAACTGGATTACCTATTCTTACGTCTAGAAACAACAAAGGTATAACCATCGTGGGCTAGATATGCTTTTGTTAAAATAGTACCACGTGTACATATCCGCCCATATGTGCCTAACCTCATACATACAATATGCATGTGTATCAGTGCAGACCCAGAGGGCTCGGCAGGCAACCGGAAATACCGCGTGTACTTTGGCTTGCATACTTGCAGGCGCTAACAGAACAGTGTCGCTCATTCAAAGCTTCGAAATTTCGACTACAAATTAATTCTAGACTCGGGCTTTTTCTCGAAAGAAACTCTCCTGATCGTGAAAATGAAATTGCGAATAATTTCCTGCAGTTTAGTTTGCAGGTACGAATTCGGTTTGAGGAACCAAACTAGTTCGGGTAGGAATAAAAAAATTGTCAGCGCTTGTACGGGATAATATAAATTCCCACTCGTACATATGTGTATTCTATATATGTACGATACATTCGGCTGGTGCAGCGAACCGAGGATTGCCGTGCAATGGAATATACACGTGGGGGGGTTGCAGAACCCTTGGGAGTTCCAGCGGCACGTTGGTGCGGGAGGATGGCGTGGAACCTGGACCAGTGGATGGGGTAGAATCGCGATTAACATTCCGCGCGTTCGCCCGCTGTTCGCGCGGCGCTTTCATTAATTCCCGCGTATTGATTCCCCAGATTGATGAATGGCCGCCGATAGCGATTCTATGCGCTTCGCGCCTCCGCTTCTGCCTCCACAGCCACCCCTAGTACGTCCGTACCTAGCCCTCTATACCTATACTACATGCACCCCGTATATACGGGATCGTTCGTCCGTACGTCCATCCAGACCTCTGCCTACCCGTATAAATCCTTCCCCGTGGATTCGAACTCAATTCCGCACTGAGGATTGTCTTTTTATTAGCTACCCTCTACCGTGGGAACGTCTTATCTCACGTCTTATCTCGCTCTTTACTTCATTTATTATTTTACGCTAAGGGAGAACGTGATCAGGATAAAATAATCCGACACGAAGATTTCCTTTTCAGAAGAAGGAAATTTCCGATCGTCGACATGAATGAATGAATGTAGGACCACCCGTTATGTGAGGGATGTTGACGTGTGGCGGCATCGCTCGGTGAAATTGATAAGCCGACTGGACGTTTTTGGGATTAAGACGTTGGCTTTAACCCCGAAAGATGGCGATAGCGATATCCGTTTGAAAGTGGAGAAAAAAACGGGGTGGAGCGAGCTTGACAGCTGGGTGGGTTCGGGGCCAAGGTGATTGAAAGCAGGGTGGAGCGCCATGGAGCGCCACGTGACGCCATCGCTGGATATAGAAGATGACGTCGTGCAGCTATGATGGCCTCTATTTATCAAAATGGCCTCGCTGTCGGTCCCTTTGTTCTGTTGCTAGTCTTGTAATGCGTTTAGCTCCGATTCCCTCGTCACTCTTCTCCGCCTTTCTCTCTCTTCTATATCTTAGCTCTTATCTATAGGCGCGAGATAGCCGCGACCCGCGCCACGTCGCGAGGCGACGACCCCGCTAAACGTATATCATCCATTCAATAAGAGGCCTGAACGCGCTCAAAAATCACTTGATATATCCCCGGCTTAATTGATCATGCGACGATAATGAATTGGACAATTAATTAACCAGAGATGATGACTTCCGGGCGTGAATGAGAATGCTATTCGGTATAAGGACCTCGGAAGATCCATTACGATTAAATTGATTTAAGACGTGTTGACTCGAAAAGATAAACGACCAGATGGGCCTCCGATGAGTATTGGGCCGTAAATGGCACTCGTAATGGGCCGCGGCGGACCGGGGTAGACGAGGGACCCGTGCCAGCCGTAAAACAGTCATAAACTAACTGCTGAAGAGGTCGCACCGTAGGAACTAACAGAAGAGGAACCGCGGAGGGGCTGTAAAAATGTAAAGCAAAAGAGTCGGGCAGAATTTTATGTACAGTTTTACATTCCATTAGGTTATATACCTATACATATGAATCTACTCTATCCGTTTTGCCACCCTATAGCTATATATACAGTCGAACAACAAAAACATACGGGAGTAATCCTATCTCAGAATACGCCGCGTTATGTAATACGACCTGTCTCGATTTATCACTGAACGATTAGCGTCGATAAACCGGTAGAAAAGTTGGTATAATTGAAAGATAAACGTGGGAACTGCACCAGGTATGAAGGAAGGCGTGAAAGATTCATAAAGATGTAGCCTGCAAGTTGTGATTGACGATTCTCGAAAAGGATATATTTCGGAAAGAATTTTATCGCCAGGATATGAGTCTGGCCTGCAGGATATATTGGGATTAGAAATCCGGCGGTTTAGGGCGAGTGAGAGGGATCGGCGAAATGCTACTACCACGCGCATGGTAAGATCACCATAATCAAGTCCGAGAAACCAGTTTGCAAGGACGCTGAAAAGCGGCCAGGCACTGGCGCACGGTGCGTGCGTGGCAAACGCATTCGTAATTCTCCTCACAGCCGATCATGCCTACTCCGTCAGCAGCTGACCCAGAGATAAACTGCGCAGCTGGTTAATAGCGGAATACAGCATCCGAAACCGCGTTCAATCTCTAATACTCGGAGGGATTTTATCTCAGTTTACGTAACCGCGGCAACAAATCGATAGAAATTTGCAACTACAACGCGATTTCCTTGTCGGATAGAATTTCTAATCTTATGTCGTATACTTTTATACGATTTCTTTCGCCCTCGTGATCTTGGAGAAGTTATAGACTGCATAAGTTTGAATAATAGTAGAAGACCGAGGCGCAGATCGCCGCCTATGATGATGGCACAGCGATTATTATAGCATAAGGAAAGAGTCGTTGTATTAGAACCGGTTATTTCCAAGCATGTAAGTATAATGCGATTAATTTACATTGAAATTGTTGAATTTTATATATTTTAACCGTGTGCGCTCGCGGTGATGCGGAGCTCTGGTGAATTGTCCAGAAAATTTCAGGGTCATTTTACTGTTTTTTTTTTGTTTCTCTCTCTCTTTTTTGTGCGAAAAACATACAAAATAATCCGACAATAAAATATAAAGCTGAGAGAGATGCGGAGTAGGTATATATATATATGTATTTCTTTGAGATTTCTCTTTCGAAAATTGACTCCCGTGATCTCCGCAAAAGGAGAATTGCTCTGGGCCGGATTGTGGAGGCTAGATCGTATCTACTCGTGTACGTACATATATGAATAACCTACCCGTATAATATATCTACTACCTCGTATGTATGTACATACATATACCCATATATATACCAGAGGCTGGTAAAAGCGCTCGAGAATTATGACCATGTTGATTATTTCGGCGGACGGAGGCTGCAGGGAGTTTCTATCTGGAAACCAGCTTGTATTTAATAAACTCTATACAACAGTGTTACGCTGGTCCACGACGAGACTTCGCCATCTCTCTCTATCGCTCTTTTCAAGAGAGAAAGAGAAGCGAGGGAGATCGCGGAGGGCTAAGGGGAACAAGGGATAGTCACCCGACCGATAGGACCAACCGGAACATAGATAAATGCTGTCAGTCCATGATGACCTGCGTTCAGCTTCACGCGAACACCGAATTGCACGATCGAGGCCGACTCTTCCGCAACACTTTGCACTTTAAATTCGCACGTCACTGATTTGGCTCTTCAGTTTTTGCGCACGAAATTTTATTGCAATTTTATTACCTACTCATTAGCTCGGAAGATGGTCGAATGAAACTCGGGTGTACCGCGATTCGACGATGTAAACGTCCGCGAAATATAATGAAAGCAAAAGTTAAAACGCGAAATGAATAATTTTTGAATTTTTGTCCAGAAATATTTGATTTCAGTGATCGATGGGTGGAATTGTTGTTACTACAGATACAAACACTTTTTCAAACTCCAGCCGCGAAACGTGTACCTGTCTACGCGTCGTAGCGAAGCGGCTACTTGTTATTCGCGACGGGGAATTCCCGCGTTTTGTATTATACAGATCTTGACATGGTCATAGACGTTCAGGATAGAAAAAACAGCCGCGACTATACGAGGCGGGAGTCCTCCAACGTTTTCTTAGCGATCGCGGAAGAGAAAAGGATCGGTCGAAAGGAGAGCGAAAACGCTGACCAGGTTTTGCGTCACGCGGTCAGCGGGGTGCCAGACACCTTCAACTAACACCTATAGATTTACGTAGAAGGCAGACCTTCGTAAAATCATGCTCATCCCTAACTTTCACAATTTTTTTTTGTCTCTTCGAGGGAAAACTTCTGCTTTTATGTATACATAATACATATTTCTCATCTTTTTTTTTTTTCTTTCGACCTGCAGGGTAAATGTGGCAGACCGGACGCTTTCACTTTGGGTCTACGAGGAAGGTCAGTGGCAGTAAAATTGAAATAAAATGCAAGGAATTGTTACTAGATACCTACTTTAATCTTGTCAGGTTTAACCAGAATGGCTCGTAAAAGTTTTGTGGTGTTTCTTTCCTTTTTTTTTTATTTTTTATTTTTTTTCGTCTTGTTCTTCTCCTTCTTTCTTATTCTATGAGTCGTGACAAAGTTCAAGCTTCAATCGTGCCCGACCCCGGACTAGCATTCCGGGCTTGGCTCCGTTAACGTTAACGAACGAACAAATGTAATATAATTTTTTAGTACCGCACGTGATGTCAGTCTCGAGTCAAAGCGATTCTATTATATCAACCGTAATGTCCTCTTCTGTGTCCAAATTCTTACCGCGCTCCTGAAACTATTCGACACTATCAGTCTAGAGATCGCATTTGCCTTCTCTAAAACTAGGCTATAAGGTAAGAGATAAGTTTTGAAAATAGAAAAAATAAAAAATAAAAAAGGAAAGGAAAAACGTTCCGCGTTAAGAAAAAAAAAAAGGAAAAAAACTAAAAATTGAAGAAAAAAGAAAGAGCAAGAAACTTAGAAAGGCCTTTAGGAGGCCGCACAGCATCTAGGAATAAAAGCGGTCCTTATAATATTTTCATACGACGAGGGTTGACGGGGGAATTCGCGAACAACCCTGCAGCCCGGTGTGGCTCTCGACCAGGCGACACCAGAGTGCAAAGTTTTGACGTCACCGCGTAAATCACCCGGTGGAAGCCACTCGCTCGCTCAGAGAACACAAACTCCGGTGTACGTCTGTTGCCCGCCAGACACGCATACGTACGCCGTGAGCCAGAAATTCCAGTGATCCCAGAACGCTATAACTTTTAAATAATTACCCGCCGGATTTATTCTGAGCTACGGTCGCACACATCAACTAAAATTAAAATTGCTGACACGTTTACGGTCCCCACAGAGAAGATACTATACCTACCTACCTACCCCGCGCCTCGCCTCGCGTCTATTATAATACTGATTAAATTTTTCCCTATTGTGTCATTAAGCTTCGAAAGTTTAAAGCCGAAACTCTGAACGATCGAAGAACTATACCTACCTACTCGAAAATGAATTTATACGAGTATTATACTCCACAGTCTGATATAGTAAACTAGACTCCAGGAACCGTGGAGGTAGCTGAAAATCTCCTGGTGATATTTATCAGATATGTAGGTATACGTGTGTATATGACCGCGAGGAAGCCTCTTCTCTATCGTATGCTTGGGTATATATGGGGTGTGGGATAGGACGGGTGTAGGTATAATACGGGTATGTGAGTCAGGTGATAAATAGGACCACCGAAAACGAACGTAACTTGGCTGTATAGAAACGAGGCAATTAGAAGGCAAGTTAGATCCGTATAG